>JALGAY010000005.1:20797500-22047500 GCA_029207805.1 Tribolium confusum
TGGTTGCAAGATTCAGATGTAGAAATGAAGAAAGGGAAAATAAATTTTGGAGAGAGGATTGGGAAAGAATGTGTAGATTATGTAGAGAAAAAAGGGAGACGATAGAGCAGTGTTTATCAGAGTGTGTAGAGTTAAGAATGTGCCAGTATAGAAGGATAAAAGTAAGAGTTCTGAACGAAAACGGAGAAGGGAAAGAATGGATAAAAGAAGTTACGTGTGCTAGAAAAAGATTAGAGAAGAATTTTTTTTTGAAATACGTAGGACTGTAAAGTCAATTAGGCAATAAAGACAAAAAATGTATAATTGGAAAACATTTATTTTGAAGTTACATAAAATATTTTTTGTTTTAATATTAATCCATAAATTGCCTCCCACTGTGTAAAATTCAAATTACAATTTTCAAGTAAAACTCTGAAATTACGTCTTTTCAAACTTGAATTGTTACTAAATCAAAAAAAATCTTATCATTTGAAAACAAGATATTATCACAACACTTTAAGAAAAGTGTTAATATTTTTATATAAAACAGTTACGTACCAATCAATTTGTAAACATTTCAAGATTAGACAGGTATCTAAAAATCAGTAAACACCTTCCAAGTTTCAATAAGTTCGATAAGATAACCGTAATTGAATAAGTTCTGGTATACTAAGTTTCTCGACGTTCCGTCTCCAAAACCAAAGTAAGTAAACTCATTTATTACTCATTCAATTTCCAAAATTCGTAAAATTGCAATAAATAATGATAAAACTTGAGTGATTATTACCCGATAAAAAAATTTGAGTAAAACGCATCACGTCTAGCTAACTCTCTTATCATTTCAATTTTTTCAGGTGATAAAATGCTGATTATAGCACTCCTAATTTTCAAAACACTGACTGGAGTCCAAGGAGGCTGTCCCAGCCGCTGTAACTGCACTGAAAACTCCATAACCTGCATCGAGAAAAACCTCCAGTGTGTTCCGTATTTCGACAGTTTGACAAACAGCCCCCTTATTATTGATTTATCCGGAAATCAAATAAGTTTTATCGATAATAACGATTTCAGTTTCGAGCAGAGTGATCAAGTGATTGAGATTTTTTTAAACAGTAGCTCGCTTACAGGTTTTGGGGATGAGGCCTTCAGCGAGCTTGAAAATCTCCAAGATCTGTATTTAGGAGATAATTTATTACACAGTCTTCCGGAAAATTTTATTGTGAATAACGAAAATATGGTTTTTCTTGACTTATCCAGTAATTATTTTGATGAAATGCCGAAAATTCGGTCAACAAGTCTGGAAGTTCTAGCGATTGCAAATTCGGGAGTTACAACAATTTCTAATGACGCTCTTGATGGATTAACAAATTTACGAATTTTGCTTTTGCAACAAAATAATTTAAAGAGTATAAATCCGGTGGTTTTTACAAAAATGAGTAACTTATTTTTTGTGAGGCTTGCGTATAATCCGTGGAAGTGTGACTGTAGTACAATTGAGCTATTTGAGTTTCTTACAAGTAAAAAATTTGTTGAGATAACAGAGCCAGTGCAGTGTCAAAATGACAGTCAGGTCTTTATTGAAATTTATAATAACGGATTTAAGAAAGACTGTACCGATTTTGGGGATAACGACCCGAAACCGGTCCCTAAAATTCAAGAAAAAGTCGTTGATGAGAGTAACACTGACAAGAAAATTATTATTACGGAAGAAATTGATTTTGATACGAATTTTTATTACTGTTTGATTCTCTTTTGTGCTATTATTTTAAGTTTGGTTGTTGGTGCCGCTTGTGGCAGTTGTATTACTTATAGATTTATGACAAGTACTATGAAAATGACTGAAAGCAAAAAAGAACTTCTTCAAGATATTTATACTTGATATATATTTTTTTTGTAAATAGTTATAAGAGCAAAAAAACTCGTGTGTCTACCTACTCTTAGATTTTTTTGCTCGTTTGTTATATAAGATATTGGAGTAACTGTTCTAAGTTATATTGTCTGTATTAGGTATGTAGTTATGTATATAATTAATAAAAAGTCTTTTTGTATACTATTTTATTCATTAAACCATTATGATAGTTATTTATTGTATAACGGTTTTAGACAACATTTTATCCACGCAAGAATGTTTAAGCGCGAGACGCAGTCGAGCGTTTAATATTCTTAAGTAGATAAAACGCGACTAAAACACGAATCCAATATAACGTTTTATCCACAATTACAGCGATTTAAAATCAGAATCGCCAAAATTTCATCTCATGTCATCAAATAATAATGATTTCACATTACACTCTGACAGCAGAGGTCACCTCAAAAATCATTGTAATTAACTAAAAACATGGGAGGTGTTGAATCGTTGCTATTTATTTTCGATTGTTTACCGACTCCATTTGTACAAAACGCTGTGCAAGTTGGTGAAAATGGAAGAAAATGATACTGTTCCTGAAACAATTCTTAAGGAAGCTGAAGGAGCCACTCGCCAGTTATTGCCTGCGAAGTCCAGGGAACATTATGAAAAAGTATTTTCAGAACTTAATGAATGTAAAGAAGGACGGGGGATAATGACAATAAATGAGGAAGTTCTGTTATCGTATGTCTTAAATTTGAAGAAGAGGTATGCAATTTCATCCATGTGGTCGAAGTACTCCATGCTGAAGGCCGCTATAAAGGACTATAAAAACATAGATATTGGAAAATATAGTAAGCTCATGGCCTATCTGAAGGATCAGTCAAGAAGATACAGGCCGAAGAAAGCTGCAGTATTGAAAGGAGCACACGTGGAAGAGTTCTTGACAAGGGCTTGCGATAAAGAATATTTGATGATCAAGGTAATCTCTGTCATTACATAGACATTGTAGAAAATATATTTTGGAGTATTTTAGGTTGCATCAATAATGGGAGTGTCTGGGAGCTGTCGATGTTGTGAGCTGACAAATTTAAAAATCAGTGATGTAGAAGACTGAGGCGCATACCTGATTGTTTCGATATCAGATACCAAGACGGGCGTTTCCAATTATAGAAGAAGGATTCTCTATCAACACTGTGGAGAAGTGTAGGAAATACATGTCCTTACGTCCGAAGAAGTTATCCATTGAGAGATTCTTTCTACGATACGCTAATCGAAAATGTACATCGCAACCCGTTGGAACCAACACTTTATCAAAAGTTCCTTCTAAAGTTGCTTTGTTTTTAAATCTGTCGAACGCAGAAGCTTATACTGGCCATTGTATGAGGCACACTTCAACAGCTTTACTTGCCAATGGAGGTGCTAATCTTACAACAATTAAACGACATGGTGGGTGGAGTAGCTCCGCCATAGCAGAAACTTATTACATCGAAGATTTCTGTATCTAATAAGCTTGATATCGCAAGGAAAATCCAACGTTCTCCTGGTACTAGTCGTTCCTTACTAGAGGAGACGTCCATTGTTCCTACAACTACTATTCGTTCTGGAACCGATAACAGCTACAAGATAAAACAAAATGTCTATTAATGTAAATGTTAATGTCAATATTAATAATAAATAGAATGCGATTGATTTAAGATTATATTTTTTCATTATTCCACGAGTGGAATAAAGTAATTTCATTATTCTACTAGTGGAATAAAGTGATTTCATTATTCCACTAGTAGATAAAATGTTATTTTATGCGGTTCGTAAGTGTGGATAATACTTCAGTTAGATATAAGGTAATTGTGGATAAATAAAATTATTGATCATTTTCAAAATGAACTGAATTTTTTTGCATCAATCTGTGTTGTTCTTAAGTAAATTCCAAAAAAAAAAAGATTATGAATTGTTACAAACGGACAAATAATTGTCAAAAATGACAAAAACCTCGCTAAAAATATATAAAATTGTCAAAAATTGCTAAAAAGACAGCACAAAATATAAAAAAATAGTATAAACTGATTAAAAACATAAATAAAAATCAAGATTTGACAAAAATGGTAAAAAAAACCTAACAAAGATAGATAAAATTCAAGACTTGGAAAAAGTTTGGCAAAATACAAAACAATTGACGAGACTGAAGAAATGAATTAAAAACCTTTAAAACAAAAAAAAAACAGACAAACTTGTTCAAAACAGCCATTAAAGCAGAAAAGAATTGCTAAAACATGCCAAAAAACGACAATGATTTATCAAAAATGGACAAATAAATTGTCAAAAACTACAGAACTGCAAAAAACATAATTGCCATAAACTGTTGAAAACATTACAAAAACTATCAAAAAAATTTGCAAAAAACCTAGAAAGAGTAGCTTAAACAGACAAAAAACCTAAAATACATTAAAAATCAGATAAAAACTGTCAACATGACAGTCAAAAATTGTAAAAAATCTGGCAAAGATAGGTAGACCCAGAAAGCTTTTAAAACATTTTGGAGAAACTTCTAAAAACTACCAAACAACTGACAGAAAAAAAATTATATAAAAATGCCAACAACTTAAAAAAAAGTCAAAAACTTGAAGACTCTTGACACAAAAATTTGATAAAAACTGATAATAGGGTTACAAAAACTGGCAAAAGTTTGGCATAAATTATTATCAAAAATTAAAAAACAGATAAAACTTGATCATTTAATAACAATGAATAATGTTTTTATTTTCAACAGAAAACAGTTAAAAACTACTAAAAACGACTACGTGATGTCAAAAAAGGCAAAATTGCCACAAACAAAATTGTCAAAAACTGTTAAAATGTTTCAAAAACTGACAAAAAATTTGGTAAAAACCGACAAAAATGTGATTTATACCGGGATACTAAATTTTTTTTTTGTTGAGTTAATATATATAATATATATAATATAATAATAAAATTAAAATTTGGCAAGCGTGTCAAAAAGTCTTTATTCAAAATAAAAAATAATGTGACAAGACTCAAATATGACGCGGCTACCAACTACTCAGGCGTACTACCCCACTATTTTTACTTCAATCATTTATAGTATCACGACACTTGCTATTTATTTTTGAAAATAGTTATAAGAGCAAAAAAAACTTGAGAAAAACAACTCTAAAAATATATAGAATTGCCAAAAACAGCAAAAGACATAAAGAAATTATCATAAACTGACCAAAAACCAAAATAAAATTCATGATTTGACGAAAAAACTGACAAAAATAGAGAAAACACAAAACTTGGTGAAAGTTTGGCCTAAACTGTTGAAAAATTGGCAAATACCTACTCTGAGAAAGTGAAAAACAATTGACAAAGAGACTGAAAAAAAAAAGTAAAAAAAAACAGATAATACTTGTCAAACATTGCCAAAAAACAGCAAAGATATTAGTAAAAACTGACAAAAAATTACTACAAATTGTCAAAAACGGACAAATTGTTAGAAATTACAAAAACACGGCTGAAATTAAAATTGTTAAAAACTGCAAAAAAATGAAAAAACAACAAGAAAAAACAGCAAGAAACCTAAAAAAATTAGCATATTATAAACTGACCAAAAATCTAATTAAAATCCACGATTTGACAAGAATTATAAAAAAACTGACAAAGACATTATATAAAACTCAAAACGTAAGATACAATTGACAAAGAAAAAGGCTGACAAAAAAAGTAAAAAACTTCAAAAATTAAAAAACGGGTAAAACTTAATAATCAAATAATAATAATTATTAATTAATAATGTAATTATAAGTCATTTTGTATTTATCAATAAATTCTTATCTGCCTCTTTTCAACACATAATCTATATTACATAGCAACATATATATTAATGTGTTGAAAAGAAATAGACAACGGAATATAAATAAAAAAATCAGTGTATTTATTTATCTCACAAACAAAACTTAAAAAACTTGTAAAAGAAAAATTGTCAAAATCAGTAAAAAAAGCAGCGAAGGATTAGCAAAAACTGTCAAAAACAAAGTAATAGATTGTTAAAACAACAAAACTGGTGTTAACATAATTGTCAAAAACTGTAAAAAAAACTGACAAAATAGACTAAATCACAACAAAAAATTGGCCGAAATTTAACGATAGGTAAAGCCGAAAAACTTTAAGAAAAAATTGTAAACACTTTTTTTGCTCGCTCATTACATAAGATACTGGAGTAATTGTTCTGTTATATTTTCTGTATTAGAAGGCTATTATGTACTGCATTCTGTTAAAAGTTAAAAATGTAACGGCTTCTTCATTTTTTTAACCAAAGTTGTTATTTTCTAAAATGTTATTCTAGTAGACTTCTAAAACTTGTCCTGCGTTGTTAATTTTAGCAAATTCGGATAATTTCCTAACAGAATGGTTAAAATAAAAATTTTAACAGAATGTTACAGAATAGGCTTCTTAGGTAGTATTTTTTTGTATATAAGTAATAAAAAATCTTTCTATTTGTATACTATTTTATTCACTAAACCATTATAAATAAAATTATTGATCATTTTCATAATCAGCTGGATTTTTTCGCATCAGCCTGTGATGTTCTTTCTCGATTTGATCATAAACTAAATATCCGATCACAAATGCTAAAAATAAAAAAAAATAATTAAGAAAAAAAACTACTTTTTAAGGAAATTACTTACGAGGTACAACATATAAAAATTCCTCACGAATACGCCGAAAAGTGTTGGGAATTCCATGTGAGAATATCCCAGCAAAGGCTTTGAGTTCAAAGGGCGATAATCTATAAGTGATGATGCCCCTGAGTTTATATAATCCACCAAAACCGTGACCCACTGGAAAAATTTGAGGTTATGTTACGTAATCATACCAGAAAAAATATTTTTTGAGGCAAATAATACGAAAATATGTTGCAACAATTGTCCAAAAATAAAAATTGTTGGTTTTAATGAAATTCTTACTTTTTTTAAATTAAATCAAGTAGGTAGACTTCGACTTGACGTTTATGCTTAACCTCACTCTTAATGTGACACAATTATGACAGCTTTGACAGTTTTGGTGGTTTATGCAACTTACAATACGTTGTTGTATTATTGGAAGTATAAGTAGTGCTACCTCTACCTATTTGGTAATAAATAGTTATTAATTATGAATATAAATTATACCATCGGCAATATTAGGATTGCCAACTGTTCTTTATTTCAAAGGATAGTCCTTTAATTTTATAAACTGTTCTTAAGTATTTACCAAGTACTTAAAAGACAATTTGACAAAAATAAATTAATTGTCTAGACATCTTTTCAAGCCACCAAAATAAATTTAAGGCTAGTATGACCCTAGCTGCGAGTTCTAATCTGCCCCGCTGAATTTCATCGTTTCGACAACCCGAAATACCTTTGCTTGACCTGATGAATGTCATAGTGTAGTAAAGCGAAACAGTGGAGTAAAATCGGGCTAAAATAACGTTTATTTTTGAAATGGGGGTATAACCAGATGAGACCTTTACAGTCTTGTAAAGCATCATTTTGGCCATCTGAAATCGCTATCTACAACTTTTTTTAGTAGGACACAACTTTGTAAAATTATGTTTTTTATGTCGGAGCAACAATTTCTAAAATCGTATTTTTTAAAACATACATCACGCTTATAAATTAATTAATTAAACTAAAATTTTGAATCTTTGTCCACTTATAGAGAAAACCAGAGCGCATCTAACAGTAATAAGAAATTTTAAAAAAAGTTTTTTGTTTTTGAGAAAGAGCTCTTCAAAGTCACTTGTTGCGAAATTGTGCATTGACAATTTCAACCTACGGGAAGCTATGTGAATTATTAAAAATTTTACCATATAATGTACATTTTCGGATTTACAAAACTTAAGTAAGTTTTTTTAAAAAAAATTATAATAATAAACTTATTAGTTTCTAAAATATAATTTTTTTAAAACAAGGCTTTGCCGCGCTGCTCCGCGCAACACGCCTTCAATATACATTTTCGCACAGTAGTTCTTCGTTTGTACTCCTAACATTCTAACTATACGAGTATTATGAGTTATTTATGACTTACTTGAAGGTAATTTGATAGATATAATTATAAACCACAAAAGATAATTAATAAAATGTTATTAAAACAAAAATATTTTGATGTAAAAAAAGTAAAAGCCAAATTTCTTCTTTGTCTTCATCTGATTTGTCGTTGGTCTCTTCAACATTGTTCAAAATGTTGTATTGATTGATCTTGCCAGCATTGCAACGTTTATTTTTGAAATGGGGGTATAACCAGATGAGACCTTTAGAGTCTTGTAAAGCATCATTTTCATATTTCTTAGTTTTATATATCTTAATTTTTTGCAAACAATGGGCAGACATGATTTAAAAAAACGCACTTTGTCTATTAGACGCAAAAGTCGTAAATACCGAAATAATTTAAAACTACGGCTTGTACTAATTAATGTTGTTGACATTTTACAACAGAATAATTTCTTTGATGAAATAATGAATAAAAATAAAAGAGTGGCAGGTAACGCTTGGAGTTTGTTACAGAATGTCAACAATAATATGGCGGAATGCTATAATTCAATTATAAGCAAATTTGTAGGAGGAAAAAGGATACATTTTTCTTTTAAAGGAAGTTATGCAACAAGGTGTGAAGGAGCTGCCTTATCGTTTAATAGTAATCACGGCGCTTATCACAAAGTGTTACAAAAAAAGTTGGTGAAAGAAGGTGCAGGTATTTACACAAAAAAATATTGTGACAAGATTATTAAACAACGGAAAAGAGAGAACTTTAGGCGTTATAAGTTAAATAAAAAATCTGCAGAGCCTGATAGCAGTTATGGCTTATGTTCCGTCGAAGTACCCGACATAAACCAAGAAGAATTTGAAAAGAAAAAAAAAATTTATAGAAAACTTATCGTCCAAAAATTTTGAAGATGTAGAAGAAAAAACAAGAAATCAAGCATTTTTGCAATTATGGATGAATGAAAGAAAACTACGTTTGACCGCATCAAATTTCGGAAAAGTGTGTAGTAAGTATGCGAAAAACAACCTCCTCAAAGAAACTGGTAGAAACTTTATTATATGGCACATTTAAAGGAAATATAAGCACAAGATATGGACAATAAAACGAAGAAAAAACTATTGAAAAATTTGAACAGTTTACTAATTTAAGAACGAAAAAGTGTGGTCTCATAATTTTTAAGGATAAACCGTTTTTAGCTGCTAGTCCAGACAGATGTCAAATGTCCTTATAGCGCCGGAAACTTGACACCTGAGGAAGCTGTAAAACAAAAGAAAATTACTTGTTGCACTCTAGACCACGGAAAAATTAAGTTAAAAGAAAAACATTTGTACATGTACCAACTACAGGGACAAATGGCCATTACAAATGTTAATAAAAGTTTTTTCGTCCTTATACTGAAGAAGGTATAAGCGTAGAAGAAATTTAAAAAAATGAGAATTTTTGCATCGAAATGTTTGCAAAATTAGAAGATTTTTATTTTAAGGCATTGCTTCCCGAAATTATCAATTCGAGAAGAAGTAGAAACTTACCTTTAAGAGATTTTTATTTTATTAAATAATTATTAAAAATATTTTATTATTTTTATTTATATTAAAACATAATATGACACAATTTTTAAATTTCTTTTCTGTATAAACTAAACATGATGTAATCAAATTCGTAGTCGTCTTCTTACGTGATGATAGCACTTGATGAATAAATGCTAAAAAACACACTTACCTTATTAATACCATTATTATTAAAATATTAGTTTTTTCCGGCATATACGATTCGCCGGGAGTCATTGTTTTAAAAAAATCATATCTTGAAATCCACAAAAAATAATCTAATTCTGACTTTACTAAAAACTTTCTAGATCATTTCTTTAAATTTCGTTCGCTTAATGTAAGGGTCTATCTGTAATATTAAAAATTTTGTTCGCATCGTCTACAATTGATTACCGTAACACCGGAAGTTCAAGTTTAGGTTATCAAAGAATATATTAAAAATGGAAATAAAATTCTTTCAATTAAACAACCAAAATGGCTCAAGTTTTTGCATTTAAACCCAACAAAAATCAACTCCATGTCTCTTATGGTTTCTGAGATAGCTCGGTATAAAGATAAAAAAACACGAATATTAAAAAATTCTGAATTTTGATTTTTTTCAAGTTTTGATAATCTGAACCATGAAAAAATGTCGTAGTTGATTATTTCGGATAATCTAATGAAAGTTTCAGCCGCTTGTACACCGAAAAGTAAACATAAAGGACTTTTATCCTATTTCCGAGCTGATTTTAGTGATTTTGCTTTACTATACTTGCGAAGCGTGCGCCTCGTCTGTGGCGTGCGCGCTTTGGCGGCAAACCCTATGAACTTAGCGCTAATTTTAACGTAAATTCACATTAAAAATACTTAAAACTGAAAAGATTTTTTTAAGTTATTAAATGGTGATAATATTCGGCATATTTTTTTAGACACGTAAGTTTAATTTGATGTTTTAAGATTTTGTAAATTATGAGATATTGATTTGTTTATATTGGCAACAATATTTAAATAAATAATTGATTAATAAAGTTGAAAATAGTTAAGCGCCCTTTATTTTTATATTACCTATTTACAAAAAAAATTACAGTATTTTCTCAAAATTTAGACCTAAAAGAATGTCATAGAAAAAATTAAAACACGTTTTTTTTAAATAAAATAATGGTACTTTTTTTGTCATTTATGGCAATAGTTAAGCGCCCTAGGCAATTAAAAAACACGTCTTTTGATGTATAATACATTAAAAAAATACCTATTTAAAGACAAGACAAAAAAAAATGTCATAGAAAAATTTCTAGGGGGGGTCTGACTAGCCTTAAGTACGTATAGGTTCTCCTAGATTAGAAAAACGTTTGTTTGTGGATTTATATACGTTTTTTGGTGTTTTAAAAACTTGGGGATTAGTCGGAAATTTTTTCTAAATATTTCCTGGTGTTATTTGTATGGGTTGACTAGGATGTTGTAGTCTAAAGTTTGTTTGAAAATGGAAAATAGGAAAATTATTTGAATTTTGAGTATTTGAAAAGTTGATAACTTGAAAATTTACTTTGACTATTAAAAAGTCACCATTTAATCAAACAAATCGCTGAAATTAGTGCAATGTGACGTAAAAATCATGGATCAGAAACAAACCTTTTAATTAACTGACTAAGAAACATTTTAACAAAAATGACAATTATTTTGACAGAGTGACAGATAAATTAATCTGAAATTATTAGTCTTGTTTCGATAAGTATCTCTTATTTAATATCCGGGAATGTGGATCCAAGTATGTAAGACATTTTCAGGAAAATGAGTACACGCAGAACGTGCATTGAAAGTGGCAATGGCGGTGTCTCAGATGAAAATTACCATCGTTTATTAGGGATAAAGGTATAACAATTGAGGAGTGGAAATTCCAAATATTTTAAGTACCATTTCGTACAAATTTGTTTGGGGAAAAACCCAAGGGATTATTTACTGTTTCTTCACAAAGTCGACCTGAAGCCATAAAACCCCACAGTTCAGTTCATTAATATGCAGGAATTTTAAGACAAACTGCAAGAAGTTTAGAAAGTATCTAGGTAGTAAGACATTCTTTTAAATCACCAAAATAAATTTTAAGAAGGTATTAACAAACAAAAGTTCTACCCAGACTTCAGTTACGAAACCTACGTAAATAGGGTATTTAATGGTAGAGAGAAAAGAACAATAAGGAGAATTGTGGAAAAAGAAGAACAGAAGTAGATTCTAGAAGAATTTGAAAAAGTAGATTCAATAAAAATTTGTAGAAAAGGTGACCAACCTAATAACAAAAAATTCCCTTGATTAATATGTATGTTAAATAAGAGAGAAAAAAAACAAGAGTTACAATATAAAGTCCATGCGATTTATCGCTTTTCTATTACACTGGGCAACATGTTTTTTTTTTTTTGATGTCTAATACGTGTGTCTTGTGTACTTTTTAATGCAGATTCTAAAAATGTACTCAAAAATTGAGCATCACGTCAGGTTTCTGAAAAAACTTAGAAAATCTTTTTTGTACTGCGTGAACCGTTTGTAATGAATAAATTCGATAAAAATTCAGGGATTTGCCTTTCAGGAAAACACTCAGACATGTTACTGTTATTTTTTAACGCGCATTTTTTGACAAAAAAATTAAATATACAGGATGTCCCAAATCGAGATACGACCCTCAACTTTGAAATTTTAAATGAAAACCCCAAAGTTTTTCAGCATTTTTGAATTCTACGTCTAATTTTGCGTATTTATTATGTAGCACACACTATGTCGATTTTCAGTTGTTTTTGAAAAAAGGCGTTAGAAAAAACTGGTTATTTATTTTCAGTAACGAAACTATTAACACGAATTGAAGTGTAGAAGAACAAATTCATAGTAAATGCTCAAAATGTAAAGTATTCACTTTATAAGCAGAATTAGGCGCGGTGAATTCGAGTGGCCAGCCAGATACGTTAAAAAACATTACAGTTCTCATTTGAAATTTTAAAGTTGAGAGTCGCATCTCGATTTTATGACACCTGTATATAAGGGTGGGCGAAAAAAATCGACTATTTTTTTTTAAATTCCAGCACTAAAAATTGGTTTCTAGGCACCTTTAAAAAATGCTTTTTCAAGATGAGCTCTTAATTTTAATAGGAAAGACTCCTTCATCGTAGTTTTTATTTTTTTTTAGTTCCATATGGTAAAATCCATATCTCCTGATTACTTGATTGTACAGTGCAAAATTTAATAATAATTTGTAAACAAATGGCATAAAGCATGTTCAAGTCATTGAGGATAGTTATGTGACAAATACTGTAAGTGAAATTCCAGAAATTATAATAAATCCCAACGATGATAGTGACAATGATGATGAAGAAGAATGAAGATTTATTGTTATCTTCATATAGCTATGTACTTAATTTCATACACTTTTAATTTTTTACTTTTATATTATTTTCTTTTTTTATAAGACTATACAGTGATTTAAGACCGTATTTCTGTAAAAAAATACTTATTTTTTGGTTAGAATTATCACTTAAATTATAGATAATAATTATTTAGATTATTATTTTTTAATAATGTAGTGCTATTGTATCTCATTTAACAATAAATAGAAAATTAATAAACATTAAACGCGTTTTCAAATCATATTTTTGAGTTATCATGTTTCTATTTGCGAGCGTCGATAAATATAAAATGAAAGTTCATGCATTTATCATAGCAATCTATTCTACATTTAAAAATAAATCTTATGCCTGCCTATTTATGTAAATTATCCCTAAAAGAATTAGAAACTCAGGTAGATGGACAGGTCAAAAGAACAAATTTTGCAAGATTAGCTTAACATTCTTGCATATTAATTATTATGTTTCTTATAAGTGATAACTAAGAGTTACATCAAAGTAGAAACAAAAAAAAATATTTGATTCGCTTTTTGTTTTTATATAATTTGGAGTAAGAGCTTTAGAAACCAACTTTTAATTTGAAGATTAGAAATTTTAAATTTTATTGCTGGTTTCGTTTGAGTGTATTTATGTCTTCCATCTCCTTTCTGAATTTTATAAGTTCTATCCCCAAATTTTTTACAATTTTATCTAATTTGCACTTACTCAAGAATACTTTTAGGTTATTCTTGGTCGGTGATTGTAAATTGCGCCGATAGTTATGTTGACCGAAAATATTATATGGTAAATTCCGGCGCTGGCTTTATTTTAGGTGCGGGTGAACTATGTAAACTCCGCCGAACCCTTATCATTCTTTAAATTACAACAAATACTTAATTGTTTCTGATGTATTGAACTCATTTTGAAAAAAATTCAATAAACAGCTGACGTGTTTATTTGACAAATGACCTAACTACCAACATGACAAAATTGAAATTTGAATTTAACACAATTTATTTAACTTACTGTTAAATTAAATTATTACGTTTACTAATATTAAAAAAAAACAGAAAATGGTATCAACTTAATCATTTTTTTAATCTTTCAATCTAATGACAACACATATGATGATGATATACGATGATATATGATAATATATGATGATCTCTCATTAGTGTTACTTCGTATTTGGCTACATCCACTTTATGAAAGATGTCCTTTATTGCTTTGCCTTCATACGATATTATTATTAGGTCATCTGTTACCTCAACGGAGGTTCTTCCTCTTCTGGTCTTCTGATCTAGAGATGTGTAATTCAGAATGGATTAGTTCATTAGAACTTTCACTTAAGTGAACTAAAGAAATGATTCACTTATATAAAGTGAATCATTCACTAGTGACCGTGAATAATATTTCAAACGAATGAAAAATGCTGACCGAACATTATTTAACGTTATTTAATGAAATAATTTCACAAATTGCGGTGATGGCATTTTTATAGTGTTGAAATGAGATTCAGAATTTATTATGTTGTGAATTTTTTGAGCAAAACAACAACAGAATCAATTCAATGTGTTTTATGTCACGTTGTTGCTGATGCCAGTCACGTGATGCTTACAACTAGCTAATTTCACTTTGTTTGTCCCTCAAAATATTGTGGATAGCTTATAAAAGTTTCGGTTTTAATCATTTACATTCTAATTTGCATTTATCAGTGATCTCGAACATTTGCCCAAATTAAGAGCAGTAACAGAATTTAAAAATCTAGAGAGTTGTGATGTGCGAGAAAATTTTTGTCGCAGAAACCACCTTAAAAAAGCTTACAAAACAAAAAAGGATTTTGAGAAGCAAGATCTAGTCTTAAATTATCCCACAGAAAACATTTTGATTTGTAGCTGGCTTCAAAATAATACAAAATATGATTCCTGCAAAAGGAATGTCTTAACTATTTATATAAAAGAGGGTAAAAATAATCCCTTACCCCAATTTTTTTCAATTGAGGGAGCTGAGGAGTTTAACGAAAGTTAAACTCCCTCCAAAGCCCAGGCCAAAAGCATACCAAAATGATGGAAATGTATAAAAAAGTAATTCAATTAAAAAAAAATAGACTTCTTTTTTTGCAACTTCGAATTCAGAAAGTACATAGTGGTATAAAGGAGGAGGAGGAGGAGAAGATAACTTTTTCGACTCGGATAACGCTTCTCTGGTAGAATATTTTTAAAATTTGTATTTTTTATACTTAATTTTTTACCAGTGTTGAATAAATTGTTTATTGACATATTTTCTTTATAAATGTTTTTCTTTTAATTGTTGTTAATAAACTAGTTGGTAAAAATCTAGACAAAATAAAAAAATTTAAAAAAATTGTTAACGAAGAAGTCAAAAATTGTAAAAATTGGTGATAAAGATAGGTAAAGTAGAAAAACTTGAAGAAAGAGAAGAAATCACCCCCACCCTACTGACTCTGAAATCACTCTCTAATCACGTACTGAAACCCCCACTTTATGAAATCAACCCTCTTCAGACTTCAGGTATCTCTCTGGTCTCTGCTCACTGCTCAGTACTCAGTAGCTCAGTGCTCCTGCTCTCAGTTACTTCAGTACCTCAGTTTTGATACACTGATAGTATCCTCATACAACGGTTCCACATTATCACAAAAACCGGTTATTCAGAATTTTGAGATTAAAATTTCCAGACGCGATGCATTTACTCCTAATTTACCTAATTTTAACACTCTTTCTAACTCCTTGCAATCACGGAAGAGGACGAAGGTGTAAAATACGCGAATATATGTGAAGGTAAATAGAAAATTCCATTTTAAAAAAAGTGAAGTTCTGTTACTCATATTTTCCTAGTTTGTAAAATCCTAGCAATCGAGCTGGAAAGCCGACTGGAAGAAACAGGAATAACCCACGAGGTTATTGAAACAGGTTACGAAGTTGATGACGTTAAGCCGAAAAAAAAGAAAGAATACAAAAAATCTGAGATGAGACTGGTAGAATCTCTAGATGGGGTCTGTGAGCGTATTCTTGAGTACAATATACATAAAGAGCGTGAAGCACGAAATTTGCCAAAGGTATGAGCCATACATTCCAGACCCTTCATGGGTTAGTTGATAAGGGGGTGAAGGTCGAGTTGGGGATTTTTTATGAACTGTGGGACAAGCCTAGTGTCGAAGTGACTAATATGAAGACTCAATGTGAGACTCTACTAGAGCAGAATGAAGCATATATTGAAGACTGGTATTTCAAGCACCAAGGAAAGCAGAGCCTCAAGAAATATCTGTGTGAAGACAGGGCTTTGAAAAATGGGGACAGTTCGTGTCTTTATGAACAGTTGAAAGGGGAAAAAGAGGACCGGAAAGCCAAGAATGAGTTGTGATATAGCGCAAGTAAGAAATTTTTTATTCAGGTGGGCGCTGGAATTAAGTGCTCCTTCTTTTATTTTAATAAAACAGTAATAAGTTTGTGGTCGAAAGTTTAAGTTCGTTAACGACGAAATCAAAAATTTTAAAAATTGGTGACAATGATAGGTAAAGTCGAAAGAGAACTTGAAAATTCTAAGAAAAGAAACCACCCTTCATCTGACTGACCCTGAAAATCACTCTCTAATCAGTAATCACGTACTGAAACTCCCACTTTATGAAATCAATTCTCTTCAGGTCTCTGCTCCTGCTCTCAGTTACCTCAGTTATCAGTATCCCCAAGAAAACTCTAAGTGAGAACTGTGTTTGTGTTCGTTTTTGAAAATGTGACGATGAAAATGTGTCTGCTGAAGATTACTTTGATCTACTAGACATCAGGTAAGTCAAAGCCATAACTTATAAATTCACAAAATAACCTTGAACCTCTAGAAATAGCGAATCAGGAAAACTCTAGGAAAAAGGTTAGAAGAAAGTGGACGGCAAAGCGTTGATGAATCTCAGTAAGGAGGATATATTAGAATATACAAGGGGTAAAGTAGGACCCTCCCTTAAAATATTCGATCTCATCCAAAAATTAAAAATAAAAGTAAATCCATCGCAAATTCGCCATATGAAAGCAAATATCAAAAAGTTTTTATAGTGCCTAATTATGTTAACAATTTAAGTGTACATATAGATCTTACTGGTTGGGGAAAAAATCTCGAGGTGTTTCTGATTGTTCCCAACAGGAAGTGTGAGACAGTGCTTATTTCGGCTGGATCACAGATTTATGTGCGCGGGAGGGGAAAGTAATAAGGAGATATAGCTTTTGCCATATGGAACTGACAAAAAAAAAATGGAAAACTGCGATGAGAGAGTTTTTTCTATTAAAACTAAGAGCTCATCTTGAAAAAGCATTTTTAAAGGTGCCTAGGAACCAATTGATCAGTGTTTGAAGTTAAAAAAAATAGTCAAGTTTTTTGGCCCATCCTAATGATTATACTCTTCATTGAATTATATCACAACTAATGACTACAAATAAAAGGTAAATATTTATACATTAACATTGTTATATTTTATTTTAATTAGTTTTATGATTAGTTATCAAGTTTAAATAAATACCTTAAAAGATGGAGGTGAAGGCAGCAAGACAATATAGACAATCAAAAATTAGAAGAGTTAAGAAATATATAAGATATATTAAGTAGAGAAAAAGCCGCGTAGATCGCGACTAGAGATGAAAAAGCTAAAGAATTGGAAGAGAAGATCTTTCCTAACGTTGGTGCTCTTTCATTTCTAAAATAAAGATGCTTGTGGAATTTTAAATGAATATTTCTATTCACATTTGTCTAATCCTTATCCCAGTGAAGAAGCAAAAGAAAAATTGGCAAGGAAATGTGGGATAACAGTGAGTCAGGTTTTAAATTGGTTTAGAAATAAGCAAATCAGGTTCAAGAAATAGGAAAGGCTCAGGAAAAGGCAAATTTACATGTGGCAAAAAAGGCAGCAGGGACTTCCCTCTATAGTGGTATGTATGCCTACTTCTATGATGTCCCCAGCGCCTCCACAAGACTCTATGGGGTACTCCATGGGGTCGGCGTATGATCAAAGCTCGGCATATGATGCCAGTAGCTGTGGGTATGACCCTATGCACGCACAAGAATTATCTCCCTTCAACTTTAATAGCATCGTCAGTAAATGGCGGTCAATTAACAATCGATAAGAAATGGAATAAGAGTAAGTTTCTGTAACAATATTTAGGTATACAAGCATTCTATTTCACGATTACTTTTTTATCAGATACTCAACCTAAATTTCAACCACATGAACAAAAGTGCAACATAATGTGAAGCAACAGATTCCTTTGAAATTAGCATCGCGTTTAAGTTCGGGTGGAAGCATTATGGTCGGCTCGACAACAAACTCAACCCAGATTTTGCCTCTTAAACTGAGTCAGGACCAAAAAGTGAGACGCACGAGCACTTCAGGATACCAGCGATTGAGTCCACCACTAGGCAAAACTGTAATATTTCTTGATATTGTTTTCGTTAATAAACTTGTAATTTTTTTATTTTTAGAGTCCGACCATTAAGATACTCGTAGAGGCTCTTGTCCAGCTGTGGCGCAGGTATCTCCCCCACAAGGAGCCTAAGTGAGAACTGTGTTTGTGTTCCTTTTTGAAAATGTAACGATGAAAATGTTTCTGCTGAAGATTACTTTGATCTACTAGACATCAGGTAAGTCAAAGTCATAACTTATAAATTCACAAAATAACCTTGAACCTCTAGAAATAGCGAATCAGGAAAACTCTAGGAAAAAGGTTAGAAGAAAGTGGACGGTAAAGCGTTGATGAATCTCAGTAAGGAGGATATATCGATCTCATCCAACAATTAAAAATAAAAGTAAATCCATCGCAAATTCGCCATATGAAAGCAAATATCAAAAAGTTTTTATAGTGCCTAATTCTGTTAACAATTTAAGTGTACATACAGATCTTACTGGTTGGGGAAAAAATCTCGAGGTAATAAGCCGCACCAGACGGTTTTAAACAAAGCAGTGTTTCTGATTGTTCCCAACAGGAAGTGTGAGGCAGTGCTGCAGAAGTCGGAGTTGGGGCCCTTATTTCGGCTGGATCACAGTTTTATGTGCGCTGGGGGGAAAGATGAGGATGCGCGTAAGGGTGATGGGGGTAGTCCGCCAGTGTGTAGGGTGCAAGGGGGCGAGGAGAGGTACCAGCAGTTTGGGATTGTGGCCTGGGGGCCGATTTGTGGACTTGGGGTTTGTGTTATTGTGTTAGTGTCGCCCCAGCTTGTTGGCTGAATAGATCAACAGGGATTGAATAATCATATTTATAAAATTCGTAGATAGATTGTTATTAAAATTTGTAAGACGTTACATTTGTGCTATATTTTTAAAATCTGAATTCTATTGACTGAGAGTGTTGAGCTTTGTTTTTGTAATTTTGGAATTTTTTGTTAATTATTAGCTAAATAAAAATTTGAAAATTGATTTTAATAATTTGTTTTATTTTAAATAATGATTACACAAGAGACAATGCCTAATTTTTCATAATTTAAGGTGAATTTAAATAAGAGAGAAGGCGCTTTTCAAGTACCGGAATGGTAAAAATGATTGTTTTTGTTGTTGGGTTGGTAACAGATTAGAATTTTTCTGTTTCTGCTACATACTAAATGTTAGAATAAAATTCAAAGACAAACTTGTCAATAAGTCTTTATTATTATTATTATATTGTGCCTAAAAATGTGACAAGATTCAAATATGACGCGGCTAAAGTTCGTCCATCGATATTTTAAAACGACTTTATAATCACTAGTTAACATTTTGGGTCGTTTACGATATTACGAGGGTTGAGGTTTCAGGTCCGTATTCAGATTTTTACAATAAAACTACATAAATTAAACTCAAACACAGGCCTATGGTAAAAATTTGTATTTTTTAAAACAGTGATTTTTGATAATTGTTAATTACCTTCCATAATTAATTAATTAAACAAATTTTTCTTTAGAAATTACATTATACACAACATTATAGTTAATTTTAGTCTTGCCTTTAAGCTTTAGGTAAAAATTAAAATAATACTGAGAGAAACGTTTGGTTCAACCACTTTATCTTAATTCGAGTAGCACAATTGAAAATGTGACTGTTTAATAATTTAAAGACTTGTACCTTGGGATTAGTAAGGATGGGTTGCTTACTACTTTTACTATCGATGGACAGAGTTTACTAAACTACTCAGCAAGCGTATATACCACCCCACTATTTTTGCTTCAATCACTTATAGTATCACGGTACATACTATCAATCAGAATTTAGAAATTAAAACCAAAATTTAAAAAATTGTTACACGACTTATTTGCCCTTTTTATGGAGGTATGATCTTGACAAGAACTATTCGTAGAAATATCCATATAGTCGTGTCAAATTAGTATTTAAACTTTTTGCAAGTTAGACCGATTTACTTGTTTTTTTTTCTCTCTTCTTTTTAACTTTACATAAGGCTTAAGGAGCTTTTTAAAAATCTGACCGCTGGACGTTTTTTCATTAAATTGCTTTGATAGTAATAGAAATATTCAGCTTCATCCTAATTTAATGAATTATTTTCAACATTATTACTTTTTATTTGTTCTTATTCATTATCAATATATACTTATCCAAATTTAAAGTGGTTTTTATGACACTCCAATTGTCATTAGAAGCGTCATGATGATGTTATTAAAAGGGTTGTAAATCAAATTCGTTTGGTTGAGTCGAAGTCCGGCTGGTACTAGTAAGAAGGTTTATATTTAGAGTGTTATTACCCAGAGGCACCTTTTCTTTGTTACTATCATTACCTTTAATACAATAGAACTCTGTCATAAAAACCACTTTGGATTTGGGTAGGTATAATTAATAGATTCTCTTGAGTTAGAAAAATGTTTGTTTGTGGATTTATTAAATACGTTATTTGGTGTTTTAAAAACTTGGGAATTAGTCGGAAGTTTTTTCTGAATATTTCTTGGTGTTATTTGCATGGGTTGAGCAAGAAAATATCATTGTTGTGGTCTAAAATTTGTTTAAAGATGGAAAATAGGGAAATTATGTGAATTTTGAGTATTTGAAAAGTTGATAACTTGAAAATTTATTTTGACTATTAAAAAGTCGCCACTTAATCAAACAAATCGCTGAAATTAGTGCAATGTGACGTAAAAATCATTGACCAGAAACAAACCCTTTAATTAACTGACTAAAATAGAAACATTTTAACAAAATAGACAATTATTTTGACAAGCTGACAGATAAATTATTAGTCTCGTTTCACCAACAGATAAGTGTCTCTTACTTATTATCCAGAAATGTGGATCTAAGTGTGCAAGACATTTTCAGAAAAATGGCTACACACAGAACGTGCATTAAAAGTGGCAATGGCGGTGTCTCAGATGAAAATTACCATATAGCCCAGTCATATTAGGGTTTTACCTCGGAATGAAAGATAATAAGCTGTAAATTGGTACAAACCTTTGTTTTGGCGTTCTACATGTTGTCTCAAAAGTCTCATATAATATCGTGTCCGCGTCTTAAGATAATCAAGGTCAAAGATCACAACAATCGGTTTTTTGCGAATATCTCTCTTCCTAAACCTTAAATGAGATGTGTACTTATTATAAAAGTTGGTAGAGTATAAAATTCTTTATAGGTTTTGTTTCAACTTTTTTTTCGTACGATTAACCGTTTTTGTGATAGAGCGTAAGGAGTGCGCAGCGCACAGTCATATGGGGTGCTCATTACTACAACGAAATAAGTCCATTTAACGAACTTTAGCTTAGGAAGACTGGTACAGTAACCCCTCATTTTAAAAGTATTTTAATTCACTATACGGTGATATAAGTATTAATATCAAATTTTTCAAAAACACATTTTAAAAAAACAATTATTGTTTGTTACGAATCGATTATATAAATATTAAAATTATAAACATTAATATATTGTTTAAATTATATTACTTTGTATTAATGTTAATTGTAAACTTAATAATTAAGTTATAACATTCAGTTCTACGTAAAAAAGTTATGGAGGACTTACCTTACTATTGCACTGAATAAAAGTACATAAATTTTCGGTGTTATAGAAAAATTGTTTAATAACATTAAAATAAAACCCTATATTCAAAAACCAGTTATTGCATTAAAATGAGAAGATTTTATTAAATACTTTTTTATATTTATTTCAAAATTGCCAAGAATGGACTTATTTCCTTATAGCACTCTTTACGCTTTATCTCAAAAACGGTTAATCGTATAAAAAAAACTTTTATAATAAGTGTAAATCTTATTTAAGGTATAGGAAGCCAGATATTTGCGAAAAACTAATTTTTGCGATCTTTGACCTTGAATATATTATTAAGAAGCGGACACGATATTTTATGAGACTTTTGAGACAACATATAGAACGCCAAAGCAAAGGTTTATACCGATTTGCAGTTTATTATCTCTTATTCCGAGATTGACCCCTATTTTTGGCTAAAATGACTGAGCTAATTGTTTATTAGGGATAAACGTATAACAATTGAAATGCGAAAATTCCAAATGTTTTAAGTACCATTTTGTACAAATTTGTTTGGGGAAAAACCCAAGGGATTATTTACTGTTTCTTCACAAAGTCGACCTGAAGCCATAAAACCCCACAGTACAGTTCATTAATATGCAGGAATTTTAAGCCAAACTGCAAGAAATTTAGAAAGTATCTAGGTAGTAAGACATCCTTTTAAATCGCCAAAATAAATTTTAAGAAGGTATTAACAAACAAAAGATCTGTACAGACTTGAGTTATGTAGTTATGTATTGAGTTGTACATAAATAGGGAATTTAATGGTAGAGAGAAAAGAGCAATAAAGAGATCAATAATTCTGTAAAAAGATGACTTAATGTCAAAAAAACTCAGAGAATTAATATGTATGTTGTACAGAAAAAAAAACAATAAAAATGCTAAAAACGTAATTTAGACAATTCTAAAAGAACTGTAGATTCTAAGCCTATAGAAAATAATAACGAATCACAAAACCAACGATTGGAAGAGAAGAAAAAGTAAATAAAATTAAAACAAACGATAAAGTGTTGATCGTATTTTATTAATAGAAATTTATACAATTTAAAATATAGAATTTATAAAAATGATCATTTTACGGAGTTCTTGTAATTGGAGATCCATAGGGTGACGACCCAGTTGGGTAAGGCAGCGAAACGTGGGCGCCATCGCCAGGACCATGGATCACACTCAGATGTATAATTCAGCATTGAATTTAAGAAAAAAAAAAACATGAAATAAATAAAAATTGTAATTAGTTAGAATCATTATTTGAGATTGATTGACTTACGGCGGGGTTTTCACCCCTGGCGCTGGTCATCATTATGATGAGTCGATGAGGGATTGATCTCCAGGTGAGCGGAACAGCCGAAATCCTGATGAACCTGAAGCAGGAATGTTAACCCCTATCAGTCTCAGGTAAATAGTACGGCATTGCCTATTACTCCCTATATACCCCGTCTGCGAACATACTCACCAAGTACTGTACTACTGTCGTCTTCTCCAAATTTGGAAAAATGACTTCAATTATAAATCTTACAATGATGGAGCTTGGAACCGAAGTTAGGCCGCTCGAAATAAAGTGTACAATAGGTAGTTTTCTGGTTATTGAAAGAGATGTTTAGTATTTCTACTTTATACCTGCGGCAAACCGACAGAGGCCAGATCCCAAACATCTGTTTCAATAACCAGAAAAAGACCTATTGTGCACTTAATTGCAAGCGACTTAACTTCGGTCCCAAGCCCCTTCGATGTAAGATTTATAACGTAAATAATATTTCCAAATTTGGTTAGGACGACAGTACCTAGTGGCGGCTCGTGACTGAAATGAACGGTAAGGCTGACATTAACGGGGTTTCGAGTCATTTTAAAACAGATTATATTAATTTTTACTGATTTTTTTACTAAGCTAATTAAAATTATTAGAATAGCTTTCCACGTCACCTTAGAGGTACTATTCTGGACGCGTTGACCTTTCTAATTGGGGGTCTCGCCAGTAGCCCTACTCCCAAGAATTTTTAATTCAAACAAATGAAAAAATGAGAAACGACATTATATTTTGTATATTTTTTCGATTCTCCTGTCTTTTAAATTTGCAAATTTATTGATAATTTCATTATAAAACTTTGAATTTTTGCTAAGGTCAGTCAACAATTTTTTTTCTACTGACATTAGCCCTAATCCTGACAAGATATGTTTTTAATCTTTTCAGGCATGAAAAGTTTCTTTCCACTGAAACACTAGTGCCTGGAATAGTCAAAATCAAACATAACGTTCGATAAGTTTCGGTAAAAATGTCCTTAAATTCAGAATGAATAATTTTCAAAGTAGTTTCAACATCTGCATCTCGAAATTGATCGTCTTTATAAATATTAGATAATTCATTAATCAAACGATCTTTTTCAAAAGTGTTATATATAAATATATTTTTCTGAACGGTGTTGGATTTGAAAGGTAAGATAATGTAACAGTAATTGGTTCTATGCATTTTATATGTAATTCGTAACTCTCTGGAGGACAAACAAGTGAAGCTAACTACAGTTGTGAGCTAGAGCTATCTCTAACTTCTGGTTTACACCACAATAGAAACAACCCCACAATGATAAAAATTCACAAAATTGGGACTACAACAACGGAATCAATTCAAATCAACAAAGTCACTTTGTGTTTTATGTCATGTTGGTGCTGGTGCCAGTCACGTGATGCTTACAATTAGCTAATTTTACATTGTTTGTCCCCCAAAATTTTGTGGATTGCTTATAAAAGTTTCGGTTTTTATCATTTACATTCTAATTTGCATTTATCAGTGTTCTAGAACATTTGCCCAAATTAAGAGCTGTAACAGATTTTAAAAATCTAGAGCGTTAAGATGAGTGAGAAACCTTTTGTCGCAGAAGCCACCTTAAAAGAGCTTACAAAACAGAAAAGGATTTTGAGAAGCAAGATCTAGTCTTAAATTATCAAACAGAAAACATTTTGATTTGTAGCTGGCTTCAAAATAATATAAAATAGAATTCCTGCAAAAGGAATGTCTTAATTATTTATATAAAAGAGGGTAAAAATAATCCCTCCAAAAAAGTTATTTTGGAATTTTTTTCAATCGAGGGAGCTAAGGTGCTGAGGAGTTTATTAAGAAAGTTAAACTCTCTCTAAAGCTCAGGCCAAATTCATACCAAAATGATGAAAATGAATAAAAAAGTAATTCAATTTAAAAAAAATCTGACTTCTTTTACAGCTTCGGATTCAGGCAGTAGTGGTAGAGTCGAGGAGTAGACAAATCCTTTGATTCGGATAACGCTTCTCTGGTATAAGATCTTTAAAATTTGTATTTTTTGTACTTAATTTTTGTCAGTAATGAATAAATTGCTTATTGTTTATTGACAGATTTTTTTTATAAATTTTTTTTTCAAATTGTTGCTAATAAACTAGTTGGTAAAAAACCTAGACAAACTTAAAAATCTGAGCAAAATGGTTAACGACGAAATTTGTAAAAATTGGTAAAGTCCAAAAACTTGAAAATAAATTCTTAGAAAAGAAACCATCCCCCACCCTACTGACCCTGAAAATCATTCTCTAATCACGTACTGAAACCCCCACTTCATGAAATCAACCCTCTTCAGGTATCTCTCTGGTCTCTGCTCCTGCTCTCAGTTACCTCAGTTATCAGTAATCAGTATCCACAAACATCATCCGCAAAAAAACTCTAAGTGAGACCATGGTGAGAACTGTGTTTGTGTTCCTTTTTGAAAATGTAACGATGAAGATGTTTCTGCTGAAGATTACTTTGATCTAGACATCAGGTAAGTCAAAGCCATAGCTTATAAATTCACAAAATAACCTTGAACCTTTAGAAGCGATTGCAAGGGTTACTTCGACGTCTGTTGCAAGATAAAAATTTGGCCAAAGAAACACTGAATCTGTCATCCACAAGCGCTTATTAGGCCTCGAAAATTCAGCAAAATTCACAGAATTTCCCTGGATGTTAGGTATCCTCAACGGTGGGGTTTATTGCTCTGGAGTGTGGAGTCTCCTTAATTCATCCTAAAGTAGCACTCACAGCCGCCCACTGTGTCCACCGTCCTGGAATTTATAAAATCCGAGCAGAGGAGTGGGACTGGAAGAGCCGAAAGGACCACTTAAAACACCAAGACCAAGTTAAAACTAACCTGTCTCTGAGCCAAGCTGAAAAATATTTGTGAAGATAACCTAAAGGTCCTTAATTTTTGAAAAAAAAATGTAATAATGCCTTTATTACCGAAATTTTGGGAAACTGTGTGTCTAACGTAACTATTAAGTTTAAATTTGTTGACATCTGAAAGGTGAAAAAGGTAATATGAAGCCTGCAATTGTTGCCGATGAAATGTTTCCTGAGGGAGCAGGTCCATACATGGACCTAGAAGAAGCTGGGGGATCAAGTGGATTATTGATGGATCTTGCTGCAAATGAAAAAGCTGTTCATGCTGATTTTTTTAATGATTTTGAGGATCTTTATGATGATGAAGATCTTAAGTGATTTGTGTAGATTGTAAAATATTTCATATTTGAAGTAAATTATAAAAATTGTCAATATTCCAGATACATAAATTTAAATTTTGCTCAAATTCGTTATGAAGAAATGGAGTTGGATATTTTGAGAAATTGTGTTGTGCCCTCTATTGAAAGTGTGCTCCCGACTATTCTGAAATTAATATTATCTAACGTTTTATTTGGATGTCTGTTATCTACAGGTAGAATTTTTATCATATCTTTATTTTTCTAAATGTTATCTTTCCAGGCTTTATCTCGTTATCAGTATTACACCTTCTTAGTGGATCTATTGGTATTTATATAATATCAACAATTGACAATGACTATGGAAAGCTAATATTACTTGGCTGTTGGATAATTTCATTCATTCTACTTCGCATAGGATATTATTTAAGACAATATTTGAAAATCTCAGTATTTCTTAAAATTACTATTATTCTACTCCTAATCTTATGGTACAAACAATAACTTAAAGTTCTAATGTTTTAAATCAATTAATTACAGCGAGTATTATTTAATTGAGCCCTATTCATGGCTCCAGATTCGAGGTATTGTCATGGTACTAGTAATGAAAGTCATATCATTAGGAGACGACTTAGAAAATTTAAATTCAATGCCTCATTTTACACAATACTTTGGATACACATTATGTGGGGCTAATGTTATGTTCGGACCTTGGATCTCATTCAATGATTACTTAAATTTCTATAAAAAGCCAACAAAGAAGGTTTCGATAACTATCCACAGTGATGAACATCTCTACATAATTTATTTTTTAGAATCTGATTTGGATTTGTGCCATTGTTAAAATTTTCACGACTTCACTATTCTTCCTAAGCGTATCTAATTGTTGGTGTAGCTTTTATATCTCAGATGATTCCAACAGGTGAAGGATTTTATTAAAGTTAGATTTTTTTCAAATGCGACACTTCCAGGTGGCTAACAGCGTACAAAGAAGCGCTTTCATTTAGAACAGGTCACTATTTTATCAGTTATCTAGCAGAACTAGGAATGGTAGCAGCAGGTTTTACTAATTCGGCTAAACGTGACTCCACTAACCAATATAGATTTGTGGTAACAGAACCCTTAGAAATCGAATTTCCGTCGTCTCTGTCAGTAGTGGTTAAGAAGTGGAATCAACCAATGCACGACTTTCTCAAAAAATGTACTTATTTTTTAAATTATTCTTGAAAATTCTACCCAATAACACCACACGGCGCGTGTCTCGACAACAATGTTACCATTCTCAAGTAAGAATTAAGTTAAATCTCACTTGAGAGTGGTACAGAGTGTTATTGGGTGGATTTTTTCGATTTATTCGGCACACCAAGGTGATCCAGCAAGAAGTTTTAATTCATTATTTTTTTTAGATGTTTTTTATTCATGGCTGCGTTATGGAAAATTTTGCGCAATTCTGGCAACCTTTTTGCTCTCTTCATTACTTCATGGTCTTGAACTGAAAGTCTCAATGGTTTTAATCTCAATCGGGATATTCTCGTATTTACAGGTAGCGCCAAGAGACAGAATTTCTAAAATATTTAATTTGTGTGTGAGAGTCCGTCCTTGCAAAGACTGCAAACATAGATTTAAACGTGATAGTATCATAGGCAGAATGTTGTTACTTATATACTCATTTGCAACAGTATTTCATTTAGCTTATTTAGGAGTTTTGATGGATCCATCAACTGACAAAGTAGGAATCTACGAAAAGTGGCAGAATCTCGGTTTTATTAGCCATTTTATTATGCTTGTTAATGTGTTGGTTATTTTGTAAATACATTTTTTACTAACAAATTTTATTTTATTTGACTCACCCAAAAATTTAACTAAAAGTCGTTATTTAAATAATCAGCTTATAAAAAGAAGAGATTTTAATGAAAATGTTTGAAATAAAATTCTTTTCAGTTCTAAGATTTTAAAGTTTGTAGCTGTTCATTAAAAGAAAACAATAAAAAAGCTGTAGTGTAATAATTAATTGAATTTCATAATGTATAAGATTATTTAAATCTGCGAACATATTATGTAAAATACATTTTTTTTAAATAAAAATTTGTTATTCCACTTTCTGCGACAATAAATTCCGGACATTAAATTTTGACAATGTCAAAAATAAGCGTGTAAACCGTGTTCTGCGTGTTTCTTTCACAATGATTAACAATAAGTGATGAATCTGTGAAAAGATTGTGCGTCATAACGTTTTACGTTTTTATTTTTGTGTAGTTTTAAGCAGTTTAAATTTTTTACGAAATTCTGTTTTTTAATTTTTATTGTAAATGTGTATTTTATTTTATATTTAATATCAATATATTTAGTGTGAATAGATACAAATATTTGTAATAAAAATATATATATATATTTTTTTTTTGTAAATTAATTTCAAAATAAATGTATGGTTTCACTGTTTTACAAATCCTAATTACTTTATGACTATTAAAAAATATTTGATTCTGCATGCTTGCGTTTTTATTTCAATTCTAATTTAACCGAAAATTTTACTTAAAATATTTCAAGTCCGGCCCAGTTGTAAAATTTACCTTCGATCGGTGGGTCTTTTGTAGTTGACCGTAACCAGCTTAGTGTTTACTTGGATCTGCCATAAAGAGGCTGGCTACTAATAAATTCCTGCATAAGTCGGGTTCATATATCTTTTCCATTTACTATAAAGATATAACAATTGAAGAGTGGATATTCCAATTATGTACCATTTCGTACAAATTTGTTTGGGGAAAAACCCAAGGGATTATTTACTGTTTCTTCACAAAGTGGACCTGAAGTGATAAAACCCCGCAGTTCAGTTTATTAATATGCAGGAACATTAAGCCAAACTGCAAGAAATTTAGAAAGTATCTAGGTAGTAAAATATCCTTTTAAATAGCCAAAATAAATTTTAAGAAGGTATTAACAAACAAAAGATCTGTACAGACTTGAGTTATGTATTGAGTTGTACAGCCAGGGTCAAAGCAAATGCACAGGTCAGGTAGTCAGGCCGCTAATACGCTCCCATTCTAATACTTGTGTTTAGACCCAGGCCGATAACCCAACACGGTTTTGACTCAATTCATTGAAAAGTTGCATTTGTGAAAATATAAAATAAATTAAATTTTAATTTAGACTAATTCAATTTAGAGGAGAATGCTTAAAAATTGCCTTGAACATCAATTGAAATTTAATTATGTTGTTTTAATTCTTATTTTTAGTCATTTTAATTATTATAAAAGTCGGGTAATAAATTAAAAAATTATTGTGACTTTATATTAAGTGAATTGCAAAAAAACTGTCTAAAAATTACTAGTAATTCTTTTAAAATAATATATTAAATATTTTTACAAACAAATAAATTATTAAAAACTCTTGTTTTAAAAAAATTAAATTTGTAAAATAGAGTGGTATTAATTGTTAAAAATAAAACATTTAATAAAATATATAAAAATATTATCACTTTATTCTAAATTCATTATTTTTATAAAACCCTGCTTTCATTATAACAAGTTAATAACGGTAAGTTTACATTAAACTTTTTATAACATATTGCAATATTTAAAACAGGCCAACACTGTGCAAATATATATTTATAAAAACAAACTAATAAACACTTAAAATAAAAATTAAACCTATAAATTAAGAAACCAAACTTTTAGAGACTATGATTATTACCTTTTTATGAATTAACATCTTATCGTTTCTGACTCAAACACTTTCATTACAGTAACCTCTTGCAGTAATATTTATTTCTTGCAAAATTTTATATTTCAATAACATAATGAAAAATTGCGTTGAACATCAATTGAAATTTAATTATGTTTTAATTTTTATTTTTAGTCAATTTTATTATAAAAATCGGATGATAAATTAAAGAATATTTGTAACTAGATAAATGTGTTTAAATAGAGTGTGCACTAGGGTGGGCAAAAAAAATCGATTATTTTTTTTTTAACTATCGACACTGTAAAATTGATTTCTAGGCACTTTTAGAAAATGCTTTTTTAAGATGTGCTCTTAATTTTAATAGGAAAGATTCTCTCATCGCAGTTTTTTTTTTCAGTTCCATATGGTAAATTCCATATCTCGTTATTGCTTAACTATACAGAAAATTTGTATTTACATTTTTTGTATAAAATTGAACGCTCTAAAAAAGGTATTTTACAATTTTTTTATATCTCTTACCATTTAGAAAATATCGGAGGTCAAAGTTTAAAGAATTTAACAAAAATTCTTTTCTACTTCTGAATTTTATAACTCAGATATAAATGAATATTATAAAATGCACAACATATGGCCTTGTAGAAAATTAAATCCTCTATAAAAAAGTTTCTTGTAGTTAATCGATTACTCTAACCACTTAGAAGATATTCGCATTTTAAAAACCAAAATTATACTAAATCTCCAATTTTTTTAAATGGTTGAAGTAATCGATTAATCACAAACGACTTTTTTTGTAGAGCGTTTAATTTTCTACAAAACCGTATGTTGCGCACATTATAATATTTGTTTATCTACGAGTTATAAAATTTAGAAGTGAAAAAGAAATTTTTGCTAAATTCTTCAAACTTTGACCTCTGATATCTTCTAAACAGTAAGAGTTATAAGAAAATTGTATGATACCTTTTTTTAAAGAGTTACATTTCCTACAAAAAATGTAAATAAACTTCTTCTGTACGATGAAGTAGTGACGAGATATGAGATTTCATATTAAAATTAAGAGCTCATCTTCAAAAGGCATTTTTTAAAAGTGCCAAGGAACCAATATTTTAGTGTCGGAAGTTAAAAAAAAAATAGTTGATTTTTTTGGCCCACCCTAGTGTGCACACTACATAATACACATTAATATTTAACGTGCACACTCTATTTAAACACATTTATGTAGTCACAAATATTCTTTAATTTATCACCCGATTTTTATAATAAAATTGACTAAAAATAAAAATTAAAACATAATTAAATTCCAATTGTTGAGCATCAACAATTGGGAATTTTTAAGCATTATGTTATTGAAATATAAAATTTTGCAAAAAAGAAATATTACTGCAAGAGGTTACTGTAATGAAAGTGTTTGAGCCAGAAACGATAAGATGTTAATTCATGGAAAGGTAATAATCCCTTTACTACCTGGTGGACACCCAAGCGATCATAGTCTCTGAAAGTTTGATTTCTTAATTTCTAGGTTTAATTTTTATTTTAAGTGTTCATTAGTTTGTTTTTATAAATATATATTTGCACAGTGTTGGCCTGTTTTAAATATTGCAATATGTTATAAACAGTTTAATGTAAACTTACAGTTATTAACTTGTTACAGTGAAAGCAGGGTTTTATAAAAACAATAAATTTAGAACAAAGTGATAATATTTTTATATATTTTATCAAATGTTTTATTTTTAACAATTAATACCACTCTATTTTACAATTTTTTTTTTTAAACAAGAGTTTTTAATAATTTATTTGTTTGTAAAAATCAATAATGATTATATTATTTTAAAAGATTTACTAGTAATTTTTAAACAATTTTTTTGTAATTCACTTAATATTTTTGCAACTTTAATTATAAAATTTGTGTTTTAAAAGTAAAGTAAATATTTGTAATTTACTTATAACAATATTTTTTTAATTTAACACCCGACTTTTATAATAATTAAAATGACTAAAAATAAAAATTAAAACATAATCAAATTTCAATTTATGTTCAAGACAATTTTTAAGCATTCTCCTCTAAACTGAATTAGTCTAAATTAAAATTTAATTTATTTTATATTTTCACAAATGCAACTTTTCAATGAATTGAGTCGAAACCGTGTTGGGTTATCGGCCTGGGTCTAAACACAAGTATTAGAATGGGAGCGTATTAGCGGCCTGACTACCTGACCTGTGCATTTGCTTTGACCCTGGCTGTACATAAATAGGGAATTTAATGGTAGAGAAAAAAGAACAATAATTCTGTAAAAAGATGACTTAATGTCAAAAAAACTCAGAGAATTAATATGTATGTTGTACAGAAAAAAAAACAATAAAAATGCTAAAAACGTAATTTAGACAATTCTAAAAGAACTGTAGATTCTAAGCCTATAGAAAATAATAAAGAGTCACAAAACCAACGATTGGAAGAGAAGAAGAAGTAAATAAAATTAAAACAAACGATAAAGTGTTGATCGTATTTTATTTATAGAAATTTATACAATTTAAAATATAGAATTTATAAAAATGACCATTTTACGGAGTTCTTGTAATTGGAGAACCATAGGGTGACGACCCAGTTGGGTGAGGCAGCGAAACGTGGGCGCCATCCATCGCCAGGACCATGGATCACACTCAGATTTATAATTCAGCATTGAATTTAAGACAAACATGAAATAAATAAAAATTATAATTAGTTAGAATTATTATTTGAGATTGATTGACTTACGGCGGGGTTTTCACCCCTGGCTCTGGTATCATTTTGATGAGTCGATGCGGGATCTCCAGGTGAGCGGAGCAGTCAAAATCCTGATAAACCTGAAACAGGAACCTAACCCCTATCAGTTCCAGGTAAATAGTACGGCATTGCCTGTTACTCCCTATACACCCCGTCTGCGAACGTACTCATTAAGTACTGTACTACTGTCATCTTCCCCAAATTTGGAAAAATGACTTCAATTATAAATCTTACAACGAAGGGGCTTGGGACCAAAGTTAGGTCGCTTGAAATAAAATGCTAAAAAATAGGTAGTTTTCTGGTTATTGAAAGAGATGTTTAGTATCTCTACTTTATACCTGCGGCAGACCGACAGAGGCCAGATCCCAAACATGTGTTTCAATAAGCAGAAAAATATCTATTGTGCACTTTATTCTGAGCGACTTAACTTCGGTCCCAAGCCCCTTCGTTGTAAGATTTATAACTTAAGTCATTTTTCCAAATTTGGGGAAGACGACAGTACCCAGTGGCCGCTTGTGACTGAAATCAACGGTGAGGCTGACATTAACGAGTTTTCGAGTCATTTTAAAACAGATCATGTTAATTTTTACTGATTTTTTTACTAACCTAATTAAAATTATTAGAATAGCTTTCCACGTCACCTTAGAGGTACTATTCTGGACGCGTTGACCTTTCTAATTGGGGGTCTCGCCAGTAGCCCTACTCCCAAGAATTTTGAATTTACACAAATTTAAAAAAAATGAGAAACGACATTATATTTTGTATATTTGTTCTATTCTCCTGTCTTTTAAATTTGCAAATTTATTGATAATTTCATCATAAAACTTTGAATTTTTGCTAAGATCAGTCAACAATTCTTTTTCTACTGACATTAGCCCTAATCCTGACAAGATATGTTTTTTATCTTTTCAGGCATGAAAAATTTCTTTCTACTGAAACACTAGTACCTGGAATAGTCAAAATTAAACATAACAGTCGATAAGTTTCGGTAAAAATGTCCTTAAATTTGTGGAGTAGTCAAAAATAATTTCATTAATAACTTTTTAAAATTTTAATTAAGCCATAGTGCTTTATAACTTTTCCAAATTATTATAGAGTCGTCAATAATTAAATTCTTAATCCTTTTCAAAATTTCAATTAACCTCATATTGTTTCATAGATTTTCCAAATTTTAATCAAATTAAAAGCTCATGCTGTTCATACAATTATCATACTTAATAAATTAAGACAGTCACACCTTTCAGCTCATTTGCATTTATTGTGTTCATTTCAACGAATTCTGCACCTATCTAATTAAATAATGTTTTTCAAAACACACCCAACCACAAATATCTTTCTTATCTATGATAAGCATAAAGCCCAACATGTTGCAGTTTCGGTTAAATGCATAGAAAAACTAAACTCATAAAATTTACAATAGCAGATGCACTCAAATTGAGCTTTTACTTAATACAGGTTAAAACGAAAAACCATGTTTCCAAATCAAGATTAGAATAAAACTCCAGTAAATATTTCCATTTTTCAGTTAACAAAAGCCTTATGGCAGAGTAAATTGCCAAGGGAAAGTCAAATTAGAGCGAGCACCGACGTATTTTTAGGAAGGTTTAGTTGTAAATTTAGTTATTTTATTATCCATGTCAGTCACCAGGCGCCAAGAGAGGATGACTCTAGGCGCGGCAAATAATGGCCTGGCGACAAGATTTCGACAGGTACATTACCCAAATTAAAACATTTACATAAAGTTAGGGTGAAAATGAGGAAAGGTCGACACCACCCCCATCTTCACACTAGTCAATAGAAAATAGCTAGTTTACCCCAATTTTATATTTGTAACAAATAGGAACAGAGCGTCCACTCTAAACTTCGAAAAGAGCAAATAGAATAAAAGTTTGGAAAAAGTGTCAACCCTCGGAAAAGTTTAGGTGGGACGCTTATAAAAACTCATTGCACCCCAATCAGGATTATTATTATTATTCTGAGTTTATTCTAGTTTGTTTTTTTATAAGTCTGAATTTGTCAGTTCTCAACCGTCTTAGTGCAAAGTGTTAGTAAAATTCCGGAAAGTAGCTCGATAAATCCTAGTGTTAAAGAATTTAAAAAAATTCTTTGTAAAAAACCAATAACAGTGTCAACCATGGCTTCTGGTGAGCTCTAGTTTTTAAGATTTTTGGTGTGGGAAAAATTGTTGTAATTTTCTATGTAACCTTCACTTTCGCAATTTTTGTAATAAATTAACTGCACTAAATTATATATCTTTAATTTCTCCACCTGGAAGGGAAATCACAAGTTAGTAAATTCATATCTCGGCAGAAAGGCCCATGAGCCCACGCGTAATTACTCCGAATAAATGTTCTGAGTCTTTGACGAATATTTTATAAGTATTCAATTGGGCCCCGTCAAGGCTCAGGGGAGGATGCTGGAAGCGCATTCACCATCTTAAGCGCAACCAGCGGGTGTTAGTTTCACGCTACCGTTTGTGTAAGAAAATGTCCAGTCAAATCACTTTTAATCCAAAATATTAAACACCCAAACCAAACTCCTCCATTACAAATTCAGAATAAATAATTTTCAAAGTAGTTTCATCATCTGCATCTCGAAATTGATCGTCTTTATAAATATTAGATAATTCATTAATCAAACAATCTTTTTCAAAAGTGTTCAGAGAAGCCGTGAATAAAGAGTTTAATGGATTTTTAGGAAATTCCTTTGCATATTGAATATATTTGGATGAATCGATAAGAGATAGAAACTCTAATTTATTTAAATCTTGAAAACGAGTACTTAATTGTTATAGTATCTAAAATTTCCTAAAAAAGTAATTTATATTTATTAAAAACTTCATTTTCTTCAAGTTGTTTTCCACGTTTAGAAGGCAAAGATCTTCTAGATTTAGCTTTATTAAACATTTTCAAAAATTTTTCCTCGGCCCTCAACTCGCTAATATGTAACTTAGCAGAATTTATTTGCTGAAAACAATATTTTATATTTAAATATTTACTTTACAAAATTTGAAAAAGAATATCTGTAATACAAAAAACCTCTGTATAAATTTGAAAAAGGCAAATTCGAAATAAAATAAATGTTTGAGAAATCCCAACAATTGAATCTGAACCGAATCCAGAATCATTGACAATTTTCTCAAAAACTGTAATTAAATTATTCCATTCCTTATCAACTAAAAAAATATTATTTTAGAGTGAGGGTACCATCGAGTTTCGTTAGCTCTAGATATTCGCTTACCAACAATCGTGTCCAACAGAAAAGCACGTTTTGCAGATAAATGAAAAAATTTAGTTTTCATGGTTACTCCTTTAAAATCTCGCCTACAAAAGGAGTAATTTAGAAGTTGAAAACGTCAATTGGAGTCTCAAAATTCTAAGCAAATTTGAAAAACAATATTTGGAGAAAAATAAAAATAAGAAAAACGACTACTGAAAGAAAAAAAGTTCAGAATAGTAGAACACCAAAAAAATTTCTAGATTAAAAAAGAATAATCCTTCGAACCGGATACTGAAAAAAGTCTTGGTAGATACAGAGCAATTACAATATTTTTCACTTCAAACAATTAAAAATCTCTATTTTAGTTATCTATTAAGGTTTTTTTATAAAATTTAGGAGCTGGAGAATTTTTGCAAACTTGGCTTCACATTCTTGGATAATAAAATAAACAAATTGAATTTGGGTGTTGAACCGACTGGGGTCGAGGAAACAGATTTCTTCAAAAGCAAAAGTAAGGTAGTCTATTTTTTTGGTTGTGTTTTTTGTCAATTTTTTTTCTTTTTTTTTAAATCATTATCGTGAGATTAAGAAAGTCAATATGAATTGGTTCGAAAATATTTTGGTTAAAAAGAACGACGATAATAAAAGAGAAGCCTCCATTGAGGTTACAAGTGAATTCGTAATAGTCTACTGTTTTGGAAAAATTAGATATAACGAATTGCTAAGTATTAGAAGACAAAATAGTATTGAAAGTGACAAAACTAGATATAACTGAAACAATGACAATATTATTTGATTCAGAGGATTCCAAACACAGCACATTCCTTTTTTTTAAGGAACACTCTGTACTAATAATGAAAAATTTCATATTATTGCAAGACCCTAAATTCAGCTCTACCCTTTTATTTACTAAATAACACAAGACAAATATCGTTTATAAAATTAGTTAAATTACAACCCTGTATTTAAAAATAATAAAATTCTGGCTTATATCTTCCAAAATAAGTAGGAAGTCCTTTTTGGTAGATAACCAAAACTACAAAAATTGACACGCTTGTATTTACTAAATAAAAAAACAAAAATTAGTGAAATTACATTCCTTTTTAAAATTAATTTAATTAATTAAATTGTGTAAATTAATAGTGGATTTATATGAGTAATTATTTTAAAGCAACCAATTTTGAATTTAATTTATAAGTAGAAGTAGGTTAGAACAAATTGTAAATAAATGAAAAACGTATCAGTTTTTATAATTTACGTTCTTATTTACATTTTTAAAGGTGTTCTAGAACATTTGCCCAAATTAAGAGTTGTGAGACAGAAATTAAAAATCTATCTGTTTTTAGTAATCTATTGATTATTACAATATAACAGCGATTTATATGGTTAAATAAAATTAATTATGTTTGTTAATTATTAAAATAAAAAATATTGTGCAGTAGAAATTCAAAATTGGCGCGTTTTGGTTAAGTGGCGCCACTTACCAACAATACCAACTACCAACTTCACGATCTTCAAGTTGCAGTGTTGACTGTTGCAGTGATGCAGCTAACTTCACTGTTATTGTCATTTTTGTGTATGGTTGTTCAGTGTAGTGAGTTTTGTTTATTTTTACGTTAACAATAAACCTAAAAGATAAGATACACATAAAATGTTCACTTTAGCTCAATTTTTACAATACTGGAACAAGTTTTTATCAAACACATTTCAATGAGTAGAAATTCAGTCATTGTTTATACTTGATTCTTTGGAGAGGCATTTTTCCATGCATCTCATAGATTATAAACCTAATCTTGTTTATAGTATTTATTATTAATTTACACAACGCTATTTATTATCACAATTAGAAATGTTAACCAAATGAAACACAAATGAAATACTCAAAAAGATGTGCCTGCATTCTTTTAGCTTTATCATGTTTGTTACAAATCATTCAGGGTTTGTTTTACACTAAAACAACAGGAATTTATTTATTTAATGTACATTATTTTTAGGACAACCCACAAATAACCCGTTGCTCTTATATTCCACTACAAAGGACATAAGAATTGCAAATACCACAAAAAGTAGCAATAATAGGATAACAACAACTTTATTAGTGAAAAATTTTACTGAAAGACCTGCTGTTGACTTTCATTATGAACAAAAGAAGGTTTGTTGGACCGACCATGGTCTTGAAAGCATTTTTTGTGCTGATTATGACGGCTTGGAGATCAAAAATAAGGTAAAACAACCGGTTTTGTAACAATCATAATTTAGATGAAAACATCGAGATTTTGTTCTATCGGGTGACTACAAATTTTTGTATCGAGCAAGTGATGGCTTACTGTAACTTTAGCCACATTCAAACTGTCTGTAAAATCTAACCTCTCAAAAAATGTTGTCCATTCACCTCAAGACACTCATTCATTTCTCAAATTATGGTTGTCAACAGTTCTTTATTTCAAAATAGTCCTTTAATTTTATATACGGTTCTTTAGTCTTTAATATGTACTTAAAGGACACAATTTTTCCTTTTATCTATTTTTTTACTAAAGAGAAACGAGCAAGGGTTAGAAAATTGACATACCTATTTGTAATTGGTTGATTTCAAAAATAAGTTCATTACCTAGACGTCCTTTTAAGTCACCAAAATAAATTTTAAGTACTTATAAGCAAACAGAACTTCTATCCAGACTTGAGTTATAAAACCTAAGTAAATAGGGTATTTAATGGTAGAGAGAAAAAAACAATAAGGAGAATTACGACTAGTGAAAAAAAAAGAACAGAAGTAGATTCTAGAAGAATTTGAAAATGTAGATTCTATAAAAATTTGTAGAAAAGATGACCTAATGACAAAAAAAACTAAGAAGATTAATATGTATGTATATTGTACAAGAAAAAAAAACAAAGAAAAATTTTAAAAACATATATAAAACAATTCTCAAAGAACTAAAAGAAAAAGAAAAGTTATGAATAGTAAAAAACCAAGGAAAATTCTAGATTAATAAGTGACTAACCTTCAAGCCCTATAGTAAAAAAGTTTTGGTAGCTACGGAGCAATTACAATAATTTTTGCTTTAAACACTTTGTACTCTTTTTTTTATATAAAAATTGAAGTAAATATTCATTTTCGTAATAATTGTCGCCTTTGGCTCCCAAAATGTTCATAACTATTTTATGGTCCTTCGAGCCATATGAAGAGAAACGTCTTAGTGTTAATATAAAAAAAGTCAATTTTCAAAAAAAGAGCGTTTAATTTTACTTTTTTTATAAACACTAGAGAAACATTTTTTTTTATATTAGTTGTTTTTTGGCTCACAAAGTGTGTTTAAAACTGTAGGGTCCTTTGAGGGGGATTAAGAAAAAAGGTTTGAGTATAGACGGGACATTTTGCAATAGTTCTATTTATGGCATTTTTTTTTAGACTTTTATTTTTGTTACTTTACTACTAACGTTTCAGAGATGTTTAGCCCTTATAAACCCTGAAACATTAAAAAAGACATAATTTTTTATAATCAAATAAACGGCAATACCGAATATAAAACATGGAATTTTTGGACAATTTATTTTATTTTTTTAATATGAAAATTGTGATGGTCCTTCGAGCAAGATATTGAAAAAATTGAGATTAGAAGAGGTATATATAATATAAAGACATAATAAATCAAAAAATAATTCTAGTTTCCGTCTTTCAAAAATGTATACTTATTTTAAAAATTTTATAAGAATTTAGGAACCAAAGGTAACAGTTTTTATTTGTTTATAATAAACTTTGTAGAAACATTTGTTTTTTCAATAATTATCGCCTTCGGCTTCTAAATTGTTGCTTGAAAAGCCGGATGTAAAAAAAAGTCTAAGAGCCTACCCAAGAAAAGAGTTCTAAAGACTATTCTAAAATGGTAAAAAAAATGCAATTTTAATCCACTTTAGAGCCTTCTAGAGGATAAATTTTCCTGATGATATCGTTTGAAAGTGATGTAATATGATACGAATTGACGTAAAAACGTCGTAACGAAATTCGGAAAATGTAATTTGTACAGATCATTTTACCAGATTATCTCAATTTCTCATAAAACCTGATAAACAATAGTAGAGAAATACGCTCCTGTTGCTATCTCATTCTGCGTCATGGTCAGCAATGAAACAAAAACAAAATAGAACATCATGTAGATCTTCTTTCAGCTTAACATGATGACAAAGACAGAGCTTATAACATGAGTCTAGTATGAGACATTCTAGTTGAAATCTCACGATCACCATCAACTTTTAAAATAAGTTACAAAATTTATTGGCGCAAATTTACTTTTATTCGTATCAAATTTAAATAGAATTTACACTAATCGAAATGTTAGTTCAGATTTGCACAACGCAATTTAATTTTTATTAAATAATTTATTGGAGTTGTAATGCCAATTTTGACCAATAATATAACAGAAAAACTACAGATTACTCGAGAACACAAATTAAGAATTACACAGATTTATTGTATATAGGTTGCAAGTAATTAGCTCTCAAAGCGATTGGTAGTAAAACAAATAAATATGTTTGAAAATAATTATGTAGTAGAACCATGTCTTCTTAATGTTCTTTGAAAAACATTTAAGAAATGTTAGGTCTCAGGTTTTAAGCACTGTTTTTTGTTATTTTATTGAAGAATTTTTAAGGTTTTGAAACATAACCTAACTTAATTTCTTTAGTTAGTGTACTTTAGAACCTTACTCGTTTGCAGGTACCCTAAAAAGGTTACAGAATAACTTGTAAAACGCAATTTTGGCTTTATTTTACCACCAATCTGTTGACACTTACACGCAATCTATTGTATTTAAGGTTATTACGTAGTTGTACAACATATTTTCTAAAATACTGTTAGGAATTTACCATTTTTATAGAGATAAATTGGGCTATACTACCTTATAAAATATACATCTATCAGGACGCGAGGTCAGTAGCCTCAAATGTATTACTTTAATAACTGAGTGACTAACAAAACAAGTTTTACTACGTTTTGATAAACAAATACAATATTTTTGTTATTTTAATATCAGATTTGTTTGCTTGCTGCGAAATGTCAAATTCACACGAAGCTATATGTCTTAGCTTGAGCCATACTTGATGAATGATTTATGACTTATCGTCTTAAGTTGTTAAGACGATAATAATGACTTAATGACTTATAAGTTGATGAAACGATCTGCAGTAATTTCTATAAGAACTTTTCACATAATAATTTCTAAATACAGTCAAACTTCGATACCTCGAACGGCCACTTGACACTAAAAAGTTCGAGTAATCGAGAGTTTGAGTTATCGACGGTTCGATTTTTCGAAGTTCTACTGTAAAATTTAACATTTCAGGTTGAAGTGATCAGTAGCGATCTTTTGTCTCCTGTAGGACTTGCATGCGGTTGGTTCACAAATAAATTATATTGGTTGGACAGTGATACCAAACGTATTGAAGTAGCTACTATGGAAGGTCTTCACCGTAAAGTGCTCTTCTGGACTGATATCGATCAACCACGTGCCATAGCTCTAACTCCAATGAAAGGGTACCTTACACTTCAATTTTGTTTCCAACATATTAATTTTTTTTTATAGTTTGATGTTTTGGACCGATTAGGGTGAAGTTCCTAAAATTGAAACAGCGGGAATGAATGGAGACCCTACCACAAGGAGAGTGATTGTAAATACTACCATAATGTGGCCTAATGGACTTACAATTGATTATGAAAGAGAACGAATTTATTGGATTGATGCAAAATTACATTTTCTTGATACAATGACATTTGAAGGAACAAATAGAACAACAGTTTTAAAAACTGGTTTTGAATAACCCTTTGCTTTGACAATGTTTCAAACAAAAGTGTATTGGAAATCATGGTCTATACATTTCTACGACCTAAATTTAAGTTCAAAAGAACCCAAAGAATTAATCAACCATTTAGACACATCTCCTATGTTTATACAAGTTTATAATAAATTGAGACAACCTCGACAGAGTCATCTATGTGAGAAAAACAATGGTGGTTATTCCCATCTTTGTTTGTTGTCTCCTAACCCCCCTGACTACTCATGTGCCTGTCCTTATGGAATTAAACTAATAGATAACTTAACTTGTGCCGAAGGACCTCAGGAATTACTTCTTTTAGCTCGCCGAAATGATATTTGTCTAATCCACTTAGATTCACCTGATTATACCAACAAAGTTCTACCTCTTTACGACGTAAGATATACCATAGCTGTAGATTACGACCCTGGACAAGGCTACATCTACTGGTCTGATGACGAAGTTAAAAAAATCCAGCGTGCCCGTCTTAATGGTTCTGACCAATCAGATGTCGTCGTTAACGAAATCCAACACCCAGATGGTATTGCAGTAGACTGGGTTGCTCGAAATATCTACTGGACGGATGCAGGAACAGACCGAGTTGAAGTTTACCGTCTTGATAAAAAATTTCGAAAAGTTATTATTTTTGATGATTTGACGGAACCAAGAGGGATTGCTGTAGCACCAGAATTGGGATGGTTGTTCTGGTCGGATTGGTATGTCAAGAATCCGAAAGTTGAAAGAGCGAATTTGGATGGGTCTGAACGGATTGCGATAGTTCATGAGAATTTGGGCTGGCCTAATGGCATTACTTTGGATTTGGAGAAGAGAAGGTTGTATTGGTGTGATGCCAAGACTGATAGAATTGAACATGCCAATATGGATGGGGGGGGGGGAAAGGAGGGTGTTGATTAGTGTTAATTTGCCGCATGTTTTTGGGTTTACGTTGATGGGGGAGTTTCTATATTGGACAGATTGGCAGAGGAGAAGTATTGAGAGGGCGCATAAAGATACAGGTAAAGTAGTTTTAGAAATTAAAAAAAATAATAAAAAAACCGGTAACTTGTCATATTAAGAATGGTCATTTCTGACGTAATTGGATCACTCGTAGCGGCCAATATAGCGGTTATCTTTTTTTTTAAAGGTACGATATAGGGTGACAATTTGAATAAATCAGTTAAAAGACTCTTGGTCAATCAAATGTCGCCTTATTATATCATAACAGGAAAATTATTTTTTTAACAAGTTTTTTTCTGGCTAATTACAAAAGGAAAAAAATAGGCGTTGAATACTTCTTTAAGCACTTCGTAATGGATTTTTTTTTTTTTTTCAAAAACGGTTTAACGTGTTAACAGTCAACAGTACCTAAGGATGTCCATCCAAATTATATCACAATTTGTCGTAGTATCGTGTTAAAATCTAGGAGTTTCAGAAAATTCGTACAAATTTGGGAGCAGAATAATTACCGTACCTCATCGTTTTATTATTACCGTCCTGCTCCTGAAATTAGGATTGGATGTCGCTAGTTATGAACTGTCGCCTTGTACTTTTTTTGGGAGGATTCTGAGCACATTTTTCAATTATTTAAGCTACTTTATTCTTTCTGTGTCGTCGTGTTGAGTTCTAAGCCGCCTAAAAGTTAATTTTTAGTTTTTATCGTTGTTTCCAGCTTTGTGAGCGTGTATATCTGGGTTTTTTCTTTTACCTTTTTAATTTAGAATTAGTAAAATAAAACCGAGACAGTTAAAATATTTATGTCAGCTGAATGTATATTACTTCTTTTGTGACAAAATATTTAGTTAACCTAGAAATAAAGAAAATATCGCAATAAATTTAATGTCATACTTGCTATTGCTCTCATCTAGCTTTTAATCGATTTTCGCTTTAATGTCGCCATAAACCGCAATAACTTCATTATTTCTATTTTAACTGATGTTATATCTGCAGGTGGCCATAGAGAAATAATTCTCGATCAAATAGCAAATGTAATGGGCTTAAAAGCAATAAATTTAACTTATTTTTCTGGAACAAACCTATGCAGTATTAATAATGGAGATTGTTCCCAATTTTGTTTCTATCGTCATAATAAAACGAAAATTTGTGGTTGCGAATTGGAATACGAACTTGCTCAAGATCGTCGAACCAAATATTTTTCTATTATATTCGAAAAAGAACCAAATTGGCATGATTGGTGTCGAAAATAAAGACAACGAAGTTACTATACCGCTTGCAGGAATCATCGATGCTAGGTATACATTTTCTTTAAAAAAAAATGAACTTTTTTAAATTTTTTATACAGTTCCGTAGCTTATGACACCAACACTATGCGAATATATTGGAGCGATTTAGGCAATAGGACTATAATGTGATCATTTTTTAATGGTTCAGATATTCAGAAGGTTGTAGATTTAGGTTTAACATCACCTGAAGGTACTGCAATTGATTGGTTAGGGTTAAATATCTACTGGACAGATTCTTTTGCTCATCGAATTGAAGTCGCTCGTTTACCTGGTTCAAGTCGAAGAACTCTACTATGGGAAGGAAAGGTGTATGACCCTCATAGTATAGTGCTAGACCCACCAAATGGGTAAGTGTACTCTTTCTAGTTTCCTTCAGTTCACCTAATTTTTTTCGAATACTTTAAAGCCACAGTGTGTAAATTATCATTATTGAGCGTTTATTTATGAGTCAGGTAGAATTTTAAGCTCTCACAAATAAACGCGCAATAATGATAATCTAACCACTGTGGTTTTAAAGAATTCTGTAAAATTCTATGGTAGACTGAAGGAAAATAGAGTATAATATTACAATATTTTTTTATTTTTTATAAAAAAAAAATAGTTATATGTATTGGTCTGAATGGGGCACTTCCAAATCAATTAAGAAATCTGCAATGGATGGAACTGGTGTTAGTCAATTGAGACCTACTAAAGACTTTGCAACTCACCTAACTCTCGATTATGACAACAGGAGATTATATTGGGTTGAAACAAAATCAGGATTGATTTTATCAGTTGATTTAGATGGAAACGACGAAAAAGTAATTATTAAGGAAAATAGTTTTAAACCGATTGGGTTAACCTTGTACAAAGATTTTATTTATTGGAGCAATGCTGGTAATTTTTTTTATTTTTTTTTGAGATAATATTTGATCTAATTTTTAATATTTAAGATGAGATTATGAAAGCGAATAAATTAGACGGTTCAAATCGTCAACTTGTACATAAACAATCACAAATCACTGATCTCCAAGTGTATCACACTGATAATTCTGGTTGGAACCAATGTGCTACCAGTAATGGAGGTTGTAGTGATTTATGTTTAGCTTTACCTGCGAATTCTCCCGAAGAACCAACAAAATTTACTTGTGCCTGTCCTACTCATTATACTTTAGTCAATAATGAGTGTATACGTATGTTAATATTATCTATATTTATTTATTTTAATTTCTTAAATTTTGTAGCACCAAAACAATTTATGATTTATAGCCAGAAAAATTTAACAGTGCGTCTGTTACCCAGTCCTACTGGTTGCCTGGAGGCAGTGTTGCCAATACAAGGATTAAAAGCAATCAAAGCTATTGATTTTGATCCAGTACAAAACTTTTTATATTGGGTCAGTATTATTTTTGTGATAGGGTGGTTCCAAACATCTGACGGCAATTAGACAACCCGTCAATCTTCGAACAACACTTATATAGCCAAATTAATTTTTTTAATCCAAATATTAAATATGACAATATTTTTTTATTGGTTTTGAAAATCATTTTAACAGAAAATTGTCCCTTTCTTTGTTTTACTACTTTGTCAATGTTTGTTATGTCACAGTAAAGGTCGTGCGCTGGATTCTGCTGAATTTCTTATCTTTATGACGTCATTTGGAATCACTCTATTAGCACCAAACGCCACTATCAGAAAAAATATTCTTAAATCTTCATAGATTGAGGGAAAAACACACTGTATAAAACGCGCTGATGCCAATGGCAACCACATTTCGATAGTGGTTCAAGGAAATAAAGAATTACTACAATCTTTTGACCTAGCAGTTGACCCAATCGGTCGTCTATTATTTTGGACTTCATCTCAAAATGTTATAAATGTGACTCGACTAGACAACAGTATACCTTTTGGAGTTGTGGTACAAAAAGACAACGAACAATCTAGACTTTTAGCAATACATGCAACAAAAAGGTGAGGTCTCCAATTAGTGAATTCTTCTAAACAAGTTTCTTCCAGATTACTTTTTTATACTGACAGTGGTCCCTTGAGACAGTTAGTCTGAGCAAGATTAGATGGATCTCACAGTTTTGCTATAACAAAAGACGCAGATATAACTGCCATAGCTGTCGATTCAGAAAACGATTGTATCGTGTGGACTCAAGGTCAGAGTATATACATGAGCAATATTGAAGGAGAAAATCAGTAAGTCACTCACTCAGTCTGTACAACATGAATTAATTAACTTTGTTTAGACACGTACTAGTGAACGGAAGTCAGGCAAAAATAACACAGTTGACAATTTTATCAGGTTGGCTGTACTGGATCGATCGTGAATCAACCCAGCTCCACAAAATCGAGCTTCAATCAGGCAAACTAAGTTCTCCTCTTACTCTTCTAGCCTCACATATTGTGGATCTAGTTTCAGTGTCAAAACCTGAACGTAACCACTCCTGCTCCCACTTGAGAAAATGTTCTCATTTGTGTATTTTCAACGGAACAAATCCGATTTGTGCATGTCCAAAAGGCAACGTTTTGAAAGACGACAAAAGAACATGTTCTGCTATACAAAACTGTGGTCCTGAGCGTTTTAAATGCGTTGCAGATCCAGGCGATCAAAATAATTGTATACCACTAGCCTGGAAATGTGATCGACAAAAGGACTATTATGATGGTTCAGATGAGTTAAATTGTCCTGAATGTCCTAAAGATCAATTTAAATGTAAAGATGGGACTTGTATTAGTTTAGCTCATGCCTGTGATGGTATAGTCCATTGTGATGATAAATCAGATGAAGAAGCGTGTTGTAGAGATGGGTTTCAATGTCCCAACACCCAGGAATGTCTTCCATCTAATCTAGTTTGTGATAAAATCGATCATTGTGCTGATGGCTCAGATGAACACCCAAGTCATTGCAACCAATCAAGTAAACTAAAAGTGTCATCTAATGGTGTTATTTGGATAATATTTGGAGCATCAGCAGCGACCATATTCCTTGCTGCATCTTTTGTGTATTTCCTGAAACGTCGCTCAGGTGATGACATAAACCACTGCCAATCCTCGGATTCCCTCAGTCCCATGCAACCCAAACCCCATATAAAAATCCGCAAAGGAATTCCTGATGTTATTAGAATGTCGATGGTCACAGGAAGTGAAACAAGCTACGATCGTAACCACATCACTGGAGCTTCAAGCAGCACCAACGAATCGAGTTTAACGTGTTACCCCCGCGAGCCTCTCAATCCTCCACCAAGTCCTGCAACGACCCGAGGGAGTAGTCCCTCATCCAGGTACCACCGTCCTTACCGACATTACAGGTCTATTAATTCCACTGATGTTTGCGATGAAAGCGATTGTAATTATCCGACGAGGAGTAGGTATGATGGTGGGCCTTTCCCGCCCCCACCTACCCCTAGATCTCATTGTCACAGCGAGAGCTGTCCCCCGTCCCCGAGTTCACGGTCTTCGACCTATTTTGACCCGTTACCGCCCCCACCGTCTCCGGTCGCGTCGCCGCCGAGAGGATACGATTCTTGAGTCTGTCTGGGTGGGAAAAAATTTTGAAATTTATGTTGTGATAACAATACTTACTCTTCATCCAAACAGATTCGAGAGAAATTACATGTGCCTATGCATTTATCGATTTGTATGTAAATAATATTTATCTCCTAACACCACGTCTCTGGTCTCTGCTCCTGCTCTCAGTTACCTCAGTTATCAGTATCTACAAACATCATCCGCAAAAAAACTCTAAGTGAGAACTGTGTTTGTGTTTCTTTTTGAAAATGTAACGATGAAGATGTTTCTGCAGAAGATTACTTTGATCTACTAGACATCAGGTAAGTCAAAGCCATAGCTTATAAATTCACAAAATAACCTTGAACCTTTAGAAACGATAGCAAGGGTTACTTCGACGTCTGTTGCAAGATAAAATGTGGTCAAAAAACACTGAATCTGTCATCCACAACCGCTTATTAGGCCTCGAAAATTCAGCAAAATTCACAGAATTTCCCTGGATGTTAGGTATCCTCAACGGTGGGGTTTATTGCTCTGGAGTGTGGAGTCTCCTTAATTCATCCTAAAGTAGCACTCACAGCCGCCCACTGTGTCCACCGTCCTGGAATTTATAAAATCCGAGCAGAAGAGTGGGACTGGAAGAGCCGAAAGGACCACTTAAAACACCAAGACCAAGTTAAAACTAACCTGTCTCTGAGCCAAGCTGAAAAATATTTGTGAAGATAACCTAAAGGTCCTTAATTTTTGAAAAAAAAATGTAATAATGCCTTTATTACCGAAATTTTGGGAAACTGTGTATGTCTAACGTAACTATTAAGTTTAAATTATAAAAATTGTCAATTTTCCAGATACATAAATTTAAATTTTGCTCAAATTGGTTATGAAGAAACGGAGTTGGATATTTTGAGAAATTGTGTTGTGCCCTCTATTGAAAGTGTGCTCCCGACTATTCTGAAATTAATATTATCTAACGTTTTATTTGGATGTCTGTTATCTACAGGTAGAATTTTTATCATATCTTTATTTTTCTAAATGTTATCTTTCCAGGTTTAATCTCCTTATCAATATTACACCTTCTTAGTGGATCTATTGGTATTTATACAGTATCAACAATTAACAATGACTATGGAAAGCTAATATTACTTGGCTGTTGGATAATTTCATTCATTCTACTTCGCATAGGATATTATTTAAGACAATATTTGAAAATCTCAGTATTTCTTAAAATTACTATTATTCTACTCCTAATCTTATGGTACAAACAATAACTTAAAGTTCTAATGTTTTAAATCAATTAATTACAGCGAGTATTATTTAATTGAGCCCTATTCATGGCTCCAGATTCGAGGTATTGTCATGGTACTAGTAATGAAAGTCATATCATTAGGAGACGACTTAGAAAATTTAAATTCAATGCCTCATTTTACACAATACTTTGGATACACATTATGTGGAGCTAATGTTATGTTCGGACCTTGGATCTCATTCAATGATTACTTAAATTTCTATAAAAAGCCAACAAAGAAGGTTTCGATAACTATCCACAGTGATGAACATCTCTACATAATTTATTTTTTAGAATCTGATTTGGATTTGTGCCATTGTTAAAATTTTCACGACTTCACTATTCTTCCTAAGTGTATCTAATTGTTGGTGTAGCTTTTATATCTCAGATGATTCCAACAGGTGAAGGATTTTATTAAAGTTAGATTTTTTTCAAATGCGACACTTCCAGGTGGCTAACAGCGTACAAAGAAGCGCTTTCATTTAGAACAGGTCACTATTTTATCAGTTATCTAGCAGAACTAGGAATGGTAGCAGCAGGTTTTACTAATTCGGCTAAACGTGACTCCACTAACCCATATAGATTTGTGGTAACAGAACCCTTAGAAATCGAATTCCCGTCGTCTCTGTCAGTAGTGGTTAAGAAATGGAATCAACCAATGCACGACTTTCTCAAAAAATGTACTTATTTTTTTAATTATTCTTGAAAATTCTACCCAATAACACCACACGGCGCGTGTCTCGACAACAATGTTACCATTCTCAAGTAAGAATTAAGTTAAATCTCACTTGAGAGTGGTACAGAGTGTTATTGAGTGGATTTTTTCGATTTATTCGGCACACCAAGGTGATCCAGCAAGAAGTTTTAATTCATTATTTTTTTTTAGATGTTTTTTTTTCATGGCTGCGTTATGGAAAATTTTGCGCAATTCTGGCAACCTTTTTGCTCTCTTCATTACTTCATGGTCTTGAACTGAAAGTCTCAATGGTTTTAATCTCAATCGGGATATTCTCGTATTTACAAGTAGCGCCAAGAGACAGAATTTCTAAAATATTTAATTTGTGTGTGCCCTTGTGTGTGTCCTTGCAAAGACTGCAAACATAGATTTAAACGTGATAGTATCATAGTCAGAATGTTGTTACTTATATACTCATTTGCAACAGTATTTCATTTAGCTTATTTAGGAGTTTTGATGGATCCATCAACTGATAAAGTAGGAATCTACGAAAAGTGGCAGAATCTCGGTTTTATTAGCCATTTTATTATGCTTGTTAATGTGTTGGTTATTTTGTAAATACATTTTTTACTAACAAATTTTATTTTATTTGACTCGCCCAAAAATTTAACTAAATGTCGCTATAAAAAGAAGAGATTTTAATAGAAATGTTTGAAATAAAATTCTTCATTCAGTTCTAAGATTTTAAAGTTTGTAGCTGTTCATTAAAAGAAAACAATAAAAAAGCTGTAGTGTAATAATTAATTTAATTTCATAATATATAAGATTATTTAAATCTGCGAACATATTATGTAAAATACATTTTTTTTAATAAAAATTTGTTATTCCACTATCTGCGACAATAAATTCCGGACATTAAATTTTGACACTGACAAAAATAAGCGTGTAAACCGTGTTCTGCGTGTTTCTTTCTTAAAGAAAGAAGTTTCTTAAAGTAAACAATAAATGTTGCTTTACATAATTATTATGACAATGTCAAAACTTGATGTCCGGGATTTTTTGTCGCAGATAGTACCTATTTTTAAAATACTGAATTAAAATTTTAATTATAGCATGTATTTGAAAAAAATATAACAAATCTGGAGGAAAACAAACAGAATTTTTCAGAAGTTTTGTGAATCTAAAAAGAAATCACAAATTTTTCAATTTTAGCGGTTTTAGTTTTGTAGTTGTAATTTTGTCCACCAGGAGGGCACCACTGTTTTTCGAGTTGCTCATTTGGAGTTTGGACTTTCCAGCTGGAAGGGCGCCTAATCAAGACGAAGTATTTTAATTGAATTTTATCTTTAAAAACAATTTAATTGGTGCATTCCTCAATATTTTAGTTTTAAATTCAGTTATTTTAAAAATTTATTAGACACCAGCGGTGTCAGAGAATCAAAATAATAACACCAATTTGGCGGATATCGATATACACAGTAGAATTGTATGTTTTTTAAAAAAAAATTTTTTTGAACGAGATATGATGTATTATATTATAGCAAATTTTTTAGTATACAGTATGTGATTGAAATATATGCAAAAAAAAATTTCTGGTGATATAGTACGTCTCACGGTCTTATTTCCACGCAAGTAAAAATTCACGTTCTGATTGCTATCTCTTTCTACCTCATGGCTTAAAGCGCAACGAATACAAAATGTATTGTATTAAGAACGTCGCATATTTCTATCTTCTTTAAGCTTAACGCGACGACAAAGACAGAGCTTTTAGAGTACTCGAATTACCTCAGCGTAATTCAATACCTAAGAAATTAAACCTTTGGGTTTAAGAGTATAATTCCTTGTATTCAGTTCTGTTGCAATAGCAAAGGTTTCTGCAATGTAGTTTCCAAAATTACAATATTTTTAAAACAGTAATTTTTAATTATTGTTAATTACCTTACATAATTAAACAAATATAAGTATAAAAAAACATGATTTGGGTATCTGATGTTATTGTTAAAATTGATGATGAACCAAGCAAAGAACACGATGATAGAAATATCAAATTTTTACGTAATGTTACATTATCCAAACGAGACGTTTTGCTATTCTTAACACTCTGGGGGACAAACAATGAAGTTAACTACAGTTGCGAACTAGATTATGTATTAAAATCATCTCTAACTGGTTTACACCACAAAAGAAACAACCCCACAATGATAAAAATTCACAAAATTGGGACTACAACAACGGAATCAATTCAAATCAACAAAGTCACTTTGTGTTTTATGTCATGTTGTTGCTGGTGCCAGTCACGTGATGCTTACAATTAGCTAATTTTACTTTGTTTGTCCCCCAAAATTTTGTGAATTGTTATAAAAGTTTCGGTTTTTATCATTTACATTCTAATTTGCATTTATCAGTGTTCTAGAACATTTGCCCAAATTAAGAGCTGTAACAGATTTTAAAAATCTAGAGCGTTAAGATGAGTGAGAAACCTTTTGTCGCAGAAGCCACCTTAAAAGAGCTTACAAAACAGAAAAGGATTTTGAGAAGCAAGATCTAGTCTTAAATTATCCCACAGAATACATCTTGATTGTAGCTTTGTGGCTTCAAAATATTTAAGAATATGATTCCTTCAAAAGGAATATCTGAACCATTTTTATAAAAGAGGGTAAAAATTATCTCTTCAAAAAAGTTATTTTGGAATTCATTTCAATTGAGGGCGCTGAGGAGTTTATTAAGAAAATTAAACTTCTTCCAATGCCCAAAAGGCCAAAAGCATACTAAAAGATGATGAAAATGTATAAAATAGTAATTCAACTAAAAAAAAGTTCTGACTTCTTCTTTCGCAGCTTCGGATTCAGGAAGTAGTGGTACCGGAGAAGAAGATAACTTCTTTGACTTGGATAACGTTTCTCCAGTAACGTTTGAAATTTGTATTTTTTATATATAATTTTTTACCAGTATTGAATAAATTGCTTATTGTTTATTAACATTTGATCTTCTTTATTAATGTTTTTTTTAAGTATTGTTAAAAAATAGTTGGTAAAAAACAGAGACAAACTTAAAAATTTGAGAAAAATTGTTAAAACCGAAGTAAAAAATTATAAAAATTGATGACAAAGAAGGCAAAGTCGAAAATCTTGTAAATAAATCAGAAACACTTTTAAAAACTGACAAACAATTGACAGACTTAGCAAAAAATAATATGTATAGAGGTCTAAAATCGTCAAAAACTTGGAAACTGACAAAAAATTGTCAAAAACTGATAAAAGAATTTACAAAAACTGACAAAAGTTTGGAATAATCTGCCAAATATTTAAAACTGCTAAAAAATCGGCGAAAACCTTGAAAGATTGTAAAGCGCTTGACTAAGAAAATATAAAACAAAAAAAGAAGTCAAAAACTAAAAAGCAGACAAAACTAGAATATAAAGAATCTTATTGGTCTTCTTGGTGACTCTTATAATATGACAGATCATGAAAGAGAAGATGTTACGACCACTCCCAGATCCAGACAAAACTGTGTTTTTGTCAAATTAGCACTGTTCATTTTATAAAGGATTTTTATCACCATTTAGATGGAAAAAGCTACAGTCGAGACCATTTATAAATCATAGGCTAAATCTGTGTATTGTCGGCTATTATTGTAGATCTTACTGTCATCGGTATACACACTATGATTTTAATTGCCTTAGAATGTAGGGGGTCTAAAATCTAGATTGCATATAATGTAGGACCAAATACAGAGTCTTGCGGAACACTACTTAAGACATGTTTTTGAGCATGAGTTGCTGACTTTGACTTTAAAGGTACGATTGCTTAAGAAAGCGTCTATCCATCTGAGCAAATTGCCACGCAATTCATAATGCTCGAGTTTATAGAGGAGACACTTTGGGACTTTGTCAAAAGTCTTTGAGAAGTCTAAGTATGACACGTCAGATCTAGTTTCTTGGTCCAGTCTTCAAGACAACGCAATAAATTGGTAACAGTCGATTTAGATAGCACAAAATTTTGCTGACTGAGAGGTATTACACAATGACAAAAAAGAAATTCTACAATTTAGTCGTATACTACAGCTTACATTACTTTTACAACTGGAGAAGTCAAACTTATGGACTTATAATTGGATACAGCTGATTTATCGCCTTTTTTTATATAGGTCTAACGACTGCGGTTTTCCAGTCAAATGACAAGATACATATAATTTTTGAAACCACTAGCAGTAATATTATCAGGTCTGGGAGATTTCGTAAAACCTAATTTCGGAGTTTTGTCAGAATAGAATTTTCAGAGAAGTCGACATTACAAAGACTGATATTTATAAGGAATTAGGTATCTCAGTAGATAGCGCTGGAAGTTTCCTGATTTATAGATTGTTCTATAAAAATTTCATTACTTAAGAATTAATTAATTTAAAAACGAGTTTAATTTTTTTCTTGTCCCGTTTTTGACTTTCTACAACATACAATTGTGTTATTTTACCTAAGAGTTTGAAAATTTTAAGGTATAAATTTGGTTATAAAAAAATTAAAAAACGGCTTATCTCTTTAGATAAGAAGATTCCAGTGAATGTTGCAGACTTGGCTTCACATTCTTAGATAATAAAATGAACAAATTGAATTGGGGTGTTGAACCGACTCGGGTCGTGAAAACACATTTCCTCAAAAGCATAAGTAAGGTTGTCTATTTCATTTTAATTTTTTTGTGTGTTTTTGTCGAATTGTTTTCTTTCTTTTAAATCATTATGGTGTGATTAAGAAAGTTGAAGGTCAATATGAATTAGTTCGAGAATATTTCGGTCAAAAAAAAAAACGATGATAATAGAAGAGAAGCCTCCATTGAGGTTACAAGTGAATTCGAATAGTCTACTATTTTGGAAAAAATAGATATAACGAATTGCTAAGTTTTAGAAGACAAAATAGTATTGGAAGTGACAAAATTAGATATACCCGAAATAATGACAAGAATATTTGGTTCAGAGGATTCCAAACACAGCACTTTCCTTTTTTTTTAAGGAACACTTTGTATTAATAATGAAAAAGTTCATATTATTACAAAACTCTAAATTCAGCTCTACTTATTAAATTGTGCCTTTCAAAAGGCGTAAAATTTCGCTTCCTGCTTTTGAAACTACGACCCTCTATTAAAAAATAATAAAATGTGGCTTATATTTTCCAAAATAAGTAGGAAGTCCTTTTTGGTAGATAACCAAAACTACAAAAATTGTATTTACTAAATAAAAAAACGAAAATTAGTGAATTACTTTTCTTTTTAAAATTAATTGAATTAATTAAATTGTGCAAATTAATAGTGGAAATCTATGAGTAATTATTTTAAAGCAACCAATTTTGAATTTAATTTATAAGTATAAGTAGGTTAGAACAAATTATAAATAAATGAAAAACGTATTGGTTTTTATCATTTACGTTCTTATTTACATTTTTAAAAGTGTTCTAGAACATTTGCCCAAATTAAGAGTTGTGTGACAGAAATTAAAAATCTATCTGATTTTAGTAATCTATTTACTCAAAAATATGATGCAATCTGCTGTCGTGTAATCGGTGCAAACAGTACAAAGCTTATAAAAAGGTGTAAAATTAAAAGATCTTTCCTCAGCGGCTTTTTCAAGTATGATTTCTGTGTTTCTAATCACACAAAATCTCAATCACCAACTTAAATCAATGAAAATATTTTTCATTTTAGTGTGTTTTGTCGAATAATCCATCTTCTTTTCTTTTTAGATTACATTAAAAAAAACATGATTTGGATAACTGATGTGAGTGTTAAAATTAATGATGGTCCAATTAAAGGTGATAGAGATACCAACGTATTACGTAATGTTACATTACCCAAATGAGGCGATTAGCCATTCCTTTATACTTAAAGATTTAGATTCATTCTGAATTGAGTGACATTTGGTTAAAATTGTAATAGAAACCTTGGATGCTGAAGCCACACTATACTTTACATTCCCAGATGAAGAAAGCACACATATTTTTCTGAACGGTGTTGGATTTGAAAGGTAAGATAATGTAACTGTAATTGGTTCTAGGAATTTTATATGTAATCGGCAACACTCTGGAGGACAAACAAGTGAAGTTTGTTGGTTTATAAAATTAATTAAATTACGACTCTGTATTTAAAAATAGTAAAATTTTGACCTATATCTTCCAAAATAAGTAGGAAGTTTTTTTTGTAAATAACTAAAACTGCAATAATTGTCAAATTTGTATTTACTAAATAAAAAAAACGAAAATTATCACAAAAACCACTAAATCTGACTTCCAAAATTAGTGAAATTACATTCCTTTTTAAAATTAATTGAATTAATTAAATTGTCAAAATTAATAGTGGATTTAAATGATTAATTATTTTGAAGCAACCAATTTTGGATTTAATTTGTAAGTAGAAGTAAGTTACAACAAATTGTAAATAAATAAAAAACATATCGGTTTTTATAATTTACGTTCTTATTGCATTTTTAAGGGTGTTCTAGAACATTTGCCGTAAATTTTCGTAACAGAAATTAAAAATCTATCTGATTTTAGCATTCTATTTACTCAAAAATATGATTTCTGTGTTTGTAATCTCACAAAATCTTAATCACCAACTGAAATCAATGAAAATGTTTATCATTTTAGCGTTTTTGGCAAATAATCGTTCTTCTTTTCTTTTTAGATTACGTTTAAAAAAAATGTGTTGGTTAACAGATGTTACGGTCAAAATAAAAGGAGGACCAATAATTATTTTAGCTACCAAATAATTTTTAATATGTAATTTATTTTTCTAAACTTTGTTGTTTCACAATGAATCTCTCTTGGATCTAAACTTAGACAACTTATTCAAAGAAATAAGAGCACAAACCATGCTTGACATTTCAGATTGTTATGGTGTAATTGTAATACATTACATATCAGATTGTCGGGCTCTTTGTGAAAATTATCATAAAAACGTTAAACGCCGAATCCACACTTTACTTTCTATTTCCCGACGAAGAAAATACACAAACTTTCTTGCAAGGTGTTGGATTTAGAAGATAAGATAATGTATGTACCAGTAATTGGTTCTAGGCATTTTATATGCAACACTCTGGAGGACAAATAAGTGAAGATAGCTAGAGTTGGGAGCAAGATTATGTATTAAAATCATCTCTAACTTCTGATTTACACCACAAAAGAAACAATTCCACAATGATCAAAATTCGCAAAATTGGGACTACAACAACAGAATCAATTAAAACCAACAAAGCCATTTTGTGTTTTATGTCATGTTGTTGCTGGTGCCAGTCACGTGCTGCTTACAAAAATGACGTGAGTGCTAAAATTAATGACGATCTTGTTAGGGAAAACACTATCAAGTTCAAATGTAATATTACATTTTGAAAATGAGACGTTTGGGGACTAATTTCAAGTATAAGATAATACCGGTAGTATCTTCGTTTCCATGGAAAAATAAACAAATTCGAGGTTGTGATTCGCTGTTGTCATGGAAAAGTATTAAAATTTGCAATAGTACCGGTATTATCTCAACTTGAAATCAGCCCATTAGCTATTCATTTAGACCTGTCGACATTTTTTCAAGAAGAGCCGTTCCTTAAAATTGTAATAAATACCTTAGACTCTGCATCGACACTTTATTTTTTATTCGCTGATGAGGACAGCATGGTTACTTTCTTGGTCGGTATTGGATATGAAAGGTAGATAATGTAACAGTAATTGGTTCTAGGTATTTTGTATGTAATCGGTAACTCTCTGGAGGACAAATAAGTGAAGTTAGCTAGCGTTTCGAGCTAGATTATGTATTAAAATCAAGTCTAACTTCTGTTTACACCACCAAAAAGAAACAACCATACAACGATCAAAATTCGCAAAATTGGTACTAAAGCAACGGAATCAATTTAAATCAACAAAGCCACTTTGAGTTTATAGCCATTTTATGTCATGTTGTTGTTGGTGCCAGTCACCTGATGCTTACAAATACTAGCTAACATCACTTTGTTTGTCCCCCAAAGTGTGCGGATTGCTTATAAAATACCCGAGCTCCATGTAATACCGGGTTTTCATAAATGATTATATATCGTATTATAACATCGTAGGTGTCTGTGGAAATTTTTGATATCACGAATATTCATTGTAATGTCCAATTTTCGCAACGGAATATAAACATAACTTTAGTGTTTTTTTAATATTGGGACATTAGTATATAAATTGCAATATTTTTAGAATGTGCAGCAAAAACGCAACTATAATCTAAAAAAAAAGAAAATGTTAGTACCTCCTAACATAAACAAGTTATAGAGGTTTTTCGGACCGTTGCGTTGGCACAGCCTGTATCTAATCTTACTTTTTTGGGGATGTTTTTTGTGATTTTACTGACGGTGCAAACAGTACAAGGGTTATAAAAGGGTGTAAAATTGAAAGATCTTTCCTCAGCGGCTTTTTCAAGTAAGATTTCTGTGTTTCTATTCCCGCAAAATCTCAATCACTCAATTAAAATATTTTTTATTTTAGTGTAATTTTTTTTCGAATAATCCACCTTCTTTTCTTTTTAGATCACACAACAGAAAATGAATTGGATCCGTAATGTCACTGCTAAAATCGATGACGGCGTAAGGCCCAACACACAAATAGAAATACTAGAAGAGAACATAGTATTGCATTTTGAACATGATATGTATACATTTACTTTTTCTCCCCTTGATGTATCTTCATGTTCGGAACAAGAACCCTATGTTAAACTACAAATAGATAAATTAGATTTGTCATCCTCATTATATCTTATATTTGCCGATGAAGAAGACAAAATTCAGTTTATTGGATATGAAAGGTAAGATAACGTAACAGTAATTGGTTCTAGGTATTTTGTATGTAATCGGTAACTCTCTGGAGGACAAATAAATGAAATTAACTAGCGTTTCGAACTAGATTATGTATTAAAATCAAGTCTAACTTCTATTTACACCACCAAAAAGAAACAACCATACAACGATCAAAATTCGCAAAATTGGTACTAAAGCAACAGAATCAATTCACATTAACAAAGCCATTTTGTGTTTTATGTCATGTTGTTGCTAGTGCCAGTCACGTGATGCTTACAAGCTAATTTCACTTTGTTTGTCCTCCAAAATGTTGTGGATTGCTTATAAAAGTTTCGGTTTCCATCATTTACATTCTAATTTGCATTTATCAGTGTTCTAGAAGATTTGCCCAAATTAAAAGCTGTAAAAAAATTTAAAAATCTAGAGACCTAAGATTTTTAGAAACAAGATCAAGTCTCAAATTATCTCACAGAAAACATCTTGATTCTAGCTGACTTCAAAATATTTAAGATTATGATTCCTTCGAAAGGAATATCTGAACCATTTATATAAAAGAGGGTAAAAATTATCCCTTCAAAAAAGCTATTTTGGAATTAATTTCAGTTGAGGGCGCTGAGGAGTTTATTAAGAAAATTAAACTTTTTCCAAAGCCCAAAAGGCCAAAAGCATACCAAAAGATGATGAAAATGTATAAAATAGTAATTCAACTAAAAAAAAGTTCTGACTTCTTCTTTTGAAGCTTCGGATTTAGGAAGTAGTGGTACCGGAGAAGAAGATAACTTCTTTGACTCGGATAACGCTTCTCCAGTAGAAGACCTTTGAAATTTGTATTTTTTATATTTAATTAATGTTTTTTTTTCACTGTTGGTAAAAAACTAGTTGGTAAAAAACCTAGACAAACTTAAAAATTTGAGAAAAATTGCTAAAACCGAAGTCAAAAATTATAAAAATTGATGACAAAGAAGGCAAAGTCGAAAAACTTGTAAATAAATCAGAAACACTTTTAAAAACTGACAAACAATTGACAGACTTAGCAAAAAATAATATGTATAGAAGTCTAAAATCGCCAAAAACTTGGAAACTGACAGAAAAATTGTCAAAAACTGATAAAAGAATTTACAAAAACTGACAAAAGTTTGGAATAAACTGCCAAATATTAAAAACTCCTATAAAATTGGCGAAAATTTTGAAAGATTGTAAAGCACTTGACTAAAAAAATATAAGACAAAAAAAAGGAAGTCAAAAACTAAAAAGCAGACAAAACTAGAAAATAAAAAATCTTATTAGTCTTCTTGGTGACTTAAAATGCGTTGAGACCAAGAAAAAGAAGATTTTACGAGCACTCCCAGATCCAGACAAAACTGTGTTTTTGTCAAATTAGCACTGTTTATTTTATAAAGAATTTTTATCACCATTGAGATGGAAGAAGCTACAGTCGAGACCATTTATAAATCATAGGCTAAATCTGTGTATTGGCGGCTATTATTGTAGATCTTACTGTCATCGGTATGTCATCACTATGATTTTAATTGCCTTAGAATGTAGGCGGTCTAGATTGCAAATAATAAAGGACCAAATACAGAGTCTTGCGGAACACTACTTAAGACATGTTTTTGAGCATGAGTTGCTGACTTTGACTTTAAAGGTACGATTGCTTAAGAAAGCGTCTATCCATCTGAGCAGATTGCCACGCAATTCATAATGCTCGAGTTTATAGAGGAGACACTTAGGTACTTTGTCAAAAGTCTTTGAGAAGTCTAAGTATGACACGTCAGCATCTAGTTCTTTGGTCCAGTCTTCAAGGCATCACAATAAATTGGTAACAGTCGATTTAGATAGCACAAAATTTTGCTGACTGAGAGGTATTACACAATGACAAAAAAGAAATTCTACAATTTAGTCGTATACTACAGTGTCCATGACTTTTACAACTAAAGAAGTCAAATTTATGGGCTTATACTTGGATACAGCAGATTTATCGCCTTTTTTTATATATAGGTCTAACGACTGCGGTTTTCCAGTCAAATGACAAGACACATATAATTTTTGAAACCACTAGCAGTAATATTATCAGGTCTGGGAGCTTTCGTAAAACCTAATTTCGGAGTTTTGTCAGTATAGAATTTTCAGAGAAGTCGACATTACAAAGACTGATATTTATAAGGAATTAGGTATCTCAGTAGATAGCGCTGGAAGTCTCCTGATTTATAGATTGTTCTATAAAAATTTCATTACTTAAGAATTAATTAATTTAAAAACGAGTTTAATTTTTTTCTTGTCCCGTTTTTGACTTTCTACAACATACAATTGTGTTATTTTACCTAAGAGTTTGAAAATTTCAAGGTATAAATTTGTTTATAAAAAAATAAAAAAACGGCTTATCTCTTTAGATAAGAAGATTCCAGTGAATGTTGCAGACTTGGCTTCACATTCTTAGATAATAAAATGAACAAATTGAATTGGGGTGTTGAACCGACTCGGGTCGTGAAAACACATTTCCTCAAAAGCACAAGCGAGGTTGTCTATTTCATTGTAATTTTTTTGTGTGTTTTTGTCGAATTGTTTTTTTTCTTTTAAATCATTATGGTGTGATTAAGAAAGTTGAAGGTCAATATGAATTAGTTCGAGAATATTTCGGTCAAAAAAAAAAACGATGATAATAGAAGAGAAGCCTCCATTGAGGTTACAAGTGAATTCGAATAGTCTACTATTTTGGAAAAAATAGATATAACGAATTGCTAAGTTTTAGAAGACAAAATGGTATTGGAAGTGACAAAATTAGATGTATGTAACCGAAACAATGACAATAATATTTGGTTCAGAGGATTCCAAACACAGCACTTTCGTTTTTTTAAGGAACACTCTGTATTAATAATGAAAAATTTCATATTGTTACAAGACTCTAAATTCTGCTCTACTTAGTTAAATTGTGTCTTCCAAAAGGCATAAAATATCGCTTCCTGCTTCTGAAATTAGTTAAATTACGACCCTCTATTAAAAAATAATAAAATTGTGGCTTAATTTTCCAAAATAAGTAGGATGTCCTTTTTGGTAGATAACCAAAACTACAAAAATAAACACGCTTGTATTTACTAAATAAAAAAACGAAAATTAGTGAAATTACATTCCTTTTTAAAATTAATTAAATTAATTAAATTGTGTAAATTAATAGTGGATTTATATAAGTAATTATTTTGAAGCAACCAATTTTGAATTTAATTTATACGTAGAAGTAGGTTAGAACAAATTATAAATAAATGAAAAACGTATTGGTTTTTATCATTTACGTTCTTATTTGCATTTTTAAAGGTGTTCTAGAACATTTGCCCAAATTAAGAGTTGTGAGACAGAAATTAAAAATCTATCTGATTTTAGTAATTTATTTACTCAAAAATATGTTGCCATCTGCTGTCGTGTAAACGGTGCAAACAGTACAAAGCTTATAAAAAGGTGTAAAATTAAAAGATCTTTCCTCAGCGGCTTTTTCAAGTAAGATTTCTAGATTTCTAATCCCACAAAATCTCAATCACCAACTAAAATCAATGAAAATATTTTTCATTTTAGTGTTTTTTGTAGAATAATCCATCTTCTTTTCTTTTTAGATTACATTTAAAAAAAACATGATTTAAGTATCTGATGTCACTATTAAAATTAATGATGGTCCTGTTAAAGTAAATACTCTCCTAGAAATATCCGATCTTTATGTAGTCTTGTTCTGTCCAAATGAGGCAATAAGCCATCTGGTTTTACCAGACGATAATTACTCAGGTTTAATCGAAGGACAGTTTAATAAACTAATAACTAAAACATGCGATGCCGAATCTACCCTTTACATGTTATTTGAAAACCAAGAGAAAACCCATACTTTCTTGTATGGAGTTGGATTCAAAAGGTAAGATAATATAACAGTAATTGGTTCTAGGTATTTTATATGTAATCGGCAACACTCTGGAGGACAAACAAGTGAAGTTTGTTGGTTTATAAAATTAGTTAAATTACGACCCTGTATTTAAAAATAGTAAAATTGTGACCTATATCTTCCAAAATAAGTAAGAAGTTCTTTTTTGTAAATAACTAAAACTGCAATAATTGTCAGGCGAGTTGTCAGGTTTGTTTTACTAAATAAAAAAACGAAAATTATCACAAAAACCACTAAAATTAGTAAAATATCGAATATTACTTCCAAAATTAGTGAAATTACATTCCTTTTTAAAATTAATTTAATTAATTAAATTATCAAAATTAATAGTGGATTTATATGATTAATTATTGTGAAGCAACCAATTTTGAATTTAATTTATAAGTAGAAGTAGGTTAAATCAAATTGTATATAATTGAAAAATGTATCGGTTTTTATTATTTACGTTCTTATTTGAATTTTTCGGTGTTCTCCCCCAAAATTTGCCAAAATTGCCCAAATTATGATTTGTGATAGGATTTAAAAATCTATCTAGCATTTGAGTAGCATTCTGTTTACTCAAAAATAATATTTCTGTGTTTGTAATCTTACAGAATTTCAAGTACCAATTGAAATCAATCAAAAAATTTAACATTTTAGTGTTTTTTTGTCGAATATCTTTCTTGTTTTTAGATCATTTTTTAAAATAATTAAAAATGCTTTGGTTCTAAAATGTTATTATCCAGAGGAACGTAAAGCCAGAAAAGGGAAATTACAAATAAATTTGTAATCATTTATTATTAAGGAAAAGAAAAATAGAATACCAGTCATGTAAAACACCAAGAACGGACCAGCACAAAGAATCATAGAATGTAGAAGGGACGAAAATTGTCGGATACACCAGTAATTTTTAAAGAATTATTTTCATTTCCAAAAAGTTAAGAAATAAGTAATATAAAAGTCTAGGAAACCATTAATTACGAAAATCACTTTCTAAATTAAAAAAAAATAGAATCGGCGAGCACTACCCGCACTGCTTTGAATGTGATCGTGAGAAACTTAAAAAAAAACAGAAATTATTTTGCTCATCCGAAAATGGAGTCAGCTGAAGCAAAAATAAAAGAAATAGAAAATTCGTTAGAACTATTAACAAGAAAAGAACAAGAAGAATTTTTTATCATAAAAGCAATTTTAATATTTAAGTTTTAATTTTTTTTGTAATTAAATATTCAGTTTTTTATAAATGTTATTGTATCAAGTGTTCAATTAAAAGAGTGCACCTGAAGCTCATATGATTCCTTCTTTAAAATTGCCACCGTTATTTCCCGATCTCAGCCCTATCGACATCCTTCAAAAGCATCAGATTTTTATCAAATCCCACCACAAATTCTTCTAAAGTTAGTTAATAAGGGTAGTTCTCTCCTAATTGTGGGCACAAATTAAGCAAAATCAAATTGATAATTTAATCAAACGCATGAATAGGCGTTGTCATGCAGTCATTGATAATCAAAGTGAGAATATTCGGTATTAAAACTGAGATTTTGGTGGATTTTAAAAAGTGTTTTTGATGTGTTTAGAATATTTGTATTTTATTTTAGAATTTAGCGAAAATTTATTGTTTTGAAGATTATGTTTTTATGGTTAATATACTTTTAAAATACATTTTTTGTTATACAGATGATGTGTTTTGTTTAAGTTTTTGAAATTATTACATACTTCCTTAACTCACTTTTGTGGAGCTTATTATTTTATATAATAATGCAACGTGCGGTTGATAAAAAATGGCACAATGTTACGGTTGAATAATTGATTTGAATAGAGAAATGTTCAACAATTTTATCAACGAAAAATTTGGAAGTCAAACAACACAAAAACGGCTATTTGAAATTCTCGAGATAAAAGTGAGATTTTTTGGTATCTTACGGATAGCCTTGACGTAATCCGTTAGGGTTAGCCCGGCTATAGCATTAGTTAGTACACCGTCTGATCTCTTTTTGGGAATAATTGTGGCGGCTCTGCCGCCCCCATCGTGCTTAGAATGCGACCACAAATAAGTTATCGCTCTAGCCGAAAAACGCAGTCGATAACGCAAAATCTGATGCGGCCTGCAAACTTGGTCAAAAATCGAGTTTACGCAACTAATGCCAGCAAAAAGTACCATTATTCGACACAAAAGAGACCCATCAGACTTTGTGTGGAAATAAACGCGGAAAAAATTGGAAAAATTTCACCAAAAGCGACTGGAAATGAGGAGCTCGCCGAACACAACCCGCGCTTGTCAGCAAAATATCTCACTAACTCAAAAAAAAATTACAAAAACTGGCAAAGGTTGTATGTACTGATAAAAATTAAAAACAGCTAAAAGATTACTGCACACTCACAACCCTCAAACAACCCTACCTTTTAGGGATGGAGGGGTGTGAAGCACTGGCGGCCGGTGATTTTTTAAAAATCTGTATTTAGTGTATTTTGAAAATGGAGCATGGGGTCCAAATTCTGTTATAACTGAGAGCATCTGCTAAAAAAAATTGAATTGATCGAAATTTGATTTTTAAAAATGCTGTGCCTCACCTGGCATTTCCGAAACGGCTTATATTAGAGCGGTAGCGATTTCTTTTTTTTTTTTTCAGCATTAAAAGACAAATTAATGACTAGTCTTATATTTTTTTTTTCAAAATTTTAATTAGAGATAAAGTTATAAGTATTTAAAATTTAATTTTTGAAAAATATTTTTGTCTATAATTTCATTACATCATATCTTTTTCTTAAATTTAAAATTTTGAACAAAACTTAAATAAACATAATCATAATGCTAAAAAAAATGAGCACTTGCCTAATATAAACCGTTTCGGAAATAACCAGGTGAGGCCCACCATTTTTAAAATCAAATTTTGCAAATTGTGATCAATTTTTTTCTGTAGCAGTTGTTCTTTGTCTGGTCTCAGTAGTAATGCTTTATAACAAACTTTAAATCCTATGCCCAATTTTTAAAATTCAGAATTTTAAAAAATCACCGGCCGCCACTAGTGTAAGAGAGAATCCCTGGACCCCAGGAGGTGCACTGGGACAGTATCTGTATGAATATGAACTTTGTCATGTCCCACCTTCGTTTTCCTTCTTGTCTTATTTAAAATTATTAAGTTAGAAACTCCTAATTATTAGCGAAACTTCTTGAAAAATGAAAAAAAATTGTCAAAGAGCAAAGAATGACATGAAAAAAAAAGTAAAATTTCTCAAAAAACTGATAAATATCGCCAAAAACTGCGACAAAAGCAACAAGAAAACTAGCATAGAACGGTCCTAAATTGTCAAAACCAAAAAAATTAATTGTCAAAAGCGACGAAACTGCTATAAACAAAATTGTTAAAACTTTAAAAAAATAACAACTGCCAAAAACTAGCAAAAACTGTATCATTTGATAAAATCTTAAATAAAATTTGGAATCTGAGACAAAAATTGTCAAAAACGCAGTCAAAGATTGTAAAAAACTGACACATATATAGGTAAAACCGGAAATCTTTTATAATTGGCCACACTTCTATAAATTGCCAGACAATTGACAAAGTTAGAAAAAAAATTATAAATGTGTAAAACGGCCAAAAACTTTAAAAATTGTCAAAAAAAATAGAAAAACTGGCAAGAGTTTGGCATAGACTGCTAAAAGATTGGCGAAAACTCTGGAAAAGTAAAAAACAATTAACAAAGAGTGATAAAAAAGTAAAAAACTTCAAAAACTAAAATACAAACAAAACCTACCAAGAAAGCTGCGAAGAATTAGCAAAAACTGTCAAAAAATAAAAATTACTGAAAGACAAATAATAATTGTCAGAAATTTTTTTATTACGGTCTAGAGTCTATCACTGTTTAGTCATTAAAATTGGGGAAAAAGCGGTAAATTTAAACAGTATTATATTGTTCAATAATTTATTATTTAAATTTTAATACTCTAAATGAAACGGATAATATTTATGATCAACAAAAGCACTAAACGGGCATATCCTTTTATTCTTATTGCAGGAATCCAAATAGGCAATATCTTCAGGATCTAATCCAAAATCAAAAACATTAATATGTTCCTTAATCCTATATTCAGAAACACATTTAGTAACTACACAAATACCTAACGATACCTAAAAAATAAAATAAAAATAAAATAAAATAAACACTCTTATGTCAAAAATAATAAATTAATCTTCTCCTTACCAAATAATTTAAAACAACTTGCGCTGCCGTCTTATTATATTTCTTCCCAATTTCATTGATTCTCTCATCCAGAATAGTCGGTTCTGGAAACCCTGGAGTGCCACTAAGTTCATTTAACCCTAAAGGACAGTATCCAGTTACCACAATTTGGTGTTGTTGACAAAACTTGATTAATTTCTTTTGGTTAAATTCGGGATGGACTTCGATTTGATTTACTACAGGCTTAATCCGGGAATTTCTCAAAATTCGTTTAATCTGTTCACTGTTAAAATTAGCTAAGCCGATGCTTTTGGCATAGCCTTTTATAACGCAGTCTTCCATGCCTTTCCAGGTTCCTAAATAATCGACATCGCTGTAGGCTTTTGGACCTTCAGTTAAGGGGAGAGAGCTGGAGAATTCCTGCAGGAAAGGATTAAAAAATGAGGGATAACGACAAAAAGTAAACTACAAAATTAACTAATTTATAATGTAAATAATAATTAATAAAAACTGATAAATAAAAAAAATGACCAAATAAGTCAAAAAACACTGTCAGAAACTAGAAACCTGACAAAAATTGTCTATAAACTGACACAAAATTGTCAAAAACGACAAAAACTGACAAAAATAAACAACAAAATTAGTAAATTATATAAACAATTAATAAAAACTAACAAATAAAAAATATATAAAGGGCGACATAAGTGCTTGTGCACACTGGAAAAAAACTAAAAAATTGTTCAAAAATTGTCAAAATAGACAGAAATATCACTAAAATCAAGAGATTATCAATACTACCGTCAACACACTAACAAATCAGAAAAAAAACTAATGAAAACTGTCAAAAACTATATCAAAAATTGTAAAAAACGGTTAAAATTTTAAAAAGTAATGATAAAATAGTAGAAACGGACTAGAACTGGGGAAAAATTTGTAAAAATCAATAAAAAAAATTGAGGAAAGAGGTCTAAAAACACTGAGAGAAGCTAGTTTGTCAAAACTGCCAAAAATCCAGCAAATTGACGAAAGCTGGAACATGATTGTCAAAATAAACAAAAGAAACCGTCAAAAAAACAATAAAATTAGTAAACTGTATGAATATTTGTTAAAAACTGAAAAATAACGACAAAAACAAAAAAGGAAGGACAAAATAAGTTGAAAAATAGTGTGAGAAACTTAAAAACGGAAAACAGTTTTAAAAACTAACGCACAATTTTCGAAAACGACAAAAATAACTGCCAAATAAAGCAAAACTAACAAATAACAATAAAACAAAAAAATAACAAAATAAAGCCAATGTTACCACCATCGTAATCCCATTTTTATTTAATTAGGTTTTCACAAATTCCATCAAATCGGTAATATTAGAATTGAACAGTATTTTGGATAAATTCTAACGTTAAAAGTCGCGTTCTTTGCTAAGTTTCATGCAAGGTCACCCCTCGACCGGATGTATTTTTCTACCTGCCAGACGTCAAACAAAAGAAACCGAGAAATCTCAGCTCCTGTGTTCACCTGCACAGGTATCCACATATAGAACCTCACATCGAAAAGCTCTTTTTAATCCGAGTCTTTTCGTATAAATTTCATCTCGTAATTCCCACGGCAACCCTATCAAAAACCGCAATTAATTAACCAATTAACTCATCTCGCGCATTTCTCGATAATTAGAACCGCGACATGCTCAATCTCGCTCTCATTTCGTCAGGTAGGCTTCTCGCGACCTACCTCCCATCACACAGCCCTCTCGCATGTTGCGGACTAATTATTAAACCGTTAATTGTGTTAATTAAGCTTCTTTCGTTCATATCTCACGTAAAATTATGATTCAAACGCTGTTCAACTCCTTTTTCAATTCCGCTCCTCCCACGCTTTATCTAATTTTCGCGATTCAATTATCTCGCGATCTTGATTCGCGCAGACAAACAATTGGACTCATCGATCTTTGCCGAACCTTTTCGAAGCTGGCAAAAATCTCGCTTTATCCACCGTTTCGGCTCTTCGGCAGTCATTCGTGAATCGTGAGTCGGCAGTCGATTGCAAGTTCATGAAGACCACGCTCTTCATCTGTGCTTCTTTTACTCTCTCCCGTGCTCTCTTTCTCTCTCTGCTCGTTCGCGCGCCACCTTGCGGAGTAACAGCGCGTTACTCACTCGCATCACAGCGCGTTACTCACTCGCATCACAGCGCCATCTCTCGCTCAACTCATTCAACCCTTTTTACCTTTTCTTTGTGACTCGCTCGCCTGACAGTGCCGTTTTAAAATTTAAACCTGTGCAAAACAAAATTGCACCGATAGCCGGACCGGTGACACCAACAGCACTGTTGACAATATCAGCTGATAATTGACCAACGAAAGTTGGTAAAAATTAATACAAATTGACAAAAACAAATTAATAATTGGTAAATAGCATAAAACCTAACATAAACAGATACTCGTAAGAATACAGAATATGCCAAAAATGGTTAAAAACAGACAAAATTGCTGTAAGAATTGTCAAAAACGACAAAAATTGACAAAATAAACAACTAAATTAGTAAACTAAATAGACAATTAATTAACAAATAAGGAAAAAATAAAAAAATGGGGAAATAAGTCACAACCACACTGTGAGAAACTAAAAATCTGACAAAAGTTTTTAAAAACTAGAAAAAAAATATATAAAAAATAAAGTCCACTCCAACAAATTTAATTTTAGCAGAAGCCGGGGAAATGTCGCTCTGCAATTGTAGAATCCTCCTTGCAAGCCGCTTCCTTTTGGAAAGTAACAGCCATACTCATCCTGTGACCACATCAATAATGAAAGCCTACGCTGATTATAATCAGGAATATACATATTGGAGCAGAAGACAGTCTCCACCTATATTAGGTGCTGCCGATATGTGCTCTTCCGTCAAGCATCACATCCAAAAGTTTGATCATCTTCCATGTTTTGACTTACCTATACAACAGTGCTTCCAGTCATGTACAAGCAGTTTAAAATTGAAAATCGTTTGCTCAGAACTCTTGGCTGCACTTTATCAACAAAGAGAACTGGTCTAATAAAGAATTTATCTTTACGGATGGCTCCAAAGATCCACAGGGTAAAGTGGAAGTTGGAGTTTATTTCTACAAAGCACAAATAGAACTCACAAAAAGAGGTCTTGATTTTACCTTTGTCATGGGAGCTGAACTGATAGCCATTCAATTAGCTCTGTTAACCATAGAAAACTTATAAATTCACAAATCTGTCATTTTTTTGGATTCACAAAGTGCTTTGGAGTCAATCGCTTCATATTCTCTTCCCCAAAAACTCTCTCATATCATTCTGGATATCAGAGATAACAACTTTAAAGAATCAAGGCAGGGAACTTACTTTAGCCTGGATTCCAGCCCATGGTGGTATACGAAGAATTGAAAAAAACTGATCAATTCGCAAAACCTGGAACCCAACTCGAACGAACAAACGTTATACGTGTCGATTATAAAGAATTCCTCTCACTGATATTTCAAAAAAATTTACACTAAATGGAATGAAGAGTGGCGTAACGTAGCTCAAGACAAAGGTAAAATTTATGCCCAATTCACTCAAGTGCCTAAAATTCCTTGGTTTCACACAGTTCCGGTAACGAAAAGATCGCTTATAACTACAATCACCCGTATCCGAACCAATCATCGCTCCTCACCCCAACACTTATACAAAATTGGAGTAGCCCTAACACCTAATTGTCTCTACGGAGATATTGGTGACCAGAATCACATTCTTTTTGCATGCCCACGCTTCGAGAACCAATGCCATGATCAGACACTCTTCCTGTTTCAAAATACTTAAACGATCACCCCTTAATAGCTATGAGATTTGCTTGGCATACCTAACCCCTGCTATTGTGAAAGTGCTTGACCGGTTTTTTCAAGAATGTAGTTTAGAACTTTGAAATTTGTAGTAGTGCTGAAAACCCAGTGTAAAAGTAATAGTTTTCGATCCTATTAGCAGCGTACGTGGACCCCCACGCCCTGGCAGCTGTAACCATTGTAAAAGAAGAAGAAGAAGACATAAAATAATTGTCAAGGCGTCGTTAGAAAAGATGTAAATTTCATATTTTTTTCAACAAATTAATATTGATTAGAAGAAATATTAGATAAATTCTGAAAAAATTCACGTGCATAGAGAAAAAACCAAAGTTTGTAATGGCAAACTCTGAAGTTGATGCGATAAATAGTTTTTGAGAAGAGATGAGATAAACTTTTAACAGACTCACTCTGTATGTACAATTGTTGCTTTCTTGAATAACTTATAACTTAAATAAAATTTCCATTTTCTGATAAAAAAAATATACTCACATTAAAACCTAAGGGCCAGTGGATTAGATACAAATCGACATAATCAAGTTTCAGTTTTTTCAAGGAATGTTTGAGCATTTGTACAACTTTGTGCCTTTCATGAAAATTATTCCAGACCTTTGTTGTGATGAAAATATCCTTGCGAGTGATGACATTTTCATGGATTTTTTCAGCTATCGCATTGCCGACTTCGTTTTCAGTTCTGTAGATCCAGGCACAGTCAATATGACGATAGCCGGCATCTATTGCCAATTTTACAGCGTTTTCGACTTCGCCCTCTGTATGTGGCTGAAAAAATCCAGTTAAATTTTGTTTAAAATCGGGAAAAACTTACCTGGTAGACTCCTAGTCCAATAACCGGGATGCAAAAGCCGTTATTAAGTCTTCTCGCCATAACTTAACATTTTTCACTAATCGAACGATAATTTTTTATCAATAATCTTTTATAATTAAGTACATTTTTATTATTTTATATATTTTTATATCTACTCAATCATTTTTCTCATGATGACTTTTGATATTAAATCTATTTTTCCTTAGTCAGGTGCGAAGTGATCTTATCATTGAGATAATTTTTTATTCAATTCAGAAACAAAACGTGCATTTAAATGCCAAAATAAATAAAAATTCGGTTATTTTTAAATTTGTGTTGTTTAGGGAAAAGAAATAAAAAAATGTAAACAATACAAATAAATTTTATTCAAACATTCAAAAACTGTAATATTTGTGAGACTTAAATTCGCTCAGGGGACACACTCGCTGGTTTTTATTACAAGAATCCAAATAAGCAACATCTTCAGGATCTAATTTAAAATCAAAAATGCTGATATTTTCGATAATTCGCGATTTGGTCACTGATTTTGGCACCACTGTAATCCCCAAAGAGACCTAAAACAGATATAAATTTGGTGCATTTCTGGTAGGAAATGTGACTGATTTAGCTTTGACAAGTTGGCAAACAAGTTGGCTTAAATACTGAAAAAATAGTTGTCAAAAATTGATAAAAGACAGAATTGACAGACAACTCTCAAAACACTTCTAATTCCAAAAAAAACTGAAATAAAATCTTCAGCATCGAGAAAACGAACAAAAACAGCTGCACATTGTCAAATCTGAGAAAAAAACTGAAAAATTGTTAAAAAATTGTCAAAAAAGACAGAGGAAAACACTAAAACCAAAAAAATTATTAATGCTACTATCAACACATTAACAAATTAGAAAAAAAACCTAATGCAAACTGTCAAAAACTATATCAAAAATTGTAAAAAAACTGTTAAAATTTAAAAAAGTAATGATAAAATAATAAAAAGCGTCTAGAACTGGGAAATTTTTTTGTAAAAATCTATAAAAAAAAATTGTGGAATTAAGTCTAAAACCACTGACAGAAACTAGAGAGTGTGTCAAAACTGACAAAAATTCAGTAAATTGTCAAAAGACTGATACATGATTGTCAAAATCGGCAAAAAAAGAAGTCAAAAACAATAAAATTAGTAAACTGTATGACTATTTGATAAGAACTGAAAAACAGTGATAAAAACAAAAAAAGGAATGACAAAATAAGTTAAAAAACAGTGTGAGAAACTTAAAAACAGAAAAGAGTTTTAAAAACTAACACACAATTTTCGAAAATGACAAAAATAACTGCCAAAAAAAGCAAACTGACAAATAACAATGAAATAAAAAAAAATACAAAATAAAGACAATAGCACTGTTAAAAAACTGACAAGATCAGCTGACAATTGACCAACTGACAGTTGGTTAAAACTAATACAAATTGACAAAAACAAATTAATAATTCAATATCATAAAGCCTAACATAAAAAATAAGAATTCAGAACATGCCAAAAATGGTTAAAAACAGACAAAATTGCAATAACAAATAAAAAAATTGCCAAAAACTGTTATAAACGAATTGAAAACGTAACAAAATCTAATAAAAATGTTTAAAAAACTGTCAAAAAAACTACAAATATTCAAAATTTGCAAAAAATGTACAAAACTTACAAAAGTCTTTAATAAATTGACAGCACAAGTAACGACAAAGTTAGCATCAAAAAAGTGGAATAAAACAGACAAACACTTTTTGAAAATTGTTAAAAACTGTTAAGATCTAACATAAATCGTCTAAAATTAACAAAAATTTGAAAAAGAAACAGTTGAATGTAGGCGAAAAATAGACAAATTAAAAGCTAGTTTAAATAGTATATTAAGTATGGAGAACGGTAAGAAATGCTTACCGTTCGAAGACAATTGTTTGGAGGAGAGCGAAGCGACGACTCCAATTATTGTCTGAGAACGGTAATCCTTAACGTTCGACATGCTTATAACGTTTTTTGCGCGATTGGAGTCTCTGAATTTATATCAATACATTTGTGATAATCGGGAAGATTGAAACTGAAAACTTTGGGTGGCTGTTCCATGGTTGCTATGGTTTTGTTCCCAACAAGTAAAATTGTCTTTTTGATACAATCATTTCTACATAGTTCTGTTTTGTGGTTCCGTTTTCGAAGCAAATATGAGCGACAGTGATGATCTACCGGATGATTTAGAAGACGCTTGGCAAGAAGGATGTTCGGCAATAATTCCAGAAAAATCTAAAGCCCGATATGAACAGACATACAAGTTGTTTAAGGAATGGCGTGAAGCAAAGAAGATTTCTGTAAATGAAAAGAGCTTGTTAGCGTATTTTGTGGTGAGAAGTGGACATTTGAAGGCCCCAGGCAGTTTATGGGCCGAGTATTCTATGCTGAAGAGTACAATTTTTCTCCATGATGCTATCGATATTTCTAAGTTTGCTACATTAATTGCTTATCTTAAGAGAAAAAATATTGGATATCGGCCTAAGAAGGCTAAAATTTTTACCAAAGAAGACATGGAAAAATTCTTGAATGAAGCACCAGACGAACAATTTTTAATTCAAAAGGTATGTTGTAGATGATGAGGTGGTACATCTGAGTTCTAAGGAAACAATATATTTGCAGGTAGCAATGATATTGGGAGTATCGGGCGCTTGTAGACGAGAGGAATTGTACAATATTAAAATGAGTGACATAGAAGAACATGAAGAAATGTTTATAGTAAATATTTCAAATACAAAAACGAATATTCAGCGAACGTTCACAGTTATTAATAAAGAAAATGAAGCAGTTCATTATTTGGAAATACTTCGAAAATACATAAGAATTCGGCCAAGCAACCCAACGTCAGATCATTTATTTCTGAACTATCGAAATGGCAAATGCACTAAGCAAGTCACAGGAAAAGGCACAATTGGAGGCTGGCCGTCAGAAATTGCAAAGAATTTAAAGTTGCAAGCCCCTGAAGGTTTTACTGGACACTCGTTTCGACGCACATCGGCTACACTTTTGGCGAATAACGGAGTTGATGTGTTGGAACTAAAAAGACATGGTGGGTGGCGTTTATCAACGGTGGCCAAGAGTTACGTGGAAGATTCCCTCCAAAACAAAATTGAATTTGCTCATAAAATTTTACACAGCGATGTTGGTGGACTATTACAACAACCTGGGACTTCTACGTCGGAAAGTTTGTCTATTAACACTAGGAACTCAAATGCGAGTGGTATTACTACTATTAATTATTATAATAATAGTACATTTAATTTTAATAAATAAATCGCAAAATTGTTTTTTTTAGATTTACTTGCTTACCGTTCACTGAACGGTAAGTGAATTACTTACCGTTTTGTTACACGTAGCAACCAGTAACAGCAACCTACCGTCGTGGAAACAGGCACAGTAAACTGATAAAAACAACCAATCGCGCAAAAAAATCTCAAAACTAAGAAACAGACAAAATTTATCAAAACCTGTAAAAAATTGACAAAAAAGACAGAAAAAACAACTAAAACCAAAAAATTATTAATACTACTATCAACAAATTAGAAAAAATAAAAAAAACTAGAGAAAACTGTCAAAAACTATATCGAAAATTGTAGAAAAATTTGTAAAAATCAACAAAAATAATTAAGGAAATAAGTCTAAAAACATTGACAGAAACTAGAAAGTTGTTCAAAACTGCCAAAAATCCAGAAAATTGTCAAAAAACTGAGACGTGATTGTCAAAATCGACAACAACCAGCCAAAAAAAAAAAAAACAATAAAATTAGTAAACTGTAAGAATATTTGTTAAAAACTGAAAAATAACGAGAAAAACAAAAAAGTTATGACAAAATAATTTGAAAAAAAATGTGAGAAACTTAAAAACGGAAAAGAGTTTTAAAAACTAACACACAATTTTCGAAAACGACAAAAATAACTGCCAAAAAAAAACTGACAAATAACAATGAAAACAAAAAATAACAAAATAATGCCAATAGCACTGTTAAAAAACTGACACGATCAGCTAATACAAATTGACAAAAACAAATTAATAATTGGGAAAAAATAAGAATTCAGAATATGCCAAAAATGATTAAAAACAAACAAAATTGCTGTAAGAAGTTGTAAAACCAAATAAAAAAATTGTCAGAAAGTGTTATAAACAGATTGAAAGCGTGACAACACCTAATAAAAATTGATAAAAATGCTAAAAAGCTGTCAAAAAAATACTAAATTATAAATTGACATCACAAGTAACGACAAAGTTAGTTTTTTTTTAATTATTTTTTTAAAAATTGTCAAAGGCTGTTAAAATCTGACATAAATCGTCTAAAATTAACAAAAATTTAAAAAAGAAACTGTCATATGTAGGCGAAAAAAAAATTAAAAGCTGGTTTAAAAATTAAAAAAATCTCAAAACTAAAAAACAGACAATATTTGTCAAGACCTGCGACAAATTGATTAAAATTAGTCAAAAAACTGTCAAAAGAAGCAAAACTCTCAAAAAAATTGACTGAAAAATAGTGTTAAGAACAAACCAAGAATATGAATTTTCTCTGCCTTCTTTTGAACTCGGACGTCCATTTAATTTCAAATTGTACCAGCAGCGGGCGCATTGCTGTTTATTAATTCTCAATATGTTTTCTCTCGCTGAACAACTAATCCGAGGACTTACCAAATAATTTAGCACGATTTGTGCCGGTGTTTTGTTATATTTCTTCCCCATTTCGATGACTTTCGGATCAAAAATTGTCGGATTTGGAAATCCTGGCGTTCCGGCATATTCACTACGTCCCAAAGGACAATATCCGGTAATAATAATATCTCTTTCTTTACAAAACTGTATTAATTTCTTCTGATTTAAATTCGGATTGACTTCGACTTGATTTACAACAGGCTTAATTTTGCAATTTTTAAGTAAACGATCGATTTGTTCTTCATTGAAATTTGACACTCCAATGCTTTTTGTAAGACCTAAACGGACGCACTCTTCCATGCCTTCCCAAGTTTCCAGATAATCGACATCGCTAAAGGCATTTTCGCCTTCAGAAATAGGCCATAAAGAAGCAGATTCCTAAAAAGTTGTAAGAATAAAGTAGTTAACGGTCTGTTAACAAAAAGCGTTACGCACTCTATAAGTAAAATTTTGAACTAGTGAACTGGACACGTGCATTATTGAGGGAGAAATAACTAAAGGCACATTCAAACTAACAGCGTTTTGACAATAATATGAGTTTTCTTCTTGAATAGCAACAACGCAGGTGTTCAATAATTTTAAATACTACACCACCAGAGGGCGTAACTCTTCTTATTAAATGTTAATGGGTAAGACAGTTTCTGGATGCAGGGTTGGACATATTTATATTTGTAAATACGAATATATTTATAAGTATTTGCACGAAAAAATACGAATTATTATTAACACACTAAAAATGTTTTTTGAAGATAAGCTCTTAATTTAATTAGGAAGGACTTCCTCATCTCAGTTTTCTACTTTTTCTTTAGTTCTATTTGGCAAAATCTATATCTCGTCACTACTTGATCGTACAGAAAAATCGAGTACTGACGAGATATGGATTTAGCCAAATAGAACTAAAGAAAAAGTAGAAAACTGAGATGAGGAAGTCCTTCCTAATTAAATTAAGAGCTCATCTTTAAAAAGCATTTTTTTAAAATGTCTAGATGCCAATTTTTCAGTGTCGAAAGTTAACAAAAAAAAAATGATTTTTTTGGCCCACCCTAATAAGCAATAGAGGCCTTGTAGACTAATGACTTGGTGGTCTAACTTTCTCCATTTTTCTTATTTAGAGCCTTCTTCTTCTACTGTTTTATTTGTAACTTTTGGAGTTCGTTCTCTACTTTCTTTTTCTATTCGGATCTTGGTCTGTCCTTTCGTCTGTTGAGTCCTAGTCCTGTTTCTAATATTTTTTTTATTAATCTGTTTTCTCTTATTTTTGTTACGAGGTCTATCCACCTAATTCTTTGTAATTTAACTATTTCTATTATTAGTCGTATAGACAGACACAGTGCCATCTAACAAAGAGTGCTGGAAGGTGCAAGAGTTGGTATAATACTCCGGTAATACGGCAAATACCCCGAAACCGGTATACAGCTTCTCGACGTTGTTGTTCGATTGGAACGCCTTTGCTACTTCTATTATATTTGTGTCTTTCTATAGCGTTTTTAATTCTTCGTTTGTACTTCTGATCCAAATCTCTTCCACTTTTTTTCCTCCATAAATTTTCCTTATAACCTTTCTTTTTCATATTTGCAGCATGGACTGTTCTTGTTTTCTTAGTGTCGATCCTTTGCGAGCAAATGTTACCACCAGTCATATTATGGTCTTGAAGACATGAAGTTTTGGTACTCTTGTTACCAATTTTAAACTTACTATAGAATGTAATGAATAGACGCTTTTGTTTCCAGCTGCTATTCTTTCTTTTATCTCTTCCGTATTTGTTGGATTCTCTTCTATTACACTTTCTAGGTAAACAAATCTCTTAATTTCTTTGAATTTGTATCCCTTTCGTTTTCTTTTACTTCGAGATATCTGTCTTCTTTAAATACTTCTCTTCCCATATTATAAATTTATGTTTTTCTTCCATTATTTTCAGTCCTATTTTTCCCGCATTTAAAATCAACCTTCTTGTTACTCTTAATAGCTCTTCTTTGGTTCTTGTTATAAGTGTTACGTCGTCAGCAAATGCAAAGCATTGATGTTGTTGATGAAAAAGAAGATCTTGTCTAGATATATTGCTTTGTCTTAATATTTTTAGGGCGATTATAAACAATGTCGAAGAAAGCGGGTTTCTTTAAAGAATTCTCTTAAGTCATCAAGCACTTCAAAATTTTCGACAGTTTTCCATTAACCCGAATCTTATTCGAGGTGTTCTTAATGTTATTTTTACTAATCTCGCCAATTTATTGAGTGTTTCAACGTCTTCTAAAGTTTGGTATAATTCCTTTCTGTTTATGCTGTCGTCTTAAAAACAATAAAAAAAAAGAAGTATTTTGTTGGTGACTTGTTTCTTGTATCTGCTGTAATAAAGTATTTAGTCTACTACAGATCTTCCTTTTCTAAAACCACACTTGTATTCTCCTACTCTTTTTTCATATGTTCTTTCAGCTTATTTTTCACTCTTGCCATTATCTTATATACAGAATTCAGTAACGCCCTGTTCTTCTGTAATTTTCACATTTCGTCTTGTCTTCCTTTTATGTATCAAACACAATATTAGTGTTCTTCATGCTTCATCTTCGTCATCATTTCTCCTCCGCACTCTATCATTTCTTTTTGTATGTCGTCTTCTCCTAGACTTTTGTTGTTTTTCTGTTTTTCTATAATATTTTTAACTTCATCATATGTGGAAAGTTCTTCTTCTGTTTCTTCTTACCCGTTTCTGTTGTTTTCCTCTTCTTCAACTGTTCTTCTTTTGGTGGATGATTTGTTTAAGACTTCTTCAAAATATTCAACCCATCTTTCTGTTACTTCTTCGCTTCCCAATAATTCGCCATGTTTACTTCGACAAAATATGGTTTTAGGTTGAAATCCTTGTTTAATTCTCTTACATCCCTGACAAAAGTTTTTTATCTTCTTATTTTTGTAATTCTCTTCTATTGTTTTTATTCTTTTTTTTGCGTTGTGCTCTCGTTTGTCCTTTCTGCAATTTTTTTGTATTCAGCCTTTTGTTTTATATTCTTTCTGGCTGTTCTTGTTGTGTCTTTCTTTTGTTATTGAAGTCTACTATCTTCATAGTACGATTCTTTTGTTTTCTTTTTATTCTTCTCTTTAATTTGTTCTTTGATTGCCTGTTTAATTAGTTCTTCTATTTCCTTCCATTTTTCATCTATTGTTCCAGTATAATTACACAAATATTTAAATACAGCAGTATTCATATTTACAGCTGTAAATACGAAAGAAATTCGTATTTACAAATATAAGTATGCCCAACTCTGTCTGGATCACAACCAACACTCTAAAAAGCTCCATTTTTTTACTGACCTTGAAACCAAAAGGCCAATGCACAAGATACAAGTCAATATAGTCCAGTTTCAAGCTATCCAAAGTTTCTCTACACATCGGAACAACTTTATTTTTCGCATGAAAATTGTTCCACAACTACAAAAAATATTTCGATTCTGTTTTTTTTTAAATTATTTTAAAGATACTTTGCTAGTTATGAACAAATCTTCCCGTTTGACAACCCCTTCTTTAATTTTTGCATTCAATGCAGCCCCTACTTCATCCTCATTCCCATAAAACCAGGCGCAGTCAAAATGACGATAACCGGCGTCTATGGCGTCAGAAACAGCCCTTTTTACCTCTCCTTTGCCAGACTGGAAGAAAAAATTGTTATTAATGCGTAATTCTTGTAATTGAGATAACCTTGTAAGTTCCTAATCCCACAATTGGTATCTCAAGGCCGTTGTTTAGTTTTAGTGTTTTATTCATTTTTTCTCTACAAATTTTTTTTTAATCTATTATTTTATCTATTACGTTATCAATTATCATTACCTAATATTGAATAATCTGGAATTGTGTGTTTCAAAAATTGCTGTTTTATCTTATTTTGACATTAGCCGGAGATTATCACTTGTTTGGTCACGTGTGTCTGTAGCGTGGGTGTGAACGTCAACAACTGTAAACAAAGATTCAAAATTTTGCGCCATTTTGGTGATAGTCCTGTAATTTTAGAGAAAAAAATATTTTTAAGAAGGCTTTTATTACAAAATCCTACAGGTTTTTAATTTCTAGATACGCCTTTTCAGGCTTTTTTTACAATTCAATTTGGGTGCTAATGGAGAAAATAATAATAATACAAAACGAATTTATTTGTAAAATAAATGTTTACAGTAATTTTTATTTTTAAGAAAATTAGTAAAACTGTCGTTTTCGGATAACAAATTTTATGAAAAATCTTAAAAAACACATTTTTAGAGGTCGGAAACGAAAATTATTGAAAATGCTTTCGTTTATATCCAAACTTTTCTTAATATTCAGCTAGAAGAATTATTTTTTATTAATCAAATTTTTGTTTCTTTTTTACAGTCTTATCTTGTTCTTCTTTTAGTATTTGGTTAGTTATTAGTCGTTTTTCTTGTTTTTCTATTTTTTCAAAACATTGTTTTTCAAATCTGCTTAGAATCTTCATTTGTACCTCTTAACCTTCGGACTTTCAAATTCTTCTTACAGTTTTCTTTATTTTTATAGTGGCCTGTCATCTTCAGTTTTTCCAGAATCCTCTAAGCTACGTTTTTTAATATTTCCTAAAATGTACTATAGATTATTTAAATTTTTTCTTTATATATTAGCTTTTCTTAGTTTGTTTGTCTTTATATCCTTTCTTCAATTTTTGTAAAAAATCTTTTTCTTTTTTTAGAATCAACTTCTGTTCTTCTTTCCTACTACTCGTAATTCTCCTTGTTATTTTTTTATTTACTATTCCTATTGTTTTTTAGAATCTTCTTTTTTTTCCCTTTTCTAAAAACTTTTATTTATCCCAAAATTTTTCAGTGTTTTTTTCATTGTTATAATCTCTTTTCTTCTTATATTTACTAATGTTCTTGTTTTTCTTTCTTATGAGTTTTTGTTTTTCTATTTTATTCAAAAAAATTTTTTGTCAACAACTCATAACACTTCATAATATTTCTTCCAAACAATGTTTTTCGCTTAGAATCTTTATCTGTTGAGAATCTTTCACTATTTTTTACAGTGTGTTTTTTATCTTTTCTTTTTCTTCTTTTAGTATTTAGTTAGTTAGTACTAATTTTTTCTTGTTTTTCATTTTCTTCAAAACATTGTTTTTCAAATTTGCTTAGAATCTTTATTTATACCTCTTAACCTTCTAACTTTCAAATTCTTCTTAAAATTATCTTTATTTTTATAGTGGCTTATCATCTTCAGTTTTTCCAGAATCCTCTATGCTACGTTTTTTAATATTTTCTAAAATGTACTATAGATTATTTAATTTTTTTCTCTATATATTAGCTTTTCCTAGTTTGTTTGTCTTTATATCCTTTCTTCAATTTTTATAAAAAAAATTCTTTTTTTTCTTTTAGAATCAACTTCTGTTCTTCTTTCCTACTACTCGTAATTCTCCTTGTTATTTTTTTATTTACTATTCCTATTGTTTTTTAGAATCTTCTTTTCTTTTTCCTTCTTCTAAAAACTTTTATTTATCCCAAAATTTTTCAGTGTTCTTTTTAATTGTTATTCTCTCTTTTCTTCTTATATTTACTACTGTCCTTGTTTTTCTTTCTTATGAGTTTTTGTTTTTCAACTTTATTCAAAAATTTTTTTTGTCAAAAACTCATAACATTTCATAATATTTCTTCCAAACAATGTTTTTCAAATTCGCTTAGAATCTTTATCTGTTGAGAATCTTTCACTATTCTTTACAGTGTGTTTTTTATCTTTTCTTTTTCTTCTTTTAGTATTTAGTTAGTTAGTACTAGTTTTTTCTTGTTTTTCATTTTCTTCAAAACATTGTTTTTCAAATTTGCTTAGAATCTTTATTTGTACCTCTTAACCATCTGACTTTTAAATTCTTCTTAAAATTATCTTTATTTTATATTAGCTATATTAGCTTTTCTTAGTTTGTTTGTCTTTATATCACTTTTTTTCAATTTTTGTAAAAAAATTTCTTCTTCTTTTTTTAGAATCAACTTCTGTTCTTTTTTTCTACTACTCGTAATTCTTCTTGTTATTTTTTTTTATTTACTATTTTTGTTTTTTAAATTCGCTTAGAATCTTTATCTGTTGAAAATCTTTCACTACTTTTTTACAGTGTGTTTTTTATCTTTTCTTTTTCTTCTTTTAGTATTTAGAGTTAGTACTAGTATTTTCTTGTTTTTCATTTTCTTTAAAACATTGTTTTTCAAATTTGCTTAGAATCATTATTTGTACCTCTTAACCTTCTGACTTTCAAATTCTTCTTAAAATTATCTTTATTTTTATAGTGGCTTGTGATCTTCAGTTTTTCTAGAATCCTCTAAGCTACGTTTTTTAATATTTCCTAAAATGTACTATAGATTATTTAATTTTTTTCTCTGTATATTAGCTTTTCTTAGTTTGTTTGTCTTTATCTCACCTTTTTTCAATTTTTGTAAAAAAATTTCTTTTTCTTTTTTTAGAATCAACTTCTGTTCTTTTTTTTCTACTACTCGTAATTCTTCTTGTTATTTTTTTTATTTACTATTTTTGTTTTTTAAATTCGCTTAGAATCTTCATTTGTACTACCAGAACTCTCTGATTTTTAACCTTTTTTTTACAGTCTCTTTTATTATTTTTAGAGACTTGTCATCTTTAGTTTTTCTAGAGTCTTCTATCTACGTTATTAAAATTTTTCTAAAATCTTTTTTTGTATATTTAAATTTTTTTGCTCTTTTCTTATTTTCTTCATATTAGCTTTTCGTGTGTTTTTGTCTTTACGTCTTCTTTTTGCAATTTTTGTAAAAAAAAATTTTTAGAATCTACTTTTGTTCTTCTCTTCTTTTCTTACTACTTGTAATTTTCCTAGTTATTTTATCTTTTTCATTCATTCAGTTTCTTTCTTTCAAAAACATTTACTTTAGAATTTTTCAGCGTTTTTTTAGTACGTAATCGTAATCCTCTTTATTATTTTTTTAATTGTTATTCTCATTTTTCAGCTATAATCACTTTTGTTCTTGATTTTTTTGTTTTATGTCTTAGTATTTTAACTTTATCTAAAAAATTTTTGTTGCTTTTCACATTCCTTGTTTTTCTTTTTCTTCTAGTAGATAACCGTTTTTCTTGTTTTTTTATTTTTCTTAAAAATTATTTTTCTAATTCACTTAGAATCTTTATTATACCTCCAGAACCTCCGGATTTTTATCTTTTTCTTAAAGCCTCTTATATTAATTTACTCGTGAGTTATTTAGTTTTTCTAGAATCTTGTAATCTATTTTTTTCAAATATTTTTAAAATACACTTTTATTTTTTTAAATTTTTTTTTTACTTTTTTTTCTCCTTTTTATAGGTCTTTGTCGTCTTTTTTAAATTTTTTCTTCTAAAATTTACTTCTGATCTTTTCTTCGTACTACTCGTGATCTTTTCTTCTCTTTTACGATTTTCTAGAATTTTGTTTGTCAGCTCTAAATTTTTTTTAAGTCCATTTTTATCAAATTGTATAATTTATTTTAGTTTTTCTAGTAAGTAACTTTCAAGTAACGTTTCAATATATTTTTAAATTATTTTTTGTTTCTCTAAAATTTTTCTTTATTTTTATTGCGCTTGCTTTTGCTTAGTACAGTTTTAAACTGGTTTTAATCTATATTTTTAAATGTAAATTTTTTCTAGAACAAAGGTTTTTTATCTCAAGAATTAATTAGATTTAATTTAATTTAAAAACAATATCTATTTATAATTATTTCCGTAAAAATATAGATATAGATTTATACCTAAATGAAATGGTGGCAATCCATGGTCAAAAGTCTTAATAAAATCAGTTAATTATTCCAAAATTTACCTACAGAATTTCGGTTATATTTGTTTAATAATAACAAATGTTCTTCTTTACATCTAGGAGTTCTTTTATTTTAGAAAATAATATTTTTATTTCAAACATTTTGACAAATTCAATAAACAAGATAAATGATGACAAGTGAAGACATATTTATTTTTGAAAGCATAATAAGAAAATAACTTAATTTGTTCCAAAAACTTACATTTTAGTAAAAAACAACAAACATTAAATAAAAATAAAAAAAAAAAATTTAAATTGTTCAAAAATTGACGTTTCTAGTGTCATACTGCCATCATTTCTGCGCATAATCAATACTGGTTGCCTAGATCTATCCAGTGAACGCCATTGCCCTTTGGAAAACCGTCTAGAGTAAAAAAATTATTAAAAAGAACGAAAACGGAAATTTCGAGTGTTTTTACTGACAATGTAACTGTTATAATTCCAGTGCAATTCATGTTTAAGATGCTTTATGTGATATGAGGCCTAAAAAGTAAGTAAAACACCTAATTTATTTACCCCCTCAGAAATCAAAAAACCGAAAAACAAACTCAAAATTTCAAAAACAAAAATAACTTACTCAATTTACTCAAGCAATTTTTCAATTAAGATTCCTTCTTGCAATTTGTTTATATTTTTAGACCGCTTTAAGTAAGAAATAATCAGAGAAAATTTATTTAAATAAATTAGACTGTGATGGGTTAAAGTACCGCATGGTACAATTTTTTTTTCAAAGATAATATTTCTTAATCGGGTACATCGTGCATGTGTAGGTGGATGACGTATTCTAGTTACCAAATCAATAGCGTCTCGGTGTTTTCCGTCGCGACGCTCACTGTGTGACTCAGAACATAGTATTAGTTCAATTGTGCTCCTGTTCGCAACGATTATGGGTGCGAACAATCTACATTTTTTCACTTGAAGTAAGTAAAATTTATTTCTGAAAGCTTTCCTAATTCGAAAAACTAATTTTCCCGTGTTATTTTAACCAAAATTAACTTCTATCAACAAAAAGAAATTTTACAAACTATCCGAAACCAAAAAATTACTTTATTCAATATATCGGGTGGTTAAATAAACTCAGATAATCAAGTAAGCTATGTATAACATCTAAAATTGTACCCAAGATTAGTAAACTTCTAGTTTGGCAAAAAAGAGCAGATTTTTGTATTTCGAACGATATCAAAGAAGTAAAAGCGTTGAAGATGATTAACTAGTGATTTTTTTGTAGCAGCCTCGATGAAACTTAGATTAGATAATGCACAAGATAACAAAAGGCCTGAAAAAGAAGAAAAAAGGCAAAAAATCTAAGCACAAAGAAGAGGAGCTCTTCAAGCCTGAAGAACTTGAAGCATACCGGCGTGAACATCAACAAGAAGAACAATCTGGTGGATCTTCAGGACAAAACGAAGAGTGGAAGAAATTTATTCAACTCACATCAGGTGTTGATGATATTTTAAAAAAAACTCAAGGAGATTTAGATCGTATCAAAAGCACTTCGTTTTTTCAACGTATTCCACCACCAAGCGAAACAAAAAAACAAGAAGTTGAAGAGGAAAAAAGTGAAGAACCTGAACCTGAAACACTTCCTGAAGCAAATCTTGGTATAGTTCAAGTTTCTGAATCTGAATCAGAAGAAGAAGAAGAAGATGATATTTTTGATACTGCATACATTGATGCTATAGCTTCAGGTGAAGTTAAATTAGCTTATATACCTGAATCACCAACTGAAGAAACAACCGGTGATGATCCTTTTGATACTTCAATTGCGGAACGAGCAATTCTTGGACCTGCAGTTGAACGTAAAGGGAAAAAACTAGTCCCGATTGGTGCAGCTGTTGAAGTCCTCACAGGGCGTGTTCAAATTCCGACTTGTGCAACTCCTCGACCTGCTTCAACACGAAGACAAATTCTCAAAGAAAGAGACTTACTTTTAGGTAGTTTTGACGATAACGCTAACTCAATTCCAACAACTGCTCAAGGTATCTTCAATTTTATTTGCTATCGCTTATAAAACACAAAAATCTGCTCGAATTCGCACTTTTTTAAACACAAACAGAACGGATTTCTTCTTTTTAGCTGAAGAAGTCCCAAAAACACTTCTTGATGATGATCCTCCAATTCCTCTAGCTGAAGAACCAATTGATTTAAGTAAAACTCTACATCAAATACCGACTCCAAAAGAAAATGAAGAAAACGCAAAAACTGATGAAGATGATGAAGAGTTTGCGATTTTAGCTGCTGAAAGTTTAACTAAATCGCCAGTTACTGTTGTTGAAGCAGTGCGACAAAGTGATTTAGTTGTGCCAGAAGAAAATTGGGCTGCTTTTAGTGAAGAGTAAGTTCTTTACCTAAATCTAAATCATTTAATATTTTTTTTAGAAGAAAAGAATCGCCAAAAGAAGAAACAGTATTAGAAGATCCTTTCGATACAAGTTTCGCTGAAAATATCCTTCCTGGAAAAGCCGAATTAAAAATAATCGAAAATGAAATTCTAAACGAATCAAACGATCTTGATTTTAATCCAAGAGCTGAAGATAAACTTTCCCAAATAATTCAAAAAGTTAGTATTAAAGTAACTGATCCTGCAGGTCAAAGGGAATCAATTTCTTCATTAGACCGCGTTTCTGGTAATTTTCCTTCTAACTTAATCCGATTTTTCTCAAATTTTTTTTGTAGAAACTGAACTTAATCTAATTACGCCAATACATAGAGATCTTCTAGGCGGAAGCAACACAGATTTATCTAATTTAAGTGATAAACCGTTAAGACCATCTGAGCAAATTGATGGTGACTACATAGAATACTGCGATCCTTTTGATACTTCAATAGTAGAAACTGCGAAATTACCTGGACAAACCGAATTAAAGTTTCTTGAAAAAGAACTTCTTGGTGATATAAAATCAAAAGAAAGTCCACTCAGTGACGAAGAGTTTGATCCTCGAGCAATTGAGCCTAAAGAACGGACTCTTTCACGTCCTGACGTACTAAATATTGGTCCAAAAACAGTTTCTTTTGATTTACCTTCGCCTCAAAACGATCTTCTTGAAGTAAAAGACGAACACTCTAAAATCTCCAAGCCTTTAACACCATTCTACGTAAGAAAAAATTCAGTTCCTGAAGAATTCTTCCCGGAAGAGATCTCTGATGATCCTTTTGATACGTCTTTTGTGAGTGATATACGACCAGGAAAAGTTGAATTAAAGTTGATTGAAAGTGAGTTATTTGATCCTGAAACAGATCGAAGGTTGAGTCTTTCAGATCCTGATTTTGATCCAAGAGATGAGAAGAAAGTTCAAATTGAAAAGATCAAAGAAATTGTAAAGACTAAACCAAAACCAAAAAAAGAAGAGAAGAAACAAATTGATTTACTTGCTGTTGATCATGAAGTTCCTGTTAAAGTTTTAACACCATCAGCTGAGAAATCTCTTGATTTTGATGATATTTCATATAGTGATCCTTTTGATACTTCAATTGCGACAAATATTCTTCCGGGAAAAACTGAGCTTAAATTACTTGAGACTGAATTAATACATTCCACTCTTGATCAAGATTTTGATCCTCGAAAATCGGATTTGTTGGATAATTTAGAAGGAGCTACAGTAAGTCATACTCCTTTAAATCCTCAAATTAATAGTTTTGATTGTGAAGATTCTGATCCGTTTGATACAAGTATAGCTAGTAATATAGTACCAGGAAAAACTGAATTAAAACTACTCGAATCTGAATTGATCTAAAATGGATGTCAAAGGAGTTAATCCGTTTCTTTTTACTGAAGATGAATATACTTCACCACATTCTGCTGTATCAAACCCATTTCTTCTTGGTGATGATTATCCAACTCAGGAAACAGCAAATGACAATCCATTTTTATCTGAAGTTTCAGCTCCTTCAAATAATACAAATCCTTTTGCTTTTGATCCTATGGATTTGGAACCATCACAAAATGAAGAACCACAATTTGTTGATGTTACTTCTAACCAAGAAAATGTTTTTCCAACAAACCCAACTCAGGATTTCTTCACAAACCAAGAAGATCTCTTATCAAATATTCCAGAAGTACCTCCTCAAAAACCAACTGATTTAGACCTCAAATACACAAACACTGTTGCAAATGGTGGATCTGCTCCAACACGACCACCACCACCTCGTCCACCTCCATCAAAAGAAACCCAAGATTTACTAATGTCAGTAATGGGTGCAATGGACGCGACCAGTTCTCACCTCCTTGATAGAATCCCTCCAACTCGTACCCCAAGTCCTGTCAATATGCGTGATTTACACTCTCCTAGTCCCACTCCAGAACCCACTTTTGGCGATCTACTTGATGTTGGTCCCACAAACAAACCGCAAGAAATATCCCAAGAAGCAACTCAAGAAGTTCAAGAAGATTTGTTATCACTCCAAGATAACTCGTGTGATATCAATCAAAACCCACCTCAAGAAAAACCATCGCGTCCGAAACCACCTCGGCCAAAACCGCCTCCGGCTTTGGTTAAACCACAGAATGACCCGGCACCACCACCGAAACCGCCAGCACCGAAAGTCCAAGACGAAATGCTTGATATGTTCGGCGTGGAAAATACGCCGCCTCCACCAAAAGTAGCAACAAAAGCTGATATTCTAAATTTGTATAACGCGCCGCCAAAACAGGAAAAAACTGCAACGGATTTGCTGTTTGATTCGGTTGAACCTGAACCGAAAATACAAGAACCGGAACCGGAAATTCTCAAAGCTCCAGAACCGGTACCAGAACCAATGGTTCAAGACAACTTTATCTCGCCTGAACCGTCACAAAATGACCTTCAGATGGACACTAGTGACAGTCAAAGTAAAGGATCAGTTTCAAGTGTCACATTTAATCCTTTTGCAGCTAATGAGGAGTCAGCAAATCAACCCGAAACGACAACACTTGATAATAGTGTGTTTCTTCAAAACGTCGATAATCAAAACGATACTTTCGCACCAAAACCAACACAAGAAGAAGCTTTCACAACCGGAAAATCCCAAGACGAATTTGACGCTTTCGCACAAAAATTCGAGTCAGTCAAAGACGAGAATAAAAATGGAGCTGTTGATGCCTTTTCAGGCGATGCTTGGGGCAATGATTTTGGCACGAATCAAGACACTTCAACTGGATTTGGTGCTGAAGAATCTTTTGACGCGTTTTTGGCACTACAAGAACCACCAAGTGTACCACAAAGTACGCCAAATAAAGTCAGCAAAGCCGCATCACAAGAGTCAGACGAGGATAAAGACTTTTCTGTTTTTATCAAGTAAGTATCAAGCTAGAAGCAAAAACAATTATAATTTTTAAATTTAGGCCAAAATCAAATGAGGAATACAGTGGAGTTCTGCCAACTATAGCACCACCACCAGCTCCAACTCAAGCTGCTTTCAATGATACCTCACCGAGGTTTAATCCTTTTGATCAACAAAACGAAGTTAGTCAAGCTGTAATAACCCAACAGGAACCTGCACTACCATTTGGTATTTTTTTTGACAATATCTATCTGCCACGTCTTCTATAATTTTTATAGCAATGATATCTTTTTGCAACTGCTTGTCTTCTATGTTTCTTTTTTCTCTTTGATTTTTCTTTCTTTTTGTTTCTTCTTTCATTTTGTTTCTTCTTTCTCTTTTTTTTGTTACTTCTTGTGTCTCAAAATTGAAACTTGTAGGTGGTCCAGAAATCAAGCGAACCGACTCGCAAGAGACCCCTCCAACTCCCTTATTTGACGAGGATGTTTCCCAACCCCTCGAGCCATTCCCTCGAACAACTTTTGCTGGAGACGGTTGGGAGATGCATCTTCGGCAACCCAACAAGAAGAAGATCACTGGTCAAAGATTCTGGAAGAAGATCTTTGTGAGACTTCTCTACCAACCCGATTGTGTTTTACTTCATCTGTACAACCAGCAATCGGATAAAGATCCCTTTCAGGAACTTCCTCTTCAACCTTGTTATACTGTTTCGGATATAGGAGCACAACAATACGACCAATACGGAAAGATTTTCACCGTGAAATTACAATATATTTTTTATAAGGAGCGGCCAGGTGTTAGGCCAGGTCAAGTGAAGAAAGCTGAGCGTATTACGAATAAATTAAGCCAGTTTGCTGCTTATGCAATACAAGGGGATTACCAAGGAGTTAAGGAGTTTGGAAGTGATTTGAAGAAATTGGGACTTCCGGTTGAACATGCGCCACAAATTTCGCAATTAATGAAGATAGGGTCTTTGAATTATGAAGATTTGAAACAGTTTTCGTTTTGTATTGAAGAAGCGTTGTTTAAGCTGCAAGCACATAGAGATAGAGCGTTGAATTACAAAATGGAGGAAGTTCAAATTACGTTAGTTGATGAACTGTATGTGGAACAGGATGCTGATGGTAATTCTTCTTCTGAAAAGATTGTTATTACTAGTAATTTTTTATAGGACACGTCGAGAAGCAAATAGCAAGGGTTCGTCTCTTCTTTCTTGGATTTCTAACAGGAATGCCGGATATTGAGTTAGGAGTTAATGATATGAGAAGGCAAGGGAAGGAAGTTGTAGGAAGGCATGACATTATTCCTGTGGTTACTGAAGAATGGATTCGATTGGAGGATGTTGAGTTTCACTCCTGTATCCAACAGGACGAGTATCAGAAGACCCACATTATCAAGTAATTTTTATATTAAAAAAACATCACACTTCTATCGTCTTGAATAATTTTTTGAAGAATCACTTAATGTAATCACTCTTTTTGCTAAACCAAACTGTCCTAAAACTCGACCTCTTGTTATATAGAACCACATATTAATATTTCTAATTTTCCACAGATTTAAACCGCCAGATGCTTGCTATATAGAACTGATGCGATTTAGAGTGCGTCCTCCTAAAAATCGAGAATTGCCTTTACAACTCAAAGCAACAATTTGTGTTACCGGAAACAGGGTACTTACATTTTTTCTTTTTTCCAAAATTTTACTATTTTAAAAAATTATTAAAGGTCGAACTTCGAGCAGACGTCCTAGTCCCAGGTTTTGCCTCACGAAAATTAGGCCAAATTCCTTGCGAAGACGTCATGATACGATTTCCTATTCCAGAATGTTGGATTTATTTATTTAGAGTTGAAAAACATTTCAGATACGGATCTGTAAAATCAGCTCATCGAAGGTTGTTCTCTCTTTATTATTTTTTTCTTTTTGTAAATTTATGTTTGTAGAACTGGAAAAATCAAAGGAATTGAACGAATTCTAGGCACTGTTGATACGTTGCAAGAAAGTCTGATTGAAGTGACTTCTGGACAAGCAAAATACGAGCACCAACACCGCGCTATTGTCTGGAGGTGTCCTCGCTTGCCTAAAGAAGGCCAAGGTAAGTACTAATTTAGGAAGCCGATAGATAAGAAGTCTGATTGAAGTACTCGCAATGGCAGTACAATTTGCTAATAACTTTCAATAAATAACACAATAACACACGGTATATTATCCTTGATTATTGCTTCAAGATGCCGCTCGTTGAACTGCTGAACTTATTTTATTCAATTATTTGGCTACGACTGAGAGGTCTGCTTATGCACAGAGAGGCCGCTTTCTAGTAAATTCTTGTACATTCTTTTTTGTTTAATCTAGTTTAGTTCTTTTTCTTCTAATCAACGTTTTTTAATATCTTCTAGAGCAGCTTTTTTTGTTCTTCTAGGATCTTTTATTGCTCTTCTTTTTTCTAGCTATCGTTTTTCATCTTCTAGAATTTCTTTTTGTATCTTTTTTTATCAATTTAGTTTCTCAAATTTGTATAGGAATTTTGTTGTTCTTTTGGAACTTTCTTCCAATCGACATTTTAAACTTCTACTATTTTTAAATGATTTTGTTCTGCTTCCAAAGCTGCCTTTTCAGCATTTTTAAATTCTTTTCAAGATTTCTAAAATTTTTCTTCTCATCTTTTTCTCTCAAATGTTGTTTTTCAGGTTTTCCAAAAATATTTTTTGTAGTCATTTTGAGTTTTTTAGAATCTGTCCTTGCATTTCTTCTTTTTCCTTTGTTTTTTGGTTTTCTAAAAACTTCTTTAACCTTTTCATTTTAACCTTTTCTAAAATTTACTTTGATTTTCTAAAATATTTATTTTTTAAACAGCTTTTTTAACAATTTTTGATTATCTTATTCTCTAGAATGCTTTTTTGCTCTTTTATAATCCGCCTTTGCTTTTCTTTTTCTTGTTTTGTTTTTTATTCTTTTAAATTCTTTTTTATCTCTCTTTTAATTTTCAATCGTCGCCTTTTTACCTTGTCTGAAACTTACTTTGTTCTTTTAAAATATTCCATTTTTATTCTTGAAACCTTTTTGTTTTTCTAGAATCTGCTATTGCTTTTTCTCTTCTGCAGCCGCGATCTTTTAATATCTCAAATTTTTTTGTTGTTCTTTTTTCACAACCGTCTCTTCTCAAACTCTTCTAACCAATCTTCTGCTATTTTAGTTAGAATCTTCTTTTTTTCTCCCTCAGGCACCTACACCACCTCCCAAACTTTCTGTTGTTCTTCTCTCACAACTGTCTCGTCTTAAACTCTTCTAACCAATCTTCTGCTATTCTAGTTAGAATCTTCCTGTTTTCTTTTTCAGACGCCTACACTACCTTTCGAACTTTCTGTTGTTCTTTACTCACAACTGACTCTTCTCAAACTCTTCTAGCCAGTATTTTACTATTCTAGTTAAAATCTTTCTTATTTCTCTTTCAGACGCCTACACCATCTTTTAAACCTTCTATAGTCTTTCTCTCACAACTGTCTTTTCTCAAACTCTTCTAACCAATCTTCTTTCTATTGTTTTAGTTAGAATCATTCTTATTTCTTTTACACCATCTCTCAAACTTTCTGTTGCTCTTCTCTTACAACTCTTTCTTCTCACCACCTCTCAAACCTTCTGTTGTTTTTTTTTTTCACAACTGTCTTTTCTTAAAACTCTTCTAACCAATCTTCTGCTATTCTAGTTACAATCTTCCTTTTTCTTCTTCCAGGCGCTTACACCACCCACAACATGGTATGCAAGCTAGCATTAACCAGCTACGACCAAATGCCCGACAAACTAGCAGAATACTGCTACGTAGAGTTTACAATGCCTGCAACTCAAGTAAGTCACACAACCTGCAGAAGTGTCAGTTTACAAAACTCAGACAATGATGACCCCCCTGAGAAATACGTGAGATACCTCGCCCGACATGAATACCGGGTAGGCATCGAACACATCGAAGGGGAATCACCGAATGCTTACGCTGCTGCAACCTTTGTCAAGACCACTCCTGTTATCAAAGAGGAGGAGAAGCCAGCTCCTGTTCCAGAAGAGGAATCCAGCTCTGATAGTGATTAATTTTAGGTTATCTTCCAGTATTGCGTTTGTTGTGACGATACGTTGTGCCTATAAATAGCCAAAGTGAATTGACTGTTATAGGCGGCCGCTTCCGCCATGTAAAATGGAAGATATACAACCAGTTATACTACAATAATATATAACAATGCTGATATTGTCGTATAACTGGTTGCATATCTCTTATTTTGCATGGCGGATGCGGCCACTTATAATAATCAATTCACCTTGATAAATACCTACCATTGAATCAATTTAAATAGATAGCTTGAGTTAGGTAGGTAGGCACTGAACAAATTTAGAGAGCTTGAATTGTTGATGTATTTATATTTTAAACTCGATCTCAGTTTAGTAAAAAAAAAAAATAGATTTATGTATATTTAGCTAAGCTAAAAAAATATATAAACGTATTCACTTTGAGGGACAATATTAAAAAAAAATTAGACTAGTCTTATTGTAAATTTTCAGTATTTGAAAAAAATTATTTTTATGTTTGAAAATCGTAGATTAATAGACGTATAAATGTACTTAAATGTTTCGTGATTTCAGTTTTAACATATCATTGGTGTTTTAACTTATAATTTTGAAATTTTTATATGTGTTTTAAGCACATACAGCTAGACCCCACCAAAGACAAGTACATAAAAACTAATTGTAAGTTGCGTGTTATTAGAAATTAAAAAACAAAATGTTTTATTTAAAAAATTGTTATTATTGTTAAATTATTTAACACGTAGTGTTGACTAGTTTTAAGTTTTTTATTTAAGATTTTTATATTTTTCTTCAATTTTTTATTGACGGGAGAATTGTAATCTCAGTCAAAGAGTCAAAGATCTAGTCACTAGTACTTAAGAAAATGTATAACTGTAACATAATTTATGGCCCATACAAATTGTACATTAGCTCATAGTTTAACTATAACTATATACTATATCCAATATATGTAAAAAAACAAGTGAATAAATCGTAATGCTTATAATAGTTAACTGACTTTTTTAACAATTTTTTGAAATGCTCAGGGAGGTGAAGGCGTCGTCTAGTACACGAAACACGGTAATATAAAATGTTGTTAAAATTAAAAAGACAAAAAAGTCTGTTTTAATTTGAGATTTGAATAATAAATTAGAGAAAAACAAGCAATTCTAATTTTTATTCCTAGAACAGATGTTTGAAAAGTAAATCAATGGAATGAAAGAACTCGTAAGAAACACATTGTTAGCCCAAGAGCGTAAAAGAAGCCATTCCCAATCAAAATTTTTGTTTGTTCTGAATAGAATTTTAAAAGTTTATCTATAAAATAAGAAACTGTTTCAATTTTTTCAGTAATAATTCAGTATGAGGTCGGGTAAATTAAATGTAAAGCCATCATTTAAAAAAGACATCATTTAAACCGTGATACCCAGTTGCGTGTTATTGGAATGCTCCAAAGGGGTTTGTCCCAACGAGCAGTAAGTAACGCTCTCAACATTAGCAAAAGTGTTGTTAATCGACTTTGGTTGAGATATCAGCAAACTGATGACGTCAAAGATCGACATACAAGACGTACAAGAAAAACAAATGCTATTGAAGACCGATTTCTCCGGTTACAAGCTTTAAGGAATCTTAGCATAACAGCTACAGAACTGGTAATTCGATTAAATAACACTCATTATGTTATAGTAAGTGACCAAACTGTTAGAAACCGACTTCATGAAGCTGGTCTAAATGCTAGACGTCCTTTAAGAGTGCCTAAATTATCTCTAGGAAATCGGGCAATCCGATTACAGTGAGTGCAAGAACACGTGAACTGGCAACGGGAAGAATGGGCCAGAGTTTTGTTTACGGATGAATCTAGGTTTGGTTTACGTCCAGACACTAGACGAACAAAAGTCTGGAGGCGACCTGGAAACGCAGAACGGCTGGCAACCGCTCAAGAGGTCTCCATTTACCAAGGAGGTACGGTGATGGTTTGGGCTGGTATCACCATTGGTGGAAGAACGCAGCTCGTTTCTGTAGATGGCAATTTAAATGCGGGGGGCTATCGAGACCATGTTCTCCAACCTGTTGTTCTTCCATTTGCTGAAGAAATGGGAGAAAATTTTATACTGATGTACGACAATGCCCGTCCACATTCGGCTGGAGTGAAACGCGAGTTTTTGACCAACAACGAAATCAACGTTTTACCATGGCCTGTCCAGTCACCTGATTTAAACCCCATTGAACACATATGGGATATGATGGGCAGACGTCTTTTACGGCATAATGTCTTTTTAGAAACAAGAGAGCAGCTTACACAATGCCTCAGAGAAGAATGGCGCTCTGTACAGTTTCAGGAGATAGACAATTTAATTTTAAGTATGCCTAACAGGTGCTGGGCAGTAATTAATAGTCGAGGAGGTCACACAACTTATTAATTTTTATTTTCTATTGATTTATAAAATTATAATTTTTCAATTTTTTTTTTTAGAATTTGTTTTTATTTTTTATTTTTGACATTTTCGTTTCTTTGTTGTAAGATTTTATTAAAAAAATAAAACTCTTAATAATTCGTATAAATTTTGTACATATTTTATTAAAATTTCTTGCCATACATATCTGTCCCCTAGCTTCTTTTGATGTGTGTATTTAGTGTTAGAAAATGGCGGTGTGAAGCACTTACCAGAAGAAGAAATGAAAAAGAAAATTGTGAATTTTTTGATTTCTGTTAATTCTAATCTAGGAAGTTATAATCAATTTTACATAAATATTAATAAGTAAGCAATAATAAGTTGTAGTTTGTTTATTATACAATTTACGTATTTTGGAAGGCAGTTTTTGTGTAAGGGACACGTTGATCTTAATTTATAGTGTAAAATTCGATTTTATTCAAAAATTAATAAATTAAAAAACAAAATAAAATTGCAGTCTGCTTTCTCAAGTAATTTTTTATTAATTTCTCCAAAATTTCGCGAAATTTTCAGTCACAAATAATTTGATATTATAAAAATACATAGATACAACTGAAGAATGCTCTCGTCAAAGGTCTCTCTATTTCTTTCATAACTTTTTTAATAAAAGATAAAGATAGGGTGAAAAGAGACATGCATTAGAAATAAAATTGGGACATCCCGTATATAAGCCGAGACTTTAGAAAATATGAACAGTTTTTTTGAGATTGCGTAAAGTGTTGACAAGAAATTTTTTACTTCACCTTTCACATTTGTTTAAATAAAATTAATTATGGTCAAGTTGGCGCTATTTTCGTGAATAAATATACTTAAATTAAAAAACAAAATCGAAACGTTTTGTTTATGTAGCTAGATATTTAAATACATTATTGACATAACAGACATTTTTTGTTGTCTTTTCATATTTATCGTTATTCTCCATTGTTTGGATCAGTCGAGTGCCAGCTGTCGAACAGGTCGGATCACAGAGCCGCTCTAAAGTTGCGCACTTTATTTATTATTAAATATTAAACGGAATATATCGTGATTTTGTTTAAACAAATACATTTTTGCATTTTCAAATTTCAAAATAACACGGAGATAAACAATTTTACTATTTTTATTTGTAATTGTTTTAATAATATATTAAGAATAAATTTACGCGATTTATTTAAAGCACCTTTCCGTCCCCCTTTTGTAAAAAATAGGTAAACATTTTTTTTTTAATTTTTTTTATTTTATTGAAGTTTGGGAGAGTATGTTTCAGGGATATAGCTAGAAATCTGGATTAAAAATAAACCCGAAAAAAGCAGAGGGATAAATCGCCCCATATAGCAAAAGAAGAAGCACCAATTTTAGGATTAAAGGTAGGAAAAGAAGCAGAAGCAGAGAATTTGCCAGTCATCAGTTGTGACAGAAGAAAATGCTTTAATCAATGATTTAATCAAGACTTAATCTACCTGTATTTGTATCTAAACGCAAATAAACTTTACTTTACTTATAGTTCATGACTTTGTTGAAATTGTTGATTTCTGTTTTAATATATAATTTTTTATTCAAAATTTTGTTTTATTTCAAATCGATTTTTTTATTTTTTTTTATTTAGGTATAGTGTATTTTAATAGCTTTTCTGTTCCAGCTTTAATAATTTATTGTTTCAAGTTATAGTAATTTTTCCGTTTCAGGTTCTCCTACTAATTATTATTTTCTCTTTGTTTTGAATTTTCATAATTTTTCTGATTCAAGTTTTCATAAACTTTTTTTTGTTTCAGGTTTTCTTACTAATTTTTTTCTTTCTGTTTCAGATTTTTGTAATTTTTTTATTTCATGTTTTTTATATTAATTTTTTTTAAGCTCTCCTACTAATTTTTTCTTTTTGTTTTAGATTTTCGTATTTTATTTGTTTCAAGTTTTTCTTTCTGTTTCAGATTTTCGCAATTTCTCTATTTCAAGTTTTCATACTAATTTTTTTGTTTCAGATTTTTGTATTTTTCTCTTTTACGTTTTTATACTAATTTTTTTCTTTCTGCTTCAGATTTTCGTAATTTTTCTGTTTCAAGTTTTCCTAATAAAATTCTGTTTCAGGTTTTCCTACTATTTTTTTTTTCTGTTTCAGATATTCGTAATTTTTTGTTTCAAATTTTTCTACTAATATTTTTGTTTCAGGTTTTTTTTTAATTTTCTCTTTCAGAATTTTTGTATTTTTACTATTTTAAGTTTTTTTACTAATTTTTTCTGTTTCAGATTTTTGAATTTGCGTCACGTGACTTTCTAGTGACTTTAGTTTTGTTACGTTGCTGACGTCACTGAATTTTGACGTTCCAACACCAACATGGCGGCATAGCGGTGTAAAAAGTGTTTTTGTCTATTTTTAAAGAATCTCATAATTTTAATCTAGTTTTACCTAATAATTAGTAATTAGTGATTAATTTTAAGTGTTTTTTATTAAAATTGTGTGACAATGGCTCTTCCAGCCAATTACAAACAAGTAGCGATGCAAATGCCTAGCCCCCAAACAAATCGTAAGACTCTCATCTAAGTCGTAACAATTTGCATTTTTTATATTATAAATAATCAAATTATTTGACGCGAAGTCTTGTAGATTTTTTCCAGTAATTAGTTTTGAGATTTAAGTAAATTCCAGTAAATTTTTTGAAAGCTTGCCGTTCGCATGAGTATTTTTTGTAAGATGCTATTTTTCACCTAATTTATTATTTTAATTATTGTTGAAATGATCGAGTTATTAGCATTGAGAAGTTACAAAGTAATAGCATGTTTTTATCCTTTTAGGTCCTAAGCCTATTATACTATGGTTTATAACAACTTAAACATCTCCCCCCCAAAAAAATTTTTTTTGGTCATTTAAAACAATATAAACCATAGTAAATTCTTTTTTTGTAGAATAGTGCTGATGATATGCTTTGTTTGTGTTTGTTGTTCAGATTTGCTGTCAGCAGGCGTGCCCATGACTTTCAACATATTGAAAGGTAACTGCAATCTTCGTTTTATTAACATCTTTGATTAATTTACAGAATCTAAGTTACACAACATCTTCTAAAATTAAGCTTTGCTTCATTCATCATTCGGGATTTCTAAATAATTGATTGGTTGAAAATAAAACAAACGAAACTGTTACTAGTACCATCAGCTACAAAAACAAATTTCACGGATTTTCTTCTTCTACAATCATTATTTGTTGTATTTCACCCAATCAATTTTATTTAATTATAGATAGTATTATCTGCGATGTTTATAAGTAGAGGCAGCTAATTTCAAGTCAGGCTTATTTAGTAGAATTGCACATTAACAAAGTTGTCATCATTTATTGATCATTTTGTAATTTTTTTTTATTGTTGCAATAATCTAAGGTAAGTAGTTTCTAGTGTTTTAACTAATTGATGCACGAAATTTAGTTTTATTAATAACATAATTAAAATTGTAAAACTTTTCTATTTTAGAGCGTTTAAGGGCATCTGGAGCATCAGCATCTGGGTCAAATGTAAGTCTCTATAAATAGTAAAACTTTTTTTTTATTTGTGTCTCTTATCTTTATTTATTTAAAGTTGTGTAAAGTACATCAGATCAATAAATCCTACAGTTATTTTTGCAGAAAGAGACTAGCCCATTTATCACAACTCCTAATGGACATTCAGGATTTTTACCACAAAAAATTGGAAAAAGTTCATCGGTAAGTAAATATTTTTTTTCCTACTCACGGCTGAGTTATCTACTTGATAATTCTCACTTTATCTAAAACAAATAATATTTACGTATCTCTAAATTCCACACAAGAATTTAATTTAACGTGATGTATCGTTACGGTAACAATTATTCTTACAACTATAACAATTATAATTACAATTATTACAACTATAATAATTACAATTACACAAATAACACTTATTACAATTACAATAATAACTACAACTATTTTTATGTCTCTCAGGTACGTTTTTATAATTCTTTTAACCTAAATTTGTTTTCATTTTATCATTTGTTAAATATTCCAGAATGATCCCCGAACGGCTAAGCCCCCCAAAGCTCCTGAAAAACCTCTTATGCCCTACATGCGGTACAGTAGAAAAGTTTGGGATACTGTAAAAGCTCAAAATCCGGATTTGAAATTATGGGAAATTGGGAAAATTATTGGTCAAATGTGGAGAGACCTCCCTGAAGAGGAAAAAAATGAATTTGTTGAAGAATACGAAGCTGAAAAAGTAAGAAATACATAAATTTACGTGTTCCTAAAAAATGTTTTACAGTTGGAATACGAAAAAACTCTCAAAACTTATCACAATTCGCCGGCTTATCTTGCGTTTATTGCTGCAAAAAATAGAGGTAAAAGTGGTAAGTCTTTTGGGGGGAATTAAAAGAGTGTTGTAATCAAAATTTCAGGTACTGATAGCGATTCGCATGATAGGAGTGGTGCGTCAGCGAAGCAACAAGCCGTTGATCGACGGATTGAAATCCAAGCTGCGGAAGATGAAGACGGTAGGGTTTGATTTTTTTTTTAGCAAACAATTGCCTCCTAGAAGTCTACAATAGCGCAAGCTCTTTTATTTTAGCGTCTCTAGAGCTTAAACTGTTACTTTTCATTATCTTTTTCTCTTGTTTTAAGAGATGTTTTGGTGGTGCGGATAAAACCTGATTCTGGCCAAAATACGAATTTTTATGTATTGTTTTTTTGTCTTTAGATCAAGACGACGGCTACTCTGTTAAACACGTGGCTTACGGCCGTTTTTTACGCAACCACCGCTTAATTAACGAGATTTTTTCCGATACTGTTGTGCCTGATGTCCGGTCAGTTGTGACCACCGGTCGTATGCAGGTCTTAAAACGCCAAGTCCAATCTCTAACCATGCATCAGAAAAAGCTTGAAGCTGAGTTACAACAAATCGAAGAACGTTTTGAAGCAAAAAAACGAAAATTTATTGAAAGTAGTGAGCAATTCCAGGAGGAACTTAAAAAGGTAATTTGTCTTGTTGGTTTATTTTGTATTAATTTTTGTGTAGCATTGTAAGCCGGCAGTTGATGAAGACGCATTTCAAAAAATGGTGGAACGTCAGTATGACCTCTTGAAGAAGGAGAGAATGAAAAGTTTAGAGGAACAGAAACCAAAACCGGAAGAAAATGGAACTGGAGCTGCACCGGTAGTTGAACCACCGAATGTTCAACCAGAACAACCGCCTGTTGCACCGGAAGGACAACCCCAACCTGAGGTATCTTGATTTTGTAGTTAGGGGTTGAATGTGGGTAGATATACTTAGTGTGAAAAATTCAGAATTCTTTTTTATATATTTTTTACACTAGGTATATTGCAGTAATACTAGACTCAAAATGGGATGGTCATCAATTTGTTGACTGTTACATAAACAGATTAACAAAATAAATTCAAAAAATTGAAAATTTATTAGTCTGTTGATGTGTAGATTATATTTTGTTTTATTTTACTTTAATGATGTGTTTACAAGCTGAAACGTATTAAGAAAAAATTAAATTTATATATAATTTTCTTCTTCTCTCTCTGCTTCTTCAAATCCAGCGTTTATTTCTCTCGGGTGTTTATCTTCTTGCAATTATTAAAAAAAAAAAAACAGAATATTTATAAACGCAACAGAGCGCTCCCTAAAATCAGAAAAGAATATTTTTTTTCTCTTCTGTTTGGTGACGTTTCAGCTTGTTTTCTTTTTTCTTATTTAGGTAATTCCTTGCACTTCTTCATGATCACACTCTAAGTAAATAAAATTTTTAAAATTTTGCACAAATTCATTTCATTTGTTGTTCTTCATTCGCCTTTTCATATAAAATTCTTAATTTTAGTTTATTTTTTGTATTATTTACTTACAGACTTGGCAAAAAGTAGACTTAAATAAAGTTATTTCTCAATGCTTTTGCTATTTTCTTTATTTTTCATACAATGATTATACAAAGTAAGTACTTTTTCTCTAGAAAATTGAAATTTTTTTCTACTCATTTTTATAGATTTGTAGCTACTAACTTGGTGTTGGTGTTGTAGAAATTTAAATGACCATCCTATTTATTTCCATGTGCCAATGTGTAAAAAATAAATTTTTCTTGCAATGTCAGCCGTTAGTCCTCCACTACATACAGGTAAAAAAATTAATTATGGACCCCGAGACGAAACACTGCGTTTACGTTATCAAAATTAAATTTTCAACAACTTTTTTTTATAGTTTTAACCGTTTGTACACAAATTTTAAAACTCCTATATTTTTTAAATATTATTCATTTTTAACCTGCAAACAAGCAGTTGTCTCACAAGAGTGAATAGTCCTGTGCTTAGATTTTTTAATGACGTAAACACATTATTTCATGACGTAACTGTAATTAATCCTTCTAACCAATCAAATTGTACCTCTGTATTAATTTCATGCAGCCAATGGAACAAGACGAAAAGCCTCCACCACGTCCCAGTGAAAACCCCAGCTCCCCACCACCAACATCGAACGGTACTCCCGAAAAAGAAATTCCCGAACACAAACCACCCCCTGAACAACCTCCTCAACCTACAATTCCCGACCATCAACCTCCCCATATGCCGCCACCTCAACATGCACAACCCCCAATGCACCATCATCCTGTACCTCCTCCACATATGCCTCCAGCTCCACAAAACATGATGGCACCGGGACAAGTACCTCCGTATCAACAATATCCGCAGAATTCTCCCCAGACTGTTCCTTTGCCTCCACGACCACCTCATCCTGCGTATGGTTATCCCCAGCAACAAGGGTATCATCAACCGTATTCTCCACAGTATCCTCCTCATACTTACTACCATCAACCTTATCCGCAGTATCCTCATATGAACCGGCCTCATATGTATCCTCCACATGGGCCGGTTCCTGATGGACAGCCGCTTCCACCTAATCCTGAGGGACATCCACCGGGTCCGATGTATGCAGGACCGGCTCCAGCAGAAGCTGAGAGGGTCCAACCCACTGCGGAAGATGCAGCGCATCAGAGAGCAGAAGATGCTAAACACGGTAGTTTTTCTAATACTCCAAAGAGAGAAAATTCTATAAGGTGTTTTCTAGATGGAAATGAATCTCAAGAAAAGGACAAGAAGGAAGGGGAATAATCTACTGTAATTTTTTTTGTTACTTTTGCAATAAATTTTGAGTGTAGGTATTTATTTTTTAGAGACCCTTGCCAGTCATATGATGCCAATATTTCCTGCCAGTCCAATGATGCCAGTATTTCCTGCCAGTCCTATGATGTATTTCCTGCCAATCCTATGATGTGAGTATTTCCTGCCAATCCTATTATTTCCTGTTTACAGATTTAGTAGGTAAACACAATTTGAAGTGTAATTCCACCGCTGATACAAATGAAAATTATTTTTTCAAATTTGTGGCAGTTACCAATCACAGCTCCTATTTTAATATGAGTCGTCTTCTTCTGTTTTCTCTCTTTTCTTCTTGGTATTGCCTTTATTTCTCTTATTTCCTTTTTGTTCTATTCCCATAAACAGTTTTATAACAAACCGATATAATAATTATAAAAAAGTGACATTTTTTTCTGCTACAATTGATGGGTGGTGAATGCCCTTCTGCTTCTTTGGAATCTCTGTTGGTACATTAGTACGATGTCCTTGAACCCCTCCAAAATAGTTCTTAATGACAATTTTTGTTGTTTCTAAAAGCTGATTGGTTAATAATTTCGAAATACAGCTTATTATATCTGATTCATTAATTAATTTATCTCTCAATCTATAGATATACGTTTTAAAAATAGAGACAGAAATTATTCTTTTTATTATTTTAGAAATTGCGATGTTCAGGTAATGACCTGGTGAATCATCAGCACAGATAATTATAACCTTTCTTATTATTACCTAATTTTTTATTTATTTTTTTTATGGAAAAAAAATTATTGCGCAATAAGTTGTAAGAAATTTGTATTTTCGGAAATGGAAACAAAATATTTAAATGGTAAGTTTTTTATAACTAATTTTGTCACCTTTTTCTTCTTTTTCCTTTTAGATGTTTATTTTGAAACAACTAATTACGAAAATTTTATAAAATCAATGAAAAACTTAGAATGGACGCCTCTGCACTGTATGGTCGAAAAACAAGATACTGATGAAATAAAAAAATTACTAAACCAAAACACCGACATAAACGCATTAGATAAACATGGAAGAACCCCTTTATCACTTGCATCAGCTAAGGGAGACCTCCAAACAGTCAAACTTTTACTAAACTCATGCGCTAATCCAAATTCCGGATTTCCTCTTCACTTTTCCTGTGAGAAAAACCACGTCCACGTCGCCCAAACCCTTATAGAAAACGGCGCTGATATAAACCTAGAACATGAGGGTAACTACCCCCTCTTAATAGCAATCACCAACAACCACCTCGAAATGACAAAATTCCTCATCGAAAACGGCGCAGACCTCCACGTCAGAGACAAAGACTCTGAGACAGTTCTTCACGTTGCTTGTGACCGCGGAAATACCCAAATCCTGTCACTTTTAATCCAGTCCGGGTCTGAACTTGATCCCAAAGACAAATACGATATGAATCTGCTTAATCCGACAAGAAAACAAACCGGAATTAGTAAAACTCTTACTAGAAAATGAAGCTTCAGTTAATTTTGTTGACAATTGTGGTCACGGATATCTCCACAATTGTGACAATTCAGATACAATAAAGGAAATTTTGAAGTACGGACCTGACCCGAATTTACAAAACTCAATAAATGAGACTCCTCTCTATATAAAAGTACTCCACAAGCGACTTAATTGCGCTAGAACTCTTCTCGAGTTTAAAGCAGATCCAAATATTGCCAAAGCTGGGGGTTGGACACCATTACATATTGCCGCAAATGAAGGGTATCGAGATTTTGTTAAAGATTTGATACGGTTTGGGGCAAATGTTAACGTTGCGAGTGCTCAAAATGTCACACCTTTGTGTCTTGCAACCAGAAAAGGACACTCTGAAATTGTTGAGGTTTTGGTTCAAAGTGGTGCTAGAGTTGTACCAGTAGTTGATCTGGTTGATGTTAATTCAAATTTGGGTTATTTCCTAGAAGAAGATTGGATTAAAACATGTGGTAATCCCACTCCTGATAATTTAGAAAATGTTGAAGAGACTGATTTAATTGGTTGGACTCTAGTACATCGCTCTGTGTGGTTTAGTTTTTACGAAATGACTTGTAGTTTAATTGAGAGAGGTTTTTCTGTGAATAGTTTTGATAAATACGAGAGAACACCTCTCTCACTTGCAGCTGCGAAAAATAACACGAAACTCCTGAAATTGTTGTTAGAAAAAGGAGCTGATGTTAATTTAGGACTTCCTCTTCATTATGCTATACATAATGAGGCTTTAGATTGTATTTCAGAACTTGTGAAACACAAATGTGATATTAATATTAAAAATAAACACGAGTTTGAAAATCCGGCATTACTTGAAGCTGTCTATCAAGAAAAATCTGAAGTTGTTGAAGCTTTGTTAAATTATAATGCTGAACCGAATTGTACTAATAAATGGAAAGAGACTCCTCTAGAAGTTGCTTGTAGAAATAGTGATTTACAATCTGTTAAAAATTTGATTAAACATGGAGCTGATATAAACTCTCGAAATTCTTGTAAAGACACTCCTCTTATAACAGCTTCATCATTTGATAATCTTGAAATAATAAAAATTCTTTTGGAAAATGGTGCTGAGATAAATGCCAAGGATCATTTCGAGTCAACACCTCTACACAATTCAGTCAGGTCAAACTACACAAATTGTGCTTTAGAACTGATAAAGGTTGGTGCTGAGATTAACTGTGATGATGAAGGAGAGACTGCGTTAACTCTAGCTGTTGATAATGAAAATCTAGCACTAATTCAAGCCCTTCTTGGTATTTCTGACATTTATTATGAAATTCCAGGAGGTTGGAGTGTCCTCCACTTGAGTGCATTTACTGGAAATTTAGAATGTCTGAAAGAGCTGTTGAGAAATCACAGAAATGTTAATATTGCAAGTGCTGAAAATGTTTTGCCGATTTATTTAGCAGCTGTTAAGGGTCATGTTGACGTTGTTAAACTCCTGTTAGAAGCTGGGAGTTTTGTGGATTGTTGTATTCTGGATTTTGGAATTATTCGGGATGAGAGTGCTTCTCGATACTTGGATAAACAGTATAAAATTGTGGCTGGAAATACTCCGTTACTTGGTGCCTGTTCTGGAGGGTTTCTCGATGTTGTTAAAGTGTTAATTGATAGAGGTGCCTCTCTGAAGTGTGTCAACAGTCTTGGAAATAATTTATTACATGAGGGAGTTTTGAGTGGGAGTAAAGAGCTTGTGGAGTTTTTGGCCGGATTAAATGAGGATTTTATGGTAAAAAATAAAAAATTTAAGACGCCACTTGATCTAGCAAAAGGGGAAATTCGTGATGTAGTAATTAGATGTTGTAAATAAATTTTTTATTACAAGTTTCTTCGTTTACCGAATTGGATTATGATTGGTTTGTTTTTTATTATCAAACCGTTGAATTCGTCCAATATTCGTTCGGCAATTGTTTCGTCTGAAAAACAAAAAATGTAATAGTTGTAGTTTTTTACACTTTTTTCTTACTTGTGAGTTCAATAAAAACCTGTCCTTGCATTCTCCCAGTCATAATTTTAATTGATAAAATATCGTTCATAAAATCTTGAAAAACACATTCAAGGTCACTTTCACGAACACCGTTTGCTAAATTTTTCAAATACAAAACTTTTGAAGGCTCTCCTTTTTCGTAATTTTGAAATTTCGATATCTTTTTTATTTCGTCTATTGTTAATTTTTTTGTTTCACTTTCTGGTGAATTTACTTTAACAATTTCACCATTTTTAATTGTGTAAAAATTCTGAGATTGACACGAATATGTTTTCTTTTCTTTTATTTCAAGTTTTGTTATTTCATCTCTTTGTTTCGAATCCCATTTTGTATTACTGTTAATAACTACAGATTTAGTTCTAATTTTAGGTTCTTCTAATGGAGGATCCTCAATTAAAGTAATTTGTTTAGCTAAATTCCTTGCCCTTTTCCTAATTTTTTTAATATTAACTGGAGATATATTTTTAACTAATTGTTGCTCCACTTGTTTAATGTCATCCATAGGACCTGGAAGTTCTTTTTGTTTTTCTTCATTTTCCAGAGCAAATTTCAGTAATTTCGTTTCAATACTTGAGGGTTTTGTTGATAGAAGTAGCTCATTTTTAAGACGACTACATTTAGGAACACAAATTTCATCTTCTTTGCTAGAATTTTTTATTTTTTCATATATTTCGTCAAGATGTTGTTTTAACACACTTTTATTTATATTTTTATGCTCTCTTCCTAGAGATTCTTTTCCAGTTTTATAACAATTAACTAACTCAATTTCCTCATCAGTTAAGCCACACGATTTTAATACTTCCAAATTATTTAAATGCTGTATTACAGAACTAAATTCTGTCAAAGATTTAGGTCCTGAAGTATAATTTGTTAATGACACTAATTCTGTAGACTTACAAAACGGATTATTCAATGTGAGCTGTCTAAAAAATGGAAAAATTGTAATAGAAATATGCAAAAAACAAATTCTTACTGCTCCAAATTAATTTTAGTGTTTCTCTGTTTTTCTGCTAGTTTTTTTATAAATATATCGCCGTCTGATATTAACTTTTTCTCAGGGGGCTCATCTTCGTAATTATAGATGTGTTTTTTGTTGTAGGAGTCGCTTAATTTATTGTACATGCTACAAAGATTCAAGGGGGCTGCATTCAACAATTTTTTTGCTTTTTCAGTCACACCTTCGTTTTATTACGTTATTTTAAACTTTGTACATTTATTTAAACTTTTTCTAACGTAAAAAAGAGTCTTTATTAAAATGTAAACAAAAATTGGTTGTTATATAATGTGAGGTTATGTAATTTTAAGTTATGAAAAACATTGAGGTTATGTAAATTCTTACATAAAAATATTAAGATAATTTGCTAAAAATGAAACAAAATCCAGTCATAAAATGCAAAACTCATTTAATTCCAGTTGCTTAATTGCAATTTATTGTGTTATTTAATTAATTATAATTTTTTTCTTGAAAACAATCATTTTAAGTTGGCCACACTGTAGCACGAAATTAGCGGGTTTTTCAAAATCAAAACAATTTCCCTTCAATATTTATTCTTGAAGATTCTGTATAATATCCCTCGCCCTCAACATTTTACACGTTGCCTTATTTTCCTCATTTTCTTCTTCGATAATTTTCAAGGCTTCTTTCAACAAAACATCTCTGGCTTTTCCTTTCGAATTTGAAAAGTACTCAATTAGTGTTTCCCAGAATTCTTGGGGGACTTTCACCGAATCATACATATTGTGTTGCAACCAGATTTGTCTCAACTTTTCGAATTTCCATTCGTCACGACTATGCTTCCACTTGGATAAATAATTCAAAGCTTTCTCCTGAAATGCCACTTCAGCTTTCATCTTCTTTTCCTCCAAAAGTTGGGCGTATTTCTTGCGTTTTCTTGCCCGTATTGACTCTTTTTTAGATTCTGGGGATTTTGATTCTTCATTTTCTTCTTCTTCTGCCACTAATTTCTTTCTTTTCTTCTTCTTAGGCTCTACACTGTCGTCTTCCACGTTCTTTGCTTCGTCAGGTTCCTGATTTTCAATTATTTTCTTCTTCTTTTTCTTCTTTGCAGATTCTACAGTGTCATGGTCTAGTTTATCAGGTTCTTCAGCTTTGTTTGTTTCAGTTTCATCACTATCTACACCTTTCTTCTTCTTTTTCTTCCTTTTTTTCTCTTCTAAGCCACTAAAATTTATATCTTCACTATTTGTAATACCTGGATTTTCACTTGAGCCTTCGTCATTATCCAAGTTCTTCTTTTTTCGTTTATGTTTCTTTGATTTCTTCTCTTCAGCAGTATTTATATTTTCTTCTTCAATTTTTAATAATTCTTGAGCAACATGTTTCGGAACAACTTCTTCATCAAAAGAAATTACGTTAGAACGTTTTGATTTCTTATTTTTCTTCTTTTTGACCTTTTCCAATACTTCACTACCCATTTTTTGAAATTTTTTGAGGTTAGAAAACGTGACAAGTAGACCTTTTGTCTCAGCAGTAGGTGAAATACACTTTAAGGTATTCCTTTTTCTAAAATTTTCAGAGGCAGATTTGGGCAAGATTTTTATGGGCTGCCGCCCAGGATCCCTAAAGTCAAAAAGTACGTTTTGTGGCCAAATAAAAAATTTGGAAAACTGATAAAAAATAGAATTTTTTTTAGATGGTAGTATTCGAGGTAGTATTGTTCCGACAAAAAACTATTTGGAACTGGTAGCAAAAACATTTGGTAGAGTTTTTAGACGTTGTTTTTTAAGTTTTGAACCTTTTTTGTGTCTAGATTAAGGTTTTTCTTCTTTTTTTTTGGACGTTGTTTTTCAAGATATTTAGGAATTTTTTGATATTTTTAGATTTTATCTTTATATCTTTTTTCATCTTCTGTTCTAGTTTTTGTTTTTTTTTTATTGCACTATAAAATTCAAACATAAACCCGGATTACTTTTGTAATAATAAAATTCAAAATTCAACCCAAAATTTTGGCTTTGTGAATTATGTTTTTTACCAAAAATTCGGGTTTTTAAAATGTAGGTCATGTTATATGACAATGTCACGTTGACATTGTCATATAACATAATTCAAAAAGTGATCCGGATATACATATATAACTTAAAGCTTCTCTACCTGCTGTTTTTTGTTTTTCTTTCTCTTCCAGTCTTCGTTTTGATATTTTTTTAATTCTTTTATGTGTATTGGTGGTGACTTCTCATCGTAGTTAATACCGTTCTTTTCCAGCTGAACATTGTTTTTCAAGTTGTTTCAGATTTTTTTTTTTAGAATCTACCTTTGTATTTATTTTATTTTAAATACAATTTTTGATTCTGTTTAAATTGTAATTGTTTTTTGTTCTTTCTTTTCTTAACTGTCTGTTTTTCAAATTTTGAAGTTTTTTGATTTTTTATTGTAGTTTTTTTCTTGTTTTACTTGTTGTTAAAAATATATTTTTTTTTTTGAAATCCGCTATTGAATTTTTTTCTTTTAAATATATTATTTGTTTTTCTTTGAATTGCACCATAAAATTCATTTTTTTTCTGCTGTTTTTGTTCTTTCTCTAGCAGTCTTCGTTTCTTGTTTTTTTTTTTTTATTTTTTTATAATCTTCTGTGTTTCCTAGTTGTTTTTTGTCATCGTAGTTTATTTTGTTCTTTTTCCGCAGCAGGTTGTTTTTCAAGTCGTTTCAGAATAGTAATATTTTTTTCGAATTCATTTTCTTTTTAAAAATAGTTTTTTTCTTTCAACCATATTTGTTTTTTTGTTCTTTTTCTTTAAACTGTCAAAGTTTCAAATTTTTTGGTACTTATAATTTTTTTCGTTGTTATTTTAGATGTTATTTATAAAATTCTTCTGAAACTTCTTTTGTTTTTTTTTTTATCTTGTGACTGTATAAAGCTTATCTTTTTTTTCTTCTGAACGTTGTTTTCGAAGTTTATTTAAATAATTTTCTGTTCTTCTAGAAGCTAGAAGTTCCATAAAGATGTAAACAATTGGTTTTTATGTCTTTAATACGTTCTAGATCTACTTGTCAAAATGAAATATTAATCAAGTTCGTAAATGTCACTTCTAAGCATAGTTTTTCTTCTTCTTTTTCAGTCACTGTGTTTAGCCCTTGCCTATATTTTTTTTTTGATTTTTATCCATTTCGCTATGAAAGATGATAGAATTTTAGGAAGATGGACAAAAAAATTTGTCGAAACATCAAATTAGGGGGCTCCCAAAAAAACTCAAACCAGTTATGTTTTTGGGGAATTTATCTTGGTTTTAGGGGATTTTGACATATCACAAGTTGGCAACACTGACACAAACTCTGTCAGACCTCGGCCTCGGCCATCAAAATTAGGGGTCCACCCATGGTCCACCCCTAAACATTTTATATTTTTTTTATCTCTTTATTAACAAATTTTAACAAATAAATATTTTACACTAACTTAACACTTATTTAACAAAAAAAATAACAATATACAACAGTTTTAACAACATTTATAACATTTTTAATAATTATCGCTGTAGATTCAATGACTCAAGGTCATTGCAAGTAGTTTTATTGCTCCAAACATTTGATCTACTCCATTATTTTTATAAGTTGTTGACTGTTGGAGCATTTTTTCATTAATAATTTTGTTTTCTTGAGGTGCAGTCTAGTTTTTTAAGTGCTAACTTTATGTAAACACTCTGTAGTGTGGTTATGGCAAGGGCAAATACAATTTTTGAGTCAGCCCATAAAGGTGATTTCGACTTGGTTAGAAATAAGCTCGAGGAGGACCCATCTCTGTTAACTAAAGTTGACGAAGTAAGTACAAATAAAAGTTGTGCAATTTTGTGTAAAACAATTCTAGAACAACCGAATTTTGTTGCACTGGTGTTCAGTTGGGGGCAACTTAAAACTAGTGACACATTTAATCGAGTTGGGGTCACCGATTGATGCTCGAGATGACACAGATACAACCCCTTTAATCCTTGCCAGTTCAGCTGGTCATGCCGAAATCGTGGCTCTTTTACTCGAAAAGGGGGCTAATGTAAATCAACAGACAATTGAAGGTCATTCAGCTCTGCAATATGCAGCTTCCAAAGGCTGGTTATCTGTATGTCGTTAAAATTTCTGTTTGTAATAATTTTTAATTGAGTTTTCTTTATCAGATTTGTGGTAAACTTCTCGAATATAAAGCCAATGTTAATATAAGTGATAAACGAGGGGCCACTCCTTTACACCGTGCCGCTTCTAAGGGTAATTTAGAAATAGTCAGATTATTAATTGAGGGCGAACAGCCCCTTAGTATAAACGCACGGGACGTTTATGGATGCACTCCTCTTCATTTAGCGTGTGAGGAAGATAGACAGGACGTTGCGAAATTAATTGTACAAAATGGGGGCGATTTGGAGACGAAAAACAGGGATGGTTTAACTCCCCTTGATTTGTGTACAATGCATTTGAGGAAAGCTCTGGAAATAATTAAATCGAAGATACAATAAAAAATTCGAGGAAGTGATCTTGTTTGATTTTGACACCCTCGTGATTCAGCGGTTTCTTATATTTATTTTGCGGAGGTTTTTGAACTGATAAAATATACACAAGTCATGATTTTTTCGGTTCCTGGAATTTGAGTATCGAATTTAAATAAATTTACTATAAAAACGGTTTCTTAGCAAAAAAATGCAAGTCATTTGAGATACAATAAATAGAAATGTGTGGGCTGAGATGGCACTAAAGTGAATGAACTGGAGATGTAAAAAGACTAGAAAAAAAATTTTGAGTAAAAAAGTATCTATTTTGTTCAAAACATTTTTTTATTTTATGTAATTTTACTCAGATAAGAAAATTGTTTTTTTTTTTTGGTCAATTAAGAGCTTCAAAGATAACCATTATTTGGTAAAATTTTGTTTAATATGTAGGTGTACACTCTACAACAAAAAATTAATGAGTTTCTCACCCTCTAAACCCTTTCCTGTTTACGCATTATTTTTGGACCACCTGTATAATTTCGAAGCTACCTTGTAGGCTCACAAAGAAGTCAAACATAACTGTAACACACTTTGATCGTCTTGATTATTCGCCGAAGATTTGTTTGTGATAAGCGCTGTCTCTCACTAAGTCAAGAACTTTCTACTTTTTTATACACGCTGAGTATTTTATCTGGAATAAATTTTGTAACTCGACTGTTATTAGTTGAATCAAAAAAATTAAAAAAACGGTTTTACTATTTTTAATTGGACATATGTTTTGCGTTTTCCTGGATTTTTGGATACTTGAAAAAGGCTTTAAAATTATCGTAATAAAAAGCTGGATGCAAAGACATAAGGAAAAGTGTCTTATTTACAATGCCAAAGACATAATTTTTTAGTAAATAAATAACAACTCTGGGTGTGTAATACTGAAGCCCTGTTTTCCACAAAAAATCGATGAACATTACTAGATCAAATCTCTTCATTATTTTGAAAAAATATCTCTATTAATTTTGGACATTTTGAAGCATTTCAGGTGCTTACTGTCTAATTTTATGAGTTTTTTAATTTTTTTCCCCACTGTTTTATACTAATATGAGTGTTTTTTCCCCGAAAATGGGGAGAAAGTATTTCAAAATCGGTTTATTGGTTTAGGAGTAGAGCTACACAAAAATTCAAAAAAAAACCGAATTTTTTTGAGTTGTTTTCAAATGTCACCCAAAACTCAAAATTTATACGTTTCAGGTAGGAAACAATTAATGGTAAATTCGTAATCCTCAGGCAATTTTAGCTACTGTAACAATCTTCAAAATTCGGGTTCTTTCAATTTAAAGAGTTGTTTTTTTTAAATAACTTATTTCACAACGAACTATTTACACGAACAACACAACAATAACACTTGATATCTTTGCTCTACCGCTTTACTAAACTGTTCGTCATTGATCGCTACACCGATACGTAAAAATTCATCGAATGCAGACGATGGCCGTGACTATACTTCTCAGAAACACGCGCTATAAGGTGAGTCAGTGCATGGTGTGACGTCATATTTCTGGGAACTCGCTGAGTAATCGGACCGTGGAACCTTTCACAACAGTTTGTTACTGTTCTTAAAATAATAAAAAAATAGAAACTACGATTTTGACAACATATAGACTCAATTATTTCGAAAAATTTACATTTTTTTGTAATCGATAAGTAATCAAATTTTACAATTAAGCAAAAACAACTACTTCGCGGACTAAAGCTCCAACCAACATTGAATTGCATCATCTAATCGTCTAAGCAGCTTCACACTGAAAGACAGTGTAAGCGGAATTAGCAGTGTTTCAATCTAACACTACGCCAGGAAGCTGTATACCGGTTTTGGGGTATTTACCACTCACCAGTACTTTGAAAGAAGTCAGACGTGCGTGATTCAGAGCTTATTTAAATATCTATGTTTTTTATCGTAATTTATTTTGATTTAATTTTTAATTAATTAAATTAAATTAATTTTTTTCAGTCTAATTAGGCACTCAGTGGTTACTCTAGTTAGACAAAAGCTAGATAAGCATTTTTTCTGCTTCATTTAACGATAAATTAACTAATTAATGTCTTTTCTAATTTCTTTGTCTTCTTTCTCAAATTATTTTCTTAAATTTATTTATTTATGATTTACGATTTTAAAAGAAGTTGCTTTGAAACATTTTTCTATTAATTTAATTTAGCAGATTAGGACTCAAAATTATAAGATTTAGGCCATAGTCCACACCACTTTTAATTTATTAATTTAAATTTTGTATTAAAGTACGTGTACCTCTTCTATGTTCTGGACAAAAAAAATGAAAAAGAGTAATTTTTTATATAGAAATTGCTAGCTTATTGAATGCTTTCTTCAATTATTTAAATATTGGCTTGCGGGAAATTATACTCTCTCTCTTTTAGATTTATAATTGTCTAAAATTGATTTTTTTGTGAAAATTGTAGACTGGTACCAAGGCTAGTAAAATTGTCGTGTTTTAACACGAATATTTTATTACTGAATATTACTGTACAATAGTATTTCGTGACTTAATAATTATCAACGTTCTTATAAACAAGCAAAATATTGTAGTAATCGTATTTCAACATGATATTTAACCAAAAAAAGTTTTAATTAGGTACAAATTGCGATTGACGTCAGAATGAAATAACGTAAAAACGTGTTTCCCAAAAGTTTTCTAATTTGAGTGAACTTCTCTCAATAAGAAAACGTTTTGATTCCACTTAATTAATAACAATAATAACGATATTGCGATCGTCGCATTTAAAGGAGGTAACAAGAATTACAATAATAACAGTATGGTAACATTTTTTTTTGGACAAGAGATAGGCCTACGTACACACATACAAAGGCTTGTTATTGTGTAAGGGTCGGGCGCCATGTTGAAATTTATCTCTATAACATCAAAATTTTAATAAAAGGTCACACTTTTTGGTTTTCATCGATAGAATGTCTCAAATTTACAAAAAAATTTTGATTTGGCAATTTTCGAAAATTTGAAAACATTCTGATATACAACATGCTTTGCATCTTCCTAAAATAATTTTTTAAAGAAAATACGAAAAAACTAGATTTGTATTAGCCTAATAAGGTTTAAAAGATTTGGGAAAGGCATTTGGCGATCCGGAATCTGGTGATTCAGGTTCATCCTGAAATAAACAAAATCCAATATTAAAAATTTTGATTAAATGGAATTCACCTGGGATACAATACTGGATCTGTTACTCGACACTCCTAAATCACTAGTAAAAGGAGTTCGTAGTTTGACACCACCATTGGCTTCCGGAGGTTCAACAGTTGTACTTAAATCTACTGAAGAGTCACTAAAAAACATGTGAAAACAACTACTCCACGGACACACCACTCCTTACCTTACTACACTTCTACGATCAGCAATAGCGACATCCAATTTAAGCCTCTCCTTGTCTTTCTCCTCATCTGCTTGCTCATCATCTAGTAACGGCAATTCGTCTTCTTGCACTCCTCCAGCTTCTTTTTTTCTCTCCCTATCCCTGATTTCATGACACTCGCATTTACACTCCTCTGGATTAACGTAATTGTACACTACATTGTCCTGCAGGACTGAATCGGGCACTTCTATGTGTCCTCGTGATGGTAACGTTTGTATCCTCTTCGGCGGTTTTCTCCTCTCTGGGATTTCCTCAAAGTTAATCCACTCTTTTTGAACTCCTTTTGGTGGCAACGGAGGCGGCGTATCACTCTCTTGAGTCAGACTAGACCGCCTTCCCATACTTATCCCCTTCTCGGCAAACTCAAACCAGTTCGTATTGCTCGGCTTCCTAGGGGACTTCACTGTCTTTTCAACAGACTCGTGTCTCGGTAGCGAAATCTTCAATTTCTCTATCGTCTTGGTGATTGCTTCTGAATTAAAATTCCCCATGACTTCCTCACAGTATTCTTCCAGACAGCTGGGGTTGATAGGAGTGGTTGAACGCGGACGTTCAATCGGACAAGTCTTCATTTCATAAGTCGACCGTTGCTTGATGGGAACAATCGGAATTGCGGCTGAACGTTCCTGAGGGAGAGTTGTAGGGACGTAGGGGAGCTCATCTTCGTAAGAGTCTTGCTGCAGAACTAGCTCCTTACGTTCAGGTTCTACATAATCCAAATCGAGTTTTAAATCTTTTTTATTTTTAGGAAACTCGATTTCTGAGTCACGTTCTGATTCAGATGAACACCGGTCGTCATCAGGAGCAGAACTCAGAATTGAGTTTCGGTTATTGCTTGGTTTTTGGACAACTTCAGGGAGTTTCTCTTTTGGGAGTTTTGTTGAGAAGATCTCATTGTTACTGCCTAGTTTCGTTGAAAATACTACGTTTTCACTACTTGTACTACTTTGTCTTTTTGGTTCGGAACTGTGTACCTACAAGAAAAAACGATTTAGATATTTTATTTGTAGCACGAACGAAAGGAGTGCTCCTTTTGTATAACTTTTGGGATTTGATCTCATAAATCGTCTTTTTTATTTGTATGTTATATAACTTACATATCGAGAATCAAGAATTTTATGGCGGTCACACGCTTTCTTCAAATCTACTTTATTTGAAGCACTGTTTTTGCTAGGAAATTATTTAAAAATTGGAAATACGTTACCTTAGTATTGCTTTCGACGTCTTTAGGTATCGTTTCAACAACAGCTTGAACGTTTCGACTGACTTCGATTACGGTATCTTGTGAGTCTTGACTGGAAGTTTTTAAGTCTTGTAAAATACTTGTATCTTCATAATGAGTTGGTGAATGCAATGGAATTCGAATACTATCACCATCTAGAGGTGTTTCGTACCGTTTTTTCACACCATTATCATTAAATTTAAACTCGACTTTAGTAATCCCGTCTAGATTCGGTAAAACTTCACTAGAACTTGTACTTTCGTGATCTTTAGTCTTATTACTGTCACTTTTTTTCTTAAACCGCGAAAACACTGATTTTTGTTTATGTTTACTGTCTATACTTTCAGACGATGAAGGAGCTGCTGATAATGTAGCTCTTTCACGGCTTTTTGATCGGCTTCGACTTCGGTCTCTTAAACTTTCACTGGCTTCTCTCAAAATTCCACTAATTGTGTTTTTTCTTTTACAACCAGGAACAGTCGGCGATTCGGGACTTATTATAGTTTCTTTACTGCGGAAAAGGGAAGCAAATGAACTTTTACGGGATAATGAAGGTGACGGAGTTTTACTCTCGATGTTGTCCTTGAGGAAAGTTTGTCGAGGAAGTTTGGGACTGGCACTGGGAGTACTTGAAAGACTTATAGCTTGTTCAACTTTTGGAGTTACGTTTTGTAATTCGAGAGTGTCGGGTTTTTGCATATCAGAGTCTTCTTGACTGTACATGTAGTCAGGTTTGAGTCTGATTCGAATATATTTAGGCTCTTCTTCTTTTTTGGTTGTAACTGGTGATGGTGTTGCTGATTTTGCTTTAGGTTTTGGTGTTGGTGCTTTAGTTTTTGACTGGACTGTTGCAGATTTAACTTCTCGAAGTTTTGGTTTGGTTGAGTTTTGTTCAGGTTGTGGATCTACAGGTAAAGGTCCTTTTAGAGGTATATAGATGTATTCAACACCGGATTTTGCTACGATTTTTTTTGGTATTTTTGACGTGTTATTGCTTGGTGGTTCATCCACTTTAATTGTAATATCACTTTTAATATTTTGTACAACTTTTCGCACTGGTTTTTCCGGTGGAACTTTCTCTGAAACAGAAATCCCTTCAGCTAAAACAGCTTGTGTTGGATCTTGTTTTCTTGCTAGAAGTACTTTTTCAAGTACTTCTGTTTCTATTTTGGTCCCGGTTTGTTCAGTTGGTTTATTTTCCGGTGGTTTAGTTCCACAGAATGAAGTTTCTAGGAGCATTTTATGTGGTGATGGTGATCTTGAAAGCCCTGATTGGCCTGAGATAACAGAAAGATGACTAGCATTAGACAATCTGCTATGCCCTGATCCTTGACTTCCAATACTAGACAATCGTGAAGTCCTACCCGAGATGCAAAGTAACCCAATTTCTGAACTTTGTGAGTCTTTTCTTTGATGGTGCAATTCATCGTGCAATGATGGTGATTGTGGACGTGTTTTACCTTTTTTCTTAACATCTTGCGGATCATGAAAATCCAATTCTTCAGTTGACGACCGTAAATCCAAAGCTCCTTCTTCCCTAAACCCTAGACCTAGTTTGGCAGTCGCAGGATCATGAGCTTCAAACAGCTCTCTTTCAGGGGTGCTATCCCTGCTGTCGTGGTGGGACGAACTAGACGCTCGCGAAATGTCTATTCTTGGAGTGTTTGGTGTTTGTAATCTGGCCTGAGGACTGGAGAGCGGCATGGTAGAACTGGGAGGCGGTAATGTGACCGCCCCTACGAGACTGATCCCCGTGTAGACAAACTCCGGGTGGTCGATCGGAGCTGGAGTGTTGCTGGGAGTTGGAGTTGCGTCTTCTCGGATACCTGGAAGTCGCACTACTGAACCGGCGGGATTTTTGTCGTCGGGACTCTCCAGCTGCAAAATTTTTTGATTAGGGGTGATAATGTGGGGAAAGAACGGCATGTGCTGGGGTAATTTTAGGCCAAAAATTTGTTAAACTACAGAAAATCTATAGGAAAGCAAAATTTTTGCAATTATGTAGTTTTGTTTTAACGGTTTTTTTGGCGAAATATTTGTTATTAAAAATGACCAAAATTGATTTTTATTAATTGCATATTTGATTCTCTAAATATATGTCTCTACGAATGTACCCTAAATGTCTTTTTAAAATTATAATAAAGGAAGCATAAGGCTATGGAGATGGAGAGACTACTAAAAAAGTACAAGACTAAAACTTTGGAGACAGAAGACAAAAAGAAAGATTTTGCACAAAACGTAGAAAGAATTTTTTTTAAATAACTGAGAAAAGAAATCAGAAGATAGAAAGAAGTGGAAAAGAATAGTCCACCAACCTCTAGGCAACGTACAATTATTCTAAAATTATAATAGAGGAGGCATGAAGCTATGGAGGTAGAGAGACCACTAAAAAAGTACAAAACTCAAATTTTGGAGATAGAAGACAAAAAGAAGGTTTTTGAATTAGATATAGAAAGTTTTCTCACTATCTTTTTCTTTCATCAATTAATTCAAAATTTTTCTTAGCACTGAAGACCTCTTAAATGTACCCAAAAAATTTAAAAAATAAATCTTAAGTGGGTTAAATAGGTATACGTTGTTGTATTATTTTTTTATAATTACAAATATAATTTTCTCCTTTTTTATATCAAACATACTCAAAAATTAGTCTTTATAAATTTTTTCTCTCTCGCTTATTCAGAAAGAAATATCCCAAAATCCCTAGTGGTATTTTTTCTTTTTAAACCGTTGGCGGTACACATTTTAGGTAATTCTTGGTAGTATGAGAAATTCAAACAGTGCGAGAACGAAAATGTGCTGTACTAGAGTTGATTCTACATCTTTTGACTAATCGAGCAATATAACAGACTAGAGCTTGCGCTGATTCAGCAATTTTTCGTTTCCTTGGTGGCATTCCAGAAGGCATTCTGAAACCTGAGATAATTTTAAAAATATAACTGGAAATTTGGTGTTCCTTATTTTTAATTTTGATTTACCTCTCAGTAATTACAACGGCTATCCCGTAGTACTAAAAACTATCACAGAGGGTGTATTATTTAGCCGCAAATTCAAAATGCTTTTCAAAATTGTAATAATTGAGTTGTAAAAAAGAAAACAAGATTTTTAACAAGATGACAGCTACAGACTGTCAGTACAGACTGTATTTAGTTATCTAACAGAGTTTTGCGGGTTCATTGACAGTTTTTTCGAAGATGTCCGGTGAGCTATTGCGCATATAAATGTGACGTTATTGTGTAAGAGAGCCATAAATTTTTAAAAATGTTTATTTTCAGAGTTGCATTTATTAATAGTTATTTTACTAATACAGAGTGTTCCATTATTCTAGCAGTTTCAACAGTGCTTAGAGAGTTTTCTCAAAAATGCCAATGAGCAACAGTGTAAAAATTGTGACGTCATTGTGTAAAGAGAAAGAGATGAATTTTTGAAAATGTCTATTGTCAGAATTACACTTGTTAATAATTGTTTTAATAATACAGAGTGTTTCATTATTCTAGCAGCCTTAACAGTGTATAGAGAGTTTTCTCAAAAATGCCAATGAACAACGGCGTAAAAAATGTGACGTAATTTTTATAATGTCCAATAGATGACTTTTTAAAAAATACTTATTGGCAAAGTTACATTTATTAAAAATTGTTTTAGTAATACAGATTGTTAGCAAAGCTATAAACAGTGAAAATGTAGGATATTGTATTTTTGATTCAGTGCTATAAAGGGCTAAATTATGCCCGCATTTAAATACTTTTCTTATAAGGAATAAGATAATGGGTTCCAAAATAGGGTAAATTAATAATTATTTTGATGCCATATCAGACAAATATTTATGAAGAAAAAAGATATGTAGGTTACCACTTGAAAAGAAATTCAATAATAAAGTCCCTATATAACAAAACATCCTGTATTATTGACAGGGCCGGATTATCAAATAGGCTATCTAGGTTGTAGCCAGTAAAAAGGGAGCGCCACAAAAAAGGGACGCATTTAACAAAAAAAATTTGATAAATAAAAATTAAAATAGTTTTTTTAGAAAAAAAAGTTTCGAAACAAAATCACTCATGCTAATCAGTAGAGTCCGTCTGTCTCACAGTCTTATTCCTTTTTATAAAACGCAAGTAAAGATTCACGTTCTTATTGCTATCTCTTTCTACATTATGGCTTAAAATGTGACGAACACAAAACGTATTGTATTAAGAATGTCACACTTTTCTATCTTCTGTCTTTCTATCTTTACACTGTTCTTCAATACCTAAGAAACTAAAATTTTGAGTACAATTTCTTGTACTGAGTTCTGTTGCAGCAACAAAGTTTTCTGAAATTTATTTCTCAAAATTACAATATTTTTGTTATTTAAATGTTTCGTTTGTGTTCTGTCAAATGTCAAATTCACACGAAGCTATACGTCGTAGATTGAGGCATACTCTAATAATTTTATTACAAAAGGGGATAAGTCTATGAGACGGACTTTGATAAAAATCTGATAACAATATCCTATAGAATTCACAAAATTATTGAAACCATATACTGGCGATGTCAATTACTGAAAAGTGCTTAATTGTATTATTTACACACAATTCGAGCTACAGTAATAAACCTTCCAAAATAAATCGTAAAAACATAAGTAGAATTCATTTATTAATGCTTACACTTATTAGACATGTATTATCTGTATCAAAGTTCTAAAAAAATAAGAAATTATATTTGTTTTTTGCTCAGCCCGTGTTTAGATTTAATGTGATAAAGTGCTTGAAAATTTTGTATTAACTGAAAAACAAATTGCTTAAATTGAATAATATTAAGTTTGAATGAATCTTTTAATATTTTTTAAAAAATGTTAGGCAAATTTTTTTTTGAATTATGTAGATGATATATTTTTTAAAGAATGTCTAGGTACAGTTTAAATATTTTTTGATGAATATTAGTTCAACTAGTCTAAGTGAGGACTAAATGCTTAAATTAATTCGGAACAACAAAGTTATGTCAACATTCCCTAATATTGATGTGGTGCTGCGAATTTTTTTATGCATTTCTCTTACAAATTGTTCGGGAGAAAAATCATTTTCGACACTTAACCGTATAAAAATTTTCTTAGAAGTCTATTAAGGCAGGAGAAACTGATATATCTTTCATTTTTGGCTATTCAGTCAGATTTGGTTAAAAATTGTAATTTTGATAAAGTCATAAAAGAATTTATATTTGTAATTTTCTAATTTTTTAATTTAATAAATACTTGTGTTTACTTTTTTACTTAAAAACAATTAAGTGTAAATGGCACTTTTTTCCCCATAAAATAGTTTTTAAGAAAATGAGTGAAGGCGCAGAGTAAGATTAGCCTAGGGGCGCTAACAATTATCCTGCCTTTATTATTGAAATATTTTTTGATCACATTTTTTTTAAAGCCGGAGGCCTTTTATTTTTTCTATTATTTCCTATACATTTTCGGTAGATGAAACCTAAAATTACTGATCTAGGGGGCCTAACTACATGGTGATACGTACACGGGATCTCACCTCGTCTGAGAGGTCCTCGAAAGAGGCGAAAGGAGCAGGACCCATGCGCTTCTGACGACGTGTATTTACACCACTTCCAGGTACCGACATCTCTACGGGGTTTACTGGCAAGCAACAAATAGAGGTGTCTTCGGTACTAAAAGTGAGACAAATAGGTAGTTTTTGACGAAAACTATTAATAAAATCAATAATCGATTTGCTTATGATTTAAAAACGACGAAATGGAGGGTAAATCTACCTTTATATATACAGAACAATGGTAGTTTCACAGAGGTTTAGGTATATTTATTACCTGAGTGTTTTAAGGGCCGTTCATTTACATTTTTCAGCGGTAGAAACACTTGTAATGCATCACTTGTTTTTTTTATCGTCCACTATGTAGCATGATTTTGAAACATTGCAGTAAAAAAATACCTAAATTCTATAAATAAACAAATAAAAATTTTCTATTAAACATGATAACGAATACTACATGTAGGGTAGTACTACAACGTCGATTTTCAGGCGCCGCGACGGTGTTTTCTGGTGGGGGAAGGCAGTTGTGTACGTCACCGATAGGGAGCGCCTGGTTGTATAACACAAAACTAGATCAATATTTCAATTGGTCAATGACTTGTCAAAGATTCTTATAGCTTTCCAAAATATTTTTCAAATCAATAAAATGAAAAAGCGCACTAATTAACTCACATTTACAGTATTTTCGGGAGGTTAGCGCATCACAAACAATACAGAGGATATAAATAAATATTGTTTAAATCTATTTTTGTTCACCTCGGACGAAAACCTTGTTCATACTTGCCGTATAATAAATAAATAAAATACATTATGATGGGTTTTATTTTGTTATTCTATTTTTAACAATGTTGGGGTAAATACCGTTCGATTTTTTTATTATTAAATTATTAGAATTAAGTACAAGAAGTGAAAAAACTCGGACAGGTCAGGAATTTGGCACATTACTAGTTGATAAATGAATAAAATTATTAAAATCTCTTCATTGTGGCACTCCAAATGTCAAAAAGCCGCATTAAAAGAGATTTTTTAAATTTTTAATCCCGTATTGACTCATTAAAACATGAAATAAAAATTGTTAAATCTAACTGACAGATTAATTTTTTTTTAGTTCATTAGGAGGAGACGTAATCCGCTTAAAAAATCTACTGTACAAGTACTAAGAAATCGTAAAAAATTCTTATAAATGATTAGAAATCTTCAGGAATCTTTATAAATCTTTAGAATTTTTTAGGATTTCTTAGAAATTCAGCGAAATATTGATAAATATCTAGAAATTTTTAGAGATCCTTAGAAATAAGGTATTTAGGAATTCTTAGAAATCTATCGGAATCTCTAGACATCTTTAGAAATTTTTAGAAACTTTATAAATCCTTAAAAGTATTTAGAAAATTTCACAAATCTTTAAAAATCCTTATAAATGTTTGAAAATTCTTAGAAACTTTTAAAAATTTTAGAAACTTTAAGAAATCTTTTAAAATCTCCAGAAAACTTTCGAAATCCTTAAAAAAAATTTTGGAATCTTTAGAAATGTTTAAAAAATTAAAAAAATTTTTAAAATTTTAAGATATTCTTAGAAACCTCTAAAAATTTGTAAAAATCCTTAGAAGTCTTTCAGAAATTGATTAAAATGCTTAAAAATCCTTAGAGATTTTTTAAAAAATTTTTAGAAGCTCTAATATCTTTAGAAATCTCTTGAAATCTTTAGAAATTTTTAGAAATCTTAAGAAATCCCTAAAAATCTTTAGAAGGTTCAGAAATATTTAGAATCCTTAGAAATAATCTGAAATCCTACAGAAACCTTTTCAAATCTTCAAAAACTCTAACAAACTTTTAAAAAATTCTTAGAAATCTTTAGAAACCCCTAAAAATTTTTAGAAATCCTAAGAAGTTTTTTAGAAATCTAAATAAATGTTTAAAATTTTTTAGATATTTTTTGAATCTTTAGAAATGTTTAGAAACACTTAGAAATTAAAAAAAAATTCAGATACTTTAAGGTATTCTTAGAAACTCTAAAAATCTGTAATAATCCTTAGAACTTAGAAGTCTTTCAGAAATCCATTGAAATGTTTAAAAATCCTTAGGAATTTTAAAAAAATTCTATACGCTGTCCGCCCAACAGATAGAGTAATAAAACTCCGTGGGAGGAGACAAGCAGCGTAGAACGTTTTGTGGTGAAGCCAGGCGCTTAAAATACGAAATTATTGGTTTTACATACGCTCACTGAGACAAACACAACATAAAAGGACAAACAAACACACCCTACGTTTAGCTTTTATTTTAGGCGCAAGCCTGGAAATTTTTACTTTTGAAAAATATGCTCTAGTGTGATAAGAACTTTTACTTTAAGCGCTTTATTCAAAACTGACCAATGGAGGGCCGATATTCAAACAGTGCGGTTTAAGTGGGCGTTTTTATTACTCTATCTATTCGGCGGACAGGATATAGAAACCTCAATATATTTAGAAATCTCTTGAAATTTTTATAAATTCTTAGAAATCTGGAGAAATCCCTAAAAATCTTTAGAAATTTCTATATATCTTTAGAATCTTTAGAAATAATCTAAAATCCTACAGAAAGCTTTACAAATCTTGAAAAACCTTAAGAAACTTTAATAACTTTTTAGAAATTCTTAGAAATCTTTTGGAATACTTAGAAATGTTTAGAAATTTTGAAAAATAAAAAAAAAAATTTCAGAAACCTTAAGAAATTTTTAGAAACCCCTAAAAACCTTCAGAAATCCATAAAAATGTATAAAAATCCTTAGAAATTTCTTGAAACCTCAAGGAATTTAAACTCCACACATGTTCGATTATGTTTAGATCAGGGGACAGAGGTGGTAATGGAATATGCGGTATACGGTGGCTCCTGAGCGCATGCAGCACTATTCCAGCCCTGTGAGGACAAGCATTATCATCCAAAAGTTGCAGTGGTGGGTTTCTATGGTTAAACATAGGGTCGATTGTGTTTAAAATAATGTCGTCCCGGTATATTCTTCCTGTCATATTCCCCTCACAGATATACAATTGTGTGCGAGTGCCCAAAGCTACGCCAGCCCAAACCATAATTGAACCTCCACGAAAAGCATGTGCCTCCTGGACAAAACCACGATGACGCGGTGTGTTTCGTGTTCTCCAAACTGGTACTCTTCTGCTGTCACTATGGAGACCAAAACGAGATTCATCTGTGAAAAGGACAGAGTTCCACTCATTTCTCCAATTCTGTCTTTCAACAGCTCACGCTTCTCTAGCCCGCATATGATGAGGTCTTAACGGAACTCTTCTAAGAAGTCTTCTATACAAAAGACCCACATCATGCAACCGATTTCGTACAGTTCTAACAGATATGGCAACTCTTGCAGCATTTAAAAACTCCTGCCGTAACATTGTAGCTGAGGTTGTTGGATGCAATCGGGCATTTAAAGTAAGAAGTCGGTTTTGTCTTGCCGTTGTTTGTCAAGGACGACCCGCACCACGTCTTCGCCTTACAGTACCAGTCATTTCATGCCGACGAAAAAGCCTACTCATAACACTTTGCGACCCTCCAAATCTATTGGCCACATCCACTTGCCGCATGCCTCCTTGTAACATTCTGAGTGCCGTACTGGCTTCTTCTAATGTTAGATGAAGTCTCGGCATGGTACACCACAAAATTGACAAAAATCAACACAAAATAGCACGTACACATAGAAGGAAACTAAATAAAAATTTTAAGATATAAATGTTGCGCTAATAATTGGTGTTTTACTTTTTTGGGAATTATCTGAGAAGCCAAATATATATTTTATCTGACTCTCTTTTTATTCAGATTTTAACATATAAAAACAAAAATTTGAAAAATAATTTATATTACACAAATATTTCAATATCCTTAAATTTTTGCCGCCATTTTACAGTATTTTATTTTATAGTGCATTAACTTTTGTTTCTCAATAACCTTTTTCTCAGATCTTTTAAAATTAGACCGTTTCTATTGAAAACATCTTGTAAACTGTAAATTTTGATTTTTCCCTTCTTTTTTTATCAAGTTTGTTTAAGAACATTCTATTATATGGTGTTCATTTTATTGCTATTACCATCTATTTTTTTTGCTTTTTTTCTTTTTGAATTTTTGATTCTGAATTTTTCTAGAAATTATTTTGATTTTTTCAGAATATTTTTTCTCTCTGAAAGTAGTTTTTAATCATTGATCTTTTTAAATCTTTGTTTTTGAATTGTTATAAGTTTTCTATTCGTTTTGTTCTCCTTTTTCTTTTAATTGACAGTATTAAAAATTTTCTAGAATATTTTTTTGTTCTTCTAGTATCTAGTGTGCTATAAAATTGTAAAAAATAATTTCTTTTATTTTGCTTTTTTATAATTTTTTTTACATTTGGTCGCCATTTTTTGAATTTGTTTAAATTCTATATCTGTGTTTCTGTTTTTTTTACATATCTCCATTTTGTTATGAAAGTTATCAGAACTATGGGAAGATCAACAGAAAAAAATTCAGAAACGTCGCAAGGAACAACCATAATTATGAAAATAAATTTATATTATTATTGTTTCCAATTTTTTTATTTAAAAATGTACAAATTTGTGTTACAAAATAATTATTAACTTCTGACTGCAACCAGTCATTTGTTAATCAGGGGCCACAAAAGTTAGCAGTCCGTTCCTGTTTCTTAATAATTATAAAAACGAGTTTATATTCACAATTTTTGCTTTTTTGGTAACAATTTGGGCTTGGTATTAAGCGAAAGTGATGTTTTTTTGAATTACAGTTACAAATAGCCTTTTTTGGCTAGTTAAGTTGCTTTTTTTGCTAAAATTTCGTTTGGCAAAGGTGTTACAATCGAACAACAAAGGTGTTCCAATCGAAAAATTCAAAAAAATTCGTTTGTCAAATTTGAATTTAGCGCGTCGGAAGTACCGACCCGCGCGACCAACTACAAAACCAACAGTGGCAGTTTAATGAACCAGGATTTGACAAAAATATCTGCGTCAAAACACGTCCTTGTAATTGTAAATTCAGCATATTTTTTTTTCAATAAAAAAAACTCCAATTTCATTGAGAAAAAAATGCTGTTGTGGTTAGTTACTAAATGTTCAAGTGACTCTACTAGACTGTGAATTCGACCCAAGAACGGTAAGTAAAATTTCAAAAATAATAACGAACTTTTGCGAGTGATTTTCGACGATTTCTGCCCTTTTTTCGAATTTTTTTCAGAGATATTTTCAGGATTTACGAGAAGATTTTCCTGAAATTCTTCATTTGTTTTTTTGTGACGTATTTTTAAAGACATTTGATCCTAACCTAATTTCTGGCTTATCAGATATTTCTGTGATGTAATAATTGATAACGACAAAATGATCACAACAACAACAAACAATATTTGTTTTTTACTAGTTTTTTGTTTATTTAACACAGTAAATGCTTTGTTTTGATTTAAAATATACGTTAGAATTGAAAATTACGTCACATGTCCCTGAATCAAGTGTCAAAATTTGATAACGACTGGTTTTTTCGAGTTTTTATAACGAAAAAACTTGCATTCTGTCTAACAATAGACTTATTTAAATCTTTTTGTACAAATATTTATCATCAAGCTGTATTTCTGCATGAACTAATCGTCTAAAAATATTTTTTCACAGAAGTGCAATTAATACGCTGTTTTTTCATTGTGGGAATTACAATTTCTGAGTATTTTTATTATTATCATCACAAGTATTCTGCTTTCTCAAGTTTTCTTTGGTAATTACTAATTATAAAGTGTTTAGTACTGTTACACACTCGGCTAGTGTTCTGCAAAACTATACACTATACAGGCTGTCCCACAAATAAGTGCGTTTTTTTAAGAAAAACATGATCCTCAATGAATAGCTTTTCATATATAGAGCATTTCAGAATGATTGATATCTGAGTCAGCCATGATTAGGGTTGCCAACCATCCGTTATTTTAAAGGATAGTTCTCTAATTTTATAAACTGTCCTTTAGTTTTTAACATGTACTTAAAGGACACAATTTGTTCTTTTATCCTGTTTTTTTACCAAAGAGAAAATAGCAAGCGTTAGAAAATTGATATACCTATTTGTGATTGGTTGATTTCAAAAATAAATTGATTATCTATTTTAAGTCACCAAAATAAATTTTAAGTACGTATAAAGAAACAACAGTTCTTTTTATCCAGACATGAGTTGTAAAACGTACATAAATAGGGTATTTAATAGTAGAGAGAAAAGAACAATAATGAGAATTACGACTAGTGGAAGAAGAAGAACAGAAGTAAATTCTAGAAGAATTTGAAAAAGTAGATTCTATAAAAATTTGTACAAAAGATGATCTAATAACAAAAAAACTTCAGAAGATTAATATGTGTGTTGAACAAGAAAAAAATCAAAGAAACATTTTAAAAACGTAGTTAAGACAATTCTAAAAAAAAAACTGTAGATTCTAGGCGTATAGAAAAAAAGAAACAATCACAAACCAACGATTGCAAGAGAAGAAGAAGTAAATACAACTAAAGCAAACGATAAAGGAAGATTTAAGAAGTTGAAAACGTCACCTGAAAACGAAAACATAAAACAAAGAATTTTAATATAAAAATTGTGTTAAAAATTGATTTGCACGGTGTTACGGGTCAGGGGCTTAGAGTCTTCTATTCTGAACTGTTGTAGGTATAATAATAAAAACAGTTCGTTGCTAATATCAAATGGATAGACATCTAAATTATTGTTTATATTCTAATTTCTAAATAGTTATTTTTATTACGCCAGTAACTGTCGTTTTGCGAGTATGAGCACGGATTGTGGGCTGAGGCGAAGCCGAGGCCCATAAAGAAGTTTCTGGCCGTGTGATAAACAACGTTTTTTAGGCCGAAAAGTTGCCTAAATTAAAAAAAAAACATTTTTATTGTAAAAATTTTTGGCGTTAGAGTATTTGTTTTTCTGAGGTTGGAGGCATTATCATGATAACTAGATTTTAATTTTAAAATATCATTTACAATAAACAATTATAAATTCTGTCCGATCGTGCTTATAGAACTTCTTCGAATAAATCAAAAAATGAAAGACGATAATAACCCAGAACATAGAAAAAACGCAGCCAGAAAGGCAATTGAAAATTTGCTGCCTGAAAAATCATATAAAAACAGAAAATCCCTAGATTTTACTTTCAATGTCTAGACAGTGCAAAATAGTGACAGACGCAAACGATCACTTTCCGGACAATTTATACGACTAGAAATTTAGTGTTTCTGGACGGAGGCCTAAAAAATACATTTGCTTCTCGCTAAAAATGACACATTGTCAAAATCATCTTGTGGATTCTGTTTTACCAACGTAAATTTGAGTTTTCAGTGATGCCCAAGATACCAATTATTTTGAAACGCTTTATAAGTGAAACATCTACTTTTTTTTAAGAGAAAAATCGTAAGCATTGGAAATTTAAAATGCTTATTTCTGCTTGGTTAATTTCCAAAACCAACCAATTACATTTGGGTATTTTAAATTTACAACGTTTTTTGGTTTGTCTCTGTTAGAAAAACAAACCATAAAATGTTACGGTCCAATTCTAAGTCAGATACTTCGGTAGTAACTTTACTTCGGAGTATATTTACTACTGAAGTAATTGACTTAGAATTAGCCCGTAAGTCACTTGTGACAGTGACTTAGGAAACCCAATAACCTAAAAAAAATACCACGAAGGAATCATGAATTACAACGATTAAAATTGAGCATTTCATACATGTAATTTATAATTCATAAGTGTTGAAATAGACAGCCAGTTTGCGGTTTTATTTCTAAATAACGGTACTACTAGAATTGATTTTTACTATTGAAACAATAACAATTCACCCAAATATTCTTTAATTTTCTGTCTTTTTTACTTATTTGTGTGTCACTGTGGCCATTAGAGAAAAGACTGTAATAAATGACACTATATGTGGAGATATCTTATTTTTATTTGAATAAAAAGTGAGTAAAAAGTCTAAAATATTTGTTATTAGACCAAATCACAGTACAAGATAGAGATGTAACTCGCCAAACAGGCTCGAAATGTTCGAAAGGAGAGGGAATTTTTTCTGTTTCTCTCTAATGCTTATTCATTTATTCATGAGTGGAAACAAGACGGATATAGTGTATTTTGTCAATTTTTACAAGTAGAAATGACCCCTTTTTAAATTGTAATTCAGATAGTATGAAGTATAATTTAGAAAGTGTAAATTTCAGAATCAGTTAACTGTATTTACGATTTATTGATACAGTTATAATTTAAATTAATTATGTTTCATAACGTTTGAATTACAACTAGAAATGACTCCTTTTCAAAATCTCAAAAATTCAGAAAGATAGAAATATATTTTAGAAAGTATAAATTTCAGGATCAGTCAACTGTATTTACAAATTATTAATACAGTTGTAATTCAAGTCTGAATTACAGCTGGAAATGGCTTTTTTCAAATTGTAATTCAAAAAAAATCAAGTAAATTTTAGAAAATGTAAATTTCATTACCAGTCAACTATATTTAAGAATTATTGATACAGTTGTAATTGGCCCTTTTTCAGACTGTAATTTAGAAAGAAGAAAGTATATTTTAGAAAGTATAAATTTCAGAATTAGTCAACTGTATTTACGAATTATTAATACAGTTGTAATTCAAATGAGTCAAAAAGGTATTTCAGAAAATTATACTGTGTGAATTACAGCTGGAAATGGCCCATTTTCAAATTGTAATTCAGAAAAATCGGGTAAATTTTAGAAAGTATTAATTTCATTACCAGTCAACTGTATTTAAGAATTATTGATACAGTTGTAATTCAAATTAGTCAAATGTATTTTAGAAAGTCATATTGTTTGAATTACAACTGGAAATGGCCTCTTCAGATTGTAATGTTTTTAAAAAAATTATATTGTCTGAATTACAACTGGAATTTCTTTTTGTAATTGTAATTTAGAAAAAAGCAAATATATTTTGGGAAATATAAATTTCAGGATGAGTCAACTGTATTTAAGAATTGTTGATACAGTTGTAATTTAAATTAGTCAAATGTGTTTCAGAAAGTTAGATTGTGTGAATTACAACTGGAAATGGTCCCTTTTCAAATTGTAATTCAGAAAGAAGCAAATATATTTTAGAAAGTATAAATTTGAGATTTGTAATTGAAGTTGTAATTCAAATTAGTTAAATTTATTTCATTGTACTAATTGCGATTCTGGCTTTTGTAATTCATAATGTAACAATTGTAATTCAATGAATTACAACTGATTATATCAGAATTAAGATTGACGTTTCATAAATACAGTTAATTATTCTGAAATCTATTTTTTTTTTTCATGAAAAATACGAGTGTTTTTATAGCCTATAACTCACGTGAGAGATACGACTACTAATATTGGTTAGATCTGTATATATCGCTAGACTGTAATTGTTGGGCTGCCTATATAATAATAAGTTCATGTTTAAAATATTGAGTGATCAAAAAAGAACAATTTTAAATGGACGATTCTCTTGTTTGTGGGACATTCTGTATACTGACTACTACAGTTTTTAATGTTGTTTTTTTTTAAATTATTAGATTAAAAATGAACGAGCCAGGACCGGGCACTTTGATGCCCAAACCTGAATTTAATAAATGTAACATAGTGAAAGAAGGATGGCTTTACAAACGAGGCGAACATATAAAAAATTGGCGTCGCCGTTACTTCGTATTGTTAGATAACGGTTCTTTAGTCGGTTTTAAAAATAAACCAGATGAAACCTCAATGAATGACCCCTTAAATAATTTCACTGTCAAAGGTTCACAAATTATGTCAATCGATAGACCTAAGCCTTATACTTTTATAATAAGAGGTCTTCAATGGACCACAGTTATAGAAAGAATGTTTCATGTTGATACAGAAAGAGAAAGGTAAAATAATTTTTGTTCTGAAATAAAAAATAAAAATAATTTTGTAGAGAAGAATGGGTGGCGGCAATTAAAGGAGTTGCTGAACGTTTAAATGTAGATTGTGAAGATGTTGAAATGAATCTTCCTAATTCTGAAATTGGTAATATGGAAGATTTATGTGAGAAATTCTCTTTGCAAGGTACCTCAATTTCGAAATCAACCGGCAAAAGAAAAGTCACTTTAGAAAGTTTTGAGTTTATTAAAGTCTTAGGAAAAGGTACTTTTGGTAAAGTGATTTTATGTAGAGAGAAAGCAACAGGTCGACTTTATGCTATCAAAATCCTTAAAAAAGAAATTATTATTCAAAAAGATGAAGTTGCTCATACACAAACCGAAAATCGGGTTTTACGCAAAACAAATCATCCGTTTCTTACAGTAAGTTTTCTATATACTCAAAATATCTGACTTTTCAAGGACCTTCTTAAGAGTAGCTATTGTTTAATTTATGGAGAGCTAAATCACTGTATCTTTATTTATGACAGTTCCTTTCACCAGATGTTTTGCACGCCAAATATAACTGTCATACATTCTTATGGTGGTTTTCCTCTTTATAAATTGAACAATGGCTATTCTTTGGTTTGTAGAAGAGTCTTAAAAAGTCAGGCCACTTTTAGATATTTTAACATCTAGCTGATTTTAGTCTTTAAAATACTCGTTTCAAACCAATGATCGTCTATGTTTCGTCATGGAATATGTCAATGGTGGCGAACTTTTTTTTCATCTATCCCGAGAAAGGGTTTTTTCAGAAGATAGAACTCGCTTTTATGGCGCAGAAATCATATCTGCCTTGGCTTATCTCCATTCACAGAATATAATTTATAGAGATCTTAAATTAGAAAATCTGTTATTAGACAAAGATGGTCATATAAAAATAGCTGATTTTGGTTTATGTAAAGAAGATATAACCTACGGCCGTACAACAAAAACTTTTTGTGGTACACCTGAGTATCTCGCACCGGAAGTCTTAGAAGATATTGATTATGGCCGAGCTGTTGATTGGTGGGGTATTGGAGTTGTGATGTATGAGATGGTAAGTCTTGGTAAAATTTTTGGCGAGTATTTCACGACCGGGGTTGTAGATGTGTGGACGACTACCTTTCTATAACCGGGACCATGATATTCTCTTTCAGTTGATTTTAATGGACGATGTGAAATTTCCAAGGAATTTGAGTTCGGAAGCTCGGGATTTATTAGGGGGTCTTTTGGTTAAAAATCCAGCGAGGAGACTTGGTGGAGGTCCTGATGACGCAAAGGAGATAATGGCACATCCGTTTTTTAGTTGTATCAATTGGAGGGATCTTGAGCAGAAGAAGGTGTGGGGAGAGTGTGTGATGGGTTTGTAATTGTTGGTTGTTTTTTTTAGATAATTCCGCCGTTTAAACCCCAGGTTACTAGTGATACAGACACTAGGTATTTCGATTCGGAATTTACTGGTGAGAGTGTTGAGTTAACACCGCCTGATAATTCCGGACCATTAGGTGCCATACAAGAAGAGCCTTATTTTCCTCAATTTAGCTATCAAGATATGTCTTCCACGTTAGGTAGCTCGGCACATATAAGCGGCAGCATGAACAATATAGCAACCATGCAGTGACTCACAGTTGGATAACTATTTCTAGATCTTTTGTATATAATAATAGTTAATTCGCTGTTTTTAAAAGCCACTGTACTTATTGTTACGAAGACCTGTCATTTTTTGGTGATAGCTATTTTATAAAAGTGTAAATACTTACGACTTTGTTGATACTTGCTGTCAATGTCTTTTTTTCCTTTTTTTATATTGTATATATATTTTACGTATTATAAAAGAATAAGATTAGTTTTTGCTGTTAGTGTGATGATAATTTTTTATTGTGGCAATCTATATTTTTGAGTAACTTTGTGCATTTACCAAACGTATACGAGAAAAAAACTGTTACAAAATTTTCTGATATTTAAGTTATACAATTGAAATTTTTTATTATACTGTGGGCCGAAAAAAATAGTACATTTTTTCGTGTGGCTAATTTAGTTTGTAGAGAATGCTTTAAAATGGATTTTTTGTACATACCTACTATTGTTGAAAAATGTAATGCTTTTTTTGGGCTACTCTGTAAATATGGTGGTTTTTAATCATGAAATTTTCCGCGGAGTATTTATTTATATTTCTTAAAACTGTAGAAGAAAATAAAATATTGTTTTGTTAGACATATTTGATGCTTTACCTTAAAGATTTCATTTTCCTTTAAAGAGAGACAAAAATAAGAGACGTCACGTGACATGTGGCAAAAAAATGCCGTAATTGTGCAAAACCAGTCACGGCTCTACTGTCTTTGTTCTACCAGAATGGGGACTGGAACAGTTAGAAAAACTGCGTTAAAAGAAGGACAACGAAAATATACGATTCTTAAAATAAAACAAAAGAAAGCTGAAAACAAAACACTATAAACAATATAACAGTAAAATAGAAAAAATAAAAAAAATGTGAAGCTTCTTCCGCAACCATCCTTTTCTTTCTAATGGAAATTACATTTACCGTCTCACAAAATTCAATACGTAATTGTGGTTTTATTTAAAGTAAAACTAACAATTCGGCGCAATGATATGAAATGATCGGCTTTTCAAAAGCTTTCAAAAAAATTTAACTTGTTTTTACAAACATTGTTTGATATCAAATTTGTCATTTTTCTAATATTTTGTTTAATTAATTTTTTTCAGAGTACATTTTCAAAAATTTACAAAATTTGGGTTTTTATTATGAAATTGACAAGATTTTAACACTTTTTAGTAAAATAGAATTACAACAATCATAAAAAATTATTATCAAAAATAAATTATTAAAAGGAGGCGATTTGATTCTTGAATATTTTTTATTTATAAAAACCCTTTTTGTTACTTTTTCTCTTGTAAAAAATGACAAAGTAACGCAGGATTTTATTATTCTACTATCTTTGTGAGAAATACAATAATAATTGCTTAAAAAACTAAAAAATTAAATTATTTTTGGTAAAAAAACACCTACGGTCTGATCGGGATTCGAACTTACGTTTTTTGAATTTCGGGTTGGAAGACTTAATTTGTTTGAACTAATTGAAGCGATTTAATTTTTGTTATTTTTTTCTAAAACTGGAAGTAAATCAATACTTTGGAGGGCTTAATTTTTCAAAAATTTTTTATAATTTTTTTGTAGAAAAAAGATAAAAATAATTGAATTTGATAAAAATAATTGGACAATTAATGATTGCTATCTTATTTTAGTACTATTTTTATTATTTACAATGGAAATTATTATTAAAAAAACTGAAAAAAATTTTTGGTTTTGTCGGGATTCGAACTCGCACGTTTTTGGTTTTCCAATTGGAATTAATAAGGTATTAGACGATTTAAATTTTTAGGAAATATGCTCTTATCCTACTATTTTTGAGACAAATATAATGACGATTGCGTAAAAAATTTAAAAAAAAAAGAAAATTATTTTCAGTAAAAAATAAAAAAGTTTGGTCTTATCCGGATTCCAACTCAAATTTTTTGAATTTCTGGTTGGAAGACTTGATTCGTTAAAAACTAAAGGAAGCGATTTAATTTTTGATATTTTAAAAAAAATTTTGAAAGTACGATTTTGTCAATGCTGGTCTTAATTTTTCTAATTTAAAATCTCTTTTGTGTTACTTTTTACTATTTTTTTTTGTACTATTTTTATTATTTACGTTGTAAATTATTGTTTAAAAAGCTGAAAAAAAAAAACTAAAAATACCACAAAAACAACCAAAACTGTCAAAAAAATAAACAGTAAAAATACTCTCAAAAACCGAATAAAACATTCAAAAAACCAACAAAAGATGCCAACATTGCTAAAGAGTGTTTGTTAAAAACAGTACAAGAAATTAATAAAAACGTTAAAACTGTCAAACAGTATCAAAAACTGGAAAAAACAGCCCGAAAGAACAAAAATATGAAAAATGTGAAACTATCACAAACAGTACAAAAACATAGATAAAAATATCAAAACTGTATAAAAACCAGTAAAAAAGTGTTAAACACCGGATGAGAAAAACAACTAAAAATACTAAAATTTTCCAAAAGTGAACAAGCCTAAATTTGAAAACTGTCCAATAGTGTCAAAAATAGAAAAATGGTACGAAAACAAATAAACTAACTAAAAATGACAACAGTGCTAAAATGTGTTTAAAACCAAAAACGGAGCAAAAAAGAAACGAATAAAATGTTAATAAAACATGTCAAAAACAGAAAAACTATCCAAAAAACAGCTAAAAATGTTAAAACAAAAAACACTAAAAATTTGTCAAAATTGTCAAAACCTGAAAAAGCCAAAAAACAACAACTAATAATGATCAGCGTCCCGAAGGTATCAAAAACTAAAAATACCACAAAAAAGCAACGTAAAAATGTCAAAAAACAGTAATAGTACTGTCAAAAACCGAATAAAACCTTCGAATAACCAATTAAAAATGCCAAAAGTGTCAAAAACAGTATAAAAAACAGGTAAAAAATATCAGAACTGTAAAAAACATGAAAACACGGTAAAAGAGTTTAACCTGTCAAAAAACAGTAAAAAAAGTCAAAAAATTAACTAAAAATGTCAAAAACGAAAAAATTAAAAAACTCTCCAATGAAAAATGTCACAAAAAAGCTGTCAGAGTAAAAAAAAACACCAACAATGTCAAAAAGTGTGAAAAACAGTTCAAAAAACAGCTTGAACAGCAATAAAATAATTGGCTTTTTACAGTTAGTGGTTGACATTAATTATCGTACTCTTTTTATTATTTACATTGTCAATTATTGTTAAAAAAAACTGGAAAAAAAAGTTTGGCTTTGCTCGGGTTCGAACTTGCACGTTTTTGGTTTTCCAAGTGGAATTGATAAATTATTATGGACTGATTTCAAGTTGAGATAATACCGGTAGTATCGTAAATTTTAATACTTTTCCATGGCAACAAGCAATCACAACAACAAATTTTATTAATTTTCCATGGAAACAAAGATACTACCGGTATTATCGCAACTTGAAATCAGCCCATAAGACTTTCAAATTTTTAGGAAGTATTTTATTATTCTATTTTTGGGACAATACAACGATACAACGAAAAAAATGCCTTACCCTGACTCGCGAAATTGTACCTTTTTGGATTTTTAATTGGAAATGGTTGCTAAGATTAATTGCCAAAAATATAATTAGATATTTAGATAACTACGTAGCAGTGTAATACAAAAATGTGTCACGTGACTTGAAAGTTATAAGAAGGTATTTTTTGTGCGCTTTGCTAGTGGCGACCTCTGCAAATTAAAAATATTGACGGATCATTCACTACCAAAACCTTGTGGCTATTATTACAGTTATTACGGCAACTTTTTAACTGCAGCTGCGCTGTAGATTTACAAAAAAACTGTGTGTTGTGCTAACAGAATGTCTGATTACACTTTTTTAGAATTGTGGGTAATTAAAAATTCGGTAAAATAATAATTTAGTTCTTTATTACATTAAATTTAAAATTACATGGCCACAAAACATATAATTAACTATTAAGTATGCTAAACTAGTCTAGTTACTTTGAGAATAATGATGAAATAACGTATCTAAATGCATATAAAATAAAAAAAGATATACAATATAACATATATTATTTTATGAAACAGGTTTTCGAAAAATAACTAATCGAGTATTAAACTATATGCACATCAAACACGCTTTTTATCAATTTTACATTCGCATATACTAAGTTTTTAAAAACTACTACAGGAAAAAATTAAATTCATAAGTTACAAGAGAGTTTTTGTATTCTAGACTGTACACATTAAGCTGTCAGAAGCAAAAATTGTCGCGCAATATTAAAAAAAATCGTACGCAACAACTTTTGTACAAATTCTATGATTTGTGTTATCTACAAATTGTTCATCAAGCTTTCGATAAAAGTTTCAAAAAAAAATTCATGAATACATTGTATTTCTGTCTTTATCCATGTTTTTAAATTTAACGTAATACGGTCCAATCACAAAACACACTCTTAAAAAAAAAAGAAAGATATACAAGTATTCAGAGTCCTTGATTGTGCTGACCAATTTTCCAAAAAACTCAAAATGGCGTGATTTCAAAGCAATTAATAAAAGACTTTGTACAAAAAGCTTGTTGGTTGAACATGCACTTGTTATAATCTAATTTATTAAGTATATTATGGAGGGTACCCATACATCTAGCTACACTCTTATCCCAAAGGGAATTAACCATTTTAAAATTACCATATCCACCATATAAAATGAGCGGGGACAAAAAATATGCAACCAGTTATACAACAGTTATTGTAGTATAACTGGTTGCATATATCTGATTGCATTCTTTTTAGGCCCCGCCTATTTTACATGGCGGATGTGGTCTCCTTGTAATAGTCAATTCTCTTTGCTCATATCCCACTGTAATATTACACAATTCTTGAAAAAACAGTGTAATATTAGAGTTTTTTCACTTAAGATTATACAATTAAGTGTAAAACATGGACTGTCTGTCATATGCAAAAATTATTACTTATTTATTAATTTAGACTTTAAAAAGTTTTTTTTTTCAAAATATTTATCTGTTTTTGCATATGTAGAATTATTATCAGTTGCATTTAAGTCAGTTTTAAGTACACACAACAAATACTGGAATGATATTAAAAAAATTCTTGAAACAAAACTCAACAACGCTACTAGAAATGGCTAACCTAATATCCATTTGAACAAATTAAATAAACGTCCCTTCTTGGTGATCACTTTGGGATTACTCTTTAACTTCGAAATATTTGTAAGTGGGATTTTCGTACCCGTTGATCTGCATGTTGGCCACATGTCGTTCCTCGGGCGTGGCCGCTTGGTCAACCTCAACAAAACCTTGGCTTTGGGGTGACCTCGCTGAACGACGTCGAGCGACGGCGACGCCCACCACCACAGCCGCCATTAGGGCCATGCCGGCGAAGGCGAGAGTGAAATAGACGCTCTTGCCGTCCTTGCTGCCGTAGACTTCCCGCCGGACTGAGTACGTCTGGAAAAGGAAGGTGTTAGACTCGGCGGCGCCTCGGTGTAACAAACTTAAGATCGGGAGGAATGTTTTAAAAATGTACAGAAAAACAGTTTGAAAATTGTCAAATCTGTAAAGTGTCAGAAACAAACACTGCAACAAGACAACGAAACAATGTCAAAAACTCTAAAAACGTGTCAAAAACCGAATAAAACATGGAAAGGCAACTTAAGAAAATCAAAAACGAAAATGTCAAATAATGTCAAAAACAGAAAAATTGTCAAAAAATAACTAAAAATGTCAAAAACAAAAAACAATCCAAAAAACCACTAAAAATGTCAAAATTGTCAAAACCTTATAAAGTCAAAAAACAAGAACAAACGTGAAAAATTGTAAAAACCTTCAAATTGTGTCAAAAACGAAAAAAACAGTCCAAAAAAAAAACCTCTAAATAGTCTAAAACAGTGTCAAAACCTAAAAATACCGCAAAAAAGGAACGTAAAAATGTCAAAATTGTCAATAACCAAATAAAAGATTCAAAAAACCAACTAAATATGCCAAAATTGTCAAGAACAGTACAAAAAACAACTAAACAACGTTAAAACTGTGAAAAAGTATCAAAAAACTTTTGGATAAAGCAGCCCAAAAGAACAAAAAGGATCAATTGAAAATGTAGAATCCATATATTACGTTTTAGATAAAAAATGCGTGCAACTGGTCTAAAATTAGTTTATCTGGGCATTGTAAATCATTAGATGTGTGCAAATGGCCCAAAAATTATTTTGGGGCTATAATGACTGAAAGTAAAGTGTAGAATCCATTTGTTGTTTAAAATAAAAGAAAAAATAATGTTCTAATCCTACCTGAAGCTATTGACAATATGACAGTGGTGCCAACCACTATCTATATTTTACTTACAGGCTCGCCATGACTGATATCATGGGCCATTGCATGTGCGACCCTGATAACGTCTTGTTTGTGCACTACTGCAGCTACTTCTTCTACGGCTTGTTGGACGGCGGCGTCGTCCACGTCGCGGTGGCTTGAAGTTGTCATCGAATTGCTGACGACATCATAGGTCGAGCTTCCAGGTGTCGACGAAATAGTTGTCTAAACAAAAAAAAAAAATAAAGTAAAGGGAGTGAGGAGAATACGAGTACATACCCTATCTTCTGGAAGTGACTCATCTTCCATATCTTCATCATCAAAATTACTGATTTTCTTTCCAAGGACGGCTTCAACACGTTTCTTCTCTTCTCTTAATTCAGTCCGTTCCTTTTTCCTTTGTTCTTTTCTTTCTTTTTCCTGTAGCCGTTGTCGTTCTCGTTCTGCTTGCTTATTTGTAACTTCTGATTTGTATTTGTCTAAAATAGCAGCTTCAGCTTCGGTTGTCATAGCTAGAAGGGAGCCAGGTGTTTCGTCTTTTGATCTCAAAGCTTGGATGTAGTCGTCCATTAATTGACCTATTTTAGTTGCCAATTCTGGATATCTCTTTAACATTTGCATGCTTTGATTAACTGTACGATCGATATCGGTTAAACGTTCGAGGATGCGTGGTTGTTCACGAGCTGCTGCTTCTAAACTACTGGCTAATAAATGACGGTAATGGTTGATGGCATGGGCACGGTCTTTGTGGAGAGAACGGAGGAGTTTCTCCAGACATTTCTGGACACGATGGGTCTAAAACAAGAATTTTATCAATTTCCTGTCTTGATTTACTTCAAATTTTGAAAATATTTAGAAAAAAAAAGTGGGCCTCAGCGGGATTCGAACTCGCGTTTTTTGGATTTTAGTTTGGAATTTTTAATCAGTCGGTGCCATTATAACGAACAGAAATACATTTCTAGACACGATGGGTCTAAAATAAAAAATATTAGCAATTTTCTGTCTTAATTTACTTCAATTTTTGGAAAGATTTGGAAAAAAAGATTGACCTCAGCGGGATTCGAACTCGCATTTTTTGCATTTTTGTTTTGGATTTTTATCAGCTTGTGCTTTTATAACGAACAGAAATATAGTTTGTTTTTCTTTTTAATGCGCTTGTCTGTCTCTGTTCAACACATTATCTATATGACATAGCAACGTATACAACAATGTGTTGAAAAGAGACAGACAAGTCCATTAAAAAGAAAAACGAACTATACATTCTGGATACGGTGGGTCTAAAACAAAAATATTATCGATTTTTTGTATTTATTTGCTTCAAAATTTTAAAAGATTGGGAATAATAAAAGAAAAAAAGTGTTTACCTCAGCGGGATTCGAACTCGCATTTTTTGGATTTTTGTTTGGAATTTTTAATCAGTCGGTGCCATTATAACGAACAGAAATACATTTTTGGACAGGGTGGGTGTAAGACAAGAATTTTTATTAATTTTCTGTCTTGATGTACCTCAAATTTTAAAAGATTTGGAATGATAAATGAAAAAAATTCTTTCAAAATTTCAAAATTCTGTCTCATTGTTCTTTGTTCGCCCTATTGTTTTGCTTTAAACATAAACAAATTTATAAAAACTCAAAAAAATAGATTTTAATATTTACTCAAAATTCCCTTTTTTTGAAATTTGTCGTAATAATGATAATAAAACGGGGTCGTTATTCCCGGTAATAGGTAATAAATAAAGATTGTCTTTTCTTTGAGTTGATCGAAAACTGATTAAAACAAAGAGAAATCGATAAATTTGAAAAATAAAAAGACACAAAAAACGACCTTTGTTGTGTCACCATATAATCAGATTATCTTTACTTGCATGCAATAAATAAAATGTAGAAATTATTTATTAGTTATCTTACTTTTTTCAACTTAAAAATTTATTTATTATTGAACTGTTTATTTCTAGCAAGACGTGCCAAACTATAGATAATTAAATACGTGAACACATCAATTCAGGATTTCGGAATTATTACAAACACTTTTGTAACACTGAAAATTGTTTAAATGCCCCATTATAGATAGAAGCATATGCAGTTCCGAACTAAAATTTTCATTTACCACTCTCATTAAAACTATTAACTCTAATTGCACATTTTCATCAAATGGATTTTGAAACCATAAAAGGAATGTTTAATGCATGTTTATGGTTCCATTTACAATCAATTCAAAAAGCTTTCCAAATTTTATAAAGTGGGAAGAGCAATTTCTGAACTTTGCAACCTGAAAATTATTTCAAATGTAAAAATTTGAAATTATTCAATTTGCGGTCAAATAATCAACTAGTGGTTGCCTCTAGCTATACCACTAATTAGCATTGTGTTTATTCCAAATAGAGTTTGACAATAAAATACCAACAATTGTAATAAATACACAAAAAAACTGTTTGCAATTTTATTTGAAAAAAAGTAGACAAACTGAACTGTGGATTGAATTATTAAAAGTTTTTGCAAAAATGTTCGAATATAGGGAAGTTTCTGACTGAAAATCCAAAACACCCAAGTTCGAAGCCGAATCAGAACGAATTTTTTTTAAGCGTTTTATAAAAATAGTTAAAGAACAGTGCGAAAGTAGTTTTTGCGGTTAGAAAATTAAAAAAATCCATTATTTTATCAGACTGTTTCCAGCTGAAAATCCAAAAAACACAAGTTCGTATCCGGATCAGACAAACATTTTTTTGTGTTTCTTTTTTTATATTTTAGATATTTAATCGCTTCAAAATCATATTTGGGGCATTCTTAGACAAGTATTCAGATAAAACTGCTGAAAAAGACATTATTATTTTAGAATTATACAAAAATTGACCAGAATTTGAAAATTTCGAAATTTTTAATGAAAAAAATTATTTACACTAACATAAGAACACTTAACTGTTGGTGGATTTTTTAAAAAGGTATTTAGATAAAAAATGCTCAAAAAATATAATTCGAATTTGAGCGAAACCAATTTTTTTTACTTCTTTTTTAGTAATAAAGATAAAAGCCATTCCGAGAATATACATTTTGGCAATAAAATACTGACAATTAATGGTAATAGAGTAATTTTTGCAGTTTTTGTTTTTGAATTATAACAATTCTCACAAAAGCAGTATTTAAATTATATAAAAATTGACCAAAGTTTGAAAATTTCGAAATTTTTAATTAGAAAAATATTTGCATTGTTTTAATCAGGTCAAGGTTTCCAACTGAAAATCCAAAAAACGCGGGTTCGAATCCGGATCAGAACAAACTTTTTTTCCTTCTTAACGATTGTTATTATTTAAAAAAATATTTACTCTAAAATTTAAACATTCAACCAATAGTGGATTTTTGGAAAAGAATGCAGATACAAAATACTCCAAAAAAATTACTGTGATACTTAAGTACTAAAACGCTTGATTTTCTTTATTATTGGATATTGGGTATATTTTCTTTTTTTAAAAAAAAATTTATTTCTAGTCTGAGCACTCGCCTTTTGTAATCTTTTGATTTTATGAAATTATTTTGTTGTTGTGGTTTTGCATTGGTTACTTTCTTTTTTATCCTACTCGACTTCAAAGTTAGTTAATTTCAACCTCTTGACAGGTTAGAAAATCGCTCTTGTTTCCCTAGGGAAACAAGTATCTCGCAATTTGTGGCCGTTAGATGGCGCTGAGTTAAACGTCAACTAAAGTTTCAAGTTTTTTTTAAATCTACTTAATAATGTGGTTTCTACTGTTGGAATACAAGATCTAATACAAAAAATTACGTAAATGCGAAAGACGAAAATCAGGTTAAAGTATTGAAATTCAAAAGCCTGGTTTGTCACGACACATAACCTCAAAATATTTAAAGAAAAGAAAAAATAATAGTAATTCATCACCATTCGTACTGTAATCTATACTCTAATATTGAGATATTTTGGCTGTAATCAACGTTATTAGTGTCGGTCAATTATCTGAGTTTGACACCTTTCAATTTCAAAATTTCCGTCAGCTATTGTATTTGTTGGAAAAATACGATTATTACACAGTAAGTGCCTCGACATACAACATGTTTAACAATCAGGTAAAAATATAAAAACTTTACCGGCTTCTTGTTATTACAGTCAAATTATTACGAGATATTTTGAGGTTAGGTCATATATCCGTCAGCTTATTTTACCGTTAAAAGTTTTTTTTTTTGAGTAGGAGAAATAATGTGTGCACCTCATCAATAAAGAGGTTTTCCAAGCCTCAGAAAGTGGCCAGCTTCGACTTCGTCTCAGCTGACCATCTCTTCCTTCGGCTTGGAAACTGCCTTTTTCTAGCTAAGGTGCACAATATACTATTACTGGACTCACTGAAACTGGAATTGTGAGGGTAAAGAAAAATGGTATACAGTCGCCCTGTTATCAAACTTTTAAAAATGATTTTATTCATTTTTATTTTCTCTATTATCTCAGTAATTTATAAAGATTTTTTTAATTTGAATACAGATTTGCACAACCTTCTCGATAAAAGGCGTCTTATACAGCCTGCCGCGTGGCGAGCTTACAGTGATTCTCCGCTTGGCGCTGCTTGACGATACACGTATTCTGCATATACATCTTATCTATGGATATCCATCGTGACAACTGTCAAATTTGAACTAATTCAAATTTTGTATTTAATTTTTTGTATTATATAAGATTTGTTAGTTGTTTTCTTTGTAAGTTGCAGTTAGTTATTGTTTGTTTTTTGCTTAGACCGATGGTTCGACTTCGACATAACCTCATTATTTTAACCTTAGATTGACAGTTCAGCCCAGAGAAGTGCAGTGTATATAGAAATAGTGCAACAGTGCACAGCGCCAATACGGCAGAAAGTGGCGTTTCTCCGGAATCACGATAACAATGGGAATTTATCGAAATTGGCAGGCCGCTATTAACGTCATTTTTTATTATTTTATAAAGAAGGTCGTGCAGATTTGCTATCACAATTAAATTTTCAAGAAAAGCCATCAAAATAAACGAAAACGGGTATTATAGAATTGATACTTTACAAAAAAAAATTTTAAATGTTCAAAATTTTAACAAGATTTTAATACAATTTTTTAAAATTTCATTTATAATGATTTTTGCTAAGACTACATATTAAACTCTCTTATGTTAAATAATATAATTTTCAAGAATTTTTACAATAAATTATACTTTGAAAATGTGTTTTAATCACTGTCAAAAGTAGAGATGGGAATTATCGTTCTTTTGAATGAACTAGTTCGCGCGAACTATGAGACCGATTCGTTCGCGACCGAGTGATACGTTCACTAGTTCATTTATAGTTCGCGAACTAGTTCAAGTAGTTCGTATAAAAGAACCGTTCTTTTTATTAGTTCGTTCGCGAACTACCCATCTCTAGTCAAAAGTGCCGTTTACGAAATTGGTTGGTTGATGTTTCGCCTTGACAGGTAGCTAGGTGGATTTATCAAGACATTCAAAATAATTTTTTCTAAAACAAGCAATATTAAAAGTTTTTTTTAAAAAAATTCTTTTTCGTTGTCTAGACCTTCTTGGTGAGTGATTAGAACCAATAAAATATCAAACAGTTAGTTAAACTCCCACTCTCCTCGATGTGACCTCTGTGGTGGGAGATGGTGAGGCGTTAGCTAACAATGTTAACTCAAAGATTGGTTTAAATGCTTTAATATCATTGGTTGCATCGTTTTTGTTCTTTATTGCTTTGTTTCTCCCACTTTTTTGTCACTTTCCTCCATTAATAATAATTTACGTAAACATTTTCTTGTTGTCTTATCAAAAGAAATTGAGAGGAGACCTGAATAACCTTTCTTGTGAAAAGAAAATCCCGCAATGTGTATTTTTGAATACGATGCGATATACAATAAAAAGTTATCTGATATAACCCTTGGGCGTCAATACGAAGCTGAATTTCTGAAAATAGTCCTTTGATCGTTCGTTAAATAAATGTCAACGCCACTATTCCGCACTAATTACTTACATTTAACGGCGCGTCATTCAACGCTTGAGTATAACAAGTCATCGCTTCCTTTTTCCTTTGATTAATATGCGCCAACACCCTTTGTTGGTGCATTGCTGCAAGTTGATGTTTTTCCGCATCACCTTCCTCTTCCAAAGCTTGTACAGTCTGCTGAAATCTCTGCGTCATTCTCTGTTTGAACTCGTCTGCGCCTCGCGGATCTGTTTGCCGCATATCCTGGTACCGCTCCTCCAAATCCGACCAGTCTTTCATTACCCTCGTGACTTTCTCCCTGTGTGTCTCTTCAAGCCGTTCCTGGGCCTCCTTGTAGCTCTGATGCTCGTTCCTGGGATCGAAATGCGTGAAATAGGGGTCGGGTGTGGGCACTGATGTGGTTTTGGGTGTTGTGGTCGTGGTGGTTGTCGTTGTTGATTGTTTGCTTGTGGATGTCGTGCTTGAGGGCGTTGTGTCCCAATCGTCTGAATCGTCGTACTCATCATCATCGTCGTCGTCATCGTCGTCGATGTTAGGATCGTCGGAGAGTTCCGTGTCGTCAGCTAGGTCCTCCAGGTCGTCCTTGTCGTCGTCTTCGTCGGATGCAGTCGAGTCATCGTCATCAATATTGTCAAACATGTCTTGCTCTTTTTTGAGGATAGCCAAGTCGACTGGTTTTTTAGGTTTCATATTGTCTGGAATATCAAAATAAATGACCTTTAATCGGAGTAAATTAAAATTTATAACTATATTATACGGTTTAGTAGTCTTGAGGGAATCAAAGTTTTAGTTGCGGATAATGTTAAATGTCCCGAGTGGATTACGAGAGAAACAAGCACTCAATTTATCTTACATGTTTGTGAAATATGAAGGCTGCAATAATAATAATAGATTTGATTTTAGGTTGATGGAAGGAAATCTCGACGAGGCTAAAAGGGATTTTATTCAATTGGGACTTAATTTAGTTACTTTAGAAGGGTTTTATCTAATGAAATTGTGTATCATACGGTCTTTTTAGACATTTGCAAGTCAATTCGATGAATCACTTTGTCTATCTACAAGATTTTCCCAAACAAACGTCATTTTCAAATTCGTGAATCGACTTGATCTCTTGAAGAATCACTCATCTTGATTGTAATCACAGCAAGGTAAATCGTAAAAGGATTATTAAAACAATCACACCCTACTCTAACATCGCTCAAGTGTGCTCCTCTTACTGTTATCCTTTTATGATTCACCTTGCTGTAGAAAATTTAAAAAAAAATTCATAGACACTTTCAGAATGTTTTTTAGTTATTTAGGTAAACAAAATGGTGTTTCCATAGCAACCCAAAATTGAGTGGTTGTCAAGGCAACAACCAATATCAGTAAAAAATAGATTCAGTGCAATAAGCACGTCTGTATCGTTTTGAAATTCAATCAATTGGAACATAAAAAGTGTTAGTTGAGTGTCGTAGCCTAGTATGTGGTTTCCATTAGTGGTTTCAGCTATAAATCTGCACTAGACGTTTGGATATAGCTGTAGAAAGTTCATACATGCATATCCGATGCAATTCTGTCTCTAGAAAGAGAATAAATCACGAAAAGTGGTTGTTTTGCGTCTGAGAAATGTCTATGACCTTTGTCAAAATGGTGATAATAGATGCAGATTTGATTGTTCGATTTGTAATAAAGCGAGTATCTTTTGAAATAAATGCGGTAGTTCAATTTCGCGTTAGTTCTAAATCAAATGAGCTTCATTTATCTACGTCAGAGCTTTAGTGATATTCTGGAACAAATACGTCCTCACACTTAGTGCTCCATCCCAAAACCCGACCTTAAACTAATGAACTGTTATATGCTTTGAATGTAGATAATCGACCATTGAAAGATTGAACTCGAATAAGCAAACTTTGATGGTGACGTATGTTTATGACATAAATGCGTTCGTTCGGAAATTAAACCCAATTTACAGTTCAATGAGGACGAATCCTAAGGCACTAAATAAATTCGATCGCGGTCAACTGAAAAATAAAAAACAAACCGAATTGAAATATATTGCATTGTAGTTGAGCAAGACAAAATTAATAACTCTATTTAGAAACAAGTACGGAATGAGTTTTTCCAGAATTACAACGCTATTTCCAACTTTAAGGGCTGTAATGCGTTCCAACTGACAAGCTGCAATTTAGTTCATTGTGAAAACGATTTATGATGCAAAGCGATTTTTAAATGAAAATAGAATCTTGCACCATTTTAAAGAAATTTGCATTAAAAACAAACACCAAAATTGAAACCACTAACCAAATTTGGGACTGATTTAATTTACAACTTAATATCCAAAAAACGCGAGTTCGAATCCGGGTCAGACCATTCTGTTTTAGAAAAGTTGAGCCAATTAAAATTTTCAAATTAAGAGATTCATAATAATTATACTATTCTCAAGATAGAAAGAAATAAAGACTTCTAACAGAAAAATTAGAAAACGTAAATTCGAATTTTGTACAGACACATGCTACCAAGAAACTGAAAAACTGGGAAAACCTGGATAAAGTCAGGGAATTTAATTTATTCTGATAAACAAGCGTTTGAAGAGTAAGCGGTTTATCAGAAGCGATCGTAGTTATTACTGTGCGAATATCGAGTTATTTATGTATCATATTATTGTTGTGTTGAACCGAAATACGATAATTTATGGACCAAAGTGCGACAACAACGAATTGGTCGGAAATAATGTAGAAATAAGCGCGTTTGTTGTTAGAAAAATTCGAACAAAAAGAAGAAAACGATGCGACAAAAAAGAAGAACAACAGAAAATTTTAGACAAAATAGAAAAAGGAAGATTCAAAGACGATGAAAATCATCAAAAAATTCTGGTAGATCTCGGATAGCTACTTTTAGAAGAAAAAAGAACAAAAGTAGGATTTAAAAAGAAATAATTTTCGAAAAACAAAACTAGATTTTCAAATAGGCTTGATAAACGGCATTTGGAAGAAAAGAATGAGAGATGACAGTTCAAAGAAAATGAAGAATTCGGGAAGCTAAAGAAAGTTCTAGAAGAACAACAGACGATTCTAAAGGAGCTTGAAAAACAACGATTGGAAAGGAAGGAATAGCATGAAAGAAAAGAACGAAAGAAGATGCTGGAAGAGAAAAGTGTAAGCGAATTAGAAGAATGAAATTAAATAAAAGCTACGACTGAAACTGAAGGAAAAGCAAAGAAACCTTTAGAATGCTTCGGAAGTTTGACACTTTGCAAGATGCCTTTCATATTTTCGTATTAGAGGAGAAAAAGGATTCGACAAAGTTCTAGAAAATCAAGAAAATTTGGAGAGAAAGGTCGATAAAATAGAAGTGAAAGTAAAAGAAAAATTTTTGAAGAAAAGAAGTTTAAGGACGTCGCTTAGAAGATAAAGTACTTCACAACAAGGTTTTGGAAATGCAAGAAACAATTCTGGAATAATAAAAGATTTTGGAAGTGCTTGAAAAACGGCGTTTGAAAGAACAAGAAGACAAAAGAAGACAAGAAGACAAAGAAAAATTTGAGAAGCAACGCTTAGAAGAAAAAGAAGTTTCTAGAAGCACATAAGGCGATTCTAAAGAAGCTTGAAAAACAACGATTATAAAGGAAACGGGAAGTGCTACAAAGGAGAAATCATGTGGAAATAACATTTATTTTTGGTTACTCTGTATTATATTGTGTCTGTTGTACTAAAAATTTGTTATGATTTCTTTGCAAAAAACCCGAAAAACATTGGCCAAATGTCAAGAGAAGCTAAAAAGAAGAGAAACGATGACTCGACGAAAAATAACAACTGATATTTCTACAAGAAATGGAAAAATAATGACTTCGGAAAACTGCTTTTAGAAGAAAAAAGAACAAAAAATGCTTCTAAAAAATGCGAAATAATTTTGGAAGACCAAGAAAGTATTTTCAAGGAGTTTGATAAACGGCGTTTAGAAGAAAAGGAATATGAAAGACGACATTTAAAAGAAAATGAAAAGTTGGAAAATCGACGATTACAGGGAAAAGAGGAGCTAAAGAAGATTGAAGAAGAGGAAAATACGATTCTAAAACAGCTTGAAAAACAACGATAAGCAAGAAAAGAAGAAAGAAAGAAGGTGAAGAGAAAAAGAATTGAAGAAACGACGATGATAAGGAAAAGAAAAGCTAAAGAAAGTTCTAGAAGGGCAAAGGGATTCTAAAGGCACATCGTTCGTATATATTGTAGAAATACTCGTTGAAGAACATCGACTTTGCAGATTTTGTCCTAAATACCCTTATTTCTGTTGTTTCTACAGACTAAAAACAGAATTAATTTGTAGGTTACGTGTAGAAGTCGCCTTGACATTCCTGATAAATTGTAGATAGTGTCGCAATACTTACTATATAAAGTCGCATTTTTTTTTATTAAATATTGTATAGAAAAAGGTAGATTGGTAAAAAACTTTTTTATGTCATATCACTCAGGTAGAAAAGCATTTACAGCCTTCGCTATGCTCAGGCATCAATAATGAACCAGAGTGCTGCAAATGCCCACTTTTTGCCCCAGAAACACAGTAAATAAAGCTTCTTTAATAATTGTCTTATTTCAGGAAAAGGTATTTAATAAAAAATATCACTAACATACGTCTTTAGTAAGAAAAAGCTTACTTAATACCGGTACAAATTATTGATTAAGTTTTTCGCACAAAAAGTTCGTAATCCTCTAAACTGCTCTACTAAAAGAGTAGCGATGTTATCGAGTGTTGTGAGTAATGAGAGAAAATAAAAAGAAGTTTCAAGTACAAGAGAGATAAACTGCGAAAATTTTCAGTTCAAGTGCCAATACTCTCTTAAAACTTCAAGTTAATTAAAAAAATATATGAAGAAGAGAAGTGTCTCATAAATTCTGTGAGAGTATTACAGATTTTGAGATAATAGATTTTCCAGCTGAAAATCCCAAAAACCGGAGTTTTTCTTACTGAAAATCAATAAAAAACGAACAGTAAATAACCAATACAAAAATTATTTTAGAAATTTTCAGTTGAAAATTAATTCATTTGGAAGCCTGATGTCCCAAAAATTAGTTTGGGACAGCAGTTCAGAATGCGTAGTAGCGTTTTAGTGGACCAAAATGTTTATTGTGCATGCTCAGTTCAGTTTCGAACTGTTTTGAACTTGTTCTGAAGTGTTGTTGGTACAAAAACCTATCAATTTGATAATTTAATTTTCTAAATTAATAAATAAATTCTATTCTTAAAAAGATTTTTATATAACAGAATATCTAATTTGATAAAACATTAGGAAAATTGTGTTCTTGTTTAGTTTCTATCTGGTATAAAAAGCTATTTAAGTGTGTAAGTTTTTGGAGGGTAGAGGTAAAATGAAGCGAGTGTTCTCTATTTTAACGATAGAAAGTTATTCACACGGAAGGAAACAAAGCGATATGTGTGTAGTTATGTATAAAAACTTGCCTTTGAAGTGTTTGGGACAGCATACAAATTCCACACCACTAAACAAAGAAATGCCACAGGGAAGAAGCATGGCAAAGGATCGTAACTGGAGTCCTCTTTCTTGGCAAGCATTGCCTGCAGTAGCATTCCATCGGCCAAACGTCCAACAATTGCTCTGATTGTGGATGTGATCGAATAAGCAATTTTCAGGCACCAAAAGGGCGTCCGACTGAAACGGACCCTCTGAAAACAAACAAATATATTACTTTAAAATATATCTTTCTATAAACACCTTAGAGAGATTTATAATTCGAACCACAAAACAATATATTTTAGATCGAAAATTATATTAAAAAAAACAATAATGGAAGCCAAAAAAAGTAAAAAATACGGCATGAATAATTTATTTCTGCTATGAATACATACAACAATAATTTTATAAATCAAAAAACTTGATATTCACACAGTAATCACTACGATTGTTGTCGCTTACTAGCTGCTCGGTTATTGTTTTGGCGCCGCTTGTATAACGATACATCCTCCTAGCAATTATTAATTAGGAACGTTTTCTCGTATCCAGTCAGTGCCCTTGACGAATATTTCCCAGAATTTCCCAGTGTGATTCATAATTCTGGAAGTGTTCGCCAACTGTCTGGACAAGTTCCTAATATTGCCCCCCTCTAAAACATTGTTTGCCCTGCTTTTTTACATGCTTATCTAGAATCGTCTGTTGTTCTTCTAGAAACTTCTTTAGCTTTTCTTTTTCTCATAATGACGTTTCTTCTTTTTTTTCTCGTCCAGCACCTTCTTTGGTTCTTCCTTTTCTTGGAATTTTGTTCTTTGTAATTTTCTCTTGCAAAGTGTAAAATTTCCGTTATTTCCCGTTGTAGTTGTTAATTTTTCTCCTTTAATTCCGTGAAACCTTTCTTTTCTTCTTCCAGTATCTTGTTTTGTTCTTCTTTCCTCTACAATCGATGTTTTTTAAGTTTCTTTAGAATCGTCTTTCAACCTTCTTTAGCTCTTCTTTTTCTTCTAATCGTCGTTTCTAGAATTCTCCTTTTCGTCTCTCAATTGTCGTTTTTCATTCTTTTTCTTCCAAACGCCGTTTTCAGGATCTCCCAGAATCTTTTATTGTTCTTCTAATATTCTTTCGTGCATTTCCAAGACCTTTTTTTGTTGTTCTTTATCTTCTAACTGACGTCTTTCAACTTCTTCCAAAAATTTTTTTGCTCGTGTAATCATCGTTTCTCATATTCTTTTTCTTCCAAACGGCTTCAAGCGTTTCAAGCTCTTTCAAATCCTCTTTTGTTCTTCCAGAATCGTGTCATACATTTTTAGAACCTTCTCTTGTCCTTCTTTTTCTTCTAAAAGTCTTCTTTTCTTCTAGAAATTTCCGCTGTTCTTCTTTTTTGTCAAGTCGTCGTTTCTGTTCTCTTCAAATTATAACAAATATTGTAGTACAACAGACACAATGTAAGAGTTATTTTAGTAAATGCAGAGTAATTTCTCCTTAGTAGAATTTCACGTTTCCTTGATACAACCGCCTTTGGTTCTTCCAGAACCCTCTTTAGCTTTTCTTTTTCTTCTAATCGTCGTTTCTAGAATTTTCCTTTTCGTCTCTCAATTGTCGTTTTTCATTCTTTTTCTTCCAAACGCCGTTTTCAAATCTTCCAGAATCTTTTATTGTTCTTCTAATATTCTTTCGTGCATTTCCAAAACCTTTTTTGTTGTTCTTTATCTTTTAACTGACGTCTTTCAACTTCTTCCAAAATTTTCTTTTGCTCGTGTAATCATCGTTTCTCATATTCTTTTTCTTCCAAACGGCTTCAAGCATTTCAAGCTCTTTCAAATCCTCTTTTGTTCTTCCAGAATCGTGTCTTACATTTTTAGAACCTTCTCTTGTCCTTCTTTTTCTTCTAAAAGTCTTCTTTTCTTCTAGAAATTTCCGCTGTTCTTCTTTTTTGTCAAGTCGTCGTTTCTGTTCTCTTCAAATTATAACAAATATTGTAGTACAACAGACACAATGTAAGAGTTATTTTAGTAAATGCAGAGTAATTTCTCCTTAGTAGAATTTCACGTTTCCTTGATACAACCGCCTTTGGTTCTTACAGAACCCTCTTTAGCTTTTCTTTTTCTTCTAATCGTCACTTCCCGAATTCTTCATTTTCTTTGAATTGTCGTTTCTCATTCTTTATCTTCCAAAATCTTTTTTGTTCTTCCAGAATTCTTTCTTGCATTTCTAGAACATTCTTTTGTTGTTCATCTTCAACTTCTTCCACAATTAAAAAAAAAATACCACTGTAGTGTACGATATTGTCACTTGCTGGAATTTGTCAGGAACATCAAGACGACTTCTACACATAATCTACAAATTGATTCTGCTTTTAGTCTATAGAAACAACAAAAATAATGCTAATTAGGACATAAGGGTTATCATTAATAAGAATTCTGCAACGTATCTGCGAATTCGGAGTTCTTTTTCAAGTATTTCTACTATATTTACGAACGAAGTTTCTATAGAATCGTCTGTTGCCCTTCTAGAAGCCTCTTTAGCATTCCTTTTTCTTCTTTTCTTTTTCCCTTCCAGCACCTTCTTTAGTTCTTACTTCTTTGCCTATCGTTGTTTTCCAAGCTCTTTTAAAATCGTGTTTTGTTCTTCTTCAACCTTTTTTAACTCTTCTTTTTCTCGTAATCGTCGTTCTCCAACTTATGTTTTCTTCCAAACTCCGTTTTTTACTAGATACACAAACTAAGCTTCTCTAGAATCGTCTGTTGTCCTTCTAGAAATTTCATCAGCTTTTCTTTTTCTCTTAATTGTCGTTTCTTCTTCCTTTCCAGCACCTTCTTTCGTTCTTACCTCTTTGCCTATCGTTGTTTTTCAAGCTCTTTTTGTTCTTCTTCAACCTTCTTTAACTCATATTTTTCTTGTAATCGTCGTTTCTCGAACTTTCCTTTTTCTTTTAAATGTTGCCTCTCGTATTCTTTGTCTTCCAACCCCGTTTTTCAAGCTTTTTTAAAATTCCATTTTGTTCTTTCAGACTTGTTTCTTGCATTTCCAGAACCTTTTTTTATTATTCTTTAGCTTCTAACCAACGTCTTCCGGAATTTTCTTTTGCTGGTGTAATCGTCTATCTCATATTATTTTTCTTCCAATCGCCGTTTATCAAATTCTTTCAAAAACCTCTTTTGTTCTTCCAGAATTAGTAGTTTTCGGAGATCTTCCAGGATTTTCATATGTTTTTCAGCGTCTACGAGTCTTCTTTTTTCAATTTCTTCTACAATTATCCGTTGTTCTTCTTTTTGTTGAGCTTCTTTCCACTGCAAAACGCTGCAAGCGCTAAAAAGCAGGGAAAAGGCCCGTTAAAATGTATACGCTATGATCCCAAAATGGCGGCACGACGTGGCATCACTCGTAAAAGATGATAAAATAAGTCGTGGGATGTTTGCATGTTACAATTAAAAGAAAACAGAAAGCGTAATAACTAATAATAGTAGTAATAAATTTGTTAAAATTGAATTTAACTAAGCTAATCCTTCGCCACAGTCTGAGAAGTGTTTTATAATTGAATTATTTGAAATTGTCTTGTCTAATTCTGAGTAAATAAAAAAATTGTCGCCGTGTTTGAAGCAAGTGTAATAAAAATATCTCTCAATATTTACGTAAGTGAAATGTGTGAGTTGTGAAATCGTCAAATATCGTAGGTTTCTTCTCCGAAATGTTGCAGTAAGATAAGAAGTGATAAAGTATAAACAATTATGCATACTGTCATCTTGTGGTTGTAAGCAAGACACGGATTTATTACTGCTACCACAAGGCGCATTCTGTATTAAATTATTTCGGTAAATCTCTCGCCCTTCACAAAAATAACTCTCGTCAAGATTACTAAAAGGAATTCAATTTTACAAGGTTCTGCCAACATAATGGTTCTGTTATCATTTCGCTTTATTGACAATATACTCAGTTTATGAAGGAAAAACTTTTTTCATCAAAGTGATTTTGTAGTTTTAAATCGTCTCACAATTCTTTTTTTTTTTTAAATTGCTTTTGTGCAAAATGTAAATAGTAGTAATGAGTTTATCCAGGGGAAAGACTGCAGACAATTTTCAGAAAATAGCACAAGTGTGCTGTACTTTTACAATACTTTTGTTTAAAATTATCGGTAATTTGCCGTGCACAAGGGATATTAGCATTGAATACACGATACTGCAGAGAACTGTAATTAACGCTTCATTTAAATTGATATTTCTCGTATGAACTGACGTTAAAGGCAAGCTCTACTGAAAAATTTAGAACGGACAGGATGGCTGTCTCTCATTATTACATTATTACAGCTTATGTCCGTAATTGTAAACACTAAGGGAACCACTAGATGATTTGATTGATGCCAGTAAACAAGAATTTTGGACCTACACCCAAATATTACTGGTGATTCTGTGACAAAGCACACATCCAGAATTGTCGGTCCTATAAGCGAAACAGGAAGTGCTACTAAGAAAAAATCACATTGAAATAACTTTTATTTCTGGTCACTCTGTATTTACTAACATTATTATAATATTGTGTCTGTTGTACTACAATATTTGCCATGATTTCTTTGTAAAAAGCGAAATAAAATTGGTCGAATGCCAGGAGAAGCCAAAAAAAAAAGAGAAACTACGACGGAACATAAAGAACAACGGAAACTTCTAGAAGAAATGGAAAAACAAAGCCTCGAAGACGATGAAAAACATGGAAGATCACGGAAAACTACTTTTAGAAGAAAAAGAACAACAAAAGAAGGTTCTAAAATAGTAAGAAACGATTCTGGAAGACAAAAGAGGATTTGAAAGAGCTTGATAAACGGCGTTTGAAGAAAAATAATATGAGGAATGACAATTACACAAACAAAAGAAAATTCTGGAAGAAGTTGAAAGACGTCAGTTAGGAGATAAAGTACAACAAAAGAAGTTTCTGGAAATGCAAGAAACAATTCTGGAAGAACAAAAAAAGAGTCTGGAGGAGCTTTAAAACCGGCGTTTGGAAGAAAAAGAATGAAAGACGACAATTGTAAAACGAAAAGAAGAATTCGAGAAACGACGTTTGGGAGAAAAAGATGAGGTAAAGAAGGTTCTAGAAGAATAAAAGACGATTTTAAAGGAGCTTGAAAAACAACAATTGGAAAGAAAAGAAGAACAAAAATAATGCATACATAAATAATACAAAAAAATCTTCTAGGTATTCCAGAAGAGAAAATCTATGTGTAAAATCTTAAAAAACGTTGACAAAGAGAAATGAAAAAAAAATAAAAAGATCTCGGAAAGCTACTTTTAGAACAAAAAGAAGAACAAAAGAAGGTTCTAACAATGTAAGAAACAATTCTGAAAGAACAAAAGATGATTTTGAAAGAGCTTTATAAACGGAAGAAATACGATATAAAAAACGATGATTAGAGGAGCAAAAGAATATTCTGGATGAAGTTGAAAGACGTCAGTTAGAAAATGAAGAACAACAAAAGAAGGTTTTAGAAATGCACGAAATAATTCTAGAAGAACAAAAAAGATTCCGAAAGAGCTTGGAAAACGGCGTTTGGAAGAAAAAGAATGAAAGACGACAAGTAAGAGACGAAAAGAAGAATTTGAGAAACGCCGATTAGGAGAAAAGGATGAGCTAAGGATCTAGAAGGATGAAAGACGATTTTAAAGAAGCTTGAAAACAAGGATGGGAAAAGAAAGAAGAACAAGAATAACGCAGATATAAATAATACAAAAAAAATCTTCTAGGTATTCCAGAAGAGAAAATCTATGTAAGAAATTTCAAATGACGTTGACTGCAAAATAAAAGAAAAAAAAAGAGAAACGCGGACACATAAATCTTCCAGAAAATCGTTGCAAGAAGAACATGAAAAGCGCTGTCTGCTAGGTGAAGAAGATGAAGAACAGCAACTTAAACAAGAAGAAAAAAAAACAGAAAAGGCGAAACAAACAAGAAAAAAGGAAAAAGAATTAGATTTGCTAAAATACAAAAGAAATTCAAGGATGTTAAACAAAAAGTCGATAAAATCAAGCAAGAAGTTGAACCATTTGACAGAGTTAATTAGTCTGTTGGTTAGATAAACAGAAAAAAGAGGTAATTAAAAGAAGCGGCAGAGAAAGTAACAAATTAGAGAGTAAATAAAGTAAAAAACTAGAAAGACTGTCTCACTTAGAGAGTACGAACCATTGTTACATTGCTGGGTGTAATAAACAGTTGAGACACCTAAAATGCTTTTGAGAGCTGCATCTAATGATAGCTTAGAAAATGTAAGCAAATTTCTATAAAAAAATTCAATTTTAATGATAAAAATAAATTCTTAAATAACTAAAAACTATCGTTCAGAGAAAAAAAACTACGACAAAAAAATCAAAAGATACCTCAGAAGAACTTAAAAGACGATCACCAAAAAAAATCAGAAAAACTTAAAAAATGACAAATGCAAGAGAAAGAAAAACAAGAAAAATGCCGACATAAATAATAGAGAAAAATCTTCTAGGTATTTCAAATGAAAAAGAATCTATGTAGAAAAAACCAAAAATGACGATTGGAAGAGAAAGAAAAACAAGAAAAACACCGACATTTAAAATAGAAATTTCAATAGCTTACGTAGTAGATGTTTTCAAGAAACTCGTTTTCTAAGTAAAAAAAAATTGGAAGTCAAAGAAAAAATAAAAAAGAAGCATAAGAAATATAACATAAAGCAAAAGGAAAACAAAAAGATCGAGAAAGACGACAAAAAATGACGAAAAATGTCAGAAACAAGAAAAAGAAGAAAGAGGAAAACGTTGCAGAGGAGAAAAAGAGCAAGAGAAACGATTAGAAGAAGATGAAAAGCAAAGCTTCTTAGATTAAGAAGATGAAGAACAGCAAGTAAATAAGAAGAAAAAATAACAGAGAAGAGAGACAAAGAAAAATGAGAAAGAAACACAAAATAATTCGGGAAAGTTAAACAGAAAATCGATAAATTCAAGCAAAAAATTGAACTTTTTGAGTGCTAATTAGTTTTAATTAGTGCTAATTAAAGAGTTGGACAGAGAAATAGCTAATCAAAAGAAGCGGCAGATAAAGTAATTAGAAAGGAAATTTTCACTTAGAGCGCATAAACCATTGTTACATTGGTGGTTGCAATAAATATTTGAGACACCTTCATAATACTTTTGAGAGCTGCGTCCAATGGTAGCTCAGAAAAAGTAAGCAAAAATATCACCCTGAGAAAAAAAAAGTTGCTTCAGAAGAACTTAAAAAATACTAACTAAAAGAAGAGGAATCCAGAGAAACTTATAAAACGACGGCTGAAGAGAAAGAAGAACTAGCAGAACGCTGACATAATAATAATAATAATAATTTATCTATTTGTGTTAAAATTTACAAAATAAATTTACACTCGTCTAATGTAATGTTTGGTACCGATTCAATGTATTCCTCAAAGCTGTAGAAGGCTTCGTTAACTAGGAACTTCCTAATAGTCTTTTTGAAGGCTTTGAAATTATGGTTTTTTATCCATATAGGCAGTGCATTTGGTGCAGAAATATAAAAGACTATATCGTGATTTATTTAACCTGGTAAAATCTAAATTTATAAGAGACTTGTGTCTAGTAGAGTACCTATGTTCATGCGATGTGTAATTGTTAATGTTCGTATAAATAACAGAAAAAAAATCTTCTAGAAGTTTTGGAAAAAAGCTGTGAAGACTTAAAACACGAACTGAAAGAGAAAAAAACAGTTCTATTATAGAAGAAATTTGACAGAAAACTAGATGTTTTAATAGAATCGTTTTTGAAGTAAAAAAAGATCTGGAAAACGGAGTAATAAGAGAAAATAAAAAAAGAGGAAATTGAGAACAACAGGACACATTACAGTAATGGAACCACCGTCATAATGAGTAAATTTCTCTTTTTTTTTATAAAAAATGAATTAGGTATTTTATGTTTTTAAATATTTTGCAATAATTTGTATTTGTTTATAGTTTTTCCTTAACAGTTTTTAAATAAATTCTTCGCGAATTTGTCGAGATAAAAACCGCCACACCGAAATTGGATCAATTTATATCTGTCAAAAAAAGTAATAAAAAATAGTCGCAACTACACCGCCATCAAAAATTCACATTTCATATATTGTGAAAGAAATCCGCATAAAGGTCAGCGAATGGTCCAGAATAAAAATGGATAAATAAGAAAGGTTGAGAATATTGGATTTCACGTATGCGGATAAAATTTTCTGCGCGTAATTTTTTTTTATACATACCTAAGCATCGGAACGGTTTGACCCATCTTGCAGTTTTACATTTGCCTCTAGCTTGAGTCCCCGATGTGGATCCAGCCTTACACCACGACGCAATCTTCAAATAATGACTGCTTTCCACAATATTCGTGATGTCTCTTTTAGGGTACACCTGAAAAAGCCAAAAAATGATCGATCATCCTCGAAATTGGCTCGAAGAAATCAAATCTAATGATATTTGCCGGGAGGGGCGGCTTGATTGATTATCGGTGGCCATTATTGCGAGTAATCGATCCTCGAATAAAACGATTCAAGAACACACACAGATAGGGTTGCCAACTTTTCGATATCGAAATAAAGGGACATTGTCAAAGGGGTATTTAAGACTGTTTTTTAGGGAGTAGGGGGAGGCGTCGAGGAGGATTGAGTTTGCATTATTTTTACCGCCTTACTATAGTTTTTAGAACACTTCCTTTAGGTAGGCTCTTAGACAATTTTTTATATCCGGTTTTTCAAGCAACAGTTTAGGAGCCGAAGGTGGTAATTATTCAAAAAACAAATGGTTCTACAAGGTTTATTATAAACAAATAAAAAGTATTACCTTTTGGTTCCTAAATTCAATTAAAATGTTAAAATATACATTTTTGAAAGACGGAAACGAGAATTATTGTAAATCGACTCTTCTAATCCCAGACTTTTTCAATATCTTACTCGAAGGGCCTTCAATTTTTAACACAATTTTTATATGAAAATAGAGAAAAATATAAAGTGTCCCAAAATTCTTTTTTTGTTATTTGGTATTTCCGTTTATTTGCTTATAAAAAATTATCTGCCTTTTTAATGTTTCAGGATTTATAAGGGCTAATAAGCCCTGAAACGTTAAAAAACAAAAATAAAAGTCTAAAAAAAGAGTGCCATAAGTAGAACTATTGCAAAATGTCGCGTCTATACTCAAATCTTTTTTCTTCATCCCGCTCAAAGGATAACAGTGACTTTTTGATTGTCATTCTGATTGCTAAATGATGTACTTTTACGCACTAGTGTGTAAAAGTGACATAATTTCAAGCACTAGTGCTCAAAAATTAAAAATACATTTTTTATTTTATTTATTTATTATAAACATGAAAAGTACAATTACTTAAGTGATTAAATTGAACATTCGAAGATTTCAGATTTCTTTCTTGAACTTCAATACAAGTGGAAACGGTACTTGTGGACGCCACTTCAGATTTGCTATTTTAAGTTAGCAGATTCTTCTTCTCTTTGATACAGTTTCTTCTTTTCTCATAATTTTCATCGAAATTGCATTTTTGATTTCATCAGAGTTTTCTCTGTAACTTTCCCCACCAGAACTCGATCGCCATCTTCCATATCTTTTAACTAATGTAATATTTGCTCCAGAATCTGCTAAGAGTGTTGCTGAACAACGGCGAAAGCAGTGCCCGGTATATTCTTTTGCATTTAGAAGACCGAGAATTCTGCAAGTTTTTTAGGCATATCTTCAATAGTATTTATATCAACAGGTAGCATACAGCACCTGGAATTTCTGTAGGTTAAGAAGAATCTCTGATGTTCAGTATGAGGAGGTCGAAGCTGTGCGTATTTGCGGAAAATTTCTAAGAAAGTAATCCCACCTACAAATCCTTCAGTTATTGTAAACACTCGTGAAATTTTTGACTTGGTGTTCGGTATCTTCAATTTAATAAAACTTTTACAATCTTCTATATCTTTTACCTTCAAAAACGTAATTTAATCTCTGCGTAACGCGCCAAAAATCCCAGTAATTAGCACAACTTTTGCCAATAAATAGTCTTTGTCATCAGCTCTTTTCATGAAACGTTCTATCTCTTGTTTGGTGAATATTTTGAATTTTTTAGAGCTGTACCCACTGGTTTTCTTTTTAGAAATGCAATCAAGTTTGTAAATTTTTTGATATCTACATTCTTGTTAAGATGTATCATGGTTCTTAGCAGTGAGTAGACGGTATCCATAAAGTAGACGGCTTATACATGGAAGATAATTGCGAAAAATAGGCCAAAAGTACCTTTTCTTCAATACTTGTTACATTTTTTTCCTCACACCAACTACCAAATTTCCTGTATGTTTCTTGTAAATTTTCTTAAATTTTTCAGACACTAGCGTTCCGCAGCATTTTCAATGTCAGAATCAAATTCAGAATCGCTCATTTTTGTGTTTCTTTATCACAGAATTTAAACACAGAACCCAAGTTGACAGTCTATAATTTTATAAAAACAGTAAACAACGAAATTTACATCCATAGCAACCTGCTGTCTGCCTACTGTACAATGTGAATGTTTGATTGAGATCATTATTTAAAAAAAAAAAATAGTATATTAAAGAACGCGTATTGAAAAGTCAACTTTGTGGCACGAATTCAAGTTTATAAAACGAGCGCGAGTTTTTATAAAGAATGAGTGCCACAATGACTTTAAAAAACGAGTTCTTTATGCTATTTTTTCAACTTTGCGGGTTTTACGTGATTTTTTAAGTAAAAGAGTTAATTATTTAATCTTTAGGAACTTTTGCGTTAATACGAGATAGTTGGTGATAAAAATGTCACTAATGTGTCAATGAAGTCATTGAACTTTGAAATGTTTTCAAATTTGTCTAAATTTTTGTGTAAGTAACTCACAAATGGTTCTTTTTTACCTACCGTATCGGTTATTGATTGAATAATCCAATTGGCATTAACACAGTAAGTAAATTCTTCATTTATTCTTAAATTCCGACTCCATTTGCGGTTATCAGCGACTCCTTTCATTTCATCGTTATTTCAGTCAAGTAGATTTATACACTCATCTAGCAAATAACTTGTAAATTATCAAATGCTATGGGGGTTGTAAATGGTCAAAATAAAGACCAAAAGCTCTATTTTAGTTTCAAGTTTCACTTTAACGCTGTTCTAACCTCAAAAGAAAAGTTTGTGACATCCACCACCGCTGTCCACCCTATTTCCAAATATTTTATAGGTTAATTGCGACACACACACATACACAAACACCTTGGTGAGGTATATTGATCATCAAATGCAACAAAATTTATTCGATTACAATTAATTATAATCCTCAAGCTGACGTAAATAAACGTGACGTTTCATTCCATCGATAGCGTTATCCAGTGTTACCAATCCGAAAACAGTAAATTGCACTAGTTGTTACCGCACACAATTTGGGTACGGAATTGGCCAATTCGGACTCTGTTTCCGACGTAAAGTAGAAAAAATCTGTTATAAAACGCTATAACGAAAAAATCTTGAATGCAATACGTTGCAAAGTCGATGTCTTTTACGCTCTTGACGTGTGTTTAAAAGACTCTCTTTTTGCAACTTATTGCATTATGATGCAATTTTATAAAAAAGATTACAAACTGTTTTCTCCAGTACCTAAATTCTATTAACAATTTTAAAATAGATAAATAAAATAAAGATTTTTAGGTGTTAAAAGCGAAAATGATAGTAATTGTTCCGTATCTATCACGACTTTTTTCAATATCCGGTTCGAAGGATTATTTTTTTATTAATCTAGAATTTTTCTTAGTTTTGTACTATTTTCAACTTTTTTTTCTTTTAGTAGTCGTCTTTCTTATTCTTATTTTTTCCAAATATTGTTCTTTAAATTCGCCTAGTATTTTGTTCCTCCAGGATTTCCCAATTGACGTTTTCAACTTCTTAAATCTTCTTTTATCGTTTGATGTAGTTGTATGTTCGTCTTCTCTTCCTATGTTTAGTTTTATGATTCTTTATTTTTTTCTATTAGTCTAGAATCTACAGTGCTTTTAGAATTTCCTAAACTACGTTTTCAAAATTTTTCTTTGTTTTTTTCTTGTACAACATTAATCTTCTGATTTTGTTTTGTCATTAGGCCATCTTTTCTACAAATTTTTATAGAATCTACATTTTTTCAAATTCTTCTAAAATCTACTTCTGTTCTTCTTATTCCACTAATCGTAATTCTTCTTCATATTCTTTTCTCCCTACCATTAAATACTCTATTTACGTAGATTTTATAACTCAAGATTGGACAGAATTTTTGTTTGTTTAAACGTACTGAAAATTTATTTTGGTGGCTTAAAAGGACGTCTAAACAAATAATTTATTTTTGAAATCAACCAATAACAAATAGGCATATTAATTTTCTAACGCTTGCTTGTTTCTCTTTGATAAAAAAAAACTAGATAAAGGGACAAATTGTGTCTTTTAAGTACATGTTAAAGACTAAAGAACAGTTTATAAAATTAAAGAACTCTCCTTTGAAGTAAAGAACGATTGGCAACCCTAGACACAAATAACAAATGTTTTGGGCATATTTCTCCCCAAAATTTTCTTTTTAAAATGAACTCGTAGAAAAGCTATTAATGTTCGCTTCGTGCAGTCAAAAGTTCAAATAATTGCGAGCTGGCAATTTCACCCTTCGCGCATTAATTACGGCTCTGGGTAACGTCTCATGTTTGAAATGAATGTTTGTATTACATCTCTTGTTTTCTCTATCTTGTAATTAAATTGTACGAGACCTATTTGGGTTTACAGGAGGTTTGTGCTAATCGCCACAATTTTCATACTACAATACTAGCCACAAAGGTGTTCGATGAAATTTGAATACGAATCTATTGTACTCCAACAATTCCCTATTCAATTCAGTCGATTGTTATGCCAAATTTCAACTATTAACCTATATCTACTATATCAATACCCTAATACCAAGGATTCATCGATGGGAACTCAACATAATAAATAACGTCAAACTCCTTTTTTCAAACTTTTCTAATTGGTTTTTTTATTCTGTGTGTGTCACTCGAAAATAACAGGATAGAAACTTCGAAAAACGATTAAAATGTTAGTTATACTTCCAAAAAATTTAAGAATTATTTAGGAGTCAGTCGGTTGAATAAAGTCAGAGAAACAAGAAACAAAAAGAGCGGCAGATAAAGTAACAAGTTACCTCAGAAGATGAACATGACCAGACTATATAAAGTGAGATACGAAAAACAGATAAATAGTAAGACCAAGAAATAGGTGGTGAAAGGTAAAGAAAGAGATAAAGAGAAGAACGGAAAAACCATGTGAAGTAAAAAGTGATCTCAAGAGAGAAATGGAACAAAGTGAAGATCCAAAAAGAAAGAGATAGAGAGAAAGAGAAGAACGGAAAAACCATGTGAAGTAAAAAGTGATCTAAAGAGACAAATAGAAGAAAGTGAAGATCCAAAAAGCCGAACAGATGAAAGTGTAGATCCAAAAAGACAAATAGAAGAAAGTTTGGATCCAAAAAAACCGAACAGAAAAAAGTGAAGATCCAAAATGACGAATAGAAGAAGGTGTAGATACAAAAAGCCAAACAGAAAAAACTGTAGATCCAAAAATCCAAATAGAAAAAAGGACTCGTAAACTCATTAAACAAGAAAGAATGTTTCACTTGTTAAAGAACCCATTACAATAGTTGTTTGACAAAATACAGATGACATTTGTTACATTTGAGGTGAAAAATCTGTAAAACTGGTAAGAGCTACATCTAATGATAGCTCGAAGAAAGTGAACGACTTCTGGAAGCAACGGCTGTTAGAAAAATAATTTTAAATTTTAATCAACAGAGTCCAGTGTGAAAAAGAAAAACAAAACATTACAAATAAGAAAAACGCAAGAAAGAAGAAGAAGAAAAGCAATGCAATCAAAGAAAAGAAAGAGAAAAACGCGACGCAAACAAAAATAGAAAAAATCTTCTAGAAATAGTTTTCAATAGAATTCTTTTATTAATTAAAAAATTCATTTGAAGTTAAAGAAAGAATTAAAAAGAAGCATGAGAAAATACAACGAAAAGCGAAAGAAAAGCGACGTACGAGGGGAAAAAGAACAGCAAAAGTAAAAAAGAAAGGCGACTAGAAGATGATAGAAAATATCCGTAACAGGGAAATATTGAAGAAGAGAAAACGAACAAGACGAAAAGCGCTAGCTGCTAAGTTAAGAAGATGAAGAACAGCAACGCAAATAAAAAAACAGCACAGGCGAGATAAACAAGAAAGAAGGGAGAAGTATCAGATGCGTAAAATATACAAAAGTAATTCAAGTATGTTAGAAGTCAAACAAAAAATTAAACAATTTGATAGAGTTAATTAGTCGGTTGGTCAGATAGAAAGAGAAAGAAAAACGATGTAAAGCTCAAAAAGAACAACAGAAACAACTCTGCAAAAAATGAAGTGGAAGGTAAAAAACAAATAAGAGCAATAAAAAGCAATGCAATCAAAAAAAAAAGATAAGAACACGATGTCAACAAGTAAAAGAAAAGTAAGAAAAGCAACCTAAACAAGAGAAGAGAGAAAATGCATTAGATCTAGAAAAAAGAACAAAAATGTATCAACAAAGTTAGGCAAAAAGTGGACAAAGTAGGAGAAAATGGCCGATTAAAAAAAATTTGAGGCTATTGAGGGTTAATAAACCAGAAAGAATATGTTATCTCTCAAGAAACCCATAAATAATAGATTTTTGACAGAAAACAGCTGACATTTGCAATGATTAAGAGAGTGAACAATAAACGTATTATAAGGATATAAAAAAGTGACAGAGGTATAAAAAACATAGAGTAGAGAAAAAAGGCTGAAAAAAAAGAAAAAAACCAGAAAAGCAAGCAAAAGAGGAGTCAGGGTGTTACAAACAAGAAAATAAAGAAGAAACGCAAGTTAAAGTAGGAGAGATTAGGCTGAAAAATGTCACAGAAAAGAAAAAGCGCAAAAAAAAAGAAACGACAAGAAAGACAACTAGAAGAAGAAGCAAACAAGAAAAAAAAGCGTAATAAAGCGAGAAATAACAGGTTAATACATGTCGTTCAACGGACTAAAACATAAGGGAATTAAAAAAATGACAGAAATATCAAAATTAAAGAGTTACACAAAAGAAGTTGATGATTAACAGTAAAGAAAAAAAAACATGAATAATAAATACAAAAACAAGTGGGGCAAGAAAAATAAAAGTAGAAAAGTAAAAAAAATTAAACAGGGACAAAGTCATCCATCTAAAATAAAAGGAGGAAAGAGGAAAAACATTGCAGAGAAGTTAAATTAGAATATTACTTCTATTATTCTAATTTAACTTCTCTGCAGTGCTTTCTCAAGCTAGAGAAAACAAGAAAAAAAATGTAAAGCAAAAAATATAAACTAAAACATCGCTGAGAAGAAACAGCAAGAAAGACGACTGGAAAATGAAGAAAAGCTATTAAACCAAAGGAGAAATGAAAAGAACCGCTACCCAGACAAGAAAAATAGTGCGATCTGTAAGAAAATAGAAAAATAAGTTTACAAAACGTATTAGAAAAAGCTGAAATGCGATGAAAATAAAAAAACAGAAACCTCGAACAAAAATAAGAAAAAAAGCAACACAAACAGAGAAGAAAAAGCTTCTAATATAAAAAAATGCAAAAATAGATCAAGACAGTAAGACAGAAAGTACACATACTCAAACAAAAAATTGAAGGAAAAGTTAAATAATTTGATACAATTAAAGAACGATGACGAAAAGAAGTCAAAGAATGTTGCGATCAAGAATAAGATGAAGAGTGAGATAAAGGAAAAAAAACGAAATAAAATAAAAGGTAGAAGATAAAAAATGAAGGAAAAATGAAGAAAACCATGAAGAGCAGTAAAAGACGACGTAAATTGAAAAAATTAGGAATAACGCCTACAAAAAGTAAGAAAAACAACAAGAGAAGACAGCCGCAAACATGAAAAAGAAGTCAAAAAGCGTAATAAAACTGAAAAAAAAAGAAAAACATGACAAGGAAAAGAAATCAAGAAAAATGACGACAAAAGAAAAAGGATGAGAAAGACATAAAGAGCTATCAGTGAGATGCTGGAAGAAGTACAGAGTCAAAGACGTGATCAGGTCAAGCAAGAATTTGAATAAGAGATAAATGATAAAATTATTGAAAAGAAAACTACGATAAGAAGTTAAACAGACATGAACTAAAATGTGAAAACGAATCACGTAAAATTGTGAAACCACAGATTTTCTACGGAGATATTTCCTGGACTTTGGGAGACAGCAAAATCATTTAACGGTTGGAACTAATAGGAAAAGGTCAAGGGTTCAGGATTAAGAGCAGGAAAGGGTCGGTGATACAAAATTGTCTATTTGACTCAAAAATAACGAAACAAACTGTCTGAGAAACGACTAGAATGTTGCCTAACCCTTTGCTTTCAGAAAGTTTGCCTCTTTTACAGAAATGTAAGCAGTCCTAGATAGTTTGTCTAGCTGTAGAAGAAAAGCTACAGAAAAGATTGGATGTTATTTATGTTCTGTGATAGAATAATGTTAATTGTTGTTAATTATTGTTGTGTAAATAGAGTAATTAAACTGGAATGATTGTTTGGATAATAGAAGAGCCTATAAATAATAACTTTTTACTGTGATGTATTCCTCCTATAAAAAACTTTTTGTGTAGTTTTTCGAACTGAATCAATTTTCGGTTAATTACCCGAAAACACCGAAAGTTCGAGTTAGTCAGACGCAAAATTTTATTAATTGCCCTCGTTAGTTTTCATTAAACTTGTTTTTGCATATCTAATTGAACTTGTCTAAAATCAATACTAGTATTTATTTTAGCCTCACTCATTTTCGGAAAATAACTGCAATTTCTATCCGGAACGAAATTATTTTCAAATCAATGGTTAATGCCAGAAATCTGTATCCGCTTGGGTCGTATGTCCACATCCGATTTTAATCAAATTTGTAATTCGTCGACCGAAATCGAATTTTGTGACATTTTCCATAAGAAAGGAACATGTTAAAAAGTTGAAACATGACACAAAACCATCTGGGACTGTCCTATTCAGAATTAAATCTCGAGGTAAATCCAGTCAAGTTCTTTTCAATTTTTTATTTTTTTCTGGGAAATAATAAATTGGTGGAGGATTCTACTTAAAGAAGTTTTCATTTCAATGTAAATTGGGCTCGGAGATGAGCAGCTTGGTTTGTCACTGCATTCCAATTATGAAAAACTCCAGAAAAGAAGATTTTAAGTTTTGATAAGTACAATAAATCAATTATTTTTGACAATGACACTGACAGATGTATTAATAATAATAATAATAATAATAATAATAATAATAATATTTATACACAATTACTTTATAATTGAAGTTTTATCCACACTTACGAAACGTATAAAGCAACACTTTATCCACTAGTGGAATAATAAAATCACTTTATTCCACTAGTGGAATAATGAAAAAATACAATCTTAAATCAATCGCATTCTATTTATTATTAATATTGACATTAACATTTACATTAATAGACATTTCGTTTTTTGTTTTATAATATTTTATTTCGTTTCTATTAATAAGAAGCTTGTATTTCTTATCGGTTCCAGAACGAATAGTAGTTGTAAGAACAATGGACTCCTCTAGTAAGAAACGACTAGTACCAGGAGAACCTTGGATTTTCCTTGCGATATCAAGCTTATTAGATACAGAATCTTCGATATAAGTTTCTGCTATGGCGGAGCTCCTCCACCCACCATGTCGTTTAATTGTTGTAAGATTAACACCTCCATTGACAAGTAAAGTTGTTGAAGTGCGCCTCATACAATGGCCGGTATAAGCTTCTGCGTTCGCCAGATTCAAAACAAAGCAACTTTAGAAGGAACTTTCGATAAAGTATTAATTCCAACAAGTTGCGATGTACATTTTTGATTAGCATATCGTAAAAAAAATTTCTCAATGGATAACTTCTTCGGACGTAAGGACATGTATTCCCTACACTTCTCCACAGTGTTGATGGAAAATCCTTCTTCTATAATTGTGAATTTTCGTGTAACGCCCGTCTTGGTATCTGGTATCGAAACAATCAGGTATGCGCCCCTGTCTTCTACATCACTGATTTTTAAATTTGTCAGCTCACAGCATTGACAGCCACCACATACCTCCATTATTAATGCAATCGAAAATATTATCTACAATGTCTATGTAATGACAGAGATTACCTTGAACATCAACTATTCTTTATCGCAAGCCCTTGTCAAAACCTCTTCCACGTGTGCTTTTTCCAATACTGCAGCTTTCTTCGGCCTGTATTCTCTTGACTGATTCTTCAGATAGGCCATGAGCTTACTATATTTTCCAATGTCTATGTTTTTCTAGTCCTTTATAGCGGCCTTCAGCATGGAGTACTTCGACCACATGGATGAAATTGCATACTTCTTCTTCAAATTTAAGAAATACGATAGCAGAACTTCCTCATTTATTGTCATTGCCCCCCGTTCTTCTTTCCATTCATTAAGTTCTGAAAATACTTTTTCATAATGTTCCCTGGACTTCGCAGGTAATAACTGGCGAAACGCTTCTTTAGCTTCCTCAAAAATTGTCTCAGTAACAGTATCACTTTCTTCCATTTTCACCAACTTGCACAGCGTTTCGTACAAATGGAGTCGATAAACAATCGAAAGTAGATAGCAACGATTTAACACTTCCCATGTTATTTAGTCAATTTTAATGATTTTTGAGGTGACATCCGCTGTCAGAGTGTAATGTCAAATCATTTTTTGATGACATGAGATGAAATTTTGGAGATTCTGATTTTAAATCGCTGTAATTGTGGATAAAACGTTATATTGGATTTCGTGTTTTAGTCGCGTTTTATCCACTTAAGAATATTAAACGCTCGACTGCGTCTCGCGCTTAAACATACTTGCGTGGATAAAACGCTGTCTAAAACACTTATACTATAAATAACTATTACACTGCTCCAAGAAATTAACGCACCACTTCAAAATAAAGTAAAAAAATTAAAACTATGTTCATTTGACAACTTTGGTTGAGAAGGTTTAATCAAGCTATAATCTAGTTACCCATTGTAATAAATGTTTTGACATTAAAGTCAGAAATTTGAGTTTAATAGTTTTTTAAGCAGAACTTTTAAAATAATTTCCATTTTTAAATTGTGTTAATTTGTAATTTCGTTTTATTGTTATTTGAATTTGCCGTTCTGTGGATAGTTTTTATCATTTGAAACAATAATAAAAACATTATGAGGAATTTGACTCGAGAAGAATGCGCACAAGCTGTGGTTTTGTTGGAGGAAGGATGGAGCTACAGAAGAATTGGTGAAAGGTTTGGTGTATCTCAAATAGCGTCAGTTTCGCGTATTATACAAAGGTACAGAGAGACAGGAAGTCACCTCAGAAGACCTGGGCAAGGAAGAAAAAGGAAAACCACTCCTATCCAGGATAGATTTTTAAGAATATCTGCGCTAAGGGAACGCTTTGTAACCGCCAGGAAGCTACAAACTGAGTTCCGTGACGTAGAAGGAATTCAAATCAGTACCGAAACTGTTAGAAAAAGACTTATGGAGGATAATTTAACACCCCATATTCCTGCTCGTGGTCCTGCAGTGACTGCAGAACGGCAGAACACCGCAGAGTCCGATTAGAATTTGCTAGAGAGCACATAAATTGGCAAAGAGGGGATTGGGAGTCTGTTCTTTTTACGGATGAGTCAAAATTCTGCCTTTACAATTGCGATAGATGTGTTCGTGTGCATCGTAGACCAAATGAGCGGTACGCACAGTGTAACATTCAGAATACCACATTGTTTGGTGGAGGCTCAGTAATGGTTTGGGGTGGTATTTCCTTACAAGTTCGCACGGAGTTAGTGGTTGTAAATAATGGCTCTATAAATGCGTACCGTTACATAACAGACATTCTTGAAGAGCATGTCGTACCATATGCTCCTTATATTGGTCTAAATTTTTTGTTAATGCAAGATAACGCAAAACCCCACACTGCCCGAATTGTTAAAGATTACTTGAATGAGGCAGAAATCAATGTTTTGGATTGGCCAGCTCGAAGCCCTGACCTGAATCCTATTGAGCATGTTTGGGACATTCTCGGGAAACGTTTAAAAAATCTTCTACATCCTCCTGTCCATCTTCAAGAGGTAGGTCCTCAACTAAATGAAATTTGGAATAACTTAAATCAAAAAGAAATAATTTCGTTAATTTTGAGTATGGAACAAAGATGTGCAGCGGTTATTCAAAGTAGAGGTGGAAATACGCGATATTAAGATGTTTTCTGTAACTTTTATAACGGCGTAACTTTAATAAAATTTTGTTTTTGGTTTGTTTTTCTATATTTGGACACACACATTAGATATTAATTTACTTTAAACAAATGTTTTTGTTAAATTTTTCTTAATTTTGTACCAATTGGTAGAATACATGTTTCAATTTTCAAAAAAATTCAAGTGGTGCGTTAATTTATTGGAGCAGTGTATTTGCATTTAAACTAGCATTTTTTGAAAATTTATAGTTGGTAAGAATTTTTTCAATAGTTTGAAATGAAACGCAATCAAACGCTTTGGTTAGGTCACAAAAAATTATTGAGAGAAATACATCTCTAATAATGAAATTTCCTTGATATTTATGTGGAAATTAAAATTTGAAATTGTTTCTTTGATGAATAGAGAGGTTTGCGATCAGACAAACACAGCGAGTTCTCTGAACCGGCAAAATTTGAATAGAGAGCTTTTGAAATATTGATTTCTGTGGGATTTACCACGACAACCTTAAATCAAGAAAAAGTGGGATATTTTTATCGATTGAATGACAATTTCAGAGACGTGCATCGAAGACAAATGGGAAATTATGGTATGTGGTTGTGGAATAGGAGTTAGTAAACTACGCGGCGCTGAAAATTAAATTAAACGCTCCAGAACAGCTCTTGGAACCGTCAAAGACCTAACTTGCTCTGCCTATTTCGTGTATCCTTAATTGGTTACTCAAATATATGTCGATCGCTATTACTTCAACCGAATCTACTGTTTCTCTCCTCAAAAAAATGAGATTTATTCTCGCGATACGAGACGCATCAATGCCATTAAATATTACGTGGGGTAAACTAGATTCCTATCTTCTGTGAGAAAATTAGGACCCTTTAACCATCTTAATTAAAGCTTATTCATGACACCATCAATAATTGCGCCTTCATGTTCACTTCAAAGAGAACAGAAATCACAAGATTCACAGATATCTTCAATTACAGGTGAATTCACAAATTTAGAACAGAAATTTCGCTCAGTTATTAAGATTATGTTATTATTGGATCACATTAATATCGTATTTTCAAATTAAAACTAATATAAATTAATCTGAAATCATTATTTTACAGTGTTGGACTGATATACAAAGATTTCCTTGACCATAACAATGTTATGAAAAGTAGGAGGACATTACAACAAACTTTATTTTTTTTATTAAAAAAATCGGTTAGATTTACAGTGTATCTCTGGATCTGTTTCTATTGGCCTTTTATGTATTTTGCAAAAATATCTTGCCGTAATCAAAACTTATAAGGGTTCACTAGATTATTTTGATGTGTGTCCTAGTCCGTTACTATTATTTTATAATTTTGACTGCAATTAGCTTTTGCTTTGTCAAATTTAACAATTGTTATATTACTCGTCCCGATAAGAATCTTTATTCTCCCTTAAACACCTCCATGGGCTTTTGTATAATCATTACCCCATTTTGCCACCCGTTTTATATCCCTGTTTTACAATTGCCCCACATCCATAAAATTCCATTCTCGCCGTGTAATTTCCCGTCGAAATGTGTTAACCTCTTTTATAAAAAATCGTTTGTAATAATTTAGGATGAATCGAGCAATAAAATGTGTCGACATCGGTTCCGAATGGAGATATTCCTCCAATATGTTGCTAATTTAATGGCCACTTGTACGATTTCGTTTTAACCAAAACCGTTATAATAAAAAAAGAATGATACCTTCTTGCAGTAGTTTAATATATCCATTTTGTCCTTGAAACATGTAGCCTTCGAATAAAGATCCGAAACCCATTCACCTTGCTCTGTCATATATTTTGGATGATATGCTTCTTGACCGTGAGGACCGGCATCGCACAACATCGCCACTTGGGGCTCAAAATGGCTAACCGCACCACTGTTTAAACCACTTGTGTCTTGCAGACCCTGAAACAAACAAAAATTCAATTTAATATTTGCTATATACAGTATAATAATTATTATAAACAGTCAGTAAAATATTTGAAAAGATTCAGTTTATTTATGAAAGTTGATAAATAGAAAAAGGATTTTTTGTTACAGCGTTTTATAACAGTGACTTTTTGATTGTCATTCTGATTGCTAAATGATATACTTTTAAGCACTAGTGCTCAAAAATAAAAAATACATTTTTTATTTTATTTATTTATTTATTTATTATAAACTGAAAAGTACAATTACTTAAGTGACTAAATTGAACATTCGAAGCTTTCAGATTTCTTTTCTGAACTTCAATACAAGTGGAAACGGTACTTGTGGACGCCACTTCAGATTTGCTATTTTCGTCACAGATTCTACTTTTCTTTGATACAGTTTCTTCGTTTCTCATAATTTTCATCAAAATTGTGTTTTGCTTTCAACAGAGTTTTCTATGCAACTTTCCGCAACAGAACTCGATCGTCATCCTCCATTTCTTTTCAGTAATGTAACATCTGCTCCTGAATCTGCTAAGAGTGTTGCTCAACAACGGCGAAAGCAGTGCCCGGTATATTCTTTTGCATTTAGAAGCCCGAGATATTCTGCAATATTTTTAGGCATATTTCTAATAGTATTTATACCAACGGGTAGCGTACAGCACCTGGAATTTCTACAGGTTAAGAAGAATCTCTGATGTTAAGTATGAGGAGGTCAAAGCTGTGCGTATTTGCGGAAAATTTCTAAGAAACTAATTCCATCTATAAATCCTTCAGTTATTGTAAACATTTGTGAAATTTTTGTTTTGGTGTTCGGCATCTTCACTTTAATAAAACTTGTACAATCTTCTATATCTTCCACCTTCAAAAACGTAATTTCTTCTCTGCGTAACGCGCCAAAAATCCCAGCAATTAGCACAACTTTTGCCAATAAATAGTCTTTGTCATCAGCTGAAACGTTCTCTTGCTTGGTGAATATTTTGGATTTTTTAGCCCTGTACCCACTGGTATTTCTTTTTAGAAATGCAATCAAGTTTGTAAATTTTTTGATACAGTAATGTCGCGCTAATTCGAACTCTGTGGTAATTCGAATTCTTCAGTAATCCGGATTGGACTCTTTCTTTCATTGTGTACGTTGTAATCCGGATTTTGCTACGTTTCATGAAAAAACTGTACATTTCAAAGAATTTTTTGACTGGAGTGTGGAAAAACGTAAACATAAGAAAAACATTTAAAACTGCAGTGACTTCAGTGTTCTCAAACTTGCAACATGGCACCTCGAAAACGAAGTCATAAAACTCTAACGCTAAAAGAAAAAGCAAATATTGTTGATGATTTAAAACGAGGCATAAGTGGAAGATCTTTAGCTGCCAAATATGGGGTGGGAACTTCAACAATCAGTGATATTAAGAAAGCTTTAGAATAATGCTGATAAAATGAAAGGGTAAGTGTAGAAACTGCCTGAAATAAAAAAAAATATGACGTAATTTAAAATAATTTAAGATTTGTTGTTCAATCTGTTCCTGGGCCTGGATAAAGAGAAACTTTAAAAAAGCGGAGTACCCAAAAATGGAAGAGAAGCTTGCTTCTTGGTTTATAAATCTCAGAAATAGACATGTTCCAGTTTCTGAATATTTAGCGGTTAGAGCTAAGCAACTTTATACAAAATACTATGACAACAAAAATTTTAATGCAAACAGAGGGTGGATTGCTAATTTTAGAAAAAGATATGGCATCAGAACTCTTACAACTTGAGGTGAAAAATTGTCTTCCGATAAACCTGCTGTTGAACCATTCATTACAAAACTAGATCAAGTCATTAAGAACCACTCTTTAGTGGCATCACAGATATATAACGCAGATGAATCTGGGCTATTTTGGAAATTACTTCCAGACAGAACATTAGTAACAAGCACTGAGAAAATAGCTTCAAGAAAAAAAACTAGTAAGGAGTGCATCACCTTCTTAACTTGTTGCACTGCAGATGGAGGTCATCGTTTAAAGCTTCTGGTAATCGGAAAGGCAAAAAATCCTAGGGCTTTCAAAACTTATGTACTACCTGTGAACTACAAAGCTACAGCTAATGCTTAGATGACTGCAGCCTTTTTTTAAGGAATGGTTTCAAGAATGTTTTATCCCAGAAGTAAGGAGATTTTTAAGAGAACAAAACTTGCCTGAAAAAGCACTTTTGCTTGTTGACCATGCCTCTAGTCACTGCTGCGAGCAAGATCTCATCAGCGACGATGGAAATTTTTTCGTAAAATTTCTGCCACCGAATACAACAGCGTTAATACAGGCTATGGATCAGAATGCTAGATTAACAAAGTTATTTTATAAAAAAGCCTTCTAGCCCAAACATTAACAAGTAACGAAAAAGATCTTGTTAAGTGTATAAAAAATATAAACCTGAAAACAGCAGAATGTTTGCTTCATAACGCATGGAAAAAAGTGCCATCTAAAACTTTGGAAAAATATTGAAAGAAAATCTTTAAAGTTAACAATGATGATGCAGATTAGGATGACCCTGAAGATACACACAATCCCTTTGAATATTTTGAGAAATACAATTCGCTCAGCAGCAGAAGAAATTAATCTAGATGCTACAATGCTTTTGGATGTAGGAAAAGTTGACGTAAATCTTGATGAGGTGGTGGACTATAGTGATGCCGACAAGAAACTGACGGAATCCGAGGATTGTGAAGATAAATGTTACGATAACTCTGAAGATGATGATGATGACGAAAGAACAGAGACTCCACAAATAAGAGTAAAAGATGTGAGTGCTATAAAAAGCTTAAATGTCGTTTTACAATGGGCAGCAGAAAATGATGTAACTTTATCAGATATAACAACCCTTCAAAAGCTGAAAGAAATGGCTTTTGAAAAGTACCAACAACGTGTTTATCAGACCACAATAACTCATTTTTTCAAGCCGGCTGTCCTACAAAATGCTCAATAAAAACAATAAAAATGTGATCACATTTTCCTTCTTCTTCTTCTTACTTCAACTTCATCTTCACTTTCTTTTACCTTGAAAAATTTAAAATATTGTTTAGAAAACATGTCTCGGTAATCCGGATTTTACGATAATTCGGATCGTCTCGGTTTTAATTGATCCGGATTAACGCGACACTACTGTATCTACATTCTTGTTAAGATATATCGTAGTTCCTAGCATTGAGTAGGTACTCCATAAAGTACACGGCTTATACATGGAAAATAATTTCGAAAAATAGGCCAAAAGTCCCTTTTCTTCAATACTTGGTTACATTTTTTCCCCACACCAACTACCAAATTTTCAGTAGGTTTCCCTGTAAATTTTCTTAGATTCTTCAGGCACTAGCGTGGCTAGTGCAACTTCCGTAGCGTTTTCAATGTCGGAATCAAATTCAGAATCACTCATTTTTGTGTTTTTTTATCACAAAACTTAAACACAGAACCCAAATTGACTCTGTAATTTTATAAAAACAGTAAACAACGAAATTTACATCCACAGCAACCTGCCGTCTGCCTACTGTACAATATGAATGTTCGATTGAGATCATTATTTTTGAAAAAAAAATCTGTTATAAAACGCTATAACAAAAAATCTTGAATGCAATACGTTGCAAAATCGATGTCTTTTAAGCTCTTGACGTGTTTAAAAGACTCTCTTTTTGCAACTTATTGCATTAATAGCTGTTGAAGCAGTAAAAAAACTCTGGACAGTATTTTTATATTCATTGAATAATTTGACTGATCATTTATTAACTGTATTAATCATCAAATTTGCTGCGTTTTTGAATGAGGAGATAATCGTCAATTTAAATTGATCTAATAAATTTGTGGCACACCTGACTTGCCTCCATATTTTATAATTCCAGACAAATTGGGAAGGCATAACTAATTCCTAATAAGACCCCAGTTTAACAACTTTATTAATAAAATCCAATTTCCTTTGGTAAACTTTTAAAACATAAATTTAAAAATCCTCCTCATTAACATACGCCCCAAGATATTAACTTTATTGATCTTCTAATCTGAACTCAAGTAAAGAAAAAAAACTATTTAAATGCATCTTTATTTGGGTGTTTTTAAGGGTCACTTTCCCAGCTTAATGGCTCCTGACACATGCACACCCTCTCAGTGGAGCCAAGTTAAATTACACTCCGGTTAATTAAAGTCCCTAGTCGATGTTTATTCTCGCCCAGTTTGAATATTTGGTCAAAAATTTATTCTAAATCATCGAATGTATCCAAAACACGAAGCTTTTTGTTGTATTAACGTATAAATCGTGTTGTGGTTGTTCTGATAATGGCATTAAATCGATAACAGTTTGCTAATGATTCAACCGATTTCCTTTTAATGTTGCGTTTACTGAATAGGTGATATCCCGGCGCATCCACCAAATATCATCAACGAATTAGGTTCAACCTTGTGACCGCAATTCTCTCTCTCTCAAAAAAAATTAAAAAAATGACGAATAAGAGAAGGTGAATGACGGTAATTCTGTATTGTTTGACGTGCTGAATGAGAGTTGGCATAAACCTTCTGGTAAACAAACTTTGTACAACAATTCAATATCAGTTTTTATAATTGTTCTAGACTAAATAATAATAATAATTTTGGATTAGTTTCTCAAGTTTGCGACCACAAATCTCAAAGAAACTGGATAAAGCTTTCAAACTGGGTGATAACTTAATTGTAAAGATTTAGGGAATTAACATAAACAAGAAGTTGGTGGGTCGCATTTCGGATACAAGAGACAAGCTCGAGTAATAAGTTGGTAGCACGCGACTGGAGGAAATAGATTAGAAAGCAATGTGCATATTAAACACACCGCTGATTATATGTAAACGTTGACAGACACAAGGGGTAAATTTAACTGAAAAACTGTGTTTTTAAACGGGTTGTTTAATGAATTTAAACAGGTGTGTGTATGTGTGAGGGAAAATAAACAGAGATTCGCGTTTACACCGATTTTAATTAAAATATAATTAGAATGTTACTAAAGTAATCCAAAAATTTTTTAGACGTTTTTTCTCAAAGAAATTTAAGACAATTTTAATTACTACATTTGTCTAAATTATGTCTACGTTTTCTCTACCAAATATTCTCAATACTTTAATTTCAAAAAGTTGTGTTTAGTCTTCAAAATGTAGCTACTACATACGGTGGAGAGAAATCAGTATGTCCAGACTTCATCATTAAAAACTAGAGTTACCAACCGTCCTTTATTTCAAAAGACAGTCCTTCAGTTTTTTAAACTGTCTTTTAATCTTTGAGATGTACGATTTGTCCTTGTCTTTGTGGATTTTTCCCCACTAGAATAATTCAAAATATTCACAAGAAGTCAGCTATTTCGATAATTTTCTTTAGGTCTATGCTTTCTCCACCAAATATTCTCCTTACTTCAATTTCCAAAGACTTTGTTTGGTTTTCAAATTGTTTGTGAGAGAAATCAATACATCCAGTTTTTATGATCGAGTGATTAGTGTTACCAACCGCCCTTTATTGCAAAAGACAGTTCTTAAATTTTCCAAACTTTTCATCTTTGAGATGTCCTTAAAGGACACGATTTATCCTTGTCTCTGTTGTTTTTTTCCCACTAGAATAATTAACAGTTCTACACCAGAAGTAACCGACTTCGCTCATTTTCTTCTCTTAGAATTGAAACAATTTCCAGGTCTACACTTTCTCCGCCAAATATTCTCATTACTTCAACTTCCCAAAGCTTTGTTCGGTCTTCATAACGTTGTTACTGTTTGTGAGAGAAATCAATATATCCAGTCTTCATCATCAGTGTTTAGAGTTACCAACCGCCCTTTATTTCAAAAGACAGTTCTTAAATTTTCTAAACTGTCTTTTGATCTTTGAGATAACCTTAAAGGACACGATTTGTCCTTGTCTCTGTTGTTTTTTTCCCACTAGAATAATTAACAGTTTTACACCAGAAGTCAGCTACTGATTTTTTCCTATTAGAATTGAAACGATTTGCAGGTCAACGCTTCCTCCACCAAATATTCTCCTTACTTTCAGCTTAATTCTGAAGTGGTTCTAAACCGTTAATGGAGCAAACGAGATAATTTAGTAGTAAAATTTGGAACTAGTTGTTTCAATATTAGGACAGCCTGGATATAAACCGCAATATTCTTAAAATGTGCAGCAGAAACGCAGCTTTTTCGGACCGTTGGGACAGCTTGTATGCCGTAATGGCAACCATTTGATAACTCCTATATTGTTTTGTTGCATAGATTTCATGACCAACAAGATGGGGCTCCTGCGCACTGGAATGCAGGAATGAATACAACACTTTAATAAATTCAGAAATTCAACATAGAGTTGGTTATTTAATTAGAAAAAATGACACAAAGTGATTGACGTTATCAAAGACACTCGAAACAATTGCCTTGTGTTTTCAAGTCGCTTTCGTGTAATTTTTTAAATGAACACTCGTTATTTCCTATATATATTTACCGTCAAAAGCAGCGCAGCGAAATTAGCATTTTGCTGGTTTAAATTACCGATAAATAAAACGAAATTCAATCAAATTCCGGCCAAAAAGACAAGTCTCCGAGATATAATCTGGTAAAGCTTTTCATTGCTCGTATTTCACGGTGTTAATACTGGTTTTTTCATAGGGCGGCGGTTTCACGTTGTGTCGGCTTTTAATGCTTTCTTTGTTTCGGCCATTATTAAATTTCCTGATAAAACATTTTTGTAATAGTTTCTTGAATGAGATTAATTCAGTGTGAGGTAAACTAAGCCAGTTGATGAAGTGAACAACTGAAATATAGCTGAGCTTCGCATGGTATTTTCTCAAGAGAAGGGTGTTAAACGACGAATGACTAGGACACTGCTACAAATTGCTCGAAAACAATGACTGGGATGCTAGTTAGAACGAGGCAAATGACAGGATTAAATATAAGAATCCACCCTGTCATTGCTTTCTCTGCCTTGCTCCTTGCAAACGAGAACGAGAATATTTCAGCGGATTTATGAAGATGATGTTCATTTGTTAACAGGCATTTCCTGAAAAAAACGCCAGATACAAATCAATTATTCAGTTCCAAATTTTCAGGTTAACCCACATTTTTATGCTTCTCATTTCTAGAAAATATTACTCTTAATTAATAATAAAATACAATTTACATGATCTTAAAACACTTTGTGACAGGTTTACTGTAAGAAGGACCGGATAAAACTTTCCTAAACCACAAATAAATCTAAAATAGATACGCTTCCAAAAATGGTTGCTTGGCGAATTCACAATGGTACTTAAAGTAGTAGAAACATCATAGAAACGTTATAGAAACATTTTACCAGATTATTTAAATATTTTTTGACAAACAAACAGATTGCCGGCTTATTTCCGAATTATTTGACAAAGCAAATTAAGTTTTCTCCCTCAATAACGCATCTGTTCATTAGTTCCAAATTTTACCACTAAATTATCAGGTTTGCTCCAGTAACGGTTTAGAAATGAACTGAAAATAAGGAGAATATTTGGTGGAGGAAGCGTAGACCTGAAAATCATTTCAATTCTAGTAGGAGAAAATCAGCGAAGTAGCTTATTTCTGGTGTAAAACTGTGTAAACTGTTTTAATGGGAAAAACAACACAGACAGGAACAAATCGTGTCCTTTAAGGACATCTCAAAGACCAAAAAACAGTTTAGAAAATTTAAGGACTGTCTTTTGAAATAAAGGGCGGTTTGTAACTCTAATCACTGAAGATGAAGCCTGGATATACTGATTTCTCTCACAAACAGAAGCTACATTTTGAAGACCAAACAAAGCTTTTTAGAAGTTGAAGTAAGGAGAATATTTGGCGGAGGAAACGTATACCTGATAATAGCTTCAATACTCTTAAAAAATATCATCGAAATAGCTGACTTCTTGTGTAATATTGTAAATTATTCTAGTGAGGAAAAATCCACACGGACAAGAACAAATCGTGTCCTTTAAGTATATCTCAAAGACGGCTTAGAAAATTAAAAATTGTCCATTTTTTAAGTGTCTTTGATAACGTCAATTTTTGTCACTTCTTCTAGTTGAATAACCTGTTTAAAAAATCGTGAACAGGTAGGAGCCCCATCTTGTTGTTCAAGCAATTTATGCAACAAACAATACAGTAGTTATAAAATGGTTTCCTGTTTAATTCACAACATACGTTCGTTAAAATTAAAATGTCCTGGCATGCTGCGATTTTTTTTCCTAATGAACAGTGGTTACAATTCCTCTTTAGCTATTTTATGAGAGTGAATAGCAATTTTTGCTTTTAATCTGTCGGTTTTTGTCGCAAAATATTGACAGAAATGAAGTGGTAGTAAGTGGTGTTGGTTGAGAGCATCTCGACCCCCCTAGAGACTACCGCCACCCTTATTCCAGCAAATTACTATCATCAGCCCCTAAACGGAACATATAGGTTGTTCGGAAATCTACGTGAATTATTACTTTGAGAGCTTTACAAGTGGCTTTCAAGCAACTAAATTAACTCGCGAAATCATATTAAGTTCGAAACGCGCGACAGCAAAAACGTAATAACCGCGTAATTATTATATTCAGTGTGTAAACTCAGGGAAAAATTTACGTAAATATTGTAGAATTGGGGTTGTATTCGTCAAGTGTTCAGGGTTTGGCAGCCAGAACGTCAGCCATGAGTCATACCGGCTTTGATATTGATTTCTGTCGGCACTTTCGGAGAGGGGGCCTTTTCTCTTTACCCTCAAGAAAACTTTTCGCTAAGTATCTTACAAATTAGCACCCCTACCACCTACCTTAATTGTATCCGATTTATTTTATTTCGACCAAATGGAAACCCTTCCAACCGATAAAAATCTACTTATTTGACTCTACAAATGCATGGAAACAACACCTAAATCACTACTTATTTCAACATTTTACACAAAAAAATCCTTTATTCTAATTGACGCCTTTCAGGAACCTATTATAACACTCATTTGGGTGCTTTAATCTTCATTATAGCACGGAATATTTGAGTTTTCTACCATACCTGGCACAATTAAATTTCCAGACTTTTCTTATTATAACACTCATTTGGGTGCTTTAATCTTCATTATAGCACAGAATATTTGATTTTTTCACCATCGTTTAGCACTGTTTGTTTTAAAACAGCACAAATTATATAATTTTTGTTCCTCCTTGAATCTCTGTGACTTTTTTTTTTCTACTTCAGGGCACCCAAAAACCTGGCAGAGTCAAATTCCCTGACTTTTCCAGGTTTTCCAGATGTTTTCAGCTACTATTTTTTTGTAAATCCCGTTAATACACAGGGTGTTTTCAAAATTGCTGTAAATATTAGGCCTAAAATATATTAGGCCTAAAATAATATATAAATACGTAAAGATGAGAAAAAAATTTAACAACCCGAGTTGTTCACCCATTTCTCATCTCTAGTGCTTAAATTGTTGAAGATAGAAAGGTCTCCTCCCAGACTTTATTATACAAAATTTAATTGTCTACAAGTTTTTCCTTTAACATTTTTTTGTAGCTTTGACCGTTTGCGCTGCGTTTTCAAATAAAGTCAGCCCAATAAGTCCCTGTAGATTTTTTGTTTTTCTTGTTAACTATTGTCGATTGTTATAGTATTTTTATACGAGAATTTGACTTAAGCAATAAATTTTTGTCAACAAAGCAGCCGTGTTTAAGCTGTTACCATCCACTGATGGGTTTTAATTCCGAGTAGTAAATCGGCACAGGCAACGGCATTCAAAAATCAGCCCCTAATCTAAAATTTATAGCTCCTCTTAGTAAAAAAGTGATATAAATTGGAAACTCATTGACAGAAGTACTAAAACTGATTAAAAAAATTATCAAAAGCTGCCAAAAACACTAAAAACTATAATAATTTAGAAATAACCACCAAAAACCAAAATTTTTTTAAAGATTGCGTAAATTCTGTTAAAAATTGACAAAACTGACTGTTATTTAATAACAAGGCTCTCTATTAAAAATAAAGAACCTTAAAAATGGCAAAAATAGGCAAAAACAGACAAAACAAGAAAGTAAAATCTCGAGAATAGGGAATGCAATCCCGCAAGATAATTTTAATCCCGGGATTTGCGGGACTAAGAGTTTTTAGTCCCGCTGGGTCCGGTATTTGCGGGGTCCAGCATGAAACGAAAAGACGTTAAAAATTAACTAAAATTAATTAATTAATTAAAAGGTCGTTAGACCCTTCGATGCCATCTGAGAAAACCGCCCGGGGCATGCAGATTTGTCACCACTTTTACCTGGATTTGATCTGCTTCGTGCGGTTTTTTAGGTTTTAAGTTTGTATATTATAAGACAAAAATAAAATAAAATAGCAGCGTCTAATAATGATAACAAAAGGTAAAAATACAAATAACTAATAAATTAACTATTTAAACAACAGTAACTACTTTAAACTGTTTAAAGAAAATGTTCAAAATTGAGCTCCATCCATTTCTATACAAAGATGTGTTCGCCGAATTAAACTCTCCAGTATTTCTAATCATGTTGGGAGTAATTATTGTTCTTAGCGACTCTGTGATTCAGTCATCTAGCTCCTCAACTGATACTATGGGCTCACGGTAGGCATCTGTTGGTGAAATCTGTTTTTGGGCAATCCCGCAAATCCCGCGGATCCCGATCAATTTACATGCAGGATTAATCTCGCAAAAACCGTGCGAAATCCCGGTATTTGAGATCCTGGTATCCCGGTATTGCATTCCCTACTCGAGAATTAAAAAAACAAACAAAACCTTTTAAAAATGGTCAAAAAACGGCTAAGAAATTGAAACCTTAAAAATAACTCTTAAAAAACTAAAAAAACTAGTTAGAATAAGCTGCCAAAAAATAAAAAAATAGAAACTGTCAAATCACTGTATAAAATTTAAAAAATGGCAAAATTTTTTTTAAAAACTTGTTACAAACTGACCAAAATCGCCCAAAATTAAGAAAAATTTAAAAATAATGCTTAGAACAACTAAGACAACTGTAAAAAAATAGACAAAAAATAAAAATTTAGAGAACTAAAAAAACGTGTAGGAAATTAAAATTATAAAAAAAATTGTCGAAAAAGTAAAACAATTAGAAAATACGAAAGGCAGTGTCAAAATTAAAAAAAAAACGTTAAATGTTAGAATCATTAACAAAAACATGAAAATAACGCTCAAAAATATGATAACTGATTGTTAAAAAAATAGCAATAAACTAAAAAAAATTACTTAAACAGCCAAAAAAATTATCAAAAGCTGTTAAAAACACTAAAAGCTGTAAAAATAATGTAAAAAAAGTAAGAAATAACTTCTAAAAACTAAAAATTGTTATTTAATTACCAAAAAAATTATGTTTTTGTAAATTAGACACTTTTCCTTATGTCCTACCATCCTGATTAGTTATCAACTTCAAAAATGCGTTTTCAACAAAACAAAATTTTTTTTAAACAATCTACGAACACTACTAGAATAACCTCTTCATTTACCACCTTAAAAGAATAAACAGTTTACTGTTTAAAAAATAAATAGTATTGTTTGTTTGAATGCGAAATTGTTTTTTTTTTTTTAAGAAAGTTAACTTGAAGTATAAATCAATTATTCCTGCGAACTGAGTTGAGCTTGGCTGAATTAAATTCGAGATAATTAAGCTAATAAAAACAAAAATGTAATAACATTATTCAAGAAGCTTAAGGATTAGGTTAATGAGAAAAAATTGGATTTAATAGAAATTTCTTTAATCGATTAATAAAAAAAATACAAATTTTCTTCAATAAACAAGTACACAGTAGTCTCTAATTAAATTTCTTTTCTCCGAGCAAACTTAATGAAAACTTAAATAAAATCAGCGTCTTAAATATGAACTTAATGCCGAATTAAGTTCATAAGAGACTGAAACTAGCTAATGAGTCTTTGTCCTTTCCTGCAAGTTATCTTTGTTAGAGAAATGTCCTCATAATGACATCACAGTGAGTGACATTGTTATTTACTGTGTTGGGTGTGTCTGTGTTCGAGATGATGCCACACTAACAATTCTTGCATCGTTACCTGTAACTACGTAATCTTTAAGTTTATTTATAAACACTCGCCCACATATGTGCTCGCTCACTCACCTTCGATATTTGTTCGAAAAAGATTTGTAGCCGTATTATAAAAGGGAGAAAAAGAGTCTAAAGAGTGAAATAAAAATAATGGTATCCCTTCAAACTTAAACAGAACTTACAGTTGGAAACTTCGAATGTTATCAAGCTTGAGAGAAAACGAAAGAAAAAACGAACAATAGTTACAATGTTTCCAATACCAAAAACGGGGCTCTAACTTTTCAATTTCGAATTTTAAATTACAGAATGAGGTTTTAACTTGCACGATTTATCTCCGCTTTGGCATAATACGATTCAATTCAAATTTAATTAAAAATTTTCACTATTGTACACGTGTTTACATTGATATTTCCTTGGATACAATAGGTAACCAACAATCAATATTGACTCCCTACATAAATACCCAAACACTGGTTGCCAATTTAATCCGTTTATTCTTATCGAAACACTTATCGAAATTTTTTTATCCCACTTCTGAACAAATATTTATTTTAAATTCGAAATTCAGGTCGAACAAATCAAATATTTTACTATTTAGACCGCGCTCTAGATTTTTTTCTCCTGTTTATGGTAATTCTAGCAGCGTGGTACGCAATAAAATGCAGCCGGTTTTCGCACCCCCACAATTAAATTTCTCTATATTTTTTAAGGAAATTTCTCTATATATCTATGTCTGTAAAGTCTGGGCGTATAGCTTGGTAGAATGGAAGAATAAAAAAAAAGAATTGTGAATTTGTTTATTTTTTTTTTCAATTCTTGTCTTTGATAGTAATTTCTCACTTTTTCTTAATTATTTTTACAGTTTTTTTGGTAATTTATCCTAGTTTTTTTAGCTTTCCTGCTGTTTTTTTTTAATGTTATCCTATTTATAACCGTTATTTTTAAGTTTGTGTTAATTTTTATCAGTTTTTGCCGATTTTAATCAGTTTGTAAAAAAATAATTTTTTGTGCGTTTTTAAATTTTTTTTACAATGTCAGTTTTTGATTATTTTTTAAAGTTTTTTGACAGTTGTTGTTACGGTTTTAATTTCCTAGCTGTTTTTTATCAGTTTTTGAATAGTTTTGATCCCACTTCTGAACAAATATTTATTTTAAATTGAAAATTCAGGTCGAACAAATGATATATTTTACTATTTAGATCGCGCTCTAGATTTTTTTCTCCTGTTTATTGTAATTCTAGCAGCAAGATACGCAATAAAACACAAAAAAAGAGGTACCACAAGGGCACATATGTTGATTAAACAATACAAGAGCGCCAAATTGGGCTCATAAAACAGTGATACATAGTACAATAGAAACAAGTGGTCTGAGTACAAATATGCTACTTTCCGATATTGCATTTAATTAAGAGGATTCATCCAAGTCACGGGTAAGTATAGCTGCAGTATAAACAGGAAAACAAGCAGGCATTGGCAGGGATGAATCCATCAAGGCCTACTAGGGAGTCGGTGGTGTAGGCGACAAATCGATATAACGGGAGATTAGAGGAAAAGGGAGCTTGGTCTTTTGGCATTCCTTGAGAGCAGGTAACGGTATATGCAACAAAGTAAGTTTTGGTAAGATGTTCACCATGTTTAGGAAATTAACTCTTCTAGGAAACAGGGGGGGGCTCTAGATCTTTCGTGAAAGGCAGGAGCAAGTCCAGTGGGTAATCTTGCACAGAGGTAAGATCAAATGGATTTGGGTAAATACTCATAAGAAGGTCCAGACGTTCATCTTCAAAACGAGTACACGATATTAGGCGGTGAGGTGGGTCATCTACCACCCCACATAAAGAGCAATTTCCGTCATCTGCTTTCGTAATTCTTAAGAGATGAATTTTAAAATTTCCATGACCGGAGAGTAACTGGGATAATCCCCAGTCAGCGCGACGTTGATTTTGTTCTGTCAAAACCCAGGGAACAAATGCATAAGTGATGCGTCCATTTTGGGAGTTCTCCCATCTATATTGCCATATGTCTAGTATTAATAGGTCAAGATATTGGTTTAGATGTCTCACGCTGTGAAACTCTGTCATATCCAATCTTGTGTCCAAAAAATTTGCTGTGCCTTCTCTTCGGATTGACCTGGTGTAAGAGATTTTGGCAATTTCTAAATCCAGAGGAGGAATACCGGCAAGTACTCCAGCGGCATCAGTAGATACAGACGAGTAACATTTTGCTATTATCCTAGAGGCGGCCCCATACAGGGACAACAGTTTGCGTTAAATTACTGAAATTGTGAGTCTAGAAGCCCACACCTCAGCAGCATAGGATACTATGGGGACTACCGCTTGCCTATAGATAGTGGTTATAGACTTTTCGGTGGGGAGATTCCAATTCGCTCTAACGTACTTTCGAAGAGTTATGATAATGTTTCTGGCTCTCTGGCATACAGTATTAATATGTTGTTGGAATTTTAGATTCCTGTCTATACTTATGCCTAGATATCTGAAGCATTCAACCACTTCGAGATGAGAGTCTCCAATACGTATTTTTATATCCCTGTTGTGCACTCTTTTGGGGGACGAATTAATCATAATCTTGGTCTTGTTTACTGAGATTTCTAACTTAAATTTGTGAGCCCAGGCTTCCAGGGACTGAGTCGCTTCCTGTAGCTTTATTTTCAAGTCTTGTCTTTGGTTTGATTTTATAACAATTGCCAGGTCATCAGCGTAGGCAATCTCAGTAATGGTCTCGTTGTCGTCATGGATGTTCAAAGACAAATCAAAAAGTCAGTTCCATAGGGTGGGCCCCAGGACAGAACCCTGGGGGCATCCCTTACTACAGTTCTTACTCACCACCATTTCATCTTCTCGGAATTCGACCGTCCTATCGGTGAAGTAACTCTTTACTAGTGCTACAAGATAGTTGGGCACCTGCATTCTTATAAGGGACTTAATGACAGCTGGCCACCACACATTGTCAAATGCCCCTGAGATATCAACGAATATGGTGGCGACGTATTTATATGTTGTATCTTTCACCGTGTGCAGGTATTTATTTAACGCATCGGTCGTGCTTCGGCCCGGGATAAAGCCATACTGTTTAGTGGAGTGAAATTCACCATGCCCAAACATCAATCTACCCTTTATTATTTTTTCAAAAATTTTAGCCAGTTCGGAATGGTCTGTAGTTTTTCGGGTTACCCAGGTCCCCCCCCCCCCCCCGGTCTTTTAAAAGAATCTTAAGGCAATAAAACAGTCTATTCCATCGCACCCCCACAATTAAATTTCTCTATATTTTTTAAGAAAATTTCTCTATAAATCTATATCTGTAATGCGTGTGAATTACAGTACTCTTACAACTAAAGTCTGGGCGTATTGCATGGTAGAATCGAACAATAAAACAGAGGGTAGTGATTTTTTTTTAGTTTTAGCGTTTTAGCTAGTTTTTTTGACAGTTATTTCAATGATTTCAATTATCTAGCCGTTCTTTGGCAGTTTTTGAAAAGTTTCGTCTGTTTTTCAGATTTTTACTTCTTGTTTTGCTTGTTTTTGACAATTTTTGTCTGTTTTTCTAGTTTTCACTTATTTTTGCATTTTTTAGAAAGATTTTTTATTTTTATAGGGAGTCTCGTTATTATTGAATTATAGTCAGTTTTTGTTAATTTTTATAGATTTTGTCAATTTACGCAAATTTTACACAGTTTTTAGTTTTTGACAGTTAGTTTTCACTATTTCGCAATTATTTTTACAGTTTTTAATCTTTTTGACAGCTGATAACAATGTTTAGTAGTTTATGCTAGTCTAGTAGGATAAGAACAGAGAATGTAATATATTACAGTAAGCAGCAGGTGATTGCGTATGCGGACGATGTGGCATTAATCGCAAGAACCAGAAAGGAGATGAAGGAAATGTTTAAAAATTTGGAAGAGAGTGCCGAGGAAAGCAACTGGAAAAGAAAAACAAATAAAGAAGTAATATATGGATACCCAAGCATAATCAAAAAGGTAAAGGGTCAAAGAGTGCGGTGGTTAGAGAATGGCATCGAATAGGCACACAAAAAAAGCGCTGCTGGGAGGAGAAGGAAGTAAAAGAAGAAGAGGCAGACCGAAGAAGAGATGGTTGGAGATGGTTAAGGAAGATCTAAAGGGAGTAGCAGTCCGGGACTGGATGGAAAGGACAAGAACAGAAAAAATGGAGGAAAATTGTGGAAAAAATTAAAGCCATGGGCCCGAGGGCCTGAAGGGCCTTTTTTGATGTTTTTTAAGTTATCTTATTTTTAACATTATTTCTTGTTAATTTTTATCGGTTTTTACCGACTTCAATCAGTTTGTGAAAAATTTAAAAGCTTATTGTCCGTTTTTTTAATTTTTGGTAATGTTGATGTCCGTTTTTAACTATTTTTAAAAGTTTTTTGACAGTTACTGTTACGGTTTCAATTTCCTAGCTGTTTTTGGTGGTTTTCTAAAAGTTTTGATCCCACTTCTGAACAAATATTTATTTTAAATTCGAAATTCAGGTCGAACAAATAATATTTTACTATTTAGACCGCGCTCTAGATTTTTTTCTCCTGCTTATGGTAATTCTAGCAGCGTGATACGCAATAAAATGCAGCCGGTTTCATCACACCCCCACAATTATATTTCTCTATATTTTTTAAAGAAATTTTTCTAAATATCTAAGTCTGTAAAGTCTGGGCGTATAGCTTGGTAGAATGGAAGAAGAAAAGAAAAGATTGTGAATTTGTTTAGTTTTTTTTTTTGAAATATATGTTAATTTTTTTTTAGTTGTTTGACAGTTATTTTTATGTTTTCAATTTTCTACCTATTTTTTGACACTTTCTGAAAAGTTATGTTTGTTTTTTAGTCTTTAAAATTTTTATTTCTTGTTTTGTTAATTTTTTTCTGTTTTTTCAGTTGTTACTTATTTTTGCGATTTTTCAAAAAGATTTTCTATTTCTATAGGGAGTTTTGTTATTAAATTATAGTCTGTTTTTGCCAATTTTTAACAGATTTTGTCAGTTGAAGCAAATTTCTTCTAATTTTTAGTTTTGCCAGATAATCCTCACTATTTCCAATTATTTTTACTGTTTTCAATCTTTTTTGGCAGATTTTGACAATTTTTTGTAGTTTATGCTAGATTCTTTGCTGTTTTTTAACAGATATTCTATCTTTGGGCGTTATTTTTAGATTATTGTTAATTTCTATCAATTTTTGGCGGTTTTAATCGGTTTGTAACCTTTTTTAAAGCTTTTTCCTTTTTTTTAGTTTTTGACAATAGTTCTGGCAGTTTTTGATTATTTGTTCTAGTTTTTTGACAGTTATTCTTATAATTTCAATTTCCTAGCAATTTTTTTTTACAGTATTTAAAAAGTCTCGTTCGTTTTTTAATGTTTGAAATTATTATTTCTGGTTTTATTTGTTTTTGACAATTTTTCTCTGTTGTTTCAGTATTCACCTGTTTTTGTCAATTTTTTACGGTATTTTATATTTTATAGAAAGCTTTTTAATTAAATTTTAGAAGTTCTTGTCAATTTTTAACCAATTTCATCAGTTTACGCAAATTTTATCTAGTTTTTGTTTTTGGTAGTAATTTCTTACTGTTTCTTAGTTATTTTTACAGTTTTTAGTCTTTTTTGGCAGCTCTTGACAATTATTTACTCTAGTTTTTTAGTAATTTTACTGTTTTTTTAAAGTTATCCTGTTTTTAAGCGTTATTTTTATCAATATCAAGTTTGTAACAACTTTTAAAGTCTTTTGTCCGTTTTTTAAGATTTTTGACAGTGCTATTGTCAGTTTTTGATTATTTTTTTTAGTTTTTTGACAGTTATTGCTACGGTTTCAACTTCCTAGCTGTTTTCTGTCAGTTTTTGAAAAGTTTCGTTTGTTTTTTAGTTTTTCAAATTTCCATTTCTAGTTTTGAATGTTTTAACAATCATTCTTGTCTGTTTTTTCAGTTTTCACTTACTTTTGTTATTATTTTGAGGTATTTTATTTTTATTTAGACCTTTGTTATTACATATTTTAGATGTTTTAGCTAATTTTTAACAGATTTTGTCAGTTTACCCAAATTTTATTCAATTTTTTACTTTTGCAGTTATTTTTTGCATTTTTAGTTTTTTTTTGTAGCTTACGCTAGTTTTTTGCTATTTTTTAAGAGTTATCCTATTTTTGAGCGTTCTTATTATATTTTTGTTAATTTTTACCAGATTTTGCCGATTTTAATCAGTTTGTAACCGTTTTTAAAGCTTTTTGCCCGTTTTTTAGTATTTTTGACAATTATTCATACGGTTTCAATTTCCTAGCTATATTTTTGTCAGTTTTCAAAAAGATTTGATCCCACTTCTGACCAAATATTTATTTTAGATTAAAAATTAACGGCAAACAAATAAAATATTTTTCTATTTAGACTGCGCTCTAGATTTTCTTCTCCTGCTTATGGTAATTCTAGCAGCATGATACGCAATAAAACACAGCTGGTTTCATCGCACCCCCACAATTATATTTCTCTATATCTGTATGTCTATAAAACGTGTAAATTAAATTAAATTTCTCTATTTATGTATGTCTGTAATGCGTGTGAATTGTTTGTATAACTAAAGTTTGGGCGTCTGTAATGATTGCTTGGTAGAATGGAAGAATAAAAGAGAGGGTTGTGATTTATGTTAGGGCCGATAACACGTTCAATGCCCGTTGCTGGGGCTACATTTATCAGTGTTAGCCGCATATTCGCTTGCTAAACTAAAGGCAACATGCTCTATGCTACTTTAGATTCTTTTCCGAACCTCGATACATTGTTGCAACTAACAATAAACGTTATTTAAAAATCTTATCAATGCGGTTTCGAAAGAAATTGCTAAAACAAGGCAGCGTTGAACTTTCAGACATAATTCAGGGGATTTTTGGTAATAATATTTAACCACTAGCTCTACCTAGAACGAAGTTATATATTAAATTATAAAGCAGCCTGAAAACAGCATCAGCTATACTAATTACACCATATTGATTTTGCAATTTTCGCATAAAAATCGTTATTATCGATTTCGAAAACCCCCAGTGTTATGTTTGTATACCTTCTTATTTCAGAATTGTTTTAGTGTTTCCATAGAAACGTATTACGAGGCTTTTAGTATCTCTTAAAATTTTCCTAAAACTTAATTTCTTGCTTGAGTCTAATCACTGTTATTGTCGTAATCTCGTTAAGTCAAGAAGCTTAATTACAGCAATACACTTAAAACATATTCTCAAAAGATTAAATCCTTTTATCTCACCTGTCATGTCAGTTTAAATAAAAAAAATTTTTTTCTGCATCAATATGAAAAATCCTGACGTTATTTTGTTGGATAAAGAAAAGCCAACAAACGTGTGTTGTCCCTACAGGTCATATTTTTCATTTCTTTTCTTGTTTACATTTCAGCAACGAATTCTCGCATCTATCAAATCAGAAAAAGTTGGTATATATAGTCTGTACATTCTTGTTAAGAATATTGACTTAAAATAATGTTAAAACTGTTGTATATATATGTAAGGTAAAAATTGGCCAAAACGCAGCCGCTATAAATCAACTGCAACCTCTTTATTAAAACACTGCGGTAACAAGAAGTCAATATTGCGTTAAGAGCTATTCAAAGTTTGCCACGATGGTGGTAGCTGATGCGAGTAACATGTCCTCTCTCGAATCGTTTTGTTTAACTGGTCTTCTGACAGCAATCGAGTGTTTTATAAGAACCAATAACCTCCGAGTTTTGTAGACTGGGAGGAAAATAGCACGCCAGGTTTTACCCCGAAAGAGTTATTTCTGCGTTTGCTCACATCCGTTGGGATCTACGATTGAAATATCACAGAGAATATGAATTTGCGCTTTGTGAAGCTAACTCTATTAAAGGGAACAAACAAAAAAATTACAATTTGCATTGAAGATAAAAAGGAATTTAATCGGAAATTATAGCAACAAGTTAGTGTTTGTGACGAGATCTAATGCGCCATTTGCAAGTCAGGCGCTACCGGAGATTCAAATTTTATAGAAAATTGCATAATTAATTTTTACGATAAGTGGAGACGAGGTTTTGTAGAAAAAAAATTTCGAGGAAAAATATACTCAGTGACTTAGATGTTACACCCAGAAAGAATTTTTTTAAAATCAAAATGAGTTAATTTAAAGTTTGTTATAGTAGTAATCATTAAAACGGTTTATCTTTAACAGTTCTTGTACAAAAGAGGTTAATTTCTTAGTTTTTGTTAAGAGGAAGGCTTATCAGAGCTGATAAGTGGAAGTATTTGCAGTTGTTGTGTCTCCGTCTACTTGTTTTAAGGATAAGAAAATACCTTCACTTCAATCTGATATTACCAACTTAGCGATTTCGACAAAAGTTTCAAAACAGACGCTTCAAACAACTAGCTCTTCAAGATCGTTTTGCTACTACGCGACAACTCGATAACTAATAGTAACAAACAAAATCAAAATTGATAACAGATAAATAATGAAAACAATATTTATAAAAGTTATTTGTAATTTAGCATAGAATCCAAAAATAAAATCAAACTAAGTAGATTCCATTTAAAAAAAACATAACTTTAGTGTCTTTCAAAGTTTGGAATAGTGCAGAGAACGGCATTTCTAATGATACTGAGTATAAAACGAGTTCATTAAACTGCCTAAAATTGACAAGTACTTCCTTAGAATCGTATTTGAATGGTTTATTGTTAGGTGTCTGATAGAAAATAATTGAGTAGACATTGGGCAGTGTGTGTAATTGATAACTAAAACCTCTCTAAATAATTCACAATTCGTATGGAAACAATGCGAACGTATATCCGTAATGCCAAGCAAGTTCAGCGCTTCCATTCTAGCTGGCTAGCTTTGTTATCTAGCACTTGCATTGAACCACAATTTCGGAAGGCAATTGTATTTTAGTAAACGCATTTCAACAAACACACTATAAATAATTTATCGCTGTTAATCCGCTTAGATATCAAAAAATTCTCGCCACGAATATGCTTCCAAGTGCATAATAAACGCTTACATAGTCCAATAAAACTAAAACTTGCAAAACTTGCTTTAAATCGTCGAAAAGGAGATAAGTTGGGAAAATTTTATAGAGACGAGATTTTAAGTCGAAAGTTTTAGACGCTTGTTCCAAACTGTCGTCACTTATTCAAGCCGTTTTACAAAATACGCTCAAATAATAAATTAAATTGCTTTGTTACAACCAGTTCGAACAAAAGTATTTGAAATTCTTAAGTAATCTGGTAATGGAAGTTATTAAATAGAAATTATAATTAAAGTAGAAATTGTATTTTTATACACGACTGGAAATTGTTTCACGAAAAACAATTTTTGAATTTGGGTGAGGAAAGGATCTGGAATTATCGGATAACACGGAATAAAACGAGAAACAAAATCAATGTTGCGTATATGCGTGAAATACCTGTTAAACAGAGGAAAAAAGACATATTTACGCGTTATAAACCCCGAAATACTTCTTTAAATTCTCACACGAACAAAAATTTGTTACTCGAAATGTTATTAGCAATATTAGAGAGCGATGAGATCTAACTAATGGCGACAATACAGGTGTGTTAAGAGGAGTAGTTACCAATGGGCTATTACACCATGAAACGAAATCGAAAAAAAACATTATACACACAAAATATATATAGGAAGAAGCCCTATGACACAATTGGTTATGTCAAAATGGCATTTGATTTTGAATTACGGGCATTAGAAATTTAAATCTGGAAGCCATGACGTAATAGCCCTTAATGACTCTATCAACCAATCGTGTTCAAGCTCGATGAGTTTTAGTTAGTTTCGATGTTGCGAGAAAATAGGTTGGTACCACTTCACTTCATTTGACATGTGTGATTTGACAACTGTGATTTATTTTTGTTTACTAACAGTCGTGTTTTCGTTTCTTTAATAAAAGTGGAGAACACGTCATGACGCTGCGTACAAAGGGACAAAGTTAATAAATAAGTGTTAAATAAGAAAGTTTTGGTGGAGTGACCAGTTTAGTGATAAATCCCGTGTGATAAATTTGAACCGTATGGACAGAAGTAACCACTCTCTAAGTGCAGGACAGTTATAGAAAATACTTTTTTTGTATACTAATTAATGACCAATAGACTGGAGAAATAATTGCAGATACGTACTAATGTGCGGAATAATTTTATAATGATTTAGAACAGTAAAGGTTGGGAAAAGCAAAACGAAACAGAATTGCTGCACAACTTATAATAAATATGTAAATTCTATATTTGAAGTGTTTTAATCAATAAAAATATTTATTTCTTCATTTACTTTTTAACACAAAAATTAACAAAAAACATAACTTAATTCACAAAATAAAATCACCCAAAAAAAGCATTCTGATTTAAAGAAATCATTTTCCTCTGATTCCTACTTGTGTTTCTAAAATCTGCAAAAAGAACAATCATTCTTTCCCTTTGGCTATGTTACTCGCGTAATAAAGTGGACAATGTGTTGAAATTTTCATTATTAATTTTACGGTCTTTTTCTAATTCTTCTTTAACTACCTTCATACATATATGTATTATGTATCTGTGTTTGATTTCACTAAAGTATATTTTTTATTTGCAAATCGGTTTACGATATTCTCTTTGTCAGACACTGCTGGCTCCTCCTCTGATAGAGTCCTTTGTTTTTTTCGGATTAATTCTGTCCTTTGTACCTAATAATACAACATTACTAACTTTTTATTGAAATGGTTAAATATGTATAATTATTTTTTACCTAATATGGTATGTAGTCTTTCAAAATATAATGGGGTTTCCTGTTCTTTTCACCTGTAGTTTTTACGTCGGTAATGTGGCTAATATATTGCTTCTAAAGATTTGAAAATTTTTGTCTGCACTTCTCGGCCCCATTTTTTCCTATCGTAAAACCAATGGCTTCTAACTTATCAGCAATTCGTTACCATAAATGCACTTTTATGGAAGGTGCAGGTGAGAAACCATCAGATTCAGTGTTGTCTTGGAGTATGCAAGTTTCCAAAAATAATTTTGCTTGACTGGAGTCTACGATATACGTATTATTCGTTAATATTTATTACAAACAATAACCTTTAATGTAATTCAAGTATATAAATATGTACAAATCACTACGTACCCTTAAATAGAATATTTGCTGTTTCTAAATCAACGTTCACAGCCATATCCTGTACCTCATGGTTTGAGATGATTGTAACATCATTATTATTATTATCCATAATGATATAATTAATAATAATATAAACGTTCTTCAAATGTTTTTCAAGGCACGTGAGAATATCACATAACCTCAAATAACAAACTTTAGCAGACATACTGACCGGGATGTGTCACCAAGTATATTTTTGCGTTGTTAGGTGCGGTAGTAAATTTATTAATTTACCGTTTACTACTGAAGCGGTTATCGATAATTCGCCAAAAAATCTCTTTGTTTACAGTGACTGGTCGAGTGACATATACAGTTAGAAATCTATTGCCAACTTAAATCGAATATATCGGGTCGAATGCGCATTGACGCAAATTAGTGCAATAACGCAAGCACAGGGCTATTACGTCACAAACAAAATTTGAAATTAAATATTTTTTTTTGTGCATTAGGGCAATAATAAAGTCCATGATAATAGCGTCAAAATTTAAGTTGAGATAAATACTTTTAGATTTTGCAATAAAAAAAATGTGGTGTAATAGCCCATTTCTCTAGTATAGGGATTCCAATGTAAACACGCGAATATGTAGCTAGTTTATTTATTAAAAAAAATAAAAAAGGTTTTCGCCACAAGGATTGTAATAACATGGAGAACATTTTGACTTTTTTAAATTTATAATTTCGTTGATTTTTAATTTTAATAATTTTTTAATAATTATTTTATATTATTTATAAACATTTTTTTAAAAATCACTTCCAGTCATTTTGTAGTTAATAATGAGAAGCATGATTGTGCCAAATTTTGTAAAAATATTTTCATAAATAAAAGTGCTACAGATTCGCGCGTTTACATTGGAAGAAGCAAAATGACACTTAAAGCCAACGGCTCGATGGAAACAACTACTACTACTTCATGCATCTGATTACCCTATTTAGTTACTCCAATAATCGTTTAATTTTAGAAACACATTTAGTATCATTGTTCAATAATTGTGAAACAAGAGTTGTTTCTACAATTTTCAATAATAATTAATAATTACCAAACGAACTATTGCCAACAATCTAGGCTATACACTGTCCACAAAAAGTTAGAAATATTGCAAAATTTGAACAAAAGTTGTTTTACCTTACAATTCATTTATTATTTTTTGTTACAGCGTTTTATGACAGTGACTTTTTGATTGTCATTCTGATTGCTAAATAATGTACTTTTACCCACTAGTGCGTAAAAGTGACACACTTTTAAGCACTAGTGCTCAAAAATAAAAAATACGTTTTTTTATTTATTTATTATAAACATGAAAAGTACATTTACTTAAGTGACTAAACTGAACATTCAAAGATTTCAGATTTCTTTCCTGAACTTCAATACACGTGAAAACGGTACTTCTAGACGCTACTTCAGTCACAGCTATTTTCGTCACAGATTCTTCTTTTCTTCGATACAGTTTGTTTGTTCTTTTCTCATAATTTTCATCGAAATTGCGTTTTTGCATTCAACAGAGTATTCTAAGTAACTTTCCGCAACAGAACTCGCCATCCTCCATGTCTTTTGAGTAATGTAATTTCTGCTCCTGAATCTGCTAAGAGTGTTGCTAAACAACGGCGAAAGCAGTGCCCGGTATATTCATTTGCATTTAGAAGGCTGAGACATTCTGTACGTTTTTAGGCATACCTCCAATGGTATTTATACCAACGGGTAGCGTACAGCACCTGGAATTTCTATAGGTTAAGAAGAATCTTTGCTGTTCAGTATGAGGAGGTCGAAGCTGTGCGTATTTGCGGAAAATTTCTAAGAAACTAAATCCATCTACAAATCCTTCAGTTATTGTAAACATTCGTGAAATTTTTGTCTTGGTGTTCGGTATCTTAACTTTAATAAAACTTGTACAATATTCTATATCTTCCACCTTCAAAAACGTAATTTCTTCTCTGAGTAACGCGCCAAAAATCCCAGTAATTAGCACAACTTTTGCCAGTAAATAGTCTTTGTCATTAGCTGTATTCCTAAAACGTTCTATCTCTTGCTTGGTGAATATTTTGGATTTTTTAGCCCTGCACCCACTGGCATTTCTTTTTAGAAATGAGATCAAGTTTGTAACTTTTTTGATATCTACATTCTTGTTAAGGTATATCATAGTTCTTAGCATTGAGTAGGTACTCCATAAAGTAGACGGCTTATACATGGAAAATAATTTCGAAAAATAGGCCAAAAGTACCATTTTTCACTACCTGTTACATTTTTTTCCTCACACCAACTACCAAATTTCCTGATGTTTCCTTACAAATTTTCCTAGATATTTCGGATACTAGCGTAGCTAGTGCAGCTTTCGCAGCATTTTCAATGTCGGAATCAAATTCAGAATCGCTCATTTTTGTGTTCCTTTATCACAAAACTTAAACACAGAACCCAAGTTGACAGTCTGTAATTTTATAAAAACAGTAAACAACGAAATTTGCATCTATAGCAAGCAACCTGCCGTCTGTCTACTGTACAATGTAAATGTTTGATTGAAATCATTGAAATCAAAATGCTGTAACAAAAAATCTTGAATGCAATACGTTGCAAAATCGTGGTTCAATATTCACGTCGCATGCTTAAAAGACTCTTTTTTTGGAACTTAATTTTGGCAGTAATAGGTTTTTGAGTTGCAGCAAAATTTTTATTTTTGATTGTAAAGAAAGTGGCAGTATTAACTGCTTTTTTGTTATTTATGATAAGTTTTTAAATTTAAAGTTTAGATACTTGAATCAGTTTTGCTTTTGTCGTCGTGGTATATTCATTTTTGCACAAAATTTAGTGACTTTTGAGCAAAAATTTGGAAAAACGAAGAATTTTGACGAAAGACGTACAATTTCTTATAATTTTGCCAAACATTTCTTAAACTATCATTATTTAGTTTTATAGTCGTCCATATTATATTCGTCATTTACAATTTTACAATTTCCACTTGAAAATCATTAACAGCTATCCTCGAGAACTCAGTTTTATTATAAAAACTTACAAAACATTTTTCTTAAGGAAATAATGAATGAAAATGAAATAAAGAAGTTAATCAACAGAATATAAAAAAGAAAAATAATTATTACGTAAATAAATGAAGGAAACAAAAAATAGCATACTGCAGTTGTTAAATAATTTATTAAAAAATGTGTCACAATGAACCAACAATAACAAAATGTTGCATGTTTGGAGAGCATTAAGGTTTAAATCCTAGGTCAAATACAGTTAAACCCACGCATAAGATGTTAAGAAAACTGGTACGAATACAGTTTTATCACAAAGAAAATATTTGTTTAGTGACTTCCTTCATTTCTCTTTGAATTTGTTTCAAAAAATCAGGTAGACAAAGTATTGAGGAATTTGTGCCCAGACTGTTACCACTTGTATTGATATAACACAATGAACACCTTTGCTGTAAAGTGAGTTCGTTTGGTAACAACTGCTGTAGTGCAGTCCACCTACGATGTCTCACAGACATGCAAACTGACCCTCTCCTCAGGTAAACGACCTGGTTCTAGCATAATAAGCATATGTTGCCTTCCGGCTTCTTCTCAAACTGAAAATCTTTCGTCGTGACCTATTTGTTAGTTGTCTTATCTTGAAAAAAAATTTCTCGATTGTATTGTAATTGGGGAGGTAGAGGTGTTAGCACTTGAGATAAAATTCTCGCAACTCCTATTCAATTGAGGAACAATGAACATGAAAAAATGATTCCTTGTAGGCATATATTCGGTCCTCACATGGGAACAGTTAGTGTGAAAGTTGGATCAAACTCCGAAAATCGCTTCTTTATGGCAGACATCAGGAACAAGTTTTATTAGGAACAATTAAAATTATCTGACCAATCTGTAAAACGACCATGAAATGGTTCAGTTGGAAGCATTCAAGCAAATTATTTCAGTTGGATGAAAATGATGTAAAAGTACTCCTAAAAGTGCAATTTCATTGTCAAATTATTTTTAGAAAAATCAACAAAAACTTTCAACAAAAATTCATTGAAAAAGAACGAAACTTTAATTAGTCTTGCATTTACTTTTACATTGTTTCAAGAAGTTGCTAATTTTCTTCAAGAAATTCCAATCACGCACGGATTCATTTACTACTTCAACAACTACGCACATTTAATTTCCTTTCAAACCCTTAAAAATCGTGTCAAAAAAACTCGCAGATAGACATGAGACGGAAAACAAATATGCCGTTTGTTAGACACTCATTAATAATTGACACACAATTTTTGTTATTCTTCTTTAAAATACCAAAATCTAATAGAAACTTGTGGAATTAGTCAAATCCTGACACAGATGAAAGCATTTTTGAGAGTTTTAATAAATTTTTTTTGACAAGAATGTGACGTTTCTAAAATTGACATTTCAGTTTGACAGAAAATCAGAGACATTCAAACACAGCACTCCCAATTATTTTTTTTTTTTAAGGAACACTCTGTATTAATAATAAAAATTTCATATTGTTACTAGACTCTAAATTCAGCTTGTTATTAGGTCATAAACTTGCTGTTATTAACATCGTTTTAAAGCCAAGAAATAAGATGTAGGCGTTCACCTACACCAAATGACAAAAGTTGCTCCGTTAACCATCTGTCCCCTTTCGATATCATACCTGTCAATACAATATCCACCTACGAAAATCTCATTCAACAACACGTTTCATGTTTCATAATTCCTGGACTTGATTAAAGACCTAAAATTGTAATTCCGCTGAAAATGAAATCAAAAAAACCGAGCTTTTATTTTATACACCCTAAAAAAAATTCGTCGTAAAAAATATTATTCTCTTTGGTGTATTCACTTAATTAACCAATCGGGTCGTCGATGTTATAGTTGGCACAACTGGTTGGCTTACCACCCTTTCAAAATAATTTTATTCATTATATTTTTTAGTAAAATGTTGTTTCCTGCTTCGGAAATTAATAAAATTACGTGTCTGTAATTTAAAATTAGTAAATTGCAGCTTTGGTTTTCAAATAGGTATGTTCTACCCTTGTATTTACTAAATAACACGAGACATGTCTGGTTTATAAAATTAGTAAAATTGTGGCTTCCAAAATGTGTAAAATGTCGCTTCCTACTTCAAAAATTAAAAAACAATAAGACCTGCATTTATCTCTATGTAACTACCACTCTCGTCTTCAAAAATCCGTAAAATTACGTCTCTGTATTTCAAAATTAGTAAGTTGTCGCCTCTGCTTTTCAAAATTAGTAAAAACTTTCTTACCCTCATAATTAAAAAAGTATAAGTACGGTGTACTCTTTTATTTACTAAATAACACAAAACAAATCCGGCTTCTAAAATTAGTAAACTTTTGGCTCCCAAAATATGTAAAATGTCGCTTCCTGCATCTGTAATTGGTAAAATTACGACTCTGTATTTCAAAATTATAAAATTGTAGCCTCTGTCTTACAAAATTAGTAAAATAGATAACCAAAATTGTAAATAATGTCACGCTTGTATTTACTAGATAAAAAGAAGAAAACTATTACCAAAAACCCTCCAAAATTAGTAAAATCTCAAATCTATCTTCCAAAATTAGTAAAATGTGATTTCTACACTTCTAAAATCACAAAAACAACATCGATAATGCCTTTATTGATTTAAAAATCTTGAAAATTCGACTCCAGTTTCTGAAATTAATAAAATTACATTTTCGTGTTTCGTAATGTCCCTTCTGGGTTTCAAAATTAGTAAAATATCGCCTCTGGTTTTCAGATTATTCAATGTTGCTTCCGATTTCTTACATGTCGCGTTGCCATTTTTAATTTAAAAGTTATGAAGAAATACTATCTCACATTTGCAAAATTACATCTCCGTGTTTAATAAAATAACTCCACTGGCTTTAACATTAGTAAAATGTCGCCTCTAGCTTCCAAAATAACTAAAATATTTTTTTAAGACCAAACGAAGAACAGAAACTTCAATGAAAACAGAACCTGACCTGCCCAACCCTTTTAAAGAAATTGTTTATGTAATATTTTTATTCTTGTTCAATTTTTTTTTTGCTCTGAAGATGACTCCTTGATAAGGGTTGAAACTAGTTGGCAATACATTATAATTTCTATTTTCCTTATTTATTATACTAAAGTAATAAAAAAATAGATTACTACAATAATGATTAAGAAATATCACAATATCTCCAATATCTTAAATTAGTAAAATGTTATGAGTGTCTTCTAAAATTAGTAAAATATTGTATTCGACTTTTAGAGTTACAAAAACAAAGTTGCCGTTTCTGTTATTAATTTTGAAACTTTAGGAGATATATTCTATTATTAATTTTGAATTTTCTATTTATTAATTTTGAAACTTTAATAAATATAACTACATATTTTGGTTTATAAAATTAGTAGAAATACAGCTCTGAGCTTAAAAACTAGTAAAATATTGCTTCTGGCTTCCAAAATTCGACTTTTAAAATTACAAAAATAACGTCGCCTTTTTTTATTAATTTTGAAACTTTGACAAATATAACTGTCACTTTCGGCTTACAAAATTAGTAGAAATACAGGTCTGAATTTAAAAAATAGTAAAATATAGGTTTTTGCTTCCAAAATTCTACTTTTAAAATTACAAAAACAACGTCGCCATTTCCATTACTAATTTTGAAACTTTAAAAAAATTATATATGACTTTCGGTTTATAAAATTAATAAAAATACTTCTCTGAGTTTGAAAATTAGCAAAATGTCGCTTCCGCTTCCAAAATTCGACTTTTAAAATTACAAAAACAATATCACCTTTTTCATTATCAATTTTCAAACGTTAAAAATATCTATCACTCTCGGTTTATAAAAATTAAAATTAGAAAATTAAAATATCGCTTCTGATTTTCAAAATTAGTAAAATGTCGCCTACGGCTCCCAAAATTAGAAAAAATGTTACCTTTGCATATTTTTTTATATGAAAAAAGTAAATTTTGGGTTTGGAGAGCACCTGGAAAACCGATAAAGAGATTTTTTTGTATTCACCCGTTAAATCACCAAAAAAAATTTCAGAATGTGCAATACAGTAAAAAAATTAAATTTTCATTTTATCGAGTCCTGAAAATTGTGATTGTATTGCTAGTTTTCATAAAATACACTCAGAATTTATTGATCTTTTAGTTTCCATCTGAAAAATTGCTGAAATAAAGCAAAATTGAAAAATTGACATTCAGTGCAATTTTTTTCAGCTGAATCATCCCCACTTTCAGAAAATTCTGAATAATGTAATAATTTTAATAATAATGAAATATTGATTTAAAAGAATGTAATAACAGGAAGGTTGTTCTAAATTTGGTATTTCTAGTTGGGTTCCCTGACACTGATTGGACTCAAGACCTCACTCAAGATTTGTTCCGAAAAAAGCGTTCCAAATTGAAAAAGTAAAAGAGTGTCTAGTCTATTTCGCCAGACTTGCAACTTAGCGAAAATAATATTACGTAATTGTCTGAGCGAAAAATACGGCTTTCGAAATTTTCATTTGATAATTCAACAAAGAGTATTGTTTGGCTTTAAATTGTAGCAAAATGTATAACAGAGAAACAGAAAATTATTGTTTACTAAACTGAGTTGAGACTGTTGTTTTTACACGCAAAGCATTTAACTCCCTTGTTTTAGTTGTGGGAAACTTCCAATTGCGTATTGATTTGTTTAAACATGAAAAATGTTTCGTAAATCGATATACACATGCTTGTCAATTATCGACTTTGGAAACCCCTCGAAAGCGCTTTACTAACTTGATGACATGTTTAACTTCCCTAACGAGTTCTGTATCGTTTTATTCAACACTTTTCTCTATTTTTATCGAACTTTATTTAATCCATCTCTGGTGTTTGCTGACTTAAAATTCGCCTTAGAGTGTTATCCCCTTATCCAGACTGTATTTACAATTCAGTTGGTCCTTTTTGACCCTTGAAAGTCAGACGTTGGGAGTGTAAATTTCACCATCAACAATAGTAACGACAAGATTAGCCAGATGCTGTGGCTTTACGACGTTTTCAAGGGTGTAAAATAGTTATGGAGGTTCAAGTTTTGTCCAAGTCGTTTTCCTTCCATTTCCTTCTTCTTAGTTGCCAATTGCCCTCTGACATTGACACGCTTCACACCAACACGAATAAAAGATTTCGGGATAAGCGGAAATCGACACAGAATTTCAAAAAACCAATCCTTTCAATCACACCAATGGCAATTTAAACATATCATTTCTAATTTTTTTTAAACCGAATTCAAACCCGGCTAAAAATCGGTAAAAATTTAAAGAGTCTACTTGATAACAGTAAGCAGAATTCAGACATTTTGGCACAAAAAAATAGGAAAATATGTGTATAATTTAAGCAAAATTCGTGTGAAAAAAAATAGACCATAGAATTTCGTTGAAAAAAGGAACATTTTGCTGTTATAAATAAGAGACAAGTCTTCTATTGGTTAATACTGGATAGTTTAAAAGACTCTTTTACTAAAAAACTTTAATTTTGGTAAAATAAATTAAATATCAAATATTACAAACTAGTCCAGAGAGACGATAAACACTTCCAGAATTAGGAATCACACTAAAGCGCGTAGTTCTGAGAAATATTCGTTGTAATACATAAAAGAAATAAATTATTCGTTATTAATCCAACTTTTTAAACACAAAAACAATCTCGTCTTTTCCATGATTAATTTTAAAACTTTAAAAAATATAACTATCGATTTCAGTTTATAAAATTAGGAAAAATACAGCCCTGAGTTTAAAAATTAGTAAAATATCGCTTCTGGCTTCCAAAATTGATTTTTAAACTCAAAAACAATGTTGCCCTTGCCATGATTAATTTTGAATCTTTAAGAAATATATCTGCAGCTTTCGGTTTCAAAAATTAGAAAAAATACATCTCTGAGTTTAAATTTTTTTAAAAAGTTTTAAAAATTAGTGAAATATCACGCGTAAATTCGGACTATTCTTGAAGAAATAGAAAAACAAAGACTCGAAGACGATGAAAAACATAAGAAGGTTCTCACAAAGGAAGAAACAATTCTGAAGAACAAAAATTTTTAGATAAGCTTGATAAACGGCGTTTGGAAGAAAAAGAATGAGAAAGGAGGATTAGAGGAGCAAAAGAAAATTCTGGAAGAAGTTGAAAGACGTCGGTTAAAAGATGAAATAACAATAAAAGAAAATTCTGGAATTGCAAGAAACAATTCTGAGAAAAATTCGAGAAACGACGATTAGAAGATACAGAGAGCTAAAAAAGGTTCAAGAAGAATAAAAGAGGTTGAAAAACAACGTTTGGAAAGGGAGAAAACAAGAAAAAGACAAACAAAAAAATGCTGGAGGATAAAAAAAAGATTGTAGAGAAATTAGAAATTAGCAAAATATAAAAAACAACTAAAAATCCAGAAAAATCGAAAGAAACTTATAGAAAGATTGAGAATTTTTTTTTAGTGTTACTAATATGACATGAAGCCTCTAAAATTAGTAAAATGTTGAATCTGGCTTCTAAAATTAGTAAGATCAAGTTCCCACACTTCTAAAATTACAAAAACAATGTCGCTATTGCGTTTATTGATTTAAAAATTTAAAAAAATCGACTCCTAAATTTCTCAATTTAATAAAATTAGATTTCCGTGTTTCGTAATGTCTCTCCTGGCTCCAAAAATTAGTAAAATATCCGAAATAAATAAAAAATATATTTATAGACCAAACAAAAGAAATAAAAATCTAACCTATCCTTTAAAAAATTTGTTGTAAAAATGGTGCGACAATAAGAAGTCGGTCAAAAATAATGAAGGAATAAATACAAATAAGTTTATTGTTGGAAAAACTCAATAAAAAGAAGAGAAACTATAACTAACGGAATATTCTAGAAGAAATGAAAGACGATGGAAAATATAAGAAAATTCTGGAATACATCGGAAAACTTCTTTTGAAAGAAAAAAAAAACAAAAGAATTTTTAAACTTTAAAAAGTATATCTATAACTTTCGGTTTAAAAAACTAGTAAAAATACAGCATTGAGTTCAAAAATTAGTAGAATATCGCTTCTGGCTCCCAAATTCGACATTTAAAATTATAAAAACAATACCGCCTTTCCCATATTAATTTTCAAATTTTAAAAGATATATCTATCACTCTCGGTTTATAAAAAATAAAATTAGAAAGTTAAAATATTGCTTTTGATTTCCAAAATTAGTAAAATGTCGCCTACGGCTTCCAAAATTCGAAAAAGAATTACCTTTGCATATTTTTTAATATAAAAAAGTAGATTTTGGGTTTGGAGAGAACCTGGAAAACCGATAGAAAGATTTTTTTGTATTCACCAGTTAAATCAACAAAAAAATTTCAGAATGTGCAATACAGTAAAAAAATTAAATTTTCATTTTATCGAGACCTGAAAATTGTAATTGTATTGTTAGTTTTCATAAAATACACTCAGAATTTATTGATCTTTTGGTTTCCATCTGAAAAATCGCTGAAACAAAGCAAAATTGAAAAATTGACGTTCATAGCAATTTTTTTCAGGGTTCTAAAAATGCAAGAAACAATTGTGGAAGAACAAAAGAAGTTTTTGAATAAGCTTGATAAACGGCGTTTGGAAGAAAAAAAATGAGAAAGGAGGATTAGAGAAGAAAAAGAAAATTCTGGAAGAAGTTGAAAGACGTCGGTTAAAAGAAGAAGAAACAATAAAAGAAGGTTCTGATACAAGAAACAATTATGATACATCAAAAAAGGATTTTGAAAAAGCTTGAAAAACAGCGTTTGGAAGAAAAATAATATAAGAGACTACAATTAAAAGGAAAATTCGAGAAACGACGATTAGAAGAAACAGAAAGCTAAAAAAGCTTCAAGAAGAATAAAAGAGCTTGAAAAACAACAGTTGAAAAGGAAGAAAACAAGAAAAAGACAAACAAAAAAATGCTGGAGGAGAAAAGGAAGATTGTAAAAAAATTAGAAGCAAAAAAAAATCAAAAACTACAACTAGAAATACAGGAAAATCGAAAGACACTTATAGGAAGCTTCGGAAAACGAAGAAAATTTTTTTAGTGTTACTAATATGACATGAAACCTCTAAAATTAGTAAAATGTTAAATCTGGCTTCTAAAATTAATAAAATAACGTTCCCACACTTCTAAAATTACAAAAACAATGTCGCTATTGCCTTTATTGATTTAAAAATTTATAAAAATCCACTCCTAAATTTCTCAATTTGATAAAATTAGATTTCCGTGTTTCGTTATGTCTCTTCTGGCTCCAAAAATTAGTAAAATATCCAAAATAAATAAACAAATATATTTAAAGACAAAATAGAAGACAAAAACGTAAATCTGACCTATCCTTTTAAAAAATTGTTGTAAAAATGGTGCGACAATAAGAAGTCGGTCAGAAATAATGAAGAAATAAATACAAATAAGTTTATTGTTGGAGAAATTCAATAAAAAGAAGAGAAACAGTATATTCTAGAAAAAATGAAAGACGATGGGAAATATAAGAAAATTCTGGAATATATCGGAAAACTTCTTTTGAAAGAAAAAAAAACAAAAGAATTTTGAAACTTTAAAAAGTATATTTATAACTTTCGGTTTAAAAAACTAGTAAAAATACAGCACTGAGTTCAAAAATTAGTAGAATATCGCTTCTGGCTCCCAAATTCGACGTTTAAAATTACAAAAACAATGTCGTCTTTCTCATTATTAATTTTAAAACTTAAAAAAGTATATCTATAATTTTCAGTTTAAAAACTAGTAAAAATACAGCTCTGAGTTTAAAAATTAGTAGAATATCGTTTCTAGCTCCCAAATTCGACATTTAAAATTATAAAAACAATACCGCCTTTCCATTATTAATTTTCAAATTTTAAAAGATATATCTATCACTCTCGGTTTATAAAAATTAAAATTAGAAAGTTAAAATATTGCTTTTGATTTCCAAAATTAGTAAAATTCGCCTACGGCTTCCAAAATTCGAAAAAGAATTACCTGTGCATATTTTTTAATATAAAAAAGTAGATTTTGGGTTTGGAGAGAACCTGGAAAACCGATAGAGATTTTTTTGTATTCACCAGTTAAATCAAAAAAATTAAATTTTCATTTTATCGGGTCCTGAAAATTGTGACTGTATTATTAGTTTTCATAAAATACACTCAGAATTTATTGATCTTTTAGTTTCCATCTGAAAAATCGCTGAAACAAAGCAAAATTGAAAAATTGACGTTCATAGCAATTTTTTTCAGGGTTCTAAAAATGCAAGAAACAATTGTGGAAGAACAAAAGAAGTTTTTGAATAAGCTTGATAAACGGCGTTTGGAAGAAAAAAAATGAGAAAGGAGGATTAGAGAAGAAAAAGAAAATTCTGGAAGAAGTTGAAAGACGTCGGTTAAAAGAAGAAGAAACAATAAAAGAAGGTTCTGATACAAGAAACAATTATGATACATCAAAAAAGGATTTTGAAAAAGCTTGAAAAACAGCGTTTGGAAGAAAAATAATATAAGAGACTACAATTAAAAGGAAAATTCGAGAAACGACGATTAGAAGAAACAGAAAGCTAAAAAAGCTTCAAGAAGAATAAAAGAGCTTGAAAAACAACAGTTGAAAAGGAAGAAAACAAGAAAAAGACAAACAAAAAAATGCTGGAGGAGAAAAGGAAGATTGTAAAAAAATTAGAAGCAAAAAAAAATCAAAAACTACAACTAGAAATACAGGAAAATCGAAAGACACTTATAGGAAGCTTCGGAAAACGAAGAAAATTTTTTTAGTGTTACTAATATGACATGAAACCTCTAAAATTAGTAAAATGTTAAATCTGGCTTCTAAAATTAATAAAATAACGTTCCCACACTTCTAAAATTACAAAAACAATGTCGCTATTGCCTTTATTGATTTAAAAATTTATAAAAATCCACTCCTAAATTTCTCAATTTGATAAAATTAGATTTCCGTGTTTCGTTATGTCTCTTCTGGCTCCAAAAATTAGTAAAATATCCAAAATAAATAAACAAATATATTTAAAGACAAAATAGAAGACAAAAACGTAAATCTGACCTATCCTTTTAAAAAATTGTTGTAAAAATGGTGCGACAATAAGAAGTCGGTCAGAAATAATGAAGAAATAAATACAAATAAGTTTATTGTTGGAGAAATTCAATAAAAAGAAGAGAAACAGTATATTCTAGAAAAAATGAAAGACGATGGGAAATATAAGAAAATTCTGGAATATATCGGAAAACTTCTTTTGAAAGAAAAAAAAACAAAAGAATTTTGAAACTTTAAAAAGTATATTTATAACTTTCGGTTTAAAAAACTAGTAAAAATACAGCACTGAGTTCAAAAATTAGTAGAATATCGCTTCTGGCTCCCAAATTCGACGTTTAAAATTACAAAAACAATGTCGTCTTTCTCATTATTAATTTTAAAACTTAAAAAAGTATATCTATAATTTTCAGTTTAAAAACTAGTAAAAATACAGCTCTGAGTTTAAAAATTAGTAGAATATCGTTTCTAGCTCCCAAATTCGACATTTAAAATTATAAAAACAATACCGCCTTTCCATTATTAATTTTCAAATTTTAAAAGATATATCTATCACTCTCGGTTTATAAAAATTAAAATTAGAAAGTTAAAATATTGCTTTTGATTTCCAAAATTAGTAAAATTCGCCTACGGCTTCCAAAATTCGAAAAAGAATTACCTGTGCATATTTTTTAATATAAAAAAGTAGATTTTGGGTTTGGAGAGAACCTGGAAAACCGATAGAGATTTTTTTGTATTCACCAGTTAAATCAAAAAAATTAAATTTTCATTTTATCGGGTCCTGAAAATTGTGACTGTATTATTAGTTTTCATAAAATACACTCAGAATTTATTGATCTTTTAGTTTCCATCTGAAAAATCGCTGAAACAAAGCAAAATTGAAAAATTGACGTTCATAGCAATTTTTTTCAGGGTTCTAAAAATGCAAGAAACAATTGTGGAAGAACAAAAGAAGTTTTTGAATAAGCTTGATAAACGGCGTTTGGAAGAAAAAAAATGAGAAAGGAGGATTAGAGAAGAAAAAGAAAATTCTGGAAGAAGTTGAGAGACGTCGGTTAAAAGAAGAAGAAACAATAAAAGAAGGTTCTGATACAAGAAACAATTATGATACATCAAAAAAGGATTTTGAAAAAGCATGAAAAACAGCGTTTGGAAGAAAAATAATATAAGAGACTACAATTAAAAGGAAAATTCGAGAAACGACGATTAGAAGAAACAGAAAGCTAAAAAAGCTTCAAGAAGAATAAAAGAGCTTGAAAAACAACAGTTGGAAAGAAAGAAAACAAGAAAAAGACAAACAAAAAAATGCTGGAGGAGAAAAGGAAGATTGTAAAAAAAATTAGAAGCAAAAAAAATCAAAAACAACAACTAGAAATACAGGAAAATCGAAAGACACTTATAGGAAGCTTCGGAAAACGAAGAAAATTTTTTTAGTGTTACTAATATGACATGAAACCTCTAAAATTAGTAAAATGTTGAATCTGGCTTCTAAAATTAGTAAGATCAAGTTCCCACACTTCTAAAATTACAAAAACAATGTCGCTATTGCCTTTATTGATTTAAAAATTTCTAAAAAATCCACTCCTAAATTTCTCAATTTCATAAAATTAGATTTCCGTGTTTCGTAATGTCTCTCCTGGCTCCAAAAATTAGTAAAATATCCAAAATAAATAAACAAATATATTTAAAGACAAAATAGAAGACAAAAACGTAAATCTGACCTATCCTTTAAAAAAATTGTTGTAAAAACAGTGAGACAATAAAGAGTCGGTCAGAAATAATGAAGGAGTAAATGCGTTTATTGTTGGAGAAATTCTAATAAAAAGAAGAGAAACAATAACTCGAAGAAAAAGAAGAACTAACGGAATATTCTAAAAGAAATGGAAAAACAAAGACTCGAAGACAGTGAAAAATATTATAAAATTCTGGAAGATATCAGAAAACTACTTTTAGAAGAAAAAGAAAGACAAAAGAAGGTTCTAAAAATGCAATAAACAATTCTGGAAGAAAAAAAGAGGATTTTAAAGAAGCTTGATAAACGGTGTTTGTAAGAAAAAGAATGAGAAAGAAGGATTAGAGAAGCAAATAAAAATTCTGGAAGAAGTTGAAAGACGTCGGTTAAAAGATAAAAAAAAAACAATAAAAGAAGGTTCTGGAAATGCAAGAAACAATTCTGGAAGAACAAAAAAAGATTTTGGAGAAGCTTGAAAAACGGCGTTTGGAAGAAAAAGAATATGAGAGATGACAATTAAAAGAAAAAGAAGAATTTGAGAAATGACGATTAGAAGAAAAAAATGAGCTGAAGAAGATTCTAGAAAGACGAAAAACGATTGTAAAGGAGTTTGAAAAACAAGAGAAAAAAGATACTGGAAGAAAAAAGAAAGATTACAAGAGAATTAGATGCAAAAAAATTAAAAACTGCAACTAGAAATAAAGGAAAATCAAAAGAAACATATCGAAAGCTTCGGAAAATAGAAAATTTTTTTTGATGTTACTAATAAAAATGCACCAGCAGTCTGTTAATTAGAAGTGTAGGCTCGGCTCTACGTACCCCAGTCCAACTCTGTACAATGAGTGTTTACCCCCACGTAATGAAATGGGAGCATTGCGTGTCTTATTACATTGAAACCTACTTGAGCTTGGCACTGTCCAAGAAAATCTTACCCCGTGATAGTTTACCAACCGCAGGGGTGGCACCCCTCTATTTTTCTATCGATTGGTGACTAATAAGAAGTTTTAGATATACGTGTCGCCTTAGAAAGAAGACCAATCGCAAATTTTCTAAAGCTGTTGTCTCGAGGGTGACATTAATATTCACGTGGCGTTTTTCGACTCGTAAAAGCAACAATTTTAGTATCAAAACCTGATATTTAGGGTTGGAATTTTATTTAATTACTGTTTTATCTCGGGAGTTTTAAAATTTTCACAGAAATATAAACTTATTATTAATTGGATTAAGCAAGTCTTGTACGAACTGAGATAATACAAATTAATATCGGAGCGAAACTTAATGACTTGAACGTATTTCGGGGATTGATTCAAAAGATAATTTACCTGGGGTTGTCCTGAATTTTATTCTTTGGAAACAAAACGTAGGGATATAGAGGGGATAAAGGTTAATAATTTATGCACTGCAGCGTTTTCAGTTCGATTTATTGTCCACAATAACCGACGGAATAAAAATTTTTCGAATTATAAACGAGGCAAACAATACGACCTGATTTTTTTTAATTTGAAATTATAGATACAAGCTACGACTTCACATGCTGTAATAACATACAATTTCGGTAATACAGAACTAAACAATAACTTAAAAAATTAGAATTTATTTTGTACGTTATAATTACGTCAATAATTTCACTAGAAGGGTTATATTATGTATAATATTTGACTATTCATTCCATGTCGGCCATGAGCATAAACCGGAAACGCATTCGAGACAAAACTCCAGTCGAATATATTAATATTTAAAGTGTTCACCCTTACTACGTCTCAACTCCTTATAAAATAAGCAAAAATTTTCGCAAATAAAGAGGGCAGAAACACAATAGGTACGTCTCTACAAGGAAAATTTTCTTTTCACAGTATTAATTTTTTGACCTATTTTGCTCAAAATTATAATGCCAGGTGAATCAAGTTTTCTCCGCACCCCCAAAACACCTCTTAAAACACACAAAAAAAAATAAATATATAACTGTCATTTGTTTTAATAATAACCTGTTATATTTTGAATTATTGCCCAATTTTGTTAATTTCTCAAAATTTATAAAAGGTAAAGTGGACCACAGAAATCGTAAAATTATACGTATTTTTTTTATTGGCAACGTTTCGATGGCTTATTCCATCTTTATCAAGCCTGGAGATGTAAGATACAAATCAAAATTATTAAAATTAACTTAGTTAAAAATTTACCATAAAAATTTGTTGTTAAACTTGTTACGTACGCTTAATCAAAATGAAAATGTCCCTAACAAATTCTGAGCGTTTTGAGGCACTGAAATTTGAGAAAACGACATTTTTTAAAACAATTTAGTATGTTTTCTGAGAAATTTAACATTTCAACTGATAGAGACGCGTTATTTTCATCTTGACTGTTTGTCTAAATAAAAAAAGACGTTATTAACAGTTTTTTGAGATTGTCATTTGTTTTAATAATGACCTGTTATGTACATGCGGTCAAAATGAAAATGACGCGTCTTTAAATAAATCCTGAGAGTTTTGAGACACTCAAATTTGAGAAAACGACCATTTTTTAAATCTTTTTTCCGCTAAATTTAACAATCCTTAGTGTTTTGAGACACTGAAATTTAAGAGGACAACTATTTTCTTGTTAATTTACTATGTTTTTCTGAGAAATTTAACATTACAACTAGTGTTCTTACGCATAAATCGTTTTTATTTTGATCGAGTGTACTAAATAAAAAAGACGTTGTTAACAGTTATAGAGATTGTCATTTGTTTTAATAATAATCTGTTATGTAAGCTTGATCAAAATGAAAATGACGCATTCTTAAATAAACCTTTAGTGTTTTGAGACACTGAAATTTTTCGAGAGAACGACATTTTTTTAATTAACTGTGTTTTCCGCTAAATTTAACATTTCAACTGGGGTATAGATGCGTCATTATCATTTTGACCGAGTGTACTAAATGAAAAAACCTTATTAACACTTGTAGAGACGTCATTTGTTTTAATAATAACCTGTTATGTAACGAATTCTGAGTGTTTGAGACACTAAAATTTGAGAAAACGACATTTTTTTAAACAATTTAGTATGTTTTCTGAGAAATTTAACATTTCAACTGGTAGAGACGCGTCATTTTCATCTTGACTATCTGTACTAAATAAAAAAGACGTTATTAACACTTGTTTGAGATTGCCATTTGTTTTAATAATAATCTGTTATCTACACTCGGTCAAAATAAAAACGACGTGTCCTTAAACGAATTCTTATTGTATTGAGACACTGAAATTTGAGAGAACGACAATTTTTTCTTAAATTTAATTTTTCAACTGGTATGGACGCATCATTTTCATTCTGACCGAGTGTACTAAATAAAAAAAGACGTTGTTAACACTTGTAGAGATTGTCATTTGTTTTAATAATAATCTGAAATCTGAATGACGCGTCCTTAAACGAGTCCTTAGTGTTTTGAGACACTAAAATTTAAGAGAACAGCAATTTTCTTGCTAATTTAGTATGTTCTACTCAGAAATTAAATATTTCCACATTTTCAACTAGTAGAGATTAGTCATTTTCATTTTAAGCGGGAATACTAAATAAAAAAGACGTTATTAAGACTTCTACAGATTGTCATTTGTTTTAATAACAATCTGTTATCTACGCCCAGTCAAAATAAAAATGACCCCTCGTAAACAATTCCTTTTATTTAAGACTCTAGAATTTGAGAGCACAACGATTTTTTTTTAATTTATTACATTTTTCCGCGAAATTTAACATTTCAACCGGTATGAACGCGTCATTTTCATTTTGACCAAGTATACTAAATAAAAAAGACGTTATTAATACTTGTAAAAATTGCCATTTATTTAGATAATAAATTAAACGAATCCTAAGTGTTTTGAGATTTTTTAAATTTGAAAGAACGGCATTTTTTTAAATTTGGTATGTTTTCCGCTAAATTCAACACTTCAACTAGTTAGGATGGTCGTTTTTACTTTGATTGAGTGTACTTTAATATTTATAAAATGCTTTAAAATATTTTTTTAACAGCTATAATTGGTAAATTCTTATCAAACTAAAATTAATTAGTTTCAGTATTTTAAAAACTGATTTTTAAAAACAAATGAGAAAAACACATTTAATTAGTAACTAGAAACACAACAATTATAAAAATTACGAATTCAATTTTTTATTTTATAGTTCACTTTTTCAAAGTTGTTTGAAGCGCTGTTTAAGCATACTTTCCGTTTTTTCAATTTTACTCGAAAACAGTGCGTTTTAAGAAAATTTTGCAAGAGACAAAAACGTTTCTAAATCAAATTCTCTATCCAAAAATACTAACACTATTTTCAGATAACAGCTGTCAAAGTTCTGAAATTAATTCATTAGAGGTAACACCAAAAATTAATATTCCAGTTAACCAAATTTAAAGATATTTGCTTAATAAATATAAACAACTTGCTTAAATTTCACAATAATAGCGAAAAATCTTACTGAAATATTAAAAAAAAAATCAAAAACTCAGAACAATAATTTTAACGGCTTTCATCTTCTATTGGTCTAGAGTAATTGAAGTTAAATTTGTGCCGAATAATTCTAGAACACCCTGTACAACATCAGAATCTAAAATAGTCTACAATGTTTATGTTATTACACTGTCAATTCATCAAAACGTAAATTTACTGCTGAATATTAGTATAACAAAATAAAAAAACAAAGAATAAAGAAAAGACAAAAAAAAAGAGTAAAACGTAAAGTTAGATGTAAAACAATGTAAATTAATTACATTTCTACCATTTTTTTGTCTGGAATTTGAAGTGTCAAGAACAGTTATTTGTATAACAATAAAGTATTATTTTTTTTTTATCAAAAACAAAAAAAAATGGGGTTTATCCCCAGGGGTGATAGTCTAAGATATGCATTACGTTTTGGTTATTAATTGTCATTTATTAATATTATTTTTTTAATAATGTCACAAAAAATATTAGAAGAGTTCACTGACCAATGAGATAAAATAGTATTTAATTACTAAAACAAAATGGTGGTGATGATATAATAAATGTTTGCTTTTAGTTTTATCAAGTCCGGAGTAGAAAAACCCCCAAATCTCGAAATTTTCCGGTACGTATAGTCCAATAAATCTCCAGACCCTTGTTGGGTAAGACGTTTAATTTTTCGTAGGATTGTTATATTTGAACCTAGTGTATTAAAACATAAAAAAAATAAAATAAAAATGCTCAAGTTTTACAATACCGCATTGGCGTACAATAAGGGTGAAAAACACCCCAACACAAAAATTTAAAGGCATACTTGGAAAACAATGAAGTGCATTGTATGACTAAATACCGGAAACACGAATGCAATTTATGGTGAACGTTTAAATAAGCTAAAAAGCCGTTAATTTTGTCCATTTTGACAGCATTTTGTAAATCACCCGAGACCGTTTTACACGCAGAATTCACTGATTGCTCAATGCATATTTAAGTAGTTCGTTTTAATTAACTGTTTAAAAGGGAAATAACAATTAACATTTTATTCCCTGAACTATAAAAAAAATTTTTTGGGACCTAGTTAGCAAAAAAAAAATAGTGTATAAGACACATGTTGTGTCCTACAGCTGGCACTTCAAAGCCGGTCAACACACCTGCTTTTAAAAAAATCTATCGGGTGGTAGAAAATTCAGGTGAAATTGACATTCCCGGAATTACAATAATTTTCCCCTAATTTTTGAATTTTAGAAATTTTCAGTAAATTTCTTTGTACACAAACAGCGGGAGAAATGAACTAAAAATCGATGTTACCTCATGCCGAGTATTTTACGTAGTTGGTGTTAAAATCCCCGTTTTGGATTTTTTTTAGGGGTAACTTACCGAGACATCGTTAAAAAGTCCGTTTGATAGAAATAAAACACAAAAAAAAGTCGCAAATGGCAACATTTTTGGTGGATTTCTCACCGAACGCACTGCACTGAAACGCGACTCCGCTCCCGTTGGGTGGATTCACGACTGACACCAGCTCCACCTACCAGGAAGTGTGTGCGCAGGCCTATGGGCTCATCTCGTATCTCATCTCGAATACAGGTGTTTGGAGGAGATGGAGAGAGGACGAAAAACTATGGAGGTAGGTGTCTAGACGAGGACCAAGAGAAGCGACTCCAAGAAGTTACGAACAGAAACAGGAGGTTCTAGGTGCCCTACAAGACCATAACCGCAAAGTGACGTTTCGTCTCATACCAATCTTCGAGAAGAAAAGTCACCAAGATTTCCTTGAAAATTACCTGATTAAAATTAGGAAAAACAAGTTAATCAGCGACTTCTGAATAGTTTAAGACAGTTTTATTAGAGCAACTCCAAGAGGCAAGAAGTTACTTCGTGCACCAGGTCCATAACCGCAAAGTGACATTTCGTTTCGTACCAACTTCAAAAAAGAAAAGTCACTAAGACTTCTTTGAAAATTACTTCTGATTAAAGTAGAAAACACAAGTTTAATCAGCACTTTTTGAATACTATAAGACAGTTTTATTAGTGTGACTCCAAGAGATAAGAAGATATGTCGTGCACCAGGTCCATAAACGCAAAGTGACAGTTTGTTTCATACCAACTTTTAAAAAGAAAAGTGACTAGGGTTTGCCTGAAAATTAAGAGTAATTAAAGTAGGAAAGAATGTTTAAGAATTTTATTAGAGCAACTCCAAGAGGCAAGAATTTACTTCGTGCACCAGGTCTATAACCGCAAAGTGACAGTTTGTTTCGTACCAACTTTCGAAAAAAAAAGGTCACCAAGTCTTGCGTGAAATATTACTTCTGATTAAAGTAGAGAAACTAAGTTTAATCAGTACTTCTTGAATACTTTTAAGACAGTTTTATTAGTGTTAGAATTTCTTTGCATCTACAAACTGGAATGTGATGAATTATCCAACCAATAACTGTCTATTAGATTAAGAAAAAATTGTAAGAATTCAATTTAGAATAAGCTATAACGTTTTCAAATACATTTCTGATACATATATTTAAATAAATCTTGAATTTGTCAAAGGAATACCAATTTACAATTTATACGAAATATTCATAACATTTTATACAGCACAGAACTCAAATGTAACAATTCTATTTAGAGTAATAATGTTTCTCAGTTTCGTGATCTTAAATTCTTCTTTGAGTAATTACGCTAATGGCAGCTTACTACTATAACTTCTCTAAACTGGGTCTTTACTTCTTAATAATTTTTTCACTAATTCTTAAAGCTTTTCTAGCATTGTTTTCAAAATTTATTATTTAGTAATTAAAGCAGCTAGAGAGAAATTAATCACGTAAAAATAAGACTTCTTTCTTATCTAAACTAAGCGAATATATAGGACTCGGGTATTTTATATGCAATCCGCAACGCTCTGAAAAAGAAACAATTGAAACAAAGTGAAGTTAGCTAGTTGTAAGCATCACGTGACATAATATGGATATAACCACACAGCGGCTTTGTTGATTTGAATTGATTTTATTGTTGTTGGGTTCCAATTTTGAGAATTTTGATTATTGTGGCGTTGTTTCTAGCATGTTTTTAACTAAAAGTTAGAGTTGATTTTAATACAAAACCTAGTTCACAACTCTAGCTAACTTCACTATGTTTGTCTTCCAGAGTGCCCCAAAATCACCGAACCATTCAGTGTTGCATGATGACTTTGCTAATAATCCTGATGATATACAGGATTTTACATATTCCATCGAATAGAGTTGGTTCCTTCAGGTAAATGTCTGGCCAACGCTCAGCTGGCAATAGTATTCATCAGATGTAACACAAAAGCTTACTAACATTTTGGCGAATTCCAAAAATTATTTTGTATTATTTCCCTTGATTTCCCCCCTTTATTTTGACGAGCCGTTCACCACAATGCACTCTTATTAGATAATTAATGATTTAAAAATGGTATCTTAGCATTATCATTGTTATTTGAATTTGTCAAAGTGACATTATTATAAAATGGCACAATATTCTATCAGTGAATATGCTGATATGCATTTGATATATGGAGAATGCCTAAGCAATTCTAATGAAGCCATGCGAAGGTATGCTGAGCGTTTTCCAAACAGAAGACACCCAAACAGAAAAATGTTCGATGAGGTAGCTCGAATGTTACGCGAAACGAGGTCTGTTTTACCGAAAGGCAACGAAATAGGAAAGCCAAAGAAGCTAGAGATCGATGAGGCTGTGCTACAACGAGTTGAAGAAGCACCAGAGGCTAGTATTAGAGAATTATACCGCCAATTTAATGTTGGTCACTGGAGCATTTGGAACATTTTGCATAAAAATCTTTTTTATCTGTGGGGGCACATGAAAGACCTGGTATACAAAACACCTGTTGAAAACCAAGACGATCTTTTAAACCGGGTGATGGATGCTGCTGAACTCATACGAAATCATCAGGAAATGTGGCGAATTCAAGATTCATTAATACGGAGAGCTCATGCTTGCGTAGACGCAAATAGGGGCCATTTTGAGCATTTACTTTAATTTTTGTATTTTGTGTTAAACGTTATTGTAGTTATTTTCTTCCAAAAATTAAATTGGTTACAATTACAAGGGACAGTCTAAGGTGACATTATGGTGACATTTGTTCAAAATGATAATTGTCAGATACAAATTTGCTGCTACGATTTTTAAAGCTAATTATTGTACAATAAAGCATCCATAGGCGGGTAATAAAAATTGTGGAAAATCTTCGCCGATTTTTTAATGGTTTTTGAAGATCTTTTGGTAAAAAAGTTACTAAGCTTTTATGCCATACCCGATGAACGCTATTGCTAGCTAAGCATTGGCCGGACGTTTACCTAACACCCTGTATCTATTAGAAACTCAGATACTAATAAATTGTTAATTAATAATTGTTAATACGAACTTAAACAAAGTCAATATTATTTTATGGCTCAGCTTATTCTGATAACAGAAACTAGCTCAAATTTGACGCAGACAACAAGGCAACCTACATAAACGCAAGTAAAAAAATCTAGTTATCTATTAAAAAAACATGTTGCGTTGTTAAATGTTGTGACATTCCTGGTTCTGTCTATTCAAATCCTGTCTTGCAGCTTTTACAGTAAAAATGTAATTCCGTTTTGCTTGAATAAAAAAATTAGTTGTCTTGTTATAAAAACTTTGTTTTACTTTGTTTAGATTTCTTCGTTTTTCTTTTCTTCTTGCCATTGGTAAATCTATTTAAAAAATCATCAAAATATTCTCCAATTTTTGCAATAATTCTTCTTTGTTTGCTGTTAATTCAGGTTTTTGTATCTTTCTCTCCTTGCGTTTGGAAATAGATTTTTTCTGTTTCGTGGATTGTGTAACACTATTTTTTCTACTTTACGTAGGTAACAGAGTCCGATTTGGGTGCGGTAATAGCCATTTCCGCACCCAAATTGCGTGCGGTAACAGCTAGTGCAATTTAGTGTTTTCGGATTGGTAACACCGTGTAACACGCTATCGCTGAAATGAAACGTTACGTTTCTGTCGGCGTTGAGACTTACTTAAAAATTGCATAAAACACCTAAAGTAGAAAAAATAGCATAAAGAACTTGTTTTTTAAAGTCATTGTGGCACTCATTCTTTATAAAAACTCGCGCTCGCGCTCGTTTCATAAACTTGAATTCGTGCCACAAAGTTGACTTTTCAAAACGCGTTCTTTAATATACTATTCTCAAATACAGTGCAACAATATTCCACTTTGTAGCACTGTTTTTGGTAACTTTATATGTTACTGTACATTGACATAGTAACTTTGTTGATTTTGATTAATTTCATTACGAAATACAGAAATTTTGCAATGTTGCCAACAAAAATTGTTTAACACGAAACTTATTAGGCAGATGACAGCAGACGTCAGATAATCAAAATAGCTCAATAGAAAAAAATTGTATAAAAAATACGCATTACAACCTCCCCATTGTGATACTCGCTCTTTGTAACACTCGTATCACAAAGAGGGTGATCGAAGCACTTGTTTTTTAAATAACTATTGCAATTATTTCTTTATAAATAGTTCTATTTTTTATTACTTTTTAAAAACTTTTTATTTTGTTCTTTGTATTCTTCTTTGCCTTCGTTTAATTCTTTTGCTAAGATTGTCATTTTGATGTCTTTGTTTTCGTCTTTCTACTTGGTTTTACTCTTTTTGTTGTCTTTTGTTTGTAGATATGGAAGAAAAGACGCTCTTTTGGCGGTCAGAGACCCCAAAATCATCTTCTTTTATTTATTTCAGCATCTTTCGTTCTTGTTTTTCTTGTTCTTATTTTAGCATAGTCTTTTGTCTCTTTAAAACGTTCTTTACCTTTTCTTTTTCTTCCAAACGAAGTTTCTTTACTTTCAGTTTAGTTTCGCATTTTTTCTAATATCCGTATACTTTTTCTTTTCTCTTCTAAAGATTTCTTTCATTCTTTTTCTTGTTTTTCTTTCCTTTCCAATAATTGTTTTTCAAGCTTTTTTGAAATCGTCTTTGTCTTTCTAGAATATCCTTTAGCTCTCTTTTATCTTGTAATCGTTTTTCTTGTAATTGTTGCCTCTCATATTCTTTTTCTTCCAAACGCCATTTTCAAATTCTTTCATAATTTGTTTTTGTTATTCCAGAATTGTTTCTTGTATTTTTAGAACATTTTTTTGTTCTTCCTTTCCTCCAAAAGTAGTTTTTCGGAATCTTTCACAATTTTCTTGTTTTTCATCGTTTTCATCGTGTCTTTTCTCTTTGGTTTTTCCAACAATAAACGCATTTGTTCCTCTATTTTTGGCCCATTGAATCGCTCATTCTTCAATCGCTTCAGATCCTACACTAACCCGGTTACTTGTAAGCAGTTTATTTGCAGTAATTTTTCCAATTAATCTTGTACGAAGCAAATTGACGTCAACGAAAAAAGCTTTTATACAAATTTAGTTGTGAACAACTGTGAATCAAGTTTAGCTACTTTAAAACAAAAAAAGAATATATATTTTTTTAAAACTGTTGACAAAAGATTTATTTCCAAATTGTCTAGCCTTTTAGAAGTAATAATTTCAAAAATTATTTTTAATAACACTGTAGATGTTATGTCTGTGCTGCAAGTAATGAATATGATAAGAGATAAGAAGTTATTAAATTTCTCTGCCAGATAATTTTGTATTGTTGCCAATTTTCTTAAATTTTAGGTTTTGATTACAATTTTTTTTTCTAGGGGTCAAGGTACAGCCAGGAAAAAAATAAATGTCACTCCTTAAGAACCGATCGAAGTTCTTCTGTTACCAATTTTTTTAAATTAAAAATGAGAATGTTTAGCCGCTACAATTTTAAAAAATCAGTGCCTTTTTTTTGAAAATTGTAGAATTTGACCTGTTTCTATGTATGACGCTTTAAATTTCCGTGACTGTACCAAATGTCTAATTTTTGTGACACTTAAAAATTGAAAATATGGTTTGTTATATATGGTGAGCAAAAATGTTTTGATTTAGCCAAGCATTTTGGGATACTACAGCACTAGAGCGTGATCAACAAATACTGATTGAAGTGGCAATAAATTAACTAGATTTTTTTTTAGGTTGGCGGTATGTTGAACTATTTATATAGGTTATGTCTGCACCTGTCAAATCAAACTTGAATTTGAAGTTTGGTTAGAATAGCCAATATTCAATACTGCTAACCCAATCAGTGCTTGTATTTCGGTTTTGTCATTTCTAACAATTTGCATTAAAAGTGCATCCACAGTCTAACCAAACAAATCTTTTTTTTGCACTCACCTTACAAAAATACATGTTTTCATATAGGAAAATAAACACAACTGACATTTTTAATTAAAGCTTTCAATTATAAAAAATCTCAAACAGACTTGTGATATCTGCACCTGAAAACTGACATATTTTTTTAAATCCTGAAACGCGTTTCTTTTTTTTTTTTTTGATAAAGTTGTTGATTTTTGATGGAGTATAAGAGCCCAAATAAATACTGAATTAGAATGTGCATCTTTAGGAGCTTACGTTCGAATCTCTCGAACAAAAAGCCTTTTGATTTTCTTAGAAACTCTCAGCTCGCTGTCCCAGTTAACGAAGGACGAGATTGCCGAATTTGTTTTTATATGTGGGAGCCCCAAAGGATGGTCGTAAATCGTAACCGAAAATGAATGGTTGAAGAAGATGGGGACCCAAAAGATATAGAACCGATTTATGTCTCCGAATCTCCGGTAAAAATTTCTGAAATAATTACTCTTATTCTTCCATTTTTATGTGATAAAAAAATTTCCGGTCAGCTTGACCATTCCAGATAAAAAGACCAGGCAAGTGTGAATTCATCGATAAAGCAAGAATTTTCGTCTGGGAGAAATTCTAATGTAGTCCAACAAGTGCTTGAAAATATGAAAATGCAAGATTCTTAAAGCCCGGCTTTAAGGGCAACCGTATTGATTGCTTTAGCATGCTATATTTCATTTTAAACTTCAATTAGCATGCAAATATTTCCCCGATCAGATTCCATCAGCAAATAATATTTTTATAATTACATATTTCACTCAATTGCCACATTTTTTTTTAATTAAATGAAACGTAATTATCAATATTGTAATTAAGTGAAGCGGAATATTGTGCATTAAACTTATTGAGGATAAGCTTTCAAGTCTCGTCTGGCAAGAATGGCATCTAGAGAAGGAATCGCGCTAGGCCATGGACGCCGCGACGCCCGTTTCACTTCGTGATAGTACGAACAACGTTGCCATGCGACGCGACATCGATCCGTCGATATGACGACTACACTGAAGTTACTAGTGCCATTGCGTCGTTGACGTCGTTCTAAAACGCCATTTTGGTATTGCTAAAGCTCTAATTTCAATATGACGTCACGTTAATAACGCTAAAATAATTATAAAAAAAAGATTCTAAAGAACAATTTTCTCAAATATTTGCTAGATTTTATTTTTGGGGAACGGTTTCAGCTTTAAGTCTTCCCCAAAACCCCCTCCTACCCCCAATTTGTAAGTTTTGAAGTGTAGAATATTCATGTTGAAGCTGAAACCGGTCCTCTAAAATAAATCTAACAAAAAATCAGGTGAAATGTCCTTTGAAATTTTGTGTTATACCTATACACCCCAATTGTGGTAAAAAAAATGTTTTTACCAAAAAGACTAGAAGACGTTAAAAATGTGAAATACTGATTTGTAATTGGTTAGTTTTGGAAATCAACGAATCACAAATGGGTATTTTAAATTTTCAACGTTCTTCAATCGAATTTTATTTTAAAGATTTGACCAAAGTTTTATAAAAAAACAATATTTTTTAATTTTTTTTTTAAATTCTGTTAATGTGCATGTGTGCTACAGTTAAGTGTTAGTGTGTCAACTGCCTCCTATTAAAATATACGAGACGGCTCTTTTCAGTTGCTAAAAATATGTACATTTGACAAATTTTTAAAACAACATTTAAAAAAATATATATTTTAGATATATAGAGTGCTCAAAAAAAGGCGTTATAGTGTGCCGTAAATTTCAAAAAATATAGCGTAATACATTTGGCATTGTAGCTTCGAAAAAATAAATTTGACCAGAGAATTCAAAAAAAAATTTTTTGACTTATTAAAAATACTGTTAATGTGCATGTGTGCTACAGTTAAGTGTGTCTGTGTCAGTTAAGTCGTGTGCTACCGCGCCCTGTTAAAATATACGAGTTTAGAAGCTTTCGGCTCTTTCTAGTTGCTAAAAATATATTTGGCCAAAAATTTAAAAAAAAACTTTTTTTTTTAAATTCTGTATGCATAGAGTGTTCAAAACAAAAAAGACCTTATAGTGCGGCCCTAAATTTAAAATAATTTAGCGTAATATTAATATCATTTGGCATTGTAGCTCCGAAAAAATAAATTTGACCAGAGAATTAAAATAAAACAGTTTTTGACTTATTAAAAGTACTGTTAATGTGCATGTGTGCTACAGTTAAGTGTGTCTGTGTCAGTTAAGTCGTGCGCTACCGCGCCCTGTTAAAATATACGAGTTTAGAAGCTTTCGGCTCTTTTCAGTTGCTAAAAATATATTTGACCAAAGATTAGTAAAAAACCAATTTTTTTTAATATCTTCTGTATACATAGAGTGTTCAAAATAAAAAAAAGCGTTGTAGTGTAATCACTTAAAATAAAAAAAATATACAGCGTAATACCAATATCATTTGGCATTGGAGCTTTGAAAAAATTAATTTGACCAGAGAATAATAAAAAAAAACATTTTTTGAGTTATTTAAAATACTGTTAATGTGTATGTGTGCTACCGTTAAGTGTGCCTATGTCAGTTGATTTATGCTCTACCGTGCTCTGTTAAAATATACGAGTTTAGAAGCTTTCGGCTCTTTTCAGTTGCTAAAAATATATTTGGCCAAAAATTTAAAAAAAAACATTTTTTTTTAATTCTGTATGCATAGAGTGTTCAAAACAAAAAAGGCCTTATAGTGCGGCCTCAAATTTAAAATAATTTAGTAATATTAATATCATTTGGCATTGTAGCTCCGAAAAAATAAATTTGACCAGAGAATTAAAAAAAACAATTTTTGAATTATTTAAAATACTGTTAATGTGCATGTGTGCTACAGTTAAGTGTGCCTGTGTCAGCTCTTTGAGATGCTAAAAATATATTTGACCAGAAATTAAAAAAAAACAATTTTTCTTTAGATATTCTATACATATAGTACATAGAGTGTTCAAAATAAAAAAAGACGTTATAGTGAGCTGTAGATTTAAAAAAATAGAGCGTAATACCAAAATAATTTGATATTACAGCTTCAACAAAAAAGATTTGACTAGAGATTTTTCGAAACGACAATTTTGAGATATTTAAAACGCTGTTAATGTGCATGTGAGCTACAGTTGCGTTTTAGTGAATCAGTTAAAACAGTCAATATATCCTGTAAATATTTTATTCTCGAAATAGACGTTCTCTAACCGTTCCTTTTTGTTATAAATAATGCAATATTTCACAGCTTGCATAAGTTTATATAATGTGTCAACTGTTCTTTATTTTCCATGTCTTTGCTCAACATTTCATTCATCAAAGTCAACAAATGGATACTTGTAAGCTCTTTTCAATTTTTCATTTTTGAGTGACGTATTTAATGAAGTTGCTGGTTTTATGTACAATTTACAAGTCTCTACAAATGTCACAAATTTTTTTTCTTTGCCAAAACTGTTTCAGTCGTAAATGTAGTAGTACAAGGTTTTAATTGATAGTAAATTGGGTCAAACTATTATTATTAATCATTTGTCCCCAATTTGAAGTTTCCCTACAAGATTGTTGTAGATTTCCTATTCCGAAATTATTCAGGAATAGAAATCTCATTAATGCTGAGTACTGATGGATGGATAGGTCTAGGTTTGGCATAATTCATATCTTTAACTACACATTCCAAACTAAATTGAGAATTTGCGTAATTAGAATAGTTCCTCCTCATTTTTAAAAAGTATTGAAATGAAGTTTCCTGGTGTAAATCCGAATGAAAAAGCAGGATAATTGCCGGTAATTGGTTCGTTTAGATGGGTTGTCGTGTTTCAGAGTTCCCTATAATTACAATTTGATACCTTACCCTAAGTGACTTTATTACAGTTACGGTAAACAAACCAGCTACATTACACAATAATTAAAATAAATTAAGACTCTTCACGTTACATTATTCAATTTCTGGTATAGAAAAAGATTCTTTTGCTATTAGGAGAGTTAATCCTAGCTTTAGGATGTTTGGATTGGAAGAAGCGACAAGGAGAAACGAATAAAAAATGGATTACCACCGTATCATTATCTTTTAACGACAACCACTACTATGGAAATTTACAAATCTTGAGATTTGACGATGTTGTTTACGTTTCTACTAAATAAAAAAGAAATAAAATCTTTGGTACTCATCGCGACTTCAATTAACACAAATTAAAATACTTTATAAAGCTTTCTGTTTCTCAGCGTGTATTTCAGCATTTTTTTACTTCATGGGATTTTTTTTACGATAGAAAAAACTTAACTGGTACTTGGTAAAGAAAAAAAAAGCTGATCACTAAAAAAAATTCAAAAAAGCAAGATTAAGATATTCTTTAATTTCTTTTATTGTAGCTTCTGTGAAAATCGGTTCTTATTCTACAGTAATTTCAAGGATTTATTTATTAAAAATTAAAAGTGAAAGCAAAAAGCAGTATGGTAAGACATAAGGAAAAGTGCCTAATTTACAAAACCCAAATAGTATATTAAGTATGGAGAACGGTAAGGAATGCTTACCGTTCGAAGACAATTGTTTGGACGAGGAGCGAAGCGACGACTCCAATTATTGTCTGAGAACGGTAATTCTTTACGTTCGACATGCTTATAACGTTTTTTGCGCGATTGGAGTTTCTAGAATAATAATAATAATAATTTATATCAATACATTTGTGATAATTGGGAAGATTGAAACTGAAAACTTTGGGTGGCTGTTCCATGGTTGCTATGGTTTTGTTCCAAACAAGTAAAATTGTCTTTTTGATACAATCATTCCTACATAGTTCTGTTTTGTGGTTCCGTTTTCGAAGCAAATATGAGAGATAGTGATGATCTACCGGATGATTTAGAAGACGCTAGGCAAGAAGGATGTTCGGCAATAATTCCAGAAAAATCTAAAGCCCGATATGAACAGACATACAAGTTGTTTAAGGAATGGCGTGAAGCAAAGAAGATTTCTGTTAATGAAAAGAGCTTGTTAGCGTATTTTGTGGTGAGAAGTGGACACTTGAAGGCCGCAGGCAGTTTATAGGCGGAGTATTCTGTGCTAAAGAGTACAATTTTTCTCCATGATGCTATCGATATTTCTAAGTTTGCTATATTAATTGCTTATCTTAAGAGAAAAAATATTGGATATCGGCCTAAGAAGGCTAAAATTTTTACCAAAGAAGACATGGAAAAATTCTTGAATGAAGCACCAGACGAACAATTTTTAATTCAAAAGGTAAGTTGTAGATGATGAGGTGGTACATCTGAGTTCTAAGGAAACAATATATTTGCAGGTAGCAATGATATTGGGAGTATCGGGCGCTTGTAGACGAGAGGAATTGTACAATATTAAAATGAGTGACATAGAAGAACGTGAAGAAATGTTTATAGTAAATATTCCAAATACAAAAACGAATATTCAGCGAACGTTCACAGTTATTAATAAAGAAAATGAAGCAGTTCATTATTTGGAAATACTTCGAAAATACATAAGAATTTGACTAAGCAACCCAACGTCAGATCATTTATTTCTGAACTATCGAAATGGCAAATGCACTAGGCAAGTTACAGGAAAAGGCACAATTAGAGGCTGGCCGTCAAAAATTGCAAAGTATTTAAAGTTGCAAGCCCCTGAAGGCTTTACTGGACACTCGTTTCGACGCACATCGGCTACACTTTTGGCGATTAACGGAGTTGATGTGTTGGGACTAAAACGACATGGTGGGTGGCGTTCATCAACGGTGGCCGAGAGTTACGCGGAAGATTCCCTCCAAAACAAAATTGAATTTGCTCATAAAATTTTACACAGCGATGTTGGTGGACTATTACAACAACCTGGGACTTCTACGTCTGAAAGTTTGTCTATTAACACCAGAAATTCAAATGCTAGTGGTATTACTACTATTACTTATAATAATTGTACATTTAATTTTAATAAATAAATCGCAAAATTGTTTTTTTTTTTAGATTTAATTGCTTACCGTACACTGAACGGTAAGTGAATTACTTACCGTTTTGTTACACGTAGCAACCAGTAACAGCAACCTACCGTCGTGGAAACAGGCACAGTAAACTGATAAAAACAACCAATCGCGCAAAAAGTATTTAAATCTTACATTAATGGCAATTAAATAAGTTGTTATTCTGTTGTTACGATTAATACTAAGAAAAGAAAAATAATAATGTAAAAAAATTCTATAATAAAAATTCTATATAATAAAATCAACTACTTTATAGACTTAAGTAGACTTTTGCATAAATTCAGAAACAAATACTTTATAATCTTCGACACATTACATAATTCATTTTCTACATCTTTTCTTTTAAAACTTCTCTATTTTTCTATCCATTTCATAGGAAAAATTTCTTTTTTCATCTCTCGTATTTTTAAAAAGTATAATATAAAAGTTGCTTTTAATTTTAAAGGTAGTCTTTCGACCTGTCTTGTACACACAACAAGGGTCAAATTCGTCCTTTACATCATTCAGTAATGACTGCAAAGCACTTTATAATGGTTAGACAAGACAAAGTATTAAAACCAGAATTCATGAAGATGTAAGAACAATAGAAAAGTACAAAATACAGATATAACCAGCAATAAGGATCAAATCGCTCTTTTACATCATTCAAACATTTACAGGTTATTTTGCAGTAACTGCAACGCAGTTTATATCGGCCAGGACGAAGATTTGAAACCAAAAGTCGTAAATATCTTTAAATTGTTACATCAGATAACATTTCTTCGGTATATTTCTCCTTCCGTTAAAACTTTGAATAAGATCTCGACTCCCAGAATTGTCTAATTGGGTATCAGACTGAAATTACCAGCGACTCTTTGAGAATCACACTGAATCTGATTCTATCTCTCTAAGGTACACGTCTTTATATAAATCTGTTAAGATTTTAAATTAATCCGTTGAATAGAACTCCCGACTGTCTGAATTTCAGAATTTGACTCGAAATAGACAATATCTCTAAAGCAAAAGACAAGGAAAAAAAATACTTACCGTTATGTTTGTAATTAAATCAATTCCGATGATTGTTGATTACTTGATTACTCAGGGCTGTAATAAAATCAAAAAACACTTTTTGGTTAGGGTTATTAGTAACTGCAGAGTTTTTAAAAAATAAAAACAGTGTAATACGAGTTTCCAATTTTTATTTTAATATCTCGAATTGAACTCCAATTATTTGGTGGAATATTGGCTGGAGCGATTAAAAAACCTATAATAACACAGTTTTTGATTGCTCTAGAATTCCCTCTAAAATTGTTTTAATTTTTTTTTAAATAAACGATTATGTTGTACAAGATAATGTCATTATAAAACAGATAATAATACGTAGCCATTACCTTACCGGCAACATTAATTACAAACTTCGTCTATTAATTTACACTAACTATTCCGGCGGAATGTCATAAAGACCACAAACTTTATTTGCAGGGAGAGCTTTATCTGAAACAGAGAGAACATAAACGATGTAATAATAAAATATGCATATTTCAAAGTAAATTTTAATGACGGAAACGTGGAAACGTGTTAGCGCAAGTAATTTTACAAATTTTACAAACGGATTCTTTTGTTATAACTATCGGTTGTCGCGAATTGTTTTCACAACGTAATTAACACTGTTGACAGTGTTTTAATAACGAGAAGACTCAGTGAAAATAGAGATAAAAGAATTCAAATAATTAGAAATGTAATAAAAACGTAAAGAAAAAAATATAATTATTATGACAAATAATACAGAAGAAAATAAGGACGAAATATTCTTTACTTAATGCTCAACGTGACTGTGATCTTGTTGTGTCGTGTTATTGATACTAAACAATTTTCAGGCAGCATTACATATTTTTTTAAATTAAAAAATAAATACTAAATACAGCCTCAGACGTTCAAAACTTATAAAATTCTGCATCTGGATTTTAAAATTACCAATAAGATTCAAAATTACAAAAATGTTGTTCAATTTCTTCAGAAATTTAAAAATTGAGAAAAAGTGTTTACTCTTAGCTTGTAAAATTAGTAAAATTGCATGTACGAATTTCAAAATTAGTAAAATGTCGCTACTGGTGTCCCAAATAAAAAAGAGTTGACTTATTCACAGCAAAAATTGAAATAAAAATACAATACAAAACAACTACAAACAAAATAACAAAAAAATTGTTCGACCTCTTTATAGATATAAAAATTGTGAATTTTTTGAATTACAAAATTAATAAAATATTGTTTCTAGCTTCGAAACTACAAAAACGTTGGCAAATTGTTTTATTTCTTTAAAAATCGATAAAAAATATTATTTCCGACTTATAAAATTGGTAAGATTGTATCTCTGAATTTTAAAATTAGTAAAAAGTATCCAGTAAAATAAAAATACACAATTTGTAAATATTCCAATATCTCAATTTGGTAAGGGCTCAAAATGTGCATTTGTTAAATTCACAAGGTTAAAAGACCTTCTAGCTTTTCAGACTTAACTCCCATTAGACTAGTGTGGAGAAAAGAGTTAAACATCATTTATTTGACTCTGTCTGGTAGAATCATAAAAGAGGTGGTGCCGTTTAACAGATGTTGGGTAAAAGTACAAAACATTTTAGGCAAGCGAAAAAATAGTGTTTAAAAAAATGCGCTTTCAAGTAACATTCTGCCAAAATTGTAAGCCGCTCTTCAAAGAAATTGTACCGTCATCTGTTGGTTGTGTTGTATTTATATATAAGACTCATTCTTAAATCGGTTGAGTGGGTGAGATTTTCAGGTTTACATTCACTCTAGGAAAAACCCTAAACTGCTTTGTTTATGTATGGTAAAATGAATGGCAGACGTTGAAATGTTTTAGAGCCTCTGACCTAGTCAAGTCTAAATGTTTACTTTGAGACGCCACCCACACTAGCTAATTTAAAAATGACCCTTATTTACAAGTGCGTTAGATGTCATAAAGTAACACAAAATAACATACCAATGCGGTACGTATTTTTACAGAACACGTGTTAAACGGCAACACCTCTTTTATAATCCGACCGGACAGAGTCAAACAAATGACGTTCAGAAGAAAAGTTTAGTACAAGTCTAAATTAAATATAAAAATCTAATTAAATAATTTAGAATTTTTTTTAATAGAAACAATATCTAAAAATAGTAGAACATTTAAAAATATTTTATTAATTTGTTTTGCAACTCTTATTGTTACATTTCTTATAATTAAACAAAAATGAAGAATTTATATTTTCTAAAAAAAATATTTCCGTAATTTAACGTTTTGTATGTTCGTTCCACGTTTGTTATTCTCAACCGAATAGAATAAATATAAATTCTGTGTAAAACAGAAAAATGATTTACGTAAAAATAATTGTAAAAAAGTTTTTTTTATGTAACAAAAGACCTCATCAACCATAAAGGTTATTAGCGGTAGGTACAATAGTGTATTCACAATATATAGCTATGGTTAAAGATATTTATAATAAATGGATCATCTGGACGGCTTTGAAAAAGGATTTGAGTTTGTCCCAATGACTACGCAGAAGCGTCTCCATGGGTTGCGGTGAGAGATGTTGTCTTCGGTAATGTTGAAACTGTTTACATTCTTCTACGATGTGTTGAACAGTGAGAGGAACAGTACACCAAGTGCAGAGTGGTTTTCTGTCACCGGTGACAAGATAGCAATGTGTTAGACGAGTGTGTCCTAGTCTGAGTCGAGATAATATGATTTGTGACTGCCTATCAGATGGTAAGGTCATAGATTCTAGCACTGTGGGTTTAATGTTCTTAAGAAATCTGGAGCTTGAAGACCACACAGATTGCCATAAAAAATAAATCTTTGATTTAAGTTTAACACGAAGGTCACTGTATAAATTGAAGAACGAGAGAGTGGTGTTGATGGCAGCTTTTGCAAGCGTGTCTGCTTTTTCGTTGCCTGTGGTTCCTACATGAGAGAGGGTGTACATAAATGTTAGAGTCTTGCCAGTTTGTAGAAGAACCGATCTGTATTCTTCAATTTGTTGGACGATGGGGTTAGATGCATAAAGATTTTGTATGGCGGCCAAGGCACTAAGAGAATCTGTGCAGTTAACTAGATGGGTGTCCTGACTTTTGCTTGCATATTTAACTACTTCATAGATAGCTGCAACTTCGGCACAAAAAATGCTGCAAATTGTTGAAAGTTTGATTTGTTTTTGAAAAGATGAGGAGAATACTGCAGCCCCTACTCATTTAAAGACTTGGATCCGTCGGTAAATATGAATAGAGCTTCTTGGTGTTGGTTGTGTTGTTGATGGTATTCTTGAAGTAAGATTTCTAGCTGGGTCTCGGTTTTGCTAAACTGAGTCAGTGTAAGATTAATGTTAGGAGTCGGTATGATTTAAGGAGTTAAACTTTTGGGAAGATAAGGTGGGTAAAGGAAGAGGTCAAAACCTACATGAAATGAAAGGAGATGATAACGTTGGCATATGGAAGCTGATAAATGTGGTTTTTGTGAAAAAAGAGCAGAGTATGGATTTGTAAAAAGAAGATCAAAATTTGGATGGTTTGGCTGCATTGCATATTGAAGAAGCAGTTGTTGGCATCTATACTGCGGTGAAAGTTCTTGTGCTAGGCAAAATAAACTTTCATTGGGACTGGTTCGAAAAGCTCCAAAGATGATTCGGAGGGCACACGTATGGACAGAGTCTATTTTTTGTAGAGTACAATTGCAAGCGGTGCCGTAGACTATTGCTCCACAGTCAGTTCGCGAGCGAATCAGACTGCGATATGTTCTAAGAAGCGAGTTTGTGTCAGCTCCCCATAAGTGATGGGCTATTGTTTTGAGAAGTTGAAGACTTTTAAAGATTGTAGTTTTTAGAGAGAGTATATGTTCTTTCCAAGTCAGCTGTGAGTCGAAGATAAGGCCTAAGAATCTAATATGATCTACGACATCTATTTGTTAACCATCAAGTTGTAAAGCAATGCGATGTTTAGTTTTATTTCGACTAAAGAGAATGCATTTTGTTTTGGTAGACGAGAAGTTTTTTTTTAATCAGTTTTCTATCATAATAAATTTTTTCTTGTAAAACCTTGTTTGAATTGATTGAATTATTAAAAGATCGCATTATAATAACCCCTTGATTATCTGTTGACTTAGTTATCTAATCGCTTTGCTACTTACTTTTCAATTTGGAATTGAAAATTCATGCGGTTCGATAAAAAATGAAAAAATCTGACTTTGGGGATATAAAGCATCCGGATGCGTTTGACAGCCTATTAAAAATATCTCATTTTGTTTGAATAGCGATTTATGTCAATCATATAATATTTATCGCGTTTTTCTCTCTTTGCCCCTTTATCCCGCATTAACTTTAGGTAATTTAGTAAAGATGACGATAAATCCAAGATACCTACAAAGGCCAAAACCATAAATTTCATTGAAGCTGGTAAGTATCGATTTTGACAAACTTCCAAATATGGTGAATGCGCCGGGTTCGTTGTAAATGTTTTAAAGTGTAGGTGATGTATGAATCGCCACGTGTCAATAGCAAACTTTAATACGTCAAAATGTGCACCCAAAGGGGGATTTTAGAAACGCCAACTGATAGTCTAGGGCATGAAGCTGGATAAACTTCCGCTCGGATATTGTCTATCTAGCCGAGCGTGTAATAAGCGGGTGGGGAATGGATTCGGGGGCTCAGACCTGACCTTTCAAAGAAGTGGGGCACTGGCTTAGCTCAACAAAATTTCTAAAAAAAATTATATTTTAAGTATGTACAGCTAGATGTCTGATAAAGGAGGTGTTAACGACCGAAATGACAACAACAGATTTCAGTAAATTTACAATGTCTGTCTCTGATCGATTAGTTTCACACCACTGTGACTGTGAGTGGCTATTTTAGAGAATAATTATTATAATAATATACATAAAACAAAGCACAAAATTGTTAAATATCCTTGTTACTTGCTACCGAAATTAAAAATGTATGAAGCGTGGAGATAAAAAAAAGAATTTCAGTTTTATCTACTTAATAACAATGTTTGAGAGGTTACATCAAAGCTTTTATTCTTTTCAATCCAATATATGCAGTTTTCAGAAAAATAAATAGAAATATTACAAACTCATAGTTTGTTTAATTTAAGGAGTTAGATTATTAATAAATAGTTTATTTCTATTTATTCAATCAATAAATAACTCGATATTTACGCCGTCATTTTGATAAACCACTCACTCTTCAATCGCTTGGCGGATTCTCACCAACTTGGTCATCATAGTCTGATAAAATTGTGATTATTATTGTATTGAACATAAATTTAAATTTTTAATAATACATATTTTGAAATATTAACCAACAAATTTTATCCCGGTATTATAACCAATCTAGTTAATAAATAACAGTGTAATTGAATTTTCATGCATATAGTTGTATAAAATTCGATTAACCTAAACAGACCATTCGTAGTCAAGCTCCTAATCATCATAAATATTTAACAAAATATGTAATTATTGTAAAACGAATTTTAATTTAAAGTTACTAAATAAATTTGGTATTTTGTTAACTGTCAAAGCAGATTTTAGCTAAAAATAATGTTATAATCAAATATAAAATCTGCCATAATCAATTGCTTTTAACCTCGGTTTCATCTTAAATGAAGTTACAGGTAGTTAGGCAAGTTTCCGCATTAATTTTAAACAAAACCTTTGAAACCCTTTTAATAAACTAATTAATTATGAAAACTTGTCTAAAGCTAACTCACCTATCTGGCTAGGGTAGGGTAAATTCAGATTTTCCATAATCTTAACAAATTCTTCTAAACTCTTAGTTAAGCGAGGATTTAACCGTTTCTCCTCACCAACACTCGTCACCATCATTCCTTTATAATCATGAGCCGGATACAATCTTGTATTTTCCGGTAATGTAAAAATTTTCTCATGTACACTCCGGTACAAAGTTTCGGAATTTCCTTCTTGAAAATCAGTGCGGCCGCAACCCCGAATCAAAACGGCATCTCCAGTAAAAGCAATGCCCTAAAAATATAACTGATCAACATTTATATAGGGTGATAAAAATTCAATCAATTTTGTGACGTTTACATAAAAATGTATGAGGAGTGACGATTAAGGATGTTATTTAATAGATTGCACTTTATATTAGTTTAGCGATCGATTCGGAAATTTCCACAAGATGGTTAGCTAAACGCTCAAAATGCAATTACTAACAAAAATTAAGTGGGTTCTATGGCAAATGACTGCGGTTATCTAAATATTTCAAGAATTATTTCCTTTGTAAGACAGACATTACATAGCACTACTAAATATTCATGCTACCACAGCTGAAATAACTCGTAAGTGTCGTATATAAGAAAAAAAGACTTACGTTTACAAACAAAAAAAATCATGTTTAAAAATATTTATCTACCAAATGTTCTTGCTACCAGTTGTGTTGGGCCATTAACTTAATCTACAGAAATTGTCATCGAAGTTTACAAAAACTCTTTAATTAACTCATACAATCTAAATATCGGAATTAATGACATTAAAACGAACCCTCGTGTCAAACCTTTCTCTACCAAATATTTTTGCTACCGGTGCTAAATAATACACAATTTTCTAAAATATTTTTATAATGTTCTGAATTTAAAAACGTAATATACGAGTATCTTTCTCTTTACGATTATCTTTCTCTAGTCGAGCCAGTATAGAAAATTTAAAGTGAAATTACTGATTTGCAGTCAGACAGTTATCTTTTTTGCCTGCTATTGCCGCCAGAGATGTCATTCCTACAAATTAATCTACTTAGATGAGTTTGTCTGTAGTTTATTTTACAAAAGAAATGAGCTTCTGCAAACTAACACAAATTGCCTCCATGTTATTGCTGTAATAACAGGTAAATACAGATATGTGTACGTACTTGCTTGCTTAGATAATAATTAATTATCTTAGTTAAGTACACTAACTGCATTATTAATTAAGTTTTGGACGTGCACCTTTTCTATAAATAGATAAAGTGCATAACATTTTCAACGGAAAAATTATTGATTTTAGAAAAATGTTTCATTTATTATTAAATTGGAATAGAAGGCAATGACTTTGTCTCGTTCTATAATTTACACTGACAAAAACATTTTACAGCGTTGTAAAGAATGCAAATATTCTAGAAAATTGCCATTCTCTAGTTTCCTGGTAGCATTAATCATCGAACTCAATCACATAAAAATATACTAGAAAGCAACCTGGCTGTATATAGGCGGGGAGAGAGCAGTAACAGTTCAAAGTCAAGCTCAGTAACAAAGCAGAACAAATTTTTAGTTATTGTATTTATTAAAAGTTATTTTTAAGCTGTCCGTATTGCAAAAAATAGAAAAATTCGGAACTCTTTTGATTAAAAAAATTTGGTTAACAACGGATAATTTATTTTTACTATATACACGAATACAGACAATAATTTGATAAATAAATAACCGGAAATTCACACAGAACCGCTCACTCTTTAATAGCTTGTCGAGTTCCAGAGCGGACAGCTGAGCCTTATAGTGCCAACAAGACAGTTGTTAACTTTTTTATTCTCTTTTCAAATCTTTTTTTCTCTCTTGGTACGTCCCTCTGGCAAGAATATTAATCTTCATTTGTTCTTCTTTTTCTTGTTCTTTTTTCCTTTCCAATCGTTGCTTCTCAAGATCCTTTAGAATCGCCTTTTGTCCTTCTAGAATTTTCTTTACCTCTTCTTTCTCTTTTAATTGCCGTCTGTCATATTCTTTTTCTTCCAAACGCCGTTCTTCAAACTCTTCCAAGATTTTCTATTATTCTTTCAGAACTGTTTATTGCATTTCCAGAGCCTTTTATCTTCTGCCAACGTCTTTCATCTTCTTCCAGAATTTTCTTTTGCTCTTCTAATCTTCAATCTTCACATTTCTTTTTTTCCAAACGCCTCTTAGCAAGCTCCTTCAAAATCTTCTTTTGTTTTTCCAGAATTGTTTCTTACATTTTTAAGACCTTGTTTTAATCCTTTTTTCCTTCAAAAAGTAGTTTTCCGAGATCTTCCAGAATTTTGTTAGATTTTTCATCGTTTTTGCTTTTGTTCTAGAATTTTTAGTTGTTTTTCTTCTTTATTGAGTCGTCGTGTTTCTTTTTTTTATTTGAGTTTTTCCAACGCAATAAACGCACTTGTTCCTTTATTATATTCTTCCAATTTCTTCAAATTTCACTCCTTATACCAGTGCAACGCTAGTGCAAATTCGGTTTTTTTATTTAAAAGGTTGAGCTAATAAAAAAATATTCTTACTACATATTTGTACAAAAATAATTTGATAAATAAATAACTCGATATTGACTCAGTAATAACTACGATCGCCGTCGCTTCGATAAACCGCTCACTCTGTAATTGCTTCACAAGTTCCACACTAATTCTCGAGTCTGAAATTGTTTTTATTTAAGTTTTTTTTTCAGATTTTTTTTTGACTTTCATCTCTATTTCATCGACCTCAAAATTTTTCTAAACTTCTAGAACCTTCTCGTATTCTCTTTTCACTTCTGGTACGTTGCTCTAAAGTAGTTTTTTAAGTAGTCGTTTTCCAAAGCTTTCTAAAAGTTTCTTTAGCTTTTCCTTTATTTTCATTTGTAGTTTTTATTTTTTCTTCTAATTCCCTTATACTCTTCCTTTTCTCTTCTAGTAGAATTTTCTTTTTGTTGTTCTCCTTTCTTTTCTAATCGTTGGTTCTTGAGATCTATTAGAATCGTTTTTTGGACTTCTAGAATCTTCTTTAACTTCTTTTTTTCTTTTAATTGTCTTTCCTCAAATTCTTCTTTTTCTTGTTACTGATGATTCTCATGATCCTTTTCTTCTAAACGGTAATTCTCAAGCTCTTCTAAAATCTTCTCTTGTTCTTTCAGAATTTGTTTCTTTTCAGAATCTCTATTTGTTGTTCTTTATCTTCCAACCGACGTCTTTTTTAAATCGTTGTTTCCTATATTATTTTTCTATAAAACGCCGCTTATCAACCTCTTTTAAAATTTTCTATTGCTTTTCAATTCTAGAATTGTTTACTCTTTTTTTTCTCTTCGCGCATTTCGTTCTTCTTTTTCTTTCCTTTGCAATCGTTGTTTTTCAAGCTTCTTTAGAATAGTTTTTTCTCCTTCTAAAACCTTCTTTAGCACTTCTTTTTTTACCAAACGTTTTTTCTTAAATTCTTCTTTTTATTTGAATTGTCGTCTCTCATTATTTATCTTCCAAAAACTGTTTTTCAAGCTCTTTCAAAATCTTTTTTGTTCTTCCAGAACTGTTCTTACACTTTTAGAACCTATTTTTCTTTCAAAAAGTAGTTTTCTGAGATCTTCCAGAATTTTATTATGTTTTCCATCGAGTCTTCTTTTCCATTTCTTCTAGAATTTTCATTTGTTCTTCTTTTTTGGCGAATCTCTTTTTTTCCAACAATAAACGCATTTGTTCCTCCATTATTTCCCGACTCCTTTTTCTCCCACCAAGATTCATAAATTATTGAAATTCCTATCTCACTTCTTCAAATCCCACTTCTGACCCCAGTACAACGATTATCCAAAATCAGGATTCTTTGATTTAAAGAGTTGGATTAATAAGGAATTATTTAATAATTAAATAACTCGATATTCACACAGTAATAACTACGATCGCGTCAATAAACCGCTCACTCTTTAATCGCTTGTCGCAATGTCGAAGTGTTTGGCATTTTTTTAGAATAATTTGTAATTTGTGGTTAAATAAATTATTTATTTATCCAGCTCTTTAAATTACAAGAATCCGAATTGTGTGATCTTACTCCTTTGTATAAACCACAAGTATTTGAAACAAACTTAATTCTTAACATTTCTCACTAAGTAAAATACGCAAAATTATTTAATTAAATACCGGAAAATTATGTTTTCCGTGAAAGCTTTCCGTGGTAATTTCTCTGAAAAGTGTTGTTTTGTAGGCAAAAATAAGGTCAAGTGTCAAGCCTAGAAAATTCGCAAACTTAGTCACCCTAAAACCAAACGATAGAGTTGTGAAACTCTAAATATGTCTAAAATCTGGCAACAAAGGGGTGCATTCAAAGCAGTCCTTTATCGGAATTTCAACAAAAATTTAATTATGCCTTTCGAGCAATAAAAGCCCCCATCATCTCTCAAACTTTTTCATTTAAATAAAAATGTAATTAAATACCTGCTCTTCGGTATAAAACGAACAACAACCATTTGTATGTCCAGGAGTTGATAACACCTTCAAACGCTGATTGCCAAATTTTATAAAATCATCTTCTTCGATGAGAATATCAGCTTGTGCTCCACTTCTCCTCGAAATGACGCTTTTACAACCGGAAAGTTGCTTTAAGTATCCGGTTCCAGTGATGTGATCAGCGTGCATGTGAGTATTCACTAAAATCAAAGTGAAGGTTTATTAGACTCGGCTTCGGCTTGATAATAACGTTGAAGAATCGATGTAATGAGGAAAGAACAAACAAGATGCTCTGACTCAGCCGAAAGCGGAATTTTTATCGACCAATATTAATTCTGCTTTGTAATGGGGAATATCATACATTTTTATTACTCACTGTATTCATTTGTTTTATCTACTCTATTCCTATTTGGTGACGAGTGAATTATGTGAGCCAATCCCTGAACTGTATTACATTATTCGACTGTTTATTAACCAATCAAAAACACGGAAAGATGTCACAGGTGAACCGGTAAGTCGAGGCGCCATTTTAAAGCAGAATTATAGGCAACATAATCGATTTTGATTAGGTAGGATTGATTACATTCTATATTCATTTGTTTTATCTACTCTATTCTATATTCGACTGTTTATTAACCAATTAAAAACGGGAAAAAAATCACAGGTGGAGCGATAAGTCGGGGCGCCATTTTGAAGCAGAATTATAGGCAACAGAATGAAGAAAATAAACTACTTTGATTAGGTACTCTCTGTATTCATTTCTTTTATCTACTCTATTCCTATTTGGCGATGACTGAATCAAGCGAGCCAATCACTGAACTGTATTACATTATTCGACTGTTTATTAACCAATCAAAAACACAGAAAGAGCTCACAGGTGGAGTGGTAAGTCGGGGCGCCATTTTATAGGCCACAGAGTAGAAAAAATAATCCATTTTGATTACTCTCTGTATTCATTTGTTTCATTTACTCTATTCCTATTTGATGATGCGAGCCAATCCCCGAACAGTATTATATTATTTGACTGTTTATTAACCAATCAAAAATACAAAAATAGCTCAGAGTTGGACTGGTAAATCGGGACGACATTTTGAAGCAGAATTATAGGTAACAGAATAGGAAAAGTAATCCATTTTGACTACTCTCTGTTCCTATTTGGTGATGAGTGAATCATGCGAGCCAATCCCTGAACAGTATTATATTATTACACTCTTTATTAACCAATCAGAAATACAGACAGAGCTTAGAGTCGGGGCGCCATTTTTAAGCAGAATTATTGGCAAGAGAATATTATTGGAATTATAGGAAAATGTTTTGGCAAATTTTTCTGTTCATCTTCCCCTATTTATTCTAGTAACTTTCAGAATAAAGTAGATATACACTAATTATCGTTAATTACTGTAATTAATTAATTCTCTAGACGTCTAAAGAAGATTCCAGAAAATCTTAAAAAACTGTGACTGAAAGAGAAGAAAGAAATTAAGAACGACGATTATAAGAGAAAAAAAACTGTGTTTAGAAGCAAAAAATAACAAAAATGGATTCTAAAAAAATAAAAAATATACTTTATATAAAAAAAGAACCTAAGAAACAACCAAAACATACAGATAAAAAAAAAGTAAAACCACGATTCACAGAAAAACAAGAACAAAAAAAATTCCAGAAAACCTAAAATAACAACTGAAAAAAAGAAAAAACTATTTTAAAAAAGTAAATTAGAAAAAATCTTCAACTGAAAGAAGAAACCCTAGAAAAACAGAAAAACTGCAAAATGATACTATATTTAATAGTAATAGTATAAAAGTAAATTCTAGAAAAACAAAAAATATTCTAAAAGCACTTGACAAACACGTTCAGAAGAAAAAAAACAAGAAAAACTGCAATGTAAAAACATGAAAGGCAACACAAAAAAGGACCTAACAAACCCTGACAACAGTTACTAAAAGAAAGAAAAAAAAATCTAGAAGAATACTCCTAACTACTTGAAAATATTGTTCCAAAAAAAGATGATGATTAAAAAGCAAGGAAAAGAAAAGAAGCTTCAGAAAAACTTGTAGAACGACTAGAAGAAAAATAATGTAAAAGAGCTTAAACAACAACAAGCAACGGTTTTTCAAGCTGTTTAAGAATATTCTTGTAGAATCTTCCTCTTTTGTTCTGGAACTTCTTTAATTTGTTAAAAAACAGCATTCAGAAAAAAGGTATATTCTAGAAAACAATTTCCTGTTCAGAAAATAAAATATGAAAAATCTAAGACTAGAAGAAGAAACTACAGAAGAACTTGTCAAACTTAAAAAAGAGAACTGAAATACGAAAAAAATGTTAAAAAAAAACTTGATAAAAGAAAAACTAAAAAATGGGCAAAGAAATTTAATAAACGACGACGTAAAAGAAAACAAAGGAATAAGAAAAAAATGTTTCAAAAGAATGTTACAAAAAAACTTGCAAGATGATAGCCATTAAAAATTAATGTAAAACACTAAAAAAGAACCAATTTAAAAAAAATGACATTAAAAACCTCGATTTAGAAAAAAAAGCAAAGGTAGTTCCTAGTAAAACAGAAAATTATACTATAAATATAAAAGATCTCAACAAACAACGGCCAAAAAAAAACACAAAAAAATACGATTGGAAAAAATAAAAAAACAAAAATTTCAGAAGAATATGAAAAACGACGACCAAAAAATAAAAAAGTCAAAAAACTGCCACTGAACGAAAAATTGTATTAAAATAAATTTTTCTAAGCAACTTAGAAACATCGTTTAGAAGGAAAAAGACAAAAAAGAACAACGATTATAAAAAAACACTTTAAAAGTACTTACGAAAGACTAACTAAAATACAAAAAATCTACAAGAAAAACTTAAAAAATGACGTCTAGAAAAAATAAACAATAAAGAAAGATTCTAGAAAAACGTAAAAATATTCTAAAAAAATGAAAACGACGATTAAAAGAAAATGAAAAACTAAATTAAAATAAAATAAAAATAAGTTAGTAAGATAGGCAAACAATGAGTATTCTAGCAAAATCTTGACAAACAACGTTCAAGAAAAAATAAACCAAACTATAGTTAAAAGAAAAAACAATTTGTAGAATGCCAACTAAAAGAAAAATATAAGCTAGAAGAACTCCAAAAATGGAGATTAAAAAACTTTAAAGAAAATTATTTAAATATAAATAGATAGATTCTGGAACACTAAAAAAATAATAATTAAACAAAAAATACGATAAAAGAGAAAAAGTAAAACAAAAAAATTTTAGAGAAGAAAGAAAAACAGAGCTTAAAATCGACGATTAGTAAAGCAAAAAATAAGAAAAACTACGTTTAGAAGAAAACAAACAAAAAAGTTTAGAAGAACAAAAGTGAATTCTAAGAAAATTTAAAAACGACGATTAAAAAAATAAAAATAAAGTTTAAAAGAAAAGGAGAACAAAGTATGTATCTATCTGTCCTAGAAAAACAAAAAAATATTTAAAAAAAACTTGACAAACCCTCTAAGAATTATCATAGAAAAACAAAAAATATTACAATTTAAAAAAGATAACAAATAAGATAACAAAAAAGTGTACAAATTAAGAAATAAAAGATGTTTTAGAAAAACTTGTAAAACAAAACTAGAAGATTAAGTTAAAAAACCTTATCATTGTTATCGGCTGTAGAAGAACTATTTTATAGAGTTTCAGCAGGAGAAGATGCCCCTAAATATAAACAAAATTAAAAAAAACTCAATAAAAATTAGTCAATCAAAAATGAGTATTTGAAATTTCCAATTTTCCAACTCTTACTGGTTTCTCTCTGCTAAAAAAATAAACTTAAGGTGTTCATGAAATTCTCCTCTATCAACGGAAAAGAAGAGACACAAAAAGAAACTCTCTATACAATACAAATGTGTTGTTGATTTTTTTTTGTGAATTTCGCTGGATAACTAGATAAGATATATTATCTTCACCTAAACTGTCTTATCAATTATTAAAAATAAACAAAAATTGAAAAATCGCCCATTTTAAAAATTTACCAGCCAAAACTAATTTCAAATTCAAATCCTTGGTGAGTTGAAAGTCGCGCTTGGCGTGTTCTACAACTGGGTCGATAAGTATGCATTCTGTACTGTCAGCATCTCCCAATAAATACGTGTACGTAGAACTTTTCGGATCAAATAACTACAATAAAATAAATATTCGAATTTAATAGTTTATAAAAAACTGTTCGCTTACCTGTCGAAAAATAAAATTTTCCGTAAACGGTTTAAATCTTGTAACACTGCTCATTTTTTGCTTTAGAAGTATAGATTTAGAGCCACCATTGATTAATGGGGTTATTAAATTTAATGCTTTAATAAGCATTTCGACCAATGACGTGAATTCTGGGAAACAATGAAGGGATGATTTGTCTTTAAGAGGTGTAATTTATGATATTTACCGAATTAGTAAGGGGTTGAGTCACGTAGATGGCGGTAATAAAGGATTACAAAGATTTACTAATGTGGTTTTCCGTCTTCAAAATTTGTTTACTGAAAAAAAATTTTTTAAACAAAATTATTTTCTTGTAAAAAATAGTTTATAGATTAATTTATGTGTTCCTAAACTAAAGGCTTATCTATCTTTAGTAATCTAGATTTGATTATGATTAGCCAGAAATGATTGATAATTTTCTGATAATTTGTTGACAATTTTATTAAAATATATTTTTTGGAGTTGAATTGTTGGTTGCCTAGGCTAAATTTAAGGAAAAATAAAATTATATATTTTTGTATAATATTGCACAATAGCACAATCCGCGACATTTTTACTACTTTAGTCAGGGCCGGATTTAGGCATGATTTTTATGGGCAGTTCAGGGCTCTTTTCGTGGCCTAAACAATATAATATTTAAATTAATTATTTATATGTATTTAAAAAAATAGTTGTAGATATTTTCTTTCTTTGATTCCTATTTCTTATTAATTTTTACAATTTATTTATTTCAAAAAATTCTGTAGTTAGAACTTGACACAACAAAACCATTTGAAAACTGGTAGCAAAAACAATTGGTAGAGAAAACCTTGAAAAAAAATTTTTAAAACAGCACCGATACTTACTATTCTCTGCTTCCTTTTTTTACTAAAGTTCGTTTTAATTATCTATCCTCTTAAAAGTTTTTTAGGTCTACTAGTATAGTACCTATATAATAATTACTGTCTATAATGACCAAAAAACCCGAGTGTCAAATTTTGACATTAACAAAAAATTGTGTAAAATAACTTTTATTTAATTTATTATTTCTATCTTTTATTGTTTATGTTGTCGTTTTCTCTATTTTTCTTATATTCTATGAGTGTTTTTTTCGTCATTTATTCAAGTTTTTCTAAATTCCTTTTTAGAAATTGTCGTTGTTGAAGTTTTTCTGAAGCATCTTCAGTTTTTCTACTAGTATTTTTTTGTTCTTTTTCTTCTGTTGTTTAAAATTTTTTTAATTCTTGTAAATTTTTTTAAGTATCTACATTAGGTTTAGTTGCCCTTTTTCTATGTTCTTCTTCATTCTTCTTCTTCTTCTTCTAGTTGTAGTTACGCAAGTTCTTCTATACAATTTTTTTCTTCTTTTTCTGGTCGTAGTATATTCTTTTGTTTTCTACAATTTTTGCTTGTTCTTTTTCTTCTGTTATACAATAGGAGTTCAGGAAACAAAGAAGCAGAAAAATCTAAAATAACAAAAAAAAAGGGCGAAGAATTTAAAAAATAATTTTTTAGTTGTCATTTTTCAATTTCTTCATCTATCTTTTTCTTCTAGTTGTCGTTTTACAAGTCTTTCTAAAGCATTTTTTTTCTTTCTTCGAGAAGTATTATTTCTTCTTTCTTTAGTTGTAGTATATACTTTTGTTTTTCTACAAGTATTCTTTGTTCTTTTTCTTTAAAATGTATTTTTTTTAATACTTTCTCTTTTAGTCGCTGTTTTTCAACTTCTTTTAGATTTTATGTTTTAAATTAATTGTCGTTATTTAACAAATTTAAAAAATTACAATAAAAGTTCCAGAACAAACGATAAAAAAATATCGAGAAAAAACAACAAAAAAAGATTTTAAAAAATATCCATAAACAACTTAAAAAACACCCTTTTAATTGTAATTTTTTAAATTCTTCTACTTTCTTTTTCTTTTAGTTATTGATTTACAAGTCTTTCTAAACCATCTTTCTGTTTCTTTCTTCCAAGTTTAGTTTTTTCTAAGCGTTGTTTTCCGAGTAAAAAAAAACATTTTTTTCCTCAAATCTACCTTCTTTATATTACAGTTGTTGTTTTCAGCGTTTTTCCAGTTCCTTTTTTGTCAACGTTTATCAAGTTCTTCTTCTTTCTCTAGTTAGTTTTTCTTCTTTCTTTTTAAAATAGTTTTGATTATTCTTTTTCTTCTGAAATTAATTTGCCAAATGATTTTAAATATTTTTTTATTTTTCTAGACTCTACTTTGTTCTTTTTCTTCTAATCTTTCTTTCTCTTTTAACGTCAGATTCTTTCCTTTTTGTTTCCTCTTACTATAATATAATTTTGTTTTGCTTTCCATCGTCGTTTTTCAGGTTTTTCTTCATTTTATGTTTTAAATTAGTTGTTTTTTGACAAATTAAAAAAAACTACAAATAAGTTCCAGAAGAAAGAAGGACAAAAAATCTAGAATAACTCATAAAACGAAAAAAAATAACAAAAACCGATTTTAAAAGAATATTTTTAAACAACTTAAAAAACGCTCTTTTAATGCCATTTTTCATTTTCTTCTACTTATTTTTTCTTCTAGTTGCCATTTTCAAGTTTATTTAAAGCATCTCTTCTTTCTTTTTAATCCAATGGTAGCTTTTCTTGATTTTTTTCTTTTAAACGTTGTTTTCCGAGTAGTAAACACATTTTTTTTTCTTTCAGTCGCAGTTTTCCCAGTTTTTTCATTTCTTTTTTCTTGTCGTCGTTTCTTAAGTTATTTGCTTGTCAAATGCTATTAAAATCTTTTTTTGTTTTTCTAGAATCTACCTTTGTTCTATTTTTCTTCTAATGTTTCTTATTCTCTCAACCGTCGTCAGAATCTCTTTTCCTCGTTTTTTCCTAAATGTCGTGTGTCTTAATTTTCTCCTTCGTTTCGTTATCGTTTTTTAAGAGCTTCTAAAACTATTTTTTTTCTCTAACAATTTTAATTTTTCTGTCTCTTCTAAACGTTGTTTCAAAAAGATCCTCTAAAATCTTTCTTAGGTATTTTCTAAAGTCTAGAAAAAAAAATTAAAATTATTGATTTTCGAGTTTTCTGAAATTTAATTGTGTTTTAAAATCTTTCTTTCTACTTTTATTTCTTCTAAACGTAATTATAGTCTTCCTTCATTTTTTTTTCAGTCACCGTTTGTTAAATTCATTTAAAATTTTCTTTTGTGCTTATGTTTCATCCCACATTTATTATTTTACTACAATACAAACAACAAAATTTGCGAAACTTCAGTAGGAGGCCCTTAAACAGTATTAAACTGAGGGCCACTAAGTTACCAGTCCGCTCCTGTTTTAGTCAATATTTAACTTTTATTTCATTATTTATCTTTCCACGTTTTTTTTTATTTACTGAATTTTAGAAATGAGTTAAAAACGTCTTAAATATTTTTGAAAATTCTAATTTCAAATTTGTATAAATAATAATTAGATATATGTATAATTAAAAGCAAAAATAAATTTAAAAAAGTCGCCTTTCGTCACATTTGACACTCTTAGTCCATCACCTGTCATGTTATCCTAAATTACAGTGAAAATTCAATTAAATAATGCAGGAAATAGTTAAAATGGTCTGCAGTATTAATTAAAAGAAAGCTGTAGAGTCATTGTTATTATGCAGGTAATTGCCATTAAAAAGCTATCCATATTACACAACTTTTCTTTTTTTAGTTCAATTTCCGGCTGAAATGAAATCAAAATTCCCAAAATGAAATAAAAATTCTCCAGTACTGTTATCCAAATCCTAAGGTTAGTCCTGTGTCCAGACCCGACGTTCCCATTAGAACGCAATGTTTAAATTTAGTCTCAATTTCGAAAGTCCAAATACCTAGAAATAATTTAAATGGGATCGTCTTTCCTGACCTAACGTTGACATTAACCTATTTTTGTTAATACATGAATACCAGTAAAATGTCAGTAATGGAGTTTGTTACGCTTTGTGAATTTGAAAGCAACAGTCTAACGCACCGGAAAGTTAAACTCGTGCTAATTTTATTAAATCTATTAGTTTTATTCAACAAAAATTGTTTTCATAAATAATTTATTAGAATTCACTGTGTATACAGTGAGGAAAAATTAAAAAAATTAGCTGGGCCCGTGTAGGGATCGAACCTACGACCTCCGTCCTTGTTACACAGTGCGGCGCTCTAACCAACTGAGCCAACGAGCCAATGGCGACATTTTGTTTCGTTACATCTATAGTGATTTATGTTTTTTTACTATTTTTTTTATATTTTTGTCTTGTAATAATTAAAATAAAAGAGATCGTTGTCTGTCTTTCCGCCAACACAGTTTATTTTTTATAGTCTAGCGACCAGTTTCGTCTGTTTTAAAGACATCATCAGGCCAAACAAGCCAATAACGTCATTCTATTTCCTTATTTCTACAGTTATTAATTTGTTTTTTTTTTTACTATTTTTTTATGTTTTTGTGTTGTAATTAATGAAATAAAAGAAATCGTTGTCTGTCATTATGATAACACAGTTTATTTTTTATAGATCAGCGACCGGTTTCGTCTGTTTTAAAGACATCATCAGGTCGACTTGTATTATACAATAAAATTGTCGTTAATAACTTCACATATTAAAAACGCAACATTAGAAACAATTAAACACTTTAAATAATGGATAGTAAATAAATTTGGTGGCCTGATGATGTGTTAACAGGCGAAACCGGTTGCTGAAATATTAAAAAAAACTGTGTAAAAACACTTCTTTTGTTAGTATCCGTTTGTTTTTCTTTTTCTCTTTTAAAACTATTCAAAAAACTACTTTTGTTTTTCAGAAACTCACTATCTTTCTTGGCCTTTTTTTCTTCATTTCTTTAAATTTCTTCTAGAATTTGTTGTTACTTTCTTTCTTTCAATTGTCATTTCGCTAGGCTTTCATTTACGTCTTAACGCCGTTTACCAAGCTCTTCTTGAGTCTTCTTTTTCTCTTCTAAAATCTTTATTTGCTACTCTTTAATTTTCCAAACCTCATTATTTCTCTTAGAATTACCTCTTGTACTCTCAGAATTTTCTTTTCTTCTTTTCTTTGTTTTCCCAAGAAACTTTCTTTTTCTTCCTTTCTTTAAATTTCTTCTAAAATTTGTTGTTACTTTCTTTCCTTCAATTGTCATTTCGCTAGGTCTTCATTTACGTCTTAACGCCATTTACCAAGCTCTTCTTGAATCTTCTTTTTCTCTTCTAGAATCTTTATTTGCTACTCTTTAATTTTCCAAACCTTATAATTTCTTTTAGAATTACCTCTTGTACCCTCAGAATTTTTCTTCTTCATTTTTTTGTTTTCCCAAGAAACTTTCTCTTTCTTTTTTTTCTTTAAATTTCGTCTAGAATTTGCTGTTACTTTCTTCCCACCATTTGTCACTTTGCTAGGTCTTCATTTACGTTTCTTTTCCTTCCAAGTCTCATAATTTCTCTTACAATAACCTTCTGTACTTACCGAATCCTTTTCTCTTCTCTTTGTTTACCTAAGAAACCTTCTTTATTCCCTCAATTTTCTTCATGTCTTTAAATTTCTTCTGAAATTTGTTGTTACTTTCTTTCTTTCAATTGTCATTTCGCTAGGCTTTCATTTACGTCTTGACGCCGTTTACCAAGCTCTTCTTGAACCTTTTTTTTCTCTTCTAGAATCTTTATTTGCTACTCTTTAATTTTCCAAACCTTATCATTTCTTTTAGAATTACCTCTTGTACTCTCAGAATTTTCTTTTCTTCTTTTCTTTGTTTTCCCATGAAAACTTCTCTTTCTTTTTTTCTTTAAATTTCGTCTAGAATTTGCTGTTACTTTCTTCCCATCATTTGTCAATTTGATAGTCTTCATTTACGTTTCTTTTCGTTCCAAGTCTCATAATTTCTCTTACAATAACCTTCTGTACTTACCGAATCCTTTTCTCTTCTCTTTGTTTACCTAAGAAACCTTCTTTATTTCCTCAATTTTCTTCATGTCTTTAAATTTCTTCTGGAATTTGTTGTTACTTTCTTTCCTTCAATTGTCATTTCGCTAGGTCTTCATTTACGTCTTAACGCCATTTACCAAGCTCTTCTTGAATCTTCTTTTTCTCTTCTAGAATCTTTGTTTGCTACTCTTTATTTTTCCAAACCTATTTTTCATAATTTCTCTCAGAATTGTACTCCCAGAATATTTCTTCTTCATTTTTTTGTTTTCCCGAGAAACTTTCTCTTTCTTTTTTTTTTTAAATTTCGTCTAGAATTTGCTGTTACTTTCTTCCCACCATTTGTCACTTTGCTAGGTCTTCATTTACGTTTCTTTTCCTTCCAAGTCTCATAATTTCTCTTACAATAACCTTCTGTACTTACCGAATTCTTTTCTCTTTGTTTACCTAAGAAACCTTCTTTATTCCCTCTATTTTCTTCATGTCTTTAAATTTCTTCTGGAATTTGTTGTTACTTTCTTTCCTTCAATTGTCATTTCGCTAGGTCTTCATTTACGTCTTAACGCCATTTACCAAGCTCTTCTTGAATCTTCTTTTTCTCTTCTAGAATCTTTATTTGCTACTCTTTAATTTTCCAGACCTCATCATTTCTCTTAGAATTACCTCTTGTACTCTCAGAATTTTCTTTTCTTCTTTTCTTTGTTTTCCCAAGAAACTTTCTTTTTCTTCCTTTCTTTAAATTTCTTCTAAAATTTGTTGTTACTTTCTTTCCTTCAATTGTCATTTCGCTAGGTCTTCATTTACGTCTTAACGCCATTTACCAAGCTCTTCTTGAATCTTCTTTTTCTCTTCTAGAATCTTTATTTGCTACTCTTTAATTTTCCAAACCTTATAATTTCTTTTAGAATTACCTCTTGTACCCTCAGAATTTTTCTTCTTCATTTTTTTGTTTTCCCAAGAAACTTTCTCTTTCTTTTTTTTCTTTAAATTTCGTCTAGAATTTGCTGTTACTTTCTTCCCACCATTTGTCACTTTGCTAGGTCTTCATTTACGTTTCTTTTCCTTCCAAGTCTCATAATTTCTCTTACAATAACCTTCTGTACTTACCGAATCCTTTTCTCTTCTCTTTGTTTACCTAAGAAACCTTCTTTATTCCCTCAATTTTCTTCATGTCTTTAAATTTCTTCTGAAATTTGTTGTTACTTTCTTTCTTTCAATTGTCATTTCGCTAGGCTTTCATTTACGTCTTGACGCCGTTTACCAAGCTCTTCTTGAACCTTTTTTTTCTCTTCTAGAATCTTTATTTGCTACTCTTTAATTTTCCAAACCTTATCATTTCTTTTAGAATTACCTCTTGTACTCTCAGAATTTTCTTTTCTTCTTTTCTTTGTTTTCCCATGAAAACTTCTCTTTCTTTTTTTCTTTAAATTTCGTCTAGAATTTGCTGTTACTTTCTTCCCATCATTTGTCAATTTGATAGTCTTCATTTACGTTTCTTTTCGTTCCAAGTCTCATAATTTCTCTTACAATAACCTTCTGTACTTACCGAATCCTTTTCTCTTCTCTTTGTTTACCTAAGAAACCTTCTTTATTTCCTCAATTTTCTTCATGTCTTTAAATTTCTTCTGGAATTTGTTGTTACTTTCTTTCCTTCAATTGTCATTTCGCTAGGTCTTCATTTACGTCTTAACGCCATTTACCAAGCTCTTCTTGAATCTTCTTTTTCTCTTCTAGAATCTTTATTTGCTACTCTTTAATTTTCCAAACCTTATAATTTCTTTTAGAATTACCTCTTGTACCCTCAGAATTTTTCTTCTTCATTTTTTTGTTTTCCCAAGAAACTTTCTCTTTCTTTTTTTTCTTTAAATTTCGTCTAGAATTTGCTGTTACTTTCTTCCCACCATTTGTCACTTTGCTAGGTCTTCATTTACGTTTCTTTTCCTTCCAAGTCTCATAATTTCTCTTACAATAACCTTCTGTACTTACCGAATCCTTTTCTCTTCTCTTTGTTTACCTAAGAAACCTTCTTTATTCCCTCAATTTTCTTCATGTCTTTAAATTTCTTCTGAAATTTGTTGTTACTTTCTTTCTTTCAATTGTCATTTCGCTAGGCTTTCATTTACGTCTTGACGCCGTTTACCAAGCTCTTCTTGAACCTTTTTTTTCTCTTCTAGAATCTTTATTTGCTACTCTTTAATTTTCCAAACCTTATCATTTCTTTTAGAATTACCTCTTGTACTCTCAGAATTTTCTTTTCTTCTTTTCTTTGTTTTCCCATGAAAACTTCTCTTTCTTTTTTTCTTTAAATTTCGTCTAGAATTTGCTGTTACTTTCTTCCCATCATTTGTCAATTTGATAGTCTTCATTTACGTTTCTTTTCGTTCCAAGTCTCATAATTTCTCTTACAATAACCTTCTGTACTTACCGAATCCTTTTCTCTTCTCTTTGTTTACCTAAGAAACCTTCTTTATTTCCTCAATTTTCTTCATGTCTTTAAATTTCTTCTGGAATTTGTTGTTACTTTCTTTCCTTCAATTGTCATTTCGCTAGGTCTTCATTTACGTCTTAACGCCATTTACCAAGCTCTTCTTGAATCTTCTTTTTCTCTTCTAGAATCTTTGTTTGCTACTCTTTATTTTTCCAAACCTATTTTTCATAATTTCTCTCAGAATTGTACTCCCAGAATATTTCTTCTTCATTTTTTTGTTTTCCCGAGAAACTTTCTCTTTCTTTTTTTTTTTAAATTTCGTCTAGAATTTGCTGTTACTTTCTTCCCACCATTTGTCACTTTGCTAGGTCTTCATTTACGTTTCTTTTCCTTCCAAGTCTCATAATTTCTCTTACAATAACCTTCTGTACTTACCGAATTCTTTTCTCTTTGTTTACCTAAGAAACCTTCTTTATTCCCTCAATTTTCTTCATGTCTTTAAATTTCTTCTGGAATTTGTTGTTACTTTCTTTCCTTCAATTGTCATTTCGCTAGGTCTTCATTTACGTCTTAACGCCATTTACCAAGCTCTTCTTGAATCTTCTTTTTCTCTTCTAGAATCTTTATTTGCTACTCTTTAATTTTCCAGACCTCATCATTTCTCTTAGAATTACCTCTTGTACTCTCAGAATTTTCTTTTCTTCTTTTCTTTGTTTTCCCAAAAAACTTCCTTTTTCTTCCTTTCTTTAAATTTCTTCTGGAATTTGTTACTTTCTTTCTTTCAATTGTCATTTCGCTAGGTCTTCATTTACGTCTTAACGCCATTTACCAAGCTCTTCTTGAATCTTCTTTTTCTCTTCTAGAATCTTTGTTTGCTACTCATTAATTTTCCAAACCTCGTCATTTCTCTTAGAATTACTTTTTGTACTCTCAGAATTTTCTTTTCTTCTTCTCTTTGTTTTCCCAACAAACTCCCTTTTTCTTTCTTTTTTTAAATTTCTTCTAGAATTTGCTGTTACTTTCTTCCCACCATTTGTCACTTTGCTAGGTCTTCATTTACGTTTCTTTTCCTTCTAAGTCTCATAATTTCTCTTCCAATAACCTTCTGTACTTACCGAATCCTTTTCTCTTCTCTTTGTGTACCTAAGAAACCTTCTTTATTCCCTCAATTTCTTTTTCTTCTATTGAGCGTCTTTCAACAATTTCTAGAATTTTCTTTTGTTCTTTTTACAGCGCAAGCGATGTGTTTCAAATTCTTTTTACTTTACCGAACGGCAATCTGTTAAAATCTTCTTTGGTTTTGCTGAATTCTTGGTAATTTTTGCAAATTCTTGTATTACAAGATATTTTCAAACATCTAATTAGCATTATTTAGAAATCTGGTAGTCTGGTATCCTTCATAGTGTCCCTTATTTTTTCTTGTAACGTAGTTTTCTTTCTCAGGCTTATTCAAAATTTTAGCAAAAAGTATAGAATTATATAGACAAATTTTTAGTATTTGTGTTAAAAAATAATTAAAAAACGAACTACTGCAACATTTAAAAAAAATATAGAAAATATCTTCCTTTACTCATCTTTTTCTTTCTTTCTTTAAAGTACTTCTAGCATTTGACGTTACTTCCTTTCTACCAGTTGTCATTTCGATAAGTCTTCATTTTCTTCTAAACACCGTTTATTCAAGCTCTTCTACAAGCTTTTTTTTATTCTTCTAGAACCTTTTGCAATTGCTCTTTTTCTTCAAAACATAATTTGCTTTAAAATCATGTTTTGTGTTCTCAGAACCTTGTCTTCCTCTTTTTTCTAAAATTTTTCTAAAAAATTTTCTTTATTTCTTCTTTTTCTTTTGTCAAACGTCTTCCAATATGTTTTAGAAATTACGAGCTGGATCTAGACGTTAAACAGATTGCAAAAGCTTGATCAAATAAAAACAAACAACGTCAATAGAAGATTTAAAAAAAAAACACAAAAAATTTCAGAGAAACTAAAAAAAATTCTAGAAAAGTTATAAAACGGGTGTTTAAAAGAACAAAAAGATCTTGAAAGAAAAATTAATAAAAAACGAAAAAAATTGTAAGTCGCTGGGTGGAAAAAAGTTCTGAGAACAACAAAAGTTTCTAGGATTCAGAGCACAAATGAAAATTCTAGAAGAGTCTAAAAAATGACGTTTGGTATAAAAATAATGGCCACAAATTTGTTAAAACAGCTTGAAAAACTGCGTTTAGAACAATATAAAGATTAAGAGAAACGACGATCAGTAAAAAAAAAGAGTAACAGAAAATTCTAGAAGAAGCTGAAAAAAAAGAAGATGTACAATTCTAGAAGAACCTGGAAAAAAGTGGAAGATGTACAATTCTAGAAGATCTACAAAAGAGATGATTCTAGAAAAACTTAAAAAATGACATTTGGGAAATATTTAACGCCTAAAAATTTTTATAAGAGCTTGAAAAACTGAGTTCAGAACAATATGTAAAATTAGAGAAACGACGATAGGTGGAAAAATGTAACAGGAAGTTCTAGAAAAAATTGAAATAAGAAGGAAGAAGATAGTATAAGAAGATTCTAGAAAAACGAAGAAATTTTCGGAAATTGAGAGCACAAATAAAAGTTTAAAAAAAACATAAAAAATCATTTTGGAGACGCTTAAAAAAAACGGGTAAAAAAATTCCTAGAAAGCTTGAAAAACTGCATTTGAAACAAAATAAAGACAGAAAAACGACAAGAAGTAGAAAAAAGTAACGAAAAATTCTAAAAAAAATAAAATAAAAAAAGATAGTATAATTGTAGAACAACAAAGGACGCTTTTGGGATTGGAAACATAGGAACACAAATAAAGATTCTAGAAGAACTCAAAAAATAACGTATGGGAGAAAAATAACGATTAGAAAGATTCTAAAATAGATTGAAAAACTGCCTTTACGAATAAAAAAAAATTCTAGAAAAAATTGAACAAAAAGGAAAAAGTTGGTACAATTCTTGAAAAACAAATAAAGTTTTTAGAAGAGTTTAAAAAGCTACGAAGTTATAAAAAAGATGAGTTAAGAAAAAACAAATGATAATTTTGGGAAGCTTGAATAACAACTATTGAAAAAAAAAATAAGCAAAAAAATTCTTATTAGAGAACAAAAAACTTTTTCAAAAGAGTTTAAACTACTATGAAAACAGGAAAAAGAAAAATAAGAAAAACCATGTCTAGAAGAAAAAGAAGAAGAATGTAAGAAAAAAACTGTCAAAAAAAATTATAACTGAGAAAGAAGAAGAATAAAAGAAGCTTCTAAGAAAAATTAATAGTCGGTCTGCAAAATGAAGATCTACAAAAAGACAAAACTCTTTTCATGTGATATTGAGTTGTGAAATTATTGAGAACACTTTCGTAAATTAATTTGTTGTTAAATTTTTAAAAATCCAACTGAAATAATATTAAAACATAGAAAAACAAAAGGAAAATAGCAGTAAACACACAAATAGCATCCTAAAATCACGTTTATGGTGCCGTAACCAAAATTTGAAGCTGATTTATCTGTCGTCTGCAAAAAAGTGGCTTTCTTTATCTTATCATTTATCATTTTAATGACATTACACATATATTTAGATCAAGTTCATTGTTTAAAACATATATTTTGACAAATCATACCTTCTCATCTAAAAACTTGTTATTCAGTTAAGTGCTTTCTCCTAGTTCTAGCAGGTAATGTATGCTATTATTTTTTTAAAATTATTATGGATACATACAGCTACTTTACTAAATTCTGTTATTAATTGTAAATACACTGTAAAAATGCATCTTTTCGTTACGTGGCAGATGCAACCAAATTCAAAGACGGTTGGTCATCTCAAAAAAGACCTAAAAATGTGGAAATCCAACCCACACCGGCCTTTTTCTACAAAGACGGTGTTAAAATTTGAAACTTAAAACGCATTTATCTGCCACAAAGGCAAAAAGTTCAAGCGGTCACCATCCAAACTTGGAAAGACAAGTTCGTGTTAGCCACAAGGCCACACAGTTTGATTTTTTCCAGACAAACTCACATTAAATTGAAATATTTCAACAAAAAAAAAACTTGTATAATAAAACACAGGGAAAACAGAAAGTTCCGATATGTCATTTTGATTTTGCAAGAGCTGTATTATGAAGGACATTCCGTAAATGAATTTATGGTTCTATTACAGTGTCTCAATTCCTAATTGTATTACCACCACCTACTTGTGTTTGTAAGGCAATGAACTTTTCGACGTAGGTATCCGTTTTCTACAAAAGCTCGTCTGTCTCGTAATAACAAAATCAATAAATTTTATTTATAAACATTCGTGTTATGACAAACGTAATTGAATGTTTCTAACGTCCTACACAATAGAATTTTAACTACGTCTTATTTAATAAGTTTATTTAAATTCAAAATTAAATAAATAAACGCAAAGTGGGAGTGTTAAGGTGAATCCCCTTTTGTGTAGTTTAGTAATTTCGTTTAGCAAAACTGCGCATTTTTTTGTATAAACTGCTCTACACAAGTTGGGGAAGTGTGCAAAATTTAAAAAATTTAAACAAAAACACGTCATACTGTATAACAAACCACAAACCATGTATTTTAAAAGTATATTAACAGTAAAATATAATCTACAGAACAAATAAATTTTCACAAATTTCCAAAATAAAATAAAAATATACTAAACGCACTAAAAAATTTTCTTTTAAACTCACTAAAATCTCAGTTTTAATACCGAGTAATACAGTGATTTTGCCCAATTTGGGCCCACAATTGTGGGAGAACTACCCTTAACACTGGAGTTGCCCACCGTCTTTCATTTCAAAGAACAGTTCTTTAATTTTATAAATTGTCCTTTAGTCTTTAATATGCACTTAAGAGACACAATTTGTTCTTTTATCTAGTTTTTTTACCAAAGAGAAACGAGCAAGCGTTAGAAAATTGATATACCTATTTGTAATTGGTTGATTTCAAAAAAAAATTAATTGTCTAGACGTACTTTTAAGTCACCAAAATTTAAGTACGGTTTAAACAAACAAAAGTTCTATCCAGACTTGAATTATGAAACCTTCCTAAATATAGGGTATTTAATGGTAGACAGAAAAGAACAATAAGAAGAATTACGACTAGTAGAAAAAGAAGAACAGAAGTAGATTCTAGAAGAATTTGGAAGAGTAGATTCTATAAAAATTTGTAGAAAAGATGACCTAATGACCAAAAAATTCGGAAGATTAATATGTATATTAGACTGGTCGTTAAAAATTAAATTTTTTGGGCCGCCCCCTAAAAAGCTTCCTTATGATGAGAAAACATTAGGCAATTTTTATTTTTTATTTTTGAATCAAAACAACACGTGCCTCAAGACGATCAAAGTTAATTTTTTTGTAAAATCATTTTTTTTTGTGTGAGATGGGTACTACACCGAATTCAGACTGGTAAATTTGACACATTTATACGTAAATTGACCGGACATTCTAAATTTACCAAAATCATTTCTTCAAATTCACTCCAAAGGCCCCAAAATGGGGCGCCCAAAGTAACAAAATTTACAAATTTCAACTTTGAAAATTTATTTGACCTCCTGTATATTAAATTGAAGAAAGAAGACCCTTAAAATAACTCTTCCACATGTTTTTAATTTAAGAATTTGAAAAAAATATTTCTCAGAATATTGCTGTTTAGGCTCCCCATCGCTGACAATAAACCTCTATAGGCCCATGTAAACGGAATGTCGTAGGAAAATTTGAATAGTACTGGACACCTTAGAACAATCGGGAATTTATATTAATAAAGTTTCAGATTTTTTGGACAGTAAATAAAAAAGTTAGCGGTCTCCCCCCAAACTGTCGGATCGTGAGTACAAATCAAACGGAAAAAATTTTAAAATTGTATTTTATTTTTAAAATTTTATTTATTTCGGTTTTCAAATTGATTATATTTCGAATAAAAATGAATTTTTCAGAAAAATTCTCAAAAAACATGATTTCACCAAAAAATTAGCTTTAAACGTCTTGAGTCACGTGTTGTTTTGGTTCAAAAATAAAAATAAAAATTGCCTAGTGTTTTCTCATCATAAGCAAGCTTTTTAAGGGGCGGCCCAAAAAATATAATTTTTAACGACCAGTCTAATGTATATTGTACAAAAAATTTAAAAACGTAGTTTAGACAATTCTAAATGAACTGTAGATTCTAGGCATATAGAAAAAAATAAAGAATCATAAAACTAACGATTGGAAGAGAAGAAAAAGAAAATACAACTAAAACAAACGATAAAGAAAGATTTAAGAAGTTGAAAACGTCTATTGAGAGGTCCTGAAGAAGCAAAATTCTAGACAAATTTAAAAAACAATATTTGGAAAAAATAAAAATAAGGAAAACGACTACTAAAAATAACAAAAATTAATAATAGTAAAAAACTAAGAAAAACTCTAGATTAATTAAATTGTCCTTCGAGTCGGATACTGAGAAAACTCTTAGTAGACACAGAGCAATAACAATAATTTTTGCTTCAAGCACCCAAAAATCTCTACTTTAGTTATCTATATTAAAGTTTTTAATAGAATTTAGGAGTTGGAAAAGACAGTTTGTACACTGCTTTTATAAAAATTGCAGTAAATATTTACTATTGTAATAATCGTCGCTTTTGGCTTTCAAAATGTATATATTTTATGGTCCTTCGAGCTAGATAAAAAAAAGTCTTATTGTTAGTATAAAAAGACAATTTCGTGCGAACGTTTTTTATAAACACTGCAGAAACATTTTTTTTATATTAATTGTTTTTCGGCTCACAAAATGTGTTTAAAACTGTATGGTCCTTCGTGCCGGATAAAGAAAAAAGGTTTGAGTATAGACACTTTGCAATGATCCTATTTATAGCACTCTTTTTTTAGACTTTTATTTTTGTTTTTTTTTACTTTACAGCTAAAGTTTTGGAGATTATTAGACCTTATAAACCCTAAGTCATTAAAAAAGACATAATTTTTTATAATACACAAATAAACGGAAATACCAAACATAAAACATGTGTGTTCGTTTAAAAAAAAACTCGTAGCAACCCATGACATTGTTACGTATGTCGTGCATGAGCCCATACAACAAAAATTTTATTATTTACATTATTCATGTATTGTCGGTTGCCTACTATGCCATTTTACCCGTCACAAATTATCTTAACCATAACCTAAGAATGTCTTCTCTTCCCGCCAAAGCGAGCTTGGGCTTGGTGTGTTTTCCTGTGGTTGCCTTCGTGGTGTTTTTGTTTTTCTAACATTCTTTATTTTATTTATCAGTATTTTTCAATACTAAATTTTGTGTTTTCCTTGATTTGTAATCATGGTGTACACTAGTGAACTAAAAGCTTTTTTGTTGGAAAGTTATTTACGAAATGGAGAGAAAGTTAACGGTGTTTGGAAATATTCAATTCAGCCGTGCCTGGAAGAGTTTCGAGAAGCTTTTCCTGACGTTGTTGTTGTGTGTGTGAAGAGTTTAAAAACACTCTCCACCGAAGTGTGAGCCTGTTTCGTGAAACTGGGTTCATTACACGTAAAGAGGGCAGTGGAAGACCAACTAAACGAACAGAAGAAGTTATTTAAACAGCACAAGAGATTCTACAGCAAGATCCAAAAACGTTGATTAGACATCTGTCTCAGAAAGTTGAGCTTTCTGTTAATACATGTCATAAACTCCTACGACAATATGTACCCTTATTGTCTCCAAGCCGTTCAAGAGTTACGAGTGTTACGACCCGTAGATTTCCCTAGAAGATTGCAGTATTGTCAGTGGTTTTTAAATAACATTGCAAATAATAATGAACTCCTTCAAAAAACTTTCTTTGCGGATGAAGCGTGGTTTTACCTGTCCTGCTACATGAATTCACAAAACATGAGAGTTTGGGCAACAGAACATCCTCATCAAATTGTAGAAGAACCTCTCCATTCACCAAAAATAGGTGTTTGGGTAGCTATCAACAGTTTTTGTAGGTAATAAATGAATATTTTTATAAAAATGTATTTTTGTTTTAATTGTCGAAAAGTGAGGTTGTGAGATCTGTCAGTTTGACAAGTGTGTAAAAAATTAATCACAGACATACAAAACAATTGTTTTTTAGTTTCAAAGCACTCTAGAGTTTTTAGAGACACTTTATATTTTTCTATTTTAATATAAAAATTGTGTTAAAAGTTGAAGGTCCTTCGAGCAAGATATTGAAAAAAGTCTGAGATTAGAAGAGACAACTTACACTTTGTAAGATAGTAAAAAAATGCGGCTTTTGTAAAAAAAAATGTAAAAAAATAAAAAAAACAAAAAAAGAAGAGAGATTTATTATTATTATTAAAGATAAAGGCATATATGCTTTTACTTTTTTGTTTTTGCTAGATTCCACAACGTTTAATAAAATAAAAGCAGTTTATTTATATTAAAGATAAACAGTTACAATGGTTACTATATCTATCATTCTGTTGTCAAAAAATCACTACCAAAATTTTTTTCCTTCTGGTTGTAACACTTCTAATCTCACTGAGTATACCTAAAATACGTAAATGCGCTTCTAGAAATAAAAAAATATCATCAAATATAATTTTATCAACTCAGATATACTCGTACATAATAAAATTTAAAGAGCATTTGTTTTGTATTTATTTAATCTGTTTATAATTTTTTTATCTGTATACATGTGTGTCATTTAAACATCAAATAATTGACTATGGCCAAGGCTAAAACACGATTTATCTACGAAAATATTTTAAACACGAGGATTACAAATTTAAATTAATTTATGAGTGTCTGCAAGTGAGAATTTTTTTATTTAAATTAGAGCTAACGAAATAATGAAATATCAATTGAGAAATTTTAAAAATACTTGAACTAAATGTTTAACCGGAGTGCAATAAAAATGTATATTTCCTTTTGTTGTGTAATAAACACGAACTGATAGATCTTGATGAATATTAAACAAATTTAATTAATTATCTAACGATTCTCTAAAATAATAGCTTAAAAATAATAATATTTTCGCTTAATTATAGGTAATTGATTGCTTGTGATTATAATACAATACGAGAAATAATATTTATTTTTTTTTGTTTTGTTTGTGATAAAGTTTTATTATTTAGCTCTCTTCCACGTGGCTAACCTTGAAGCAGTAAATACCTTGAGGTCCGGTTGCAAAAAGGAAGTCGGAATTTTGTTAAGCCAATAAATTGATCAAATATAAATTTTTGCAACTTCAGAATAAGATTTAGAAAAATTAATTGTTTGATTAGACTTGTGGGTTTGATTTAGATTTTAACTGTTTATTTTTTATATATAAAAATATCCCATTTTATTTGTTATTAAACTCTTGTTGTCATTTGTGTTATTTATCTTAACAACTTCTTCTATGTATTATAAAATAGAGAAAGCAATACATTAAAAAAAATCATTTGTAACTTGATTGGTCGTAATTTAACCAATAGAAAGTAAAAAATCCTAGCTTCTTGTGTTACTGTCCATCTTTAATTATTTTTGAGTTCTTTTGTTAAGACTGTTAGACTTTAAAAGGTTATTCTTACAAAATTCATTTTATTGTCGACGTTTCGTCGGGTTATTCCAAGTCTACAAACCTTTAAATGCACTCAAAAGATAGCTCATTTGAGTAATGAGATTCAAAACGTCGTAGATTCAATATAAGAACTCTGGGAAAATTTAGGTATGCTTCTTGTAGACCATGAATCAAAAAACCCTCTTCACGACCAAAAACTTATTTTCGCTTGTTCTTTATGTCACCGTTTTTTGTATTCCTGTTTTGCTTCCAGCTGTTCTTTTTCAAGTTTTTCTAGATTCTTCTCTTGATCCTAAAAGTATTTTCCCAAGATATCTTGAAGCTATTCTTGTTCTTATTTTTCTTCTGATTATTGTTTTCCAAATTATTTCAGAATATTGTTTTGTTTTTCTAGAATCTACCTTTGTTCTCTTTTTTTAAAACATTTTTTTTTCTTTTCAACTGTAGTTTTACATCTTCATTTTTTTATTCAAGAATTTACAAATTGTGGTAGAATATTCTTGTGTTCTTCGTCTTCTAAACCCTTAACATAGTTGTTCTTATTCTTCTAGGTCTTCCAGTCGTTTCAAGTCCTTCTAAAATTACCTTTTGTCCTCCTCTTTCATCGCTTTGTTCTACAAATTACTCGAGTACCAAACAAACTTGTTTTTCTATTATTTTTCTCAAATTTGTGTTTTTTGTTTCCTAGAATATTATGTTCTTTATTTTCTAAACCTAGTTGCTCTTGTTTTACTGGCTAATCCAGGCGCTTCAAGTTCTTCTAAAATTGTTTTTTGTGCCTATTCCTCTTTCATCATTTTGTTGTACAAGTTACTCTAGTAACCGACAAATTTGTTGTTTTATTTTTTATATTCTATGTTTTCTGTTCCCTAAAATATTATGTACTTTAATTCTTAATCTTTTAAACGTAATTGCTCTTATTCTTTTAGCTCTTTCAGCAGTTTCAAGTTCTTCTAAAATTAATTTTTGTCTTCCTTTTTCATTATTTTGTTGTAGAAGTTACTCGAGTAGCAAACGAATGTATTCTTTTTTTTTCTATTTTGTGTTTATCTGTTTCGTAGAATATTATCTTCTTTAGTTCTTTATCTTCTAAACATAGTTGCTCTTGTTCTTCTAGCTCTTCCAGTCGTTTTAGATTCTTCTAAAATTATCTTTTGTCTTTCTTTTTCTTCGTTTTGTTGTACAAGTTTTATACAAGAGAGAGAAACATAGAATCATTTACTTCCAATCTTTATGCCACAACAATGGTCTTGTGGCAAGCTTAGAAAAAACAGTATAAACTGAAGAAACACTATCCCAATTGAGATCTTTTGAGAAAAAAAATTCTGATTCTGTCATAATTCATAGAAAAATAAGTATTTCAAAGTTTCCTCAAAAATTTAATTAGCTGTTTCGATTTTTTTTAAATCAGAAAGGAGTTTTTAGATGGTGCGGATAAAACTTCTTTCAGGTATCTCAAATTTTTCTTTTATTTAATTTTCAAGTGCAATGCTGCTGTCTGTTGTAATATCGGCCCACCTGTATATAGCCTCTATTACAACACAGTAAAAGTGTAAAACCAGTCTGAATTGAACCAAAAATTGAAATCTAATGACAATTTCAATCAGCCACTTCCTGCCATTAACCCATTGTGTCCATGTCCCATCTTTTGTTCGTTGTTCCATGATTCAAGACCCCCAGTACATGGTTGCAATTAATTTAGATTTCCCCAAGCACCCATCGACCCTTGAAACAATGGTAAATAATCGAGTGGGAGAGCAAAATCAAGTTAGCACCGGATCAGCTGGCGGAATCACCTTAGCCAGCTGATCACAATAACAAAACACAGTCAGCGCATAGCAGTGACGTGATGTGGTCGCCGTATGTAGCTCCGCGCTGAATTTTTTTTAAAAAAGTCGAAGTGTAGATTTTGACTGTCAAAGCCTCAAAAGTGCCAATTAAGGATTAAATAAGTGATGACAATTTTTCTAAACGGATTTATCAAGCAATAAAAAGGTAGCAGATATCGACGTCTTGGTTCTTTGTTTTGCAGGTGGCTCGGGTTAGGTCGGTTAAAATCGGTTTGTTATGTAAACACTAGATCGAGATAGCCTTGAGGTGTTTGGGGGGATTTTTCATTTTATTCTTTTGTTTATTTTTTTTTTGTTTAAAAAATGCGACTTTCTTGTAATTTAATCCGAAAAAAGAAAATCTTGTGGATGTTGTTTCACGCCTCATTTCGAATTTAATAAGAAGCAGTTTCTATTTCGTTATATTGCTAAAACCAGGAAGTGTTATACCTATGGCACAATAATTACCAGTTACCACTGGTACACCCAACACCATAAAAATTAGAATTTGTTTTTTCGATTAATTAGCCAAAATTTCGTTTATTGCGCTGTACTTTTACGTTTATTGATTTTTTTCGTTGCTTTCGTTGTAAATAAATTTTCTATTGCATCATTGTTTTTTATTTATCCATATTTTATGTAATAATTACGACGTACTATAGTGGTGTAAAATCGCCGTTTTATCTCGCTCCTTTCTTACAAATTTTGAAATTTTTTTTCAGTCGCCTTTAACGAAAAAATTTTTTTTCTTCAAACGCGGCTGAAAAATTAGCAATTTTCGGCCGCTGCGTCAAAAAACAATAAAAATTCAATTTTTTGGAAAATTTAAAACTGTGTGAGTGCAAGAAAGACCTTGCGCTGCAGCAACATGAAACACTCAACACAGAAAACTACTAAATTTCAGCCCTTATCAAATTTTTTCTCCAAATTACCTGCTCTCTTTGGCTATAAGCAAACGGAACTTTTACAGTCTTATAATTATCATTTTGGCCGTCTGAAAATCATATATACAATTTTTTTAGTAGGACTGTACTTTGTAAAATTTAATTTTTCATGTCGGAGCTACAAATTCCAAAATCTCGTTTTTGAAAACATACATCGCATTTCTAAATTAATTATTTAAGCTAGAAATTTGAAATTTTGACCACTCATGAAGCAAATCAGGATGCATCCGACAGCATTTGCAGATTTCCAAAAAAGTTTTTTGTTTTTGAGAAAAATGTCTCTCAGATTCACTAGTAAAAGACTGTACATTGAAAATTGGGTCTTGTGGAGAGCTATGTGGATTATTTCAAATTTAATTTAATTTATTTCTAAACTAATTAATTTGTTAACAAACAATTGTCCATTCAAAAATAACTAAAAAGAAAACTTCTGAGATAGCACAATTTGAGACGCCATTTTTTCAAAAATTTATATTTCATGATTGATTTAAAATTAAAAGGTCTGAAAATTTATATGAAGACTTTTTCAATGAATACTAATTGGTATTTTGTGCCTCTAGGGCAGAAACTTTGCATTAATTGTGTTTTAGTTAAAAAAAATATATCTTTATAGTTCTTCAGATTTTTTTTTTGTATTTTGATATGGGACATCTATATAAAGGCCTTCAGCTTCATCAGAATTTCTTGCAAATTTTTCCACATTTGTTTTGTCTAATTGGCCTCTCATCGTAAACAAATTTTTTAATTGCGTATTTTTTTATTTATCCATAATTTGTGTAATAATTACGTCGCACTAATAATGGTTGTGTTGAATGATAAGAAAATGTGTTTAAACTTCATTAGTTATATTCCTTGTTGATAATTTCGTCCGACCTTCACACATATTTGATAATCCAAGACGTAACACGAAGTGGGGGGCCATCTGGCCCATTTAGAAAATATCGCGTCTTTATTTTCGTGCCTGAAAATGCGAACACTGTGTGCCAAATTCTGATTTGCTTTTTTTAGCATACGAGTCTGTTGTGAATTTGATTATTTAACTGAGCTTTTGCCAAGAAAAATAAAATTTTTCCGCTATATACTCTTTATTTTTGTGTGTCACCGAGTCACGACATTTTAAGCGCCCACACTGGTGCCAAAAAACAGTTACTGAAAGTTTCTAACAGGACTAAATCAAAAAAATATTTAAATTAATTTCGAACAGATTTTTTAAAAATGAAATTATTATTTTGCGAAACCCACGTCTTGCCAAATTAAGGGTGCCACTTTCACGGATTTTTGAATGTTGTTTTTTGACCTCAATGGTTCAGATCAGTGGGAATTCCCGAATTTTTTGCTTCAGTTTTAAATCCACTCAAAGCCGCCAATGCCACGTGCGAAAACTCAAATTTTGAACTCAAATCAATGATGAATTACAGCGATAATGCCACGTCGTTATGGATACTATTATTTATATCTCTGATTAAAAAAAATCTTTTTTTGTGACGAAACACATCGTGGCGTAGTTTAATTATTAAAAAATTTGGAGATGTTTATTCGTGCTTGATGTAAGCCCTTATCAAGCACTCAAGCTTATTCAAATTTTTTGATAATACAATGTGTGACTAATGTGATAAAAACAGATTTATTTCAATTGGCTACACTTATCCTTGCATAAATTTGCAATTTTCATAAATAGTCTGGCACGTGTTTGCTTGATAAACTCATTTCCTCATACATTTCCATTTGATTAAGTGGTTTGTTTACCGGAAAATTTCACTTAAGAGGTTATTCTTTTAAACACTCTTAAACACAAATTTTTATTTAAAAATAAGAATTATCTGCTTGAAAAATTTTGAATTAAGCTGCATTTTCTTCTTACTCTTGAGTTCAATCTCCTCATATTTGTCCGCTCAGACTTTAATCAATACTTTCCTGACGCGCTTGTAATTCTCTCATAAAATTGAAAATATTCAAAATTTGTTTAAAATTCACGAAAGTTTTGTTTTGGGCTTGGCTAAAAAATATTTTTGGTTTTTCTGGTTTTCTATAAATGCGTTTTCTGCATTTTTTGACATTTTTTTAATTAAACTTTAACGACAAAGTTTTTTAATGAGCGGTCAGAAGAGAATGAAAACAGCTACTCCACGGATACGAGCCACAATTTCTAAAAATACGTCTAATGGGCTAATTTAAAGTTGAAGTAATACCGGTAGTATCGCAAATTTTAATACTTTTCTATAGCATCAACCAATCACAACCCAGAATTCTTTTAAGTTTCCACAGAAACGAAGATACTACTGCTATTATCTCAACTTGAAATTAGCCTCTAAGTGTCCGATAATTTGAGATAAAACAACGTAACAACTAGACATAGAAATCAGGAAACTGCTGACCGGTTTAGGCGTTCTTGTCCCACCAGTTCAGCACATCTTGGTGCTTTTAATCTTTATTGATCAATTAGAAAATCTCGGATCTCTTCTTTTAGCTTTTTATTCTATATCTATTTATGAAAATTATGAATTCTTGGTAAAAAATAATTGAAATTCGTAATATTCAGCTAGTTTAACGTAGAGGATGTCTATTTTGGTGGCAATTTGTTAAATATAGAAATTCTGATTTCAGCAGTTTTTCAAAAACGGGATATTTTTTATTTCAGCTGCGTCTCGTGTTTCAAATTAATTTCTCGTTTTTAAATTTAAGTTACCACACTTAAATGTTTTTTCCTGAAATTTTGGCTTTTATTAGTTAATCTGTTTATTGGTTTAGGAATTAAAGCAATTAAAATACCTCAAAATATTCAAAATTGTTTAGATACTCTTAGAAGCCTTTCCAAAAATTTCAATTCGTAATACTCGGGTAGTTTGACCTAGAGTATGGCTACTTTGGAAGCAATCTGTTAAATACATAGAAATTCTGATTTTAGCAGGTTTCCAAAAACAGGATATTTTTTATTTCCGCTGCGACTCGTGTTTCAAATTAATTTCTCATTCTCAAATTTTAGTAACCACACTCAAATGTTGTTTTTTTTTTGAAATTTTGGCTTTTATTAGTTGTTGAAATAAATCTAAACATTCTTTTATAAGAATGTTGTTTCTTCGGGAAGAATCTTCTTGCGTTCACACTAATTAAGCACTCATTTCGCTCGTGCTGTAAACAGAGTGTTCAGGCGGGAAATATATCTTTCCAAATATGTATCTTACATAAATAACAGTTATTTGTTTTACAATTTTTTTCTCTACAGTTTGTTAATTCGTTACTGAATTTATAAAAAAATCAAAAAAGCACTTTTTGAGGTAAATTTTTGTAAAAAAGAGCAATTTTCTTTAACGCAAACAACTCTTTATATATATGTGTTTTGTAATTTTGGTTATTTTTTCAGTGAAAACCCAAAAATGCCTTCTCTCCTGGAAGCTCTTGAGCAGAAATACGGCGAAAGCTCAACTGAATCTGAAGGTTCTGAAGATGAAGGCATCTCCGTGGCCATTTTCGTGCCTTGTAAATCTCCTCGAACTATCGTTCCTTCACTTTTAGTGTTAAACGACTGCGATATCGCGACTGCCGGTGAAAAAGAGGCCTTAGTTGCGAAATGTGCTTGTGTCGAAGAGTTAGATCTCGCCAAAAACAAGCTCAAAGACTGGCCGGAGGTAAACCGTTCTTTCTTTTTTCTAGTCCCTAAAATTTTTTTTTAAGGTGTTTGGTATCTTGCAACAAATGCCTCGTCTAAAATTCGTCAATTTAAGCTTCAACGAATTGAGTACGCCATTGAAGAACGTCGAAGTCGACAAGAATGTACGGTGGCAACAACTCAGGAATCTTGTCCTGAATTCCACCTACATAAATTGGGAGAGCGTTCAGCAAATTCTCGATCATTTACCTGGACTAGAAGAACTGCATCTGAGTATGAATGAATATAACGAAGTTAATTTATGTGAGACTTGCAATTGTGATAAACGAGACGAAACGAAATGTTTTTGTCCCAAAAATGACTATAAGAAGAAACACAAACATGGCGGTATTAGAAAATTGCATTTTAATGGAAATCCCGTTGATAAATGGCGAGAAGTCTGCAAATTGGGGTATGCTTTCCCGAATTTGGAATCACTAGTATTGGCTGACTGTCCAATTGAATCACTTGATCTAGAATCTGATGACAGTGTAAATCGGAATTATGAACGCTCGGAAAGCGAATGCGAATCCGGAAATGCTAAAGAGTCTCCACATGATAGCTTCCGGTTTTTGAAATTTTTAAATTTGAATTCTACGAGACTTTCAACGTGGGATGACATCGAAAGGTTGTCCAAGTTTCCCGCCTTGCATTGTGTCAGAGTCCAGGTAAAAAATTCTTAAGCTACCTAAATTAATTTTTTTTCGGCCTCACGTTATATTTACAATCACTTAAATTAACAATAATCGCGAAAATTGTCCAACTTTGGACCTGGACGAACTTAAGCCGTAATTTCTCGAATTGAAAGCACCAAAATCGCTTTGATTTTGGTGCTTGCATGCGCTTGATTGTCCAATTTAGGACGAAAATATCATTTTCCATGCCATTTTGTTTAAAAAAACTGAATAAGTTCAGATTTAATCACATTTTAAAAATTATTGTGGTTATAACTGTGTGTCATTATTTTTGTTAGTGGTTGTACCGTGTGAATCAAGTTTTATCCTCTAAAACATCTCTTAAATTATCTCTTATTCTACATATATATATTTTTTCTTATATCTACATCTCTTTTTATTAACAAATACAAGGCGTGTTCTGTCGACATGTGCGTTATTGAGGGAGCACATGTCTATGATTTGATTTTTTTTATTTGATTTATATGATTTAATTAAGGATTATTACAGACGCTAATTTTAGTTCTAAGAAGCAGTTTTTAATTTTTTTTACATTAAGATCTTTTTTTTAAATACATATATGATTAATTTAGGTGATTATAAACAGAGCTTTATACTTAACAAGGACAAGCTCTTTGAAAATCTCAATGGAAGCTCTTAAATCTCTCATAAGAACTACTAACACACACAATTATACACTTCTGTCGTTGATTCGAACTTAAAACTCGCTCCATTTCGCTAAGTTGAACTTCTCCACTCTTGCGTTTCTCCTCTATTCTGTATTTTATACATCAATGTCGACTTCTAGTATGATCCCCGCGTCTTCAGATACCTATCAAAGCACGATGAGTCATATTTCTGGGAAGAGTGTCGTGTAAGAAAACTAAATTTTCCAAATTTAGGGTTGCCCACTATGGGAAAGCACCGAATACACCGAACACGAGAGACGTCAGCTCCTTATTGCCCGTTTACCCAACGTGGAGATCCTCAACGGTGGAGGTGCGATTGGAAGCGACGAAAGAGAAGATGCAGAAAGAGCCTTTATTCGTTACTACATGGAAAAGCCTGAAAGTGATCGGCCGGAAAGGTATCACCGGATTTCTAATAATCGTTGATAACTTCCGGTCATTTTCCAGATACTTTGAGCTAGTGGCAATCCACGGGAAATTAGATCCTTTAGTAAATGTTGATCTCCGACCGGAGAAAAGAGTAAAAGTTACTTTTACTTGTGGGTCTAATAGTGAAGTTCGATCGGTTGATGTCTATCGATCAGTGAGTGATTTAAAAGCGAAATTGGAACCATTTGCCGGATTTTCAGCAGCTAAGATGAGGTTGTTTTACGTTGATCAGGATTTGAGGGATATTCAGGTTTGTTGGGCAAATATTTTAACAAGTCTTAAAGAATTTTTTTCTAGGGACCTGAAGAAATGAAATATCCACATAAGCAGCTATACAGTTATAATATCCAATCAGGAGATGAGATTATTATTGATTGCAAGAAAAAAATTCCTGATAAGTAACTAATTTTTCCAGTTGTGGCCATAATAATAACAGTAACTTCCACTTAAATACATAATTTGTTTACGTAATTCCAATCTAAGAATAAAAATAATTTTCTATTTTTGTTTTAACCAAATTTTGCAGTACAGTGAAACCTCTTTGTAACGAACTGGACTTCACTGTATTGTGATTTATCCAAAAAAATTGCCGCTATATTAGCAGGTAATACATTATAAGAAACAATTTTACTAATATTTTTTTGTTTAGAACTTAGCAGCTGTAGTAAATAGCGCCTTAGTTTAAGATTTGTGATACTTTGCTGTAATTTTTACGGCAAAAATGTGAAAATAAAACTGCCATGTAGTTTTTATTTTTCTCGTTTGTTATTATTGGTGTGTGGTTAATTTGTAATCAATGAATTGTGATACAACTGAGTCATTAAACCGACTTAAATTGTATTTAATTAACATTTTGCAACATGTAACAATAAAGCTATATCGAGTAAATAAATTAATATATTTGTTTTTTTTTCTACAATAAATTATACCACCCTGGAATGATTTTATACATTTCGTAACACAATAAAAAATTACAAAAAATTCACACAAATTGTTTGTATCACAAACTGGGTTTCATAAATACAATAAACAAATGAACAAGTGCTCATTAAAAAAAACAATTTATTTCTCTAAAGTTCAGTATGAGGTTCTTCTTTTTGACTTTCAGTTGGCTTAATCTCTTCTTTCACTTCACTAGTTGTGTTTTCGGCCGGTTTAGGTTCTTCAATAACAGTTTCTTCTTCTTCAGTCACTTTCCCATCTTCTTCCTTTTTGTCTTCTTTCGGTTTTTCCACTTTCTTCGGCCTCCATAACCTGTGTTTGTTCACCAAATACTTGACCTCACGGTCTAACACTCCCATTTTATCAGTAATTGACCTGACAGTCAGTTTTACAGTTTCATGTTTCTTCAATTTATCCTGTTCTTCAATCATTTTCGTTTTCCAGTCTTCAGTTTCTTTTATGACTTTCTCCAAAGCTTCGACTTCAACATCTGTAAAAACATCTTTTTCTGGATTTGTTGTTTTTGTTAGATTTTTGGCAATTGTAAGGAAGTGATTTGACTGATTTAACATCGAATCTAGAGCTATTAGAACATCAGGCCGTTCTTTATGTTCCCAAACTCTTCTAAACAAGTCCAGTGTTAAGGTTTTGAGTGATTCTAGTTTTTTCTCGTAAGTGTCAGCATCAGCGTCTGAACCGTCTTCATACAACCAATCAGAAACTTCCGAACATGCTTCTTGAATTTTTTTAACCTCATCTTCAGTCGATGCTGATGTATATTCATCTTCGGATAATTTAGTCTGGACATCTATTACAAAACTTTCTAAATTATTTAACGCAGTAGCTCGACGATTTAACTCTTTTTCGACTTTATCCAATTTAGCTAATTTCTCTACCGAGATTTCAAATTGTTTTTTATCTAGTGGAGTGATTGTCATGTGTTTTTCCTTGGCTTCAATTGGTTCCTTAACTGTGACTATTTTTGGTTTAATTTCTTTTGGCACTGCTTTCTCTGTTGAATTTTGTGTATCTGTTTCATTTTTCGGTGGTTCTTTTTGTGGTTTTTCTTCTTCTTTTTCAGGTTCTTCATGGACGGGTTTCTCACCACTACCAAATAACTTACTTATTGTACTTCCTAATTTTGAAAAAGTACCTTCTTCTTCTGATTCTATTACAGTTTTTTCAACAACTAATTCTACATTAACTAAATTCAAAATTCCTGATTCATCCATTGCAAAATGTGCTTTAATACCTTTAGTTTCTACATTATCACCTGTGTTTTTCTTTAAGGCCTCTGCTACTCCAATTAAACTAACTTCAGTTAAATTAGGTGTTCCAACATTTGCAATTTCATTAATTGGTAAATAATCTAAATCAGCATAATTTACTTCGAAATTAAAATCATTTGTGTATTTATTGAACGTAATAATTTTTTTCTGAGGATAAGGATTCATAAGACTAAATAGTGTTCTTCTGACTTGTTTAATACCTTCAGGAGTTTCTCTTTCAAAAATTACTTGAATCGGATATACTACTGCATCTTTAGTTAAAAATTTCTTAACTTGAAAACCTGTACTTAAATCTGCTGCTTTATAAACAGCCCCCATAGTTGCAGCTTCATCAGTATTTAAATTTTTAGCTAAGTCTTGACCTACAACTTGTTGTAAAATCTCTTGGACTTTAGGGACTCGAGTCCCAGCTCCTACAAGCACAACTTGCCCGATAATATCTTTAGTTAAGTGCGCTGTCTTTAAAGCCATTTCTACAGGTTTACCAACTCTTTCAAACAAATCTTTAACTAAATTCTCTAAATCTTCTCTTGTAACTAACACTTTAAAATCCTCCTCATCTAATAACCCTTCAATTTGAGCATAATGTTCGGCATTTGCCGACAAAACATTTTTAACTCTTCCAGCTTCTTTAAATAACTTCGCCATTGCCCTTGCATTTTCGAAAACATTCTTTTTAGTTTTTTTGACTTGATTAAACTTCTCTGCTAGAAAATCTCGTAGTCTTAACTGTATATCAAGGCCGCCAAGTGTCCGATCGAATCCAACTCCGATTATAGACAGTTGAGGGTGTGTCTCAACGTACCCCCTTTCTTTAGTTTTAACAGTTTGATAACTAACTAATGTAGCGGTAGTAGATGAGGCCCCCATGTCATAAAACATAACGTATTGTGCTGTTTCATTGAAATCTTTGCTTCGGAAAATTCCATAATTGAGAGCAACAGCTGTATAATCGTTGATAAGTTGTAAAACTTTGAGTCCTGCGAGATTAGCAGCTTGAAGTAAAGCGTTTCTTTCGACTTGATTGAAGAATCCTGGGACGGTAAGTACGCATTCTTTGATTGGTTGTCTTGCTCCTTGTTCCGCAAATTCCTTTGCTTTACCTAGTAACTGCGCGATGAGTTCTTCAGGGCTGTAATAAGTGTTTTCATCATGTTTGAATAAAATCGTGCCTCGGTCTTTATCTTCAACGATTTCGTAATAAGGGAAACGTTGTTTGTAGAGTTTAACAAGGGGGTGGTTTATGTTTTTTCCGAGGAGGTCTAGGAGATACATATAGGTGTTTTTGGGGAATCTTATTCCAACTGTTTGAGCCTCTTCTCCGAATGACCTGACGTTGTCTCGAAAACTGATAATAGCTGGTGTTTTCCGTTTTGATTCCTTGTTTAAAGCTATTTCCATTGGGACTCCGGGAGACACAATTCCTATTTTCATCCATTCTGAACCCAAGTCGACTGACATTACAGCTAAACCTTCACAAAACGTTGCTAAACTGACAAAACAGCATAATAATCCCAACGTAATCTTCATTTTGTAAACTGCAATAGTAAAATAGATAATTACGACCAGTTTTTATTGATTACATCCAGAAAAATTCCAGATTTTAAGTGTGCCGACTTTTTGAGGTTAGGTAACATAACGGGAATTTCTTTAAAGAGAAAACTACTTACTTGATTAAATCTTCTACTTTTCACTAAACATTTACTTAATTTCTTCTATAATTAATTAATTTTAGTTAATTTGTTTTGTACTTTTAATCCACGTCAGTTTTCCATGTGCCAAGTCTTTGCGCAGTCTTTTGTCAATTTAAACAGCTGTTTCCCAGCCACCTTTGATTACACTGTGGCGATTTCTGATTGGTCCAAAATCCAGAGCCGGATTTAGAATAAAATAAACACACAGACCAATATAAATATTAAATAAACTTGCTCTCCCTAACATACAATTATTTATGTACCCAAATATGTAGTGTAAAAATAAATACACATTTTTTTTTAGACAAATTTTAGTAAATTTCGAGAAACTTCACTTACAATAACACAAATTTTTAACGACACATAATTTATTAGATTTGTTATTTATAATTAAACAAAATAAACACATTTTGCATTTAAATAAGCTTTATTTTGGCTTAGAATTGTAAATTTTGAAAGTCACCGCTTGGCCGTAACTTTAGCCACATCCCGGCCATCTGGTGGCAGTTACTTGCACTAAGGAATGTTACTTTAGTTACAAAACGGAGGTGGAGGAAGATTTACGTTTTGTGTTTATCAAAATAATGTTTTATTTGGTAAGTTTTTTGATAATATTGTTAACAACAATGGAAAATAGTGTGTGAGGTCGATATTTCTGTTATTATTTTTGTGTTTGATGTTGCGAATCTTTGGAAAATTGTGTGAAAATAGTGTAGCCATTCATGGCGTCATGTCTGTTAAAAAGGGCGGTCTTTTTGAAAACGTCCAAAATTTCAGATTTATTTAATACATTATGGATGATGGTTCTTGCAGAGTACTTTCGTCTCATAAATCGAGAAATGCTGATAAACTAACAGTTCCAAGGAAAATCATATTTAACAAGAAATTTTTGGAAAATCCTTGTTTATGGTCGGATCCATCTACCATGTACAACAATGTAAGTCAGTTGCAGAATTGGCCATTGTGACTAAAATCCTCAAGGAATTGATCTCTGTGACCCTGAAATTTTGAAAAAACTAATGCGCAATACCGTTTATAATCTGAAATTTCTAATGCGCATGCGCAGTTAAGTTCCAAACCGTTTTGGTGGTTCCGTTTCGGTACCGTGGAGGGAGGAATAAAAGAAGAGTTGGCATGCCATATACCGACAATGTTAGCTATCTCGGATCCTGTGAAACTGCCATATTTGTGCAACAATCACGATTTTATTCCTTATGCCCACTCCTGTTATTTCTCCCTTCCTTTTTTTGTGTTTTGAGAATGAAAATTAATTAGAAACGGGTGTTTGATTTGTTACTCATGGTTGCAATAGTACCTGTTAATTTGCAGGTGTGAAAAACGCAACTATTAGTACGTAGAAAAAAGTGAGGTTATGTAATTGAATTTATTTATTGATTTATTTGTATTTATTGTGTTGATTAATAATATAACTCGTAAAAAACAATAATGGAAAAGAGTGAAAAAGACAAAAAATTCTAAGAAATGTGGCCACTGCATTTCAAAGAAATTTAACGTGATAAAACATGTGAGAACATTCCACCCGGACCAAATAAATGAATTGGCTGGTAACTATAGTCAGTTCTAATTTTAAGTTTACATATGAAATATGCGATAGAAATTTTAATCACCAAAAAAATTACAGAGCACATGAGAACCCACACTCCTAATAAAGAAGCCACAAGTAAAAGTAAAAAATGTCCCTTGTGTGAATATTAAACATCTACAATTCAAGACACGTCCACGATCATTTTACAGAAAACCACAATCTTACTCTTATAACCGAAAATTTATTGTTTTCCACGTTTGATGAGTTTACCTACTAAACGAAATAGAAATTGAAACAAATACAAGTTTCGTTAAAAATAGTGCCTTCAAGGGTAAATCTATATATGTCAGCTACGATTGCCACAGATCTGGAACCTACAATCGGAAAGGAAAGGGCCTAAGGCGTTTAAAACCTAAAGGAACCTTCAAAATTAATGTTTACTGCCCGTCAAGAATGACAGTGGTTCTACCCGAAGATAAATTTAAAGTTAGTTTTATAAAAACACACGTAGGACATGAAAATGAGTTAAATCGTCTTAATTTAACCGAGTCTGAGCGACAATTTCTGGCTGGAAAGATTGCTTCTAACGCTCCCTTTGACACAATACTGTCTGAAATTTCAGGTTCATTAACTGGTAATAATTTAACACGTTTACATCTTTTAAGCAGAAATATTAGAAAATGTTTTTAAATATTTTATTGTCAAGACTACTGTTTGGAAATTTATAGTGTGGGAAAAGCTATCTCGGGTACTGTGATACTGCCATAAAAGGTGTTTATGCAACGACCACGATTTCACTGCTTATGTCCACTATTATTCCTCTCTCGACGCTTGGTACAAACCTAAATTGTTTAAAAATTTATGATTTTAGTCACAGTATCTAATTGTACCCGTCTCTTGTTAATTTCTCTCGTTTTAATAAATTTTGTTTAGACGAGTCAATACTCTGGTCAAGGGTACCAAAATACCTACCCCCAGTACCAGCAGAACTACAATTCTAATTATGGATATGAAGGTTACAATCAGACTCAATACATCAGTACGGTAAGTATCCCAAAATACGTATATTTTTTAAAATACTGTTAAGTTTGTGTCGAGCACATTCACAAGACACCAATTTTACAGAATTTCAACAAAAATCATCTGAGGTTATTTAAATAAATAAATAAGTAAATTAGTTTGCACAATGGAAGTATTAAGGTGACAGTAAGTGTGTGCAAGAGTGTTATTAATGACACAAATTTCATTTTCATTTTACTTTAGAATGTTCAGCCTGTGCCTCCTGGTGAGGAATATCCACAAAACAATTGGGCACCGGTTGGAGGATACCATAACAACGTGTCTGCAACAACTTCTGGTTTCGATGGAAAAAATGAAGATGAAGGTTAGTGCAACGACAACGACTTTGCGCCTGTTTCTGAAATTTTATATTATTGTAAGGCAAGTTTTTTTAATAAGAATTACGAAAACTTGCACTTTTTCTATTGTATTACTTTTGAATTGTATAATAATTATGTATTTTCGTAGGATGGAATAGGAAAAACAGGACCAAAACATCGTTAAATATTTAAAAAAAATACATAAAATGGTTAAAATAATTCTATTAATCTAGTCTTGTGATATTTTTTTAACTGGATTTTTTTTATAGCTGTGGCTCAAGAAAGGAAGGCACAGAACGCACAGTTGATAAAACAACGTGAAGACTATGTACGAAAAGCACGTGTTTTACGAAGAGAACTTGAACTTCTTCGCAATCAAAAACATGAAATTATGTCCGAAAATTCATCACAACGTGACATGGAATTAATTCTGAAGGAAAATGTTAAATTACAGGTAACTATAATTTTTTATTCTACGAAATACAGGTAAGACAACCATGCAAGGACTGTTTTGTTTCATAGTTAAAAAATCCGAGTGAAATCATTAAAACCAAGGACATAAACAGGCAGTATGTATTCTGTTTGAGTTTCTCTTACCTTACAATTTTTTTTCCTAAAATTTAGTTTTTATTTCAGGATGAAATCCAGTCAAAAATGAAAGCAATTCATAATGTCATTGAGATGTTATCAAGCATTATCAAAGATGGTAGAAAAATCTCTGATCTAGAAGCACAATTGGATGAATCCCCCAAAACCAGTCATAAAAATCACGTAAAACCTGATACTGATTCTGGTACTAAATATAATTACATGCATTACGATCCGGAGTTACACTGGTGTCGAATGTGTGATGAATTCCCTAAAACTGCAAAAGATCTACTTCTACATCTACAAAGTGATAAACACAGGAACAACATTCAAGAAAATGACGTTGGTGATAACACACCTTGGCATAAATTACCACCAGAACCGGAACTACCAACTTATGAAGGAGCCCCCAAGAAGCGGATACCAATAAGAGGCTTGCAATTTTTTATATCCGCGCCTGCTTGGTACTGCAAACTTTGTGATACTTGGATTGGGGACCTTCACTGCGCCTCACATCATCTCAAGTCTCAGGCGCATTTCCAGAATTATGCTGTAAGTACTTCCAGGCGGCTACTGTTGGCTACATAGTACAAAACAAAATGTATTTTTTTTTTTATTTATTTTTTTCAGAATTTTGTGGAACAGAATCCGCACTGGGAGATCGAGTGGTTGAAAGACCGTGAGAAAGCAATGGCTCGAAGTGAGCGTCGTTCTTCCGATTCAGATTCTGATAAGAAGAAGAAGAAACATCGAAGTAAGCGTGGATCATTGGAAGCGAGCAGTAAAGATAAGAAGAAAAAGAAGCGTTCGAAAAAACGTAGGAAACATTCGAGTGATACAAGTAGCAGTTCCAGTTCTTCTGATTCGTCATCGGATGAAGAAGAACAAAACGATAAGTCAAAAAGTATTAGAGTTGTAATGCGTAATATGAAAGTTCAGTCAATAATGAATGAGGATTTAACAGGCAAATGGGAAATGTTGGAGCGTTTAGTTGATGAACATAAGAAAAAAGAAGAAATGCAAAAAACTAAAGAAATACAAAAAAATAAAGAACCGGAAGACACCCTAATCAATCAGTGGATGACGGTGAGTGAACCACAAGCAAAAGAAAAAGTATTATTGGACAATCTGAAAGATAGAATGAAACAGAAACATGAGTTGGAACGTGCAAAGTATGCCGAAATGGAAAAGAAACAAAGAGAGAAAGAACGACAAGAAAGAGAATTAAGTGAGAGGAAAGCACGAGAAGAACAAGAAGCTAAAGAAAGATACGAGAGAGAACGTCGTGAAAGAGACAGACAGGAGTATGAAAGAATCCGTGATAAAGAAAGAAATCAAGTGAGATTCAAGACACGAGATAGAGAGAATTACAGGAAGAGGAAGACGCCATCTCCAAGTCCTGAAAAACACCACCAACCTGAAAAACAACCAAGTCAGGAAAAAGAAAGAGAGGAACGACGTAGTCAAACAAGGTACTGTTTCACGTTATATTAAAAATCTTGTATGAAACATGTGTTTTTTTGTTTCAGGGAACGAGAGAGGAACGACAGTCGTGAAAATGGCAGACAAAGTCAAGAACGGCCTAGGAGCCGTAGTCGTAGTGAAGAACGTCGTGATTCCGAGAAGAAGCCTCCAGGTCCGCCCACTAAGCGTCTGCCGTTCATCGGCCGAATGCCTCTTTTCAAAAACAAAAAAATCGAAGAAAAGCCTGAAAAAGAGCTGAAGAAAGAAGATTACGATCTTCCTCGTGTAACCCGTTTCCAACCTGGAAACCTAGCCCGTGCATTCCTTCCCTCTCCTGATGTTGTTTGTTTCCCAAAATTGTCGAGTTATCCTCCTATTTCAGCTCCTCCACCACCAACTGTCTCCCAACCTGATCCACCAGCACCTCCGAAAATCAGTGAAGATAAACCTCCGAAAGCACCGCCAGCTCCAAAGATTGGATCGACGGAGAAAGACGACAAGAGTCCTGATAAGGAAAAGAAGGAAGATGCGAGTATGGAGTTGTTTGACGATCCGAATCATATGATGGATCCAAGTATGATGAATCAATATTATAACGATTATAATAATATGATGTATTCGCAAATGTATGATTATTCGCAATGTGGGGAGGATATGCCACAACCTCCACCTCCAGATGATGTTCCCTTAGCGCATACAATGCCACTACAACCGCCCCCATTGCCTCCGAGTGATCCCAGTGAGGATTTGGCGATGTTGGGGATCAGTGCAGATGATATGGCTGCTCAAAGTTTTTAGGAGGGGGAGAGTTAATGTAGATTAATTTTTTTTTTGATTATATAGTTAAGTAGTTTTGTCAGTGCCACTAGGCTTTTATTTTTAAGGACGTCATGTATTGTTGGCCTTATTAAATGCGTTTCTTTTGTAATTTCGGCTTTTTTACCCAGTATTAAATTTATGGCGGCCTAGATTACTATTTTTGGGGCAACAGCCGTTTCGAATTTAGTTTTTTATCATCGTTATCATTTTTCAAAAAATTTAAGAGGGGTTTCATGAATTTTGGTGAATTTCACAAATGATGTTGGCAACACTGAAAAATTCTCAAAACAGGTGATAAACGTCAAACATGGCTGCCTGGGAACGACAATTGATTGTATTTTGTGTGTTTTTTGCTCATTATTCCCTTTTGCTCCGTGTTTTTTGAGTATGAACATTAATTAGAAACGTGAGTTCGATTTGTTACTCACAGTTGAAATAATACCTTTTAATTTGCAGGTGTGAAAAACGCAACTGTTAGTTTGTAGAAAAAAGTGAGGTTATGTGATTGAATTTATTTATATTTATTGTGTTGATTAATAATAAATATAACTCGTAAAAAATAATAATGGAAAAGAGTGAAGAAGACAAAAAATGTAAGAAATGTGGCCACTGCTTTTCAAAGAAATTTAACCTGATAAAACATGTAAGGACATTCCACCCGGACCAAATAGATGAATTAGTTTCTTTTCGAAAGAAAGTTAAAGGAGAATATCAGTGTAAGAAGTGTGAGATTTGTTTTTCAACGAGATATAACCTCAGAAAACATGTGAGAACATTCCACCCGGACCAAGTAAATGAATTGGCTCCTAACTATAGAATCAGTTCTAATTTTAAATTTACATGTGAAATATGCGGTAGAAATTATAATCACCAAAAAAATTACAGAGCACATATGAGAACTCACACCCCTAATAAAGAAGCCACAAGTAAAAGTAAAAAATGTCCCTTGTGTGAATATCAAACACCTACGATTCAAGACATCCATGACCATTTTACAAAGAACCACAATATTACTCTTATAACCGAAAATTTATTGTTTTCCACGTTTAATGAATTTACCAACTGGAAAAACGAAATGGAAATTGAAACAAACACAAGATTTGTTAAAAATAGTGCCCCCAAGGGTAAATCTATGTATGTCAGCTACGACTGCCACAGATCTGGAACCTACAATCCAAAAGGAAAGGGCCTAAGGCGTTTAAAACGTAAAGGAACCAACAAAATTAACGCTTACTGCCCGTCAAAAATGACAGTAGTCCTAACCGAAGATAAATTTAAAGTTAGTTTTATAAAAACACACGTAGGACATGAAAATGAGTTAAAACGTCTTAATTTAAGCGAGTCTGAGCGAAAATTTCTGGCTGAAAAGGTTGCTTCTAATGTTCCCTTTGACACAATACTGTCTGAAATTTCAGGTTCATTAACTGATAATAATTTAAGACGTTTACATCTTTTAAGCAGAAAAGATTTGCATAATATTAAAAAGTGTTTTAAAATTTCGGTGCCGGCAGATAGGGAACATGTCACGGGAGATGATGAAGATGCTGACAATGCGACGACAGATGAGGAAAACGCAACGAGTGATTCGGAAAATGTCAGGGAAGATACGGAAAATGACAGGGTAGATGTGGAAAATGCCGAGAATACTACACAGGAGGTTGTACTTGTGGATAATGAGGGTATGTTACAAAGATACATATTTGACAGTTATTTTATATTTGTTTGCAGCACCGGTGGATAATGATCAGGTTATTATTTTTCAAATCTACAATGAAGACAGTGCGGATGACAACAATATCAACATTTGTTCTACTACAGATGATGAAACAGCAAATATTCCAGAACCGGATAATCATTATTTAATAGAAGATGAAAAAAGAAAAATTTTGCAGAATTTTCAAAGAGAGTTGGATAAAATAGAATCTTTTGCTGAACTGAACGTTGTAAAAAAAATTGTTGATTCATTACCAGCAGCACTTGCTAATAATACAGCCACAACGGCACCAAAACGTTCTAATGTCAAGATTTCTGCACAGAAAATATTAAAAGAACAACAGAACAAAACTGTGGTACTTGTAAATAACACGTTTTATCAGTCTGCATGATGTTGTTTATTTTTTAATAGAGAGTTTATATATGTTATGTCTTTTTTGAGTACTCTACATTCATATTTATACATTGTGCCAGTTTGAAAAAATTTCCTAAAACTAACAAAAATTTCGACTAAATACTAACCAATACCTTCTGATATAATGCTATGAATTCCTCAGCACTACCAACAAGCCAAAAAGGACAATATCACTAGAGCGTCCGTTCGTTACAACGATCAGCGACAAACTGAATAAATTGTGTAATAATATTAACAAGTCGTCATTAACAAAAAACAGGTCAGGTGGATCGCAAAGGTGCAGACAAAGGGAAATAAAAATTAAGTAACGTACTAACAAAAAACAATGAAGCATTTAAATATGAGACTGTACGTAAAAAATGGTAAATTCGTAACAATATTTTAGGAAATAGTCGAGGGGTGGAAACGGCTTAAGATTTTGACTAATATAAGGTGAGATCGAAAAGTAACTGAATCAGAGCAGGCTGTGCCAGCGTAACTGTAATGGTGTGTCTAATCATTACAGTTACGCTGGCACAGCTTGCTCTGATTCAGTACATTTCGATCTCAGGTTAGTATTCAATTTTGCATCTTACTGCGCATGTGCATCTCTAGAATTAAGCGAATCTAATAAGAAATCCTAGGAAATATACGTAAAAACATAGGAAATCCTGCTTCTTGTGCCCTCGAAAATAGTATAACTACATAATTTCCGCAAATTAAATATATAACAATAATAAATCTGTAACACAATATTTTTTCTCAGATTACCAAAAAAATCAAACACTAATAAATAAAATATTCAGACGTTCCCAGCAACTTGAAAATCTAGAGACCAAATAAAACCATTTAACAGTTACCTCGATACTAAGTTGCACGTTTTGGAGTTAGAGGGCGCCAAAATTAGAAATTAAAATTTGATTTTTATATAAAAAAGAGAATAGTTAGAATTTTTGCTAAAATAGTCGAAATCTTAGCAATTTTTTGGAAAACATGTATAGAATACTGTCAATAGCGTCACTTAATATGGCTGCCTGGGGACCTCATGACTGTTTTTATGAGTTTTTGCTCATTAATTTAAAGTATTTTAAAATTAATGAGAGACATGTGTTCGATTTGTGCCAATCAGAGCTGATATAATATTAAATTGTAGATGATAAACGCATTTGTTATAGAAAAAATTAAGTGAGGTTATGAGTAACAACTAGCTTTAACCTGTTATGAATTGCTCTAATTAGCTGTCTAAATACAAAATCGAGACACCTCCTTATCACAAATAATCAAAGAGGTGTTTTAAGCAAATTATAGAACAGAAAAGATCCTCTGCATGGGGGCTATGACGTCATGCGACAGTGCTCTATTCCAGTGTTTTTATTATTGCTTGTGACTTACCCCATGAGTTGAAATTATGAAAACAATGAATATTTTTATGTCCGGTTATCTTCAGATGTAATTTTAATTACAAGACCCACAAATATTCAATTTTCGAATTTTTTCACAACGCAAACGCAGGATGCCATGACACTTAGCGCTACCAACTTGGCAACTAGTGTGACCAACACAACATACAGAATTACTATTTGTTATTTGGAAAATTAAATTCTAGGAAGTTTTTAAACCTAATTTAACTTTTATTGTTTTTTAATAATTATCAACAGTCGTTATTAATTTTTAACGTCTTCATTAAGCTATAAATTGTGATCAAAATACTGAAGAGTTGGTATTACAGTTACCTTTTTTTTTGTTTTAAATGTTGTAAATTGATATATTTTTGCATTAGAATTAATTGAAATAAAGATATTTGTTGAAAATTTTACTAAAAATCATAACTGAAACAACAAAATTAAGCAAAAATTTTAAATTTCGTTGTTGCCAACCTAATCCGTTGTTTACCGGTGCATAATTGATTAGAAAATAAATTAATTACTCTAAATAATTATTTTGTTAATTTAGTGTACCAAAATCGATTATTTATCACGAAATTAACGCTTTTATCGCATTTTCGGCAGTTTTTTGAAATTTTTTTGGTGCCTTTTTAGGGACTTTCTTTCTGATGTTTTTCTGCCAAATGTCATTGCTATCTTCATTCTTGTTGGGTGTGTACGAACTCGAGACAGCTCAAAATCGTTGTTTTTTTAATGTAAATTCTAAAAATTCCCAATTCTAATAACCTCAAGTGATGATAAAGTAGCAGCAGCCCCCTAGTCCGGGTCATTGTCCAACTTGTAAGTATCTCCACGCTCTTTAACCTTTATCGAGCGTTTTTTCCGCCACAGTTTTACGATGGAGTCCTCACAAATGCGCGATTTTTCCGAATTCTGCGAGCAATTACACGAAATCCGTCTGAAGTTTCACAAATGGGACAGCTGCGAGCGCACCGTGGCCCTGTATTACCTAATGGCAGGGCTGCCTTTTGCCAACGCTCGGTTTTTACAGCACGCACTGGAACAGTGCATTGGGGCTGCTAACACCCCCGAGGCCCAGGTGCTGGAACGCAACGCGAACAACTCGGTTTTTGTGGCGAGATTACTGATGGAGCACCCCCAAAACGCCCTGACTCTTCTCCTGACTCACTTGCCTCTGCTCAGGCCGGGTAATAAGGAAGCTGCGAACTCGTATTTGGTGACAATAAGACGCGTTTTGTCTGAATTTATTTCTCCTCCTTGTAAAATCTATAATGAATGTGTTGAGATAATGTCGTACGTTTTTATACATCCGGCTTTTGATAAAGAAGATAAGAAGACGTTTAAACATTTGTTGAAACAAGTTTTGAATAGGGTGAGTCCTGAGAATTTTATACATTCGCCTGTTAATGAATCAAGTGATGAATCTTCAAGTCCCAATCCTGAAAATTCTGATTTAGTTCGTGTAAATAGACGGTCTAATAGTTTAACTCCTGCACAAACAAGTTCACATGAGAGTCTTAGTTTGGGAAAGGAAGTTTGGTCCTCACAGGAAAATCTCTCACAACCACCACCTAAACCTAGAAGTTACTCGTTATCAAATGATAAATCGTTATTGTTAAATTTATCCAATTTACAATCGAGTAGTTCAGAGACTAGATTGCAAGATTTGCAAATTCTTACTAATTTACCTATAATGAAAAGTATTTTATCTTGGTTGAAATCATTAAGACTGCATAAATATAGTTGGGTTTTTCATAATCTTACATATAAACAAATGTTAGATTTATCTGAAGATAATTTACAAGCGATTGGTATTACAAAAGGGGCCAGACATAAATTATTATTAAGTATTGCTAAACTTAAGGAGAGAAGTACTTTATTGACTGAACTTGAGACTGAAGTTATGAATGGAGGTGATCTTAATGCTGCTTTAAAAAAACTCAAAGGGGTCTTACAAACACCATTACAAGTTACTTACGGTGAGGATTTACCCTCACAATTTATTAAAGTTATGGGAAAAGGTAATAAATACAATTTTTCTTTAAAATTTGTTTAAATAATTGTTTTACAGTATGCACCCAACTTTTAATGTTAAGACAACCATCAGATGAATGTTTAATGCTTTTTGCAAATCTTTGTGAACGGTCTGATGCTTCAGAAGCTTTTACTGATGAACAGAAAAGAAAATTAAATATGTGGAAAGGACAGTTGTCGAAAGGCAATCACGTGCCTATATATACTCAAAAAATGCAAACGAATAATTCAAGGTAAGTTAAAAAAAATTACGATTTTTGGTTTCATTTTAAAATAAGAAACAATGTTTTATGGCTTGACTTGACTGCCTATATTCAGACTTAACCTGACCAGAGTTTGCGTGCAAGTGATCAGCTGATTAAGCTATTGGTAGTGAAGCAAATTAATATTTTTCAAAATAATTAAGAAATAAAACCAAATGTTATTTGAAGTACAGTTAAAAAATGTTAGGTCTCACCTAGGGTTGCCAACTTTTTGATATCGAAGTAAAGGGCATTGTCAAAGGCGTATCTAGGATTGTTTTTTTGGGAGTGAAGGAGGGGGGGGGGGGTCGAGGAGGATTGGGTTTTTTACCGTCTTATTATAGTCTGTAGAACTTTTCTTTTGGACTTTTTTTACATCCGGCTTTTCAAGCAACAATTTAGGAGCCGCAGGCGCTAATTATTCCCAAAGCAAATGTTTCTTCAAGATTTATTATAAACACATAGAAACTCTTATCTTTGTTTCTTAAATTCTACTAAATATTTTAAAATATAAATTTTTGAAAGACGGAAACGAGAATTATTGAAAATGGCCTTTTCTTATCTCAGACTTTTTTCTTTATTTTTCTCGAAGGACCATCAATTTTTAGCAGAATTTTTATATTAAAATAGACAAAATTCTATGTTGGAAGAGCTTGAAAACCGGCATGTAAAGGAAAAAGAAGAACGAGAAACGTCGTTCGGTAGAGAGTGCAAAAAAATGTAGAATTTAAAAGACGTGATGACTGGATGAAAAAGAACACAACAAAAGAAGGTTTTGGAAGAGCAAGCAAAAATTTTGGTATAACAGAAAAGATTCTAGAAGTGCTTTTAGACAAAAGAATGCAAAGAATATTCTAGAAAATTGAAGCTGAAAGACGTCGGCTGGCAGAAAACGAAGAACAAAAGAAGAAGTTGAGAGATACTGGATGCAAGAGAAAGCAAAAAAGTTCTGGAAGAGCAAAGACAAATTCTGGAAAAACAGAAGAAAATCTTGGAAGAGCTTGGAAACGTCATGTGATAGAAAACGAAGAATGTGAGAAACGGTTTTTTTTTTGTACAATAATTCTCATATACAATATACTACAATTTTGTTCCTCTAGGACCTCCCAATAGACGTTTTCAACTTCTTAATTCTTCTTTTATCGGTTGTTTTAGTTGTATTTTTTTCTTCCAATCGCTAGTTTTGAGATTCCTTATTTTTTCTTATATGTGCAATTTTTTTAGAATTGTCTGAACTACGTTTTATTTTATTTTTTTATTTCTTGTACAATGTACATGTTAATCTTCCGAGTTGTTTTGTCATTAGGTCATCTTTTCTTCAAATTTTTATAGAATCTACTTTTTCAGATTCTTCTATTCTATCTAGCTCTATTCTTCTTTTTGTACTAGTCGTAATTTTCCTTATTGTTCTTTTCTTTCTACCATTAAATACCATATTTATATAGGTTTTATAACTCAAGTCTGGATAGAACTTTTGTTTGTTTATACGTACTTAAAATTTATTTTGGTGACTTAAAAGGACGTGTAGACAATGAATTCATTTTTGAAATTAACCAATTAAAAATAGGTCAATTTTCTAAGGCTTTCGCGTTTCTTTTTGGTAAAAAAACTAGATAAAAGAACAAATTGTGTTTTTTAAGAACATGTCAAAAACTAAAGGACAGTTTATAAAATTAAAGGACTATCCTTTGAAATAAAGGACAGTTGGCAACTCTAGTTACGTCTCACCTAATTTATTTAATTGAAAACCTTAATTTTCTATAATTAAATCACACAGAATAGCTTGAAATTTATTCGTTCAAACAGCTTATAAAATAAAGCTTGTAAAAGCAATTTTGGTTTTGTTTCACCACCAATCGTTTGACACTCGCACGCAATTTATTGGGTTCGGTTAATTGGAACGGGAATTGCAAAAAAATGTTGTTGATTTTTAGTTGAGATTACTTGACTTGATTATAATTTTATGATTAAAGTATTTTTTATTTTAATGTGTTAATTTTGTTGGTTGGTTATGCAGGACCGGCTGGCAGTGTAAAATGCCATTGCCGACTTTCACTCAGGAGTCTCACACGCAAAAAAGTTCATCGTATCCGAATGTAAAAAATAGTACCGCTGTTAATCCTCATAGACATTCTGTGGGAAGTGTAACATTACGTAAAGATCTCTATCCAGTTGCAAAAAGTGTCGAAATGTTTAAAAATCATTTATCGGATAATAGTAAGAGCAATAATGGAAGTCAGTTTCATGTTCGTTTTGAAGATAGTGAAACAAACGACAAAACTAAAAAACAAATATTAAAAAATGCCGATATCGAAAATAGTTTAGAATCTCTATGTTTGCAAATGATGGAACATGCACTTGGGCCTTAATATTTGTGAATTTTTAGTTGTGATTAATTACTTTTTTTTGTATTTTTTCGTACTGTCGGCCTAGATTGTGTAAGTTTAAATAAGTTTTAGCCACCAAAATGTATTTATACTTTTTTAGCTTTGTGTGTTAGAATCGTATATTAACTGCTGGCAGATATACTATTTAAAAGTTATGTATCAATGATTTTATTAGTGTTTTATTCGTTATCAAAATGTTTTATATATTTTTGTGATTTTTTTTTTGTTAGATATGAAATTATTTGATATTATTAAGAGAACATCTCCTACTTTAAGACTGCGTATTTATAATCATTTGCTTAAGTCAATCTTTTCTAATACTTTACATTCTTATAATCGATCAAAAAATGTAATTTGTGGTTGTCATGTTTTGTATTTTGCAAAATTATTGTCGTTTGAAAAAAAATTTTTTGACTATTAGTTTCTTACAACTAAAGTACTTTTTACATGCAAAATTTTTGGAAAAATTTTGTCAAATTGTGGAATTGTGCATGTTTGTGATTGTCTATGTGTGATACAAGTTTGCCAAAAAACGGCGAAAACTGAAGCAAAAGACTGATTTCTAAATAAAAAATTGACGAAATTAATACTGCATTTTTATTTCAACTATTTCAAAACTTCTAACAGTATATTCCCTATATCTACCGTTCTTTGTCCTAATTTCGTTCTTTTCCTTCGAATGTAAACTTCCAGTAAACGATTTTTTCTGAGTTTCAACTTTTTTTTTTAAATATTCCACCAGAATCTAACTTTTGCTCTTCCAGAACCTTCTTTTGTCCGTCATTTTGTTTCTAGACTACGTTTTTTTAGCTTTAATTTTTTGCACTGTTTCCAATCAACATTATATCCACATTGTTCTTCTTTATAGCTCTTCCTGAATCTTTTTTTGTTCTTCGAGAATTTTCCCTTACTCTTCTAAGATTTTTCATTTTTTTTTTATTCAGGGCTTTAAAACTTCTAAAATTCTATTTTGTTCTGCCAAAATATCTCTTTCGTCTTTCAGAACCTTTTTTTATTCTTCTTTTTCTTCATGTTGTTACGTCTTTGAACTTCTTCTAGAATATTTGCCCGTTTTCTATCAAAAGACGTTTCCTACATTCCTCTTTCTTTCACACAAAGCATTTTTCAAGTTCTTTCAGGATTTTCTTCTATTTTTCCAGCATTGGTCTTCGTTCTTCCAGAACCTTTTTGTTTTTTCTTCCAAGCAGTGTCTTTAAACTTCTAGAATTTTCTTTTTTTGTTCTTCGTTTTCTTTCAGCTGATGACTTTCAGCTTCGATTTTCTAGAATTTTTGTCGAAACGCTTTTCTAGAATCTTTTGTTGTTTTACAATTTTTCCTTGCTTTTTCAAGACTTTCTTTTGTTTTTTTACATCTAGCGTCTTTCAACTTTTCATTTTTTTTTGTTTTGCTCTTCCAGAACCTTTTTTCTGTTTATTTTTTCCAGCCGGCACGTTTTTCAATTTCTTCTAGAATTTATTTGAATTTTTTTCACCAAACAACGTTTACCACGTTCCTATTCTTGCAAACGCCGTTTTTCAAGTTCTTTGAGAATCTTTTTTGTTCTTTTAGATGTTTTCCTTGCTTTTTTAAAACTTTTTTCGTTTTTTGTAATATTAACGTTTTAATTTCTTCTAAGATTCTATTTTGTTCTGCCAAAATTTCTCTTTACTCTTCCAGAATCTTCTGTTCTTCTTTCAGCTTCTATTTTCTAGATTTATCTTATCATTCTGTCGTCCAAACACACTTCTAGAATCTTTTTTGTTATACTAAAATTTTCCTTTTTCTTTCAAGACTTTCTTATGCTTTTTTTACATCCAGCAACTTTCAACTTTTGCTAAAATTCTTTTTTGTTATGCCAAAATCTCTCTTTGCTCTTCCAGAAGCTTTTTTCCTCTTCTTTTTGCAAACGCCGTCATTTAAGTTCCTCCAGAATTTTTTCCAAATTTTTTTAACTTGTAAAATTCGCTTTTGTTCAGCTAAAATTTCTCTTCGCTCTTGTAGAACCTTTTTTTGTGTTTATTTCTTCCATCCGTCATGTTTTTTAACTTCTGGAATTTTTCTCACCGAAAAACGTTTCCCACATTTCCTCTTCTTCTTGCAAACGCCGTTTTTCAAACTCTTCCAGCATTTTTTTTTGTTTTTTAGATGTTTTTCTTGCTTTTTTAAAACTTTTTCCGGGTTTTTTATATACGCTTTTTAACATCTTCTAAAATTTTCTTTTGTTCTGCGAGAATATCTTTTTACTCTTCCAGAACCTTTTTTTTTCTTTCTGCTTCGATTTTCTAGAATTTTTTTTACATTCTTTGTCCAAACGCACTTCTAGAGTCTTTTTTGTTGTACCAAAATTTTTTCTTGTCGTTTTAAGACTTTCTTGTGCTTTTTTTACATCCTGCGTCTTTCAACATCTTCTAAAATTCTCTTTTGCTTTGCTAAAATTTTTCTTTGTTCTTCTAGAATTTTTTTTGTGTTTATTTCTTCTAGTTGTCACGTATTCAACTTTTTCTAGAATTTTTTTATACTTTTTCTACCAAACAAGGCTTTCCGCATTCTTATTTTTCTTTCATATGCCGCTTTCAAGCTCTTCCAAGATTTTCTTTTATTCTTCTATAATCTCTTTCAGAACTTTTTTGCTTTTTCTTCCATCGAGTGTCTTTCGACTTGTCTTCAAAAATTTTTATTTTGTTCTACAAGAATTTCTTTGCTTGTTGAGAACTTTTTTTCTTCGTTCTCTTTCAGCTTCGATTTTCTAGAGTTTGTTTTGCATTCTATTGTCCAAACGCACTTTTTGAAACTTTTTTGTTGTAATAAAATTTTTTCTTGCTTTTTCAAGACTTTCTTTTGCTTTTTTTTACATCCAGCGCCTTTCAACTTCTTTTAAAATTCTTTTTTGTTCTACCAGAATCTCTCTTTGCTCTTCCAAAACTTTTCTCTATTTTTATGTACGTTATTTTGCCCATATATCGTTCCCTAACTCGAAATTTTGGATTTTCTTAGAATCTCTCTAGTTTGACGTGACTATGGTGATTTAGAAATAGCATTTTGATAGATCAAGTTTGTAGTGAAAATAACAAACAATTTTTTTTGGTTTCAAAATATACGAAAAATTCTCGTTGTAGAAAACATTATTTGGCGAATATGGTTAGAATTGAAAATTTATGTTTCAATGATTTTGATGAAGATCCTCTGGAGGGAAGATCTGCCAACATTGGTCGAGGATCTGGAAAACGGGCAAGACTGTTAAGAAATCCTTTTTTGAACTATGTTCGGGATTTTCGAAAAGGAAATGGAAATTTAAGAGCCACTGAAATAGCAAGCCGCGCTGCCGAGAAGTGGCGGAACATGAGCTCTGAGGAGAAGTCTCCGTATTGTGAGATGGCGAGGAGAGCTCCAAGGAGACGAAAGAGGGCGCGCAGGCGAAGAAGAGTCAGGAGGGATTAAATGTTAAATTGTGACTACAGTAGAAATAAAACTGCTTTACGCAAATTTGGTTTTTATTTTTGACGATATTTCACAAAAGAAAATTAGTTTCCAGTCTTTTTGGAGTTGTTTTTCTTACGACGGCGGGGGTTGATGACACACTTTTCTCTTCTGCGCCTTTTGGGAGCACGTTTCGCCATTTCCAGGAAGGGGGCTTTTTCCGCATCGCTCATTTTGTGCCAGATTTCTGCTGCTTGAGACACCAACTTCTTTTGGGGTATATCTCCTGTAGTCTTTTTACGAAAATTTAAGAGAAAGTTGAAAAATGCATTTCGGGATATGAGATTATCTTCCACTTCTGCCTCTTTTACAATTTTAATTGACTGTTTCGCACCCATTACGAATTTACAACCGACGTTATTAAATAGGTTAAAAAACTGGTATGACCTACTATGTTTTATTCGAATTTGTGGATTTTTCTGGCGAGGTATCTTGATTTAGATTAAAAAAGTTGAGAGAAGACTAAGACAGCTGCGTTTGGACTTTGGAAGAACACAAGAAAGACAACGGAGTTTGGGAAAAACAGAAGGATGTGAGATACGGTGATTCGTGGAAAAAGAAGAGTAAAACAAAAATCTAGAAGCACAAAAGATTCTAGAAGAGTTTGGAAAATGGCGTTTGAAAGAGCAAGAAGAATTTGGGAAACGACTTGGTGGAACAAAAACAACAGAAAATTCTAGAAAATTGAAGTTGAAAAAGCTATATGAATAAAGGTTTTTAATGAGCAAAGAGATTCTGGTAGAACAAAATAAGAAAATTTTAAAAAATGTTAAAAGACACTGGATGGTAGAAAAAACAAAAAAGTTCTAAAAGAGCAAGGACAGCTTCTGGAAGAATAGAAAAAATTCTGGAGGAACTTAAATGACGGCATTTGTAAAAAGAAGAGGAAAGAAGCTTCTGGAAGAGCAAAGAGAGATTTTGGCAGAACAAAAGAGAATTTTAGCAGAAGTTGAAAGTTGCTGCATGTAAAGAAAGCAAAAGACAGTCTTGAAAGAGCTAGGAAAAATTTTGGTACCACTAAAACGATTCTAGAAGTACGTTTAGATGAAAGAATGCAAAAGAAAATATAGAACCATAGAAGAACATAGAAGAAAATTTTAGAAGAAGTTGGGAGAGACTGGATGGAAGAGAAAGCAAAAAAGTTCTGGAGGAACAAAGACAAATTTTGGAAAAATAGAAGAGAATCTTGGAAGAGCTTGAAAATTGGCATGTAAAAGAAAAAGAAGAATGTGAGAAACGTCGTTTGGTAGAAAAAGTGCAAAAAAAAATGTAGAAGTTGAAAGACGTGACGACTGGAGGAAAAAGAACAACAAAAGAAGGTTTTGGAAATGTAAAGAGAGATTTGGGCAGATCAAATGAGAATTTTAGAAGAAGTTAAAACGCTGATTAAAAAAAAAAATAGTAGAGCAAGGAAAAATTCTGGAAGGAGAAAGAAAGATTTAGGAAGAGCTGGAAAAACGGCTTTTGGACAAAGAAGAAGAATGCAGAAATACTGCAAAAGATTAAAGCTAAAAAACGTCGTCTAGAAACAAAATGAAGAATAAAAGAATGTTATGGAAGAACAAAGATAAATTCTAGTGGAAGAAAATTTTTTTTAAAAGAAACTGAAAGACACTGGATAGTCAAAGAAAAATTTCTGAAAGAACAAGGACAGATTCTGGAAGGATGGATGAAAATCTTGGATAAACTTGAAAAACAGCGTTTGCAAGAAAAAGAGGAATGTGGGAAACGTTGTTTGGTGGAAAAAATGCAAAAATTTTTAGAAGACGTTGAAAAACGAAAAAGAAATACAAAAGAAGCTTCTGGAAGAGCAATAAGAGATTTTGGCAGAACAAAAGAGATTTTAAAAAAAGTTGAAAGACTTTGGATGTAAAAAAATGCAAAAGAAAGTCTTGAAAGAGCAAGGAAAAATGTTGGTATAACAAAAAATATTGTAGAAGTGCGTTTGGACGAAAGATTGCAAAACAAAAATCTAGAAAATTTAAGCTGAAAGACGTCGGCTGGAAGAAAACGAAAAACAAAAGAAGAAAATTCTAGAAGTTGAAAGATACTGGATGCAAGAGAAAACAAAAAAGTTCTCAAAGAGCAAAGACAAATTCTCGAAGAATAGAAGAAAATTCTGATGAACTAGAAAAATGGTTTGTGTAAAAAAAGAGGAATGTGGGAAACGTCTTTTGGTAGAAAGAGTGCAAAAAATTCTAGAAGAACTTGGATGACGTGACGTCTTCAAGAAAAAGAAGTATTAAAGAAGGTTCTGGAAGACTAAAGAAATATTTTGGCAGAACAAAAGAGAATTTTAGAAGAAGTTAAAACCTTGATTAAAAAAAAGGTAAGAATTTTAGAAGAGTAAAGGAAAATTCTGGAAGGACAAAAAGGTTAGGAAGAGCTATAAAGAAGAAGAATGTGGTAAAGACGTTTGGAGGAAACAGTACAAAAGATTAAAGCTAAAAAACGTCGTCTAGAAACAAAATGAAGAATAAAAGAAGGTTATGGAAAAGGAAAGATAAATTCTGATAGAATAAAAATTTTTTTTAAAAGAAGTTGAAACTGTTGAAAGACATTGGTTGATAGAAAAACAAAAATATTTTGAAAAGCAAAGACAAATACTGGAAGAATGGAAGAAAATCTTAGTAAAACTTTAAAAACAGCGTTTGCAAGAAGAAGAGGAGCGTGGGAAACGTTGTTTGGTGGAAAAAGGAGAAAAAAATTCTAGAAGAAGTTGAAAAACGTGACGGCTGGAAAAAATAAACACAAAAAAATGTTTTGCAAGAGCGAAGAGAGATTTTAGCAGAACAAAAGAGAATTTTAGAAGAAGTTGAAAAACGTTGGATGTAAAAAACACAAAAGAAAGTCTTAAAAGAGAAAAGAAAAATTTTGCTGCAACAAAGAAGATTCTAGAAGTGCATTTAGACAAAAGAATGCCAAAGAAAATTCTAGAAAATTGAAGCTGAAAGAACAGAAGGTTCTGTAACAGCAAGCAGAGGTTTTGGCAAAACAAAAGAGAATTTTAGAAGTTAAAACGCTGATTGAAAAAAAGGGGAAAAGGTTTTACAAGAGTAAGCGAAAATTTTGGAAGGACAAAAAAGATTCAGGAAGAGCTTGAAAAACGGCGTTTGGACAAAGAAGAAGAGAAATGTGGGAAACGTTGTTTGGTGGAAAAAATGCTAAAATTCTAGAAGAAGTTGAAAGACCTGACGATTGGACGAAAAAAACATAAAAGAAGCTTCTGGAAGAGCAAAGAGAGATTTTGGCAGAATAAAACAGAATTTTATAAGAAGTTGAAAGACGCTGGATGTAAATAAACAAAGGAAAGTGTCGAAAGAGCAAGAAAAAATTTTGGTGCAACAAAAAAGATTCTAATAGTGCATTTGGACGAATGAATGCAAAAGAAAATTTTAGAAAATTGAAGCTAAAAGACGTCGGCTGGAAGAAAACGAAAAACAAAAGAAGAAAATTCTAGAAGTTGAAAGACACTGCATGGAAGAAAAAACAAAAAAGTTTAGAAAAAAGAGCAAAGTTCTGGAAGAATTGAAGAAAATCCTGGATGAACTTAAAAAACGGTTTGTGGAAAAGAAAGAAGAATATGGGAAACGTTGTTTGGTAGAAAGAGTGCAAAGAATTCTAGATGAAAGACGTGACGGCTTGAAGAAAAAGAAGAATTTAAGAAGATTTGGGAAGACTAAAGAGAAATTTTGGCAAAACAAAAGAGAATTTTAGAAGAAGTTAAATCCTGATTAAAAAAAAGGAAAAAGTCTTAGAAGAATAAGAGATAATTCTGGAAGGACAAAAAATATTTAGGAAGAGCTATAAAGAAGAAGAATGTGAGAATGTCGTTTACTGGAAACAGTGCGAAAGATTAAAGCTAAAAAACATCGTCTAGAAACAGAATGAAGAATAAAAGAAGGTTCTGGAAGAGCAAAGATAGATAGAAAAAATAAGTTACCAGAAGATTACATTCAAAGAAAAGAAAGAAGATGGGACAGAGAATGCGAAAGCTTTGTATTTTTGTATTTCAAAAATTAAAATAAATAGAATGAATGTAGTTTTAAAAAAAACTGTTTCCTGCATAAAAAATTGACGAAATTAAAGTGCATTTTTATTTCAACATTTTATTTAAAAAAAATAACAAATGTCACAAAACCGATTTCACTTCCAACAGTACATGCATACCAAATAAGTTAATAAATTAGACTGAAAGTGAAAATTATGCGGAAGTTTCATCATATCCTTGAAACTGTTCAAGGCCGCTCCCAGCCTGGCCCTGAAACTGTGAAAAATCATGTCCTTGGTCGTGAACTTGGTACGTCCCAGCTTCATGTCCTTAAACCCATAAAAGATAAGAAAGTGGTTTATTGATTAGAAATCTTACCATCTGTTAATGCTAATCCGCTGAAATCGGCGCCAAACTCGTGTCCATGGAGGTTGTTTTCAGCGTTGGCAAAAGCGTAGCCATGATCGTGTTTATCCCCATGGTGGATCTCCACTTTCGATGATGAGGTCCCAAGGGAGATTGGGTGTTTTAACAGTTCGCTGTGCTCTTTTTTTATGTAGGTTGGCACCGGATGGAAGTGTTCCATGTGGATGTTCTGGTAGGAAGTTGCCCTTTCGTGGTCATGGGTGATGATACCGCAATGGGTGGAGTAGACGAGTCCTAGAAAAATCTGAGAAACAGTTAAACGAAAGTTAATTAATTAAAACACTTACAAGGAATTTCATGTTTGTTTTGATGTGAAATCAACACTACTAAATTTTTATTGTTTATACTGGAGTATTTATAGTTTTTTTCTTGGTTGGTAGTGGTAATAATCGTGTGTACGCATTTTATGCAAACAGCATAGGTACCCAATAATTTTTTTTTACCTTTCTAGAGGAAAAGTAAGTATTTATGTCTCTGTCAGTTTTTATTGTACAAGTTTAACAGATTTTTAAAATTGATTTGTAGTTGAACTAATTACAAAATTAGGACTTTCTTTTATTTAAATATTTTTGTTGGTATTTATATCAATGATCAAAACCTAATTATAGAAAGTTATTAATTTGGTTTATTACCGTTTCATGTAAATGTTAGGTAATTGCGTTTCCTCAAATAATTTAATAATTGTTTCCTATGTTTGTATTTCACGACTCATTGATTGAGATTTACCTGTGATATGATATAATAATTGCGGAAAAAATTACAATATTTAAAAAAAAGTGTGTTAATGTTTTCATATGTAGTCATATTTTTGAGAAAATGCTGCACATGTGAAAGTGATGGAAACGTGAGAGTCATAAAAATTTAATGCATTTGAGATGTACCGTTCAAATGTTGACAAAACGTTGTAATTTTGAAATACAAATAAGACACAAAAATTGTTTTTTTAATGTAGACACACCTAATTCAAGTGGGAAAAGTTTTGAAATTCATTAGAAAATCAATTAAATAAATTTGGATTTTCTGCGCTTTTTATTCTCTATATTTCGAACTTTTAATTTTTTTTCCCAGTAGTTAAAGATTAATTTACTTCTAAATATTGTTTTGAATGATATTTGCAACCGCAATTTTGCACTTCTCTAAACATCATGGGAATTAAAATCTAATGGGTTAATTTCAAGTTGCGATAATACCGGTAGTGTTCTTCTTTCCATAAAAAATTAAACGATTTAAAGTTGTGATTGGTTGTTGCTAGGGAAAAGTATTAAAATTTGTGATATTACCGGTAGTATCTCAACTTGAAATTAGCCCAAAAGAACTTTTTTGCGATCTGCTTGCTAATTTTCTCTCGAACAGCGCCAAGCATTTGAAAATGGTTGATTTAGGGATCAGAGGTATTAAGAAATGTCAAAAGGAGAGCGTTTTATTCTGATACAGAAACCGTAAGGCTCTTGAACAGACGATCATTTTTTATCATTGCACCAAATTGCTAGCTTTGTAAATAAAGTCACAAAATTAATTTAAAGTCTGACTTTTCAAGAACTTTCGAATGGTACTATAAATTTTAAATTTGATTAGTTACACGATTTTCCTAAGATTGGAACACTCTTCATATTCGAAATTTTTTAGTTGCACTAAGAAGTTATCTAAAAGTAATTAGAAGTTTTAGATCAAAACTAATGTTAAATTTTTAATTTTCGGTCATTGTTATCTAAGACAGACGTATTTTTTAAAGCAATACTTACATAACTGAAATTTTGAGTACTTGTAAAAATAATTTCAGTTTTAAACAATTATATTTTATGTGGAATCGATAGCCTATCCAATGCTTCTCAAAGATCGTCAAACATTTAAAAATTGATTTATTGGTTTAGGTATTAAACACTTTTAAATTGTCAAAAATCGTGATAGGAATGTCATCGTTATGTACTAGTGGAGAAAGGTCTAGAAACTTTCGGACATCTGCTAGAAGGACGTATCCTTATATAAGCAGGACCGTGAAACACTTGAAATTCGGATTGCTGGTTTCGAAATGTCAAAAATTGCTATTTTTGCTTAAAAATAGTTTTTCTAAATTGTTCCAAAACTATAGAAAGATTTTAAAATGTCAAGATTTCGGAAATCGTTTAAAGACGCTGAAAACTTTTTAGTTATCTTAAATACACACATCAAAAAAATCTAGGGAATAGATATGTATGGCAAGAAATTTTAATAAAATATGTACAAAATTTATACGAATTATTAAGAGTTTTATTTTTTCAATAAAATCTTACAACAAAGAAACGAAAATGTCAAAAAAAATAAAAACAAATTCTAAAAAAAAATTGAAAAATTATAATTTTATAAATCAATAGAAAATAAAAATTAATAAGTTGTGTGCCCTCCTCGACTATTAATTACTGCCCTACACCTGTTAGGCATACTTAAAATTAAATTGTCTATCTCCTGAAACTGTATAGAGCACCATTCTTCTCTGAGGCATTCTGTAAGCTGCTCTCTTGTTTCTAAAAAGACATTATGCCGTAAAAGACGTCTGCCCATCATATCCCATATGTGTTCAATGGGATTTAAATCAGGTGACTGGGCAGACCATGGTAAAACGTTGATTTCGTTGTTGGTCAAAAACTCGCGTATCACTCCAGCCGAATGTGGACGGGCATTGTCGTGCATCAGTATAAAATTTTCTCCCATTTCTTCAGCGAATGGAAGAACAACAGGTTGAAGAATATGGTCTCGATAGCCCACCGCATTTAAATTGCCATCTACAGAAACGAGCTGCGTTCTTCCACCAATGGTGATACCAGCCCAAACCATCACCGTACCTCCTTGGTAAATGGATACCTCTTGAGCGGTTGCCAGCCGTTCTGCGTTTCCAGGTCGCCTCCAGACTTTTGTTCGTCTAGTGTCTGGACGTAAACCAAACCTAGATTCATCCGTAAATAAAACTCTGGCCTATTTTTCCCGTTGTCAGTTCACGTGTTCTTGCGCCCACTGTAATCTGATTGCCCGATTTCCTCGAGATAATTTAGGCACTCTTAAAGGACGTCTAGCATTTAGACCAGCTTCATGAAGTCGGTTTCTAACAGTTTGGTCACTCACTATAACATTGTGAGTGTTATTTAATCGAATTACCAGTTCTGTAGCTATTATGCTGCGATTCCTTAAAGCTTGTAACCGGAGAAATCGGTTACAATAGCATTTGTTTTTCTTGTACGTCCTGTATGTCGTTCTTTGACGTCATCAGTTTGCTCATATCTCAACCAAAGTCGAGAGATTTTTTTTTTTTTTTTCTCTCAACTTTTGCTAATGTTGAGTGCCTCACCTACTGCTCGTTGGGACAAACCCCCTTGGAGCATTCCAATAACACGCAACTGGGTATCATGGTTTAAATGATGTCTTTCCATCTCTACCCGACCTCATACTGAATAAAATGCAAAGAAATTTTACCCTTATCATAATTTAAACCCGATAGTAAAAGTGATGTTTTTAGTCCCACTGAATAAAAATCATTTTAATAGCGTTTCTAATCTCAAAAATTTTCGTCAACCGAAAGTTAGCACTAGAAGTTGATAGACATATGCTTAATTAAAACTTTATTTAAAAAAATACTCGTTAAAACGGTGTACGATATTTTGTTTTTACAATATTAAGCTTGTCCCCTAGATTCTTTTGATGTGTGTAGTTATTCAAAAATAAACAAAACGGAATAAATTTTACCTAAAAACTAAAGGTAATTTGTAATTATCAGAGAATTTAAAGTAGGATAAGTCTGTTTTCTGTATTCCGGTTATAACGAATATTCAGGTATAAAGACCATTCTGAAAGGTACAAATTACAATTCTGTGTGCTACAAATCTACCTTTTATAATGACCAATTTAACAGGACTCTTGAAGGTCGTTATAAGCGGACTCTAGTAGTATATAGGAACTAATTAGTTGGATTCACAATTTTTTTCTCTATTTTAATTTTTAATTATTACTTTTTTCTTTGGATTTTTTAATAACTTTTTTTGATTTTGAAAGATCTCTTCTCTGTTTTTTTGCAAAGATTAGATTTTTAATTATTTGTACAAGATTGGAAGTTGATTTTATTATAACTTCATGTCTGAATTAAATTAAAAATGTCTAAATTTTTCTTTTGAATTTTTTTTTATTATGCTATGCGGAATGGCAAATGGCAGTATTAAAACCACCCCTCTTCTGTTTAAAGTTTTAATCTAATCTGGCTGGTTTGTAGAAAGAAAATATAGAGAGAGCGTGTATTTAAAAAAATTAATTAATATTGCTTGTAACAGAACTATAAGCCAGTCAACACAAATCACAAAAACGCCTATCTAAAGAGTTTTGTGTGAAGCCATCTATGTATATCGCAAGATCAATGGGCAAAAATGGGCTGTTTTTTTAACCGAAAGCGAATGATTAGCGCATTTCAGGTTGTTTGCACATGAACCCATGACACATATTTTGGAAATGAACGAAAAAGGTCATAAAGATTGAAAAGAATAAGCACATTTTGCTTTGTTATGTTAGGAAAAACATTTTTTTAAAAATCAAAATGGCAGACTTTTGTTTGAAAAGAGCTTTAGTCGAAGCACTAAGCACCAAAAAAGAAGATTTATGGCTAGTTATTAAAAATTTAAAAAAATGTTTATAAAAATTAATTTGGATTATTTTTTAATACTTGTTTATATAGATACAGGCTGTTTCATGAGTGATAATAAGCCTACGAAACTGAAAATACAACCAGCAATACAATTTTAGAGTTAACGTAGATGATAATAATTTTATTTGTCAAATCTGTAACCGATAAAAAGAGAAAATGTATTCAAACGATAATTCTCCCAAAAAAAATTGCAAAGAGTTTGGATAGTTGGATAGTCTGTAGGTTTTAGAGCTTGCACCAGCTGAATTTGGTAGGGAAGAAATTTATTTTCTTCAATCATTCGGTTAACTGAAGACAAACTAATGCCATTTGCTTGTGAAATTATTCTTTGGCTTACATGTGGATTTTCATCAATCATTCCCAATACGGTTATTTCATTTTCAAGACCTGTAGCTGTTCTTGTTCTTGACTTTTTCAAAAGTAGCCAATTTTCTCTTAAAGTAGTTTCAAGTCGTTTGAATATGGTGTCAGCAGGAGTTCTTCTACCCGGAACACATTGTCTGTACAAATGCACAGAGGCATTTTTTCTGCTTTCTCTATATATCAACTTCATGTCGGTTTTTTCATCGTTCGAAAACATTTTCTTTTTTATCGGTGACAGATTTGACAAATAAAATTTGAAAACAATATTATCTACGTTAACTTTGAAATTGTATTGCTGGTTGTATTTTTAGTTTCGCAGGCTTTTTATCACTCATGAAACAGCCTGTATATCACAGTTTAGATTTATTTGATTATTGTTATTAGAAACAACCAGCTCGTAAGAGATTATCATTTGCATTTTATAATTATCTGAAGGCAGTCTATGAATGAAATTTTTTGTTACTTATTCCTCACTCTGAATTCCTATTCACTGTGTGTGTGTTTTGTGTTATACAGACTATTCAGGTAGTTATCCATTTTATTTATAACTAAATGTAATAAAAAAGAACTAATATGAAAATAATAACTGTCAAACTGCTTACTGCTGTTTCGCTATTTTACTGCTTTATATGGTTTGATAGTTTTAGTTTTTTTGTAATTCAGGGCTCTATCTTGATTGTGTCTGAAATCGGCCCTGATAATAGTAGTAAATGCATCTGAAAGATGATATAACTATAGAATATAGAACACAAAAATAAGAAACAACAAATGGAAAACACAACTGCATTTTACCTAAGATGGCAATTTGAAAGAGAAATTACATATTTTATCAACACAAACTTATGCAATTGCTTTTACATTGCAAGATTTTTATTGTCTATAGATTGCAGTCAAGACTAGAATTACTGTAATTTAGTTCTTGCGATTTTGTTCTATTAAAAAAAAAACAAAAACAAAGGCTCATTGCTTTGCTAATTCTAATACGTTTATAAATGTTTTTTACTCTTTTATTACCCAAATTTTGTTTAAATTTTGTATTTAATATTAAACAAAAAAAAGAATTTAAACACAAGCCAATCTTATTAAAAAAATGTAATTTTTTCTTTCTTCGTTTTATTAAGAAGAATTAAATTTAATAACTGAAATTTTTTTAATTGGTGTTGCTAAAATTATGCTTTATTTTCTAGTGCGTATCATGTAATCCAAATATTTATTTATTTGATCAACGTTTGGAAAAATAGAGTAATTATTATTTAATTACTGTTTTTTGTAAAAGAAATTTTGCATGAATATGAGGACTGAGGAGAATAACCTTTTCAATTTTCTGCTAATTTAGAATAAAAACTGAGCAATTTATTCTTGTCACATTATTATTATTATTAAAATTGTGTTTTTCATGCTCTACAAATTGTAGAATATTCATATTTGTTCCTCTTATTTCCAATTACTGGAGAAAGTAGTTTTTGTAGAAAAAGAACTAAAAACTGTATCGATTCCTCTCACATCACGATCTAATTTACTAAAAAAAATAATAATAATTGAAAGTACATGAAGTGAGAGCTTAATTCAGAATAAATGAAACACAATTTTTTATAGAAAACTTATTTAATTAAGTAAAAAAAAATAACAATAACAAAAATCAACAAATGAGAAATGACTATGACAATGATGAAGGATGAAGGTAACAGCCTTGCATTTTTGGATCAGTGCTTGCTATGATGATAGATGGTCTTGTAGACGGGCACTTTAACAGGGACTGGTTTAGGGATAGGAATCTGTATGTGCTTCTCCACAGGCACGGGCACCGGTTTTTCCACATGGTAGTGCACCTCTTTTTCTACCTTGTAAGGTACTGGTTTTTCAACCGGGACGGTGATGGTCTTGATGACGGGCACGGCGACGGGCTGAGGCACATGCACGTGGACGGGATAGGGCTGTGGCACGGGTACCGCGACGGGCTTGGGGATGGGCACGGGCACCGCGTGTGGAATAGGCACACTGACGTGCTGGTAGACCGGAACAGGAACTGGTTTGTGGATTTCTACTGTGTGGGAGATGTCGTGGCCGCCTCCGTAGCCGCCTTCCTCATGGCCTCCGTAACTGCCCGAAAATCCGGCATTTACGGTCGCAAAAGCGCAAAGGAGTGCTACGCATACCTGAAAGAAAGTGTTATTACTGATTACACACGGAGGGAAACACTCGCGGATAACTTACAAAAGACTTCATTGTACACTGGCTTGGGGTTGTGTAAATGAAATATGAAGGAAGATTAATGCAGGTCGACTGACTGATGAATGAATTCGGGGAGTGCGGAGTTTATATATGTGGTAATGACAAGGGACTTTCACTGGATCCCCTCTGAAGATTGCGCGCTGGAGGACGCCGCGCGCGGATATTTAGAATTTTTGGTTCCGGTCCTGAACATACGGTTTTTGGATTCTTCGCTTGTTTCAGAAGCAATAAATCAGAGATTATTAGATCAGTTCGCGTGCTAATTCTGATCCTTATCGAGTCATTAAATTATTTAATAACCAGCGGAAAGCTTGCCTTGTTATTAGACAAAAAAACTGTCTGAAAATAAATAAATAAATTTAAAAAAAATGTGATATTTTGCTATTGGTCTGGTTATTTAAAATTATTATGGATTGAATCGCTAAATCATCAAATTATCAAATTTTTTCTTACAATCGACTGTTTAGACTGTTTTAGAATCTCAAATGCTATTTTTAATATCTTTTTGAAGCACTAATTTATCTTTTTTCAAATAGTACTAAGCATTTGAAAATCGGTTTATTGATTCAGCTGTGACAGCCATTCAAAATATACAAAATTAACAAAAATCAATTAAGAGTTAAAAATTAGTTTTAAGGGCCGATTTTATAATCAACGTAAAGCCTCCTTTAATTTAATTAAATAACGTTTAGACTGTAACTGTCGATGGTTTTTCGATGCATGTTGTTATAATGACAGTTACAGTCTAAACGTCATTTAAATTAAAAGAGCTTTTAAGTTATTAAGAAATCGGCTCAAATTCATTTTTTTTAATCTTTAAAAAATTTAATTTTTATATGCAGTTGATACCTTATTTAATGGCAATAAACACTCAAAAATCTATAATTGGTTTAGCTTTGACAGTTGTACAAAAAATCAAAATTTTAATTTTTGACCAAAATTTTTTGTTTAAAAAAATTTGAGAATGTTTTCTGTGTCTTTGACTAAGTATATATATTTAGTTTTTGTGGATATTGGGTATCTAGCACTTAATGTTAGTTCATCAGATATGATACTTTATTAATCACAACGTTTCGTGATTTTTTTGTCACTTTCTCAGGTTTGGTACACAATTTATTAGCTTGCTGTAAATTTGAATTATTAAAAAAACTTATTTTATATTTTGCAGATTTATTTAATTTTTTTTAAGCTTAAAGTGTTTAAAGTAAAACTCATTTCCGAGAAGAATTCGTAAAATTTGCTAAATGAATAAAATAAACTTTAAGCCAAAGCCCAATCAAAGTGGAATTAAAAGAAAACTGTAGTAGTGGACTAATTTCCGTATTTATTTATATCATCATCAATAAAATTCTGAACGTTTTTTGCTATTATCGGATTTTGAGAACTGACAAATGTAGTTTAAAGACTCAGAAAAATGTTTTCCTGATTCAAAAAGTAAAAAAAATTTAAGGTAAAAGTCTTTTTTTTCCCTTGTTTCGTCAACTATTTTTTTTTTGATGGTTTAGGCTTGAAAATGGATTGGTTGATGTAGAACTTATTTAAAAATGTCAAAATGTTGCTTTAAAAAGTTCTCTAAAAGATAAAACTTATGAGTTTTGTTCTTACAACAGTTCAGCACGGTTTAGAACTGGACAGCAAATGCGCCGTATCGTTTTGCTGTCCGAAACTTTTATTGCACATGCTCAGAACAGTTCTGAACTGTTGTTGGAACAAACCTAATGTTTAATTCGTAAGTCTTGGCTAATTTTATACAAGATAGCTTTATTTTTTAAAGCGATTTATTACTAAAAACAATCTTGAGTATTTGTCCTCTTTAAAAATCTCGCAAAAATCTTTCTACCAAAGTCAGTAATAATATTTTTTTTAAATTATAGAATTAATAGTCTAATAGAAAATTAGTTAAGTCGTTTAGTTGTGACAGCAGTTTGAAAATGTAAAAATTTTGATTTTTATTGATTATTTTACCTAAAAAATATCTAATCAGAAGTGTATATATAAGGCGTTTAAAAATTAATGATAATCAAAGAATTTTCTTGCTAATATAACTATGAAAATCGGAGGAGAAAATACACACAAAAATGTAAAAAAATACAAATCGTTCAAATGAAAATAATAGAGGATATCTTGTTTTTCTGGAGATACCCTGTATATTTAAAATAATTTTAGGTGATAGATTTGAGTCATGTTTAATACTTTATTTTAAAAAATTACAGATTTTTTAACATTTAAAGGTGTAAATCAATTTTTACATCTTACTGAAACAGTATATTTTTTTTTAGAAAATATTGCTTAAAAATACTAAAAACAGTTTGTTTTAAGTACAATTTATTTGTAAATTTTTGAGTTTGTTGGTAATTCTGTAGTAAATTAATTAATTAAAACATAATGAAATGTATCTAGTACAACAATGTTACTTCAAAAATTTATACAGGCTGTTCTTGAAATGGCTTACAAATAACACACAATTATAAAAATTCTAACTAGCTTAACAAAAAAAATTCTGAAAAATGCTATTGACAAAATACTTTCAGACATATATCAAGGGCTCAGTGGTAAATTTAAAAAAATATATTTTTTTTGTCAAAAATATGCAGTTGAGCTATTTAAAAAAGACATTTTTTTTGGCTTTTACAATGTAACGTTCTTTATGATTGTGGATTGCTTGTAAACCATTTTAGTAACAGCCTGTATGTGTATTTGTTCCATAAAACAATTTCATAAAAAGAATCAAACATAATTTAGAAAATAATTTAAAGTTAAAATTTATTATTTAATTTTAATATTATTTATAGTTTTATTTAATTTATGACTTATTAAGTTGGATCTTAATCTAACAAATCTTCAACACAGTAGTGAATTCAATACCTTAATAACTGAAATTCTATGAGTTGGTTCAAAATCTTATCGGTCGGTTACCATTTACTTTAACTTTTAAGTCACAATAATGGTCGTGTGGCAAATTTAGAGAATACCATTAACTGAAGAAACCACTGCTCTGATCAAGGATTTTTTCAGAAAGAAATTTACAATTGTTTTATAATTTGTAAGAGAATAAGTTTATCGTTTTTTAAAAATACGTTTCATTTGGAAAAATGACATGACCAAAAAAAATTGCTATAGCTTATCTGTTTCATCATATGTAGCTTATCTTTGATTGCTCGTTAGTTTTTTTTTTAATCAAACGAAGTAGCTAAATAAGGTGAAACAGCTTTGCTATTAGAGAGCATAACTAATTTTTGAGAAGTAATGGAAATTAGACCACCCTGTATGTAGAATTTTAATTATAGTACCTGCTGTAGGTCAAAATGTTTTTAATATATTTTTTTAAAAACAAATGTTTGAAATCTTTTTTTATTTTATTAATATTATTATAATGATTAGTTGTTAAATAATAATAATAAGTGTCGGATAGACGTCTTTCCAAGAATTAGAAAATTTACTGCATTTCACTAATTTTCACTTTACTTGGGTACACAATAATTGCATTTTGGACAGTCTTGCCTATAATTATACAGTAAATAGATTTATTAATAAATAATAAATTATAAAATTACACTTTTATAATTGTTTAAAAACTTCTTTTGCAATGCTTTCCCAATGACATAAGCATAACCAAAATTGTCATTTTACATAAATTTCTCTAATTCTTAACAACTAATTAAAATTGATAAACACTTTGCCGAATATTTTACGGAAATAAGATACAACTTTCTTAATTAGGATTTTTTTAATTAAGAAAATTGCTACATTTTATGCGTTTTGAACTACGCACTCGAGTCGGAATATTTTAACTATTTGAGGTAGGTCAGGTGAACATAAAAAACTTAATTAATAGAAAAAAATTACATAAATAAATATAAACAAAATTAAATATATAAACTGTAAAAAATGTTTGTGACAGTTGCCCACTGCAGTAAGGAAATGCGGCAAAAGAAGAAGATGAAAACTCTATTAGAGATTATTAGAAATGTAAAAAAATGTTGTAGCTCTATTTATTTTTCTATTATTTTGACAGTAAAATGTTGTTAATGCTAAAAAAATTATTAAAATATTTAGATAAAAGTCTTTAAAGCTTGTCATGCGTTAAGTTGTTTTACAGTACTCCTACCAGTAAGGCACGCGTCCTACAAAATTGTCACATTCTAATTTACAAAATGAGGACTTCGTATTTAGGAATTGGAATTACCGGACCATGTTTTCTAGAGCATCTCACAATCTATTCGATTTTTTAAGATGATGGACCTAATTAATGTCCCATCTTTGATATGCAGAGAAATGTAGACCGTTTTTGATTATATTAATGAAATTTAGAAAGTAATAATTGATTCTCGATTTATTATTCTTCTTTAGCAGTTTTGCTAGTGGCGCGACATTTTTTTAATAACTTTAAAACGTAATTTCAGTGACATCATAGCACTTTGCAAGCACACCATTTTATAATTCGAGAGTTAAAAATCTTTTGTTAGTTTTAAAATCGTGACAAATTCTCAAACCTATTAGAAAGTTTTATTTCGCCGCAATGAAAAATTTAAAGATGCACTCTTCTGTTAACTCTAGATTGCTACAAGTATAATTAAAAGAGAATGTAATTTTTTTAGCCAAAAGCTGACCGTGACGCTTCTTGGCGTAAAATAATTAGAATTTTTGATTTTGTTAAATCATGATCAACGACCGTTCTTGACTTATCTTTCTCTTCGAATATTTCAGAGAATTTGTTTTAGTTTATTATGAAAGGCGAAGGTCGGTTGCGGTCATTTTACTATTCGAAAGGTTTGGTGGTCTTTTATACAAAACGTAAGAGAATAATTACGTTCATCTGATGAAGCCCTGCCCAACATTCACCACTTTTACTCGCTGAGCATTGAATAATATTTTACTTTCACTGCTATAATTTGTATTGACATGGCCTTTGTTGTTCATTCGCAACTGTCTCAAGTTCAACGAAAGATGGAATTTGCAACGAGTAAACTTCGATTAGCGAGTTTATGCTAAAATATAGAAAGAAAGTGGTAATTATACAGACGTTAATAAATCACTTAACTCATTTCTCTGGTACATATTTTACTAATATCGCGAAATTGTCACATTGAAAGACAGTTATAATAAAATTAGATTGATATGCGGTACAGGAAATTCATTGAATATATTTTCTAAAGATTAAAATCTTAAATTGTAATGTCTGTAATTAAGTGGTACAAGAATATTAAATAAATTGAAATGACTTGAATCTTTCACTATGAAGTGTCGAATAAGAATAGTGCTTGTGTTTTTTTATTAAAAAGAAAACTATTTAAGTGACCATCATGAAATAATATCGTACTTTCAATTTTAAAATGCTAAAGTAACAAGTCATTGTTTATTGATTGACAGATGTGGTCATTCAAAACCGATTTTTATTCTTCTGATTACTAAAAAGACTTTTTAAAAAATTATTTTTACTGAATGAAGAATTTTTGATGTTGTTATCACATCTTTAGTGCAGTTTGTAATAAAATAAGAATAGAAATCTTTACTGAAAGTATTAATGTCAAGTCAACTCACGTTTACATTGTTTATTTAATCTAAAGAATTAATTTATACAACATTACTATTATAAAAAATTTATTGTTTTTGTGAAATCTTTATAAAGAGTATATTAGGGTGGGCCAAAAAATTTGACTATGTTTTTTTAACTTCCGACACAGAAAAATTGGTTTCTAGGCACCTTTAAAAAATGCTTTTTTAAGATAAGCTCTTAATTTTAATAGGAACGACTTCCTCATAGCAGTTTTCCATTTTTTTTTAGTTCTATATGGCAAAATCCCTATCTCGTCACTGCTTGCTCGTACATAAAATTTTATTTACATTTTTTGTAGGAAATTGAACGCTTTAAAAAGGTATTTTACAATTTTTTTATAACTCTTACCGTTTAGAAGATATGAGAGGTCAAAGTTTAAAGAATTTAACAAAAATTTCTTTTTTACTTCTAAATTTTATAACTCAGAGATAAATAAATATTGTAAAGTGCGCAACATACAGTTTTGTAGGAAATTAAACGCTCTACAAAAAAAGTCGTTTGTGGTAGGTCGATTGCTTCAACCACTTAAAAAAAATTGGGGGTTTAGTATCAAATTTTGGTTTTTAAAATGCGAATATCCTCTAAATGGTTAGAATAATCAATTAACCACAAGAGATCTTTTTTATAGAGCGTTTAATTTTCTGCAAGACTGTATATTGCGCATTTTATAATATTTATTTATCTCTGAGTTATAAAATTTAGAAGTAGAAAAGGAATTTTTGTTAAATTCTTTAAACTTTGACCTCGATATTTTCTAAACGGTAAGAGATATAAAAAACTGTAAGATAAGTTTTTTGTAGAGCGTTTAATTTTCCACAAAAAATGTTAATACAAATTTTCTGTACAATCATGTAATAACGAGATATAGATTTTGCCATATGGAACTGAAAAAAAAAATGGAAAATTGCGATGAGGAAGTCTTTCCTATTAAAATTAAGAGCTCATCTTAAAAAAGTTTTTTTCAAAAGTGTCTAGGAACCAGTTTTTCAGTGTCGAAAGTTAAAAAAAATAATAGATTTGTTTGGCCCGCCCTAGAATATATAGTATGTATATACAGAGTGAGCAATAAATATAGAACTGAATTGTACAAAAATAACTTAATCTATCTAGAAACAAACTAAACAATAGTATATTAAGTATGGAGAACGGTAAGGAATGCTTACCGTTCGAAGATAATTGTTTGGAGGAGGAGCGAAGCGACGACTCCAATTATTGTCTGAGAATGGTAATCCTTAACGTTCGACATGCTTATAACGTTTTTTGCGCGATTAGAGTTTCTAGAATAATAATAATAATAATTTATATCAATACATTTGTTATAATCGGAAAGATTGAAACTGAAAACTTTGGATGGTTGCTATGGTTTTGTTCCAAACAAGTAAAATTGTCTTTTTGATACAATCATTCCTACATAGTTCTGTTTTGTGGTTCCGTTTTCGAAGCAAATATGAGCGATAGTGATGATCTACCGGATGATTTAGAAGACGCTTGGCAAGAAGGATGTTCGGCAATAATTCCAGAAAAATCTAAAGCCCGATATGAACAGACATACAAGTTGTTTAAGGAATGGCGTGAAGTAAAGAAGATTTCTGTAAATGAAAAGAGCTTGTTAGTGTAGTTGGTGGTGAGAAGTGGACACTTGAAGGCCCCAGGCAGTTTATGGGCGGAGTATTCTATGCTCAAGAATACAATTTTTCTTCATGATGCTATCAAAATTTCTAAGTTTGCTACATTAATTGCTTATCTTATGAGAAAAAATATTGGATATTTAGGCAAGTCACAGGAAAAGGCACAATTGGAGGCTGGCCGTCAAAAATTTTAAAGTGTTTAAAGTTGCAAGCCCCTGAAGGTTTTACTGGACACTCGTTTCGACGCACATCGGCTACACTTCTGGCGAATAACGGAGTTGATGTGTTGGGACTAAAAAACATGGTGTGTGGCGTTCATCAACGGTGGCCGAGAGTTACGTGGAAGATTCCCTCCAAAACAAAATTGAATTTGCTCATAAAATTTTACACAGCGATATTGGTAGACTATTACAACAACCTGGGACTTCTACGTCAGAAAGTTTGTCTATTAACACTAGAAACTCAAATACGAGTGGTATTACTACTATTAATTATAATAATTGTACATTTAATTTTAATAAATAAATCGCAAAATTGTTCTTATTAGATTTAATTGCTTACCGTTCACTGAACGGTAAGTGAATTACTTGCCGTTTTGTTACACGTAGCAACCAGTAACAGCAACCTACCGCCGTAGAAACAGGTACAGTAAACTGATAAAAACAACCAATCGCGCTAAAATTAAATTTGGTTTGTTCCATCAACAGTTCAAAATGGCTCAGAACTGGACTTCACTGTTTTAGCGCACCGAAATCTCTATTGAGTATGTTCAGTACAGTTCACAACCGTTCTAAATTGGTTCTAAACCTCCTGAAAAAGGATTACGATAAATATATTTTTTTATTTTAATGAAATTTGAATATGAAATATGTATATAAACTTTGTGGCACGAATTCAAGTTTATAAAACGAGCGCGAGTTTTTATAAAGAGTGAGTGCCACAATGACTTGAGAAACGAGTTCGTTATGCTAACATAGTAATTATTCAATCTTTGGAGACTTTTGCGTTAATACTAAATAGTTGGTAATAAATGTTATAAAAGTGTCAAATGTTTTTTAAAGTGTTTTCAAATTTGTCCAATATTTTGTGGAAGTAACTCACAAATGGCTCTTTTTGACCTACCGTATCGGTTATTGATTAAATACTCCAATGGGCAGAAACACATTAAGAAAAATCTTCTAAAACATTGTAAAATTATTTTTAAATTACCAAACTAATTGCGATTCTCAGCGATTCTTTTCATCGTTATTTCGTAAATATTTCTTATTAACGTAAAAGTCTCTAAAAATTAAATAATTAACTTTTTTATTTAAGAATCCCGTGAAACAAATAGCGAAAAGTAAAAAAATGGCATAAAGAATTTGTTTCTCAAGTCATTGTGGCACTCATTCATTATAAACTTAAATTCGTGTCACAAAGCTGACTTTTCAAAACGCGTTTTTTAATGTACTATTTTAATTTTATTGGATAGATGGAAAAATAGCTCTTTCAGTTGAATTATATTTTTTTGTAAAATTTTAACTTTATTCAAGCGATGTTTTCAAATCTGATACACTGCACTGTAGATAGGGCGCAATAAGCTCGAAACCAGTCTGCAAAAATATTTTGCATTAACCAAAATGCAGATATTCTTTTTTTAAAAGACCAGTTTAAATTAGTCTTCAAGAGAACCGCCTCTGTAGGAAATTTTTCTATTTTCTTACGGTTTTATCTACTCTTGATGGCGATTATAAAAAAAATGAATTATGTGTTATTTAATACGTATCTATACTTTTAAAGGTTATTATTCACTTTTCTTGACATGAGATCGAAATTGATACTAAAATGTATAAACGATGCGATTACATTACACTTTCTTCTAGTATTCTCCTTTTTTTTGTTTTATCTTTTTTTTATCTTTTTTTTTAGTTAGTATGGGTGACAGCGTATTTTTCAAAGCATTTTAAAGTCTATTAAAATATTTAGACTTCAAGTGTTTGTCGTATAAAGCTTTAAATGCACGTTAAAATAAGTCTGAACTGGGCCTAATTGTAAATTATTTGTTTTAAGTTTTTTGTAGAAAGGCTAAAGAAATCACTTTTTAATTTTATTTTTAATCAAACATCCTCATTTTATATTTAATAATAAACAAACTGTTAATGTTGTTTACCCGAGAAACAGGAGATTGTATTATGGGTCACCTAACATTTTAATGTAAAACAAATTTAAATCTGTTGCTTTACTCAAACTGAAAATAACGTAGAACTTTTAACTATAATTTCGTTCGTAATTATAAATTAACCGATCGTATACTCAAAATTATCGAGACTTTTTTTTTAAATTTATTAAATTTGTTTAAAACGTGATGGTTCCATTGAAGAGACATCTGAAATTCTTGAAGTCCAAATAAACCTAAAGAGCATCAAATATTCAAAAATTTGAAAAAGCGACCAGGAAACTGCAGACCGTTTCTACAATTTTTTATTACTTTTTGCCTTAAAACGATTATTCAGTGTTTGACAGCAGATTACCTGGAGAGCGGCCAAGATAGACTAATTCATGCCTGTCGGGGCTCTTGTCTAATGAGTATTGAAAGCTTGAGGTCTTAGTTATATTGTTACTAACAAAATTAAATATTTTTTATAATTTGTTTAGTTTTTAGTAACAAACCAAAATTACTTAACTTGCGATCGAATTATTTCATGCAATGGGGTCCTTCATGGTGCATTAATACGATACCTCGATACCTTGATACTTCCGATACCTCGATACCCCGATACCTCCGATACTTCCGATATCTTCGATACTTCGATACCTGCGATACTTTGATAAAGAGTGGCTATAAATAAATATCCTATTCAGAGTGCTTTGGATGTTAGAAACACAAGCTATTTTGATGAAAACAAATTCACTAGCTATTTGATGCGATATTTATTTATCGCCACCCGATATTTCCAATACCTTGATACCACGTTACTTCCGATACCTCGATACCTCCGATACCTCGATACTGCGATACTGCGATACTTCCGATACCTCGATACCGCGATATCTCCGATACCTCGATACCGCGATACCTCCGATACCTCGATACTTCCCGATACCTCGATATCCCCGATACCTTGATACCTCCGATATCTCGATACTTCCGATACCTCGATACTTACGATACTTTGGCAAGTATCGATACTTTGCAGGTATCGATACCCGATACCTGAAAACAGGTATCGCCCAGCCCTAGTTAATACCATCAGTGGTGGTCGTAAAAAATACTTTGTTAATTTTTTGGCGCAAAGTAACCTCTAGATTCTGTAACCTAATCTTATTTCTTATATTTACTCTCAAAAATTTCAGGTTACTTTGTGAGAAGATCTTTCTAGGTCAGCTTGTATATAGTTTTTTTTTAAATAAATAATAATTGTTGAATATTAATAATTAATTTCACAAAGATTTCGCTGATTTATATTAATTTAAAAATCTGTAAATTGTAGTTAGGTAACTTATGTTACGTTTTAGGTGTATTGTTGGTTGTATATATCATTTTTTTGTGTATTTTTTGATTTTCATTGTCATTATTTAATTAATCAAAGGTTAAACAAATGAAAACTGATAAATTAAACTCACGAAACATTCCAAACTTTTTTTTAAATTTTTTAGTAACAAACTGTTATTTTTATAATTTTACTTTAGGTCAAAATTAAAATAAAAGTATGTAGAGAGCAATAATTTGTATTGTGAATTAATTATTATTATTAATTATAGCCAGGAATAATTAATTTTTATCAAACAATTGGGTAATGATTTCTAAAAACGCAGATACAGAGCGTTTTAAAATAAATGACATTTCGTGGATGTGAAAATTCAAATTTAAGTTGGCAAATCAGTATTTACTGAATGATTTTGACATTGGCATTTTTAGCGAGAAGCGAATTTTATAAATTTTCTTTTAGTTTATTTTTTGGGGGTTATTTAAAGTAGATCTAATGTCGCGTTTACATGTTTATATGCCGTTCACACCGTCATAGCTTTCTGAAATATCAGAACGCTTTATTGAAACGCTTTATATGTTGTTTTTGTGTTAATAATTTATTTTTATTGTTTATTTCTATTTTTTAAATTTTTTTGTTAGCAGATATTTAATAATTTGACCAATTTTTACAAAAATTAATCGTTAGCAATTGATCTAGTTTTTCTAGAAAAAAAATTAAAACTTCTTTGTCAATCATTTTGACCTCCAGTTTCTCCAAAATAACAAAAATTAAAACTCATTTGCCAATCATTTTGACCGTTTATTTGGTCGTACCCAGGAAGTAAAGAACTAGTGCGTATCACACACTACAACCCACTTCCATTACTCAAACATACAATTACAATTAAAGTGCGTACATCTAAATTGATTAAAACCAAATCAAAGAACACTGAAATACTTTATTGAAAAAAATCATTAACAAAGTAATAAATAAAAACTTACACAACTAACCAGTCTAAAGTACAGAACAAGTAAAGAAAGATAACTAACATTGCTCAAATAATTTGTACAGAAATCTCAAACAAACTGAATCCTTCTCTGATAAACCCCACTAAACGGGGGCGGTCTCATATTTGTGTACAAATCCTTCAAAAATCTCGGCTGTCTCAAAACGGGTTCCTCCGCCTGCCTGGTCGAAATCGGCTGCGCCTTCCCGTAAATCTTAAACTGGAACCGACTCTGCTCCGGTTGGTAATCCTGCTGCTGAGGCTGTTCTTGATACACCAAAACCGGTCTCACCTGTGGACTCTCAGGAATTGTTCTGTAAGCCTGTTGTAGATAATTAACCTCCTGAACTTGCTGCTCTTGAGGATATTTTGCATAAAGAGCCAATTTTCGCATTTCTTCGTTGACGAATCTTGTATCGACAGGAATTGGGACCTGTTGTTCGCGTAAAAGTGTGGTATCGATTGGGTATTTTGCTGCTACAACCGGATTTGCAAAATACAGAACGTTTTGCTGAGGAGTACTACTCTCAACAGCGTTTGACTGATCGAAATCTTGGCTTCGGCCGAGAGCCTTAGCGTGGTCAAAAGAAGGAGAAACTTCAGGTTTGGTGTATCTAAGTGTTGGGACTTCTGTACTTTTAATAATTTCGACACCTGGACTTAAATTCCTCCAGGAGTATTTCTGTTGTAAATCCTGGATGTTACCAACTTGAGGTTTGGCTTGTTCAAGTGCCTTGTAGTATTTTTGAGTTGTCGGTGATAAATTAGCTTGACTTAAGAGTGTTTTAGGGTTTTGATAAGTCGTAATAATCTGTGGTTTTGGTTTAATTCCTGAAATTTTATGTTTCTTGTTACTGATAAGTGAGATTGAGGTAAAATCCTGTGGGTTGATTCCAGGAGGTCCTTGAACTTCTTCATTCTGCTTCCTAGTACCTGTGATTATCTCAGCATTTTCTAGATTACTTCGGAATTTCTGTGGTGTTTGTGTTTTGACAGGTGGTCGATTACCATTAGTGAATCTCACACTGTAGCCAACATTAAATAATTGTGATTGTGGTGGGTTTGAAAAATCTTGGTAATTTCCGGTGTAAATCTGTTGGGACTGGTCATTTGAATTAAAATTTACTTTGACTGAACTTTGAGCTGCTTGATCTGGATAATTTGGATTTTCATGAACGATATTATTAACATAACCGAGTAATTGTCGTCTGGAAATTTCTTTAGGTTGACGTAAAGACTGAATGGGATTTGGGGCAACACATAGTACCATTGATAGCAGAACTGACACCTAGAAAAAAAAATTATAAATGCTCTAATTATTTTTATAAAGTGTGAGATTGTGTGTTTAGTAATAACCGGAACAGATAATTAAAAAAAATTTTTTTTTTCTCATATTAAAAATACCTTCATGGTTCCATGGTATGTTCCAGTATGTAAATGAGAAGTGCATCGTTTGAAAATAAATAAGGAATTTTCTTACGTCCCAATAACCTTGATAATGTTGAATTCTTTTGTAAACTTATTATAATAATAATAAAAAAATAATTTCGTGAGTTTCGGTAATAAATAAATTTGGGTGTATTGATTAAACAAATTTATATTTAAAAATAAAACACTTACGAGTAATTTCATTTTTGCTGAGTTTAGAAATAAGTAAATAGAACTGTTTTAACCACTACCACCATTTGTTGGTATTTATTTTTTTAGATGTTAACACTTGACAAGAAGCACCACAGAAATGAGGGATTTTAAGAGATATATTGGGTATATAAGATTCCCCCCCATTCCGTACCAGTACAAGAAGCGCACAATTATTACCATAACATAACGTATAAAACACACGGCTTTCAGAATAACTTTCTCAGATGGCACCGGCACGAAGTTTTATATAAAAAAATCTATTATTTCGTAAAATGCGGGTGTTGGTTTGGGGAACAATTTCTGGGGTAGGTACAAAAAATTACGAAAGTATAAAACAGAACTTTTGTTGTTGAGAGTATCTAATGAGGGTTAAATTTTAAAAAAATATTTTGCGAAATGCGGGTTTTGGTTTGGGGAACAATTCCTGGGGTAGGTGCTGGAAATTACGAAAGCAGAGAATTTTTGTTGTTGTGAGTTTCTAATGAGGGTTTAATAAACCCAATTAAATCCATATTGATCAATCAGTATGGACATTAAGTAAAAGTTATTCAATAGTTGTCGATCTTATAGAAAGTGAAGTTCATTAATACTGTGGAATAGTTCAAGAATAATGGAATAGCACTGAACTTGGAAAGGTGGTCGTTTTTATGTAATTGATCAACCACAGAAAATTTTTTTTGCTGTGAAATCAAATGTGGAAGTACTGATGGTTTTCCTGTTTTCTTTGACCATATAACAACTGTACCGGTTTCACTTTCGTGTTTTTGTTTATGTTTGGTTTTGTTTTTACTTTAAATGGATGCAATGTCATTACTGTTTCATTACTTTAGAAATTTACTAGTCCAATGACACGAACAGTTTCCAAATTTTTACAAAAACATTTAACCGAAATAAATCAGAATCACACGGATTATTTATTTATAAATGAAATAAATTAGATTATTGTTGATACGTTTAGGATTTTCGTGCTAATATGAGAGATTAATTAACTAGAAAATTCATTGCTTTCATGATAAATTCCACTTGACCCTCTTGTTCGTTCATTGTGACTGTTTTGCTTCTTATTTGTTGATCTAGTTTTTATTGATAAATTGAGTCTTTGTTATCTCTCACCGCATTTATGTAAGGTGTGATGGTAATACAGTTAAATTTATTTATGTTGATTTGACTTGTTAAACGCTTATTAACTGCTAAGTAAGTTATTACAGGTCAGGTGCTAATGAAACGCTAATTTATATCAATTGTTGATATTTTATTTTTAAAGTTTAATAAGCACACATCTAATAAACTTATTGCTTTGAGTCTTAAGTTTGGTAACATCGTTACTGAAACGCGCGTAGTGTGCAAAAAAGTGTTTGGTGTGATTGGGTGCACTTTTCTATTTACATATCTGATAAAAAACAACTTTTCAAATCAGAAATATTACAAATTATATAATTAAAAAATGCTTTACGTGATTCCAATAATTTGTGTAACAAAATGGACGTAAGAAGAAGGACACTACAAGCTTTCAGACAATTTCAAAAAACAGTAACTGCAAGAAAATGAAGATTAGGAATAACTAAGCAAAGAAACAAAGACAAATTCTATTTGAACAAAAAAATATTTTAGTCAAAATAATTTGAGAGAAAAATAAATACTGACAGTGACGTTTTTGAGATTGATTGACAGTTTATTTTGAGAAGTAAAAGGTGAACTTATTAAGGAGATGTAAATTAATTGTTGTACAATTCTATAGAAAAGACTGTGGATTCTTGAAGAACAAAAAATATTTAAAAAAAAAACTTTAAGACTGTATCAAAAGCAATAAAGTTTAGAAGAAAATGTTTAACAATACAAAAGAAGCTTAGAAAGAATTTGAAATCGATGACTAGAAGACAAAAAAAGAACTTAGAAAATTGCAAAAAATGAAGACTGAAAGAAAAAGAATGACTACGTTCTAGTTCTAGAAAAACTTGAACATCGACGATCGATAGCGATTGAGCGATAAAGGAAAACTATAGATAAAAGAAAAATGAAACAGAAGTTGATTTTAGAAGAATAATTTTGTAAAAAGCTTTAAAAACAACGTAAATCTAAACAAAGAACAATTGAAATTACATTTTTTTTAAAAGATGTTTCCTATTATTTTAAAATTATTTTTGAACAAAATGGACTTGTGGAGAAATAGAGAAGTAAACTAGAAAATTTTAGACAAATTAAAAAAACGGTGAATAAAGAGCCAAATAAAAATAAAAATAAAAAAACAACAAGTTTAGTAGGACAAGAACAAAGTAAATACAAAATTTATTTAGTGCTTGGAATTTTGAAAAAATGTTTTAGCATGAATTTAAATCCAGACGACTGAAAAAAAACTAGAAGTAACTTTTACAAAATTGATTGAAATTTTATTTTGACAAATAATAGATGGTGGATTTATCAAAAGCATAGAAATTGAAGTCTTGTTCTTCTTGAATTCTAGAAGAACAAGAGGTGTTTTAGAAGAATATAGAAACGACGTTTAAAAAAGAATGAATACAAAAAGATCTTAGAACAAATTAAAAACGAAGATTGAGAGAGAAAAGATATAAAAAATTTCTACTAGGGATTTTGTTTAAAGAAAAACTATGTTAAAAAAAAACAAAAAAAGATTCAGTTTGAAGAAAACCGAGTTCTAGAAGAACTTGATTATTGACGACTGGAAAATAAAATACAAAAAAACTGCTATTTTAAGACAGAGAAAAACCATATACAAGAAATTATATCAAAAGTAGGTTTTAGAAGAATAAGTGTTTTGTTGAAATAAAAAACAACGGTTAAAGGAAGCGGTGGTGACTGAAAAAATAAGAGAAAAAAACTTATGTTTAAAAGAAAAAGAACAAAGACTCTTAAAGAAATAAGAAAATGTTCTAGCAAAAATTGAAAATTGATTACTAAAAAAAAGCAGAAGAAACTCTGATTGAAAGGGTAATAGAAGCTAGAAATGACGGTTACAAAATTGGTTCACATTTTATTTTGTCAAGTAGTTTTACCAAAGTAGATTTAAGTAGATTTACCAAAGGATTTATAAAATTTTACAATTTTATAGCACTGAATATTCTAGAGGAACAAAAAATATTCTTTGCAAAACAAATGTTTAAGAGAAAATGTATCTTAGAAGAAAAAAACAGAAGAAGCTTTAGAAGAGCCTGAATAGTCAAGAAGAAAACTTAATAAAAGAAAAAGAGAAATGAGAGAAATTACGTTTAAAAAGGAAGGAAGGTAAGTCGTTAGGCAACAAAAGCAAGTTTCAGAAAAGTCTGAACATCAACGATTCATAGAAAGAGTAAAATCGAAAGCACAAAAAAATGGATTAAAAGTAAATTCTACTTAGAAGTATAAATTTTTAGAGAGTTGAAAAACAACATTCTAAAGAAAAATAACAAGAAAAACTACTATTGAAAAAAGAAAAAACAAAGAATGTTTTAGAAAAATTTGGAAAAAAGGTGAACTAGAAAACTAGTAAAATAAAACAAGACAAACGCTGTTTTCAAAAATTAAAAACCTTTGGAAGAAATTCGAAATGGTTTTAGAAAATCTGTAAAAAGAAGATAATTATAAATAGAGCTTAAATGATAAAATTAGAGAAATGAAAAAAAAAACAAGTTTTTAAATTTTTGAAGATTTTTTTTTGTCGCATAAAGTGCCTTTTAATTATAATAAGAAGAAACATTTTAATTATTAGATTCTTATTTTGTTTTAATAATACGCAAATTTCTACTGGCATGCCGTTAGATCGTGACGAAACAGACGTAAATTAAAGCGTTATCAATGTATATAAAAATTTTAATTTCTTATAAATACTTAATTGCTTTTATTTTGATATTTTACTCGGGGTTAGACTATGCGAGTTTAATTTTTGGCGAGGGATAGATACGTCTCTAAGAAATGTACACCAGAGTTTCTCAGAAACTCTCCAGAAATCTCTAGAAAATTCTCTCGGAATTCCTTAAAATATTCAATTTGAAATAAGATTTGTTATTATTATTATTTTGTAGCTTTTCGTGAAAAACAGATATATTGTAACAGAGTTGTAATATGTAAAGTGCTAGCGCATGCGCAGATGAAGCAAATTGTATAAGAATTTTTTGGAAATTCTTAAAAAATCTCTTAGAATTCTCTGCAAATCCTATGTAAATCTCGGAAATTCTCATATCTAATAAGGAATTTTAAGAAATCTACGTAAAACATGGGAATTTATAGCAATTTCTGCATTCAGTTTACCAAAAATTTCTGTATGTCCACCTCTGGATTTTTTGTAAAAATTATGGATTATCGGATACAATTGTTGGAAATACCATCTGGAAATTTTTGTCGTTGCATAGACGAAAAGTGCAGAAGATTCTAACTTCTTGTTTTTTATTTTGGTCTTAAGTTTTGGCGAGTCTTTGCCAGTTCTCTACTGAGTTCTTGGAACACTTTAAATACTTTTTACATTTTATGGACAATCTTTTGTAATTTTAATAATTGTAATAAATATAAATTTTATAATATACGACTGCACTTTCGTTGAACATGAAAATTAAGGAAAAGCATATGTTGATATTTTTGATCACATGTTGTCAAGTATTAATAATAAATCTAATCAATACGAGAAATTTAATTATGCTTTCACTCTCATTAAATTTTCTTTTGAAAATGTATTCATGCAAAATGTAAAACACAGTTGAACAGAAAATTTTAATAAAATAAATTTTCAAACACATAAAACTATTTAAAAAATGAGATTTATTAGATTTTTCTAAAGCTGGTTGTAAATAACTTATTTATAAAACCATAAACAACACATTGTATCTACCAAACAGTTATAAGCCTCGGCAATTACTTGGTCGAGAATTTCATAATTGGCAAACCCAGAGGCAAGACATTATATCACGTAGAAGCGTAACACAAAAAAATTCTACTTCCGTTATCCCTCGAAGAATGTCTCACCAACTTTAACCTCTGACACTAATTTGCCTCTTTTTGCAACGATTTTCGCTATGAAATGTGTTACATTGACAATATGTGTTGAGTTTTCTATTCTAAGTTGGTGAATTTATTACTCATCTCATCACTAACCACTTTTTCTTTTTTTGTGGTTTGACATGTGCTTCTTTAGAGAAAATATCAGGAAGCAACAAAACCACAAATCTTTTGTAAATATGAAGAAAGTGAAACAGTTTATGAGGTAATTGAGAAGATGAGACTTTAAGATGATTTCTAAATTGTTATTATTACAACATTTTAATTTGATTTTGACTCAAGGCATTGAAGCAATTAAATCAGATGAAAAATTCCACAAAATCACGAAATAGAGATGTCATGCATACTTGTTTCGGTCGAATAAAAAATATGTTAACACGGTATTAATAAAACATAGGTTTCTCTACTAAATACAGCATTTCGCATTCTTGTCGGAAAAATTTGAACCTAATTTGTATAAACTCTGAAGCATAAAAAACAATCTAGAAAATGAAACTTTTTTCTAATGCAAATTATACGTGCTAACAAAAAAAATTGTGAGAATTTTCCAATCAAGTATATTACGTCTTGAATCATAGTGCCAATAAGAAGTTCAGAGAAAGTGCGTGAAACCCCTTTCTTTACTGCAATCTATTATAAAAAAATTAGATTTTTTCTTGCGTGCTGTGCTGACCGCACTAGACCGCATTTTTGTATCTCGTTGCTTCTCATTTTCACACGTTTAAACAATCTTATTCATACTTGAAGCAATAAAATTAGATTTTTTACGAATTCGCCAATATAACACGCACTGAAAAAAAAAACTTTTCTAATTTATTTAATTTATGAAAATTTAATTTCAGCGTTCTACATTCTTAACACTGGCTTGACACTCAAAACTCTAAATAATGTCAACATTTTATAACACACAAATGCACAATTAAGGTATGAAAAGCGGAAGTTACTGACCGGCATTTTATCTTAAATGCGTACTTTCCATCTCACTAACTTCCACAAAAATTATGATTAGTTTCTCTGCAGTTATTCTTAAAAATTTACTTCGTATTAAGAAATTTGTTATTAGAAAAATTAAAAATAAAAATTAGTTATTTACGTGGCGAGCCGCCTATAACGTTTTTTTTCTAAGCTGTGTTCTAGAATTTGGTGAATGACCGTCTTGATTAACTCTTAAAAATACAAATGATAAAAAATTAAAAATCTAAGTGAATTACACAACATTAATTAAACAAATTTTTACAGAAAAGTAGCAAAGCGTTTTTGAGAGTAGTTATCTCTTATTTTCAGTCTTTTAAATAATAATGTAAAAAGAAAAATTAGAAAATATTAGAAAAAACTTTTTTATTAAAAAATATGGTTAATCTATCTGACATATCAAATAATTAAATAAATAATAGTTTTGATTTTGTAGTTTTTGTACTATATTTATTATTTCTCGCAATCGATTTCGTCTTACGGCATTATCAGGCTCGTTTGGCACAAATAAAATTGATTTCTACATAAAACATTTTATCTACAATTACCTTATAATTGAAGTTTTATCCACTGTTGTGTATTTGCTTTGGGGTTAAAGAATAATTCGATTCTTTTAAAATAATGTTTATTCTACCAAGACCTGGGCCCGACTGACTGCAGCGGACAAGGACGTACAAAAACAATAAACTGATATACAGAGCTGATACACAGCATCCACACTTACGAACCGTATAAAGTAACATTTTATCCAATAGTGGAATTATAAAATCACTTCATTCCACTAGTGGAATAATGAAAAAATACAATCTTAAATCAATCGCATTCTATTTATTGTTAATATTGACATTAAAATTTACATTAATAAATATTTCGTTTTTTGTTTTATCATATTTCACTTCGTTTCCGTTAATAAGAAGCTTGTAGTTGTTATCGGTTCCAGAACGAATAGTAATTGTAGGAACAATGAACGTCTCCTCTAGTAAGGAACGACTAGTACCAGGAGAACCTTGGATTTTCCTTGCGACATCAAGCTTATTAGATACAGAATCTTTGATATAAGTTTCTGCTATGGCGGAGCTTCTTCACGCACCATGTCGTTTAATAGTTGTAAGATTAGCACCTCATAAGATTGGCAAGTAAAGTTGTTGAAGTGTGCCTCATACAATGGCCGGTATAAGCTTCTGCGTTCGTCAGATTTAAAAACGAAGCAACTTTACAAGGAACTATTGATAAAGTGTTAGTTCCAACAGGGTTGCAATGTACATTTTAATTAGCGTATCGTAAAAAGAATCTCTCAATGGATAACTTTTTCGGACGTAAAGACCTATATTTCCTACACTTCTCTACAGTGTTGATAGAGGATCCTTCTTCTATAATTGTAAATATACGTGAAACGCCCGTCTTGATATCTGGTATCGAAACAATTAAGTATGCGCCCCTGTCTTCTACATCACTGATTTTCAAATGATTTTGAGGTTTTGTTTTTTTAAAAATTCGTCTTCTCTCCTTATATAATCTTTTTTGTTTAATGTACAAATACTTAGCTTTTATCTGCTTTAATTACAGTTAGTTATATTTTTTAGTTATTTCTTTTATTTGTTTTATGGTTTTTGATGTATTATCTTGTTTTTTCTTTGTTGTTTTTTCGAATTTGTGCAGGCCTGTTGTTATTTGGCGTTTTATCAGGTTTTTATTATCTATCTTGTTTCTGGTTAGGATGTCGTCTGCGTCAGTTGCTGCTATTTTAGTTATTATTCGTTTATTTTGTCATATTTCAAATTTTAGATCACAGTTTAGGGTGTTTGTTGTGTTTGCTTGTTGTTTGTTAAAATTGTGTTTTTACATTTTTTCTGTTTTGCTTTTTATTAAAAGTTTGTTGATTTTGTTTTCTATTCTTAGTTTTTTTCTCAAGTTTGTGTGATTATTGTTTCTTGAATTTTTAAATGTATCTATTTCGTCTTTTCCGTTGTTGTAGATGTTTAGTAGTTTTCCGTCTATGTAGTTTAAATTTGAATAGAGAGAATAGATGAATAGAGAGGTTTTAAATAAGAAGATGTAGAAGGAGAATTATACAAATTGTTAAAGCTTACAGAGTATTTCTTTCTTAATTTGTGGTAAAGTTTATTTTAGTCATGTAATAGAAAGTAATTATTTACTGCTATTTGTTTTATAATAAGTTATTTTTTTAAGGGCAACATAGTCTAAAGAATTAAAATTTCAAGTTTAGAATCGGAAGGAATTACAGTATCAGTTGATCTAGGTTTTCTATAAATTTTAAAGGCAAAAGATAAATTGCCTTTTCAAATTATAACTATAAAGATCAAAAGAAAAAGAAATAAAATGCAATATTTATCTGGTCTTCTTAGTAATTATAAAATGTTGATTTATTTAAGTAATAGTTTACAACTTTTAAAAGAAGGGTTTTGCGATCGGTAGCTCACTAGAAGATAAAATAACATTTAATTTGTATCATAAAAAATTGTAAAATTATTATTTATTATTGATAATGATCTCTCTTACTTAAGTCTGTTATTGTTTATTTTTTTTTAATTAAGTAAAAATAAAATTATGTAATACATATAATTACATATTATTATTAAGCGTAAACGTATAATAAAATTAAAACGTTTTATAAAAATTTATTATTATTAAACAAATTTCTGAATATTTTTTTTATTTGATGTATTTTATTAACACAGAAAATGCGTGAGCAAAATTTGTTTTGAAAAACTAATTAAATATTTAGCAGAAATTTCTACATTGGATAAACAATAATTAACCTTAAATAAGAGAAATACAGATGAAAGTTATTGTAAAATTAAAAAATTGAAGAACGGTAGGCAACTAACTTTACATTTGGATATATTGTGTACAGTATACTCGCTAGTTTTCTAAATAAAATATTCTTTTTTATTAAATTATTTAAAATAATTTAAAATTTTGTTTTTTTAAAAACTCTAAATTTTATATTTTTACGGAAATAATCTGGTAATTTAAAACTTTTTTTTAACAATATTTTCTTTCATTTATTTTTCGCACAAAAAATGCACAGTTATAAAGGACACTAAGGGACTGAAAGACAATAATATACACCTAATTAAAAAAAATTTGGAAAATGTTAACTGCAAAATTAACTTATTTGGAAAATGCCGTCTTCAAAATCAGTTTAGCCATGTATCGAGGACTCATTAATAAACCTAAAAAAGATTATATTTTTTTAATAAACTTTCTAATTGAAAATATTCAGCACAGCATGGACAAAACAAACTTTTTTGCCGATCGACAGTAAATACTACATTTTAGTGATTATATAAGCGCATTAAATTGATACATTTATTGACTGGGCAATATGTCAGTATTTTTATGAAATAAGCAGTAAAGCAAACACTTTAAAGCCGTTCTGGTTTTTTCAGCAGTCACAAAACTTTGAGGTTTAATTTAAACAGCAAATTTTTCTAAAAAAATAGTATATTAATTATGGAGAACGGTAAGGAATGCTTACTGTTCGAAGACAATTGTTTGAGACAATTATTGTCTGAGAACGGTAATCCTTAACGTTCGACATGCTTATAACGTTTTTTGCGTGATTAGAGTTTCTAGAATAATAATAATAATAATTTATATCAATACATTTGTGATAATCGGAAAGATTGAAACTGAAAACTTTGGGTGGCTGTTCCATGATTGCTATGGTTTTGTTCCAAATAAGTAAAATTGTCTTTTTGATACAACCATTCCTACATAGTTCTGTTTTGTGGTTCCGTTTTCGAAGCAAATATGAGCGATAGTGATGATCTACCGGATGATTTAGAAGACGCTTGACAAGAAGGATGTTCGGCAATAATTCCAGAATAATCTAAAACCCGATATGAGCAGACATACAAGTTTTTTAAGGAATGGCGTGAAGCAAAGAAGATTTCTGTAAATGAAAAGAGCTTGTTAGCGTATTTTGTGGTGAGAAGTGGACACTTGAAGGCCCCAGGCAGTTTATGGGCGGAGTATTCTATGCTGAAGAGTACAATTTTTCTCCATGATGCTATCGATATTTCTAAGTTTGCTACATTAATTGCTTATCTTAAGAGAAAAAATATTGGATATCGGCCTAAGAAGGCTAAAATTTTTACCAAAGAAGACATGGAAAAATTTTTGAATGAAGCACCAGACGATCAATTTTTAATTCAAAAGGTATGTTGTAGATGATGAGGTGGTACATCTGAGTTCTAAGGAAACAATATATTTGCAGGTAGCAATGATATTGGGAGTATCGGGCGCTTGTAGACGAGAGGAATTGTACAATATTAAAATGAGTGACATAGAAGAACATAAAGAAATGTTTATAGTAAATATTCCAAATAGAAAAACGAATATTCAGCGAACGTTCACAGTTATTAATAAAGAAAATGAAGCAGTTCATTATTTGGAAATACTTCGAAAATACATAAGAATTCGACCAAGCAACCCAACGTCAGATCATTTATTTCTGAACTATCGAAATGGCAAATGCACTAGGCAAGTCACAGGAAAAGGCACAATTGGAGGCTGGCCGTCAAAAATTGCAAAGTATTTAAAGTTGCAAGCCCCTGAAGGTTTTACTGGACACTCGTTTCGACGCACATCGGCTACACTTTTGGCGAATAACGGACGGAGTTGATGTGTTGGGACTAAAAAGACATGGTGGGTGGCGTTCATCAACGGTGGCCGAGAGTTACGTGGAAGATTCCTTCCAAAACAAAATTGAATTTGCTCATAAAATTTTATACAGCGATGTTGGTGGAGTAATACAACAACCTGGGACTTCTACGTCGGAACACTATTGTCTATTAACACTAGAAACTCAAATGCGAGTGGTATTACTACTATTAATTATAATAATTGTACATTTAATTTTAATAAATAAATCGCAAAATTGTTTTTTTTAGATTTAATTGCTTACCGTTCACTGAACGGTAAGTGAATTACTTACCGTTTTGTTACACGTAGCAACTAGTAACAGCAACCTACCGTCGTGGAAACAGGCACAGTAAACTGATAAAAACAACCAATCGCGCAAAAAGGTAATTATGGGGATAAATAGTTTGAGCTGTCATAATAATACTCTAACGAATTGTATGAAGATGTGGCTTATTTGCCGCTTTACAAAAAATGAATCGTATTATGGTTACCGCTCATCGACTATTCCTAAGTCACAGAAGTCTGTTTAGAGGACTTTATACACTTTTCAGTTTCACTGTAGGTTGCTTCTGCTTAATGCATATAATAAGAAAAACTGATATTGAAATGCAACTAGTAATTTTAAAAGTGTGTATTACTGGTTGCATCTTTATTAGTTGTAAAATAAAGTGGCTGAGTATTTCTAGGACTCTTACTATCATCAGAGTTCGTATTTTCCTAAGTTTTTCAAATTTGAAAACAGGAAGAGTTTTTCTGATCTAGTTCTAACGTCCTTGTCTTTAATTTTTAGTGATTATTTATATAAAAAAGAAGAGTAAACAGCTTTTTTTTTGTCTGCATTTTGGTGGCGTTTATTTTATCTTTTTCTCAAGGCTTTAAAAAAGAAAGAAATTTTTTTTAGCCTTGAAAAAAGGGAAAGAAGATAAACATCTTCGAAATGTAAACAACAAAACCAACATGCTTTTATTTATATTTTTTTCTTAATAAAATTATTATAAAAAAGCAAATTGTATTTTATTTTTTAGTCATTGAGAGTATCTAATTTGCTTTTGAGACCACACTCACTACAAACAATAACAAAAGTCACATTCTTTATTAATTCGTGCATTAAAAATAGTGCTTTATTACAAAATTATTAAAAAAAACTGTACAATTTTATAAACAAAATATAAATAAATGTACACAGGTCACTAATACTTGGACATGAAAATCACACTGTTAATGTCATGGTAAAAACCTAATCTAAGCTCTAATAGGATCTAACTTTATTATATCTCTAATTTGATCCAGTTGTATCCTTGATAACCTATTCTTCTTACTTCTTTTCTGCTGAGAATGGTAATTATAATGCCCTTCATTGCTATCACTCTGAACTGGCGGCGTATACTCCACTCTCTGCGTTTGTTGCGTATAATCAACTTGCTCATATCCAGGATCAGGACCGGATTGTTGATATCCTGAATCAGGCGCTGTTGGGTAATAATAACCCTGCGAGTTATCTCCTTGATCGTAATAATAATCCTGACTAGAATCAACCCCCGGACTCGTATACGCATACTGCATTTCGGGTGTTTGCACCTGAACTGCACTATAAGCATGATCTGGAATTTGAATTTGGATAGTTTTAGTTTCGTGGTGGTTAGTTACGGGTTTATTTTTATGGAAAATAACCCTTGTATGGGTGTCCTTTGGGTAATTTTCATGTGTGAGTAATCCATCGTCTTGCTGTTGGTAGTCTTGGTATTGATGGTAGTGATCTTGGTTAATTAGGGAATTTTGTACGTATTTCGTTAATAGAGACTGGATGTCGATGGAATTCACAACAGGGGCTAAAGGATGTGTTTGGGGTAAATTCGGGTGAAGGACGGCAGATGGATCGTTTAATTGATTTGGGTAAACCCGGAGGATTATAACCGGGACGTGCGGCTCGTGTCCTTGTTGGGGTATATACGAGGATAAGCCTCCGACTTGTCCTTGATTATTTACAGTTGAGTAGAGGGTTGTTCCAGGTTTTAAATTTTGGCTAGGGAGGTTGTACGAGATTGATTTCTGGATTTCGTAATTGTGGCTTTGAATTCCGTTGGAGAAGATTTGTGGAGGTCCTCGATACGGTGGGATATCATGCTGGGAGTACTTGTAGACTTGGTATTTTGGTGGTGATTGATATCCGTATCCTAAGGACGAGTCAATTGTTCTTTTTGAGTTTCTGGAAGTTTTGTTTTCGTTTGGATCGACTATTTCTATTGCGAGAATAGCCGGAGGTGAGTGTTTTGATTTTCCAATTAGTTTCTTGTTAAGGATAGCTGAGTCGTCCTTGAATTTTTTTGTTGATTTTCCTTCGACTGTGATGTAGAAGAAAAGTATCTGGAAAATATTTAAGTAAACATTAAAGAAAGTGAAAATAATTCCGGATTCCCTATTTATCTAATCACGTTACTAGCTGATGTAATCCAGTGCCATCTGCCGGACTTTCACTGCTATGTATGGTACTTTCTACCATCAAATGTGGTACGTGTATGATGATGGGTTCGGTACAACTAACGTCAATGCCAATCAAGGCTGTCTGATTCTGTTTTGGCTCGCCTTTCAAAATAAAAATTATATAACTAAAGCAGTTTTCACTACAATACAAGTGATATATTAGATTTTTTTTAGACTGGGTGAAAGTGTAATAACAGTATCGATTATTAAATTTACCACACAGGGAGAAAATTTAAATTGTTTTTTGACTGAAAAAAAATCACGTGTGTATGTAGCAATTTCAAGGTTTTGATTAAATCTATTACAAAATTTATCTATTTCTTAAACTTGCTGTGAAAGTGCGTATTTAATTTTTGGTTTATTAATTATTAATAATTGATGAGAATTTATCTAAAGTGCATTCATTCATTAAAATTAATTTCTACTTTGTTTGGAAATTTAATGTTTGTTCCTTTGGTAATTAAATGCATTCATTAATAAAGAAAATGGTCACGCTATGCTTTATCTTTGGAAAATAGGAGATAAATTGTTTTGCCGACGTTTCATTGTCATTTTCTATTATTCCTAAAATTATCTTCTTGTTCTACAATTTTTTTTATCAAAAATTGAAATGAATACAATATGAGAAAAGACAAAAAAATATTACAGGATTATTTCAAGGATGTTAAGAAAATAATCAAAGAATCAGTTTTGTAGCGAGAACTTTATTTTGTAATAATTTTTTTCTCTCTAGATTTTTTGTTTTATCTTTAAATTTGAAATGTTAATCTCATGTTCGAATTTTGAAACTTTTGAACTTTAAAACAAAGTGTTATTTTCAGGATTGTTATTACAAAGAGTAAATTAATTTTGAAAATATTTTTAGAAATTCAAAAAAGCAAATTCGTCTAACTGCAATTCTATAATTTAATCTTAAGACAAAATTAGGAATTGTATATCTGTTTCTAGAGCACCTTATAGAGTTAATTTTTGAAATATATTTGCATATTTATATCGTAAAAAATATGACATTTGGCTTTTGTGCAAAATTGTATTCAGCTATCTCTTTTTAAAATCTCTAAAAGCGTTTCGGGCTGTTAGCGTAACGTTGTGACACTTTTAGCTTCTCGAAAATAATTAAAAAAAAACATTAAATGCTCATTATTTTATTTATAAATTAGCACATTCGCATAGCAAATTTTTTTGAAAAAAATGTAGAGAATGTATAATAAAGTCAGAAAGTAAGGGATATCTAATAATTTATGCTCGAGATACGTTTAAAGATAAGAAAGAGTTAAACAACTTGGATTATTCAATATTTTCTCATCTCTAGTGTTAAACTGTTAGAGATAAAAATATTGTCTTGCACATTTTATTATACAAAATATAATTCTCTACAAGATTTTTTCTGTAGCTTTGACAGTTTGTGCAGCGTTTTTAAATAAAGGTAGTTCTAGGAAAAAATTAAGTTTTTTATATTTTCAATAACTTTTTTATAATTTTATAAAGATAGATAGATGTTAAGGATTTAATCCTTTATAGTACTGTATTTTTGATATCACTAGTTTTGCAATTCTTAATTTAAAGTGCATTTCAAAATTGAGCGGCTAAGGTTCTCTCTCTTTTTTGGATATTTTTATCTGTGTTCGCTTTGTCAATACTCCTTTTTATTATTTTACTATGTGGTCTACATTTTCTAGTATAATAAAATGTCTTCTCTTGCAGCTTCCATTTTTAGAATTCCATTTAGACGGTTTCCAGTTTTTATAAAATTTTGTCTATGCTTGTGGTTTTGATAAAAAAAGTTATAAATAAAATGCCTTTTTTTGATTCCAATTTCTGTAAAATGTTTCTTGTGACAACCAATTTTTTATATGATGTGGTCTAGAATTTTTAGTACATTAAAATAATATGGATTATAAATTGTAAATATGGATTAAAATAATATGGGCTATTCATATGGAATAATATTTGGTCTTCTAATAAAGGCCATCTATCTAAAATACTCTTTGTTTGTTTTATAAACTGTCGCTTATGGCTTCTAGTTTTTATAAAATTTCGGTTATGATTTTAAATTAATTTTTGATAATGCACTTTGTAAAATAATCCGAACTTATTTATGCCAGCCCGGTCAAAGCAACATCTACTTAACTAAGGCGAATCATTTTAAACGAAAATGTACCTAATTTCGACCGAACTGTCATAAACTATTTGGGATTATTTTAAAACAGTCATTAACAGAAGTTAATTTAGAGATGATTTTATGATCTTTTCATATTTTGAAACTTACTTTACTTAAAATTTGTTGTTGTGAATCTATATTCAATGTGTCAATTTTAAAAGTTGCAATCGGCAATACCTCTAGAATTGAAAAAGTTATTGAGAATTACTTAAAACCGTTTTGGTGGTTGCTAGGGGGAATCAAAATGACATGGTAAGTGATGCACTCCCACCCACTCAACAAGCACTTTTCAAAAATGTTATGCAAAATTTTTGTTATTTGCTGTAGTAAATGAACTCTAATTGAAACTAAAATATAACATTGCCTAAGTGATTAATTTTTATTAAATGCTATAATAGATGTTGAAAATGATTTCCGTTGTTTTCTAACCAAAAATAGAGTCTGTTTTTAAATTCTTCAGGACTTTTTGAAAAGTTTCTCTGCAAATTGCTCGACGCTTTTGAATGATTCTTTGTCTCAATTGTTCAAGTAAGTCTACTTTTGTTTTATAAACCACGGACTTTAAATGACTCCATAAAAAAAATTCAGTGGTGTAAGATCTGATGACCTAAGAGGCCATTTAATAGATTTTATTTTCCTAATTTATTGATCTGGGTAGTGGTTATCCAACCATTGCCTAACTGGAAGTACATAGTGTGGAGGTGCTCCATCTTGTTGAAAATGCAATAGATGTTCATTTAATCCGAGATTTCCCAATTCGTCTAATTAATTTTCAAGCTCCTGAACTATAAGAGGCTCAATGGTTGTCTCCAGCATATTAGCGTATTGTTTGCCGTTCAAATTGCCATCAATAAACAGAGGTCCAATAATGGCATCTCCTAGTATTCCAGCTCAAACATTTGGTTCTTGTGGATACTGCGTATGTCCCCCTCTAAATACGTGTGGGTTTACATCACTCCAATAGCTGCAGTTTTGTTTATTTACATTTCCATTTAAATAAAACGAACATTTATCCGAAAAACAAATGTTTTTTACGAATAATGGTTCGGTAATGCATTTTTCAGTAACGATTTTACAAAATTCAATGCGCCGATGATTCGGTTTGTCATCGCTAAGTTCTTGGAGAATTTCATCTTATAAGGATGAAATTTATGAAGTTTCAATACCTATCGTACTGATTCGTGTGATAATCCAGTTTCCCTAGCTGAGTGACGAATTGACATTGTTGGATTTATAGCATATTGTCCAAGTACTTGAATTTGGGTTTCCTCACTGAGTACTCTTCGTTGACTTCTTTTTTTATTCTTAACAGATCCTGTTCCCTCAAATTTGGCGACTAACTTCTGAACGTACGCATGACTGACATGTTTTTCTGGATATTTATTATTGAAGGCTGCCGCTGTTCGAAGAGCACAACGATTTTCAGAACCGTGAATAAATATCAATTCAACACGCTGCGATATTTACAATATCGTTAACAGGTACAATTAATAAGTGAAATGTATGAATCTACAAAAACAGATACATTATAATCTAATCCCAATAAACATAGAGGTACAAAAACCATAATGTATTGCCATTTTGATAAGAATCAAAACCCAAAAAAATTACACAAAAAACATGAAACGTTGTCTTTAGGGTTTAAATCATCTTTTTGGTTGTGTATTTTGTAAATAACGTCAATTTTTCCTTTAGAACATTGCATAACAAAAATGAAAATTTAAAGTTTTTCTTTTCGAGTATTTGGAAAATGACTTTGTTAAATAATAGGCTTTTGCATAACATTTTTGAAAAGCGCCTGTTACGAGCTTTCCAACGATGTATCTCAAGTAGGGTAGTGCCATTTAAAATTTTCAAGTTATGGTGGCTGTGGCTTAAAGGGTGGGTGGAAGTGCGTCACTTACTATGTCATTTTGATTCTCCCTAGCAACCACCGAAACGGATTTAAGTGATTCTCAATAACTTTTTCAATTCTAGAGATATTGCCGATTGCAGCTTTTAAAATTGACACACTGTATGTCTTTTATTATGCAAAACAAATATTAGGAAAAATATAACAACACTTACAATGATAATAAGGTAATATTTTATAATAGAACTGATAATATTATTTTTTAAATTTTAACAATCTGTGATTAGGATTAGCATGTAGATAATAATTGTTAAAGTGTCCTTAGGTTTTTTTTAAATTCCCACACTAATAACATATTCTTTTATGGAAATGTGGAATTTAAAAGGATTTTCAATACAACAATAGATGTAGAGATGCCGGTAGTCAATGAAACATTTTTTTTTTATAAAAATGTATTTTGAATTACTACATAAAATAGCTTTTTAAGTTGAAAATTATAATTTGGAAATGGAAAGTTATTATTAGACATTGTCTCTGGCTTCTGAAATTAGTAAAATTACGCTTGTGGGTTTCAAAATTAGTAAAATATCACCTCCAACTCTCAGTATTAGTATTTAAAAGAAAAATGTCGTTTCCTATCTCTATTATTTTAAAACTTATTAAAATTTTTGAAGACGTTAATAATTATTAAAAGATGAAGAAATGAAATTGAAATAAACCTGTTGACTGTAATTTTAAAAATATGTAAAGTACGTATCATATGACTGTTATTACTATCAACCAGCTGATCAAGTGAGAGTGTGTAAGAAACAACTTTATTAACATAAGATTAACAACAAAAACATTCATCATAATCATAAATAAATTAATTCAAGACGTGAAATCGGCTAGTGAGTGTATTTTTTTGGAAAAATTACGATGACTCAATCATCTGAATACTTAGCCTAATTTTTTCAGATCGTAATTGAAAACCTTGAATTCATTTTAATTATAGGAACCACAAACCAATTAAATAAAAAAACAAAATTATCTTTTGCCCCAAGAAATATCCGGTATATCCGCAAAACGAAGTGAAATTGTGAGAAAATAAATTGACCTTCGTCAAAAACTGTATTCTAGTGAGAATAATAGTGATCGGTCGAAAATAATTTGCGCTAATTATTGATGATTTGACTTTCACTCTTAAAAATTGCGTTACAGGGGTACTAATAATAGTCCTCAAAGTACACTTGAGAATAGATAAATAAGGCATTGTTGTTTTATGTAATACGAAGCGTCATAATAATTAAGTAATTTCTTTTGTACTCGCTGTACGCATTTTTGTTCTGCTCTAAAACGAATTCTGAAGAGAAATTAAAAAAAAATGTTATGGAAAATCTAATTCTATGTCAATGTTAGATTACTTAATAGTAATAGAGGTGTTCATGATCGGTATTGGCACACACTTTTGCATAACATTTCAAGATGTTTTACTGAAATTTTATTAAATTGCTTGATAAGTAAAGAAAAGTGGGTCGTTTTAACTCATATCAAAGACTTTTCTATTGAAAAAAGTCAAATATTTATAAATGGTTTAAGTAAAATTCGCGATCTTTTTCCTTTATATGCAGATTTTGTTCACATTGCTTTCTAAATAATATCTATTTGGAATGAAATAAACATTCACTGTTGTTTTTTATCAAAATTGCATAAAACTTGTTTGACGAGATAAAATTACAAATTGTAAAAATAGAAAATTGATTTTTTAAATTGTGACACGCTGCTCTCAAAATTATGCTAAAATATGCCAAATATTTGTTAGGATTGTATTAATTTAAATAATAATTGGAATTTTGCAATTATTAATATATTTTATTTGGTGATATACTGTTTTACATATTTAGATAAAATTTCCGGACACTAATTATCTTTTTGGAATTTAGAGAAAATAAACTATTTCTTCTAACTTGTTTATATTGTTGAAATACTAAAATAAACAGTAGAGTAAAATAAGATATAACATTATTAAATTAATTGCTGATTAGTGTTATAAAAGTTTGATAGATTTGGCAAAGTGTGGCAATATTATAACGCCCAGTTCGTTCCTTATTTAGATCTAAAACAGTTACAAAATTTTAAAAATTTAAAACAAGTTTTGTTTAAATTGGAAACAAAATTAGGAAATTTGAATTGAATTATTTTTTGATCTTTGTCGACGTTTCGTTTTATTACATTTGAGGCTTCCTCAGAGCTTAAGTTTGCAATTATTATTTTACGTTTTATAAAATCCAAAATCATAAAATTATCTAAACTTAAACCTTCTTTTACACTACCTCTTTACCCCTTCACTCCCATTTTCTAATATTGAGAGCCGGAAATAACATTTTACTAGTTTTGAAATTTGAAGACATTATTTTACTAATTCTATAAGCCAGTGATTATATTTAATTTAATAAAAGCAAGATGACATGGTTTTTGTAATTTTATAAGCTAAAAATGAAGTTTTTTACAATTTTTTTAAATTGTTAAATACAAAGACAACATTTTTTAAAAATATTAATAACAGAAAACGACAGTTTATTAATATTTGAGTTGGGGGAATTAATTTTACTAATTTTAGAAGCTAGGGGTAACAATCCTTATCTATTTTTAAAACAGTAAAAGCAAAAACAATATTGTTTTGTAGTCTTAGAAGCCAAAGATAATACTTTTTACTAGGGCTGTAAAGGCCGATACCTGTTTTTAGGTATCGGGTATCGATACCTGCAAAGTATCGATACTTGCCAAAGTATCGAGGTATCGGAGGTATCAAGGTATCAGGGGTATCGAGGTATAGGAAAGTATCGAGGTATCGGAGGTATCAAGGTATCGGGGTTGTCGAGGTATCGGAAGTATCGAGGTATCGGAGGTATCAAGGTATCGGGGGTATCGAGGTATCGGAAAGTATCAAAGTATCGGAGGTATCGGAGGTATCGAGGTATCGTAAGTATTGTGGTATCGTGGTATCGGAAGTATCGGATGGCGATAAATAAATATTGCATCAAATAGCTTGTGAATTTGTTCGTTTTCATCAAAATAGCTTGTGTTTCTAACATCCAAAGCACTCTGAATAGGATATTCATTTATAGCCACTCTTTATCAGGTATCAAAGTATCGGAGATATCAAGGTATCGGAAGTATCGATACTTTGATACCTGATTGCAGTCGGCATCGGTGTACGATACCTGAGCAGGTATCGATACCTTCTTTAAGTGTCGATACTTTTCCCAGCCCTACTTTTTACTAATTTCTAAAATTAGTAAATTGAAAAGCAATATTTTATTTAACTTTGGAAGCTAAGGAGATGAAGTTTAGTAATTCTGAAAGTCTGAAGACGCAATTTTGCTACTTTTGTAATTTAGTCAAGGTATTTCTTATCAAATTTTATTTAAATCAATAGGCGACAGTACTTTACTAATTTTAGAAACTATAAATATTTTTTACTAATTTCTAAATTAATTAATACAGAACCGACAATTTTTCTAATATTGGTAGCAGGAAGTCGCAGAGATAATAACTAATTTTTCAATTATGAATATCAGTAGAGCACTGAGTTTAATTAACATGATTTTTGCAACATAATCAAGCAATTTTACTAATTTTGAAAGCCTCTGCTTTACTAATTTACTAATTTTACTAAGTGTAGAAGCTAAAAACATTAATTTTATCAACTTTTTATTTAGTAAGGTTACAATTTTAGACATTTTAAAATAGGAAGAGTATTTTACTAATTTTAGAAGCTAATTTTAAGTTGCATTTTTACTAATTTTTAAAATAATAATTATAAAAGTGGCACTTTTATTTCGTAATGAGTTTGTTGACTTATTAGTGGAAATGGTTGTTTAAAACGGGAGTAATAAAACAATTTGTTTACCTCAACGTTTCGACTATTACTTCTTCAGGCAGTATTAATTAACAATAATAATAAATTAATACTGACTATTGGTTGCGATATTTTATAAATAATTTCTACTAATTTTTAGATTAATAAATACAAAAATGACTTTTTTTTCATATGACAATATTTTTCTAATTTTGTAATTTGCATTAGCAAAAATTATGTCACAGCTTTCTATAGGATAAATTTTATTAATTATATTGTATATCAAAATTAGAACTATTGGTGTTAATAATTGAAACTAGATTCCCAAATTTAGTCCTTGTAAAATTTTTAAATAATAATTTGGTTTTATTTTGGTTGCAGATTAGTAAAAATTTTTTTCGGTTACAAGAGCTAACCAGATTAATAAAAATAAAATTGTTGAAGATGAAATAATTAATTTCAAGAATTATAAGCAAAAATTTTTCAAAAATAAAGACTTCTTACTGAACCTGTCACATAACTATCTATATAGTAATCATTCCTAAATATTTCCTGTAATAAAATTACACACCAATTTGTCAATAATTGGCTGTATATTAAAAATATGGCAAAATTGAAATTTTTTATAGGTATTTCGAAATATGATATAAATTTGGTCTAAGTGTTATAAATCTAAAAATTACCTTGAAAAAATTGATTTAATTTTATTATTCAATTAATTATTGTATCCTTGCTCTAATAACTTTCATACCATATAAAAAAATAGCTCAAAGGTAAATTTTGTTACAGTAAATACGAGAATATAACTATATCTAATAAAAAAATAATTATATTTTTGAAAATTTATTAACAGGATGTCATTTTGAATTTCTTTAATTAATTTAGTTCCTTATCTAGTTATTATCTTAATTAATTGAAGCAAACGGAAGACAAAAAAATGTACAACTGTGTAAGCAGGAAAGACTGGCAGTTGCGACTTTCTTGCAATTTTTTTTCTAATTTGTTTTAAATAATTTTTTTGTTAGCTACTTACCACTATAATAAACCTCATTCTCACTCCACTATTTACCCACTACTAACCTCGGATTCCTTTTACAAACTAGCGTGCAATCTCCGGATTCTTCCAGTTATATACTCATACCAAAACAAGAGACAATCCCTTCCTTCCGGTCTGGCTGCATCCGCAAGTGCATCTATATTCTCTCTGAATACTCAATTTGGTATAAAATTTATTCTTATTTAGACAAAAAATATAAAATAACAAACTTTCTTATTATTTACATATTAAGCACATTATGTTGTATAACAAGTCTAGATTTTTTAAAAAAATTTTGAATCAAACGGCATTTGGTGTAATAAATTAATTTTGTTAATTGTGAAAGCATAAATGTAATTATTGTGAATTATTTAATACAGATAAAGAGCCTGGTCAGTGACATATTAGAAATCCTAGATATTTCCAAAATTTCACTTTGTCACAATCAAGTAAAAAAAAATCAAATTTCAGCTTGTGCCAGATGTTCGTGATTTTTGATTATGAAGGCTAAGGTTAAACCGGAAAAAAAGAACTTTCTCTAATCGATCGTGATTACACCGTTTTGCACTAAACTGTTAATCTGTTGCTAATTTAGTCTTTTGTTATCGCTTTAAGAGCTCTGTTTAAAATTACTTATTCAATTGGTACTTGAAGATCTTGAGAGAGATTACATCAATTAGCTTAAGGCGTGGAATGCATTCGAAATTTTATCAAGTCATTAAAAAGGTGTTATATGTGATGGCTATAACACGCAGTATAGTACAGTGAAAGCTGGAAACAAAACCAATGTCCAGTTCGTTTTATCTTCTCTGGACAAACGTGACGTGAATTTTGTCATGGGTTTTTTTAAACTGAAGATATTCAAGTTGTTTCGTGACAGTTTTAAAATATTGCGAATAATTGACAAATAAAAAAATAGGGGACAGAACAGGGCCGGAGTTAGCGCCCCTAGGTTAATCTTAGTCTGCTCCCCCTCTCTTATCATATCATTTCTCCTGCCTTAATAGACTTCTAAGAAAATTTTTTTGAGAAAATGATTTTTCTCTGTTATTTCGAATTAATTTAAGCATTTAGTCCACACTTAAACTAGTTGGACTAATATTTTTTTTTAAATATTTAAACTGTTCCCAAACATTCTTAAAAATATATATATCAATTACATGATGTTGTTATCATATTTTTTTTAAGTTTATCTCATGGACTTATCTCCTGTCGTAATAAAATTATTAGAGTATGCCTTAATCTACGACGTATAGCTTTGTGTGAATTCGACATTTGACAGAACACAAACGAAACATTTAAATAAGAAAAATATTGTAATTTTGGGAATTAAATTTCAGAAAACTTTGTTGCTGCAACAAAACTCAGTACAAGGAATTATACCCAAAATTATAATTTCTTAGGTATTGAAGAAAAATGTGAAGATAGAAAGAAAGACAGAAGATAGAAAAGTGACATTCTTAAAACATACGTTTTATGTTCGTTGTGTTTAAGCCACGATGTAGAAAGAGATAGCAATAAGAACGTGAATCTTTATTTGCGTTGAAAGGTTTTATTACAAAAAGGGATAAGAGTGTGAGACAGACTCATTTTACTGATTAGCATAATTGATTTTGATTTGAAACTTTTTTTCTAAAAAAATATTTTATTTATTTATTATAATTTTTTTGTTAAATGCGTCCCTTTTTTTGGCGCTTTCTTTTTTCTGGCACTACTAGGCTACAGCCCTAAATATCTGTATAAAACGTTTTTGACAGTTATGGTAGTAATGTTTTTTATTTTAAATTTATTAAATAAAACTATAGTGGTAGGCCTCTATTTACTTATTTGCGCTGATGACATTTATACAAAGTCATTCCAATGCTAAAAAGCATGCGATTGGAAAAAATAAAAAGTATCTCTAGATGGCACTATCTGTCGTATTGTAAAAACCTGTAACATTGCTAAATAAACAAATTATTTGTAAAAATTTAATAGAAAAATTTGGCGTCTTTAAAAATACAAACAGATATATAAATGTATAACACACTTCACCATTTTTTTTTTAATGTAAACAAGAAATTCAAATTTAACAATTAATTTGATATAATTTGAAGAAAAATGTTTTTATCTAAGTTCTAAAGCTACAATTACAGTTTTCATTCTCGCGTGATTGGAGCATTTTTAGTTCCGCTCAAATTGAATGGTCTGATTTGTCATAACTGTCAATCAACGCAGACGACGAGTTACTAAAAAAATTATAAAAATTTTAGTAATACAGATTAAAATCGAAACTGTATTAGTATTTACTACAGATGTTGATACGAAAATAAGGAGTGTTTTTTTGCTAACAAAATTTGTCAAATAATTACAAAAAAGGCTTTTTAATACTAATAGTGTAACTGTTTCTTAGACAAAACTGTTAAGGACTGCAAACAGTTAGTTTGCTAAAAAAACCAGCTATTTTTCACTATTTCGGTGAGTTTTTAACATATAGCGTGTTCCAAAATTCGCGAATGAATTCGTTGTCAAATAGGTTTTAATGGTTTCAAGTTAGCAACACGAGAAAAATTTTTAAAAATATATATGTTTTGACAGTTTGACATTTCGTAGAATAATATAGATCTTAATTTTATGCTAATGTGGTGGTTTAAATATTATTTTATCATATAGTTTTTTTAAACAAAATTAACTATAAAACCAAGATGTATGTTTCGAAGTTTATATCTTGAAAACTAAAAAAAAAAAAAAAAATTGAAATTTTTTTGTAACTTTCCAACCTTAAGGAAATACATTTTGTTGTTTGTCAAATTTTGGGACATTCTTTATTTATAATAAAAAATTTAAAGTGCTTAATAAAGTCTTAATAAAAAAAATTAAAACTTACTATGTTTGGTTACCAATTTCAAGATTTGATTACTTTGTTATTTTTTTTATTTTTATGTTTAATGTTTTTTATGTATAGTATAGTCTACTTATAAAATAGGCTTTTTATTTTATCAATAAAAAACTTTAATTTCATTTTATGTTTTGCTCTAATTTTGTAAAAAAAGTGCTTCCTTTATTTAGTAAATTATTTTTTGCGCGTTTGGTTGTTTTTTCCGACGTAGAAGTCCCAGGTTGTTGTAATAGTTCACCAACATCGCTGTGTAAAATTTTATAAGCAAATTCAATTTTGTTTTGGAAGGAATCTTCCACGTAATTCTTGGCCACCGTTGATGAACGCCACCCACCATGTCTTTTTAGTCCCAACACATCAACTCCGTTATTCGCCAAAAGTGTACCCGATGTGCGTCGAAACGAGTGTCCAGTAAAACATTCAGGGGCTTGAAACTTTAAATAATTGAGCCTTTTCCTGTGACTTGCCTAGTGCATTTGCCATTTCAATAGTTCAGAAATAAATGATCTGACGTTGGGTTGCTTGGTCGAATTCTTATGTATTTTCGAAGTATTTCCAAATAATGAACTGCTTCATTTTCTTTATTAATAACTGTGAACGTTCGCTGAATATTCGTTTTTGTATTTTGAATATTTACTATAAACATTTCTTCACGTTCTTCTATGTCACTCATTTTAATATTGTACAATTCCTCTCGTCTACAAGCGCCCGATACTCCCAATATCATTGCTACCTGCAAATATATTGTTTCTTTAGAACTCAGATGTACCACCTCATCATCTACAACATACCTTTTGAATTAAAAATTGTTAGTCTGGTGCTTCATTCAAGAATTTTTCCATGTCTTCTTTGGTAAAAATTTTAGTTTTCTTAGGACGATATTCAATATTTTTTCTCTTAAGATAAGTAATTAATGTAGCAAACTTAGAAATATCGATAGCATCATGGAGAAAAATTGTACTCTTCAGCATAGAATACTCCGCCCATAAACTGCCTGAGGCCTTCAAGTGTCTACTTCTCACCACAAAATACGCTATTAAGCTCTTTTCATTTACAGAAATCTTCTTTGCTTCACGCCATTCCTTAAACAACTTGTATGTCTGTTCATATCGGGCTTTAGATTTTTCTGGAATTATTGCCGAACATCCTTCTTGCCAAGCGTCTTCTAAATCGTCCGGTAGATCATCACTATCGCTCATATTTGCTTCGAAAACGGAACCACAAAACAGAACTATGTAGGAATGATTGTATCAAAAAGACAATTTTACTTGTTTGGAACAAAACCATAGCAACCATGGAATAGCCACCCAAAGTTTTCAGTTTCAATCTTTCCGATTATCACAAATGTATTGATATAAATTATTATTATTATTATTCTAGAAACTTCAATCGCACAAAAAACGTTTTAAGCATGTCGAACGTTAAGGATTACTGTTCTCAGACAATAATTGGAGTCGTCGCTTTGCTTCTCCTCCAAACAATTGTCTTCGAACGGTAAACATTCCTTACCGTTCTCCATACTTAACATACTATTTATTGTATCTATAAAAAACTTTAATTTTATTTTATGTTTTGCTCTAATTTTGTAAAAAAAGTGCCTCTTTTTTTAGTAAATTATTCATTGTTTTTTTACCAAAGGGACTGTAAATAATTAGGACAAATATATTATAAAGAAAATAACTGCTTAATAAATTAAATAGTAGTGCGGACTAATGTCGATACTTTGGCCTACATCTATTTTTGGAAATAGAAGCGTATTGAAGTAAAAAATTTTTAAAAAATTAATTTTTGGATTTTGATTTTTAATCATTTAATTTTTTTAGCAATAAGTTAATTAATTTTTTTATTTTTTAAACTTTTTTATTATTGTAAAATTAGCCATTTTCTTAAATTTTTTGTTAAGTTAAATCAAAATTTGCTTTTTAATTTAATTAAATATTTAAAATTAAAAATGTATAAAATTTTGTAAAAAGCAAGATTGCAGACTTAAAACATTTTTTTTGATAAAATAGTAGTTGACAGCCAAAAGAATATATACAAATTTTGTGCAATAAAAGTATTTAAAATACAAAAGTGACAATTTATTTAAAGTAAAACTGTATTACTAATTTATGAGTGAAATGAAACAAATAAATAATTTAACATAGCATTAAAAAAGTGATTATGACCTTTTGAAAAAACAAAAATTGTCAAGATGTTAGAGACCAGTAAAACAAAGTATATTATAATTAATTATATAAAAAGTTCTGCGATTTTAGCAGTTCTATTTCTACTTTTTAAATTAGTTTCTAAAGCGATTTAATAAATTGTGTTTTGCCTATAAACTGGGCGCCTTCAAATCTTTATACAGCAAATATACTATAATCAGTACAGCTGTGTTAGGACAGTGGACTAAATTAGTTAGGGAATTAAACGCTACAAAAGGTAATTATTTATATAAATTAATATAAAGAAATGATAATATTAGATAAGTAAAATAATCAATAAGTCATTAGTGAAATATTTTTTTTAAATTGCTACGGCTATTACAATTATTTCTTGCAAAAAATGGAAAAAGATTAGTTAAAACACCAAAATACTAATTAAATTTACTGCCTTTAGTTCAGTGTTTTATTTTGTTTTTTGTGTTATTTCTCTCACAAATCAACAAAATTTTTATTTTGTCATTTATCATCTGAAGAATGCTAGATCTGTATTAAAATTAATTTAAAATAAATTAATTTTCTTAGAATTTGGTCGTGTTGTCAGTATTTTGGTGATTTATTTGGCCAACCACACATAAACAACTATTTTATAAATTCTGCTATTTTTATCGACAACACAAAAGTTGGTATTACACATATATAGATTCTTTTTAATTTTTTTTTAAATTTAAAAACAGATTAGAATTTTGCCTCATTTGTTGTTTTTGATTTTTTATAACAATTGGAGCATTTTTAGTTAATCTTTCAAATCAACATTACAATAGTGTAGATACTACCGTGAGAGCAAAAATTTGCTGAAGCATGGCAAGTTTTTTAAGCGTGATTCTTATTTTTTCTTAATTTGATTTGTCTTTATATGTATTTATTATTTAAGAATTTATTTATTCTGTACTTAACATAACAAAAAATAGAAAAGAAAGCAGACTTGCCGACAAAGAAAAATAAAATCACAAAAAATACAACCTCTCTGTGGACAACAAAAGATTAAAGCCTAATCAATTTTAATGGACACTCTAGGAATTTGAGACTCAGTTTTACGTCTTGTTTTAATAGATCTAGTGTAACAGTAGTAGTAGAAGAAGGTTTTGATAACTACTTCTGATTTGCAAGTTTAGGGACAGTTTGTATATTTATTGATCTAATAAAATATTATACATACTTATCTGTTTAAAAAAAAATACTGACAAAATAACTAATCTTTTAATCGCAAACTTGGGATTATAAAAAGGTGGAATCATAATTATGTTGAAAAGTACAAATGCACTTATTTTTTTTTAATTAATGATAGGTACAAACAACTCAACAAAGTGAATTTCATACACTAGTAATTGTTATTAATTAATCATTAAATTAATTAGGTAGATTATCAGTAAGTTTGTGGTTTCATTGTTAGTTCATGATTTTTAATTATTTTTTATGGCAATGGCAATGTATTCTTTAATTCATAGGTGGACACGCATAATTGACCATACATAACTCATAAATATTTTTTTTTGAGTTATTTGGCAAATTTTAAATTAGTTTTTGAGATCTTTCTTAAAAAAAGCTTTGTAATTCCTGCCTTAATCCTCAAAATTATTAGAATATTGCCCTTGGAAAAATGAAATTTTTGATGGCAGCTAAGATTAGTAAAACTACTTTTTTAGACTTTAAATTTAGTAAATTGTCGCTTCCGGCTTCCAATATATTGGAAAAAAATTTTTGCTTGTATATTAATTAATTACGAATTAGTAAAAAAATATTTTGGGTCTATAAAATTAGTATAATACGGCTAACTGCCGTATATAGACTTATTCAGCAGTCAACAGTAAAAAACCTTCTTCTTTTTTAATATTTATTATAATTAGTCTAATTCTATTTATCTGGTCAAAATCGCTTCCCACCGACTCATCTCTCCTTATCAAACTGCCCACTGGACGCCCGAGGGCAAAAGTCAAGTGCGTAAATTCATTCGTGAGAACTGAATATTGACTGAAAGACCGAATAAATCATTTCAAGCTCAGTGAAAATCGTCGATTTAACATTTAAAATACACATTTCACGGATGATGAAATGAATAAAATTGAGAGGAAACATCGCAGCTCATTATCTGATATCCGTAATTTTATATTGTTTGTTTTTGTTGGTTTATGACAATGAGAAATGGAATGTTAGAAAATTAGACCAAAAATTATTTTCACGCGGAAATAGAACAGATTTATTGTAGGAATTACCTTCAACTCAAATTTGACTCGATGAGTGTAAAAATAATCGCTTTGCCAAAATATGTGCATAAATTTGTGATAAAAATCAAAACTAAAACAATAAAAAAACACCTAAATAATTAGGTTTTTTGTTTTTAAAATTATAATTAATTTTATTTATTTTGTAACAACAGTTGTTATAATTTAGTGTTATTACAGATTTGTTGTAATTATATGCATTATCGTTAAGCATGACGTTCTAAAATCTCTAGTCTAATTCTAATGTATAATAAACATATTTTTTATTTAAACAATCTTGCTTTAGTAGAGATGAAAATAAAATAGAATTCTAAGCCAAGATAAGCAAAATAAAATACAAAATTTTTAAATAATTTGAGGTCCTCAATCTGTAAACTGTACTTACCATTTTTGATACTTAATATAATATTTAGAACATTTCTATCTAATTTGTCGTATTTTATTTTATCATGGTATTAAATTTATAAATAATGTATTTTTTGTAATTTTTTTGTATTGCAATGTTTTATTCTTTTATTACTTCTATAATTTGCAAAAATGTTTTAGTAATATTAGAAACCGGAAGCGACATTTTACTAAATTAGAAACCAAAGATACATTTTTTTTTATTAATTTTTAAAATTAATGAATACATAAGTATTTTTTTCAGCAGCTATAATAAGATTTGGAGATGACAGTGTTTTAATTTTAACATTTACTAATTTTTAAAACACTTTTTTAAGGTCCGGAGAAGTAATTTGACTAATTTTAGAAACTCAAGTTATTTTTTTTATAATTTTATAATTTAAAATTAATGAATACAAAAATATTTTTTTTAAAATTGCTGGTAGAAATTTTAGATAACAGTTCTCTAATTGCAAATTTTACTAAGTTTAAAAGTCATAGATATTTTTTTACTAATTTAGAAATTTCGAGAAGTAGTTTGAGTGAATTTAAAAGCAAGCCACAAGATTTATTACTAATTTTAAATTAATAACGGCTAAGGAAACATTTTACTAATACTTTTAGAAACCAGAAGCGACGTTGTACTAGTTTTAGTAGCTATAGATAATATGTATTACTAATTTTAAATTCCCGAGAGGTAATTTGAGTAATTTTGAAGCAAGGCATGGTATTTTTCACTAATTTTAACTAATAACGGCTCAGGAGACATTTTATTTGTCTTTTTAGAATCCAGAAAAAACATTTTATTAGTTTTAAAAGTCCAAAAATTTTTTTACAAATTTTGAAATTAGTAAAATGAGAAACATTAGAGAAACATTTTTTTCAATTACTAGTAGAAATTAGAGGTAACAGCTTTCTAAAAGTAATTTTTATTAATTTTAGTAGCTGTAGATAATATTTTTTACTAACTTTGAAGTCCCAAAAAGTAACTTGACTAGTTTTAAAAGCAAGCCACGAGATTTCTCACTACTTTTAATCAATAACGGCTAAGGGAACATTCTACTTGTACTTTTAGAAACCGGAAGCAACATTTTACTAGTTTTAGGAGCTGTAGATAATATTTATTACTAATTTTTAAATCCTGAGAGGTAATTTGACTAACTCTATAAGCAAGGCATGACATTTTTTACTAATTTTAACCAATAACAGCTATGACGACGTTGTGGTAGTACCTTTAGAAACCAACAACGGCATTTTATTAGTTTTAAAAGTCCAAGCTATTTTTCACTGATTTTTGAAAGTAATAAATAGAAGAAAAATATTTTTTTAAAAATACGAATGGAAAAGGTAGAGGTAACAGCTTTATAAATGCAAACTTTGCTAATTTTAGTAGCTGTAGATAATTTTTTTTACTAATTTTGAAGTCTCGAGAAGTAATTTGTATAACTTTCAAAGCAAGCCACGAAATTTCTTACTAATTTTTAATTAGTGAAAACAAAAGTGGGATAGTTTTTGTAATTTTTAAAACCGGTAATGACATTTTACTAATTTTATAAATCGTAGATAATTTTTTACTAATTTTTAAAATTAATAAATACGAAAGCAACATTTTTTTAATAGAAAGGTAATTTGACTAATTTTAGTATCAAGATACGATATTTTCGACCAGTTTTTAATCAATAAGGACTAAGGCAAAATTGTTTTTGTAATTTGTAGGAAGTTAAAGTACTGCAAGCAGCATTTTACAAATTTTAGAAAATTTAGATATTTTTTTTATACTTTTTAAAATTGATGTTTTCTAATTGCAAATTTTACTAATTTAAGAAAGCATCGGTAATATATTTTATTTATTTTGAAATTAATAATTACAAAATTTACATTCTTTTCAATATTGGGAGCTGGAGACGGCACTTTACTAGTTTTAAACTCCGGAAAGATAATTTTACTAATTTTAAAAAGCCTTGTCTAGCGTTTATATCAATTCTTATCAATCAATAAAGTTTGTTTTTATAACTATACAAGCCAGAAGTGATTTTTTGCTAATTTTGGAGTTCAGTAAAATTACTTTTTACTAATTTTTATATTAGTAAGTAGCAGTAGCGCACACAGAAAATATTTTTATACAACAAATTACGTTAAGAAGTAATTAATTTTTAGAATTTTGAGCAAGAGAACATAACACGTTGTACGCGGCTTGCCTGCAATTATCTTAATTGCGTTCAGGTTCTGGCTTGCTTATGAAATCTGTTTTACTATACTTCCTTCGTGAATAATTATTAAAACATTTAAAGAATCGAAATACGATGTAAATAATTATTTTTTTTGTAAATTGCAAAACTTGACTAACTCAAATAATGTAAATTTCGTCGCACCAAGTAAATATTTTGCAACTTGCGATTAAGAGATAATTTGTTAAATTTTCGTAATGACAATACTCGTTTATCACTCGATAAAGATAAGACAATACAGGTGAGTCGCGTGAAATAATCAGATAGTGTCACATCACCAGCCGCAAAATCCACCATTTTCTCGCCGAAGAAATCCTCTGTACGAATGCTGATAACAAAGAAAAGAGAAGAAGAGAGTGGGGCAAGATCCTGGGGCAAGAGTGTGATAGTGAAAATCGCGCAGTTTCAACCTCTGAGCGGCGAGGTCCGGTTGTGTAGCGATGGAGCCGAAAGCGAGATCCACGCTACACCAGAAGTTCATAAAGCGTCCGGATTCGCTCCAACTAGAGCTTTTGCCAATCCCGGAAAATGGACCTCTGGCTAAGTACAGTCAAAGCTCGATTAGTTCGATGCATGTGGGATTCAAGGACCTTACTTATACAATCAAGGAAGGATTATTTCGAAGAAGTAAGTCGAAATGCATGGATTTTTTATTTTAACTGTGTTGATGGAGATGTGATAAAGCACAGGTTCGAATATAAACACAATTATGAGCAGCGAATTTGTCACGTACATGTTTGTGAATTTTGATTTTTTTCTCATTTTTGCACGTTTTTTTTTTTTGACAAAATTAATGTTTGCTATTAATTTTTTTTATTGATTTAGGTAAGTACCTACTTAACAAAATTTATTTCACGACATTTTTATTTCGTCTTTAATATTTGGGTGTGTACAAGTAGGACAGAAATATATACAAAGGTTATAGATTTTTTAAAGCTGAGTGCTTTAATTTAATGTTTTCTACATGATTTAATTTTTATTCGTAATATACAGGGTTGTTATACATGTTTATACTCTAAGTCAGCTATGATTTTAATATAAAATTTGTTGTGTGCCGCTTTAAAATAACATGAATTTTAATTAAATAGCAGCATTAATACAATAATAGCAGCTGTAGCGTATAATTGGTTGCATAATCGTTAATATTTTAATTAAATTATAATAATTTTCTTATTAAAATTAATTTATCTACAATTACCTTATAACTAAAGTTTTATCCACTCTTCCGAACCATATAAAGTAACACTTTATCCACTAGTGGAATAATGAAATTACTTAATTCCACTAGTGGAATAATAAAAAAATATTAATTAATATTATTAATATTGACATTAACATTTACATTAATAGACATTTCGTTTTTTGTTTTATTATATTTCACTTCGTTTCCATTAATAAGTAGCTTGTAGTTGTTATCGGTTCCAGAACGAATAGTAGTTGTAGGAATAATGGACGTCTCGTCAAGCTTACAGAATTTTCGATATAAGTTTCTGCTATGGCGAGCTCCTCCACCCACCATGTCGTTTAATTGTTGTAAGATTAGCACCTCCAATGGCAAGTAAAGTTGTTGAAGTGTGCCTCATACAATGGCCGGTATAAGCTTCTGCGTTCGTCAGATTTAAAAACGAAGCAACTTTAGAAGGAACTTCCGACAAAGTGTTAATTTCAACAGGGTTGCGATGTACATTTTTTAATAGCGTATTGTAAAAAAATCTTTGAATGGATAACTTCTTCCGACGTAAGGATATGTATTTCCTACACTTCTCCACAGTGTTGATAGAGAATTCTTCTTCTATAATTGTGAATTTTCGTGGAACGCTCGTATTGGTATCTGGTATCGAAACAATCCGAAATGCGCTCCTGTCTTCTACATCGCTGATTTTCAAATTTGTCAGCTCACAGCATCGACAGTCACCAGACACCTTCATTAATGCAACCTAAAATATTCCAAAATTTATTATCTACAATGTCTATGTAATGACAAAGATTACCTTGATCATGAAATATTCTTTATCGCAAGCCCTTGTCAAAAACTCTTCCACGTGTGCTCTTTCCAATACTGCAGCTTTCTTCGGCCTGTATCCTCTTGACTGATTCTTCAGATAAGCCATGAGCTTACTATATTTTCCAATGTCTATGTTTTTATAGACCTTTATAGCGGTCTTCAGCATGGGGTACTTTGACCACATGGATGAAATTGCATACCTCTTCTTCAAATTTAAAAAATACGCTAGCAGAACTTCCTCATTAATTCTCATTACCCCCCGTTCTTCTTCCATTTATTAAATTCTGAAAATACTTTTTTCATAATGTTCTCTGGATTTCGCAGGCAATAACTGGCGAGTTGCTTCTTCAGTTTCCTCAAGAATTGTCTCAGGAACAGTATCACTTTCTTCTATTTTCACCAACTTGAACAGCGTTTTGTACAAATAGAGTCGATAAACAATCTAAAATAAATAGCAACAATTTAACACCTTTCATGTTTTTTACTTAATTTCCATATTTTTGAGGTGACATCCGCTGTCAGAGTGTAATGTCAAATCATTTTTTGATGACATGAGATGAAATTTTGGCAATTCTGATTTTAAATCGCTGTAATTGTGGATAAAACGTTATATTGGATTCGTGTTTTAGTCGCGTTTTATCCACTTAAGAATATCAAACGCTTGACTGTGTCTCGCGCTTAAACATTCTTGCGTGGATAAAACGCTGTCTAAAACACTTATACAATAAATAACTATTATTTAGTTATTTGGGAAATGTTATTTATACAGTCAGTTTTGACATGTTTTAAGGACTTATTGATAAACTCTCAAATAACCATAGAATACGTTATATAACCTTAAAAAAATTTTAATCCAAAATGTGCTTTTATTAAAAAATGTTAATTACAAAATTATTTAAGTTTTTATTGAAAATGTTATTTACAAAACCAGTTTAGATATGTAATAATAATAAATGAATTCGATTACATCGTTAGTTACGTAAAGTAGCATTTTAGGTCACCTATTTATTAAAAATATATTGAGAATAAAATTTACTTTGTCGATGAAATCAAAAATTTTGAAATTTTGTACATAAAACATTATTATACTTGTAAGAAAAATCGGTCATTTCATAACTAGTTACGTAAATAACTATTGTTTTGTTAATATCTGTTACACTACCGTTCTACTCGTAATTATACAAAATTTTAGCAGCGAACGTATTTATCAGCTTGGCCCATCTAATCAATAATTGGGTAAAAGCAGAATTTGTAGCACAATAGTAACATGCAAAGTTTGACGTTTAGTTATGAGAATGGAGTTCCTAATTACAATTCCTGTTTCAGATATTGAAAGTGAAAATAAATATTTATGCACATATATAAGTCAAAATGATAATTTTTAAAGTCAACATACTCTCTGAAACAGCATAAACCACTGAAATAAATTTTTGGAGATGACCTTTGATGTCTCAGCAAATACTGGACGTATTTAGCTATTGTAACTAGTAACAGACAGTCAATAGACAATAGCAAGTCAATTACCCTTCTAAGGATAAAAAATTGTTGCAGCTGTTTGATAATTTGATAAACACCTGGTTGATCCACTTGATAAAAAATCAAATCGATAAAATTTGAACTTCCTTGGTGAGGGTAAACTCGCTAGATTTTTTATTGTAAGAAAACAGCAAACATCGATAACTATTAATAAATCAGCGCAGTTATATCGATTCTCTCTGAAATGAAAAATTTTATTATTAACAACTGTAAATAAGATCAGACTAATTATCTTCTGCCGACAACACTTGAACTTGGTTTGACCCTATTTTATTAATTAAAAGGGACGGGCTTTTATTCACTACACATTTCAAAGATATTTAACTCGTTCTTGAGTTTCGCATAATTACCTACAATTATAATCTTTCTAATTATTCATTTGCTTCAGATTGATTTAAATTGAATAAATATCAAGTTATTTTCCAGATATATTTATCTTGAAAATATTTTTAAATAGCCTCTATCCACCTCATTTACTTTAATTAAATAATCCTGTTGTGACTACAACAATCCACTGGTGTGCCTAGTCTGACTGGAAGATTTTTCAAAAGGGGACTAAGAATTTTAAAAATTGTTTTAATACACATCTGTTTTACTCCTACGAGATCTACGTAGTAACATAATTAATATTGTTTTTACTGTTTTATAATAGCAACAATTAAAGATTTGCAACAATAATAAGCAACAAAAAAAGGAATATAAAGAGAAATTTAATTTGTCATATTTTTTGGGATTATAATCCTGCGGTTCTGATAATTGTTTAAATATTGCCTCTAGTAAATTGTTGTTTCTGATTGTTTCTAAAATTAAATCACTTTTCTAGATTTCAAAATTAGTAAATCGTTGCTTCACGCTTTGAAAAGTAGTAAAAAAAATTTCGGCTTTGAGAACATGGTTGTCTTTGGTTCTATTAATTTAAAATTGATTACAAATGTTTTTTCTAGCTTCTAGAATTACCAAAATTACGTTTCTAGATTTCAAAATTGGTAAAATATTACCTCCTGCTATCAATATTATAAAAACAACGTTTCTGGCTTCTGAAATACGTTTCTAGATTTTAAAATTAGTAAAATGCTTTTAGTAAGTTGCTTTATCTGCCAAAATTATTAAAATTTAAATATTATTAAATAATTATTATAAATAATTGCTTCTGGTGTCTTTAAAAACTAGTACAATTACGTCTAGAAAAACGTTTTTTTAAGTTCATAATATGTGAGGAAAATTGTCGCTAAATTGACATAAAAGACTAGTTTCAGCTTTCAAAATTAGTAACTTGTTGTCTCTTCTTTTCAAAATTTATAAAATATGGTTTTTGTTTACTAAAATTGCGTTTCTAAATTAAATAATTAGTAAAATATTGCCTTCTGTTTCAAGGCATTTGAAAAATATGCTATTCTTGTATTTCTGTATAATTTAAAATTTAAAAATAAATGTTGTCTTTTGCTCTACTAATTGTTTAAATATTGTCTGTAGTAAATTGTTGCTTCTGATTGTTTCTAAAATCAGTAAAATGTTCTCTCAGGCTTACAATATGAGAAATACCACTTTCAGCTTACAAAATTAGTAAACAATAGCTTCTGGCTTTTACCGTATTTTTTCTCTCTCATTTAAAATTATTAAAATTACTTCTCCAGATTTCAATATTAGTAAATTATTGCCTCAACTCTTTAAAATTAGTAATATTTTGCCTCAGCGCTCAAAACAAGGTTACTTTTGCCTCTATTAAGTCAGAAGGTAATTAAATTATATTGTCTTTAGCTTCTAAAATTACGTCTCTAGATTCCAAATTTAGTATAATGTCTCTTCTATTTCCTAATAATAGAAAAACGTATCATTTAGGTTTTGATAAGAACTGATAAGAAATATTGTCTCTCACTTCTAAAATTATTAAAATTACTTCTACAGATTTCAAAATTAGTAAATTGGTGTCTCAGTTTTACAAAATTAATAAAATTTTGTCTCGATTTTTAGAACATGGTTTTTATTGTCTCTATTAATTAAAATTTAATTAGAAATATTGTTCCTTTCTTCTAAAATCACGTCTCTAGATTTAAAAATTAGTTTCGCCTTTCAATATTAGAAAAGCATATCATTCTTGTCTTGATAAGAAAACTCGTCCTCGGTTCTCAGAATTATTAAAATGTTGCTAAACTGTTTCCTCTGAGGGATTTCCAAATTAGTAAAATTATATCTCCTGTTTAGAATTATTAAAATATTGTTTTACAGCTATTAAACTAGGTTTTTGCAATTGTTGGTTTAGCAAACATTTTAAAATTTGTTATATTTATAACTTTTAAGAATTTTTAAGAACTTTTAAAAGTGGTTTATAACAACATAAGTAGATACACAGATCCAGTACTTTTGGAGCTCTGATTTACTTGATTTATACTTGCCAAAAACAAAAACTATTTACTGTTATAAAAATAATTTTTAATAGTAGTTTGTGAAAAAATTTCAATTAAAACTAAACAATTATTAGGAATAAGTCGACAATTGCACCTAATCACACCAAACACCTTTTTGAGAATAGTAACATCGTTACCGAAAGGCGTGTCGCGTGTAAAAGGTGTTTGGTATAATTGGGTGCATGACATTGACACGCCAAGGAGATCCAGCAAGATGTTAAAAACAAAGGTATCATAATTGATTATCAATTTTGCCAACGATAACGCCACAGATTTCAGTGATTGTCAGTTAAATTTTAGAGTTCAGAATAGAAGAATTCAGAATATTTTCAATTTATTTTTGCTCCGAAACTTTACGATAAATTAAAAAAAAGAAAGAAACTCCTAAATGAATAAATATACAGTTCAGTTAATGTTGAAGGGTAGTCAGGTTTGACTGTAATTATCTCATTATCGACCTTTCTTACACATAAATTTCTAATAAACTCACTGAACAATCAATGAATATTTTGTCTAGAACAACCCATATTTTCTAATTTCCAGGACCAAGAGACCTTTTACATAAAGTCAATGGCGAATTTTCAGCTAGTGAATTAACAGCAATAATGGGCCCTTCCGGCGCTGGTAAATCAACCCTTATGAATATTTTAGCAGGATACACGTAAGTTATTATATATTTTACGGTATATACAGGTGTTCTTAAAATAGTTTACAAGAAAAAACACTGTAAAAAGAACTTATTGAAAACTCTAAATACTCAGAGAGAATACTCAGCTTGTAAAATACGAATTTTTTATCAAATTTTTGAGTTATTTAAAAAAAAATGAATTGGTGAATTGCTTGTATATAATTTTTGGGATATCTTGTATAGCTAATTACACCAAATAATTTATTTATTACACCTTATCTCATAATAATAAATCGAAAACCTTGCTGATATTTTGGCTGCACTTTTTTTTATTTATAATTTGCAATGAAAGTAATGATTTAGCTCGAGGTCGGCCTGATTATGTAAAATGCATTCAAGCAGTGATAAATTATGATCCATTGTTTCAGTCATCTACTACTACAAATTAATTAATTTGACTATTGATTGGTTTTTCGGTAGCATTGAATTGTTTTTAATTAGCAAATATTAGCTAAACAATAAATAAACTAAATGATAAGAAAACAAAAAAGTGATTCACTTAAATAGGCCGAAAATAAATCTTTCAAACTTTATAAAAATTGGTTTGTTGAATAATTTATTAAATTACAATTTTTGTTCCTGCTATCAGTTATCTTAACCTTGACATTGTCAAAAATCTTTTTTTTCTCTCTCGTCATGAATTAAATTAATAATCTTAGTCAATTCGAGCGCATAAAATTGAATTGTTGTTTCTCTAATGCAGATGATGAGTTTCGTTGAGTACACATGCACCGAATGCTACAATATTGATCTAAATCGAGTGCAAGTGTACTCAGCTGAAAGTGTTGTTTGAGTACGTTAGCACCGAGACCACATGGTTTTCATTTCGCTTTGTCTTGTCATTTTTATTTAGGAGGTCGGGAGTAAGTGGAAAGCTTCTTGTAAATGGAGAAGACCGCGATGAAAGTACTTTTAGGAAACAATCATGTTATATAATGCAAAATGACAATCTTCAACCATTACTTACTGTACATGAAGCAATGACTGTTGCTGCAAATCTTAAACTTAGTGCTAGAAATACTCACAGAGAGAAGCAATCTAGGGTAATTTTTTGGGTGTGAGTGAAGTTTATGATAGGCCGGGTCTGGATGTAGAAATTGTGATGTTGAAAACGTGGTCAAAGTTGTGTAATTCGAGAATATGAGAAGAATGGGTCAAGTTTTTTTTTATTTAAGTGTCTAAAATCTAAACTGTTCAAGAATTTTCTACAATTTTTTTTCTATAACACTTTTTGTAGCTTTGCCCAGTTATACATCGTTTTAAAATAAAGCCAATAAAGCGAGTTCTAAAATTATTTATCTTAACCTTTATCTGTTAATTAATAGTTAATTGATGCTTATTACAAGTCTTATTTTAGCTAACTTAAAAACGTAATTTTAACCGTTAATTTAACAATTATTTTCTTAATTGTTAAATTAACGGTTAAATTTTATTTATTTATTAAAAAATGCTATTAATAAAAATGGCAATTTTTTGTTTTTAACTAGCTAGAATCAGTTGACTATTAGAAATTATTTTTAAGCCTACTGTTAATATATAAAATAAGATTTGATTGTTAATAGTTATTATCGCCAAGTAAATAAATATCTACAATATCTACGTAACGGTTGATACAATATGAAATTAACAGTTATAAGTCCATTTTTAACATTTTACAAGTTAGTACTAAAGGGTTTTTCAATAAGGATGGGTCGATGTTAAAATGGAATAAAACAAGCGGTGTGTGAGGTATTTAAAAAAATCTTTTTTTATATGAAAAGTCCATGCATGCCTTTATTTATGGAATATAACATCGTTCAAATGTCCGCCGCGACTTCTAACTGTGGCATGGATCCGAGTGGAGCAATTTTGAATGACTCGCTCGCATAGATCTGGCTGAGTTTGACCGATGGCATTGGTGATATTGACTTTAAGGGCATTGGTCAATTGCGGCTGATTGGTATAGACCTGCGACTTGAGAAAACCCCACAAAAAAAAATCTAGCGGGGTCAAATCGCACGATCTTGGTGGCCAATTCACGTCACTTTTGCGAGAAATAACTATGCCCTCAAATCTTTCATGCAGAACGTCCAACGTGGCGTCTGCTGTATGGCACGTAGCCCCGTCCTGCTGAAACCACATGTCGTCTACCTCCATATCGTTTAATTTAGGGCAAAAGAAATCTGTTAGCATCGTTCTGTAGCGCTTGCCGTTGACGGTGATGGCCTCACCAACGTTATTTTCAAAAAGGTATGGACCAATGACGCCACCGGCCTAAAATCCGCACCAAACAGTAACTTTTTGTGGATGCATTGCAACTTGCTGAACCTCGTGTGGGATAGCGTTGTCCTATATACGGCAATTTTGAGTGTTAACGTAGCCATTCATCCAAAAATGCGCCTTGCCACTAAAGATGATTTTTCGACCAAATGTGGGGTCTTCTTCTAAACGCTTCCAAGCCCAGTCAGCGAACAAACGGCGTTGTCTATGGTCATTAACTTTAAGCTTCTGAGTCAATTGGATTTTGTACGAGTGTAATCCCAAATCCCGACGCAAAATTCGCCAAACTGATGTCTGCGAAAGGCCGAGTTCCTGTGCACGACGCGGAATTGACTGCCTCGGGTTTTGGTGTACACTTTCACGTACGGCAGCAATATTTTCGGCCGATCTAGTATTTCTTTGACGACGGGGTGTTGGCTGATTGTTTACCGAACTCGTTGTTTCAAAATTGGTCACCAAACGCTGCAGTGTCGATTTTGAAGGACCATCGTGTCTTCCATAAAATGGGCGCAACGAGCGCAATGTTCGAACTAACGAACAGTCATTTTGATAATAAAGTTTTATCATTTGGACGTGTTGCTCAATTGTGTAATTTGCCATGATAATTTGGCATCAGTGACTGAACAATAAACACCAGATTACACAGACACTACCAAAAAAACATGGCCGCCACAGGGTGCCAACATCAACCCATCCTTATTGAAAAACTCTTTATAATTAGCCCACTCTGAAATTTTTATGTTAACAGTTAATTGTTATATTGTTACATTATAACTATATAACAGTTACTTAAGAATTTGGTGATAACAGTTACAAAAAAATTCTTAATATTTTTAGACATTTTACATCATTTACATGTTATAAGCTAAATAAAATGGAAAATAAAATCATCGGCTAGCTAGCACAAAGAACTATTGTTTACTATTACAATAATATTTGATTACTACAAAAAAAATGTTGGTAGTTAACACAGTTACTACCTTTTATCTAATTTACTATTTTGGCACAAACAATAAATAAACAGTTATTACTAATATAACAATAAACTTAACATTGGCTAATTAGTGCAATAATCATTAGCAAATTTTCTAATTATTGACGTTAACATTTAACTGTTAATTAAAATGTGTTAATTGACATCTATGAACTATGTACATTTTAACAATTATTTTAACTACAAAAACAAGAATTTAACTGTTAACTTAACAATTACTAACGTTAACAAAGATGCTATTTTATAAAAAGAGAATAAATAAATATCTAAAATAGCAATTTTGTGTTTACTAACAAAAATCAGTTAACTATTACAAATTAGCTTTAATATTTATTACTGTTGTTAACAGATAAAATAACATTTATTATGAATAAATAAATATCCATAGTACGTAAATTAACAAACAAAAACAGTTAATGCAAAAAGAAATTAACAGTAGTAATTATACCTTTAATATTTGAAAAGTTAGTATAGGTATACAAATCCAGCTTGGCATGTGAGATGCGTAGAAGCGGAAAAGGAAAGACATACTACGTGCTCCTTCTACATTACACTTCGCATACTGGGTTTCAACTGAATTTTTCCACCACGACAACACTCAGTCTATTGCCCCTCTAACCTTCACATGTCAAGCTGAATTTGTTTTACTATACCATGGTTATTGAACTGTTTTAGTTAATAAAGTGTTAACATTAACATTTAACTTTTAGTAAAGCAGTAAAATAGTTAATTGTGTGCTGTTAATTGTGAAAATAACGAAGATAACTGTTATTTGTCAATTTTTTGTTAATATTTAAATAAATAAGAAGTTAATATACTAAAATTAATATAATATGTTAACATTTGAAGTAAATAAAAAAGATAACAATAAATTAACTTATTTTTTATTTATTAACTAGCGTAAATAAAGATCGATAATTAACATTTAATGGCAAAACCAGTTAATTTATTTAATTACAAATTTTACTATATGTTAACGTTTAGCTGTTAAATAATAGCTATTTTTTAGTGATTAACTAGCATGAATTAGGTGAATATTCTAACCTAATATTACAACTATAATATTATAACAATAATACAATTAACTTATTGACTGATAAGTTAATATAATTATCTCTTAATAAAAGAAATAACAGTTTAGCTATGATTATTGAATGTTACGTTAAATGTTATTTAACAAACCGTTTTAAAATATTGTTATAATTTTTTAGTTAAGACTTCAATTAAAATTTATTAAAATGTAGTATTTAGCTATCATCTATAAAGGATAAGTTTTAAAATTATTAAAAAACCTTAATGATACAAAATAATTTAACAGTTAATTAAATGTTATTGTGGTTATATCAATAATTTTAACACTTGAATAGTTTGCTTAATAAATTTTAAAACTATTTGTGTTAACATTTAGCTGTTAATACAGATGGTCAGTAGTTAATTAAAGTACTTTTAACTGTTAATTTATTAATTAATCAAGTTTGTACAATAATAATTTGTGAAGCTTAAAATTATTTATGTTAAAGTTTAGCTGTTAACAAAGTAATAAATGATTTTAACAAGTTATAGAAATATGATTTTAACCGTTGATTATTTTATGAAAGTAATTAACTGTTAGAGATACAAATATGACTTGGTGGACTTTATTTTACAAGAATTTAATTGCCTTAATCACCTTTTTTTATAATTTTTGGTATTTTTCGTCGTTAAGAATTGAAAGAAGAATTAAATTTTTATATGGCAGTAATTTTTTTAATTGTTTTGAAAATTTCTTTAACCGAAAATTTTTATTTTGTTTGCTTTACTACTTTGACCACGTTTGTGACGTCATGAGCTTGACCCGGGCTTGTTGGTACTATTATAAGCTTCGATATGAGAATGTTTGGTTTTTAATTTTTGTTTTTTAGGTAAAAGAAATTTTGGAATCTATAAATTTATGGGGGAATAGAAAAGTGAAAACGTGTTCACTGTCTGGAGGGCAGAAGAAGCGTTTATCGATAGCTTTAGAATTGTTAAAAAATCCACAAGTTATGTTTTTTGATGAACCGACAAGTGGTCTAGATAGTTTAACATCAAAACAATGCGTTAAACTATTAAAAGATATAGCGTCGACTGGTCGAACAATTATTTGTACGATTCATCAACCAAGTGCCATGATTTTCGAAATGTTTGATCATCTTTATGCGGTAGCTAATGGTTATTGTATTTATCAAGGAAAGGTTGAAGGTCTACTGCCATATTTGGAACAAAATAACTTGAAATGTCCACCGTATCATAACCCAGCGGATTACTGTAAGTAGAGAGTAAATTCCAATTTTTTTTTTTGTTTTAATCGTGTCAAGTGTTGTAAGTTTTTATAGTTGCAGTCAAATTAGACTCTCAGAGATAAAGTCAAACTTATCAATCAGAATTTGTAATCGGCATTGTTTTATTTTTAGTTAAATTAAACGCAAAGGTCTTTGTCTTTTCGACAAGGTTGTTAACACTTTTTCCTGGTTATCGAGTCGTGGGATTAATGCGTGTCTCTTTGTACTCTTTGTTTACATCTGACGCATTAACTTACTCTTTTCATAATTTTTTTATAATTTTATTTGACACTTTAAGACACAATAATTAAATTTAGTTTGTGTATCGTTAAATAAAAAGACGGTTATTGCACTTGAATTTGTTTTTTTATTTAAATTATTTTTTTAATTCAGGTTTTTCCGTCAAACCTTCATTTGGAGTATAAACACGTTGACGGAAGGTAAAATTAACATGATTTAGAGATCATATTACAAGTTGTTTGACCTTACTTCTGTAGGTTACTGTGTTATTTTTTTTGTTTTATTTTTTGACAAAGGAAATGAGTACGTTCGTATTTTGATTAAGATCAATAAACGATCAATAAATAAATTAATGTCGTTCCTTGTTTTTTTTTGTAATTTGTACTAAATGTGTTTTCAAATTTGTATCAAAAAATTCGCGTATAGTAACTCTGCTGTGTGTTGTGCTTTAAATCAATTTTACATTTGAAATTTTGCCCTTAAAATAATAAAATGTTCATAAATGTTTTATTGTTTTTTGATAATTTTACTTTCAATTTTTTCCAAAACTGATGGGCGAATTTCTTAAATCAAGAACACTTGAAAAGAGAATTTTTGGATTTGGTAGTCGCTCTTGCTTTGAAGGTCGAGGTCATTCCCATTGGTATTACCTTAAAAACATGTCTCTTGTGAGAACAAAATCGACTTTTCTGAGTGTTTTTCGGAAAAAAAATTCTTTGCGTTACTCTGTAGATTGATTACTCATTTATTTCTATTTCTCATTTTTATAGTTTTTACATTTTTTATTTTTCAAAATTTTTTTCTTTTTCTTAAAGGATTTGTTTTGTTTTTCTAGAATTTTTCTTGCTTGTTTATCTTTTATTTGTCGTTTTTAGAATCGTCTTTTGTTTTTTTTGAGTTATCTTTAAATTTGTGTTTTTTTAGGTGTCTTTTAAAAACAGTTGTATTCGCTGTTCTTCCTTTTTTTACGCGGAGAAATGTGATTTTGAAAAGAAGCGTAATTTGTCCCATTTTCAGTCACTTTTTGATCTTCTCTCACTAACGAAGACTTTTATTTAAAATTATTTTTTTTACTTCTAAAATAATTATTTCTTTACTAGAAAGAGACAATATTTTGCAAATTACCAAATTTTTGCAAATATTTTTTTGTTGTTCTAGTTATCGTTTTTCTAAAAACTTTTGTTTTTGGCTTTTTTATTCTTCTAGAATTTTTTTGTTTGTCTCTTTTACAATAGTCCGAATTTACCGGATTTTTTAGAATCGTTTTTATTTTTTTCGAGTATATTTAGTTCTTATTTTTCAAAAATTTTTTGTCTACTGCTCTTTTTTTTCTTCTAGCTGGCGGTTTTTAATTTTTACAAAATTTTTGGATTTGTTTTGTTATTACCTACATAAGCTCTTTTTTTGACTTTACTTCTTCTAGACGAAATTTTGTTTTTTTTTAATTGTCGTGCTTTAGGTTTTTTTACAATCGGTTTTTGCTCATTCCGAATTTTTTTTGCTTGTATTTAGTTTGCGGTCGTTATTTTTTAAGCGTTTGGAGAACAATTCTTAGTTTTTGATTTTTTTTCTTTCTTTTTTAAGCGTCGTTTTTAAACTCTTGTACAAAAAAAATTTCTAAGAAAGTTTTTTATTTTTCTAAAACCTTCTTTGGCTATTTGTTTTTCTATTGACGTTTTTTAACTTTTTCTAGATTTTTTTGATCTTCTTCCACCAATTGTCGCTTCTCAAATTATTCTTCTTTTCAAAAAAGTTTTCGCCGTTTTTTTAAGCTCTTTTAGAAACTTTTTGTTGATCTTTCAGAACCTGAATCTTCTTTTCTTATTCTTTTCTTCCAATCGAGGTCTTGCAACTTCTTAAAACAATTTTTTTGTTTTTTTTTCACACACGTCAGTTTTCAAATTCTTCTTGTTCTTATAAATGTTTTTTTTTGTTGATCTTTTATAGAATTTTTTTAGTTTTTTTGTATTTTTTCTGACTCTTTTATTTGAATCTTCTGTTTTCTGTTTTGTAGTTTATATTTTAATTAATTATTGGCTTTTTTGTCACCTAAAGAAAGAAGAGAGAGAGTTTTTTAGAAAATGGCGTGCGGAAAAACTTGGGTCAGTTCTAGTCTTGATTTGAATCTTTTGGGACTCTCTGTTAGTGGAGTTCAATTGAATTCAGACAATTTCCGAGCGATTTATGTGTGATTAAGTTGCTGTAAATAATTATAATAAATTATTCTGTTAAATTTCTCTTTATTTTTAGTCATCAATTTCTATTCTTTTTGCTATTTTTGAAGAGATCAGAGCTTTGTCTAATTTTTCTAATTGTTCTTTGATTTGTTATTTGTTATCTACTATTTTTCTGTTAGTGGAATTTTAAACTGATGAACACGTGCGTTGTTGAGGGAGAAGTTAGTTACAAATATTACTAACAGAGTGCGTGTTACATAATATGTCTTTGTTGTTTATTTTTGAAGTTTTTTAGTACATACTTCATAAAAAAATGTTTTTAATTTTTCGTTCTTAAGATGTTTATGTTTCTTATCCATTTTTTCCGTTTTTTTTATTCTTAAGGTCAATGTAATTAATATAGGGTGTTTAAAAAATATTTGTTTCAGTGTTGGAAGTGGCGTCTGGTGATTATGGCGACTATACGGAAATACTCGTAAAAGAATCAGAAAACGGCTTAAATCAAGAATGGAGAAAAACTCAAGATAATTGCGCACATGTCCAATCATATGAGCACATAGGTTGGTACTCCTGATTTTTAATTATTCAAAAACTAATTACTATTTCTAGATAAATTAATGGAAAGTGGTCAAATAACTCCAGTCAAAGCACCTCCCATTCTTTTTAAAAAATTCACAAATGGCAACACCAAAGATACGAGTTTTTGTAGCAATAATCAATATCCGACTTCTTTCTGTAACCAAATTTATGTATTGCTCAAAAGGACTTTTTTATTGATAAGTCGAGACAGAACTTTGACATATTCAAGGATAGCAACACATTTAGGAATTGCATTTTTTATAGGAATACTTTATCATGGAATAGGAAAGGACGCTTCGAATGTTCTCAATAATTTCAATTTTTTATTTTTTTCTGTTATGTTTCTTATGTTGACGGCGTTTAATTGTGTCACGACGACTTGTAAGCGACTTTTTTTCAGTACCAACATTTACTGAAATATCTTATTTCAGTCCCTTCAGAATTACCAATTATAACAAGGGAACACTTTAATAAATGGTATTCACTGAAGTCGTATTATCTAGCAATAACACTAGCAGATATTCCAATACAAGTAAGGAAATAATTTTCGAAAATCGCACGGCTTTATAGAGAATTAAAAAAAAGACAAAAAATATTTTAAAAGCTAGCGAAGGTCAGGACCGGCTCGAGGTACGAATCGAGCTACGTTGATTTGTTCACGTCGTTGCTTTTTAGTAATAAACTATTCAGGGTGCCTACCTAGCAGAATTAAATTCCCTGACATTTTCAGGTTTTTCAGACGTCTTCAGCTACTGTTTTTTGTGTAGTGTATCCATCAACAGATTGAACATTTTTATAAAACATTTAAATATTTTAAAAACCAGGGACCCGGTCCCAATTTTTTTGTCTAGTTATTGACGTTTTGCAATTTTTTCTAGAATTCTTTTCTGATTTTTTCACCAACAGTCGTTCCTTCAATTCTTTTTTTTTTTGTATAGAACATTTATCGATAAATTGAATTTTTTTTAAAAATCTTAAGAATCAGAGACTCAAACCTTTCTTAACTATATTTCTTATACTTGTTGTCGTCTTGCAACTTCTTCTAGAATTTTTTGATCGTCTTCTTCTACCATTAGTCTTTTCTTTATTTATTATTTTTTTAAAACGCCTTCTTGAAACTTTTTTGCTATTTTAGAACTTGAATTTTTTTTGTTATTCTTTTTCTTCCAGTCATACGTCTTTCAACGTATTAAAACAATTTTTTTTGCTTTAATACCAAATGTCATTACTAAGGAGCGGATCCAATGAGGGAACAAAAAAAGGCTGTGCAGCCGTCTAGCTAACTAGTCGCACTCGCCACGCGAAAAAATCTTGAAACTTGAATTGGTCGATTGCGGTAGTAATGACGTGCTTACAAGTGATAAGCGTGGATCTCGAACACTTACAATTGTTTAAAATTTGGACATCTGTTTTTTAAAACAAAACTTTATTTAAAATTAATTATTATATCTATAAAAATTAAAAACAAATTAAAAAATAAAAATTGGTGTTTTAAAAATCACATCCCAGTTTTTGAAGAAAACGCTTGAATTAATCGTACCCGCAGAAAGCGATCAGTGCGGCGCCTATGCGCGTGCCCTTCAAATCCCTCCTTGTATCCGATCATTAGTCATTACTCAAATTTCTCTTGTTTTTATAAACGTTTTTTTTTGAATTTTTTTAGACGTTTTTAGTTCTCATTTTTTTTGTATAGTAGATTTATCGATGAATTGATTTTTTTTAAATATCTTAAGAATCAGGGATTCTAATCTTTCTCAGCTATATTTTTTCTACTTATTGACGTCTTTCAACTTATAGAATTTTCTTTGTTCTTCTTCTTCTACGAATAGGCGTTTCTTCAATTATTCTTTGTTTCTGAACGCCGCCTAAAATTTTTTTTGCGTTTTAGACCTTGAACTTTTTTTTCTAGTTGACGTTTTTCAACGTCTTTAAAAATTTTTTTGCTTTTTCAAAAATAGAATCTTTTGTTTTTCTTTTTTCTTTACCAAACGTCATTTCCCAAATTTTTCTTGTTTTTACAAACGCTTTTTTTCGATTTTTTTAGACGTTTTTAGCTTGTATTTTTTTGTATTTAGGTACTCAAATCTTTCTTAACTATATTTCTTCTATGTATTGTCATCTTTCAACTTCTTCTAGAATTTTTTTGATCTTCTTCTTCTACCATTAGTCGTTTCTTCATTTATTATTTTTTAAACGTCTTCCAGAAACACTTTTTTGCTATTTTAAAACTTGAATTTTTTTGTTATTCTTTTTCTTCCAGTCGACGTCATTCAATATCTTAAAACAACTTTTTTTTTGCTTTTTTCTAAACGTCATTCTTTAAATTTTTCTTGTTCTTACAAACGCTCTGTTTTAATTTTTTCAAAATTTGTCTTACAGTTTCTATTTTGTTGTATAGGATATTTATTGATAAATTCATTTTTTTTAAATATCTTAAGAATCAGGGACTCAAACCTTTCTTAGCTATATTTTTTCTACTTATTGTCGTCTTTCAACGTCTTCTAGAATTTTTTTGATCTTTTTTTCTACCATTAGTTTCTTTATTTTTTTAAAACGCTTTCTTGAATCTTTTTTTGTTATTCTTTTTCTTCCACTCGACGTCTTTCAACGTATTAAAACAATTTTTTTTGCTTTATTAAAAAACGTCATTTTTCAAATTTTTTTTGTTTTTACAAACGTTCTTTTTTGAACTTTTTCAGACGTTTTTAGTTTTTACTATTTTTATATAGTACCTATATTTATCGGTAGTTTAATTTTTTAAATATCCTAAGAACCAGGAACTTTTCTTAGCTATATTTTTTCTACTTATTGAAGCCTTTCAACTTCTTCTAATTTTTTTTGTTCTTCTTCTACCAATAGACGTTTCTTCAAATATTTTTTGTTTCTGAACGCCGTCTAAAATTTTTTTTTGTTTTTTAGAACTAGAACTTTTTTTTGGTCTTCTTTTCCTTCTAGTCGACGTCTTTTAACATTTTTTTTTGCTTTTTTCTCAAACGCTATTTTCCATTTTTTTTGTTTTTACAAGCGGTCTTTTTCAAACTTTCTCAGACGTCTTTAGTTCCTAATTTTTTTGTATAGTATATTCATCAGTAGATTGAACTTTTTTAAATATCTTAAAAACCAGAAACCCATTTACGTTACGGTTTTAAATCATTGAAACAATTTTGATTTTAATAATAATAATAAATGCTTTTATTAAATAATAATAAATTCTGTCAGGCGAAGTCTAGGTAGACGCTACTTCATTTAACCTCCAAACATAACAGAAATACTTAAACTAAAGAAAAAGAAAGCAGAACTAAAGCTAAAGCTAGAAAACAGAGATAAAATAAAATAAAAAAAACATTAATAACTAAATACAATTAAGACTCAACTAAATAATAAAATTTTACTTGTTTTTTAAAATATCCTACTGGTATTGATTTTAAATGATTGGGTAAGCTGAATAACTACAGAATTGTAGCTAAAAATCTAGTAAAAGATTTTGGTTCTCGGTAGTCCAAAAAAATTAAAATTAGAATATGGGTTTAGATTTTAGTTCCTGTGTACAAAAAAATATAGGTTTTGGTTGGGTTTCGGTCTGGTTTTAGGTTTAGAATCGGTACTTTTGTAGTTTTTTTAGACGATTTTCATAAAAAAATTATTGAAATTATTAAATTTTCTTTCACTATTGACATAATTCGTATTGTATTTGTTTTGATATTTTTTTAAATTTTAAATTCTTATATTTTGCCGTGCGATTTTCTTTTCGTACACTGAGTACTTCTGTAAATTTTTTATTCGTGTATTTCTGCAGCTTCAAAATAAATAAAAATAAATATTTTGATTTTTCAGATGGTGGCAACACTGCTTTACGCAGTCATAACTTACTTCCTCACAATGCAACCAGTTGAAGCTTTTCGAATATTTTCTTTTTTGTTTATGTGTATTCTAATATCGCTGGTAGCTCAAAGTTTCGGTCTTTTTATCGGTGCCATTATGGATATTAAGGTAATCCTCCTGAATCACCTAACTCGAATTAATTTTCGAAATTCCAGAATGGAGTTATATTTGGTCCATTTTGTTTTCTCCCATTCACCATTTTCTCTGGATTTTTTGTCCAATTAAACGATTCGCATCCGTATATGAGATGGTTGTTTCACATATCATTCCTGAAATATGGTCTGGAAGGACTTGTTTTATCAGTTCTTGGTTATGACCGTGGGAAATTACCTTGTAATGCCGATTATTGCCATTTTGTTTATCCGGAAAAGTTTCTGGATCAAATGGATATGGAATATGCTCAGTATTCAACAGCTGTGATTTTTATGTTAAGCCTAGTTGCTATTATCAGAATTGCAGCTTATTTTGCCTTGAGCTTACAAATCAAAAAACGAACGTAATTTTTCTCAGAATTTCTTTTAAGATGTGTTCAAAACGAAATGTGATAACTGGTAGTTGTATTTTATGTTTCCTAGTCTTAGAAATAAATAATTATTGATTATTTCAATTTTTGAATGTTGTGCACTTGTAAAAGCTTTGATAGGCTGATTTACAGTTTTCTATAAATTTACATAGATAATAAACAATTCTAAAATATACATCTACTTATTTCTCTCACCTAGAATTTCTATTCATTACAAGTTTTGTTAACTTCAAATCAATGTAGTATGTATGTAGAGTCACTGGAGGGTAATTGAAGCTTCTACAGCTGTTTTTGGAAGAAAGTAAGGTTGTTTTGGGGAACAATACAGCATCTGAGTTTGTCCTAAAAGGGTAGAATAACATTTTTCTAAAGCTACCACTAGAAGGTCCTTTTTTACGTTTATTACGCCAGCTTTATAACTGCAGTTGCGCTTTAGATTTGCACAAAAACACAATTTTAAAAATATACATTTGGTTTTATTTGGTTCAATGTTCCAACAGTTTTTTTTAATAAATATAAAAATAAAATAACACAGCCTTACGTCCTATAAGTTACAATAAATAATAAATAAATTACCGAACTGCCATCAGTTTGTATCTCAAAAGAACATAAGCAACAATTCTCAAAAAGAAAAGAATGAGGACTAATGCAATGACATCATTTCCAAACTGATCTCCTTTCATTGCGATATCTTCAAGCAGTTTTTTCGGGTATTTATAGTGGCAGTAGGCATCATCTGGGCACCAAATTGTCGCTCTATCAAGCCCATAAATAGCCCCAACAATTCCTTCAAGACCGTATCTCAAATAAGAAATGTAACTTCCCCAATAAAGATAACTCGGAAGATCTTTAAGTGTGACACCAAAACCGGCAAACATCATCATGGGAACAGAAAGAGTGGGTCCCAGGAAGGTACCATTCTGTTTTTTTAAAAAAATGTTAAAAACGGGATGTGGTAGGTGTGTTGGTTACTTACAACAACGTTGAAGACGGCTCCAACCATCAGACCAAAACTTTGGGCAACGAAGACTACAAGAAGGCTTATGATGAAAAACATAGAGAAGCGGTCTCTGTCCATTGGTTGCCCTGTCATGTAGTAGATTATTACAGTGAAGACAACACAACAAGCAATCTGGAAAAAAATGTTTAGTAAAAATTTAGAGAGGGGAAGGAGGGACTTACAGAGACTGGAATGTCGATTAGAGTTACAGAAGTGTAGTACATTTTTAGGGAGTACCACCGGTTGAAGTGCTCTTTTATCAAGATGGACAGCTCATTGGGGACTGAAATATATTAATTTAGAATTAATTAAGACTGCCAATAATGAAATTCGACAATAATTCTTATGAGATAATGAAATTTTGGTGGAAAATATGTTTTAAGTAGAGATAGGTAAATTGTAAAAGAATAGTGATAGGTAAAGCCTAACAAACCGGGGTGAACCTTTCTCAATTTCTTTGAAACTCTAAACTAGATCTTAATAAACGTCAGACCAGTCGAAAGATCTCAAAATTCTCTATTATTTTTATTTTTTTTTGTAATTTTTTAAGCTTATAATTTAGATTTAGAAAGAATAATTAGAAAATTAGTGACTTTTGACTCAATTACTTTATTGCTTGTGTGATTGTCTGTGCAATAGATAGAATTACCACAGAAAATCAGAAAAAAATAGAATTAGTGTTAGTCCAATTATTTTTTTCACTAAAAACATTAGAAGAAATTAAGATGAGGCACCACAGGAAGGTTATGAGGGAGAGAAGAATAGAAGAAATTATCAGAAGATATACTGTAGTAAAGTAAGAACATAAATGATTCGACTCTTCAATAGAAAAACGAAAAAGAAAGGTAGCAAAAGAAGATCTAGAATAATAGAAGATTAAAAACTTTTTATTAAAAAAAGATAAGCAGCTAAAAAAATATCAAAAAACAAGATTATGTAATAGATAAAAGAAAAAAAGACTAAGAAGAAAAACAATTTTTTGTAAGAATAGAAAAAGATAAACCGATAAAAAAGTAAAAGGATTTAGAAAGTAAGATGAGTTGGTAAAAATAGTAATAGACTAAAGCATAAACGACTTTTTAGCATTTGTAGAAATAGAAAAAAAAAGACAGGTACAGTAAAAAGAAAAACGGTTTTTTGAGTAAATAATATAAAGAAAAACAGGTGAAAAAATTAGATAGCGGTCTAATTGAGAAAAGCAGAATGAAGTTAAAAAGACTTTTAGTAAAAATATAAAGAAACAAGTATTCAGCTTTTGAATAAGCAAAAGAAGGCTTTTAAAATTTTAGAGAGAGAGAAGAAGAGAAGAAATTAGGAAAAGATATACTAGAAGATTAAAAACTTGAATGGTTTGGACTTTTAATAAAAACAGAAAAAGAAAGACAGGTAAAAAGATTAAAAAGCGAGACCAGATAATTCGTAAGAGCGGAAAAAGACTAGAGCAAAAACAATTTTTTCATAAAAATAGAAAACGAAAAGCGAGTAAAAAGGTTAAAGGATTTAGAAAGCGATTTTGATTAGTAAAAACAGAAAGAGACTGAAACATAAACAACTTTTTAGTAAAAAAAGCAGAAAAAAACTAAAGCAAAAATAATGTTTTGATAAGAATAGAAGAAGAAAACAGGAAAGAAGGTAAAAGGATTATGCATAAAAGGCTTTTTAGTAAAAAAGATAAAAAGAAAGACAGGCAAAGAAGATTTGAAAGCGAGATTAGGCAACTGATAAAGGCAGTTAGTAAAGGCGTTTTAGTAAAAATATTTTGAAAGCAAGATTAACTAGCAAAAGCAGAAAGAAATTGAAGTTTAAACAATTTTTAGTAAAAATAGAAGAAGAAAGGCCGAAGAAAGAGATTAGAAAGCGAGATCAGGTGATTAACAAAAACAGAAAAAAACTAAAACAAAAACAACTTTTGAATAAGAATAAAAGAAAAAATTTAGAAAGCAAGATTAATTAGTGAAAGCAAAAAGAGACTAAAGTGTAAAAAGCCTTCTAATAAAACATATAAGAAGAAAGGCAGGCAAAGAAGATTTGGAAGCAAGATTAAGCAACCGATAAAAGAAGTTAGTAAAGGCTTTTTAGTCAAAATATAAGGAGAAAAGCAAGTGAAAAGTTAAAAAGATTTAGAAAGCGAGATTAACTAGTAAAAGCAGAAAGATGCTGAAGCATTAACAACTTTTTAGTAAAAATAGAAGAAGAAAGGCAGAAGAAAGAGATTCGAAAGCGGGATTAAGTGATTGGTAAAAGCAGAAAAAAACTAAAGCAAAAACAACCTTTTCATAAAAATAAAAGAAAAAATGCAGAAAAATAGGTTAAAGGATTTTGAAAGCAAGATTAATTAGTGAAAGCAGAAAGAGACTAAAGCATAAAAAGCCTTCCAATAAAAAATATAAGAAGAAAGGCAGGCAAAGAAGGTTTGAAAGGGAGATTAGGCAACTGATGAAAGCAATTAATAAAGGCTTTTTAGTAAAAATATAAAGAAAAATCAAGTAAAAATTTAGAAAATAAGACTAATTAGTAAAAGAAGAAACTAATAAAAACCTATAAAAAAATAGAAATTAGTCAATAAAAAAAATATTAGAACTAAACTTGAACTTAGTAATAGAAAAAACCGGAAATTTGGAAAAAAGCAATTACCCCAATTTTTAGGCCAATTACAAAAGGGATCAAAAGCATATTTTTTGAAATATCAGTGTTTGAAACTTTGGAAAAATTTTGTTATTAAATTTCAAAAAATTTAAAAATGTAAAAAATTTATTTTAGAATGAGTTTTAGAGAATTAAATCTTGTTTCTTGCTATGTATGCCAATTTAAAAATTCTTTGTCTTTATTATAAACAAAATAAAGTGGACAAAAAATAATTAATATTAGTGTTAAAACAATTAGAAACAACAAATATTTAGCATTTTTTTGACACTGATTACAGTGTTTTATATTTACCCTCAATTTGTTTATAAATAACAAATCCTTGACAATTTCCGTAATTACTAATTAAATAATAATAACTTACATGTAAGAATAGTCAGCATCATCGTTGACATCATATGATGCATAAGAATAGAAAAAAGTAAATTATAATTATCCAAAACTTTAGTCCCATCTGACCCAGCTTGCCAGTACAAAGTTCCCAACATAAGACCAACAGACGCGTTTACCATCAAACGCATATAACTCAAGGTCTGTTAAAAAAAATTGTTAAAAAAATATCTTGAAGAATTTTACCCTTAATTACCTGATCACGTTTCGTCTTTATATACCCTCTTCTTAGCAGTACTTTTAATTGGTTGTAGGAACTCGTGGCTTGAAGTCCCGATTCATCTTCCGAAGAGGATTTGGCCTGGTTGCCCCCAACTGAAAAAAACAAGATATCAAGAACAGACCGCTTGTCGCAGGTGGCTATCATCGAACTGTTTATTTTGATAAATTTGAAGGTGAAGAGTTAAATTCTTTGATATTGGAATCACATCAAAAAGCAGTGATCAATCAAAAAAAATTCCAAGTATCTATTTGTTAATTAATCAAGAAATGTTTACATCGCTATATTTACAATACTATCAGAGTATCTGACTAATTACCGATTGGTCGTTTCAATGTTGGTATAACGTCTTTGTTAAAGTAAGTCACCGAACTTCCATTATTAGTTGTCGCAACCATTGTATCGATAATATCAAGTCCGTATTCCTCACAAGCCAACTCTATGACATAATCAGCAGGATTATGGTATTGAGGACAGGGTGCTTTGACATCACTTAAAAACGGGACTAGATTTGTTGTACTGCCTTGGTATAAACAACGGCCAGCAGCAAGGACATAAACCTGGTCGAATAACTGGAAGAGAGAAGCTGAGGGCTGATGAATTGTACAAACAATAGTACGTCCTTGTTTTGCCAAATCTTTGAGAAGTTTGATACATTGAGAGCACGAAGAGCTGTCTAATCCTCTAAAAAATAATTATCACAGTTTGGTGACCTCGTGATTGACCAGCATTTTGCTTAGTCAAAAATTATTGTGCAACTTACGTTGTTGGTTCATCAAGAAACATTACTGTAGGATTATTAATCAGTTCAAGTGCAATTGAAAGCCGTTTTTTTTGACCGCCAGAAAGTCCTCCTGCTTTTGTATTTTTTGTTTTGCTTAATCCAAGCCATTTCAAAATTTCTTCAATCTGAAATGTTTAATCTAATAAGGAACGGTTTTTATCAACTAAATACGCAAAATATATATTTTATTGTCCTAGTTGAGCGCTTTCATGGGTCAGAAGAAGTGATAAGAAGCAGCACGCGTACATGTTATCAAAATGTTTTTTTTAATACATCAACAAGAGATTCAAGAATGTTTAAATTATTTCCTTACACAACCTTGACTAAAATAACTACAAAAGGTCATGATAATCAACTTACAGTTTCATTCTTTTCCCTTTGCGAAACTTCAGGACCTAATTTAAGATCAGCAGCAATTTGCATGTTTTCCGCTGTTGTCAAAAGGGGTTGAAGTCTGTCATCTTGTTGGATATAACAAGATGACTTCCTGAACGCTTTTAAATTCCGTGGTAGTCCGTTAGAGTAGACTGTCCCAGTAACTCCGCGAATTCTGTACCCGCTGAGGATATCAAGAAGGGTACTTTTGCCGGCTCCGGAGGGTCCCATTATTGCGATTAGCTGGCCGCGGGGGAACTTCCCATGGACCCCATGAAGAATCTCTTTCGTACCTACAAATATTTGTTGCACAAGTGGGTCAGTGAAGGTAAAAGGCACCTTTTCGAAATCCCAGAGAGGCGGTATAGGTGATATTTTCGAATTGGAGATCGATGGTTTGTTGTGGAGGTCTGGAAAACGTCGATTCGGCCGCATCTTCTTGCACTAGAGTCACTGATTTTTCTGCACTGTTATTGAATTTTACACTTTCACTGTTTGAGTCTTCGATTGGAACTGTTGCTTCGTGCATTATAACTTCCATTTTTTGAGGTGTCGTCACTTTAGAGCGGCATAGGAGAATGAACTAAGTTGTTTGCGATCGCGCTTATTTTCTAGTGAATTATTATCATCTTGCTATGGTCACTTATATAGAGTGTGGAAAGTCAAACAGATTGGACCGCGATTAAAGTCCATTCGAACTCAACGAGTATGAGTATTGTCATAAATGTCGATGGATGGGTTTCGCGACATTTCTTCTTTTATGAAATGCAAGTGTTTAATCAATACTAGTTATTTAAATAAACAAATTAAAAAATATTTTAATGCTAATTAGCAATATTTTAGAGCACAGGTATAGTACCTAGTTCAAGGTTTCATTTTTTTTCTTCAATGACGTTGGTGTGGTAGTTCCAGGAAAAGTCCGTAGGTCAAAAAATGAATAATCTGTTTCTGATTTTACAAATTGTAATTATTTAGTTGTATTATATAATTGGCGTAAATTATAACAATTAGTTTGTGTTTTGTTTATTGTTAAATGTCTCAAAAACGCATCTTTAGGACTTATTCATGATCTTGGACTTTAGCTTATGTTCTATAATTATTCAAAACTTGTTCATTCATTACCATACAGATGCTTGTTTTACGTTTGCGATTCCACAAAGGTTAATTAATTTGAAAAAAGTTGCGGTTTGCATCGGTATTTTCCTGATTTTTTAATTAATTTAGTTTGAAATTAAATTATTTGAACTTTAGAATAAACCTGATAAAACTCGTCCAAAATTTTTTATCAGTGATTAATACAAGGTGTTTTAAGTATTTCGTTATATTGCTATTGATAAAATCGTCTCGTTGTTTTTTATTATTAGATACCTAATTGAGTTGTAATTAAATCGTTGATTGAAATTTATTTTTACAATTTTTAGTTTAGATATTTAAAAACATTTTTAATACCTGTTTTACTTTTGTAGTAAACACATAATGTTACTTGTTCTGTTATTTTTCTAATTGTTGTCATTTGCTTAATGTAAAAACAACATTTATATGGAATTTTTAAACAAAAATAATGGTTAATTACGTTACAAGCCTGAGCGACGTCAAAGGGAGTCTCTGTAAAGCGGTGAGCTCAATAACGATTAATGACAGGCGAGCCACTTACAACGTTCTCTCTCCTTGCTAAAAATCTCTAGATTTATTATTGTAACATGGATTCAATTACACTCAATATTTTGAGAGCTCAAGACCTTGATTAATCTCCGGAGATTCGCACGTGTTAATCGCTAATATTTCTAGTAGTCTTTTTTTGAATCGTATTATTTTAGATTATTTTCAGTCGCCGTTTTTAAGTTTTTTTGTAATTGTTTTTGATTTTCTTATTTTTTTTGTTTGTTTTTCTTTTCCAATTGTTGTTTTTAGAGCTATTTTAGAAACTTTGTATTAATTAGAATTTTTAATAAATTTTATTTTTTTGCAGTCGGCGTTTTTCAATTCCTTCTAGAAACTTTAAGAAAAATTTAAACTGACACAATATTTTGTAAAATAAATATTTGTTTATACATCTTAACGAAACACAAATTAAACTAAATCTTAAATAATCTGCTAAAATTTATAATAATAAAATCAGGATTTTTGCAAAATTTTGATAATGTAATATCTAATATATAATATCAGATAATGTGTGCTATAAGAATCAACATTTTTTATAATTTTAAATAGATTTTCTTTTTTTACTAATAGTTGTAGTAGAAATACATATTTCTAAAAACTTCTGTAGCTCTTCTAGAGCTTTTTTGCTATTTTTTTATTCAGCAAATGTCTTTAAACTTTTTCTAAAAAGTTTTTTTGTTTTTTATTTTTTACCTATCGTAGTTTTTCAAATTCTTTTCTCTTCGAATCATTTCATGGTTTTTTGTTTTTTGTCTCCTAGAACATGTTCTACCTCTTGCTTGTCTTGAAGAACTTTTATATCTTTTTTTCAAAAAATATTTCCAAAATTTTTCTTGCTTTTTTAAATGCCGTTGTTTAAATTTTCTTAGAATATTTTTTAAGTTCTAATCGTTGTTTTCTAAGCTTTTTTAGAACAGTTTTTTTTATCTAAAATCTTTTTTACCTCTTTTTACTCTTCAAATCGCCGTTTCTCAACCTCTTCTAAAACTTTTTTTAGAATTTTTTGTTGCTTTGTGTATTTTATATAACTTAAATCTTTCTTCAAACTGCTATTGCGATATTTCTAAAAAAAGCATCAGAAGTGCCTAAAATCAACTTCTTCTAGAATTTTCAAAACTGTTTGCTTTTTCTACCAATCGCCTTTGCTTCTAAAAACTTTTTGCTATTTAAAATTTTTTCTTGTTTTTTTAATGGTCCAGTTTTTTAACTTTTTCTTCTTTGTTGTCTACTAATTATCATTTATTAATTTTTTTCCAACATTTCTAGAATCGTTTTTTTGTACTTTTAGATTTTTTGCTTTTCTAGCTTTTTTTCATTATTCTTTTTTAGTCGAGGTTTTTCAATTGTTTTTGGTATTTTTTTAGTCTTCTTCTTTAAACAATCTTTGCTTTTCAACTCTGTTTTAAAGCTGTTTTAGAATCTTTCTCTGTTCTTCCAGAACACTCTTTAGTTTTTATCGTTTTCTTCTCAACGTCTTTCAAATTTTTCTAGAATTCCTATTTGCTGTTTTTCCACTAAACTTGTTTCTATTTTATCATTGGGGCTTGTAAAATGGCCATACCAACGTTTTATTAGTCAAAAGGTGAAGATAAAAGGTCAACAAATGACAAAATGGGTCTGGAAAGTGATATAAAGAGCTTGTAAAATGACCATAGAAACGTTCTATTGGTATCTGGCCTGTCTGAAATAACTGAGAGAGAAAGAGTAAGAGAATAAGACTGAAACAATCAAGGCAATAATTTGAAAATATTAGGTACCTAATTTTTGAAACATTTGGCAATCTGGTGTTAGTCTCACGGAAATCAAAAGGTATTCTAAACGGTATGTAATTAAAATGCTTTTTTATTTTTATTTTTAGGCTTTTAGACATTGCTAATTTATGGATATTCCTTGAGATCTAGAAAATTTATAGCAGAGGCTAGAATAAGATTGTATTCTCTAGCATTTATTAGTATTTATTGGAATTTTTGGGAGTTTGTGGAAATCTATAATAACCAATATAAAACAATGGTAATCTTGAGATAATCGTGCAAAAGTTTGGTAATCTGATGGCAAACTTAGAGTAATTTTTTAGCAATGCTAATTTATAGATATTTTTTTGGTAGTTCAAAAATTGTTTATCTTAAATATTAGAAGGTATAAATAGTAGTTTTGGGTATTTATAAGTAATCGTTGGTAATAAAAATAATAAAATGGTAATTTCTAAAAATCTGATTTTCTTGGAACAAAGAAATATTGCTAATCTGATTAGTGATTGCCAAATATTACCAATGGAAATCTAGTATAGTATTCTTTTATTTTAAGTTTTTTTGTATTGCTAATTTGTAGTTTCTTTGGTAATCCGAAGAACTCAAAGCATATTGAAAGGTATTCTTCACGACTTCTGAGTTACAAAGCAAGCGACTCTCAATACAAATCAGATCTCAAAAGAAAGATCTCAAAATTAAACAAACTATGAAAGAGACTAGAAGAAGGGCAAGTATTGGTAGAACCGAGTAAAATAAGAATCTATAAAATCGAAACTGAGATTACAATAAATCAAGCTTCGAAAACAATATAAAACAAGAATTTTTTTCTAAAGACGATGACCTGGTAAATAAACAATTCGACCTTGAACAAAATGATGCAACTTCTTATATGAATTTTTGCAAAAATTTTGAATCAAAAATTCACAAATTTTTTGCATTTTTATAAATTTAATTTCGACAGCAACTAATAAATCTCAAAACGTTTTAATTTTTTTAAGTTCATTTTATTGTTAAATGATAAAGCAAATAACTTTGATTTTCAATTTACTGCAATTAAGGAAATATCTAATGCTGACAAACTAGTTTTTAGTAATTATTTAAATAACAGATTAGCTTCTAAAAATAAAATAGGTAACTATGCGTTTACGAAAATTTCCTAGCAAAATGTTTTTGCTGCATTAAATTAAAAACAAATCAATTAAATATTTATTTATTACAGATTTGGTGTCAAACAATTTTTTATACAAAATGTTGAAACAACTGGAATTGTACAGCTTGATAAAATAGTGCAAAAATATAAAAATAAACAAATTTCAGTTAGTTTTCTGCAAATTTAACTAACATTTTTTAATTGCTCTAAAAATCAATTGTTATCATTTAAATAAATAATTACAACATTCATTTGTCATTTTCTAGCCACGAACCTCAAGGAAGTGGGAGTTTTGATAAAACTTTTCTAACCTTTTGCACTCACTTTATCATTTTGAATAATTCTGTTGCATGTTTGATAACGAGAAAAATTATATAAGCTATATTTTGGCAATACAAGACGTAATCACTCCTATATAAATATCTAAATTAATTTTTGTTATTACTAATATAGGGCCCTATATGCTAGCGACAAAATGACATAAAATGGACATAATCATAAAGCGGCTTTGACCAGAAGTTAGAGAGCTTACAAGTCACTTTGCTTGTCTTCCAGAATGGTGTGAATTGCACACGAAATGCCTGGGCGCTAAACTCTTTTTGATTTCAATAGCGCTAGTGTAAACTGAACAACACTCTTTTACAGATTTGAGTAAAAAAAAATTTTATCAAAAAACTATCTACTTCTGATTGTTTTAGAAGGCAGCCTAGATGTTTATAATTTGACAATATTTTGACCACTCTGTGGATTCCTGTATACGTGAACGCACTATACATTATCAGAAATGTATTAATTTTGAACCAGTTGTTGAATATCTTGAACTGGGTCAGATACAAATCCCCCTTAGGGCATGTTAAGACGATTACAAAGAGAGGCATGTGTGAGGCAGGTCGAGGACATTTACAATTTGAGGTAAATATCTTTCCTGAGGCGACTATTAGCTGTCACTTTATCAGTGCTAGATTTTTGTACCCACACGAGTTTGATAACATTTGTTTAGAAATTTTTTATAATAATATTCTACTTTTGGAATAAACAAAACGATTTGATGCAGTTTATCAGTTCTCGTAATTTTTTTTTAAACAAAATAGTTTCGCAAATTGACTTTTAGGTCTTCGTGCACTAGATTTATGTAACACACTTAAGTCCTTCAGATTTTTTTAACCTTGAATGTATCTTATCGCTTATCAGATGGCATTATTAGATAGGTAAAAAGATTACGAAATACCTGACAAAAGTTCAAAAGGGTTTTTTGATTAGAACAAAAGCTATTATTTCAGTTTGACCTTTCGTATCAATTTTTCGATTTCGTAATTTTCTGAGTGTGCTCCATTTAAAAAAATATTTTTCAAGATTAAACACTTGTGTTGATTCATACGGTCTTTGTTCTCATAAAATACTTTTTTATTTATCACAGTGACAATAAACTGAAATTTTGGTAGTGGAATATTTGATTTCAATATTTTTAAAATGAATTGTAAATATTTATTGATAGAAGAACAGTAATAAAATTTGATATTCAAGGATCAAAGTACGACTGATTTATAAATAATTAAAAAAAAGGATAACAGTGAATTTACGAATTTTGTTTGATTCATCTGAATAAAGTTCACAGGAAGTGAATACTGCGGAATTCGCAGAAGATCAATACAATAAAAAACGAAGTTATCTGTTTTAGGTGGGTGCTATCTTTAGTGAGTCCGTATAAACTCAGCTAAACGGGACCAGATGGCGCCTCAATGCTCACTTGCACTGTTTTGAAAAATAACAAATTCGGTTGTTCAAACCTGAAAATTCGCTGAAAAAATTGTTAATTAGAGTAAATATTAGTCGAAATTCTTAATGCTTCATAATAAAAGTAGGCATAATGATGCCTATATTTTTGTAAAATACCATAACTGATTTATAAATAACTAGTTTTTAAATAATTCTGGCTATTTTTCCCAAAAAACAGTCAGAAAGTTTGATTTCGATCACAAGGAAAGCAAATATCTACCTGAAATAATGCCAACATTAATATAACTCACCCCATTGGCGGGAGCGGCTACCAATTTTAAATTGTAATAAAAAGCTCAATGGTGCATTTTTAGAAAAGTCAGTAAACTGTTTTTAAAATCCGACTGGTACATTCCGAAAATTACTCCAGGACAGTCTTTTATCTTTTTTCATCTAGATAAGGTAAAAAATCTCAAGATTTTTAAAAGACGCCATTCTGAAATATTAAATTTGGTTGTCAAAACTGTTAATTTAGTTCTTATCGCAGTCATATTTAAGACAATTATTGTTACAATATTGTTTCTCTACGCCTAACTCAAGACAACCTCTATGTTATCCTAGACATTTGTTCCTCTTCTAAAAAATCTAGTTGCTCGAAAATCGAGCCGAAAAGTAACTAGAACTACGCAAAAACTGCTTGTTTTTTTTTCGAATTATCACTCTGTATAGTTAAATAATTGGCAGTTGTTTATAGAAGTGGAAACAACTGGATTCAAAAATTTATTTCTTTGGCAGCCAAAAGTTTTTGAGAGGGTTGACTTTCTTTGTTTATACTTAGATGATTGTGGTGTATTTGACCTCAGTTATCTGGATATGAATCATGGATTTCATAAAATCGCAGAGATTATACGACCAACTTATCTAAATGAAAATAAGTTTTCTTGAAATTGGCATCTAAAGAACAAAATTTCTAAATAAACAGTCAAGGATTTGCAGTTTTGAGTTTTTGTATTTGTCTCCCGATTTCTAATTCGAAGAAAAACAAAATTGTGGTAATAAATCTAAAATTGATTTGGTACAAATATATGTGGTTCAAAAAATAGTTTTTACTAGATTCTTATTATGAGAAAAGCTAATTAAAACGACTACTACAGTAGTTATAAAATTCATCAATCTCTTAAAAGGTGCAGTCAGCAAAAATCATCAGACAAACAGAAGCAGATTTTTAATTTTAAAAGATGAAGCTGTAGCGTACTGTGATTTGACAATCTAAAAAATTTTAATTTCAAATTTTGATAAATAAAGCTTGACTTTGTATATTAATCTCTTCTAGGAACTTAAACCGAACCGGTATTGAACCGAAAACCGAACCGAAACATATATTTTGTTGTGACCGCAACCGAAACAAAGACACATTCTAAAATGTTTCTTTTGTTTTGACTACCAAACCAGAATCAAAATTTTTTCAATGATTTAAAACTAGAACCGTAACTAAACCGTTATTCTATTTTACTTACTCTTGGTCAGTAAATATAAAATAATAATGGCTGCGGTTACCATCGACTAGAAATCTGTAAGCGGCTGTTCATTTATAACCGCACTGAAACTAAAAACTGGACCGGAATTGAAACCGGAACCCGTATTTTATTTTATATTTATTTACTTCTGGACATGCAGAGTCAAAATTCTCTTATTTATCTAGAACTAAAACTGTAACCGAACCGATTATTGTACTCATTTAGAACCGAAAAGTGAACGGATTTTTTCATTTTGATCCGGTAATCTTTTTTTGTGTTTAATCTTGTAATGACTTCAAATCTACAGTTGTGCACTCAATTTAATTTCATACGAATAGATAAAATAAATCTTTGTAGTGTTTTACAAGATAGGACCGGATAAAATTTTTCTAAATCGTGTCCATAAACAAAGCTCTAAAACATGTATTTTCAAATAACAAGTTACTCAAACCATATGCAAACTTAACAGTTTTGTAGTATTTTACATTTTAAAAGTTGGGAAAAAGTGTCATTTTGTTTAATTAAAATCCGCAAAGACTAGAATGTTAGAAGCTGTGATACTTGAAGAGATTTGATTCTTAAATTTAGAAGTATAAGGGCAAACAGTAACATTAATTTATTTGTGAAAATTCTGTGTTGAAAGTATTGTTCTAACATAATTATTTGAAACTGGTAGCAAATGCATTTGGTAGATAAAACTTTGACATGACAGTTTTCTGAAATAGCACCAATGTTTTCTATTTTTTTCTGTTCAAGGACTGTTTTGATGGTAACGATCTTATGCTCAATCTAAGTTAAGTTCTTAAAAGACTTTTTGAAAGTCTGTTTTAGTCATAATACTATTGCTTTCCGATCTGTTCTCTTGGCATTCTGGCTTCTATTTCCTCCTGATACTATTTCTTTCTGATTTGTTCTCTTAGCATTCTAGCTTCTCTCGCCACTACGTATATAACGTATGAAGAATCTTAGATACTGAAGTGACGACATTATAATAATATATTTTATTGCTTTACAGACCAAACTCTAATTACAAAACAATGCTAAATAAATATGCATAAAAAAACAAAATAAAATTGCTGAGGAAAGAATCGTTTCAATATTGTTTCTTCAACACTTCTATTTCAATATTTACTCTCCAAAAATTTTTTAATAAACGTAGTAGAAGAAATTCCTGAATCTAAAAGTAGCTAATGTATTATCTACTGTTACTCTAGCATCCAGGTTTCTTCACTACATTAAATATGCCATTTTAAAAAAATTACCAAAATTACGCTAGCGTAAACATTTAGTAATAGAAGTCCTGCCACACAAACTTTACATTATTAAAAATTTCTCACATAATTTCTCTGTTTGCAGATCCTGACAGTAAGAAGTCAGACTATCAGTCATTTCTTTCAAACAAATGAACCAAGCTACAAATACGTTAAATAGAAGCAAAATATTGTCAAAATTATCAAAAATTTGTAACAACAAAAGTTTCTTGAGTGGTTTCATTGTATTTTGACGTTTATTAAAAGTTAAAATTAAAGAAAACTCAGCTTTAAAAACTTTTGTGCAAATACCGGTCTGGCTGCTTTTACAAAAAAAATTCTGTCATTGATAATAGTAGAAGTATTGAATTTAAAACGCGTTACATTAACCTTGTTTTCCATTAGTTATAAAAACATTTGTTGGTATTATAGTTTGTACCAGAGGTACTGGCACTTTTCCACCAGTTAGGGCCTAACACATCCTATCTTAGATTCTTAAAAGCCTTGCGTTGAGGATTTTAAAGATTTTTTTTCAAATTTAAGTTTTTACAAGAAACTGTGATGTGCTATTCAGCGTATTACCATTCTTTGGAGAAAATAGCAACTGCTTAAAATAGAATTTAGTGGACATGCGTTTGTGACAAATTTTTAGAAATTCTTGTCAAAAAAACTGTTTTTTTAATGAGTTTTTATTAAATTTTTTTTTGCTTTTCGAATTGGTTTTTTTTCTGCTGTAATCTGATTTACGTTAGCTGTTGACTCCCTAAGTTTCGAATTAAAGATGTTGCCAAACCTGGTTAAGAAATAAAATAACTAGTTTATTGTGGAGCAATAAATATTTGCATTAAACGGCATTATTGTTTGTTATTATTGCTCAATTATTTGTTGTTTCAATTTTTATTTGTTGAATACTGAAGCCAATCAGTGATGACCAACAAACAGCTACTGGTAGCTACGTAGAACAACAAAATATCTGCTAAATGTCAAAAAAAATTTTTGTTAGATAGGTTTCAGTAGGTTTCAGTTGAAATAAAGATGTTGTAAATGCAAAATTTTAGCTTATTCTTGTTTAAATTTGGCTTGGAGTATTCCAAACAGATAAAGCTTAATAAATAAAAAAAATTTGAGAAAGGGGAGAGAAAACTGTTAAGTTCTCAGCTAGGTAGGGTTATTATAGCATAATTATTATCCTTTTAATAAGGTAAGTCGTTTCAGGTTCTGGATTTATATAATTTCAGGTTTATTATTTCAGCTATGATATATTTAAGCATCAAATAATTTTATGTTTAATAGGTCTAATGTATTCTATATTTTTTTTCTGTTGATATAATTCACTTGTAAATTGAAACTAGTGTTTTTGCCACGTGTGATTAATTCATTCGCTAAATGGATCTAGCTGTTCTTTACCTCAATGCGGGTATGTTTGAGATTGCTTTAACAAAACATAAAATCTGAATGTTTACTCTGTAGAATATATTCAAGAGAGTAAATGAACAGTGCTAATTTCGTTGATATTAGCAAAGTTAACATATCCGACCACATAAGAACGAATATTTGAGCCTCATCACGGGTTTATACTGCATGCGAGAGAGATTTATCTCTCTGCTTTTATTAATAAAAATATTTTCAAAATCTGAAAGCACGTCTTTTAATTATGACCGTATAATGAATTGTTATTGGTTAAAATACGCCAATAAAAGCAATCGATACTTAACAGTAGAGCAATAAATAATCCCAGCATCCCAATCTGCTCGAATTCACTATTAACTTGCTAATAAATTCATTAGGTTTTAGCGGCCATCGACGAAATTCCGGTAATACTAAATAATTGAAAACTTTCTTCAAGAACTCGGGTTAATAAATTTATTGAAATGCAATTTTGCCTATTTTCGATATACGATATTTCTAGCAGTTTCCGGCAGCTAATAACATGCCTGGGAACCCAAAAAGCTCTCTTTATAGCTAATACCACAGTTTTGGCTTCATTATTAGACATGTGGCTAAATCATGAGGTAAGCGAAATGAACTGTATGAAGGGTTCATTTCGGAAAATGGAATTTATGACAGAGATCGGAATTGCAACAGGTTTAGCTTTATAAAATCAGAGAGAAAATATTTTATTAATATTTACTTGAATAAGGAAATTAAACTATAATTAATATTAATGATTTTCAAATATTTTACGAATAAAAGATAACATAAATTCCTAATTGATAACAATTTAAATTGACATATTGATAGCAGTGATAGGCAACTTTGTATTCCAAGAGATTTGAATAAGTTGATCATATTGGCAACCAACAATATAGAAACTGAGTCAGTAATAAGCTCGTTCCATTGCTAGTCATTAAAAAAGAATTAAACAATATCTGATAAAGCAGAAAAACTTTTTAAGTTTTTAATTTAATAAAACGTTTTTTTGGTTTCCTAAATTATTAATATATAGAAATTATAAAATAAATAAAATTTTGTCATCGCCTCTCTTCAAAAAACAAAAACAATATTTCTTACGTCGCTATTGATTTAAAAAAAAATAGAAGAAATATTTATTCTTTTTCTAAAATAGCCTACGGTTTTTAAATTAGTAAAACGTTGCTTCTGGTTTCCAAAATTTCAAAAACGAAGTCGTTTTTGTCTTATCAAGATAAAGTTTATTGAGAAATGTTGCCTTCAACTCTCTCTAAATAACTTTTTAAATTGGTAATATATTGCCTCCGGCTTCAGAAATTAGTAAAATGTTGCTTTTTGCTTCCAAAATTACAAAAATAATATTATTTTTGTCTTTGTTGATTGCAGAAATAATAAAAAACGTTATTTTTAGTTTTAAAATTAGTAAAATGTTGCTTTAAGCTTTTAGAATTATAAAAATAATGTTGCCTTTGTCTTCAAAATTAGTAAAATTACGTCTCTGAATTTTAAAGTTTGTAAAACACTGAGTCGGGCTTTAAAAATTACAAAAACACAGTCGCATTGTCTTATTAATTTAAAGCTTAATAAGAAATGTTGGTATTAGCTTTTCAAGATTTTAATATAATGCCTGTGACTTTCAAAATTAGTAAAATGTTGCTTCTGGTTTCTAAAATTACAAAAATAAAATCGCTTGTGCTTTTATGACTTCAAAAATAATAAAAAACTTTAATTTTAGTTTTAAAATAAATAAAATACATCTTTGTGTTTCAAAATAAGTAAGACGTTGCTTCAGACTTTTAAAATTATAAAAATAATGTTGTCTTTGTCTTAAAAAATAGTAAAATTTTGTTTCTGAATTAAAAAAATTGTAAAACATTAAATCGGATTTTAAAAATTACAAAACTAAGTTGCGTTAATGCTCAATAAGAAATGGTAGCCTTAACTTCCTAAATGTTAATACATTGCTACCACCTTTCAAAATTAGTAAAATGTTGCTGCCTGTTTCTAAAATTACAAAATAAAATCGCTTTTGTATTTATTGGCTTTAAAAATAATAAAAGAACATTATTTGTAGTTTTAAAATTAGTAAAATACATCGTTGAGCTTTAAAATGAGTAAAATTATAAAAATAATGTTGTCTTTGCTTTCAAAATTAGTAAAATTACGTCTCTGAATTCAAAAATTTGTAAAACATTGACTCAGGTTTTAAAAATTACAAAAACAAAGTCTTCTTTGTCTTATTAATGTAAAGCATATTAAAAAATGTTGGCCACAGCTTTCTAAATTGTTAATACATTGCCTTCGGCATTCGAAGTTAGTAAAATTTTGCTTTTGGCTTTTAGAATTACAAAATATCACTTTGGTTTTAACTACATTTATAATTGATAGGAAATATTATTTTCTTTTTTAAAACTTAACAAAATTACATCTATTAAATTTCGAAATTAGTAAAAGACTGCTGTCATATATATAAAATCAATATTATCTTTGTCATTATTAATTTAAAAGCTGATGAGAAACGTTGTCTTCAGCTTCTTTATTGTTAATACAGAGACTCCTGTATCTGAATTTCCAACAAGAAATTGGTTTCTTTATTATTAATGTGTAGTTTTCTGTTTCTAAAATTAGTAAAATGCTCTTCCCGACTTTTAAAATGACTAAAATAAAAACGCTTTTGTTTTTGTTAATTTCAATCTTGAGAAATATTGCTCTCAGTTTCCTAAATTGTTAATTCACCGCTTCTAACTTTCAAAATTAGTAAAACGATCTCTCCGGTTTTTAAAATTACAAAAATTATTTTGCTCTTGTTTCTATTGATCTAAATACATAGAGAGATAACATTTTACTTTTAAAAATTAGGAAGAGTGTGTCTATAAATTTTAAAATTAGTAAAATGTTACTTCGGGCTATTAAAATTACCAAAAACATTGTTTTTGGTAATTGTTTATATTAAAATGTTTATATTAAATTAAGATTTGACAAGAAAGGTTGCTTTCGGCTTCTATATTTTTGATATATAGTTTCTGGCTTCGAAAAGGACAAAAAACATCGCTTTCAGCTCTTTAAATTGTTGATTTATTTCTTCCGGTTTCTAAAATTATGAAATAGCTTTTCGGGTTTTAAAATTAGTACAATGCGGCTTTCGTCTGCAGAATTAGTATAATTAAACCTTTTTTTGCTAACTTTAAACTTTGAAAATTTTTACTAAATATAATTTTTGGCTTTAAACATTATCAAAACAACTCTTTTTGACTCTTGTTTGCAGACACAGTTTAGGAAGGTTTTATCCGGTTCTTCTTGCAGTAATCTACAAAATAAATTAAATTTTGGTACAATAAAGCTTAAAACTAAGATAGTAACACAGTTTCATTTATGAAAATTATAACCTGCGTAGGAAAATTAGTTAAAGCAAAGCAGATTACGACTGTGAGATCGTAAAACAGACAAATTTCATGCGTCTTCCATTTCAGTAATATGAATGAAGTGCGCAACGAACGACTATATAATTCAATAAAATATAGGGATATGTAATTAGCTTAATGAAGTAAGGAAGGCGCAAACGAAATTTCGAGCTGAGAGTAGAGAAATGAAGTTGAACAGGTGTCATAACAACACGATATCAGAGTAAATTCCCCCGTGTTGAATATTTGATGTGATTCCCCTAAAATTAGAAAAATCGGACAGGCTCGCATTTTACCAAAATTTGCAAATATAAATCGGGTACGCGTCCGTGTCGGAGCCCATTTATCATTGAATGTATGATGTTCTGTCATATTGCAAATAGAATGGTTAAACATGAAATACATACAAGCCGAACTTAAAACAGTGGACGGGTGTTCTGACTGTGCCAATATCAGAGTGAAATATACCACCCGCATCAAAATAATTGATGTTAAAATGATGTCAGCCCGGTGGAGGATAAACAACCCACGAATGCATTATTTCCAAAATAAATAAGACGATTAAGAGTTTAATAACTCTTTGAAATTACAAATTCTTAAGTGGAATAACAAAACAAGCCAGGAAACGACGCGTTTTATGGTTTAATCTAACCGCTAATACAACAAACTTTAATCATAAATAAATTTGCACACGTGTACTTTTCTAAGACTGCACGTGCGTTCGCATAATTATCTCATTCGAGCTATTAAGATTCTGATAAAGTAACCAAAAACTACTGTTTTATTTAGAAAAACAATATTTTTGGTGTTATAACCGATAAAAAATAAAACACTTGTTTATTTTAAATAATTAATTCAAATTTGTTTATTTTAATTATCAGCTAATTTATTATCTCTGCAAACGATAACTGTTTACCACAAAATGTCAACAGGATCAAAACATACATCAATTTATATTAATACTCCAACGAAGGAAACACCAAATCCAGGCTTAAAACAATACAAACAAATTTAAATATAATTTTAACAAAATACACAATTCTAATTTCAAAATCAATCATTTTATTAAAACACTTTCAAAATATTTAAACACTTCAGTAATTGAAATCAACAATCGACGAAAATTAATATTTATAAAAAAGATAGTACGCTTCGCTACATCACTGCAGATTCGCATCATTATCCCTCCCTCAAAATGGCAAATTTCAATTTATTAATTCTTAGTCTTGTAGTCGTCCTTAAATATCAGTAACAGTGCCCATGATTACAAAACCTGGGAAAAACCCTACTGATTAGTGCTTGATTAAAAGGTCTCCTCAGCAGCTTATCAAAATTATTTGAAAAAGTTTTAAGCCTTTAACATGTTTCTAGAACCCCATCAAAATAATTTGGCTTTTAAATAAACCTTTTTGTAGTTTACCAACTGTCTAGAACACTTGATCTAGATATAACTAAAGTTTTTACTACAGCAGCAGCAACAGCAGCACCTACTAAGCTTTTACTGCAACAGCCACAGCAACAGCAGTACTTACTAACTCTTGTTAAATAAACCTGAGATGCTAGAGTGTGTTTCAAAACTATTGTCATCAAAGAAGACTTTGGTTTTTAGGACGTATATCTGAGTAATTTGAATTTAATTGTCTGGGTATTTGGGTTTTAAGCCGACTGCTAAAAAAACCTACTGTTGAATGTTTGCGCCTACTATCTAAAGAATACTTTTTGCATTCTAACTCGACTAACCTAGAAACTAATAATTATCATTAAAAATCAAATAAAACACAGAATCCGTTAATTTTTTATTATTTGCAAACACAAGAATGGAATAAAATTAGACAGGTAAGATGAACCGTTGCAGCACATCAAACAAGATGTGCTACATGACCTCCATTTTGTTCGCCGCACACTCGTGCTCGTGTTTTCACAGAAGCGATCGCGTTCTCTAACAGATTTAGTGAATTGTTTATCTCCTCTAACTTGAGGGTTATCCTTTCCCGTAGCTTGTCTAAGTCCACAACAGGAGTATTGAAAATTGAGTTTTTCACATATGGCCACAAGAAAAAGTCACATGGAGTCAAATCACATGACCTGGCCATATCACTGGCGTATTCAAACTAATCACTTTGTTATCGAAGAATTCACAAATAAAATTGAGATTATTCTGAGTGGTGTGAATACGCGCACCGTCTTGCAGGAAATATCCCTGCTGCAGTTTGTCATCCAGAAACTGCTCTATAAAAGGAGTGAGGATTTCAAGACGGTATCTCTGAGATGTTAATATTCCTACAACACTGTCATTCTTATAGTTGTTTTCTTTAAAAAATGTAACAATAATAACTTTCGAAAAATATGAGTCCAATAAGACGACGTTTGCTCATTGCAGCCCACACTCCAATTTTCTGTGGGTGCAACGGAATCCTAACGTAATATTGAGGATTTTCGCCGCTCCACATCTTCATGTTCTGCGGGTTAACATAGCCGGAAAGATGAAACCAAGCCTCGTCGGTAAAAAATGTTTTTTTCAGTGCTTCGTCATTGTTGGCAAGATTCTGCATAAACCACTGGCTATATGCCTGTCTCTGTGCAGCAATTTTTGATGAGCCTGCAGCCTATATGAATGCATATCAAGGTCTGTTTTGAAGATTCGCCAACAAGTGCTGTGAGACAGGTTCACCTGTTGTCGCAGTTGACGAACCGAAGTGCTAGGCTCCTCGTCCCATAATATTCTTGACGGCTTCCACATTTGCTTCGGTTCTTACTCGAGGTGTGACTCCACCTGCTTTGCGATTCACACTCCCTGTTTCCCTGTACAAATCCACAACACGGCGCAGATTTCGACTGAAATGGTCGAAGTGGACAGCCAATTCAGGAAACTCTTGCTGAAAATTCTCAATTGCGGCGTTTATCGAGTAAACCCACTCTTCGTCGACTCTTTGACCATTTCTGAAGTATGCTTCTAACATGAAGCGCTTCTTTTGCTCGTTGAAAACCATCTTGTTTTTTTAAACTACTAATTTTTTAACTTAACTAAGAAAATCAACCGAAAATGCAGCGAAGTATAAAATTAGCAGGTTGTCATTGTCAACACAAACAGAACATAACCTCACGTCACATAATTTATTTCAACTAGTGTCATAAAAATTTCAGAATTAGGCTTAAATCCAACCTAAGACATGACTTTTCTTTTATCTCACTTTTCAATAGCACTCTGGATGACAATAGTTTTGAAACACGTGATACCTTTAAGCATTGCTGGCAAGAACAAATTTTGTTGTTGACAATTTGCTCTTTTATATCAGTGCACTATCCTCAACAACCAAGTCGAAATAACTACTTTTTAGTCAATAGCTACATCAAGCATTGGTTTACTCCATCTTGGTTGTCTCTCCAACTAGTGCGTCTCTAAGAATTGAGCAGTATAACAATTCAAGGAAAAAGCGTTTAAATCAGATGCAGAAAGCAAGGAAACTGCAGACTGGTTTCTGGGTTGTTGTTCTATTCTCAGAGTGCAGCGTATCCCGGCTTTGCACCCTTTTGTTTTTTTTTCTCAAATAAATAAACCACTATATTTACCAAAACATATAAATTATATAAATTAATAAAGGTAAAACAATATTTCTTTTGTTATTTGGCAACCCAGAGCTTTATTTTACTAATTTTATGGAAACCTAATTTTATTAATTTTAGGGACGGTGGTAATATTTCTTATTGTTTTTTAAATTTTAGAAGCCAGAACTAACACTTTTGAAACTAACTACAATGTTTTATCAGTCTGGAAAAACAAGAAAAAATCATCTTATCAAGTTTTAAATTAATAACAACAAAAAGCAATATTGTTTTTGTAATTTTTTTAGTCTATGCAATATTTAACTAATTTTGAAAACCAGACATAACAACTTACTGATATTAAAAGCAAGAGACAACATTTTACAAATTTTGGTATTCAGAGGCGTTGTATTAAGAATTTGGAAAGCTGAGGATGACATTTTTTATCAAGTTTTAAATTATTAAAGGTATAGGCAACTTTTTTTTTGTAATTTTTGGCATCCTGATGGAACATTTTGAAAATTTTGGAATGCGGAAACATAATTTTACTAAATTTAAAAACTCTGTTATATTTTAAATTTTATTTAGGTCAATAAATACAAGACACTAAAAGTCAGAGAGAGATTTTACTAATTTTGGAAACCGGAGGCGAACATTAAGTGTCTTTATTTTAAATTAATAAAGACTCAAATAAAATATTTGTGTAATTTTAGACGCCTAATGTCACAATTTACTAATTTTCAAATTTATTAGAGATGTAATTTTACAATTTTAGAATTAGGACAAAACTGTTTTTGATTTTTTGAAAAGCGGAGGCATTAGACTACTAATAGTGGAAGCCAAAGGCAATTTCTAAAAGTCGTAGGCGATAGATTAATAACAATTTATAGAGTCAGAGACGACATTTCTCATTAAAATTTAAATTAATGGGGGCATAGGTAAATTTGGAAGCCGAAAGCAAGATGTTAAATACTAATTTTAAAAGTCAACTGCGACATTTTAGTAATGTTCTAAGCTGGAGGCAGTTTTTAAAAACAAATAAAAATTTTTCTCATTTTCATTGTTTTATAATTTTGAAAATTATATATAATATAGGCAACATTTTATTAATTTGCAAGCCAAAAAAATAAATTACTAAGTTTAAAAGCCGGATAAAATATTGTAAAACCTTTAGGAGCTACAGACAATGTCAAACAATTTAGGCGACATTTTTTTATTAATAAAGACAGTGAAATTGCGTTTTTAATTTTATTTTTATTTATTTAACAAAAGACCGCATCAACCATAAAGGTTATTACCTGTAGGTACAATAGTGTATTCACAATATATAGCTATGGTTAAAGACATTTATAATCAATGGATTATCTGGACGGCTTTGAGGAAGGATTTGAGTTTGTCAAAGAGCAGATTCCGGTAAGAGGTGTTGTCTTCGGTAATGTTGAAACTGTTTACATTCTTCTACGATGTGTTGAACAGTGAGAGGAACAGTACACCAAGTGCAGAGTGGTTTTCTGTCACCGGTGACAAGATAGCAATGTGTTTGACGAGTGTGTTCTAGTCTCAGTCGAGATAATATGATTTGTGACTGCCTATCAGATGGTAAGGTCATAGATTCTAGCACTGTGGATTTAATGTTCTTAAGAAATCTGGAGCTTGAAGACCACACAGATTGCCATAAAGAGTAAATCTTTGATTTAAGTTCAACACGAAGGTCACTGTATAAATTGAGGAACGAGAGAGAAGCTTCAGTTGTGTTGATGGCAGCTTTTGCAAGCGTGTCTGCTTTTCGTTGCCTGTGATTCCTACATGAGAGGGAATGTACATAAATGTTAGAGTCTTGCCAGTTTGTAGAAGAGCCGATCTGTATTCTGCAATTTGTTGGACGATGGGGTTAGATGCATAAAGATTTTGTATGGCGACCAAGGCACTAAGAGAATCTGTGCAGCTAACTAGATGGGAGTCTTGACTTTTGCTTGCATCTTTGACTGCTTCATAGATAGCTGCAGGTTCGGCACAAAAAATGCTGCAAGTTGTTGAAAGCTTGTTCTGTTTTTGAAAAGATGAGGAGAATACTGCAGCCCCTACTCAATTTAAAGACTTGGATCCGTTGGTAAATATGAATAGAGCTTCTTGGTGTTGGTTGTGTTGCCGATGGTATTCTTGAAGTAATATTTCTGGCTGGGTCTCGGTTTTACTAAACTGAGTCAGTGTAAGATTAATGTTAGGAGTCGGTATGGTTCAAGGAGGAATTAACCTTTTGGGAAGATAAGGTGGGTAAAGGAAGGGGTCAAAACCTACATGGGATGAAAGGAGATTATAACGTTGGCATATGGAAGCTGATAAATGTGATTTTTGTGAAAAAAAGCAGAGTATGGATTTGTAAAAAGAAGATCAAAATTTGGATGGTTTGGCTGCATTGCTATGTTTGCAGCATATTCAAGAAGTAGTTGTTGGCGTCTATACTGCGGTTTTTAATGGATAAGCTGGAGGCAATTTTTATATTAATATTTAAGGCAATAATTACTAATTCTAATTTACTAATTTGTGAAATCGAAAGCACAATTTCTAACAATTTTATTTAATAGAAAATTAAATAAATAAAATTTAGGGAAACTTTTTTTGTAATTTTGGGAGCCAGAAGCGACATTTCGTATCAATGACAAAAGAAATATCTTTTAAAAGTTAAAAATCCGAGACAAATTTGGAAGTCCCAAGTCGTATTTTACCAATTTTGAGAGCTGAAGAAGCTATTTTCTTCAAGAACAAGGACAAAAATTAAATATCGAAGTGTAGACTGTGCTTGTTTCTATTTTAGATCAATAGTAAATGCTTTTGTGGCTAGAATCTAACTATGGTATATCTGAATGGAAAACAAAATGAGAAAATCCCTACAATTAAAAAAGAAACTAGAATAAAGTACTGAAAAAACATTTAACAATAATCAACAAAATAAAGATGACAGTTATGGTGATATAAAAAGGAAAACAATAATTATTAAATTAATATAAAATAAAAGAAAAATAACAAAATAATAAAACTAGAACATAATATAAATAAAACAATGATTGAAAAGAACTAATAAGAAAAATCTGTCTTAGTTATAAGAGAAAAAGGAATTAATATAATCCCGCGACCTAAAAAAGCATGTTTTGCCTAACCTGACTAGACCTGACCTGACCTGACCTGACTTTTCAATATCTTAAGAATGAAGCTCTACCAAAAGTAACTAACTCTCCGTAGTGTTGTTTTGATTGTTTTTACCTGTATGTGCAAATTCTAGATTCTTTTGATTGATAGCATTGGTTTATTAACAAATAATTTATTCCTACTATAACTTAGATACACATAACAATAATTTAGTAAATAAATAGCTCGATATTCACACAGTAATAACTGCGATTGATGAACCGCCCACTCTTCAATTAGTTTAGATTCTACACTAATTTGGTCATTGTTTTTGCTCACTTATATAACAGTACGTTCTTCTAGAAAGTGTCCGGAAGTTTTCACGCCTTTTCTACACAGGTGGAGTGATCCATAGACGTGACGGTATTTACTCGAAACTCTTTTTCTTTGATTGTTTGTAACAATATCTTGTTACATGTTTTTTATTTAGAACAATTTTTTATGTAAAATTGATTTAAAAATTATTTTCAAAAACGTTACTGTTGGACAATATTTCAATTGAATTTTTTGAGCAATCATTTCACTTTAATAACTGCATATTTGAACTGTTTTCTAGAATTTAAATTCAAAACACGTTGCTTATTGTTTAAATTGCAAAAACCAAATCGATACATTTCGGGTGAATTACTTTATTTCAGATTTGGTTTTGTCCAAGTTTTGGTAGTTTGAAAGGTGTTAATAGGTATTTCGTAGTCTTTTTCGAAGCATTTGAGCCCTCTTCGAGAAGTCGGATATCAATAGACGGTCGTAATCTGACTGGCGGATGTCCGGAGGCATAGTACGGCCAATTAATTATACATAGTAACACTAGGATGTAGCAGAGGATACCAATCCCATTACGTCGGTATTCATGATTGATATTATACACGTGTATATAAGCTAAGTACACGAACAATTGACGTATTTGGTCTATTCAGTGTTCGTTGCCGCTAATTTCATGACACTGCCACTGTATTTTTGTCCGAAAATTAAATTGGGAGAGATTTAGAAAATTATTTATTGGAACACAATTAAGTCCAAAACGGGATTTTCTATATCCAATTTATTTGCAGCGATTAAATAATATTTAAAGCTTGGATTATAATTTAAAAAAATGTCCCAGTAAAAAATCTTTTGAGTTCGACTTTAAAAACCAAACACAAAGTGAAATTATTAATTAACAGAGCTTTGAAAAAATGAGTTGTTTAAAGTAAATTCGTTTAAATTTACAAGATCACCATCATGAAGTAATTAATCAATTAAATTAATGGACCGATCATATGGATTTGGATTTATACAAGCAATTTATCGTTTGTATTACAATAATTACTTACCCTATTATTACAGATATATTTATCCATGGTTTTAATCATATTTACATATTCACCGCGTTGTTTAAAGGGTGGGCTTGTTTGTTTGTGAGTGATTTCAAAATCACAGTTTGTATTATTGCAAACTCCTTTTGTTTGCATGTTTCATGCTGTCACAATATTTACATTTTTACTACTATTTTATTCGGTCAAAATCACCAATTTTTTAATAAAATACTACAGAAAAGAGAGCAATTTGCCTTCGGACCCTTCCACATTATAAATATACTTTTGCCATTGTTATAAAAGGAGGCGGGGTTATAAACCGGAGTGTCTATTATTGTAGACTACCCAGGAGCCTATTGTTCCACAAAATTTATGAACTATTTGCAAGAACTTTGAGTATTAACTTAACGGATATTCGAAATAATAAAATTCGGGATTTTAATATTCTCAGCTCATCGTTTTTCCGAGATATTTATCACATTTTTTATCCAATACAATTTTTTTTCAGTACGTATTACAGTAAATAATTTGTTGTTTACTGAATTAATATTACCTAACAAATTTTAATCCTTCAAGACTAGTTTCTTTATAAGCTGTCTCAAACACACTGGAATCATTTCCCCGTTAAATTCCCATCACACTAATATTTTGGGTTACTTAAGGCGCTTTGGTTTTGATCCAGGTGGTTTCAGTATATAGGGAATTTTAGCTGACAAAACGCACGCTTTAAGATCATATTTATTTTATTGTGTCGAGACAATCTTCCACTGCTTTTAATACAAGATAAACTTTGGTGACCTAAGCAATTGACAATTGCGTTACAAACACAAAAATGAAAGTGACAAATTTCAGGAAAAATACGTAAGCAAACAAAAAAAACTATATACAGATTAAATTAATAATAAAAAACTAATTACAATTTGTTAATGGCATTTTTTTATTATTGACTTATTGTAATAAGTACCGGATAAAACTTTCCTAAACTGTGTTAACAAATAAAGCTCAAACCTATTTACAAACAACAATATTAATTAAAATATATTTCAACGGCTATTACTACACGTAAATGTAGTCAACTTTGTGTAACTAACACATTATGTAAGACCGTGTGTAAATTGCTTCTTACAGCTCTTCTTATATAATATCTTATTTTATTTAAAGGCCGAGGAAAAGTGCTTGTTTCATTTATAATAATTTACAAAAACTGTAAATATAAAAAGCTGTGATACTTTTACCAACTAAAAATATATAAAAAAATATTGATTTATGTAAAATTTATAAAATAAAAGCTAAGTTTTAATAAGGAAAATAGGGGAAAGTTATAGAAGAAAATCAGCAACTAACCGATGGTGCTGAATTATTCCTCTAGTAGAACGCTTTGCATTTTAAATAAATGTATGTGAAATGTCCCTTATTTAATTAATGTCAAAATAAAGTCAAAAATATTTCTGAATAATATTTCATCAAAGAAAATTGCGATTTTGATTGTAATAAAGCATATAGGTGGTCAAACTTTTCTTATGTTGCAGATTTAAAGAGAAAGTATTAGAATTTGTGCTGTTTTGACAAAAATTTTGACAATTATTTAGAGTACTTCTTTAAGACTGTCTTTATGTTGTTTCGGTTGTTGTCTAAAATAGAATTCTTTATACAAGAAGCCAGCTACTTTGCTGATTTGCTTCCATACGAAATTAGGTAGTTAAAATGATTGATACAACAGAACTATTTGAAAATATGTGGTAGCAGAAACATTTAGTAAAAGAAGACTTGCCGTTTCAGTTGAGACAATATTGTGTCTATTATTTATTCTTCTAGGACTTCCGAAAATTAGTTATATATAACAATATTTTGGCTTCTAGTCATCTTTTTTATTTCAATTTGTTTTGTTTCAAAAATTCATTTTATTAACGGCGTAAGTAGCAGAAAATTTCTGATAAAATAATTATTTTTAATTTTCAGAGACTTTTTTGACCTACCAGTCATTACTTAGTGCCTAAAAGGAATCATTTTATAATTATTTTCACTTGAAAGATCACACAAAACCATGGAAAACTGCAGTAGCGAGAATATTTGGTAGGAAATGTTTTGACGTTTAAGTTATTCAAATTACCACCACCGACAATAGTTATTATATGTCTTTTGATTACAATTAAACAATTGGAAATTTATGGTTATGGTTAGAAATCTGTTGGCAATTCTGCAACAAATAGAAATTTGAATTTTATAAAAAGCTATCTAAAATTAGGTGTCTAGAATCTTTAGTGACAATGCAAATTAAATAAAAAATAATTTTTACACAAGTTTTTTTTATTATTATAAAATTAGCCAAACACATTTTAACTTTAAATTTATTAGACAAGATGACGATTTAGAATAAAATTAAATTGCAAAAAAAGACTTGTAGAGAACTTATGTTGACACTACAAGCCGTATCACCGATGTTACAATCCCTGTTCAGACACTTGCTTTTTGAAAAATTGCAAACATTTTCAAAAATCTATGTGTAGTCAGGGTTATTTACCAAGCAAAGCAATTACAAAAGTTTTTTAGGTAGTTTCACTGTATTTTGGCATTTTTGTAAGATTAAAATTGAAAGAAATTACCACCATCTTGCGTCTCACTGAGTTTTGAGTTACTAATGCACGCAACGCTATTGCCGCTGCCTAACAGGGTTTCCAACTCAAAGTATCTTTTTCTTTTAGCAATCGCGGAAAATTTGAATTCAAAACTCTTTTAGTGTGATTTTAATCTGATTTTTTTTAAAACTAAGAAATGGCTGTTGTCGTCACTTAAGACAATAGATCAAAATGTTTTGCTGACGTTATTGCTTAAAATTAATTGTTTTTTTATTTCGTTTTTGAGAGTAATTACTACACTTAAACACAACAATAAATACCAAGTAGTATTACACTATCACAGGTAACTCTAACTTGTTTCTTTATCTGCCGCTCTGCTGTTTCAGCTATTTTCCCTGACTGTTACTTTACTAATTAGAAAACGCTTATTTATAAAATAGAATAACGTTAAATTTTGGTTTTATATTACCTGATTATTAAAATGTTGGTTAAAAATATATTTGCCTTAACAATCGAGGCTTAACACCAAAAGTAAAATCTTTTCCTGGAACTCTTCTATTATTGGAAACACGAAATTAAACACAAAAGAAAACTTTTTTTTTATTTTTAAACTGGCAACATGAACGCTGTCATATTTTTAATATCAAGATTTATCCGAGAAGTTGTACGTAGGACAGCTTAAACAGAGTATTAGCCAGCCTACACAATACAATTTTTTTTTGTAAATATTCTATAACCTACGCAGATAAAAAACTTTGAAAAAAGAAATCCGTAGTGTGTTAGTTACAAAATAATTTGAATATTTAAAGATACTTATCGAATTTTATAGTGAATAGTTAGAGCAAAACAATTTTCGCTTAGTTTTAGTAGTTCGTGATACTTGTTCATCCCCATTAGAAGAGACTTGGTTCTATTTGATTACTAAGTGGTTTTATTGCTTTTCTACCGAATAAAAGGTTTAGAAGCGGTGTAAGCTGCGTGCTGACTTTGCCAAGCAATGAAAAGACTTATATGCAGCAGCATCCGGGATTACAACGCGTCCATTCGAGTATTCAAAATTAGTGGAAGGAAGATAAAGGATTTTTCCGAAAATAAGCTCTAACCAAACGCACTTCAACTACGAAATAAAATAATTTATAGATAAAGTAACTGACACCCTTTACAAATCCCATTAAAATCTAATGTCTCTCTAACATAAACCCTTTTATGAGGCAACCGCGTTATGCATAAAAATAAAACCTAATTGGGAAATGTTATAGCGAACACCGCAAAATTCAATAAATATTTAGTGCTTTTATGTAGATCGTCAATTTGCATTTTTAATGTTGACGATAATCGGTGCTTGTTTTCCATAAATTCTCGCTAATTGTTATGCCTTTAAACCGCTTACTGCAAAAAACAACACGCTTTTGTTGGTAATAATAATTGTAATACAACCTCGAAAGTATCTTCTTCCAATCCATTATCGAGCTTTCTCCGGCTTTTGCAAAAATACGAACCCTTTTCGCCTTTAGAGACCAATTAAAGAGCCCGAACTCAATTAAGAACCAGCAGGGTGGATTGTAGCTCATTTAGACCGGAAACTCCACGATTAAAAACACAACACACACCACAAAAATAAACAAATATTCAAACGGAGGAAATACAACTCGCCATCTAGTGGCCACTCTATAATTTTTTTTTAACATAGATATACTTTATCAATATTAAAAAAAATATTTATGTGTAGTTCGCGTTAAAAAAACTAAAAACTGGAAAATGGAAAGTAAACAATGTCGTGCCAGTAACATGTTGCAAACACGAGGCGTAGCCGATTTCTTGTATACCTAGCAGAATTGACTACCGTTAAGTCGACAAACTGTGATTACTGAACAAACTTAAGCTTTTACTTCTTCTTTAACGATTGTTAACTTTTTTAATGTCAGGTTGTAAACAAGATTATTTACAAATAAATCTCAATAACTATACAACTCAATAACATATTTTCTCCTCTTTGAATAGTCGATAATAATTTGCCTCTATGAAATTGCTATCTGTTGCTAACTACTCTCTGACAACCGACCTATCGCTCGCTTATATACAGTCGAGGTCAAGCCTATACGCCTTTTTCTAAACCTAAGACGTTTCTCTCTTTTAATATTCTGTGGGGTTTTTTAAGTTACAGAAAAATACATAAAAAAAATGTTATTACAATTAACAATACCAAATTACCTTATCTTAGCTATTAATTCTGTTCAAAAAACAGCGTAAAAGATGACAAAAAAAACTTGTCTGAAAACAAACGTGGAACAAACAACTTTTTTATCTTAATTTATTGAAGATTTCCGATCAAAATCGGCCTTAATTTATTGTTTTAATTTAATTTATATTTAGTTATAATTTAATTTTTAAAATAATTTTATCCACAAAACTACAGACCAATTTCTTTAACTTGCACCATGTGCAACACTCTTGAAAAAATAGTAAATCATCGTCTCGTCTGGTTCTTAGATAAATATCAAATAATCTCTCCGGAGCAAAACGGATTTCGCAGAAACCGCTCAATGATTGATAACCTCACATACCTACAAACTGAAATACTAGACAGTTTTGCAAGCAAACAACAATTTACTGCAGTATTCTTCGACATAGAGAAGGCATATGATACGACATGGAATTGGAACAAACAAAAAAAATTAAACGATGCACTGATGCAGGATTATCCGGACCCATACTCCAGTTTATAAAAAACTTCGTAACAAACCGGAGATTCCAAACAAAAATCAATGGAAAATTGTCAAATGAAAAACCATTAGAAACGGCGTCCTACAAGGATCAATTCTGAGCGTCACCCTTTTTTTGATTGCAATAAATGATGTCCTAAAATGTATCGAAACACCTTTAAAAGCTACACGATCTTGTAATTTTCAACAGAGGGAAAAACGCCAACTCCACACAACATCAACTTCAAAAAAGTCTAAACAAAATAATTGGATGGACCGAAAAAACAGGTGCAAAATTTTCGACTTCCAAAACTAAAATAGTACAATTTTACAAACATAAGAAACTTAAAGCCGATATTACATTACATCTCAACAAGGAAAAACTTACCCAAATTAAAACCATTAAATTCCTAGGCGTCAGCTTCGACCAAAAAATGATCTTCAAGGATCACATTCAAAATCTTAAAATAGAATGTATAAAACGCCTAAATATGATAAAGTCCCTCTCGAACAACACTTGGGGAGCCAACCAGAAAACACTACTACTTTTCTATAAAACGGTGATTAGATCCAAAATAGACTATGCGTCCACTATTTATGCAAATACTAACAAAACGGTTCTTAAATTACTCAATCCAATACATAATCAAGGCATCCGTCTAGCATTAGGAACCCTAAGATCTACACCGGTTAGTAACTTATACAAAATCTCTAATGACTCTACCCTAACTCTCAGGAGAGAACTACTTGAACTGTCATATTTTACCAACGTACTCAGTAATAAAGAAAACACTAATCACAAATCTCTTAAAAACCAAAATAATGCCAACTTATATAGAACTAACCCAACCGCAAGAAAACCAATAAACATCCGAGCACAAAATTATTTAAACTCTTTAAAGATCGATACTAATCAGATTAACGAACATTGCCCACTTACTTTCCCGTTCTGGACAGACTCGCCTCCGATAATAGACCTAAGCCTACAAGAATACCCGAAGGAAGATACAAATCCAGAAATATACCAAGCCATGTTTTGTAAAAAGTTGCTACAATATACAGAAATTTTACTAGCTATTACACTGATGCTTCTAAAAATGACACTGGAGTTGGTGCAGCTATCATAAATAACAACAAAACGATAAGACTAAAATATTCTGACATTACAAGTATCTACACAGCCGAACTAAAAACAGTGAAACACGCCCTCCAAGAAATCAAGTCTTTCTTCAAACAAAAATTCTTAATCTGTTCAGACTCACTGAGCTCTTTACTCACAATCCAACGCTTCCAACCACCCAACCACCTAGTCTATGAAATCAGATCCCTCCTAAACGAAATAACCCTTCAACAAAAAGAAGTCGTGTTAATATGAATTCCATCTCATAGTGGAATTGTTGGCAACGAAGCAGCAGACAAAATAGCAAAAGAAGTTACCATGGCTCAATCAAATCCAGACATCACAGACCCCTACGTAGAGAAAACAAATCTAAAAAACTTCCTCAAAACAGAAGCAAAAAGAAAACATCAAAACACGGACCAAAGGAGAAAACTAACTGCATGCCAACAAATTTCGGACAACGACAAATCCAAACTAAATCGCAGAGAAGAGGTCGTAATAAATAGACTCATAAGTGGACACACTCGCCTAACTCACATGTACCTGATCGAAAAAAATGAACCCCCGCAGTGCTGCAATAACCAATTGGATGTTACACATCTATTTGAATGCCCAAAAACTGCCCAACAACGTACAGAGGCTGGACTAATGCAAGCACCACACTGACATGTAGAACATATCCTAAATGCGCTAATGACCGATGCAGTCGATGCGCTAAATATTTAAATAAAAAAAAATAATAATTTTATTTTTATTTTACAGTAAAGGAAATAATTCGTACTTTTGCGGCTTTTTCTTGTTCAGATACTAATATATATGTCAAAAAACAATAAAAAAATTGTGGATTCTGTCTAAAAACAGTGTAAAAAATGACCAAAAAGAACAATAATTAAGTAAGTTATACCAAACTCTAACAAGCAGTGATGTTTTTCGGGCCAAGAACAGATGATACTGTTTTACCTGAATTTATTGGTGTTTTTTTCAAAAAAACAGCGTTAATTTGTTGTTCAAAACATATTTTTTTATTTTAATTTTTGAAATAATCTAATTATTATATTACAGTAAAAAAAATAAGTTGTATATTGTGGCTCATTTTTATTTAGATTTGAATACAATTGTATAAAAACAATAAACAAATTATTCATTCTGGTTTAAAACATCTTCAAAGTTGTCAAAAAATAAAAATCAAATAATTATTTAAAAACAATTAAAATATTTGTTTTTTATTGTTTAAAAACACTGATATTTAACAAAATATGATGTTCTTTTGTTAAAAAACAGCTGAATAGTGAATACTAGTGTGTAACAAACAAGCTACACAAGTTACAGATAAGTTGTTATCTGAATTTATTAGTAGTTTTTGTCCAAAAACGGCATTAGTTTATTGTTTAAAAATTTGTTAAATAACCTTATTTTTATAAGTAAAAAATAATTCGTGTTTTGTGGCTTTATTCTGTTCAAAATACCAAGACGACTGTTCAAAACGTAATAAGATTGTTCAAAAACAGCAAGAAATTTGTCGATTCTAGTCCAAAACAGCTTGAAGGTATGATAGTAAAAAAATATAAGTAATTAACCAAACACAACTAAAAGAAAATTGTTTAATTCTCTATAAAAGAATATGTTTAAAAAATTAAAATTAAAAATTTATATTTGGTTGAAGATTCCTATTATTTTAAAATGATTTTTTTATTTTTTATTCGGTCAATTTTTTTGGCATTTTCTTTGCGACACTTGAATCCTCTGAGTTGATAGGTTTTTCCTTGTGAATATTTTTCTTTCAGTGCGTTTGATTGATGAGTTGTTTTCGCAGATTAAGGATTTAGTAAAAAATCTGAGTGTGTTTTGTAGGAGTCGGGATTTAGTGGTCTATTTCTGCCAACACATGTAACTAGTATATTTTAGTTGATAATAAATTACCGTCTTGACATAATTCATGAGCAATAAAAGTGTTTTGTATCGTCGTTTTTTATCGAGCGTTACGAGTTGTCGTATAAGAATTTACTTCCGAATTGAAGTAATTATTTCATGAGGTCCTGTAAAAGTCCTGAGTGACGACACTTGAATGATGTCATGATTGATGTTTCTCAGCTGCGTACAACCTCTAAGATGTACATTATATATTGCTTTGTGCTGATATATTCGCTGATACTCACCCAGAGGGAAAGAAATTGAAAATAGTGAATAAATATATGATCGGCAGTAAATTTTCTCCGACCGGATTTTTCCAATACGTGCAATATCTGCATGGCGAGTGTGATTTGTGTCTATTTCGCGTTGGTTTTGCACGTTTTTTCCGTAATTAATTGCAAACACTGGATTCAGTTATTTGCGTCCGGGTTGGACATTATCAGCGTTATTGGGATCGCGGACGCCGTTGGACCCACTCGCGATGCTCAGCTATTTACGTAATGATGCACTAAATTTGTGTAATTTTAACGGGGAGAGATATACCACGGATTTAGGGAGTTTTACACAGGATGCCGACGCGATTATTAAATATTTCATAATGCGAATCGACAGTCTTTGCGACACCTCTAATGAACCACAACCATTTCACAAAGACCCGATCCAACCAGGATATAAACATCGATTTATAACACCACAATAATCCACACACAACAGATTCTCTATCAAAATTATAAAAAAATAAAAAAAACGTTAAGGATAGTTAAGAAAACTAAACTCAAATTAAAAATTTAGTTAAGCAGCGCTTCAAAATATATTCGAAATGGCGTCTTAAGAATGCGTTGTTGTTAGCAATGTCTATGGATATTTAACATTTTTAACAACAAAACAACTTTCAAGCTTCTATTTTTTTTTAACTTGTTGTATTGTGTTCTAGTGTAATCATTGTTGTAACTTATTTTAGTTTCTTTTTAAAATTTTATTTATTGTGTTTTAAAAATTCAAATGTATATACTTGTAATGGTTTTTATAGGAATAGTAGCTTATAACAAATGAGAGTTTTGTTGGTAGTTTATCATAAAACGGTATTTGAAGTTATCTTATATCAAGTAAAACTCTGGAAACAAACTGGCCGTAACAGATTACAGCAGAGTACAATAGCAGATTCCTGAATATTACAATACAAAATAGGTATTCCGAGTTTATAAACATTATAAATAAAGACAATGAAATCTCAAATCAAGTAGCAAGTATTCCCTCGACAAAGTTATTACATTCTTTTCGAATTCAAGACATTCCCAGTGGACATAAAAACAAAAGTATTATCATGAATAAAATGTTTAAAGCGTACTAAAAAGTGTAAATTAAGAAAAGAGGCGCTGACTTAGCCTGAAGTAAATCTATCGATTTTATTCAATCCCGATACAGTTCGTAATATCTTTCGGATGTTATTTACCGCAAGATCAGTAAGTAGATGATGAAATTTGACAGGTGAATTATGTTTTCTGTTAGAGTTATTACGAGCCAATGATTTGATGTTGGTGCATCCAGCTGAAAAGGTAATTGCATTGGCCATCTGCGAATTTCAGGTGTTCCATATGTCTGATCTCGGTTTAAATTTGTTTTAATTGTTATTTAAACCGTGTCTGCATACATTTTGTCTTGGTATATTGGATAGGAAATCTGAATTTCATCGTTGAGATATATCTAGAGGGCGTCGCAAGTTTGATATATTAATACGAAGTCATAGAACCAGGCCGACAGCTCATATAAATCACCCCTCCACCTGCGATTAACTGGGGAATATTGGGATGTCACTGCCATGAATATTAATATTATGATATCGCGAGAACTCACATTGATACCGGAGACTTTTTAAATTAATCGCATCGCTTTAGAGAACTATTCGATATTTCAGGAGAAATGAGGGGAATTATTAATCGACCATTACCTGATTATGTCATGGTGCATAATGAAATTCCCTAAGACTTTGTGAATTCCTCGACAAAAACATGCACATTGCGCACACACATTTTTTTTTATTTCGAATCGATCAAATATTACAAGATGTACATTAGGGTGGGCCAAAACGACTATTTTTTTTAACTTTCGACAATGAAAAACTGGTTTCTAGGCACTTTTGAAAAACGCTTTTTTAAGATGAGCTCTTAATTTTAATAGGAAAAACTCCCTCATCGGAGTTTTCAATTTTTTTTTGTTAGTTTCATATGGCAAAATCTATATCTCGTTATTACATGATTGTACAGAAAATTTGTAGTGACATTTTTTGTAGAAAATTAAACGCTCTACAAAAAAATTATCTTACAATTTTTTATATCTCTTACCGTTTAGAAGATATTGGAGGTCAAAGTTTACAAAATTTAACAAAAATTACTTTTTTATATACTTCTAAATTTTATAACTTAGAGATAAATAAATATTATAAAATGCGCAACATACAATCTTGTAGGAAATTAAACGCTCCATAAAAAAGGTCTTTTGTGGTTAATTGATTATTCTAACCACTTAGAAGATACTCACATTTTAAAAACCAAAATTTGATACTAAATCCCCAATTTTTTTAAAGTGGTTAAAGTAATCGATCAACCACAAACGACTTTTTTTGTAGAGCGTTTAATTTCCTACAAAACTGTATGTTGCGCATTTTCTAATATTTATTTATCTACGAGTTATAAAATTTAGAAATGAAAAAGAAATTTTTGTTAAATTTTTTAAACTTTGATCTCTGATATCTTCTAAACGCTAATAGTTATAAAAAATTGTAAAATACCTTTTATAGAGCGTTCAATTTCCTACAAAAAATGTAAATAAAATTTTTTGTACAATCAAGTGGTGACGAGATATGGAATTTGCCATATGGAACTAAAAAACATGGAAAACTGCTATGAGAAAATCTTTCCTATTAAAATAAATAGCTCATCTTAAAAAAGCATTTTTTAAAAGTGCCTAGGAACCAATTCTTCAGTGTCGTAAGTTAAAAAAAACATAGTCGAATTTTTTAACCCTACCCTAATGTACATAATGTATCAGTGAAAATTAAATTTATTAAATAAACAGAATAGGGCGCTATTAGGGTTACTAAAACACTTACAACCGTGGAGCGGTCTGTTTGAATTCCAAGAAACAGCTACTTTTAAACAAGTTTTTGCGAATTTAATTTCAAATGCAATTCTCTGTTTATTTTAGACTCAATTTCCTAATTTAAAAAATTTGTGCAATTTATTAAATTTTGAAAACTTTTTAAGTAAAAAAAAATGTTCCGGAGTTACATTGAAACAAGTTAATCAACAATTAAACAACTACAGAAGTGTTATGTAAAAACCCATCATTAAGAGTATATTAAGTATGGAGAACGGTAAGGAATGCTTACCGTTCGAAGACAATTGTTTGGAGGAGGAGCGAAGCGACGACTCCAATTATTGTCTGAGAACGGTAATCCTTAACGTTCGACATGCTTATAACGTTTTTTGCGCGATTGGAGTTTCTAGAATAATAATAATTTATATCAATACATTTGTGATAACCGGGAAGATTTAAACTGAAAACTTTGGGTGGCTGTTCCATGGTTGCTATGGTTTTGTTCCAAACAAGTAAAATTGCCTTTTTGATACAATCATTCCTACATAGTTCTGTTTTGTGGTTCCGTTTTTAAAGCAAATATGAGCGATAGTAATGATCTACCGGATGATTTAGAAGACGCTTGGCAAGAAGGATGTTCGGCAATAATTCCAGAAAAATCTAAAGCCCGATATGAACAGACATACAAGTTGTTTAAGGAATGGTGTGAAGCAAAGAAGATTTCTGTAAATGAAAAGAGCTTGTTAGCGTATTTTGTGGTGAGAAGTGGACACTTGAAGGCCCCAGGCAGTTTATGGGCGGAGTATTCTATGCTCAAGAGTACAATTTTTCTCCAAGATGCTATCGAAATTTCTAAGTTTGCTACATTAATTGCTTATCTTAAGAGAAAAAATATTGGATATCGGCCTAAGAAGGCTAAAATTTTCACCAAAGAAGACATGGAAAAATTCTTGAATAAAGCACCAAACGAACAATTTTTAATTCAAAAGGTTATGTTGTAGATGATGAGGTGGTACATCTGAGTTCTAAGGAAACAATATATTTGCAGGTAGCAATGATATTGGGAGTATCGGGCGCTTGTAGTCAAGAGGAATTGTACAATATTAAAATGAGTGACATAGAAGAACATGAAGAAATGTTTATAGTAAATATTCCAAATACAAAAACGAATATTCAGCAAACGTTCACAGTTATTAATAAAAAAAATGAAGCAGTTCATTATTTGGAAATATGTACTTCTAAAATAGAGAAGAATTCGACCAAGCAACCCAACCTCAGATTATTTATTTCTGAACTATCGAAATGGCAAATGCACTAGGCAAGTCACAGGAAAAGGCACAATTGGAGGCTGGCCGTCAAAAATTGCAAAGTATTTAAAGTTGCAAGCCCCTTAAGGTTTTACTGGACACTCGTTTCGACGCACATCGGCTACACTTTTGGCGAATAACGGAGTTGATGTGTTGGGACTAAAAAGAAATGGTGGGTGGCGTTCATCAACGGTGGCCGAGAGTTACGTGGAAGATTCCTTCCAAAACAAAATTGAATTTGCTCATAAAATTTTATACAGCGATGTTGGTGGAGTAATACAACAACCTGGGACTTCTGCGTCGGAACACTATTGTCTATTAACACTAGAAACTCAAATGCGAGTGGTATTACTACTATTAATTATAATAATTGTACATTTGATTTGAATAAATAAATCGCAAAATTGTTTTTTTTAGATTTAATTGCTTACCGTTCACTGAACTGAAAAAGTAATTCACTTACCGTTTTGTTACACGTAGCAACCAGTAACAGCAACTTACCGTCGTGGAAACAGGCACACTAAACTGATAAAAACAACCAATCGCGCAAAAAAACAAATTAATAAAGTAAAATTATTAGTCGTCATAATCATAATTTTCTTTTATAATGAGATTAGAAATATTTTGTAAATTTAGAAGATTTAGCTCCTCTAGTAATTCTTTTAACTGTTGAAATCAATTTCATGTTATTTGTGGTAACAGCAGATTTAATTTCTCGTGGAACGAAGGCTTCCAAGGCCAGAATCAAAATAAACATTTTTTTTGCAGAATTGTCAATTTAAAATTTTTTCAGTTACCTAATCACAAATTTTAAGTCGGTTTTAATAGCTTCTAAGAGACAAATTGAAAAAACTGGTTTTTATTATATTTATCGTCTTATTAAATCAGTTTTAAAAAATATAATTTAGATTTTTTGCTTGTTTCAACAAGAAATCTAAACACATGTAGTGCTACTTTCCAAATTTTTAAAAGTTGCCAATTATAAAGATATTAGTAAACCTAAAACTTTTGAAACCTGTATATTAACCTTTTTGTTGAGATCTTCTTTTATTTTTTCTTAATCTTATTTTTAATGTTTCTTTGACGTATATTTCTATTTGAACGAATTTTTTCTCCAAATTTTTTAAACCTTTAGAATATTTTCAAATTCCTGTTTTACCTCTGGTACGTCTCTTTGAGAAACATCTTGCAAAGTTCCAAATTTTTTGAAAATATTCTTCTGTTTTTCTGTTTTCGAAATATTCTAAAAGTTTCTTTCTTTTCTTTTATTTCTAGTTGCAGTTTTTTTATTATATTTTTTATCTTCTTTCTAGTTTCTTCTAGCATCTCTATTGTTTTGCTTATTTCTCTTTTTAATTGTCGTTTTTTAAGCTTCTTTAAAATAGTCTTTTGTTTTTCTAGAAATTTTTTAGCTTCTGTTTTTTGTCTAATTGTTTTTCTTTCAAAAGTTTTTCAAAAAATTTCTTTTTGTTTTTTCAGAATTGTTTTCTGCATTTCTAGAACCTTCTTTTGTTTGTTTTTTTCTTCTAATAGTAGCTTTAAAAAATTCTTTAAAATTTTCTTGTTTTTCTTTGTTTCCGAGTCTTTGTTTTTCTATTTTTTGTCGAATTTTTTGTTCAGTCGTCGTTTTCTTTATTTTGTTTCAGTTTTTCAGCAATAAATGCATTTGTTTCTCTACCTTGTTGTCGCACTTTGGTTTTTAAATTATTCGGATTACTTATCGTCTAATCTCTTCAAATCCCACTTCTGACACCAGTGCAATGTTTGTGCTTACTTAATTATTTAGTCATAATTTAGGAAATTGGGTTTTCGAAAATAAGAAGTCTAATTTTGGAATTTGTAGTCATGGAGTTTGTGAATTTTATTGAGACTTTTCGTGGCTTTGTTAAGACTTGTGAAAAAAAATCGTTTCAAAATGAGGATAAATGCTAGTTGCAATAATGAAATTTTTCGTGGCGATTATATTCTTAGGTTGGGCGGTTGTGTGTCGTTAATAAAGCTGGTCCCATTTAATCGCTTTAATTTTAATAAATAAACTTGCTTAAGACAGGCAATAAAAAAGTGTGACAAAGTGAAGTTTCTGGGCATTTCGTCTAGAGTTAGCGCCATCTGTCACGCCACGCCTCATTTCGCAGCCGCTTCTTCACTCTACACGGATCCGGAAGGAAGCCAAAGAAAACCCACACAAATATTCATCTTTATTACCTCACGCGACTTTTAATTGCCTTCTTTAATCCCCTGTACAGATCATTACACCCCAACCAGGGGTCGCAATTTCGTCCAACTCGAACTGCGCATCCGAGAAATTAAATGTGCCGCTTTTTTCTTTATATATTTCTCACTGTCTCGGTTTAATTGGATAATTATCCGAATTTTTTTCATACGATCATGAATTCGGACAATTAGCAAAGTTCAACACTAATGCAGTCGCCGTATAATAAGGACTTTTGACTTTAAGGTCCTCTCTTTAATTGCAGTCGTCTGAGGCACATTAGAAATTGGAATTTATCAATTCCTTTGAGATTAAAGTCGACAAATTGCTTTAGAATTAAAACTGTAATAACAGTTAAACGGAAAAACTTGCAGCTGCCAAAGTACTTTTAAAACACATCGAGATATTATCTGACATTACTGACACAAACAGCTTTTAAGGTCAACTTCCGAACAGTTTCGACATTTTGTTGTGATAATCGATGGCATGTAGCGCCGATTCAGCAAACTTAATCCAATAAAAAAACCAAATGTTAAGTGCGTTATTTCAAAACTTGCTTTTACCTGTTAAAAACTCGATTTTCTTTAAAATTTCCTAGAAAGATTAAAACTCAATGAGCTGTGCTCAACGATAAATCGCTTTGTCCAGACTCAATCGAGTGAACACCGTAATTTTTTAAAACTAATTATAATCACTAATAAGAGTAGTTTTTGACTTTAACAGAATTATTGAGGTGTTATCCTAATTAATTTCGCCAACGTTAGCCAATTATAACTGTGAGATTTGCTATAATCAATATGTAACTAACCGTTGGCTTTGAGAACCAATCGGATAAGCATTAAATATTTGATCCGGTAACAATCCGGTCCTGGAGCGTTGTGGTTATTTACTTATTTGGTGTTGCAATATTGTTACTATTGCAATTTGTAATTATTGGTATGCATTCACTGTGACATGTATAACACATTCAAAACAAAATTTATCTCCAAAATATACAACACAAATGAAATAAAAGAATACACGAATTTGAAAAAATTAAAAGAAAATTTTTGCTATTTAGAACAAATAAATTTCAATGATTAAGCTAAAAACAAGCGAGAACGAGTAACAAGGACTTTTCATCAACGATTGAGCGTAACAGCACACAAAGAACAAAGGCGCTAAAATTCTCAAAAAATGTGTTAAATATTCTTTAAAAAAACAGAGACTTTACAACGACTGATTATCCAAACCCTCGAATTTTAGAAACAGAGTCAATAGAAAAATGATAAAATTCAGAAAATATACTCCATAAACTATGCGAAGGCAAAATGTGGTAAACAGTACGACGAATTAAGAATTGTAGAAAGCTCGTAGTTTCTAAAATAACAAAGCAATACTCAATTGTAAATTTTAATATAAGTCTTGGTTTTTTTGTTTTGAGAGATGCTTGCTATTCCAGCTGTCAAAAATACAGGTTGTTTTAAAAATAGCAAATTAATAAAAATGGGTTGAAACAAGGTGGATAAGAGGTAAACTGTTATCATCAAAAAAATTTACATTCTTACCACAATCGACAAAAAGCTTTTAAAATCAAATGTAACTATTTTTGGCTTTATTGTTTCTAATATAGTTATTATTTTTAGATGCTTCTTTGCTGTGTAATAACCTAAAATGGTTTACGTTACGTTGTGCTTGACAAAAACAAAACAGACATTATAATATCGATAAAAAAATAAAAATGAGAAAATATCTTGTTACGGCATTTTCTGATTAGTTTACTGCAAGATGGACTGGATAAGAACTTTCTAAACGGTGTTTACAAAGCTTAAATACATTATTTTCAAATAATTGCGAGACTAATTTGTTCAAAATCTGCAAAAGTTTAAAATGTAAGAAGATATAAAACATGTGAACATACGAGAATAGATAAATAAGTACCCGTTTTTGAAAACAGATAGCGTTATTGAAAGAATTGGCATTACTATCGTGTAATATCATATTTTAAACGACGCCATACAAAATAACAGATTGATTTGCAGGTTAGTTTCTATTTTACAGACTTCTATATTAAACGTGTTTAGCGAGTTTTGTTAAAATAAAAAAAAATATTGTCACAACTATGGGTAATTTAAACTCGCGGTCTGAGTTTCAAAACTCAAAATTTGTTTTTAGAACAAATAATTACATGACAATCTTAATTAAATAAAATAAATATCAAATTACTTCAGGCTTCTTCTTGCTTCCGTTTACAGTCACTGTTTGTATGTACTTTAATGACTTGTCTTGCTCTCACTATCCAATTGCCTGACTATCTGGTCAGTCTCTATCTTTTTAAAATGGTTAGTTTACTTCTGGAATCATCTCGAAGCATGACTTTTTAAAACTATTCTCAAATCTTCTAGAGCTGTTTCGAAGCATAACGTTTTATTCGTTTATATAAATAATAAATTATCGAAGCGCTCCGAATCTTCTAGAAACTTTTCTGTCGATGATTCACCGTAACAATGTCGCTTTTTACTTTTGGATAGAAAGGCGTGTCAAAAAGTAAAAACAAAGTTGAATTCATTTTATGAAGATGTACTTAAGGAGTACTACAGTAAACTATTGAACCGATTTAATAAGAAATAAAAGATGATACAGCTACATTTAGCAAAAAAAAAAGATGTTGTTTTATTATGGCACTGCACCAGCTCACTCATCCAGAATCGTTGCAGCCAAATTAGAAAAATTCCGCTACGCATTGCTGCCGCCTCCACCGTATCTACCTGACCTGGCTCAGAACAGAACAGGAAAACGTGGCTCATAGAAGAAAATTTCTGATTACCTAAATAAACAGGTAATACTCGAGACAGAAGCATACTTGGCAGAGTTTAACGTATTTTTTGTATGTTTAGAAGTATTAGTTGTATTTTTTAAAATGTTTAAAGAATCGGCAGGACGTTGGGTAAAGTGTATCCTCTTAGAAGCAGATTCCATACGTTGAAAAACTAAAAGTTTTTGTAAAAATAATGCGTTTTTACTTCTACCACAGGTACTTATTGTTCCACTCTTGTATACGTTGGTTAAAAATACTCAAAATAAACCTATTCGTTTTTTTGGAAAAGATCAAAATATGAAACTTGAATTTAAAAGGTTAACAGAAACCTGAAATACATAATTACTTTTTGAAATATTTTGTTATAAGTACTGGACTTACAAAAGCATTTAATGCTAATAGTTAAAACATTTAGAAGAGAAGGCTTTGACACGAGAGTTGGTTCTTCTCAAGGTAGTGGCGACAATGTTATACTCTAACTATTTCAAGAGTTTCAAGAAATTTAAAACCTTTTGTTGCACATTAGGTTTTAAACATTTTCGCGGGCTATAATCTGCTTGATTATGCCCTTAGTATAATACAAACAACTATTATAATATTTTTCACGTTACATTAAAATATTTTAAAGAAATAATTACTAATGTGAAGAATGTTATTACATTTTAAGCTAATTCTAGGTGAGTAAATGCTATTGCCTTATTTTAAAAATTTGGAGCGGTTTTAAGAGTTGGGCTACATCAATAATTGTAACCAGGTTCATTTATTAAAATGAAAACAAGAGAACAACTTATCTCAGTGTTAATAAATAATTTGTAAAATTAGCATTTCATGCCATTATTTATTAATTTCGGAGCGCGAACCATTAAAAATATGATTAATAACAAACCAGAGAATTTACCTAGTCGCAGCTGTTGCCAGTAGTCATTAGTATGCAAGCAAACGTGGCAACATAATTTCATGTTTCGTAAAATCGTTCAAATAGACCACGAGTTGTAACTCTTGTTGTAAACTGATTAACAATTACATTAGCGACTTTACGAACTTTGGAGACACATCTCAGCGCTATTATTAGAAATACCAAGCGACATTTTAATTTTTCCAAGAGAGAAATTAAATGTTAAGTGGGTGTGAATTCGTAAAATATTATTGTTTTCGGCAAATTTCCACGATATGTGAAAGCAAGGACAGAATGTTTTCCCTCGTGAAAATTATTCCAGTGGAAATCTTAGCAATTAGCATCAACAAGAGAACGAGTAAATAGTGAAGCATTGAACCTGTTGCTGAAATGAAATTTTGCGTTTGTTATAAATATGGATATGGGGGTGGATCGAAGGGTTGTGGCTAGCGTGAGTGATTGACTTTTTAAGAGATTGGTTTTTCCGTTGAAGCATTATTCAGTTGTTCATAAGCGCTGACGTGGCTAGGGGTCGTCTTACCCCTTCAAGCTAGAAGAGACACAGCGAATTTTCATCGGCCCTTCCCTTCACTAATCATCCACAAGAGTTTCGAAGTGAGATATACGGGGGATCGAATTACTTTTTACGATAATCGGATTTTATCATCCCTTGGAGAATTAATTTCAACTTATAATGTAATTATTCAAACGTCTAGCTTTATTGTGTTATGGTTTTATTTTAATAATAAAAGGTGAAATGTGCCTAAGGGTTAGTTGAGGGATTCAATTGACTTAAAGCATTAATTTCCCGCTAAATTATCTATTTCATCCCTTACGGGTATACACATCAAAATCATTTGTACCGACCACTGAATACCTGCATTATAACTATAAAGCTACTCATTAAAGGTAAAACTTTAATTACACTTTAGATGAAAATTTGTTTATTTTGTTAATCGCAGCAAATAGACACTTTGTAAATACCAAGCTGATACAACTTCCTTCCTCAAGTCTAGTTAATTTTCAACCACTTACACTCTCTCTATAAACTTTGATCATTAACCGACATAAAATTAAGAGATCTTCAGCTACACTGAACATACGATCAAATAATTTACAAAATATAGACACAGAGGCAGTTTCTAGAAGGTTTTAGAAGTTTCTTAAAGCATTCAGAAGGGACGTAATATCTGTCAGATGGTACTTGTATAACAGTACAGAAAAGACAATAAAGAAAAAGCAAAGCTTGATGGTAGATAGCCCACTTCTAGCTTCTAGAAAAAACTTATAAATTTCGTTGAAGCCTTCTTAAAAATTCATAAGCCGCCACTCTTAAAAAAGATGTTGTACAGTTTCTTCTACTTTACCACATTGACAGTATGGATTTTTAACAGAAATCCATTTAAATAACATTGAATTAAATCTAGCATGACCAGTTCTTAATCTGTTCATTTTCATCCAAATCCATCTTGGTTGATCCATTTCAGGTACTTTTTTTGTTGGATCTTCTATGAAATTGGTTATTTCAAGAAAGAAAGATTTTCTATATTTTCGAAGGCGATAGAGTTAGCCCATATTCTATGTTTTATTTAGAATTTCTGCAAAATGCAGTTTCTGATTAGTCTTCTGAGACCTGAGATAGAAAGAGTTTTAGCATTAGCATCCCAAGTTAAACCTACTAACTTCAATAAAATGTTATGGATCTGTTGTAAATTAACAAGTATTGCTATAACTAGGATTTGTTAGTAGTACTATAGTTATAAGTATTACTTTGAAAAATAGAAACTTTATATTGATTGAAAAAACGAATGTGACTAACTAGAATATCAAGAATATGGGAAAGTGAAAAAAATTTAATGTAGAACATCAAATATATTAGTGAAAGGACCAAAGATAGAAATAAAAAATGATGTAAAAATAGAGGAGACGAAATTAGAAAATAAATAAATTACAAAGAAGATAATATAATGAAATGAGAAAAAAAGTGAAAATCAATAACATAGAGAAGGGTTTTCTAGATCTTTGAGGGCAATCAGCTCAAACCATATTGGATAATCTTTCAGAAGTTTTCTATATTTTATAAAAAGTTTCTGCAATATTTTGCTGTTGAGAAAAAAGAAAAAGCAAGCGTTGAAATACGAAAAGTTTTAGCATTAGCATCTCATGTCGAACCGGCTAATTTACATAAAATGCTATGGGTCTGTTGTAGGTTGACAATTATTGCTATAAGTAGAATTTGTTAGTAGTACTATAGTTATAACTACTGCTTTAAAAAATAGAAAATAGCAAAAAGAAAAATCCAACAAAAAAAAACAAATTTAGCAGACAAAAAAATACTATATTGATGTTAACAAAGAAAGAATCTAAAAAGCAACTAGAAGACCAAGACTATAGAAATGTAAAAAAAATTTAATTAAGAAGATATTAGTAAAAAAACCATAGATGAATTTGAAGAGTTGATAGGACCGTATAGCAAATTAAACCATAGAAATAGAAAACTAATGTAAAATTTACAATAAAGTTATCATATAGTAGAATAAGAAAAATGAACGAAATTCAATAACATAGATTGCATTGACTGTAAGACATTAAATAGATTGTTTCAACCCAGAAGGATTTTCTAGATTTTTAACGACAATCAGGTTAGACCATATTGGATAATCTTTCGGATGTTTTTTATATTTTATCTAGAGTTTTTGCAACATTTTGCTGTTGAATAGAGAGAAAAAGCTAAAATACGAAGATTTCTAGCATTAGCACCCGAAGTCAAATCAGCTAGGATTTTTTAGTAGCACCATAATTATAACTACTGTTTTAAAAAGTAAGAAAGAGCAGAAAAAAAGCAAACAAAGAAAAACAAATTAAACAGACAAAAAACACTATATTGATATTGGCAAAAAAAGAATCTGAAAAGTAACTAAAAGACCAAGAATATGAAAATGTAGAAAAATGTAGAAAAAGATCGAAGATATTAGTAAAAAGACTGTAGATGCAATTGAAAAGTTGAAGAAACTGTATAGCAAATTAAACTATAAAAATAGAAAACTAATGTGAAAATAGAAAAGACGAAATAAGGAAATAAGTGAATTACAAAGAAGATATAATATAGTGAAATGAGAAAAAAGAATGAAAATCAATAACTAGATTACATAAACTGTAAAACATTAAATTGATTGTTTTAACCTAGAAAGGTTTTCTAGATTTTTGGGGACAATCAGGTTAGACCATATTAGATTCCAGATATTTTCTATATTTTATCTAGTTTCTGCAATATTCTGCTGATAAAAAAACTAATCCAAGAGCTAATATACGAAGAGTTTTAGCATTAGCACCCCATGTTGAACCAGCTAACTTTAATAAAATGTTATGGATCTGTTGTAAGTCGACAATTATTGCTATAACTAAGAGTTCTTTGTAGCACTACAGTTATAACTACTGTTTCGAAAAATAGAAAAGAGCAGGAAGAAGAAGAAAACAAAGGAGAACAAATTAAACAGACACAAATTATATTATATTGATACTGATAAGGGAAGAATATGAAAAGCAAATCGAAAACCAAGAAGTTAAGAAAGTAGAAAAAAATTTAATCAAGAAGATCAAAATTATTAGAGAAAAAGTTGTAAATACAATTAAAAAGTAGAAGAAAACGGAGCAAATTGGATCATAGAAATAAAAATAAATATTTAACACTACATTAAAGAAAAACTAATGTTAAAATGGAAAAGGCAAAATAAGAAAATAAGTAGATTACAAAGAAGTTATAATGTAGTCAAATGAGAAAAGACAAAGAAAGAATATAAAAAGCAACTAGAAAACCAAGAATATAAGAAAAAAAAATGGAATTAGTGAGAAAGCTATAGATGCTATTAAAAAGTTGAAAAAAACGTATAGCAAATTGAACTATAACAATAGAAAAAAAGTTAACCAATACATTAGAGAGAAGCTTATGAAAAACTAGAGAAAATAGAATTAGGAACTAAGTAGATTACGAAAAATATATAATGTTGTAGAATGAGAAGAGAGAATAAAGAGCAAGTAAGTATATAAATTGCATAGATTTCAACTGATATCTGCCAGAAAATTAAATTTAAAAAGGTAAAAATTCCAAAAGAAAAAAATGAAAAGAAAAGAAATAAAAAATTTGAAATGCGAATTAAAAAAAGACTATTTCTAGAAATAGATGTAGTAAAAGATAACATAAGAAATAGAGGTGAAGCAAATAAAATTATAGAAAAGTGTAGAAAGAAATGAAAAAGTAAACAATGCATGATGTAGAATGGGAGACAAAAAGAAAAAAGAAAAATCAGTTAATAATGTAAAAGTGAGAAAAATGGAGAAAATAGGCAAAAGAAACACGATATGATAGTTATAATATTGATAAGAGAAGAACATAAAGTCTCGCTTCTTTTACCGAAATTTGAGCAATTTAATTAATCCAGATAAATAACAAGAATTAATTGGTCTGTATATTCATATTTTGTTAATTTTAAAGCATTTTTCTAAGTTTTTTTGACCTAAAACCCGAGTATATAGTTGGTAAACAATTGATTGCAATTAGTTTTTAAGCTTCTAGATTAAAAATAAGCCAATTACCTCAATGAAAATTTATTAATTTATAGCATTCAAGCCTATCTTAATTGTTCGTTATGCTTATTTTATTGGATATTCTATTTTGAATCAATCAAAAAAGAATCAGAGAGTTATTGTTTTGAACCGCATAAATACACGTAGAAATCAAAACCAAAACTCACTATCAAAACAACCGTAAAAATGTTACAGCAGATAAAAGCTCGCAATAAATTGGCGATTTCGAAATTTTTACATTATGAGTAGTGTAGTAGTTGGAAGCAAACCTGCAGCTGTGAGGTCAAATAATCTCAGACAGAAAAGAAACAGTGCAAATTAGGAAAAATATTTCGTTTAATTATTTAATTAATAAAATAAAAAATAATGAAAATTAATAAACTGACGTTGCAAATTATTAAGCAATTTATCAAGATTTTCAAATGGATAATTACTTTTTTCTTCTTAAATAATTCGGCAGAAAGATATTTATGACAAACTTTAGAATAGTCACAACACTACTAACATTATTTGAATATTTATGTATAAATTTATTACTTTAAATAATTCTAAAATCACGTCAGCGAATTTTAAAACTATATGTAGTCGATTTAGTATTTACTAATTTGAAAATTAGTAAAAAATATTGTTTCTGGATTTTAAATTAGTAAGTGGGATTCAAAATTGTAAAAATAACGTTGTTTTTGGTTTTACCAATTAAACATTAATAAGAATTGTTGTGTTTAGTTTTTAAAATTAGTAGAATTATCTTTCTGAATTTAAAAATTTGCAAACTGACAAAAATTGAAGAAAAAAGCTGTTAGAAAATTAAAAAGTAACTTAATTAGAGTATCTAAGAAAACAAATAGACAAAAATAAAATTTGAAGAAAAAAAAAGCAACAATAAAAAAGTAAATTAAGAGAAGTAATAAAAATGGAGAACTTACTTTATGGCAGTTTTAGGCTAATACTAACGTCGGCTGTATACCTATATGGTCAAAAACTGAGGTATCTATAAAGGAAAACTATCTATAAAGAAAATAGAAAAATAAAAATAATGGTGTTTAGAAAAAAAGTAACAATGGAGAAAAAAGGTAAAGAGGAATAGGAACAAATTAATATAGATTAAGTAAAAGAGTTGAAATATTTGGAATATGTATTAAATAGTAGTATGTTAGACAAGAGATAAATAAAGAAACTTTAAAAAAAGCGAAAAAATCTAGAGCTTAAGAACACAAATTCGGTAAAAGTTAAAAAAAAATGTTTGACAGGCTGTTAAAACGTGCTTTAATGTATGAAACAGTATTGTAAAAATGGAAAAAAAGGAAAGGTTAGAGATAAACAAACAAACGCTATGATAGACAATAATAGAAGAAATTAAAAAATTCAAGATTAGATTTGAAGAGAAATTAAAACTGCGGTAAAATATAAAAGCAAAATTTTTCGGCAGTGTTAGGCTAAAATTAAAAAAAAAAACAAAATAAATTTGCCAATGCAGAAATTGAACTGAGAGGAAGTGAAAAATGAATAGAAAGAGAATTAAAGCAAACAATGCAGATATAGACTAACACAAAAAACAAGCAAAGGTGTTCCAATCAAACAACAACGTCGAGAAACTGTATACCGGTTTCTAGCTTTTGCCCCTCATCAGTACAGTGTATCCAGGAGCGTTGTGCTCGATTGGAACGGGTGGGAGAATTCGCTTATATCAGGAAGTCCAGATAGTAGTCGTATAGACAGACACAGTGTGCCATCTAACGAAGAGTGCTGGAAGGTAGCAAGAGTTGGTATAATAATGTTGGCGGATAACAAAGTTATCTCTTTATATTTTTATTATCTCGCTTGGCCACCAACATAACCAACCTTCACGATTAGGCAAAAATAACTACTTCGCGGACTAATGCCCCGACCGACATTGAATTACATCACCTAATCGCAAAAACAAATATAAAAAAATAGATTTAATGCAAGCTATGTTCCAATATTCTCTACAAAACTTCTCAGCTACTTAGAGAAATAAAAAGTAAAAATAAAAAAAACAAAAACACTATTTAGATGTAGTATTAAAGAAAGAAAAATAAATTTTAGCGAGGAGACTGCGAGTGAATGTGTAGAATACAAAAAAAAAACAAAGAAAGGTTTGTTGTCATAGACTAGAGTAAAAAAAAGAAGGGATTTGGATAGAAGAAAAAAACTAAGTGAAAGTAGAGAAGAAAATTGTAAAGACAAGAAAATAGTATGAAGGAAATCGAGCAGGGTTGGCAGTAAAATAATTTTCAAATGAAAGCGAAATAGGTAATAAAGACATTTTGCTACTACTACTACTACTACTACTACAATAAGTTGTAGGCGCTCTATACGTTTTTGATATAAACTAGCCAAATTAGTTTAAAATTTTAAAGATAATGGAGGCGTAGTTGTAATACCACCGATTTCGGTTGCACACGCTCTAATTGTTTATTGAAGTAAATAGTAATTTTTTAATGTCTGTCTAACAAATTCAAAGAGTCAGAACAGAATTAACCCTAATTATATTTAAAAAAAATCTATTTACAAGATACCAAGAAATTATTTTGCTTACAACTCGTGGAAAAAAATTGTTTTTAAAAAGCATCCTTTACGTTATATTCCTTTGAAATGTTGAAATGCATCTCTTCTGCTAGTAAATATTTACGTAATTAAAACCTTGTCTAATATTAAATAATATCAATGTTTATTTAGTGTTATTGTTATCATCTTCCCATGTAATCTAGTAGTGACTATAAATCATTTAAACAATAATTAATAATCTCCTGACTTGTATATTAATTAAAAACCGTGCTGTGGTAATAAATATTTTCGTTTTGTAGTTTACTTGATAAACCAGGAGTTGTTCAATTTAGCATAAAACCTCCAATAATCTCTAATCCGTTCGTATGATTCAAATTTAAATATTTACTCTCTCTTGTATAAGTTGTTTAACGAGTTCTTTGTGCAATCTCTTGACGCATCTGTTCATCAGGTATTTGTAAAATTCTCGCAAAATCCCTCTCTGTAATTACAATTTAACGTCCGTAAACAATTTTTCCGGTGGTTTCATGAAATGCGCGTGCTTTTATTTATAGTCGGTACGTTGCGCCAACCTTCGGCCAATTAGAGGCAGCTGCCAGACGCTTTTCGAAAAAATCCAATAAGATGGTGAGTCAGTGAACCTATTCCACCAAATTAAGGCCCTAATTAAATACTTAATCATAATATATTAATTGCAGAGAGCATGCAGTTGGGGTGCAGGGTGACGATCCGCTCCGATCGGTTTCGACATCACCCGAAATTTCCAGCACCGAGTACCGCGTCGGTGGAGTCCTCAGTCGTCCGCATTCGACCGTCGCGACGCTGCCTTGGGGGATTTTCGCGCCGGTGTATTGTGAAATTGCGCGATGTTTAACGAAAAGTGCTCTGAGTGGTGAATTTTTTGAGGATTTTTTGTGCTGGTGCAGTGACCTGGAGCTGGTATTATGTGCTTCTGGGTGTGCCAAAAGTGATTTAATTGGGGATTTTTTTGAGGAAGTATGACGGGGTTTTGGCCCGCGATGGATTGGCGGCTGGTCTGCTGCGTGATGCACATTCTATTTCAAGGTAAAACAAGAATCTTTTTAATTGAGCCATTGGAGATAATTAAATTGGGGTTCAACACTCGCTTGAATTAATAAATTTGAATTTTTCAAGGCGAATTATAGAATTTTTTTAAAAATACAACAGGATTAAACAAGACGTGAAAACATGAAAACTTACAACAGACGACGATGACATTTAAGGAGCTTTCAGCAGAAAATAGATGTTATTATCTCAATTTCTCTGAATACAAGTAAAACAGATAATTTTCGTGTAAAATTTTAAAAATTCTGCATTTTTTTTGTTAAAAGTCACTTAATAAGATGTTAAAAAGCACTTTTTTAAAATTTTAAATCTATTATTAATTTTTTGGACATAAGCACTATCAGTGTTATTTTTCAGCCAATTTTTGAAGAGTATTGTTCTATTTCAGTTTTGACATTAGCTTTTACCAGATAGTTTAAGCTTCTGCCATAGTTAAATATTTAAATTAAATTTATTTAACTATGGAAAGTAAAACAAAAGTACAAAGAGATGTAATTAAAAGTATTTAGTAATTACAGTTTAGTAAATATTTTACAAAACGGCCAACATTTATTTAACAAATCTCAAGACTCTTCTATAAAAAAGCTTTAAGAGAAATTCTTGAAAAATGTGTATGTATCTACTATAATGTAGCCAAAACATAAACAAAAAACAAAACAAAAATATAAAATCTAAAAATTCAAGTTAAAAACCTTGATAAACAAGCCGCATCAAATAAAAAAAATACTGAAAAACTGTAAAAGAAGCTTTTAACACAAAAAATTTTCTGAAGAGAAAAACAAAAATCTTTTTTTTTTGAAAAATTCCCAGGTTTAATTTTGTAAATTATAAACATAAACAAACAGCACCATATTTTAGTGCCAGTTCTAGCGCACTAAACTATCACATTTATTGGCTAGGCAATTTGTCAGCAATTTTATTGCCTAAGCAGTAAAGCAGACAGTTTAGAGCCGTTCAGGATTTTTGAGCTGTCACAAGATCTTGAGGTTAAATGTCAAACAGCAATTTTCTGTAAAAAAGTAATTTGGTAGGATTGGCAAAAGATATGTTAAATGAGGCAATAAAGCAGATTTAAGACTTTGGTTGGTTTCAACTGACAGTTACGGCATTAAATCACGTGCTTTATTGCCTAACTATTTAAAGTAAAATATCAATAAGAGTATTAAGGACAGGACTTGAAACGGTCACTCTTTTTAAGTACTTTTACAAGATTGGTTATTATGAACTATTATAGCAAAAAAAAATTATGAAACAGAAAATACGGCAAATTCATTAAAGGCTTAGTTCTGTTCTTTTAGAGAATCTAGAACTTCTTAGAGTTCTCTTAAAAAACTTTTTTAGATAAATTAAAAACTATTAAAAAAATAATCAGTGTTTATAGAAAAATACAATCTAATTTAGGCTTGTATTTTAAAAATTCGAAATTATTTATTTATGAAGAGAATTTAAAGAGGTTTAGTAATTTTAAAAGAGCAATATTTGTTTAGCGTTTGTTCAGATTTGATAAATACAAAAAAAAATAAATAAAATGTAGGATTCCAAGCAAAAACAAGAGACACGAAATTACAAAAAAAAATTTTTACTGAAGGGAAATACCAGACTATTTTTTATTGTTATGAATTCTTCGGACTATCAAAAAATATGTATAAATTAGTAATACCACAAAATCCAAAAGGATCATTTTTGAAAATAGTTTTTGTTTTATTTAAGTCGAGCAATGTTTTCTAAAATTACTACAAAAAATGAATTACTTAGATTATTTTTTGACGTTTATAAAATCCAATAGAAACTTTCAATTTCAGTTATTTTATTTTTAAACCAATCAAAACTTTATTACAGTGGAAATTTTGTTTGGTAGATTATTGCTCTAAGAATAATTTAAAAGTATTTTGTTTTTATAAATGACTACTAATAATAAATAATAATAATGTTTATTAACGGCCACGCCAATTACAGTTAATATATAAAATACAACAAATTTTTGTATTTTATATATTAACTGTAATTGGGGTGGCCGTTAATAAACATTATTATTATTATTATTACAACATAAATAAGTACAATACAATTAATAATATAAAATAAAGAGTTAATAATTATTAAAAGATACTAATTCACTATTTTCAATCACAGTTCTTAAGTCTTTTAGAAATTTGTTTTTAGTTAAATCTATGAAATCAACATTATTTGAAAGTTCGTTACATGTTTTTGATAGCCTAGAAATTACAGAATTTTTCCCATAATTAGTACGGTGGTAAGGCACTACAAGCATTCTAGGTTCTCTAATATTACAAACAGGTGTATGTATTAAAAACAGCGATAGAATAGAGCTACAATTCACATTACCAGACAATATATGATACACAAAAGACGCGTCATAAAATACTCTACGAGAAGATAATGAGGATAATCCTAAATAACTTAAAATGTTTATATAATTATTTCTGTCATAAAATATGTTAAACTTGTAGCATACAAACTTAACAAATTTTTTCTGAGCATTTTCAATTCGATTGATATGAACATTATAGCAGGATTGCCAAATAATTGTACAATATTCCAAGATTGGACGAACATAACAATTATATAGTAACATTACAACACGCAAACTTGAAAAATCAGAACACTGTCTTTTTATAAACCCAAATGTTTTATTTGGTTTAGACAAAATATGGTTTATATGATAATCAAAACTTAACTGGTTGTCTACAATAACACCTAAATCGCGAATATGTGTGACACATTCAAGTCGATTATCTGATATAAAGTAAGATGATAAACTGTAATGTAATTTTCTAGAAAATCTCAGTGCTTTACATTTATTTATGTTTAGTTCTAAATTATTTTTTTTACACCACATACAAAGATTATTTAAATCACGTTGTAATATATCACAGTCGTTTTGATTATTAATAACTTTAAAGATCTTTAAGTCATCGGCAAAAAGAAGGATTTCAGAACTTTGAATAGCTGCTTTAACATCTTTATATATAGTGAAAAAAGAATTGGTCCTAGATGTGACCCCTGAGGTACACCTGTGGATGGCCGAATTTCGCGACACTTAACACCATTTATAGTTACATACTGTACACAATTTGATAAAAAGGAATGAATCCAACTAAGAACTGGATCACCAAAACCTAAGTTATCCAGTTTTGAAATTAACAACTCAATAGAAATGCGATCAAAAGCTTTTGACATATCAGTATATATACAATCAATTTGGAATCCATTTTCGAGATTCAACGTTATATATTCAGTAAACAGAAAAAGATTGGTCATCGCGGAGCGACCCTTGAAAAAACCGTGTTGTTCTTCAATAATAGATTGTTTTACAGAAGATGATATAATGTCAGCCATTATGGAGTCAAAAACTTTTGATAAATACGATGGGGTACAAATCGGTCTATAGTTGGAAATATTTACACGACTACCATTTTTAAAGACAGGTCTTATATCAGAAATTTTCCAAATATCCGGAAACTGAGACAGATTAAGAGACTTATTGAACAACATTTGTAATGGAGATGTTAATTTATAAGCACAATTTTTTAAATACATTTGAGATATACCATCGGGGCCGGTTGTATAGTTGTCTTCTAGATTTCTCAATTTCGAAAAAATAACTTCTTCAGAAATGTCAAGGTTATTTAAAAAGACAGCATTTTGATTGTATTCAGCATGTTTTAAATCTGATAACTTAGGTTGATCAACATAAACGGATTCGAAATGAGAGGCAAAGAGATTTACAATGCTATTAAGAGAATCACACGAATTTTCATTAAGCGACATTTTTTGGGATAACCCTGTATGGTATTTTTAGATTTAACATATGACCAAAATGTTCTACTGTTAGTTATAATATTTTGTTCTACTTGATCAAGGAATTGTTGTTTACAATTCCTCGTGGCATTTTTACATTGTTCTCTGAGTACACAAAATTGTTCATAATCATTTAAGAGACCACTACGTTTATATTTTTTGTGAGCAATTTTCTTTTTAACAATTAAAGATCGTGTTGACTTGTTCCAAGTAGGAAAATTTTTAGATGATTTTTTACATTTGATCGTAACAAAGTTATCTAGGACATAATAGATGTGAGAATAAAAATATTGTACAGAGTCATTGATATCAACAAAGTTAGCTAAAACAGACCAATCAATAGAGGCTAAATAATTTTTAATAAGATCGTATGGTGCATTCTTATTTGAGGTGTGTCGTCAATTTGCATAAAAACTATAAAAATAAATCAAAAAAGGTTTAGTAATCACTTCGTCATTCGAAAAAATTAGTAGTAAAGCCAATGCCAAAAAAATCTATCGAATACCACAAGAAAGTTTGATAAATTTGAAAATAAATTTTCAGGACTTCTACAACTTGAAGTCCTTTGGCTCTAGGCCAATCAATTTTTCAAGATTTTGTGTATATTGCCTGGCAATTTCTTTTCGAAGTTTTGTCAAATTATATTTAATTTATTTTTTTCTTTTCTTGTGATATTACAACTGAGAATCACACTGTTTTATTTTGAGTACCAGAAATTTCGAAAAACTACTACAAATATTCATTAAAAGGCTGATTACTAAAGAACACCTATGAACTATGTATTTCTGGCCAAAAGCTCTAAAATATAAAATATCAGTAGACTACTTATTGATTACTGCGAGACTACCAGCAGATTAGTAATTTTCCAAAAATACTTTAAAAAATAGATTTTTTACATAATACTTCCATTATTTTAAATAGATTATCAGTGATAGTGATAATAGATAACAATAATAATCATAGATTGTAAAATTGCTTAATAATTGCAAAAAAAATCAGATGCCTAATGTACATGTTTAGATGATTGCTACAGTTTTTGCAACAATTTAATTGCTCGTTCTTACAAGCTAACTCCACGAGATGGCGCTACTGACTCCATCTTTTTACTGTTTAAAAATATATACAGTGAAAACTAGCTCTCTTGGACAACTGCAACGCGACGTTTCCGAGGTATAATAAAATATTGAAGCCTTTTCTAACGTATTACAAAACAAACCGGTGATTACGGCTCTGATTCTGTTTATAAACAAAATTTCAATAAAATATAATTGTAATTTGTAAAACTAAACTTGTAATTGTCTAGTACCATTAAGTAAAAATAAAATGACATTTTTATAAAGGTTTTTAGGGACTAACTGCTTCCGCAGCAGTAAATCTTTTCAGTCTTGAAGTAGACAGAATTTTGATTTTGAAAATAGAAAATTAAAAACGTTTAGATGCCTTATGTATCAATTATTTAGTTTAAGCAACTTTTTTAAAAACAACAAGCAGCTAAACATCATATCAAACACAGAATAGAGAATTTAAATTATGAACTGAAAAGAAATAGATCTGTGATGACAGTTCGGTTTTTTGCCCTAGATGGGGCGGCTCTTAGAGAAAGAATTAATTTTTTTAAAATTTTTTAAGTCCACTACAAACAGTTTTTACTGTACCACACCAACAAAATATTAGGAAGCCCATTTGTTTTGAATCAGATTTATTATATTTGACCAAGCTGTGTCAATAAATTTGTTTATCTTTTTTTCCTAAATTTGTATTTCCTTCTGGATTTTCCTAATCTTAACCTACCTTTTCAAGTTAACACAACTGATTTCGAGAGCCCCAAATCAATATCTCCTTGCATCTGTAAAGAATCTCTCGGTTGAAAAATCAGCCAATCACTTTGGAAAAGATTTAAAGAAACACTTTTCTAGTTAAATGTAAAAGAATGCCACAACTAATCCATTACTCCTTGTTGAGGATTCCTCTTTCGAACTGCAAAATACCAATATCTATTCTCAAGAGTATTAATTCTCTCAATCAATGTACGTTATAATATTAAAGCTATATTAATTATCTAGACGCTCTGTTTAATTAACAGAACTAATTTTTATTTAATTGTCTAAGATTTTCCGGATGATTCGCTAACAAAATAACGCACTTTCTTTGTGTCTTTGTGTCAGTTCCTGCTTCCGCATGATTCGATTTCTTTAGTTAGTAGACGGTCCTCCAGATAGTTCAATTTTAACTGTTTCCTGGTGCGGTATCGTTTGTAACGATCTGTGACTATCTTTGATGGCCGTTCCATGTTTTTAAATAACTGTTATCCTTGATTTTTATTTCTTTATAAAGGAAAAACAGGTGAAACAAGACATTAATTTTAAAATAAATAATAATTATATACGGTTTTCGGATTATCGCTAATTTAAGCAACCAATGTTTGCTTGCATGTTATTTGCATAGTAATGATAACCCGAAGGTTAAAATTCCATACGATTCGGAATAAATTAAATTAAAGTAGGTTGCAAGATCTATGAAAATTATAAAATTATCAGGAAATAATCCGAACCAATTTATAAAAGCCCGCTCACTTGTTTTAAATTAGTTCGGATTATTTTACTACAGGTATTATAATTATCTGTTTTTTCTAGATTTTGCAACGTAGTTTATTAGAAAAATATTTGTGGAGGAAAAGACAGTGGATTGTATTGATTTCGTCTTAAATTTATTGCTTTGGGAAGTTTTTGGTTAGCGTAGGATGAAAAACTTTATATGAGCATACTTAGTGTTTGAATTATGTTCTTTAATGTTAAAAATGTTTGACGTCAGGATAATTACAATGATCGATAAAAAGCCTATTTCAATTTAAAGTCTGGCATGATTATAATGAGCTTAAATCTTGCGAGGCGATAAAGTTTCTACTCGATTTAACCACAGAGTGAAGTACAGTTTTATACAGAGCCTCATTGCATACTACTATTAAATTAAGGGTAAGACGAGGTTAAATTAATTTTGGATTTCAGGTAGTTAAGGAAAACTCTTCAGACTTTTAATTACAATAAAATGAAGCGGAGAGCTTAACTTGGAAGTTTTTATTGCATTTAATAATTCAGTTTTTAAAGGGAGTAACCAGAGTGTAATAGCTTTTTAATTAACATAACATCATACGGGATAATCGCATTGATCCGATGGAAAAATCGCATAACCAGGCCGGAAATCGGTACGTTGATAGCGCGATATTAAAGGTTACAAGATAAGGCGTAAATTATTTAGAGACTCAGCTCATTTTTGTTTAAAATCAGAGCTAAAGGTCTTGATTACAGAGACTATAACAAGACAGAGGCGACACACGGATCAAACGCACGAATTTTGCCCACGGACGGCGCATTGTGGTTGGTGACCGAGACGACACACCCGACACACGGAGCAATCATAATCAAACGCATGTATTTAGCCCACGGACGGCGCATGGTGATTGGTGACCGTGTCAACCAATGAAAAGTGATACACTCGTGTGTCGCCTCTGTGTTTAGCTATAGCCTCTGTAGTCTTGATATTTCACGAAAGGTTTCAGCGTGAAAGTCGAGGAAATTAACGGCTATCGCATTTCAAACTTTTCAAATATGAAACTAAACCTAGCATTGCTGTGGCGAATTCTATGATTTACTTGAACTAATGATAAAAAATCTGCTTTGTGACTGGGATTTTTTTTTAGTTTTCTAAAACAGCTTTGTATTATAAAAGCAGGATAAATGTTTTTTGTTGTTTCAAACGTACAATTCTACAGTCAACACTAATATTTTTAATATTCAGTAATTTATGACGTTCATAAAACACAAATGTTAGGTACATAAATCGCTTGCCATCAAAATTGTACAAAAAATAGCCAGTATCAAACAGATATTTTTATTAATTTTTAGTGGAAGAGGATTTCAATTTTGGTTATTTATTATTGGAAAATACGCTTCGATTGGAACAGATTGAATTTTGCTTTTTTTTCTTTCTTCATTCATTACCAGTATTGTAGTTTTTTAGATGGATCAAGACAGTTCATTGGCACATTTTAAATTACCCTCGGATTTCTTATTCTCTAAGTGATTTTTCTTTTCAAATAGATTCAGTTTTTTGTTAAATTATCAGTTTATCAATTAGTTTAATAAGTAAGTTTTTTGGAGTTACCTTTGTAATAATAAGAATAAAAAAAATTATTATTTTAAATAATAGAAAGTCAGCTAATTTCTCATCATATTTTCTCTTGCTGTACTACAGATTAAGTTATGGGCTTAGAGAATTAAGTTGCATTTTCTGGTTTAACTGAAAAGAAAATGCAACAATTTTTTATCTGAAAATTAAAAAAAATTGTTATCTATCATAATTTCAATTTTGACCTCAAATTACTTTTGTAAAAAATAGTTAAATAATCAGATTAATTTTGAGTGCTCTATTTTATCTGTACTAGTCTAATCTTCATTATTTAATTAATTATCTTTTCTTCTTTTACTTTTTGTAATAGTATTTATACCGTTTTTAAATTATATTTTAAGTGAAATCTCAAATCTTGCTACTAATTAACAATTTGCATCTCTTAAATTTAGAACAAGTGAAGCAGTGATTTTGAAAATTCGTTTTGCAATATATAAATAGTTATTTATATTATTATAAATCCTACTATAGTGGGATAGAAGCATTATTATACAACGAGTCTGTAGATTACAGATAACGAGGGCGTTAGCCCGAGTATTTGTAACACACGAGTTACTGTAATGTGTTTTAGCCTACGTGTGTTATAAAAAACATTACAAATACAAATCGAAAATTTAATGCTTATAACTCCTATTTTTTACATCAAAGGTAAGGTGACCCATGAATATGTTCAGTTAGCACTATGACAGCCGCTTACACTTTTTCAAACAAAGTGTGGTAAAAATAAGAAAATTGTAAACTTGAGTGACTCAGAAAGTTTTCCTTCTGATATCGAAGAAGCGGCGACAAATGCTGCTTCTTGCTCGGTGCCAGAGAAGTCTAAAGAAAAGGCAAGATGGTTTTTCAACGGTTCAGTTTATGGTGCGACGAGAAAAATGTTAAAAATATTACGCATGAGAAGGTTCTACTTGCATAATTTAATCATTTATCAAAACAGTATAAATCATCGAGTCTCTGGGATTTTTATTCTATGATTAGAACAATATGAAAAATAAAGAAAAATGTCATCATTAAATACATGCATTTAATAGCCTTTTTGAAAACAAAATCTGAAGGATATCGTGCTAAAAAAACGCAAATTTTCACTAAACAAGATATTAGGAAATTTTTACAAGAAGCCAATGATGATTAATTTTGTTATTAATCATCATAATAATTTTTGTTAATAAAGGTGCTTTACCCTTTCTACGCATAAATTATTCTTACTAACAATAAGTAATGTTACTTTCAAGGTTGCTTTAATTATTGCAGTTGGTGGAACTTGTAGGATCCAAGAACTGACCAACATGCTTTTGGAAGATGTCAAAGATCAGGGAAAATCTATGTTCTAATACTGAAACACTAAAACAAAAACAACATGTTAGAAATAATTCGAAAATATGCTACCCTTTGCCTTTAAAACGCCAGTAGGAGACGTTTTTTTAAGATACGGGAACCAGAGGTGTATTAAGTTACCTGTTGGTATAAACACAATTGCTGGTTTTTCCAAGAATATTGCTATTTTTCTTCAGTTACCTAATCCAGCAGGATTTACGAGACATTGTTATAGGTGATCATCTACTTCGTTGCTTGCTAATTCGGGAGCTGATCTTTCAATAGTAAAGCGTCGTAAGGGTTGGAGCTCGAATCTAGTAGTGAAAGAGTATATAGACGGGACAGAAAAAAATAAAAAACAAATTGCTTCAAAAATTTTTGGAGACAAAAATAGTAAAACAGTTAGAACTACCGCATCGACAGCTGTCATCGAAAATAATGTATCAGAAATGGTTTGTCCCACTCTAAATATGTGTGAAAATTGTGTTATAAATATTTATAACAATAATAGCATGTAATTAAGATTGAGTTTGAAATTAAAACGAATTATTTTAAAGAGTAGATTTATATTTTATTACTTGACTAGTGAAGTAATATGTCACTTAACTTCACTCAAATATTCAATATAATATGCAGTTATTAAAGCAGTCACAGATAAATATTTTAACTAAAAAACTATTCAAATAAATATTTGAATTTGATTTTTGGTGTTTTTGTGGCAATTGGGACCCAGGAGAATGTTCAGTTTGGATGATTAAAAGTGACACTCCGGTAACCAAACGCAATTCGGGGGCACTAATTGGAATAATTGTTTCATTTTGCAAATCCAATTGTGGTTTTGAAAGTGACCACACATCTCACTCTTCATTACCTTTTATTTATTTCTCTAAAAATATTTTTTGTGTATTGATTTTCTGTTGCAAATTTCGCTGCCACTTCTGTTCGCTTCTTCTTGATTAAATATTAGTTACAGTCTCCTAATAAAGTGCATCAAAATGAGCGCTAGATTATCGTTATCAGCAATTTACCAGCAGCCTAATACTGCCAGCATTTTAGAGACAATTATAATTTAATGTTTGGATTAAGCACTACATTAATCCATTGAAAAATACGTAAACGTGTTTATATCTTTATGAAAAATTTTATAACTTTAGAGATTTGTTTTTAAATGACAATAAAACACTTAATAAAAAATTTATACGCTGACCTGAACTGATTGTGATTTTCTTACAATCAATTTCATTAAGTGAAAAATAATTAACCTACTTTCGCAATGTTCACCTCCAAGAGAAACTCCTGGAAATCCGCCAGATCTAATTTAGCGAACTTTTCAAGAAATTTATGATATGTGGTGTAATGGCCCTATTAATGACAACGATTGAATGGTAAAAAGTGATAAGAATCGGGAGAACCGCAAAAGAAATTTGTTGGAAACACATGACTAACATTTTATTTTGAAAATTTTTTTTTTATTTTTTTAGACTTCAATTAGCAACGTATAAAAACATTTTAAAAACAGCTAAAATATCAAAGAAATGTTAAATAAAACGAAATAAACCTAAATCCATCAAAAATCATATTGCTCATATACAATTTGATTTTCTATATATCTATTTTTATTTTTTTTAGTTTATCACTCTACTTTTATTACAATTTTTCGTTCTGTTTAACCGATTTAAACCGCGTTGTAGTCATTACAAGACAACTTGTAGATGTCTCATGATCTAAACGAGGATTTTATTGCGTACCAGACAAGTCGAAAGACTACATTTAGAATTAAAAACAACTTAAAATATGGAAGATACAATCTTTGAGAAAGATACAAAAATAGAGAGATTTTAAAAGAAGAAGATATAGAAAGAGAATATGCAAGAAATTGAAGCTTCAAGAGTATTTCTTTCTGATTTTATAGAAAAGTTTATTAATGTCATAACGAAAAGTGATTATTCACTGCTGTTTTACCACCAATCGGTCTAACAACTAATTCTTCTTTCTCTACTTAAATTCTCAAAAATTTCTTGTAATCTAATTGATTCTATTTTAATCTTAGATATATCTAAGAATCTAATTTATTTAATTGAAGCTTCCAAGTCCAATAACTTTTGTGGGCTCCAGATATCCAAATTTACGGTTTAAAAATCACTAAATCTGTTACAATAAAATCAGGCCTCGTAAATCCAGTTCTAGATTTGCATTTATTGGCTCTAGTTTGTCAACAAATCCCCAATCTTTATTTTTGCTTAACTAAAATTAGTTTATTTAAAGTATTCATTGTTTGTTTGAAATACAAATAATTTTTCTAGTGATTGATTTAAGATGTAAGTAATGTCAGGGCATTGTAATCCAATTATCCGCATTGACAATTACTCGTGTCAATATTATTTCAGTGTTCGCGTTTCTCTTCACCAAATAGTCTATTGATTGCATACGATTCGCGGCGGCCCGACTTGATAAACAATTTACGTCGATATCAATAGTTCGAAATTAAGTAACACTTGTAGCATAGAGAACAACTCGGAGGAAGCGTAGTTGGCGGACAAGTTTACCGTAAATTCAAACAATTAATTACTAAGTTGGAGCGTTTCAGTGTGTATGAGCTACTGTAAGCACAACAGCAACCTTTATTGTTCTATCGGAGTTTAACGCTGTCGATGAATTACAACCAAAGATATAAACTTTATTTTCTAGTAATTCACTAAACAGCACTGAATTTAAACTTGTTTTTCAACTAGACTTAACTCGAAGCCAGATTAAATGATTTTAGTTACAGCGTTTTATAACAGGGACTTTTTAATTGTCATTTTGATTGCTAAATGACGTACTTTTACGCACTAGTGCGTAAAAATGACATACTGTTAAGCACTAGTGATCAAAAACGAAAAACACATTTTTATTTGTTTATTATATACATGAAAGTACAATTACTTTAGTGACTAAATTGAACGTTCGAAGATTTCAGATTTCTTTCTTGAACTTCAATATCAGTGGAAACGGTACTTGTAGACGCCACTTCAGCTTTGCTATTTTCGTTACAGATTTTTCTTTTCTTTGATACAGTTTCTTCTTTTCCTATAATTTTCATCGAAATTGCGTTTTTGCTTTCAACAGAGTTTTCTTTGTAACTTTCCGCAACAGAATTCGATCGCCATCCTCCATGTCTTTTGAGTAATGTAATATCAGCTCCTGAATCTGCCAAAAGTGTTGCTGAACAACAGCGGAAGCAGTGCCCGGTATATTCTCTAGCATTTAGAAGGCCGAGACATTCTGCAATTTTTTTGGCATACCTCTAATAGTATTTATACCAACGAGTAGCGTATAGCACCTAGAATTCCTGTAGGTTAAGAAGAATCTCTGATGTTCAGTATGAAGAGGTTGAAGCTGTGCGTATTCGCGGAAAATTTCTAAGAAACTAATTCCATCTACAAATCCTTCAGTTATTGTAAACATTCGTAAAATTTTTGTCTTGGTGTTCGGTATCTTCATTTTAATAAAACATGTACAATCTTCTATATCTTCTACCTTCAAAAACGTAATTTCTTCTCTGAGTAAAGCGCCAAAAATTCCAGTAATTAGCACAACTTTTGCCAATAAATAGTCTTTGTCATTAGCTGTTTTCCTAAAACGTTCTATCTTTTGCTTGGTGAATATTTTGGATTTTCTAGCCCTGTACCCACTGGCATTTCTTTTTAGAAGCAATTAAGTTTGTAAATTTTTTGATATCTTCATTATTGTTGAGATATATCATGGTTCTTAGCATTGAGTAGGTACTCCATAAAGTAGACGGCTTATACATAGAAGATAATTTCGAAAAATAGGCCAAAAGTACCTTTCCTTCAATACTTGTAACATTTTCTTCCTCACACCAACTACCAAATTCCCTGTGTGTTTCCTTGTAAATTTTCTTAGATTTTTCGGGCACTAGCGTGGCTAGTGCAGCTTTCGCAGCATTTTTAATATCAGAATCAAATTCAGAATCGCTCATTTTTGTGTTCCTTTATCATTGAATTTAAACACAGAATCCTAGTTGACAGTCTGTAATTTTATAAAAACGAGATTTACATCCATAGCAGCCTGCTGTACAACGTGAACGTGTGATTGAGATTATTATTTATGAAAGAAAAATCTGTTGCACGTCGCGTGCTTAGAAGACTCTCTTTTTGCAACTTATTGCATTAATAGCTATTTGATGACTATTTATCTATTAATATCAATATTAATGCATGATTTTTGCCAATGAACTATCTCAAATTTGAAATTTGTTAATTTTATTAAAAAATAATACATAAATCGTATGGTTAATTCTATTGTGACAAAAAATTTAAGATCTGCTTTAAAATGCTCAGTGATTTTCTGACGTAACAAAGGACAGGGGTAGTTGCCAACCAACTTAAATTTTCCACCCTTTGTGAGTGTGAATACGTTAATTAGTCAGACGCGTATACGCCCGCTTTACATTATACTTCACATTGGAGGGTTTGTTTAGCAAACATATTGTATCTTTGATCTATTGTGATGTGACATACGACATCTTAATGTGATTTGCTTTAACACTAACCTACAATTAGAGCAACGCATTACATTACCTAAACAAGATTGATCGCTGCTTGATTCTGTTAAGATTTTCGACTTGGGGAAATAACCGCAACAGACTAAGCTACCTGTTGTCAAGAGCATGATGTTTTAACAAATTTACAAACACTAAACCGGAAAATACACACGACAACCTAAATAACTTTGAAAATGCCACAAGAAAACAAAATTTTGCGGCATCGCGCTGGGTAAATATTGAGTGACTGTTAAAGAAACAAATTCGTACAGTGCTAAGAGATTTTTAAATTATTTTTACAAGTTTATCTCTATTAAAATGTCCTGTTGTAAAATGGAAGACGCTAGTTTTTATTGTAAAAGCATTTTTTAATAAAAATCATCACTAAAAATTTAATACAAATTTTGTGTGTTAACTATTTTACAGTGCTCAGTTATTAAAACACTTTGCTGCGCGTGGTTGAAATGATGTAGGAAACTGCAATATTTGGAACTGTTATATTTTATTAACAGTTTTTTTTTGTTTAAAAACAAAAAGACGGTCAGAAGGGTAATAGTAATAAAAAATGATACAAGCAGTTAATTTAAGAATATGATAATAGATAGGCGAGTAGAAGAGAATGAGGAATAAAACGAAATGTAGGTATACAAGTAAAAATCATCATAAGAAAAGTAAAAAGAATAATAACTACAATAAAATTGAGATTTGAAATAAGAATAAATCTGGAACGACTAAAGATAGAAAAAGTTTGAAAATAAGAGAGAATGAAAGGAAAAATAATAAAAACGAAAAACTAATCGGTTTTTTCAAAACAATTTGCACTGTATTGAAGCAGCAATTTGATATTTTTTTTAATAATAATTTATTGATTGGAAAAAGTAGTGAGAATTTTGTGTAGTCCTTTAAATTTGACGAGGCTTTAACCCGCCGTTACGTTGCGGGTATTTGCTAATAATTTATTATCTTTGACTGTTTGCTCAAGTATAGATTTTTTCTTTGTGGAGTGTTGTCACCACGAACCGAATGATTGACTGATATAAGTTTAATAATTTATTTGCAAATAAAACTCGCTTTTCCGTCTTAGCATCACAAGGGATTTCCCGCTTTTTATCCCGTGTTGAAATTTTTGCTAGTAAAAAATGTCGCTGCATTGTTTTCTTTGTGTCACGCTTTGTAAAATTCATTAGTACAGGAAACGGGACGTATAGTGCTTTTTCCGTGAAACTTTCAAAGTTGGGTGCACATTGTTTTTTATTTTAAAATTTGCGTGGTTAAAATTGATCATCGAAAATGCTTCGGTTATTAGAAAAAGCATGTAATTCATTACTGAAACCGGAACACCTGATTAAACCACTGTGTTAAGAAAATAATTCTGATTCTCGACGCTTTTTTCAGATGAAAACAAGCCAAAAACAAACTGTTTATGTTACGTCAAGGCTTTCTAAAGGGTTTTTACTTCTCTTTACCCTATTATTAGCTTAGAAATTACGATTTTGCTTTATTGCTTGAAAATGAATAGTGCTTCGGTTCCATTTAATCCATTTTTGTTTAATAAAGACAGGATTCAACAAAGGACCTAAATTGAAATTTCACGTCTCGTAATCAAGTTTAGGTATTATTTTAAAGTGCGCATTTCGTTCCTTCTTAATGAAAATTTGCAAGCTTTTGTCCAGATGAAAGTGCAAAGTTTATATGCAACTGCATCTGCCTTGTTGAAAAATTAAATAGATTGCGGCTCACATCCAGCCAATAATTTTCTTTTTATGAAGTTGTGTGTCTTAAACTTCATGTATATTTGAGAGGACTTTAGAGTGCTACTAGATGCCAGAATAAAAATGTATCAATGTTGATAACATATTCGCATAGGAGGTCTATAAAAGGCCGGAAGTGAAATATCGTAGCAATTGTGTAAAAGCCCGCTGGTAATATTCATGCAGTTTTGAGCGCTCTGCTTTTAAAGGGTATGCTGTACAAAGGGCTCTTATTGAAAAGATCACTTGAAGGGTTCTTGGATACGTGTCAATGTCTCGACTTTATTGTTCTAGCGCATGCCTATAAATACTTGGAGGGCTTGCAAATGGGGTGGAAACCAACCCCACAACATTACAATTATATGGAAGCCGTAAAAGTGTACTGGCAGGATTATGGCTGACTTTGCCATCACTTCACTATCTTTATTAATGGCATGTCGACGCTCAAACCACCATATTATTATTATAAGCCGGTGATGGAGACACTCAAAGTTTAATACGACAATGTATACGCTTCGCAAAAATTAGGAAAATGTTTCTCAGCACTACTTACTAAAACTGGCTTCTTATGAACTGGTCTTAAGAAATATCCATTTGTTATTTGGTTGATTTTTTATTACCAACATATTTTTCATTTAAGTTAGTTTATTTAATTTCAGATATTTTTATAGTTTATTACATCTTAATTTAATTTAATTTTATACATTTGTAATATTTTGAAAAATTTGTATACATGCAACCAATAATACAATCACTTTACAGCCGTTTCTGTCATTTTCTTCTTTACTGATGATTTTTGATTTTGACATATGAGTCAGTAAAATACTACTTTATTAATTATTTGATTCTATGATGATTTTAAAAAATAAGACTCTGTCAGTAATCGTTGAATTGGTAGATAAATCACCAAAAAAGACAGAAGTTTCTGACGTTTACCAAGCAATTTATTGAGAACTCTTACCCCTCTATACACAATTTAAATTTTATTCAATGGATTAGTTGTTTTTATTACTAATATATTAAAATAGCTATTAATGCAATAAGTTGCAAAAAGAGAGTCTTTTAAATAAGCGACGCGAATCCTACGTCAAGAGCTTAAAACACATCGATTTTGCAACGTATTGCATTCAAGATTTTTTGTTTCATCATTTTACAACAGATTTTTCTTTCAAAGATAATGATCTCAATCAAACATCCACATTGTACAGTAGGCAGACGGCAGGTTGCTATGGATGTAAATTTTGTTGTTTACTGTTTTTATAAAATTACATACTGTTAACTTGGGTTTTGTGTTTAAGTCCTATGATAAAGGAACACGGAAATGAGCGATTCTGAATTTGATTCCGACATTGAAAATGCTGCAGAAGCTGCACTAGCTACGATAGTGCCCAAAAAATTTAAGAAAATTTACAAGAAAACATACAGGAAATTTGGTAGTTGGTGTGAGGAAGAAAATGTGACAAGTATTGAAGAAAAGGTACTTTTGGCCTATTTTTCAAAATTATTTTCCATGTATAAGCCGTCTACTTTATGGAGTACCTACTCAATGCTAAGAACCATGTTATATCTTAACAAGAATGTAGATATCAAAAAGTTTACAAACTTGTTGGCATTTATAAAAAGAAATGCCAGTGGGTACAGAGCTAAAAAATATCAAGCAAGAGATAGAACGTTTCATGAAAACAGCTGATGACAAAGACTATTGGCAAAATTGTGCTAATTACTGGGATTTTTGGCGCTTTACGCAGAGAAGAATTTATGTTTTTGAAGGTGAAAGATATAGAAGATTGTACAAGTTTTATTAAAGTAAAGATACCGAACACCAAGACGAAAATTTCACGAATGTTTACAATAACTGAAAGATTTGTAGATGGAATTATTTCTTAGAAATTTTCCGTAGATACGCACAGTTTCGACCTCCTCATACTAAACATCAGAGATTCTTCTTAACCTATATCTCGGCCTTCTAAATGCAAAAGTATATACCGGGCACTGCTTTTGCCGTTGTTCAGCAACACTCTTAACAGATTCAGGAAAAGATATTACATTACTCAAAAGACATAGAGGATGGCGATCGAGTTCTGTTGCGGAAAGATACAGAGAAAACTCTGTTGAACGCAAAAACGCAATTTCGGTGAAAATTATGGGAAAAGAAGAAACTGTACCAAAGAAAAGAAGAATCTGTGACAAAAATAGCAAATCTGAAGTGGCGTCTACAAGTACCGTTTCCATTTGTATTAAAGTTCAGGAAAGAAATCTGAAATCTTGGAATGTTCAATTTAGTCACTTAAGTAATTGTACTTTCATTTTTATAATAAATAAATAAAATAAAAAATGTAAATTTCATTTTTGAGCCCTAGTGCTTAAAAGTACATCATTTAGCAATCGAAATGACACCTCATCAAAAAGTCACTGTTATAAAACGTTGTAACAAAAATTTGTTTTTGGTTTTTCTTATAATTATTTTTTTTAAGGAGTTAATATAATAAAGAGAGAGGATTTAAAAGTTGGAATATCCAATGTATTATTCTCTCGTTTATTGTTACAAATTTAATGTATATTTTGTTACTTCTAAAATTACGAGTTAATAGAGAAACTGAAATAATTAAATAACTGTGTCTAAAATCAGGAAAGATATTTGAAGAATCAAAAGCAAAAACTAAAAAGAATGTTTTACGTGCGACGAGGCAACAAATTGTTGAAATATTTGCACAAGCAACCGAGTTTGTTTTATTTAAATACTGTAAATCTCAGAGAGAAGGATTTTAATTTTTAGTTTCTCAATTATGTTTTGATGAGGGTTGTGTCATCTTTATAACGAGATTGGTTTCCAATTACTTTCGTGTCTTAAAACTTGTTTAAAATCGTTGAAAGCTGCGAATTTATAGATGTCGTAAAGCTGCATTGTTCTGTTTTTATTTCATGTTAAGAGGATGAAATAAATCCGTGTCGATAAATTGTAACAATTCGATTTCTTGATATAAGAAATGACAGAATTAGGTAAATTCCCTCGGGTTGTGAAATAAAAAACTTTGGTTTTATTTGTTATTTTTTTTTCTAACACAAATCAGAACAGGCAACAAAGTAATCAACATGAACGAGACTTGAATAAAACAACGCGAGGAGCTCCGTTGGCGATATTTTGATGATATGGGTATCGATGAGTCGTGGATAAATAATCCGGGAGGCGAAAGGATCTGCCAACGGAGCGCTACAACAAAATCAGTGTTTTCCACTGCTGAAACCGTATTCCTTGCCTCCAGAATGGCCTCCTTTCTTTCCGTAATCGGAATGATGGGAGTGGTGGCTTTCGTGTCCTCCATGTCCTTTAAACCCTTTATGATCATCTTCGTAATGTCCTTTATCTGAGTGTCCTTTCTTTCCGTAATGATCATCATGGTATCCACTCTTGTGACTTCCTCCCTTCTTGTGGTGTCCAGATTTTCCTCCGTGATGTCCATGGAAGTCACCGTATTTGGAGTGATGACCGCCTTTGTGGTAATCATCGTAGAACTTGTGTTCCTTGTGATAGTCATCCTTGTGGGATTTATGATGGTACCCTGTGGTTTTTTGTCCTTTTTTGTGTCCCTTCTTCTCGCCGAATTTACCACCTTTGTGGCTTTTTCCACCAGCGTGGTGTTCGCTGTGATGGCCGCCTTCTTCGTGGTGGCCTTTGTGATGGCCGCCTTTTTCGGCGTGGTGCCCGGCTTTGTACTCTTTTCCGTGCTTGCCGTGGCCGCCCTTGTCGTGGTGGTGCGAGGACTTGTAGCCCTTGTCGCCTTTGTGGCCGTGACTGGAGTGATGGTCGGCGTGATGGGATGAGCCGCCGCCTTCTTCGTGGCTGCTTGAGTGGCCGTGACCTGTTGCTGCGGTTTCCAGGTCCTGGACAGCGTCGTCCTCTTCGGAGATGACGCGGCCCGAGACGAGGACACTCACCAGGCAAATGCCCAGACACAAAAGTAGTAATTTCATGTTTGGAGGAGATGGAGGTACTGGGGATTGGATAGTGAGACGGGTATTTATAGGGGGACTCTTTCCTCACTGGTGTTGCTTTAATTTCATGTTTTCCGCAACATTAGCTTGGACGGTTTTTGTAAATAACTTTGATTTGGTGTAATACGGTTTTTAGCGGTTTTATTTAGATTTCATCTTTATGTAATGAGCTTTCTCCGGCGGTATTGCAGTTTGATGCTTGATTGAATTTTGTTTAGGAATTGTGTAATAGAAAAGTGGGACACGGAAAAAAACTTCATGCTTGATTTTTTTAAGACCTGATCTGTTTAAATCAAATTCCAACCGAAAAATATAATCAAATTAGCAAATATAACAAGTACTGTAGCACACTTAGCTTGGAAGCGAAACATTTTTTAACCAACTAGTGTTATTAGGAGAACTAAAAGTAATTTGTGCTTCTTTGCCCACTTCTTGTCAAAATTTTGAAAATAAATTTTTGGCTATTTTTCAATTTTTAATTATTTTATCTCAGCTATAATAGGAATTAGAGTTTTCATTTTCTAAAGTAATATATCAAATATTCAAATAATAATATTCAAAGCGTATATTTTCGTTATTTTTGCAACAAGTAGTTTATTCTTAAAAAATTATAGCGAGTTAAAAAAAATTTTTGAGAGCTGCAGTTCAATACTGTTATACTTAAAATAAGGTCAGTTTTTGTTAGTGGCGCTATCAAATAGTAGGCTGAAATACCGCAAATGTCTCTATATGTTTAGTTAGAAAAATAATTCTTGTACATAAGTGAGTGATTTGAAATGTTTGGTAGTTTTCGTCAGGCTGCGATAATCTCTAAAGACACGGAAAAGCTTCGTTTGTAGATAAAAATGTAGTAATCTCAATAATATGTTGATGACTTGTGATTCCCTCGGATCCGGGCTAATGAGAGTCAGGACTATATGAAGAATAATTTCGGTGGAATAGGAGGGCGACAGTTGCTAAATGGCATCCATCGCGTCGAACTTTCCCTGCGATGCTTCAGAGCCGCGTTTTATATGGAAATGTTGTCATGACATGCTTCGTTAAAGTCGTAAAATAGCACCGCAGAGCCCGAACAGGGTCGGACTGCATTAAAAGGGTAAAAGAATAATGTGGTTTGCATGCTAAAAGAGATTAATTAACCTTTTTACCGTTAGCAAAACACCAGACACTTGTGTTCTTTTTATATTCAACTTAAAGCTCATCTATTTTAAATTAATGACCATAAGATACTTTAGACGCTCACTTTTGATGGAATTTTATAATTACCATTCGATGCTGATATGAGGATTTTTAACATCACAACGGTTTTAACTTTTTTTAATATCGCTCAACTCGACTACATCAACTTTAATTATTTCAGTTTCTTCAAAGTTTTCCTGTGTTCCACTTACCAACGAATTTTTATTATAATACTGTTACAGTTGGGCTTTAATCAAACCATCCTAGTAATGCAATTACGAGAATATCTTACTAATTTCAACAAATTTTTAACAGATTTACGAGCCAGGAATTTATAAATTGCCAGCTCTATTTAAAAAATTCATTCCAACAGAATTTTTGCTAGCACACTAATTCCACAACTAGTTCAACATTGAGACTGAATATAATACTGTAACGGTGAATCATCGAGAAAGAAGTTTCGGGAAGATTTAAAGCGCTTCAGATGATTAATTCAAGATGATTAATTAATTCCAGATGATTCTAGAAGGTGGATTTATCATTATAATATAAGTCATGAAAGTGAGAACAAGACAATTCAGATAGTGAAGTTCGAATAGTGGACGAAATAACGACTGAGTAACTAATGTTATTTTTGAAAATTGTTTGTTTTAGAAAAGTTGTAGCAAGTTAAAAAAAATATTTTTAAGCGTTGTACAGTCAAATACAGGAAAGAACAGCAGTTTAAAGAATGTAAGGAATGCGTATCGAGATTACAACTTAACTGAGCGCATGCCATTGTTGAGTCAATGTATTGTACAAAAGTTGAAACAGACCTCTTAAAATAAGGGCAAAATTTCTTTCACACCGCTGTTTTCTTGTGTCTCTGACTGTAGTTATATGAAAGGACTGTGACTGAATCTTCTAGAGTACATATAGTGATAAAATTGGAGAAAGATCTTTGAAAGAAAATTGTACAACTATTCTTAAAGTATTTTTAAAAAGAAATTGGTATTAAAGTACAAATTAAAGATGCTCTAAAGACGTAAAATAGTATTGGATAACCAGCTAGACAAAAAAGCAATAAGAAATAAGGAAAACTTTAGACAACTTTTAGAAAGAATATACATGACAGAAATTGTGAGAAAAGGTTACCAAAAGACTCAAAATAAAAAAAAAACTCTAATCACTATTGTAGAATGAACAAGACGAGAAGAACTAGTAGATGAAACGATAAAAAGTGTTTAATGGATAATTTGGTCGAGAGTAAATAACAAAACTTTTACTAGTAAAAATAAAACTGGCGGACGATGGAATATAGATAATAACAAGAGTATACGACAAAAATGAGAATGTAAGTAAAGAAGAAACAAAAAGAAATTTTTAAAAAAGTTACTAAGACAAGAGTATAAAATGGAGAAGCAATGATTTGACCTGATCTGATCATTATAGAAAATATTGCTAATTAAAAGGTAATCTTGCGATAATTAAAACATCTGTATTCAAAATAGTATTTTTTCTATTTGGGCTTATTGATACATTATTGATACACCTATTACAAGGATTGCATAGGGATTACCAGTGATAAACAGTACAAACTACCAAATGATTACCCAAACTACCAACGCAGAGGGACATTTGATTCCCAAATAGTATTCTCCCAAATTCCTTTCAGGAGCTGTTGACAAACATCTTTCTGATATGTCCTAAAAAATACCCATAAATTCGCAATGCCAAAAAGCCTAAATGGTAAAAATTCTATTAGATTATCTTTGGGAATACAATTTAATTACCGTGAAACTGCAATTAAACTCCCAAAAATTTCCAAAAAAATATCAGATTACCATTTCTTACATAGATTACAACGTTTAATACAAAAATTACAAAGTAATTACCGGTTATGATTACCCAGATTACCAATGCACAGGAACATCTGTCTGCCACAAAGGGAATTTCTCTTAGGTGCAGTTGACAAACATCTCACTGTTATCAAAAAATACGCATAAATTTGTAATGCTAAAAGGCTCAAATGGTAAAAATATCATTAGATTATCTTTGGAAATACAATTTGTTTACCATTAGAGTGCCACCAGATTACAAAAATTTTTCAAAATTGCTACAAGATAATCTGATTATTACAAAAATGAAATAGTGATTACCGGTTTTTACCAAATTATAGTAATGAATGAGTCATTTGCACCACAGTGAACCAAATAAAATTAAGTCTGGTATAGGGGAAATATCAGTATAATAGCGTTGCAGCAAAGCAGTCTATAGATCACAAAGCCTGCTGTTATAAATTTTCAGTATCTCATAATTTTCAATTTATAGAAAAATGAGAAAATGGTTTAAAAGTCTTGGTATACTTAGTCTAGACTGTTAAAGGAGCGCTTAATGTAGAATATATTTTTTGTGGTCTTGGGTAAATAGAATACAAGTGGGAAAACGGAGAGAATTACGCTCAAAGCTTGTCAATTATTGTTTCAAGTGAATGGAAAGGACTCGGGTTGAGACACTCACGGTGTTCATCCAAAGTGAAAGCAGCGAAATCCCTCAATTGTGGAAACGGAATGACATATCTTGTGGCTTTAAGGGTATTGTTCAGTTAATATTTAACACAAACTTTGTTAAATCGTGGTTTAAATATTTTTCTACGATTTTATCAAAAAAAAATTCATTCAGATCCAGGACAAGTATTAAATTAGGACTAGTTAGTTGTGTGAAAATGTTTGTTGAGTGTCGCGGTAGAAATATTAATTGGGTTATGCATTTGAAAATGGACGCGTAAAGCCGTTACAGAACACAAATTAGAGCTTCCGAGAAAGCTCAGATATTAATCCGTTAATGTTGACTGTTGAATAGATGGATCCTGAAGTGTTTAATGCTAGGCTATTATTAATGCAAAGAGGATTATATTAAATATATAAGGACCACCTCTTAACGCTGTCATGTTAACGACGACACTAATGACAGAGCTTAATTTTATTATTGGCTTTGTGATTTTGTATGTTGTAGGTACAAGTTGAAATGACTTCATTCATTATAAGAAATGGCTCTTTTGATACGAGACAAGATCCATTTATGAATACTTTTCAATTCGGAATTGTTTATCCGAAATCAAACATTCCATAATGATAATTCGATGCGGTTTCCCAGAATTGAAAATGGGAAAAAAACCTGTTACTGGGGACAAGAAGAAACTAAACCAAAAATCAATATGTGTTTAAAATCGTAAACATTTACTTTGTCGCTGTTCTCTTTCAGTTTAGAATTTGCCTTGGAAGCGACCCGCAACGATCTCCAGAGATCGTCTTTCAATCTGCCGTTCTGAATACATAACTAGACCCAATAAGCGAAGCTTTTGCTCAAGATAAATTCATTCAAACAGCCACAACGGCTTACACAACAAAAATCAAACACGACCGGACTAAACTGGCTTTAAAAGACTATTTTCATTGACCATTTAATTCAACATTAATGCATGATTTGCGCTAAGAAATTGTTTATTGATATTAAGGTACGAATTTACATTAATAAATATTTTTTTTGTTAATTACTGACTTAGTTTTACAGCCCTTTCACTATTAATTCTAAAGCTTTTCGAGATGAGTTCAGCATCTCTTTCTTTATTGCTGTCAATCTTGTCTTTCTTTTTTTTTTTGCTTCTTGTCTTACACTATCTATCTATTATGTCCCTCATTTTCCATTTTTGTGCTTTTTCGGCACTATTTTCGTAGAAAAAGTGCATTTTTTAATTGAAATTTGAGCAATAGATAATATTGATATTTCGAACAATAGATATTTTTTTAAACGCCAAAAATGCTGAAAAAGTATTTTTTCTTTAAATATTTCGTAAAACAAGCAAAATAATCCGTAAGGTAAATCAAAATAGTTTGTAAAATAGTACGTTTACTGACTCATATTTATGAAACTAATATTTATTATTTTTTTCATAAAGTATATTCATAAACAGATTTTTGAAAGAATAAAATATTGAGAGAGTTATTTTTTTTGCTAAGTTTAAACAATTTTTCCCGTTGCAGGGTGCCAACCCTTTTATAAGTCATTATAACATTGACCAACTTTTGTTAACTAATATAACTTAATTGTATAAAATCCATTCCCACCTTACTTTTGATACTTTTTGTAGCCCTGAAGATGACTTCTATATAGCTCGAAACCTGGGTCAGTTATTAAAAAACAAATAAATCGTGTAGAAGGACTAACTTTTATTATTTTTTAAATTTAACACTTATGATCAACGTTTTTTCTCAATATTATCTGAAAGGTACCAAACCGTAATGCACTTCCCATGACGTTTAGCCTGTTGTTAAAACTACCAGATTAATACGGTCAAAACCCAGCTTTGATGATTAGAGTCTTCGGAACATTTCTACGTCCCGATTTGTCTGGCCTCACTGACTCACTCTTACTATTTTACATTGTCGTCTTTAATTTTTTAATCTTCAATTTAGCCTTTACTTAAAGAGCTACAAAGTTAGCGCAGTGATACCAATTGCTCCTTATATCAAGAGCTATCAACTGATCAACTATCAACAAAAAAATCTTGATTTGAGTGATCATTAGATTTCCATAAGATGGAAACAATTTCCTTCAATTTTTTTTTAAATAATGTATTTTTCAATGCGTGTTTTCTATAATGATTTACAAGGGGGTTGTAACCCTAACAACAGGAGTGTTTTTTGTTATGGTTTCACTAGACTTAAATGTCTCCCTCGCAAATAAAATAGACTTCTCCGACCAATTTTTTTTAAAGTAAATAACAGAGTAATAAGTCTAAATAGGACCCGCCATAGCTTGACCATGCTGATAGATGCTATAAAGACAGTATTTCTACAATATATTTAAAAAATATTTACTGAAAAAAAAAATGAAGAAAATATGACTTCAAAATTCTATTGTAAGATGGTTCTTCGATCTATACTCGGACTTTTTCAAAGATTTTTATTTAAGAATAGCTTCAGGTCGAAGTGACCGTGTACAGACTTCTTTCTGGATAAGTCTCTGTTGTGTGCCTATCTTTACCTATAATACTTTTCCATAGATGGCGCCAAACGTTACTGTATACTACCGCAGTAATGAAGTGTATTGTCTTATATATTTAAGACATTACTTTATAAAACTAACATCTAAGACGTTCAAGAAATGTTAGATTGCAGATACGTTAGTTATAATACTTTAAAGTCCCTACAATACTTATTATACTAGCGCCATCTAGTAAAGAGTAGAACTAACACTGTGATAAAGCTCTCACACACACCACTAAACACGTTCTTAAGAAGTAATTTCTTTCTTTCTGTAAATGATTTTTAGAAAACTGTAAAACTAAAAAACTAATAATTTCTAGTTCTTTAATAAATTTATCTATCTAGAAGTTGGATATACTATTGCATCTAATAGATATAGTAGAGATATAGATATAGAGGAGTGTAAATACTATGATAACGAAATTTACACAGCATGAGAGCGAAAACATGCTGTGTGATTGTGAAAATATACTTTCATTTTGACAAGTAGATAGATGAGTTAACCAAAAACGTGTTTGTTTTTAAATTTTAAAACATTCTAGGTGTCTTTTCCTAAACATGACTTCTACATTGTTAGTAAACATTATAATAATTCATATTTTATGAGGTAATAGCCGAGAATGACACTTCCTAAATATTTGTGTTATGTGGGCTCAACCTTGTCCAGTTTTGCAGTTATGGGTCGATATAACCCTTGTCTCTTGCTCGAAATTCCATTTTTAAAAGGTTTCAACACTTGCACTCATTTTTTATTCTTTTGAGCAAATATAATTGGTAATTCTGGTTCTCGTTTTAAATCTGCACTACCTTTTAAATTTGCTCGGATTTCAAGCTCTTAAAGCCCCGATATCCATTCGAAAATGTAATTACTTTGAGGGAAAAGTTTGCTTTACTGTGTGAGTAAGTAAATAAATTAAAACTATTAATTTCGTCTTGAGTTGTTCATTAAGTCTGATTAGAGAAGAATTCGTATATCTTGAAGAGTTAAATTGTTTTTAATGTGAACACAAAGTATGCTTAGCAAGTGTCATATTTTAAGCAAGGAAAGTTGCTAACACCTAAGTTAAAAGTTTTAAATTAAGTTTGTGTTGATATTTGACTGACGCCGTCGTCGTATTTAACAATTAAGCTGCCTTGCATGGTGTGGTCCATTAATTAGTGAGAATGACATTCCTCCTAGGACAAAAGATAAAGTTAACTAAATTTCAACGAGATACAGAGAGAAGGCTTTGTACAGCAAAATTTTTAAATCAATCTCAAAGTTTTCAACTAAATGCACATTTATATGCACAAAGATATAACAGACACAGCTATATCCACAGAAATTTCTAACACTTTCAACGATTCTACGAAATTTTATTCACAAATTGTTCCAATTAATAATATAAGAGCCTCAAAATTTCAAAATCATCAAGACTATGTCAAACAGCTTATCACTAGATCGGTCGACCGCTTTTTGAATATCAAAACGATATAGTAAAACTCTAAATTTGTGCATTTTTTTGATCTTTTTCTGTAAAATTACAGTAGCATTACAGCTTTTAAATAATTGTTATTTGTGTTACAATAAATTTTGTGATAGTCAAGCTATCAAGCAGATTATTAATCTAAGGTCATTAACTAATAATGATGTACATATCACTCATGATCTTACAAATAATTGATAACATAAATTACGTAAATACATTATTATTACAACAGTGTTGCTCTACTTCGTTGTTTCGTTGTTTTGAATCGAAGGGTCTAGACATATTTCACACTTCAGCTAACTCAACTCTCTTCGTTGAACTCTACCAACCGACTTTCGATTAACGCCACCCGCTAGTTCGCCGACCCCCCAAATGCTGAGCCAGCCATTGCCTCAACCGACGGTGATTTAGTCGATATCAGCAATAGCCGATCCGCATCGGCAGGCCTTCGACCCAGCAGGCTAACGAACTTCCGCTTCGTGACAATAATACGCGCCAAATTTAAAAATTCCCAGCACTTCTCAAACTAAATAAATACATTGTGTATCACAAAAACCAAATTTGTAGAAAAACACAAGAACACCCTGTATTTAAAAAGTGTTAAATGAAGTGTCCTAATGCATCACAAGAAAGCAAAAATTAAGAGATGACGAGATTCGCAATCCAATGTCATAATTGACTACTAAACCAATACGAAATGGCAAGGATAGATGCTGGGTGCCTTATTAGTAAGCTTCGGTGCAAAGGAGTCTTGCTTAAACGACCAGGTAATTAACCGGTGTAATCCAGCGGCTGTATGTTATTCATTTAACTGGTATACACCAGTTGACTAGTAGAATGAAACATATGAAACTCGCTGGATTACACCGGTTAATTAACTGGTCGTTTAAGCAAGACTCCTTTGCACCGAAGCTTACTTATTAGATATAAGAAAGAAAGACATAAAAGAAATAAGGAAAGCATGGACATTAAAACAACAAGAACTGAAGAAACTGAAAATAAAGTACTATTTTGAAAGAAGAAAACAAAATTGTAAAAGAGGATATGAAAACCGCGAAATATACACTTAAGAAGGTGGAGAAAAATCAAATAGAATGTTATAACGTTTTGATTGGCTTGGAAACACAGTCAATAATAAAAAAGAACTTGTACAACCGTGCGAATAATTTATTGAAAAAGAAATAAATATAAACCATAAATTAAAGATGCTTTGGGAGTAAAAATAAACTGGATAATAAAAAGATATTAAGACAATTTTCAGAAAGAATACAAATAAATAGCAAAATTAAAAAGGATAAAGCAAATAGTAGATGAAAAAAAAAAAAAGATTATCAAATGATTATTAAAGGAACAGAATGAGAAGAGGACAGAGAACAATAAATTTTCAAAGAAAAATAAATATCAAATCATCCACCTGAAAAAACAAACAGGATTATTCGAATTTATTATACAAAGATTTTTTTTTAAAATAGTAATGATGAACAGTAATAAACAGATAGAAAGAAATCATTGTAAATGTGGAAGACAGAAAAAAAAAATTGAATGAAAATGAAATAAACTATCCACCGGAAAAAACAGGATTATTCAAATTTATTGAACAAGAAAGTAGAAAGATCTTAAATAATAATGATAAACATTGATGAATAGGAAAAAATGGGAATATTGGTTACCAGAAGATGATAATTAATAATAAAGAAAACAATAAAAAGAGGACAGTTCAACAACATTTTTTTATGAAAATGAAACAACAAACCATCCTTCTGAAAAAAGCAGAATTTTTTAAATATATCGAATAAGAAGATAATTTTTTAAAATAATAATTATAAACAATAATAAACAGAAAAAAGATATGAAGAACGGTTACCAGAAGATTATAATTAAAGCACAAAAATGGAGAAAGAATAGAAAGCAAGAAAATTTGAAAGAAAATAAAATAACTGCGGTTGTGGTCAATTTTTGTGGATGGACAAATGTGGATTTATTTTGGGTTTATATAAGCAACTCTCAATGATTTATATAACTTAGTTACACACTGCTATCGTCTTGATTAATTCCCGGAATTGCATTGTAACGGAGTAGTTTAACATGTGGAAGAACTTTATTAGTTTGAGTTTGTGAGTTATTGAATAGTTCGTCAAATATAAGCACAGTTCTTGTTACAGTACCTAAATATATAAAATAAAAAAGTCAATACAAAATATAAAAGAATTTTTGAAAGGAGAACGATCGTATTCGGATGAAAAATAACTCTATGTATCTGCGATTTAAAAACTTGAGTGACTGTATCTCCAGCCGCTTGACTTTGAATGGCAGCTGATTAAAAATCGGTTCTAGCAGAGTTTGGTGTTTTAGGTCAATAGGAAAACAGTAAATATTAATTTGATTAAATTCGTGATGAGATTAAGGCCGGTCATTAATCGAAGATATAGCAAATATCAGTATAAATCCTCTGGCTATTAATCCCTCGAACGTATTTGCTGTTAAACCAGGAATAAATCGGATGTGGTGTCGTTGTGACAAGGTTCACGGTCTATCAGTCAAACAACGTTCGGCTTCGTTGATGCAGAACTGAGCCAGCTCCTGCCAACATGCACTAAAACGTGTGCAAAATGCAAAAACCATTGCACCTCTCTGTGGCTCCGATAACATTAATTGAAGTAATTATGCACCGGAACGTTGCCTAGTGTGAAAAATTATTGACAAGTTAATTTCACAGCGACAGTTTGTTTAATTAAACGTTTTTCGAATTGATTAGTTTTATGAGGTCTTGGTTAATCCCGAGCCCGATACACAAACTGGATGATTACATTAGAGTTGGCTTTTAGTGGTTAAGTCGTCTCTCCCTCAACGTCTTGACCCAACTCAGAATTGTAAAGCTGCACATTTTCAAAGCTTACAAACTTCTCGCTGCTTTAGATTGAAAATAGACATCAAGTGTCGAGTTTTATACCGGAGACACTCAATAATTATGTCAAAACGACTATAAAACTTCGCTTAAACCAATAATAGTTTTATTCGAGAAGTTACAAAAAAGAAAATATTTTTTTAACAAATTTCTGAATCCACGATAATAAATACTGGTGAAGAAAAATGCTACTTTGCTTCGAAAGTATTTCTTATCACTCACGAATAAATTCCGACCCTTTTCAAAATTGATTTACGATTAAAAATCGAGGACTTTTTACTTTAATTCGTTCAAAATCTAAATCAAACAGAATATTTTAAAAGGCATTTATTCAAGTCAGACTTTTTGGAGATAACAAAACCAAGCACAGAAGAATTTTTCTATTGATTTCTCGAGTCACGTAACCACTTACGGGTTACAGGTGCCTGTCTTACTTCATCATTTTTGAGTGAAAAAGTCAAATCCGAAGTGCTTCAATCAATAATAGTTGGTGAAAGTTTGGACAAATGTGAGTTGTAATTTTGAACAAACTGGCTATGAATATTTGACTAGATTCTATTATTACTTTGGAAATCATCAATAAATTCTTCACTAAATTGATCAGATGATACACTCCAAATAATGTAAAACTTTTCAGAGTTTTATGGGCAAAAGTTTTATTGTGTTGGAAGTATTCCGCCATAAATAAATGCTTTCTATTGTGAGTTTGCATGTAAAACTCTATTTAATATTAAAATACATCGTTTTAATACTAGTTTATAAATTTTAATAAAAAATTTAAGCATGACTACGCGTTCAATTAATTCCTAAAAATACACCAACTGAAAAAGTTTTATTTACCCACCTAGAACTCTGGACAGAATCACTGTAATCCCAGTGCTTTTGATGCTATAAATAGAGAGTGAACATTACTTTCTGTCGTTCTAACAACACAAGAATTTTATTATTAGAGTTTATGCATTTCTAGAAGAAAATTTATCTAAAATTGTAAATAAGTTAAAGCAATATAATAACAAATCTCTCAATAAGCTTTGACATAACGTGCTTCAAAATCAAATCTGCCGCAGAGAATGTAAATCTGAGCTAAGTTTTACAATTTAGTTGTTACTGTCATAAATTAAAAAATTTTGCTCTTTTTAAAACTACACCTGAATCGTTCGGAAATATTGCCCGATGCTGTACAGCCTGACCAAATATTCACAGGCCATGAGTCAGTGTTCTCGCAGATTCTCGAGCATTCTGAAACTGTCTCATATTTCTCTCATCCTTTAGAAGGATAACATCATTGGTATTAGTTATACCACAATTGTGTAGAACTGTAGATTTCCCTAACTAGAGACGCTTGAAATCCTCTCGTTGAAATAACGGTTGTTGGAGGTAATGTAAGACAATTCTAATGCATCACAATATCCTTTGTGAGTAACAGCAGACTCATATTCCACCTAATTTCCTCTTTTGTGTTGTAAAAATTTGCTTACGACTTGCAACAGGTGTCATAATTGTGTTCAATAATTTTTGACAAAACAAATTTTCCAATTTGGTTGATAAACAAATGTTACTGTTTTCAAACGGCATAAGTTATAATTCCACGTCCTCGGCTAGTACTTGTAAAGCAGGAAACAACTTTTTTAATTAATTTAGAAACTTCTGAAACATTTAATGGCCAAAAACATCAAACAAATACATTTAGCTGAATAAACGTGAAAATTGCGCTTTATTAAGTAAGTGCGTTTGGAGTATCTACAGAGTGTTTTAGAAGTGTGTTTGACAGTAAACCACATTAGAGTCATTAGTATCCCATAGGTGATATTGTGCTAATTATTCAAATAGTAGGAGTAGCATGATTGGGCCTAAGTGAGGCATTATTGATCATATAGTTGACAGGGACATCCTATTGAACTTAGGCTTAATTAGTGGGCAAAATAATTGGAATTTTGAAGGACTCTATTGATTTATTTAAATAATTCAAGACCTTTTTTTTGTTGTTTGTTTTGTAGAGATTAATAATGAGTCTCAAATGCCCGATTTCGAGTGAAAGTTAATGAATGGACCAACACCAATACGGCTGAGAATCAGTCGGGTGAAAGGCTTTGGTAATGATCTGTAATTTGTATTGAATGGAATCTAATCTGGTGCACAAAATTATTGCTTAACTGAGCTTTATTTAATTTTTTTCTATATCCAATAAATGTAACTGCAATGAATATTTAATTGAAACGTGCTACCGCTCACATAAGCATTTTTCAGTAAATGGCCGACTTGGGAGCCGAATCAGACGCCAGATGTGGCTTAACCATAAATAAAATATCGAATGTGCGCTATTACAAAAAATTAGGGCAAATAATTGCAAGTCATTGTGGTGAAACACAATGCAAGATTTCAGAGAATTTTTTCACAAATTTTCTTTGCCAATTTATTCTGCGGCAAATCTCTGCAAAGCTGGAAAGTCTGACGATATAAATCTAGTCTTATAATACATGAGACGAGTTTCTTTCCTTCTTAAGGAGACTCTGCATGGCTTGTCAAATCGAACGAAATGTAACGATCGTTACTCCCAAGACGATCCCTGTCTGATAAACTTCTAAACATTGTGCACCCGACTCAACTCCTTCCCTTCGAGCAAACTGATTTCCAAATTCTTTAATCTGCTCTAGTTAAACCGGATTTTTACATTTTTCTAAATCTACCGGCTTTTCGAGAGCCAATTCGTCCCTTAAAACGATTATAAGCACTACTTAGACGAACCATTGGAAAAGAACAAGTCCTCTGCTTTATACATGCGACAAACAATCGTCAGCAAAATTCGATTTTGTAGCCGTTGCCACTAGTAACAGCTATAAAATATAATTATAAAATTTCATTTCGTTGTTCATAGTACAATAAATCATGATTTTGCGGTCTAGGGATAGAGATTTTTAAGAAAGCTGTTGTAACACTCATTTTTAAATTACCGCATTTTTTAAAAATCTTCTTGTCTTTCGAGAGCCAACTCCGCCCACTCGTTTTAAAATCAAGCTAAATCAGAGGCATTACAGCGAATACAACGCCTATAAGCAGTACTCAGACGGACTTCTTTGAAGCAACGACCTCTCTGTGACAAACAGTCGTCCGCAAAATTCGATTTTGTGGCCGTTACCACTAGTAACAGTTACAAAATAAAATTATAAATTTACAATTATATCAAAATATGATTTTGCGGCCTAGGTACGACTAGTTTATAATCAGCGTTTCAAAGAAAACTTTATAAGACTACAATATGATAATCTGATTAACTACATTTTTTTAAAGCTATCTGATGCTCTTCACGAGTTAATTAGAAATACTTGTTTTATGGGCAGTATATTGTATAAAACGGTTAGAAAAACTACTTAGACGGACTGCTAGAAAACAAGCCCTCTGCGTTGTACCTTCGACAAACAATCGTCCGCAAAATTTGATTTTGTGGCCGTTGCCACTTGTAACGGCCACAAATAAAATTAGAATTTTACATTTCGTTGTTCTCAGAACGTAAAAACATAATTTTGCGGCCTAGGTACGTCTATTTTCTAATTTGTTCCTTTAAGAATATTGTTATAACACTTATCTGGGTGCTTTAATAGTTATTATCGCATTCCTGCTTTAATTGGCGGTGCGAATGAGAACAAGTTTCTTTGATCAAGCAGAACTGTACAAAAATTGCAGGCAGAGCTTGCTTTGATTCAGTTTATTTTCGTTTGCATGGTTTTATGTACAGTGTGGCCCACTGAAAACGTCCCACTTTTTCTGTTATTTAATTCAAAAAAAATCGCTAGCACAGGTCGATTTTGTTGGCAAGGGAGACATTTAATGGTGGAAAAGCACCATAAATTCTCCTGTTGCTAGAGAACAACCTCTTTGTAAATCATTATCTAGAGAACATGGGTTGAGTGATACATTATTTTCAAGAAAATTAAATTTTTTTCTCAGTCATTCTAAAATTTATTAATTTGAACCGTTTTTAACCTCTTAATAAACAATCTCGAAATCTTGCTGTATTCAAGGATTTTATTAATTTGAACCATCTTCAGCTTCTTATTAAACAATCTTGAAACCTTGCTGTACCCAATTTGAACATAAAAAAATTCTAATCAACTATTGGCAAAACTCGTTTTGAAATTAAAAATAGTGTGTCCTAATCCGTTGGCAAGAATTTCTTTTTTGTTTTTAACCGGGTTATGGTTGGCTGAAAATTTCTCGCTCCAGTGCACAGTTTCCTGTATTGAATCATTGAATATCGGAAACAAGTGCAAATATTTGTCTTATTGGTTCTTTCAGTACAATAAAAGTGAGTCTCCTGGGAAATAACGTCGATGGTGTTATAATAAGAGAAACGGTGAAATTTCGTTCATTATGGAGTAGTGCTGTTTGAAGGTGATTATGAGTTCATTAGGGCGGAGGCTTATGATTATAATAATGGCTTTAGTTTGAACGTGGGTGGATATTATCTTGTTGAAATATGGTAGGTACAATACGACTAAAATTTTATTGACTATATTTAGAGTGTTTTAAAAACGCAAAAACCATCTGCTAGCCGGTTTAATAAAACACAGTTCGATACGTTTCAGTATTTAAATTTTATATGAACTACTTGTTTACAAAGGGTCGCTGTTTCGGTTTTATTTGCAGAATTGCGATAGCGTCAAATCGGAAAAACACTGATCAATTTAAATGACAAAAGTAATTAATTGTTTTTGGTGCGACGCCACTGAATTATTTTATTTTGGTTTTAATTATTCGAGTTCAGTGGCTTTTAAAAGCAAATTTAATATCAATTTTTTTTTATTTGCATAAAAAGTATCTTGTAGAGACTGTAATTACTCAAATTTCGTCCAACGGTGGCTTCCTTGATCAGGTGTAGGCAGATGTTGTACATTTTAGGTTTCATTTTATAATTAGAAATTTAAAACCAGAGGGGTTGCACATGGATGAATAGCCTGACAATATTAGAGGCTAATTATTGTGACACTTTAATCCTCAGACGATTCGGTTTAATTTCAACCCCATTTCAACTAAAATAAAATATTCTTACAATGTAGAATACTATTTTCTTTAAGAAGCAATAAAATTAAGCAAAATTAAGTCATATTAAAAGAATACGACTCAGAATTAGGCTGTTTTAATTTTCAAAATACAAATCAAAGTTTAACCAAACTGTTGCAACAATAATATGCTTAGGTATTATTTGATATAATCTATTTTTGTTTATCTCAAGCTGTTCAACTGATTGGTGGTAAAATAATGCACGTGAAATTAATATTTTTTTATAAACAAGCCTTGACTGATTCATAAGCTGTTTGCTAAAATTTTTATGTAGAGCTTGCTAGCAGTAATATAGCTGGGGTTTGGTGTTTATTTAATTTGAGTTGAAGAACAAAATGAGAAATTTTTTATTTTTGAAGGTTAATAGGTTATTAATTTTTGGTTTGATAATGGCAAGAATGATCAGAGAGCAATAATAGAAGTAACAGTCGGAGTAATTGAAGTAAAATTAGTTTAGCCGGAGGGTTGAAATCGTTTCCAATTTATTTAAAACCCATGGTGGATGTAAGTGACGTCGCGCCAGTCGAATTAAACTGTAAGCCGCCCAAAGAGCGAATAATTTCTCGCAACAACTTGTCTCCTTCAAGTATAAGCTCCTTTTCTCGGTGACTGACAGAGTTCTGTACATGTACCGATTGTAATTCCTCTGTTCCTTTACATAATTTATAGACCATGTTCTAATTATACATTCCGAAAAGGTCCTTCTCCCACACAGAAGTCACTAATTATCCTGACTCACTTTATTCAATTTTGCTGGCGGCGGCTAATAAATCCAAGAGATGCATTGCTTTGCTCTGTTAATTGTGGAGCGTACTAAGAGAAATTCTGCGTATTGTCCTTGTTTTCTTACCATCTTCAGGTTTTGATCAAATGTTACTTCAGAGATAATTTTATTTCCACAACACGAAACTTTGAGGGAAAATTATCGCTTTTGTTTCGGATCGGAGACAATTTAAATTAATTTTCTCCGGTCCTCTATAAATTAATGGTCGCTGCAAAGAGGAGAAACCATGATTATTTACATATCCTCAAGGGAAAACATAATCACCGAGGTTAAATCCGTTATTTATAAAATTCCACCGATTTTACAACACAAATATTAGTTCGCTCAAGCGAAAATTAATTACTTTGCGACGATTCGTGTTTACTTCTTCCCTGAATTTTACAACTTAATCATAAGTTTACACGTGGGAAGTGTTTTCGTTCATCGCCTGTGCGTTGATGACTTTACCATGCGTCTAAAGTAAACAGAGGGATGAAATAAATACCTTCAGGCCGAGACTGCTGAGGGACGCCGCCCGGAATACCACAGAGACGCTTGACAGATCTATGTGCGGCCTAGCGGTTATGTAGAAGCCCTGTTAGACGCATAAGGTGATCTGTCACCACTAACTACTACAGAATGTGCAACCTCCCATCATGAATTTGTCATTCTACAACCCACTCTCTATTATTCCACCAAAACCCACCCTTTTTACTACAAAACAAATTTCTTACTTACGTAATAAGACTCAATTCAAAAACCAACAAAAGAGTCAAAAACTTCTTTTTTCAAAGCTAATACCATTAATATTGAACATTTGGAGTGTAAACATACTCTTCGATATGTTACTAGGGTTTCCAACCGTCCTTTATTACAAAGGATAGTCTTTTAATTTTATAAACTGTCTTTTAGTCTTTAACATGTACTTAAAGGACATAATTTCCTTTTATCTAGTATTTTTACCAAAGAAAAACGAGCAAGCGCTAGTAAATTGACATACCTTTACTTGTAATTGGTTAATTTCAAAAATAAATTAATTGTCTAGACGTCTTTTTAAGTCACCGAAATAAATTTTAATTACGTGTAAACAAACAAAAATTCTATCCAGACTTGAGGTATAAAACATTTTCATTCATTTTCAAACATTTTTTTTTGCTTTTTAAATCTTTGTTTGTCTTTCTTTTTTTTTTTCCTCCGTCACCAAACTTCTTAGATTTTTCTTAGTTATTTCTTTTTTTTTTGTTATCCACCTTCTAAAACTTTATTTAAACACAGGTCGTTTTTCTAATTCTTATTATGCTTTTAATTTGAGAGTTTGAAGTGCTCTTTTTTCAATTTTTTATGGATCTTATTGTGTTCTTACGAATTTCCTTGTGATTCTCTTTTTACATGAATGCAATCGTTGAATATATAATAATAATATAAACAATATTAATTAGACAATTATTATGAATTTAAAAAAATGTGATGAAACTGATTGATTCAGTGATTGAATCAAATTAAGGAAAATCTCGTCTGTAAACAGATGTTTCCAACAGGTTTCAACACCTTGTCTCATCCAGGTTGACAGCGATCCCTTGAGTGATAAACGAATCAATAATGAAGACATAAAGCAGCTTCTGACATTAGGTAAAGGGTAAATATGTGCGATTTTTTCCCGTCTTTTCTGAGAGTGAAAAGATTCCGTGTTTATCCACTTGTCAATCCGAAATAAAATGTAGCAAAATACGGTCAGTAAATCTGCTAAGATAGCAATACACAACTCTGGTAAGTTTATAGTCGACAAGATGCTGATAATTTAATACTCCCTCTCAATTAGCAGCCCTTGCTTGTTATTATGTAGTAAAATTATCTCACAGGGGCTCGATTATATCAATTGTAGCAACTATATTATCTGGAATCTCCGTACAGCGGCCGTTCTCTACCATCCACAATCCAATCTGGGAAGTTATTAAATTGTTGCAGATAACATAGCGCCATGAGCACAATTCCACTCTATACTCTAATTAAAAATTCCTCACTTCAACATCTTTCTTTGTTATCCACTGAGTGACTTTTCACTGCAAATTGTATAAATTAAAATGCACCACAAAAAATTCACGGTTATACGGGGTGTTTTAACTAAAATTTGCACCCTCTAAAAGCTCTAACTTTGTTTAAGATTCAAAAAAATGGTAAATTAGATCAATTTTAGCTTAAAGAGAGACCGAATTTTATCATTGTTTTATAGTTATTTATATCATTAGTGGGTTAGAAGCATCATTACACAACGAGTGTGTAGATTACAGATGACGAGGGCGTTAGCCCGAGTATCTGTAACACACGAGTTACTGTAATGTGTTCTAGCCCACGCATAATACAGAAAACTTTATCTATGATTGCAAAAAATTAAGAAAAATGAAAATTTAATGCTGCCGATAACTCCTATTTTTTTACATCAAAATTATGGTGACTTATAGATATGTTCAGTAAGCACTGTAGCAACCGCTTACAATTTTTCAAACAAAGCTCGCCATTTTGAGATAATCAATAAAAATTGTGCTTTGTGGTTAAAATAAGAAAATTGTAAACTTGAGTGACTTAGAAAGCTTACCTTCTGATATTGAAGAAGCGGCGACAAATGCTGCTTCTTGCTTGGTGCCAGAAAAGTCCAAAGAAAATTACGAAATGCCTTTTCAACGGTTCAGTTCATGGTGCGACGAGAAAAATGTTAATAATATTACGCATGAGAAGGTTCTACTTGCATATTTTGATCATTTATCAAAACAGTATAAATCGTCGAGTTCCTGGGCTTTTTATTCTATGATTAGGACAATAATGAGAATGAAGAAAAATGCTGACATCAGTAAATACGTGCATGTAGTAGCCTTTCTGCTATTTTTTTTGCTAAACAAGATATTAGCTAATTTTTACAAGAAGCAAATAATAATAATTTTTTGTTAACGAAGGTACTGCGCCCATTTTATGCATAAATTATTCCTAATTTATTACTCTTTTTTTAGGATACAGAATCCAAAAGTGTATAAAGTTATTTGTTGGTATAAACATTTGCTGCTTTCCCCAAGAATATTGCTACTTTTCTTCAGTTACCTAATCCAGCAGGATTTATGTGACATTGTTTTAGACGCTCATTTACTTTGTTGCTTGGTAATTCGAGAGCTGATCTTTTAATAGTAAAGAGTCATGAGGGTTGGCGATCGAATATACTGGCAGAGAGGTATATCAAAAATTCTGGGTGAGAAAATTACTATAACAGATAAAAAAATTGTTTTTGTAACCACTTTTGTTTCCTCTCGCAGTAATCTAGGCAAAAATCTTAAAAAAGAATTGTTCAAAATTTATAAAAGATACGTAATTGCATAGACAATAAAAGCAGCTTTAAAATGATGTGTCACTTGATCCCACTTGCTATTTAAATTTTTAAAGGGGTGGATTTGGGCGCTAGACGAATGTGGTAATTACTTTGAAACTTTGATAAAATTTGGTTCTCTTTTAAGCCAGAATTGACCTCCTGTTTTAACAATTTAGGGGGTGCAGATTTTAGTTGGGACACCCTGTAAAGTTCAAATGGGGAAAAACACGGGGAAAAGAACAGTAAAACGCGGTTAACTGTCGACAAGGGAATAAAAAATACACGACATTATTACAAAAAGAAAATGCATGTGTAAAGTTTTATCCCCTCTTATTTTTTGTCATAATACATTTCCCCTTCAGTGGCGCCACGTATAAGATTTGGGTTAAAAGCTTCTTGAAGCTTCTGCAGCTTGATTTGCATACCTTTAATTAGAGTTTCTTGGAGACGATTTATGTATGCGAGACGAGATACACTCCTTCAATATTTTCCAACAAAGCTTTTTCAGTTTTTTTGTCGTCTTTTGTAATTGAGTTTTTCGAATTTGGCCTCGTTTCATTAATATTGTTTTAGGCTGAAAAAGGCAACAAATGCCACATTTAGCAAGTGTTTTAGATACAATCGAGTGCCGTGTTAAAATATTTGTTAGCGCTATCTCGATGAAAAGAGAGCGAACACACGATAACAATATTAAAGACCCTTCTCTACTTCTGCTATCGAAACAAAGTTCTCCAGATATCTAATTTCAGTATCTAAATATTGACCCGACGAATGAATTGCAAATACAACATTTCATTGAGCAATAATTTAGCTCTGTTTATACGAGATTCGAGAATAAGTAATGAATAGAGATTTTTTTCGACTTTGAAAAAACAAACAATATGTGAAAGGACGCGGTCAAAGAATACACCTTTCAAAAGAAAATATCAGGCAAAGGCGGTTTTAATTCAATTTCGTTGAGGAATCTTTTTGAGGCTTTTATGAATTCCAATTAAATTCGAATTTTTTACATCGACGAAATATTAGCCTGACCTACTTGACATTATCCTTAATCTGAAGACGGCTCCCAAATCTTACCAAAATTAGGTACTTTAGTAAATTTATGAGGCATTTATCACCCCCCAGTAATACCGGCCTACTATCGTCACTCTAGATCTATGTTGGATTACGGCAAGCTTAGTTAAACAAAAAATTTGATTTTGTTCGTTCATTTTTGAAATTTAGGAACAAAGAGATTGGAATTGTGATGCGCTATATTCGACAGTATTTGGATAACAAACAATGCTTCGAAATTATGTCAGACAATGTCATCATGTTATATAATACCTCTTTAAAAATATGAGAGCATTTTTCCTGTATACAAAATTTATCTCTTGAAATTGTAAGGAGAGATCCGCTTGAGTGGAACACTAGGTCAAATCGCTACCTCTGGTTATATATTATAATATTTCCAATATGTACTCTGAAAATGTTTCAAGTAGGAGCAAAAGTTACATTTGAGATTCCCGAAAATCAGCATATTCATGCCTTTAAAACTTTATGACGTTTAAAGATGTTGTATTTTTAGAAAGAATTGTGCTTTTAATGCAAATTGGTTCCCACTTTATAATATAATTAAGAGCAAGCTTCTATAAATTTCAACACACGTTAAAAAGTGTAGAAGGTTTTTGTTTATATTTATTGTGACGTCAATTTGATTTGGGTTTCTTCTGATATTAAAACGAAGAATTTATTAGACAACAAATGAATTTATACAAATACTGTTACTCTAATTATTGTTATTTGAATTTGTTTAAGAGTTTCTTTTGTTGTTCCTGTTTTCAGTATCTTTTTTTCTTTTTGTAAAAACTCTCTTTGCACTTCCTTAATTCTTTTTTTCTTTCTATACGTAGTTTTTCTTATTTTTATAATCGTCGTTTGTTTTTAGCTTTTTTTTGGTTTCAGGTGTTTTACAAATTCTCCTAAAAATCTTTTTTTAGAAACTTTGCTTTTCCATGAAGTCTTACAACTTCTAAAAAAATTTTTTGTTTTTGGTTTTTAACTAAACGTCTTTTAATAAATCTTTCTGTATCTTTCAAACGCTGTTGTTTTAGCTCTCTTAGAATGTTTTATTTTTTTTTTGTTTTTTCGTTGACCGTTGCATCGTTATTTAACTTCTAGATTTTTTTAATTCTTTTTTTTGTTTTAATGTTCTTTTTGCTTTTTTCTTTCATGCCTTTATACCAAATTTATCTTTTTCTTTCTAATGGTTTATTGTTGTGCAAGAAATTGTGTGAATTTTAGAAATAGATAATTAGGATCGTTAAAATGTTCCTTTCTTTTTCAAACGCCTTTGTTCAGTCTTTTCTAAAGCGCTTTTCTAGAATTTTTTTGCTCTTCTTGAACTTTTTTCCTCTAGCCGGTGCAACGTCTTTCTGATTTTAGAATTTATAAACTGACGTTTATCGTCCTTTTGATCAAGCTTCTAGAAATTTTTTTATTCTTTTTTTACCAAATGCTGTTTAGCAAATTTCTTTTGTTTCTTTCGAACGCCGTAGTTCAAGCATTTTTAGAATTTGCTTGTGTTTCAGTATCTTCCATTGATTTTCTTGAACTTCTTTCGGCTATCCTGTTTCTCCTAACCGACATCTTCTAACCTTATCTAGAAATTGTTTTTACGAGAGGGTTGCTACAAATTTCTTTTAACCTCTTATCGCAGACAGTATTCTGCCAGAGATTATTTTGCTCTTCCAAAACTCTTTCTTTTTCTTCCAGCCGTAATTATCTAAACTTCTTCTAGAGCTTTTCTTAATTAATCAAGTTTCTAGAACATTTTTTCCTTTTTTTTACCACAGGTCGCGTCGCGTCGTTTTTCAAACTCTGATTGTACTTTCTTCGCTTTGAAAGTTCAAACGTCTTTTTTCGAATGTTTCTAGAATGTTCTCCTGTTTTTCTGAGTTTCTTTATGCTTGTTGTTTTTCACTAATGCAATTGTTGATTCTCCAATTCTTCTGATTCTTCTAAATCCTGATATTCAAGTTGTTCTAGTCATTCCGTGTTTTTTCAGGACTTCCTTATGTTTTTTCTTTACTTGTAAGTAACATATTTCGTCCGTTTGATCAAAGGTTAGAACAAATCTGTTTCTGCACTGCTTTCTTTCTGACTTTGTATACTCAGAAAAATAAATTATTCGAACTTATTGTCGATAGTTTTTAATTCCGCTTCTAGCAAGCCTAGGAACAGAGTCAGATCCTAGAATTTACAAGTTCGTTATGCAATAACATTTAAAAAAAATATTTTTGCTAAAAGTATCTCGAAATTTTCTGATGCATAAAGTAATGGGTTATTGTTGTGCACAAAAAGATGTGTGAATTGTCAAAACAGTTAATTAGGATCTTTAAAGTGTTCCTTTCTTTTCCAAACGCCTTTCTTAAGTTCAAGGTTTTTTAAAGCGCTTTTTTACAATTTTTTTTGCTCTTCTTGAACTTACTTTTTCTTCCAACCGATGCAACGTCTTTCCAATTCTAGAGTTTCCTTTAATTCTTCTTTGTATCTTAACCGACGTTTTTTGCTCTTTTAATCAAGCTTCTAGAATTTCTTTTATTTTTTTTACCAAATGCTGTTTAGCAAATTTCTTTTGTTTTAGAATTTTTAGAAGTTGCTTGTGTTTCAGAATCTTCTATTGATTATCTTCAACTTTCTTTAGTTATCCTGTTCTTCCTAACCTACATCTTTTAACTTCATCTAGAAATCGTTCTTTTGAGCGGGTTTCTAGAAATTTCTTTTAAACCCGTATTCAAGAGTGTTCTTCCAGGCATTTTTTGCTCTCCCAAATCCTTTCTTTTTCTTCCAGCCGTAATTCTTCAAGCTTTTAGAAGTTGTTTTTGCTCTTTTTCTACCACACGTCGTTTTTCAAATTCAATTTGAAAGCTATAAGCTCCTTTTTTTGAATTTTTCTAAAATATTTTTCAGTTTTTCTGAGTTTCCTTTAGCTTTTTGTTTTCCACTAATGCAATTGTTGGTTCTCAAATTCTTCTGATTCTTCTAAATGCTGATATTTAAGTTGCTCTAGTCGTTTTGTGTTTTTTTAGAATCTTTTTTAAAATTTATTTGCATTTATTATCGATAGTTATCAATTCCGCTTCCAGAAATCCTGTGAATAGTCAACTTCTAGAATTCACAAGCAGATTTTGCAATACCATTTTGTTTTAATGTTTTAATCGGAAGTATCTAGAAATTTATCATATTTTTAACTTTTTTGATGCATAAAGTAATGGATTGTTATTGTGCAAACAAAAAAAATTGTGTGAATTGTCGGAATAGATAATTAAGCTCGTTAGAGTGTTCCGATTTGATAGAAATGCTTGTAGTTGAGTGTTGGCATTAAAAATCGTTACCTTTGTATGAGCTTTTGCTCGGGTTTCTATTGGTTGGATACTTTGAAGAGAACTTATTACCGCTAACATGCATACCTGATACCCATCAAGTGGTTTCCTCAAAGGCATCTCTGCTAGAACTTATTTTTAAAACACTTATTTTTCTTGCAACTTTTTTGAAGTTACATTTTTCTTTCATCGTATTCGTTTTCCAATTTACACATTGATACGCTCGCTCAACTTTTCCAATAGGATGCAACCGATTCAGAAAAAAATTCAAATGTCTGAAACTCGAGCTAGTTTTGCAGTTTACTGGCGGCTTCTAATTTCGCCAAGTTTTCTGCATGCATAAACATTGCGCAATGGCATTTAAGAGCCGAGACTAAATAAAGTGGGAGTGCAACACGAGCCCTCGTGCTTTTCTTAGAAAGAATAAACCTCATTATCCCCGCTGCACCTTCTAAAAGAACCGCTGAATAAGCTTGAAAAGCAACATCGTTTATGTAACAAAGTAGCAAAGCCTACCGCATCAGAATTTGCATTATTCCCTCTCCAGAGCTTTATGTCCCTGTAATAGCATTGGCTTCACTGCCGGTAATTGAGATACGGGACCACACAGGCATCAATATTCAATACTTTTTTATATTATTCCATAAAATTTTATGCAGCATTAGAACGGAAAATCAAATTAAACACACATTTCAAACCAATTTACCCCATATTTCTTTTCTCCATACAAAACTTGATCTGATAACGTCTAATTTAGTTCACAAGACATGCTACTTTTTTTATAAAGCTTCAGCTTAAATAAATACACTGCAAATTTTAGCTTTCAGGCATAAATCAAATCTTGCTTTAATATTAAAGTACTCCGTTATTTATGCATACGCATAAATACAGTTCAGCTGTTAAAATATTGGTGCTATTTCCCTTAACTTGGCAATGCATGTAAATAAACCATACACATTTTACAGATTTACGATTATGCAGAGCACTATTGAAAGATGTCATTACAGCACTCCTCTTTTCCGCTAAGCGCATAAATAAACGGATATGCCAACGATACACTAGATCAAAATTTCAACAGCTATTTAAAACCCTCTTTCACACAACCTCATCCAACAAAATGCAGCGACTCATTATGTACAACAAGATAATTATTTTTAAAATAACTTTTCACAGCATTACCAACAATATTTCTAGTTTTAGATTTTTTATTTTATCTAGTTAGAAGCTTTTGTAACGTCATTTTTGTTGTTTTTGTCAGTTGGACATCAAAGTTTTTTTAAAAAAATTGTTACTGGGTGAAACAACAACGTTTCGTCACTTTTTTATAACTTCATCAGGTTTTACCTCGCGATTCTATTATAGTACAATAATATTTTTTTGAATGTTTATAGCACAATACCTTTTCAAGGCGAGATAAAAAAAATTAATAAAAATAGAAAACTTTTTTAATGGAAAATTCTCTTTCCGGACTTGATGAACCTGAAAAATTTGGTGAAACGTTGTTGCGTTTTATAATAAATAACTTTTTTGGCTTTTCTTGTTATTTTTTTAACCGTCGCGTCGTTAATTGATTTCTAAATTTTTTTTCATGGTTTTTATTGTTTTAAAGATTTTTTCCATGCGTTGTTTATCAATTTTGTCTTACTCTTTAGAATTTATCTATGATTCTCTTCTGTTCTATAATTTTTTTTACTCTTCTCTTTTTATCAAGGCAGTTTTTCAATTTTTTCTGTTGTTTCTTAATTACGTTTTTTAGATTTAATTCTAATATTTTCTTTGTTTAAACACTTTCTTTTGACATTTCTTTTGTCAACATTATTCAATTCACAATTTTTTTTTCTAATTTTTCTACAGCCTACGTTTTTTGTTCTTGTGATGAAGTTTCTAAAATTTTGTTTTCTTTTCTTTTAAACGTTGTTTTCTAATTTCCTTTTGGTTATTTATAGCGATTTTTTAATTATCCTTCAAACTCTTCAAAATTTTTTAAATGCCGTTTTTTAACATTATCTAAAATTTTTTTTTGGCTTCCTACACTTTTTTTATTTTTCTTTTCTACCAATCGTTTTTACTCTATGTTTTTTTGTTACTTAAAAATGATTTTGTTCAAGTTTAGCTGAATTTTTTGTGTTTTTCTAGTATTTTTTTTTTGCTTTTATAGAAGCCTTTCTTGGTATTTTTTCCAGACATCATCTTTGACTTTTTCTAGAATTTTTCTTCTAATCCATCTTTTTTTTTCTAGTTTTAATTTTTTTATTTTATTTTGTCGTTAGCTGTTGCAATGTCATTTATTTCTTTTTTGTTCTTTTGTAGGTTGGACGCTAAAGTTTTTATGGAAAAAATTGTTCTTATCTACCGAGAGAAACGACAACGTTTCGTCATTTTTTTTGACTTTATCAGGTTTAAAAGGAGGTTTTACGTCGCGTGGGTAGAGGTCTCTTTTCTACTGTAGGACAGAAATCAAATAAAATAAAGCCGAGATAAAAGGACTAATTACACACTAAAACCCTCTTTCAGACCTGATAAACCTGGAAAATCTGACGAAACGTTGTAGTCTCTTGCAATAAATAAATAACTTAAAACATTTTTTATAACTATGATGTCTAGACTGCAAAATTACCAAAAAATATTTTTTTTTCATTATTATTTCTCTATAATTTCGCATTTCCTTCCACTCCAATTCAATGCTTAGATAAATACGCATCCGACCGTTACAGCCTCTCTATACAAACTGTTATACTCAGTTAACATGCGGATGTTGATTTCGAATTTCAAACAATAATTATGTTATGCACAAGCACATTTAGTTTTAGGCAGGAAGCAGACCCACAACTTGATTTTAATTAACGTGGTGCAAGATATTTGGAAAGGACCAAAACTCCGACAATCTCCAGACGGTGTTTCTAATTTACTGTTATTAACTCACTTTGTCATCGACAATATTCGACTAAAACAACTTAAAAACAGAGATAAAATAAGCTCAGTGTTATCTTTAAGCGCCTCTAGGACCTGGAATATTAGAAAAAGTACTTTATTACACAAAACTTAATTTTATGGACATTTTTTTGTAGCTCTGACTGTTTGCAGATCGTTTGAACTTTCGAAATAAGTTTCAGTAAATTTTTTTGTTAATTTTTTAAACACAAATATTAAGAATTTAAGCCTCTACACGAGAGTATTTTTTTAAAATCTATTTTAAATGAAAATCTTTATTTTTTGTATTTCACCGGTCTCTTCAACGATAGACCTAGACTTATAATACTAGAAATAATCGGTTGGCTGTTAAAGTAAATACAGGGTGGTTGACTGTAGGCAGTAAAAGCACCACACAATATATCTATGTTGTTAGTGTGCTAACCTCTCCGTAAATCATTGTAGGAAACATGAGTAGAGTAATTTCTTCAAAGTTCTGAAAAAATTAGGTGCACTTTGGGTGCTACCGCGTCCACAAGCTCTGTATTTTTTAATAAACATTATAAAAAGGTCAATGTCACGCCAAATTTTTTTTCAGGAATGTATTCAAGCCCTTTTCTGAAATTTGAATTTATATCCATTATTTTCAAAAAGCTCGATTTGTTCCCTTGTTAATTCCCTCTCTGGAAGAAAATTAAGCCGCCGCATTGATTTGTAGCCTGGCCGTCCTGCAGGAAAATGACTTCATAACACGAAAGCCTCCTATAAACATCTGCTGACCACTTAATTTAATCTGAAAATCAGCAGTAGCGGCCTCGCCTCGATTGATTGCTGAGTTTTACGAGTTGTCGATGACAATGTAAGGTCAGTAGTGCCACCAGGTGTTTTACCAGCTGCTAGCCTCGACCTAGACATTTGTGGCACGCATTCGACCAGTCGTGTCACCCCTAACTATGCGGGGGTGCGTGAGCGTGACTCATCTCTCATCCGAACCGCTTTTCTTCATATCACGTGTGCGAATAGGGGAGGAACGAGCGACATTGCCGACACGTGTTAGCTTATCAGATAGATGTTTATTCCGCATATTAGCGGTAGGCGATTATTAGCACGAGAGACCTGGGTTTTATTGCCCTCCAGGACCTCCAGATGCTTCACTTATTGATATTAAAAGGGTAGTTGCCGAAATTCGACCGGAAATAGACCACAAATTTCATATTTGATTTTTGATAATTCTCTATCAAGGAAATTAGAAATTTTTTATTAGGCTTTACATGTAATTAAATAATAAATATACACAAAATTATAAAAGAAACAAAAAAATAAAAAAGTTAATTAAAATGTTTTTTTTAATTAGAAGGATAATCAGAAAAAATATCTAAAGCTCAGCAGAATGTAACTAATTTTCCTCACAATAACGGACGTAATTAACCACCCTTTTTGGGGATAATTATAATATTGAAATAATTTAATAAATTATATAGAATTATAGATCCACATTTTGACATATGTTATCACTTTATAAAATTAATTTAGAAAGATAATTAATCTGTCATGAAGTCTTTTTTGAGCAATTAATAACAGCAGTGAAAAGCTTGAAAGCTAAGAAAAGTTAGGTTTATTGGTTGTCATGGCTAAAGGCGCCAAATTTAAAAATATCTCAGCGCTTCTCAAACAAAACAGCTACATCTTGTATTTCGTAAACTATAGACATTTGTAGAAAGCAAATTTGAGTGTTCATTACTGTTTTAACAAGAGTGCTTATCAGATAAAATTTCTAAAAAAAATTAAAACACCCTCTGTTAGTAAAATTTGTGTCTGACTCATACGATTAGAAATTCCGTGAGGGTTAAAAAGCGTATTGGGTGAACGAACGAGCCAATTTTAGATCACTTGGTTCGCTTTATCAAAAGTGGTTTTGATTACTGGAGGAAATGAAGTAGTGCAGAAGCTTCCGTGGCTTTCACTAGCTGCCGTCGTCGTTTCGCTTCGTCTGCAACGCTTGTAAATAATTTAAAATGACGCAAAGACAGAAATTGTCGTCTATGGGCTGCAATTTCACAAGCTCGGCTTGCTCCGGAAAAATTACAACAAAATGTGATGCAATATTCAAAAGGCCAATCCAAGTGAGGCGCTTGATTCTCTCCTAGATTAAAATATCTGGAATTAATAATGTAATAGTAGTCTGAATATTTTAGGTCATAAAAGCGCTCTCTAATAATTTCTAATTATTAATAATGAAAATCATTGAAACATTTGGTTGTTGTTTCTTGTTTTAACAACCACACTATTTGAAACAACGTATGAAGATATTTTGGTATCTGTGGGTAAGCTCACTGCTTAACAATACGCTATAAAATCAACAATATATTGAGGAAACGCAAGCAACCGACTTTGTTATGCTTGCAAAGTTTGCTCTGTTATACTCGGTTTAATATTCGTCTCAGTTTTATTATTATTATTTCCAGAATTCAATTTTATTTGTAAGAACTTTACATAAACATTTTAATTTTTCAACACGTCATTCAATTACTATCTATCTAGAGTACGAATAAAAGTAACACTGATGAAAATCAAAAATTATTGTGGCGAGTTTTAAAATTCTAGAAATGGGAACGAAAAAGTAAATTAAATATTTAAACTTAAAAATATTAAAAAATGAAGAAAATAAATAAACAGGTTTAATTAAAAAGACTCCGAATAGCTATAAAAATAGAAAAGTTTTGTTCTTTTGTAAAAAAATTTGGAATTTTGTTATAATTTATGTGAAAATGACTGCTTTAACGTTATAATGCTAATTTAAAATTGATGCATGTTTTCGCAAAATTGATTAGCTACTTATTTAGTTAATAAAAAAAAGATTGATATGGTGGTGTGCATTATATAAAAGATGGCTGTTAGAAAAGGCATTTAAAAATCGAAATCAACAAGGAAAATTTTAAAAACCCTGTAAAAACGAACGCTAAATGTCATTTTATAAAAATTGTAATGAATTAATGTCTTTTTATATAGATACTATTATTAGAAATTGTCAAGCATGTTTTATAAAAATTGTCACAAAAGGCATTTTATAATTGCCATAAAGTCATAAAAGTAGAAACAACAAGAGGCATTTTCAAAGATTGCTATTAAAATTGCCTTTTTGTATAATAGCTATTTATTATACAAGAGTCTTATAAGGCAAATAAGTCACTAAAGAAATGTTTAGCCACGAGAGCTTGCCCGAGTTGCCTAATTTTTCTTAAGTGACTTATTTGCTGTTAAGACATGAGTACAATACATAGTTTTATCCAACACCTCTCTCTGTAAGTGTTTTTAAAATATCATCAAAACCCAAAGATTTTATATCTACAAAGATTAGTAGTAGTCTATGATTTGGTTGCCATGTTGTTGACAAGAAAATTATTATTTGAGAAAAATTTTGCAAACAAACTGTTTCGGCGCTTGTAACATTGTTGGAAATGAAAAGAAGTAGTTCTCTTTCTGAAAAAAGTGCGAAAGATGTTGAAGAAGTCACATCGAGTTTGCTACCCAAGAAATCCAGGAACGCTTATCACAAAGAATTGAGTGAGTTCAATAACTGGAAAGAGGAAAACGATGTTTGTGGGGTAAGCGAAGACGTGCTATTGGGTTGCTTCTTCAACGCCAAAAAAAGATTCGCAGCCGCTTCAATGTGGACGAAATACAGCATGTTACAATCGACATTAAAGCTTCACGAAAATACAGATATTTCACAATATGGCAAGTTGATCGCTTTCTTGAAGAACGAATCAAAAAACTACAAATGCAAAAAATCAAAAATTCTTAAAAGAGAGCAAGTATATTCAACAGTTTCTAGCAGAAGCACTCAATAAAAAATATTTGATGCTGAAGATAGGTCAATTTTGTTATTAGAGAATGAAATCTAATTTTTTTACATTACAAGCAAGGTCACACTAATTTTTGGTGTGTCAGGTGGGTGTTGACGTTGTAAATTATTGAACATGTCAATCAATAACGTAGAAGATAAAGGATTCTATATGTTGGTGTCTGTACCTCCAGATACAAAAACATATGCTTTACGTAGCTTTACGATTATAAAAGAAGAATTTGTAGTTAATGTGCTGGGTATTTGTAGAAAATATATGTCTCTTTGACCTAAGAATATTTCTCACAACAGGTTGTATTTGTGCTATAAAAATGCACAGTACAGTCAGTGGGAATACTTAAATAGTCTCTTTAAAACACCATCAGTAGTAGCTGATTTTTTAAAATTACATGAATCAGAATCTTACACAGGACACAGTATATGACGCACATCAGCGAGTTTATTGTCTAACGCTGGTGTCGATCTCGGTATGGTCCAACGTCATGGCCGATAGAAGTCAACAACCGTAGCACAAGCGTATGTCGAAGAGTCAATTTTGAGCAAAATAGACATTGTTAAGAAGATACTGGGGAAACAGAAGGCAATGTTATTGTGAATTCAATCATTTTTATAACGTCATAATAAAGAGGTGTTGGATAAAAGTATAAAGACATCTACTAGAAATTGTAGAGCTTATTTTATAAAAATCGTTTATAACAAAAGGCATAAAAATATTAAAATTAACTGGGAAAAATTTATGATCGCTGTAAAAACAAAAACAGTAAGAGGCATTTTATAAAAATTGCAATTAATTGTTGTTTTTTTTTATAAAAGTATTATTAGAAGTTGTAAAATTTTTACAAAAAGCATTTTACTAAAACTGAAGTTAACAAGAAATATTTTAAAATTGCCATAAAATTGAAATCAGCAAGAGGCATTTTAAAAAATTGTAAATCAACTTGTCTTTTTGTATAAAAACTTTTATAAAAAATTGTAGATTCCATTTTATAAAAATTGGAATTAACAGAAAACAGTTTTTTTTTGTTAAGACCAGAAGCTATAAAAGCATTTTATGAGAACTGGAAGCTACAATCAACAATTTATAAAAATAAAAAAAACATTTTATAATAAAATTAATAAAAAATTGTTATATATTTTTTTTTGAATTAAAATGTATTAGAAATTGTATAATTCATGTCATAAAATTCTCTGGCACAAAATAATTTTATTAAATTAGAATTAATATGAGATATTTTGAATTTCTAAAAAAATAAAATAAACAGCAAGACATTTTATAAAGGCTGCAATCAAAAATTGTTTTTTTTATAAAAACAGTTATTAAAAATTGTAGAACTTATTTGGGAAAATTTTTACAAAAGACATTTTATTAAAATTAGAGTAACGGAAAAGATTTTATAATTGCTATAAATATAAAAATAACGAAAGCATTTTAAAAAGTTGTAATCAAATTTATCTTTCTGTATAAAAACTATTATTGAATAAATTGTAAAACTCATTTTGTAAAAATTGTCCTAATAAGCATTTTATAAAACTGAAATCACCAAAAAACTTTTTATAATTGCGACAAAAATAAAAACAGCAAGGAGCATCTTATAAAAATTGCTTTTTTGTCTTAAAACATTTATTAGAAATTGTAGAGGTTTTTTTAAAAAGTTTTAATGTCACAAAAAACATTTTATACAAACAAAAATTAAAAGGAGGCATTTTATAATTCTCAGAAAAGAAGAAAATTATAAATCATTTAAGACAAGTGATAACAACCTATTTTTACAAAAATATTTAGAAGAAATTATATTTTATAAAAGTCAGAATAATTATCACGAGACATTTTATTGCTTTTTTTTATTAAAACTAGAATCTATAGAAGACATCTTATAAAAACTAAAAGTCACTGCTAATAATTTATAAAAATGGAAACTGCAAGGAGCTTTTTATAATAATAATTATAATAAACAAATGCGTTTTGTATAAGACGTACTAGAAATTAAACAGTTAATTTTGTGAAAATTAGCTGTCATAAAAGTCATTTAGATTTGTGTTATTGTGGACTAGTGGCATTGTTTCCAATTTTTTTATACCATTTTCTTTCATTTGTGAAAATATTGAATATGGTGGATGCGCCGGGTTAATTGCAATAATTGCTTAAATTCAATTTCCTTGTGTGTTTATTAAATTAGATTTTAATTTCTTAGTGCTGTCGGTTGTTAATGCCCCAAAAAGACATAAACATTTAATTTATCGTTTTTTTCTTTCGGATGTAAAGAGCAGAAAGCACAAACATAAATGGGCTATATTTTTTACACTAGCAAAGCTAGAAAATTCCTACGATAAATTTCAAGCGATTTACCACAAAACTTTAAACCGTGTTTTTCTTGTTTGTTCTTATAAAAGTTAAGATAAAAAAACAACTCGCAACGTATTATTTCTAATTGTATCCAACTTTTAATCAAATTGCTTGGATACCCGGCTTTATCAATTTCAATTTACCCTAGTGGGATTGTATTTTTTCCGAGATGTTTTTCAGTGACAAAACTGTCTATTTTTTATTAAAACAAGACTGTTGACTTGTGTAAAAGATTTGTCGATTCTGTTTTGGTCGGCAGCCAACGCTGAAATAGGTAAACATATTTTTCTTGAGGCAAATTCTGAGACTGTTTTTTTGCGGTAATATTTGTAGAGGCAAAAATGACTTAATAAATTTTAATAGCCAATTTGATTTTATCTCGTGTGGATAAATGACAATGCTCAAACTTTGTAAAGATCTGGTTAACATCTCATTCTCGACGCCATTATCAAAACACAAATATTTAACGAGATATTTTGCATAAAAGCTAATTTACTTTGGACAAAAGTTAATTGCAAATTGTGGCTACTTTAGAAGCCATTGTTTGGTTAGAGTAAATGTTTGCATTTTGGTAACAACATCTATACTAAAAACTGCTATTTTTCTCAAACTAATTTTACATTATTACGTTTTATAAGAATGAAGCCATCCAAGATAAACGAATTTCTATTTTCCGTTCTATGAGATACAATGCTTTTAATAAATTGTGGCTTTTAATAGATTTTAGAGATATTTTCTTTACTTGGGGTTTTGTTCATTTACTATTCATGGCTTTGACAACAAGGGCAAGTAGTAAAGTGCTGACTATCGGTATGTTGGGTGTTCATATTCTACAGCACTTTACTTTATGTGGTTTAATCGAGCATATAATGGCCGTCCCTTGCTGACCACCCCGACTCGTTCTGCGCCACTTGCATGGATTCTGAAGTGGATAATATGCACAATTTTACTAGCTATTAATGCCTTGAACAGGAGTTTGATACCAGACCAACATCATCTTAAGCTTCATTAAGTAGCTCCTTCAGAGACACTTTCAGATGTACTTGACAAACAATTTAGCAATTTACACGTTTTTATCTATTTTGTGATAAAGAAAAGTAGGTATTGATGTCGATCTAGTCTAAAGCATTTCTCTATCTACTATCTACCCCTAGAGATTAGAAACGTTAATTGCACTGATACATGGTTTCTTTAGGGTACCGCCCTATATAAATCGTTTCTTATCCCAATAAGTTCTCAAATAAAAAAAATAGAAATGTTATACTAATTACGTAGCGAAAAAATTAATAAAAATTATTTACTTTATACGCAAACTGTTTTTACAAACCGCATATGTTTTTAAATTTAGTCTTATCTTAAATACTGTATTGTACTTTGGGGTCAAGCTGTATCAACCTAACGGTTGTTTAAACTAGAGTTATTAGAGTCATGGCAAATGTTAAAACACGTTATATATTTTTTACAATATCACAATTATTAAAAAATTAACTAAATATTAAAATAAATTGATTTGTAGTAACTACACGGATCAGATATTTCATCTACACCAAGAATTTAAATATGAGATATACGCCATAGACCGTCTTTTTTTGTAACAAGAAACTCCAATCAACTACTAAAATTTTTTTTGTTTACTTTAAGAAAGGTAGATTGAAAAAGTAGGCAAATACTTTCTGAAAAGATCATCTCTGTGTTAGAATCAAAAAAAGAGTAATTTTAACAGTTTTTTCGATTATTAGTTTTATTGATTTTTAACAATTTTTACTAGTTCTAATCAGTGCTATTGTTAGTTTAGACAATTTTGATAGTTTCTGACAGTCTATGTATCTGATAACCGCACCAATGACATTCTTTATCTATTCCAAGAACACTAAATAAATATAGATCAACGACTGGTTTTATCTACTCCAAGGAGCTTTGATCAACGCTCAGAAAAATGTTTTTTTCCTAATATATAATTAAGACAGATTTAAAAAAACAGTTGAGTAAAAATGCTAACAAATGCGCTGACTTAATGCGATCTATTGCAGCTTTAAGTAGGCTAAGTTGGTCTCAATAGTATGTGAGATAAAAACACTGTTGAAGTTCATCTCATTATTTGTCAATTTATTTGTTTTGAAAAGAAGCACTTTTAATTTTTGTTGGTTAGTGTTTTTTTTCAGATTTGCCAATTTTATGCGTTTTTCTGATTTTTGAATTTTATTTTCGTAGATTTTGACAGTCATTGCATTATGCAGCCACGGCAATGGTTGGTTTTATCACTCCAAAAAAATAGAATTAGTAAATATGCCAATAATTGCCCTCATCTACTCTAAGAAACTTTAATAAGTAGTCAGAAAAATGAAGATCAGAATAACTAATATTGGTCAAAACTGTGGTCAAAATGAAAAATTTTGCTGGCTTGTTGAAATTCGTAGCGGTCTTGAGAGAGCTAACTCAGTACAGAACCTATGGCAGTTTAAGCCTGAATGTAGAAATTGTGACGTCACAAACGTGGACAAATCCATGAAACATAAAGAGTAAAATTCTCAGTAAAGATAGATTCAAAACGAATAGAAAAATCTATTAAAGTAATGGCAAATGTTTTATGTAGGGATGATTGTAAAATTATAAGATGTTCAATATTTTTATTTTAGCAAAATTGTTTTTTTCAAGTCATTAGTTTTTAAATTCGGTTTTAAATTTGCTGAAAACCGCGTTCATCTATCTTAAAAAACTTCAATTAAGAGTCAAACAAATTTTTATCGAGTTTATAAGAAACAAAAAACAGATATTGGTCAATTACTTAAAAAGTTGGTCAAAATAAACAAATCCTCTAGTTAACAAGATCTGTAGCAATCTTGAGAAGGCTAACCCGCTCCCAAATCTATGATAGTTTAAGCCTGATTGTAGAAATTGTGACGTCACAATCGTAGACAAATTGATGGAACATAAAAGGTCAAATTTTCAGTGAAGGTATATTCAAAACAAATAGAAGAAACTGTTATTAAAGAAAGCTGAATTAATACAATTTGTATTAAAAAAAAGGTACTAAAACATATTAAAAAATATATATATTAAAAATTTAGAAAAACTGCTCAAATGATTAAAGCTTCAGAAAAAGTTTAAAGAAGTTCTAGAAAATTAATTTTTTTATAATAAAATTTGCAAGACATTTTTTTTAACTCTAATGGCTTTCAGAGAAGCTAAAGAAGTAACAGGAGTTAAAGAGTTTTTTCATGATTTTATATTGACAAATTTAACTAATATAAAATTTTTTTAAATAAATTTACTTTAGCAGCAATGTTTGATATATCTACCTATTAAAATTTTTTGAAAGTCGGTTTTTTCTAATTTTTGTAAATTTGTTAATTATAGTCAGTGTTCTTGTCAGTTTTTCTAAGTTTGTCTGTTTTTTAATACTGTTTACAGCTTCTAATACTTTTTTTTAGCAGTTTTGTTTTGTCAGTAACCAGCTGTATCTACTCCAAGAACATTAAATAATTAAATAGGCTCGTCAGCGGTTTCAATAAATAACCACACAACCACTATAAAGTCATTTTATTTTCGGCAAATAAAACCTAAAATTACTGTGCTACTTTCACGTTATGTAATTGCGCGATAATTAATTTTCAATTAGTGATTGGCTTGAACATAAGCTTACAACTGGAATTACTAGAATACCTGCCAAGCCAAGCAGTAGTCGTAGTGGTGTTAAAATGAGCTTGCCAAACTCGCAAAGCTTACACGAAAATGATGCATTAGCTTTCGAGCTGAGTTAACTGAAACCTGAACTTCTAATCCATTTAATTTATAATAACATCAAAAATTACATTCTCGCCATTTACGCTAGAATCAGAAAATTTTTAATAAAACGTCAGATAATGTATCGATTTTGAGGCGTTTCTCAGTATTTGTCCCTCTGCAGTGATTTGTCAACGCCAAGAAGGAATTCATTACATGTTGGTGTAAGCCTCGAGGGGTGTAATATGTGATATTGTGATCACGTGAATGGTTGTGAATAATTATTGTAACATTGTCTACGACTTGACTAGCACCAGGGGTTTTCATTTCGATTTTAATATCAGTCAAAACGGTGGAAAAGTTAAGCCGATATCTGCCGCTAAATTATTTAAATTACCCACAGTGACACGAAAATCAATTAAAACGCGATGAAATTTATCGAATAAAAATTTCTCTTTTGTGCTATTATAAACTTATATTCAAATCACACCAGACAAGAATATTGAAACGGTTTCAACAGTTATAGGAAAATTCTCGGCGTCAATAAATTTTCACCGAATCTAATATTTCTTTCAAACGATGATGGAAATAAAAGTCCATAAGTTACGAAACCAATTATCTGTGAAATATCGAAACGGTCGGTAAATTGGTGTCCAGCTGCCGAGTTGAACATACTCTGTTTCATTTCATTTGCGACCATTTCAACTAAGAACAACGCCCTAGAGACGACGCAAATGCGACATTTTAAAATTACATTACACTACTAATGTCCGACAAAATCAATCCACTTGCATTATTTATCTCTGCAAAACACATATTTGCTAAGAAAACTACGACAATGCCGTCACTGTGATAGATTGACGCAGGATACAATACGTGATCAACCAGGGAGACTTCAAAGATGACAAACCATCCCTAATGGCCGATATCAATATCAATCAGGGATTAAATAATACTCTACTACATTGAAAAACAGAAAATCTGTTTTATGACATCAAATTTTTGATCTAAGTTGGGCCCAGTTTGGGGGGTTGCTATTACCCAAAAAACAAAAAAAAAACTTAAAATACACTACAAAGATTATTAAAATTGCTCTATAAATATTTTTTTATTGAGGAAAACAACTTATAAATTAAATATTATTTGTAAGAATTGTTTAAAGGAAACATCTCTAACCTCCACAAGTAAAACATTGTAAAATTTCAAGCAATAATAAAACTTCCAATATCTAGATTTTTTTAGTTTAAAATAGTTTACGGTGAAACTATGACTAGTTGTAGGATATTTTTGAGTGAATTTGCCAACATAAGAACATGAGAAAAACTGTTTACCTCTTGTTAATTTTTTAGCTTCTCTCTGAAAACTATTAGAGTTAAAAAAATTGCTTTGCAAATTTTATTATAAAAAATTTAATTTTCTAGAACTTATTTAACATTTTTCTGTAGCTCTAATCATTTGAGCAGCGTTTCTAAATTTTACACTTTTAATATACATATTTTTTTAAATAAGTTCTAGTGCCTTTTTTCTAATACAAATTGTATTAATTCAGTTTTCATTATAACAGTTTCTTCTATTCGTTTTGGATTTATCTTCACTGAAAATTTTACCTGTTATGTTTTATGGATTTGTCCACGTTTGCGACGTCACAATTTCTACATTCAGGCTTGAACTGTCATAGGTTTTGGACTCTCTCAAGATCGCTATGGATCTCAATAAATCAGCGAAATTTTTCATTTTGATCACAGTTTTGATCAATATTAGTTAATCTGATTTTCGTAAAGTAAACAAAAAAGACATTTTTCTGACTGCTTATTGAAGTCTCTTAAAGTAGATAAAGGCGATTATTGGCATATTTACTTATTCAATTTTTTTGGAGTGATAAAGCTAATTATTATAGCTTGGCTGCTTGAAACAGTGACTGTCAAAAACTTTAAAAATAAAATTCAAAAATTAGAAAAATGGATAAGATTGGCAAAACCGGCTGAAAAAAACACTGACTGACTAAATTAAAAGTGCTTCTTTTTAAAACAAATAAACTGACAAATAGTAAGAAGAACTTCAACAAATTTTTTATCCCAGACACCATTGAGACCAATTTGGCTTCCTTAAGGCAGCTATGAATTTCACTAAGCCAGCGTATTTGTTAGCAATTTTACACGGTTGTTTTTTTAAATTTGTCTTAAGTAAATACTAGGAAAAAAACATTTTTCTGGGCGCTGATTAAAGCTTCTTGGAGTAGATGAAACCGGTTGTTGATCTATGCTTATTTAGTTCTCTTGGAATAGATAAAAAATGTTATTGGCGCTATTAATAGATACATGAACTGCCTGGAACTATAAAAATTGGCAAAACTAACAAAAACACTGACTAAAATTAGTAAAAAATTCTCAAAAATTAGAAAAACTGCTCTTAAAAAATATTAACAAAAAACTGACAAAATTAATAATGAAAAAATCGGTCAAAAAGCTCAAAGAAGATTTTGTTTCTTCAGGAAGTATTTGTTTATTTTTTTAATCTATTTTTCTTAAAGTAAACAAAAAAATATTTTTTTGGAAGTTGATTGTAGTCTTTTGTTACAAGATAAGCCGGTCTTTGGCAAATTTCTTATGCAGTCGAACTTCTCTAACTTGAATCGTCAAGGGGTACGAATATTTGTTCGAGTTAGAGAAATTTCGAGTTACAGAAACTGATAACTGAAAATATTTTTTTATTGAAAATAAGCATTATTACAGATTTGCATGAACATATACAGGGTGTTCCTTAATAATATGCGAATATTTAAGGGTGTGAATCTACATATAAAATTAATGTTAGTTTGCTTTATAAACTATGGTCCAAAAGTGTTTCCTTACAAAAACTCGGGGTGTTGAAGTTTAGGGGAAAAAATGGAAATTAATTAATATTTTTAAAACCGCGTCAGATATTTCAGTGATATTTAGTACGTAGTGGAAGGTAATAAAGGTGCATATTTTTTAATGCAAAAAGAATTTTTAGCTTTAACAGTGGCGTGCGTACGGGTATTGACTTCGATATTTTTTAAGAAAAAAATGGTACGCTAATGATTTTTTTCCAAATAAAAATTATTTTTGAATTCTCCCTTCAATTTAAAACATAAGATCTCTCTTCAGTTGTTTTCCTTCGATGCGCCATTTTTGAGTAAAAAAAATAAAAACCGTTCTATAGTCCGAGAAAATTAATGTAATAATTGAAGAATGCAATTTTTATTTATTATTATTAAGTTTCACTACGTACTAAATATTACTGAAACATCTGAAGCGGTTCTGAAAAAAATATTTTCAATTAAATTAATTTCCATTTTTTCCCTTAAACTTCAACACCCCGAGTTTTTAAAAGGAAACATTTTTGGACAATAGTTTATAAAGCAAACTAACAATAATTTTTCATGTAGATTCACGCCCTTAAATATTTGCATATCATTAAGGAACAGCCTGTATATTTTCTTTCTCAATGCATATAATTTGTGATCAGATTTTGACGTATAGTTTTTTTGGTACAATTGGTTTCATAAAATCGGTCGATTTTGTTTAGTGAATTATAAACAATATCAGCTGTGCTTTCCTCCATTGTAAAAAAACGGTTTAAAGTGTCAAAAGCATTTCTAATTTCAGAATGAGAAGGCTTCTCCAGCAGTGATTTTTCAACTATTTCCTCATCACTATCATCTAGGCTGTTCTGCTGTAATGTAGATGAGTTATTATTACTTTCTATGATTTCTTGATCTGTAGGAGATTTACTGGTGATTATATCATTATCCATGGTTAAACAGTCTTCAAGTGACACAATTTTAGAGCCGAATATTCTCACAAATTTTTCAAATATGTCTGCAACATTGTCTAAATGTTTTTCATCTGTTTCTATCAATCTTTGTCTTACTTCAGCCAGTGGTAACTCATCCTCCTTATCGTAATAGCTGTGTTTGCCAAATCCGGCCTTCTTAAAACAGTTCTGAATTGTTTTTTGGGTGACATCGTTACCCGGTAGATACTGTTTTTATACAATCAAGGAGATTTATTTTAGGTATCATATTGGAAAGTTTATAGCTTTCTACCACTTTAGTTAGGATTCTGCGTTTATAATTATTTTTAAAATTATTGATTATTCCTTAATCTAGAGGTTGTAATTTTGATGATGCATTCGGCGGAAAAAATCATAATTTAATAGCTTTCAGTATGTGCTGAATCTGAAGATGCGCACTACAATTGTCAATGAGAAACAAAACTTTTCGACTTTACTTTGAAAAATCTTTATCCAACAAAGCAACCAGTTTTCAAACATATCACTCGTCATCCATGCCTTTTTATTGCTCCTGTAATCTACTGGAAACCATTGGATACCTTTGAAACAGCGTGGTTTAGCACTTTCCCTATTAAAAGTACTTTCAATTTTTCAGTACCACTCATGTTAACGTTTAATAAGCATGTCACTTTTTCTTTATTAAGCTTATTACCGTGACATTTTTTTTTTGAAACTGAGAGTTTTTTCTGGTAAACATTTAAAAAATATACCAGTTTCATCAGCACTAAAAATATGTCATTTTCATTGTAAGGTGCCAAAATTTCAGGTAAATTATTTCTTACCCAAGTATTACACTGTGCTTCATTAACAGCAGCTCTTTCACCGCATGTTTTTTCGGTTTTATATCGTTCCTAAAGATGAGACTAAAAATTAAAATTTTTTTATTTACAAAACTTTAACCTACCGATTCTTATATTTGCCTAGCCATCCAGTACTAGCTCTGAAATTTTCTTCTCCTAAACTTTCAGCAAATTGCAAGGCTTTTCTCTTCAAAATTGGACCAGATATCGGAAGGTTTTTGTTCCTCACGGAAGAAAACCATTTTAAAATGGCCAAATTTACAATTTTTCGTGGTCTGTTTTGTTTCATATTCGCAGAATTTCCAAATTCTTGAGCAAACTGTACCGTAGACTCTGTATTTTTAATAATTGTAGATAATCTACTCGACGGTATTTCATATTTTTCAGCTATCGATTCCTTTTTCATCCCACTGTCCACTTTTTTCAGAATCTCCAACTTTTTTTCAATAGTTAGACTCTTAAGTTTACGTTTAGATGTCATTTTTCCAGAAAATGTGCCACTTTTACCGAAAGTAAAACTTCACAAAAACAACATAACAAGCTTTGACACGCAATAAAGGTTAAAATTGTGGGTATTCCTGAAAATGCACAACACTGCGCCGAATTACGACGAATATTTCCAAAAATAATTTCGAGTTAGAGAAGTTCGTGCATGCTTTGTTGATTAAAATAATTTCGAGTTAAAGAAATTTTCGAGTTAGAGAAATTCGAGTTAAAGAAAGCTAAACATAATATGTAAATAAGATTTGAAATGCAAGGGGACACAAAAAGCTTCCAGTTAAAGAGAAATTTGAGTAATGGAAGTTCGACTTAAAGAAGTTTGACTGTATTTATCTTTCTTAGAGTAGATGAAGCCTTTCATTTGCATGGTTACTATAAATCAACTTATTTTAATTTTTTGTTAATTTTTTAGAAATCGCGATATTGTAAGGAAGTGTAAAATGTTTTTAAAATGTAAGACAGTTAAACAACTTGCTATATTTATTTTAGAAAATTACTATTTTGAAAAATTTGTTTTTTTTTGTACTGAGCTACTTTAAATAAAAATTACAATAATTGATGAAACCAAATATTTGAGAGTTTTTTTTCGTTTAAATTATTGTTTTATTGGTAAAAAATTGTATTGATATGTGATTTCATTTATTTGAGAGTTGTGAAAAAGACGGTAGAGCTGATAAGAGGGGCATTGACGGCCCTTCCGCCTCAAGACAGCTTGAAGCTTGTACGGGTCACTAGCCAGCGAGTCATTTCTCGGGTCAGCGGTGCCAATTATAGCCGTATTGTAGTTTCACGTTATGTGAACTGAAGTTATAAATAATAATTTAGTTGCGTGTGGAATTTTTGTAAAGTTTTAAAAAATTTCTAATTGAGTTTCGGTGGGGCGAAGAGAGTAATTAATTATGGACACGTGGCAATGGCACCGAATTCCATTAAATTCCGTCTGCGAAAATGTAATTAGAAGATGGTTATCAGAACAAGTAAATGAAATTCTGATGGCAACATTTACACATGGTGTATACAGGATGATGATGACATTAACGTGGTACATCTGGACAAGAATACATTAGTTTCGTTCAGTAATAGGCTTTTAGGATTACCGGGAGACATAAATTACATCTGATTAATACCAATTCCATCTCTCAGCTGGGTTCCCATCGTTTTCATAAATACGCAACTACTGGATCTTTATAAATAATTACACTACAACATCAAAGTCAAAGGAAAACCATTCTTTTCACCGGCATGAACCGACACAAAAATAATTAATTGAGTCGAAAATGTCATTAGGGATAAGAGCGTACTCGAGCTGATGTTTGTTTGAAATTGTTTTTCATTATCAAAACGGATATAAGGTTATTATAAAGCTTCTATCAACACAAAGACACCTACAAATTTATTGAACAATTCCTTTCATATATTGATTGCAATCATTTTTATTAAAAATACTCATTAAGACATTAACTTAGACTTGTTCCAAGAATACATTACCAATTGAAATTGCGGAAAATGAGTTTTTAATTGACAATATTCCAGAAAATAATTAACCTGACCCAGATTAATAATAATAAAAAAACTTTATTTAACATGATTTTCTTAAAAAAAATATTTTGAATTTTAAATTATTTTACTGCGTGTTCTGCTACTACCCTAAAGACTTTGTTATTTTTAGTTATTGCAAAATTGTTAAAAAAATGTTGCAAAATTTCGTATTGATAACAACATTCAGAAGCTATATTTTCTAAAAAACAAATAACACGTTTATAACAAGTAATTTTGTAGAAAGCTACATTGTCTACACTCTATATCGAAATAGTATTTCAACAAAAAAGGCTTTTTTCGGTTGCTTTAAACCGGTTGGTCCTAAAATTTAACAAAGAAACTAAATAAAATTGGACACTGTTCTCCGTTTGCGAACATCAGAGATTAACACTTGGGTTTTTGATATTTGGAGACCACTGCTACTAAGAAAAAGGTACTGAGCTTTGTTAGGGGCACAGGGCTGTTGCAGTATTTCGAAAGGTTGCATACAATAGACATAGATTTCGTTTCTCTGTTTAAAATAGGACGTAATTGGCTAGAGTGCCGTTAATTTTTTTTTATGTCAATTCGACATATAATTGTCCTATGAGGTCAAAAATCGCTTTATTTTGATTCCTACAATTTCAGGTTGCTTTAGGGATACACATTTTCAAAACACCTTTTACATTGGCGTCTACGACTGTCAAATTTTCTCAAAGGAAAAGTAAAGACAAAATTTGGGAATCAAAGACAACAGCTAGTTCTAAAGAATCCATTTGATTTCATAATAATTGACATTTTTGGCTGTAAATTTGATACTTTATAGCTCCTAAATGGTGGAAATTGTCACAGAGATAAACTGTCTTAAATTGTTGTGTATTATTATTCTAGAATTTTGGCTTACATTGAGAAATCTTTTCTGAGGACACATTTATATTTTGTTAAATTTTATTATAAAAAAGTAAAACAAAATTTGGGAAGCCAAAAGCAACAGTTATTTTGAAAATTTAGAATTAAGAGTTTTTAAATTATTGTCGTTATTAGCTTTCAAAATTTACAACAATCAATACATTTTCTAATTTTGGCGCTCTCTGGCTCCCAAACCGTTCAACTTGGTTTTGAAAAAGTTGTGTTAATCTGAAATATTTTGACTCCTAGAATTTCAGGCTGCTTTAGAAGATTGTTTGTTTTTATAAAACCTTTAATATTTATGTTTTTTAAATAACTCTCGTCTACGGCTTTTAAATTTTATTAGAAATAGAGTAAAAATAAAATTTAGGAAACAAAGGCGACAGTTATTTTTCAAATTTACATTTTATTATTATAATAACTGTTGTTTTTGACTCTCAAAGTTTACACAAATGAAAAACATTTTCTAATTTTAGCGCGCTCTAGATCTTTAATAGTACAATTTAATTCTGATATACTAGCAAACTTATATTGACATTTTAGAGTTCTAGATTGCTCTAGAAAAACTTTCTTTAGGACACTTATATATAACAGAAAAAACAAAATTTGGAAACCAAAAGCAACATTTGCAAAATGCACATTTGATTTTTAAAATATTTGTTGTTTTTGATTTTCAAAATTTTGAGAAAACTTACAGCAACAAATACATTTTTTAGTTTTGGGCCTTGATTTAGAGAAAAATTGTGTTAAATTGACAAATTTTGACCTCTAGATTTTTAGATTTAAGGAACTTATTCAGGACGCTTGTATAGATATTTCTTAAATTACTGTCGTTTACGGCTTTAAAATTTTATCAGAAAAAAATAAAAACAAAATTTGGGAGCCAAACACAACAATTATTTTGCAAATTCACAATCAAAATTATATAATTATTGTTTTTTTTTTGACTTAGTAAATGAGAGAATTTACAACAATATATTTTCTAATTTTGGCGCCCTCTAGCTCCTAAATGGTTTAACTTGTTTATAGAAAATTTTTGTGGCAAATTATCATATTTTCGTCTTTAAAATTTCAGGTTGTTCATGTTGCTTTAAGGAATAGTTGTTTTATATATTTCGATTTTTAAAAAACTGTACTTGCGGTTTTCAATTTTTATTAAAAAAAGAATAGAAACAAAATTTGGGAGCTCCAGGAGTTCAGTTACAGTCATTTTGCAATTCCACTTTTGCTTTTTAATATAACTATTGTCTTTGGCGCTTAGATTTATAAAGACAAATACATATTTTAGTTTTGGTGTTTTTAAGCACTTAAAGGGTGCAACTCGGTATAGAAATAAGTTGTCTTAAGGGTCCTCTAAAAGAGAGCATTTTTATTTGCAGATAGTTGTTTTAGGAGTGATTGCTTCACCTATAATTATATTTACATCAACTGAAAGCTCTTTTAATTGTCTAGAAAATTGTTTAAATAAAAAAAAATGTATAATTTTTTAGCACTTGTTTAGACAAACGGACTGTACTTTTATAACAGCAACAAGTGTACAGGCCAAAACTGTGTTCACAAATTAGGTACACTTCAATGAAATTAAAATAAACAATGTACTATAGCTATTTAACAAAATAAAGAATTTCTTTTAGTTTCTAGTATTTACCAAGGATGCCGCTTTATCGCCGTACGAATTTAGCAAGGCATACGACGCGGCGGCTTGTTTGTAAAGTCCTAACAAACTAGCTCACATTGAGAGTGAGAGAAACGATTTTTTGAGACCGCTTTAAGACAGTATGTCTTAGAAATATTGTGACGTTTATTATATGTGGGTTTCTGATTTAAAGAGCTGGAGATAATTTCTCGGCAAGTTTATTTACAAATCAAATTAATTACAACTAATTAACACAGCTAATATTCTAAATCACTAACGGAACACAAAACACTTTAATTTATCGCTTTCTAAATTCGCTGGATATCGCCGGAGTTCGCCTTTATGTCGCTCTCCCAAAACCAGACAGCCAGACCGACTCGCTGTCTCGCATATATATATGGGTATCGACTCTTTCCAGAACTTTCGAGTATTTTCTCGCGTTTCTCCTGAATTATTTCAATTCGGCAAGATGATTGGAATTCAATCACAATAGCGACAAACAATGCCGACGTAAACAAGAATAAATAAACCCATTCAAAACGTAAATAATACTCGAAGTTCTATTCAGTTCCTAGAAGTGAGCGGTCCACAACACAATACTCGATACTCTGATTCACCGCTTCTTAGAATTGAGTCGTTCGCGTCACACTACCCCCCTCTTAAGAATTGTTCGTCTCGAACAATCATTCATCGTCATTTGAACCCGCATAGGGGGCTAAACGGTCTAAATGCACTACCTTCATCTTAGCCCTGGGGTTCTTTTGGATTCTATACACCACGTCGTTAAGTCGGGTCAGTACGGTATAAGGGCCTTCCCATTTCGGCTGAAGCTTCGGACATCGCCCTTTCTTCCGTTGAGGGTTAAATAGCCAGACCAAATCTCCCTCTTGAAACCCTACCGAATTCGCCCTCAAATCGTACCGCGTCTTCATCCTGTCACTGGCAATCTCAATTCGGTCTCGAGCCAAGTCGTGGATATGGGACATCGTCTCTTGAAGCTCTTCTACATAGCTTCTAACTTCCTTGGGTTCTTGAGTGGGTGTCCCAAACACAAGGTCACAAGGCAAGCGGAGTTCCCGTCCAAACAAAATCTTGGCTGGAGTTTGATTTGTAGTTTCATGGATCGCCGCTCTGTAAGCCAACAAAAACAACGGTAAATGGCGATCCCAATCTCTTTGATGGGCCTCTACAACTTTCGATAGGTGCTCTTCCATGGTGCTGTTAAAGCGCTCGACCATTCCGTCGGACTGAGGATGCAGCGGTGTAGTCCTGGTTTTCCGAATACCCAAGAGATCACAAATTCCTTGGAAAACCCCTGACTCAAAGTTTCGCCCTTGGTCCGAATGCATTTCCATGGGAAGCCCATAACGAGAAATCCAATTATCCACCAAAGCACGAGACACAGTAATAGCTTCTTGGTTTGATATTGCGGGTCCATTTCCAGTCACCGACTCGGGCAACAAATACATTATGGTGGTGTCCACCGCCCCAAAGTGCTAGCTGAAATTAGTTTTCCTGATGCCGGGAAATTGAGGGGCCTGTGACATCTTCCTGACCCCTCCTTACATCCTCAGACCTTCCCCGTTGGCGGCAATCCCTTCTTATATGGCCTATCTTACCACAACCATAACACTTAGGCCGTCCTCCAGTGCGTGCTGGTGTCTGCTGCATCTTTTCCAACATACTCTTCAGTTCTTCGCAGCAGCAATTATTTGTTGGAGTTTCCTCTGCGGACATCAATCGCACGCGTTGAGCTGGTCGTCGTGAAAAGTCTTCATTTGCCGCCTCATATTCTAACGCGTGGATAAGCGCGTCAGCACAGGTTTTATATCTATGTAGACGTAGATAACGTCGTAAATCGCCATCTCTTAAACCATCAATAAATGCGCTGGCTTCCATCTCATGGCGAAGGTCTGCAGGTGCGGAAGGATAACCTAAATTAACCAATCTTTCTATTTCCGCGGCATATTCTTGCAAACTTTCGTTGCTTTTCTGATGTCGGGACTTAAGCATCATTTGGTATACTCTGTCCATGTGCTGGTCTCCGTAGCGCAATTCCAAGGCGTTGACCACTGCGTGATAGTTTTTCTGATCACGATCAGATACATTCTGAAGCAGCTGGAGAGCTGGTCCTCGCAGTGCTAACACCAGAGCTGTGGCTTTTTCTTCATCATTCCAGCAATTTATCTCCGCCGCTGCTTCAAACTGCCTCCTATACATTGACCACGAAGACTGACCATCGAAAGTTGGGGGTTTTACTCGTTGCGATGTTACTTCGCTTCCTAAAATTTGTCCTGTTCCAAGTTTCTTCATTTTACTTTCCAATTCTAAAACTTTCTTTTCTAATTCTTCCCTAACTTCTTTTATCTCTTCTTTTACTTCTTCTTTTACTTCGAAAACTTTTTCCTCAAATTCCTTTTTTACTTCTTCGACATCTTTCTTAAGAGCATCTTGTAAGGTATCGAATTTTTCGAAAATTCTTTCTTGCTCTTCCATTCGACGTTTTTCTTCTTCTTCTTTTTCTTGCAGTCGTCGTTTTTCTTGATCTTCTAGAAATTTCTTCTGTTCTTCTTTATCTTCCAAGCGTTGTTTTTCTAGTTTCTCGAAGAATACACGAAGTTGTTCCTCCATGGTTCTTGTCTGACTTCTTGTTGTTCTTCCAGAAGGTTCCAGAGACATAAACTTTTCTTTGTCCACCAAGCTTCTTTAAATCCCACTTCTGACACCAGTGTGACGTTTATTATATGTGGGTTTCTGATTTAAAGAGCTGGAGATAATTTCTCGGCAAGTTTATTTACAAATCAAATTAATTACAACTAATTAACACAGCTAATATTCTAAATCACTAACGGAACACAAAACACTTTAATTTATCGCTTTCTAAATTCGCTGGATATCGCCGGAGTTCGCCTTTATGTCGCTCTCCCAAAACCAGACAGCCAGACCGACTCGCTGTCTCGCATATATATATGGGTATGGACTCTTTCCAGAACTTTCGAGTATTTTCTCGCGTTTCTCCTGAATTATTTCAATTCGGCAAGATGATTGGAATTCAATCACAATAGCGACAAACAATGCCGACGTAAACAAGAATAAATAAACCCATTCAAAACGTAAATAATACTCGAAGTTCTATTCAGTTCCTAGAAGTGAGCGGTCCACAACACAATACTCGATACTCTGATTCACCGCTTCTTAGAATTGAGTCGTTCGCGTCACAATATCATTGTCAAATGTGGTTAAATCTTTATGAAATAGTATTCTTGTACTATGGGTTGCCGCTTATTAAAAAAGAATAGAACAGAGTTAGTATTACACCGTCGTTTAGAGATTACTGGAAAAAACACAAAAATACTTTTCAGAACTTAGATAAATATTTTTTTTAAGAAGTGTCTTAAAGAAGTGTTCTATCAGATGACTAAAATAACTTGGCATTAAAATTTAAACACAAAACGAAATTGTAAATTCACAATTTAGTTAATTATTTATGTAATCAGAGTGGTTTAGCGGGTAGTTTTAACACTAGAAACCACCAACTAAATTTATTAATTTGGGCCAGATATCAAGCACTCTAAACTGCGACATTGCACCTTTTCGTAAGAATTTCATGAACCTTGTCTCTGTTTCTAATTATATTCCGCTATTAAAATTTTATTTGCTTTGAAACGGGAAACTACAGATCCTCGTTGTAAACAAACTTCCCGGTTTTCTCGATTTGAAATTATCTATTTCGGAGACATGTCTTTGGAAATAATGACGAATGCAAGAAATTGTTTCTGCGGTGCGCTTTTATTAAGTTATGATGTTGATACGGTAAGGAATCATAAACTCGAATATCTGGAAAAGAGAGAAATCGTGAGATCTCATAGACAGCGTGGTTTTTCCCAACCGATCCGAGTTTTTTCTCTTGACTTTTAATTTGTTTTTATCTCGGGTCGGTTCCAATTGTTTTAATTGAATTATGAACGTATTAAATGGTATACAAGACCACTGCTATTCTGGAACTAAGTGGATACACTGTTAGTGACTTGGAACAAAGTAAATTATTTACACTAGCGTTGACGTCGTGCTAATTTAAAGCGATTGTTGGGAGTTGTAATTAAAGTGCCTATTGAACCAGGTGCTCTATAATCTTTATAACTTTAATGTACTTACCTTGTTTAATATGGTTGTCTTTTAAATTATTTCTTTTGTTTCAGGTAATATTAAACCAGAGAAGATTTTTTTTTTTGGTAACTTGATCTGAGGGCAAAGGTCTAGTGTTGAAACACTTCACCTGTTCCTATCGGCTTGTGAAATTTCCTAGGGGAGGATTTTGGTAAATTGAAATATCAAACTAAAAACCTATCTAAATATAGATTATTTAGTTTATGTGTTATATAATAATCCATTACTGTTTTGTTTACCTTGATATATTTATAATTAATAAGTACAGAAATATGATACAACTATTTGAAGCTTTGCCCTAAAATTAATTATTTAAATTAAAGAGAGTACGCTCTGTTCGATAATTTCCATTGATCACAAATAATTGTTGTCGTAATTTATTTATATTCTGTTATTAGGCAGATAAGTATCGTTTATCTCTATCATTGTTTTCTATTACAACTATTTATTTATTCAAGCCCAATTAAATTAATTTTAGATAAAGCAAGCTTCTGATGCCTAATTTAAATTATCATGCCCAGGTCGTAGGTTAGTTCGTAACTCAATGAAATTTTAAGTGATAACAACTTCTTTTACACTTGAATTTCTAAGCCAACTGCTGAAATTAATTGCGTTAGTTTTACTGCCGACTTTTTCTAGTTTCATAAATTTTAATCTCGAAAGTTTTGTTAAGAGCAAAGTTACCTAAGAAAAAGGAGAAACAAGTGAATTTAAATTTTATAGTAAATTGGGAAAACATGGAGAGTCGGGACTCAAAATCTGCAAGCTAAACCCGGAATTAAATAAATTTTAAATAGAATATTTAATTACATTCCTAGTATAAGAAAATTAAATTCGATATAATCGAAAACTCAAAAATGGCATGTTTTAAACCAAATTAGATTTTTTTTCTTGGAAACTAGAGTCTAAAATCGTGACGACAATTCCTAGAGAACAGCTGCTTGATTCCACACAAAACAAACACTTAACCTTAATACAACATCTTCAAAATGTGTTGAGACTGCTTCAAAAATGTTCTAAAACTCTTTATTTATTACATTATTCGGTGCCTGTTGTAAGATGAGTAAGTTTTTTACTTTACAACCTTAACTAAGATGAAGAAATCTAAAACAGTTCACACTGGTTTATTTGGAAACAAAGCCTTGACCAGTCCATAATTTTGGCGTCAGCACTTGCCCATTTAATTATTTAAAGCATTGGCGAACAGGACAGTCGACTCAGGGTTACTCAATTATCTAAGAGAGGGAGCTGCAATTAAATTTGTACTGATCATGAGCGCAGTTTTTCAAGGTCGGAAAACGAGAGAAACGCCGATTGGTAGAAAAGCAAAAGAAGAGTCTGAAAGAAACAGAAATACGATGGCTAAAAAATGGGAGCAATTAAAAATGTTAGAAGAAAGGATAATTTTAGAGGAGTTTTAAAAAAAAATGATTGGAAAAGGAAAAAAAAATGTTTTTAACAAATTCACTTTCAGAATTAAGAAATGCAAAAGAGGGAGAAGCGATGGTGAGTAGATTAACAGTAAGCAAAGAAATACAAATTAAAGACGTTGGTTGAAGGGAACTATAAAAGAATTATTAATTTTTATTATCTGAGTGAACAGAGAAGCTAAAAAAAAAAGAATTTGAGAAAAAATAATTGGTAAGAAGAAAGATTAAAAGAAAAATTTAGAAGAAATAGAGAGACAACGGATTTAAAGTATATAAAACAATTAAAGATTGTATATAAATTTGAAACGACGTTTAGTAAAAAAAAACCAACTTAAAACTCTAGAAAAAAGTTAAAATATATCGATTGAATGATATAACAAATATTTTTTTAAAAGGACATAAAAATAAAAATTCGACAGGAAAAAAGAGCTACGAAAAATTTTAAAAAACCAAAAAACGAATTTAAAGAAGCTTTAAAAACAATGTTTAGAAGCAATAAATTTATAGAAGACAACAAAGTTTTTAGAAGAACATAAAAAAACCGACTACGATACAAAGAAAATAAGTAAAAAAATTGTAGAAGAAGAAATGACGATTTTTAAGGAGCTTACAAAAAGAGATTTGAAGGAGGAAAAAAATGTAACAAAAAATCAAAACTTTAGAAGAAAAAAAAAATATGAAAGAAGGAAAATACAACTGAAATAAAAGAAAGAACAAAAGGAACTTAACGAAAAAATTTCTAGATTTTTAAAGAGTGTTCATTCAATAGGATTGGCTTTACTGTCTTGGCAGTAGATTGAAAGATTGACGCCACACTGGTACGAATTATTGGTGGACTCGAACATCTCGAATTTATTTATAAAATTTTAGTTTGGCAGGTAATTGTAACAAATACTAATGTGTAAAACTAATTTATTTTAAAAAAGGGATAAAGAACAACTGAAACATTTAATTTTGCTAATATTTTTGAAGAATTTTTTTTAGAAAATTGACAGATCCAAAAAGATATACTTCGGCTACGTTTTGTCTTTGAACTGCCAGTCAAGGCATTAAATCACATGTTTTATGTCTAATTAAACAAATAATTATTTTCTAATGTTCTTTTGTTACTTTAGAATTTTTTTTTCTTTTAGTACTTTTTTTCCTTTACGTGTGTTTTTAGATTTGGTGAAATCTTATTTTTTAAGTTTTTTCAGAGTTTATTGCTATTTTTTTTAATTTAGTCAATGTTTAACTTAGAAAATTGGTAGAATTAAGAGGGTAAATGTTTTGGATTATGTTTCTTTTTAATTAAAAAGTGTAAAGTAAAAAAACTGACTTATTTTAGAACAACAAATAAACAATGTAATAAATTAGCAGTTTTAAAACAATTTTGTAGGGCACGCATCAAATCTTGAAGAGATTTTTTGAAGTTATATTCGGAATCAAACAGCTGTTTTCTAGGAAATTTCGTCACGCTTGCGTACTCAATTTAACTGAGTAATAAATTTAATTTGAATACTTACTTACGAATGATATATTTTAATTAAATAGTGGAACTAATTAATGAAATTACATTTAAAATGACAACAATAATATTAATAATGAAAATTGTTTTTTTTTGTTTAGTTGTAAACAAATTTGGCTTCAGGTGGGATACCGACTGGCTTAATATGCTTACAAAGCTTGATAACGATCTGATAAAAATTGTGAATAGGACCGTATTGTCAATTTTGATCTCACTGTAAATATTTACCTTGTAAAGTTTCTTGACATCTCAGTATAAAATTCAGGATTTAGGCCTTGTAATAAATCAGTGCGTGAAATAGGTGTAACAAAAGCCGAGCTTATTGGCCTGATAGTCGTATCCCTAGCAAACAATCTCGACGTTGCTGATGAGCTGATGCAATTTTCATGTTAATTTAAATAGAATGTGTCACTAGTAGAACAAAAGGCCGAGATAAGGTGGTATGTTCATTGTATTGTTAGCTGCTACGCTCGGTTTAGTCCCTTGCAGCTAGAGTGAGGGCGGAATTGGGGCCAGGTGCTGAAACGACAGATGTCTTAAACCAACAGATGCTCTCTTTGTAGAGGCACACACTGTTTATAAATAATTGACAGTGGTTAGGTGTTGACATTAATTCCTATTTGTCGATGACACTGATACTTTATCTCCAAACTTTCAACAGGGACCAGATGAGTGGCAATGTGTGTGGCGCGTCAAAAATCAAAAAGGGACCTTTTTTATTTTACAGTATTAAGGTAATTGATAAATCGATAGGCACCAGAGCACTCCGACTAGCCGATTAATTACGTAATGGATTACGAACGATTTGTTCTGATTGTTTCAGTGCAAAAATTTAAAAGACTCGCGGTATTTGCTAAACGAATTAGGAAAGAAAGGATTTAGCTTGCTGCAAGATCACAAATTGATTATTCCAGACTGAAATAAATAAATATTTTAAGTAAAAACGGACAAAAATTTTATACAAGGAGAAATAGAAAAATGTAAACTTATTGCTGAAATTTTAAATAGGTTTCTTGTAGTTTTGTCTTAAAAAATGATCTATTGCAAATACAAACTTCCTTATCTCAATGGTTTGCGTCTACCAACTTATTTGTAAACGACTCTAAGACAATTACATTTTAGTTTTTTTTAAAACAGATGCCTCTCGATTTTGTCACCCAAGATTCTGTCAACTTTTTAGGCCTTCGTTTGGATGTGTGTCTTCTATGGCATTGTCATGTTGATTATATTATCAGTCATTTTGAAAAAAATACCTTTTTGTAAAAATCCTTGAGCAACTTTGTTTCTAAAAAAAATTAATTTCCGTTTACTACGCGTATATTCACTCGCGTTTAAGTTACGGAATTTTGGTTGGGGACATTCTTTTGCTTCAGAACGATTATTTAAAATGCAGAGAAGAGCTATAAGAATAATTGCTGGTTTAAAGTATCAGGAGGATTGTAGGTATTCCTTTTCCCAATTGAAAATTTTTACACTTCCATGTGTGTATATACTTTCTTGTTTGCTATATGTTAAGACACACATTGCAGAGTTTACTAAACGGGGAAAACTTCATATTCTCAACGTAAGAGACCAAGAGAATATCTATATTAACTTCCATAGACTAAAAAAGTCGTTTCAGCATCTCTTTTTGGGATCCAAAATTTTTTAATAAACTCTCTATAACAATAGGGAATCTAACCCTTACGAAGTTTAAGACTTGTATTAAATCATTTTTTTTAAAGAAGAGTTTTTACTAATTTGTAGAATTTCTTAAAGATACCTTAATAGATTTAGATAGTCTAATGTTTTCTTTAACTTATTATTATTTTCTTCTCCTTTTTATATGACATGTGTAAACATTGTATATATACAAACACAAATAAATATTATTGCCATTGAATTATAGATGCGGAAAATAGTATTTCAAATGCCATTGTGTCTTGCTAATTAGTAAAAATATTGTTGAAGGATACCAGGCCGTTTATTACTACAAATTCCTTTAGAAACGTTCCAGTCCGGTCCTGAGTAAAATTCACCAACCGTCCATTTTGCATAAATGTTTTTTGTGTGGGTATTTTCTTTCCGTCTGCTCGAGATGTTAATATTGTTATATCTGGTGGTTTGTGTCGAGATATTTAAATAAGGAGGGTTTAGAAGTCTGAGTTTGTGCTAATAAATATTTTTAACAGGTGCCATTAAATTAAAAAGTGCCTACACCTTTCTTTAATTTAATGGAAGTTTGTGAAAGCAAGAGAGAGAAGTTGTCCAAGTTTTGATTTAATTAAAGATGTGTAAAGTTTGGAAGCTCACTGAAAACCTTATAAATATAAAAGATGGAAGTTTGAAACTAATACTGTTTCATATTCATAATTTTTCCCTGTGACATGCTCTGATTCTCTATAAAGTATTCGCTGATGATGCGTTCACGTGATGCTTTAATAAAGTAGCAATGCAGGAAACAATTAAACTGAAATGCTCCATCCGGGACCAACAAGTTTATCGATTTGTGGCGTACTGCGCGACTAGTTAATTGCATTCTATTGTATTTGTACATTGGAAAAATATAGAAAAACTTACAAACAAGACCTTTCTTTCGGGGTTATTTTCCGGTAAGGATAAACTACGTATGGCTTTTGTCTAATCAAGCAAGTAACAAAAACCGTGACACAACGCCAGATACCTCTTTGTTTCATTTCCCTTACCAGAACGTGTTTTATTGAAGCCAATTATTTCAACAACTGAAATGCTTGTGCTCGGTTTAAACGACACTTTATATTACCCCCCGCCTTTTCTACAACTGAAACGTCAACAATACGTTCAAATTTTATCTTTATGAAATTATTTCGTTTATAGCGGCGTTTATTATGTCTTGCTGTCTAGCGCACATCCTTAAAATTCTCACCATTTCAATGAATTCAACACTAAAAACTCGGCTCTAATATTTTTCAATTTGGAAATAAAACATTTACTTGATTTTCTTTAATTAAACAAGTTTGTTTTGATTTAAAAATGATTAATTATTATATAATGCACCCACTCTTTTTAATTAAAATTTATTTTTAACAACGATAACACTACTTCTAATTATTTGGTTATAAACATAAACACTACAAGCTTTGTAGAGTCATAGCTTAGTGAGCGATTTGTCTTTATTTTTTGCCATTTAGGGCTTTCTTCTTCCACTGCTTTATTTGTAACTTTTGGAGGTCGTCTTCTACTTCTTTTTTTCACTCTGTTTTTGGTCTTCGTCTTCGTCTATTAAGTCCTAATTCTGTTTCTAATATTCTTTTTGGCAATCTAATTTCTTAATTTTTGTTATTTGGTCTATCTATTTCTTTGCGATTTAACTACTCCTGTTATATTTGTGTCTTTGTATAAAATTCATGATTCTTTGTTTGTTCTTCTAATCCAAGTCTCTTCTATTATTTTCTTTCAATAAAGTTTCCTCAAAATCTTTCTTTCTCATATCTGCAGCATAGACTGTTCTTGTTTTATCAGCATTTCTTGTAAACGCTATTCCTCTATAATTTTTACATTTTGTTTTTTTTATGGATTGGACATAATACTGCTGTTCTCCATTCTTGCAGTATTTGTTTTTTGACCCATACATTTTTAATTAAATCACATATTGTTTTGTCATCGTTTCTTCTCCGTAACTTTATCATTTCTCTTTGTATGTTGTCTTCTTTTGGGTTCTTGTTGTTTTTCTGTTTTTCTATAATATTTTTAACTTTCTCGTTTGTGGGAACTCCTTCTTCTATTTCTTTTTGCTTGTTTCTGTTGTTCTCCTTCTCTTCAACTGTTCTTCTTGTAATCAACGATTTGTTTAAGACTTTTTCAAAATATTTACTCAATTTTTCTGTTACTTAACGAACGAACTTTGTTTCCCACTAACTGGCCATGATTATCTCGACAAAATATAGTTTCAGTTTGAAATTCTTGTCTAATTCTCTTAAGTCTTTGATAAAAGTTTTTTATTTCTTTATTTCTGTAATTATCTTCTTTATCTTTTATTTTTTTAGCCAAGTGCTTTTGTTTGTTTTTTCTGCATTTTTTTGTAATCTGTTTTTTTGCTTGTTCTGCTTATTTTCTTCTAACGTCTTTTTTTTGCTGTGTTTTTTTTCTGTGCTTGAAGCCTACAATCTTTATCGTACCATTTTTTTGTATTTTTTTATTCTTTTCTTTAGTTTGTTTGTTGATTGCTTACATCTGGTTGTTTATAAAAATATTAGAGACACCAAAATTTTGGTTTTAATATGGGCTTTAAATGCTTGAACAGTTGCAATTGCCACCACTACGAGGGGTGATCCAAAAGTAACGATAATGATAATAAATTATAGTTAAAAAAATAATTTATTTTTTTACAGAGTCTCCTAACAAGTCAACACACTTAGTCCATCGTTTTTCTAAACCCAGGATTGCCTTAAAAAAAATCTTTTCCTTGACTCTCCAAAAACGCCTCAACAGCGCTATCGTTCTTAAATTTTTCGCCCCGGAGATGTTCCATGAGCTGAGGAAACAGATAGAGGTCACTGGGAGCTAGATCTAGCAAATAGGGCGGGTGTTCGGGCAGTTTAAATTCCGCTTCTTTAATGGCAGCCATCGCAATTGCGGCTTTGTGGGTTGGTGCGTTGTGTTGGGGAAACAACACACCAGCTCCCAGTTTGCTGCGTCTTTTTTCCTTAATAACCTCCCGCAATCTTGTTATTTGGCCAGCGTAGTAAAACCCCGTAATAGTAGCACCCTTCTCCATAAGTATTCCTTCAGCGTCTTAAAAAACAGTTACCATAACCTTTCCCGCCGAACTTGACACTGCATTTTTTCGGAGTCGATGAGGAGGCTCGCTTCCAAGTCATCGATTGTTATTTGGTTTCAGAATCAAAATGGTGGATTCAAGTCCATAGTCACAAAACCTGACAAACATTCTTCCATAACTGCTTAAAACTTTTTGAGATTGGCCCTCGAAATGTCGTCTCGGTTTTTCTTTACGGTTAACATTCTCGGCACCCAACACACGGGGCCTTTTTTCAGATGCAGTTTATTCACAAAGATTCTTTGAACGCTGTCATATGAAATCCCTGTGACTTCAGCTACATGTCTCATGGCCACTGTTCGATCTGACAACACCATATCATTGACTTTTTTACGTTACCTTTAGTGAGAGACGTGGATGCGCGTATTTTGCGATGTTCATCTTCAGTCGATGTTCTGACCAGCTTAAACTCTTTTGCCCAGCTTGAAACTGTGGGATATGGAGGAAGAGAGTCCCCCAGTGTTTTCACCAAGTTGCTATGTATATCTTTGGAAGATATTTTTTGTAACAGAGGTACTTGATGGCAGCTTTAATTTCGTTTTTGTCCAATTTAATGTTATACCTTCGACGGTTCGTATTCAAATAAATGTCCCTTCCAGGAATTGTCGCCTATTTATATGATTTTTTTATGGTGACTTAGTGGGTATATAAGCAAGCAAAAAAAAAATATTTTGAATTTTTATGCGAACTGGAAACACCCGATTATCATTGCTTTTGGATCACCCCTCGTAAGGTAAGTAAAATGTTCGTAACAAACCTAGTTTTAATTATTTCAAAAATAAACAGTTATTAAATTGGATTTTTTTGTTATTTAATGCAACGGTTGTCTGAATTAATTGCCTGCGTCTTCTAATTTTTTTAAGAATAATAAGGAGGTGTAGGCAACAATTTTTTTACTGTCACAACTATCTCTTTATGTACTTTTCTCTGAATATTACTAATGAAATTTACTAAATTTATGTTACATTATTAGCAATTAAAAATATTAAAAAGTGACGTAAATTTATTAGTATGTGGCTACAAGTAGATATACCAAATCAGAGGAATTGGCTGGTTTTTCCAAACACTTTTTTGACAACGTAAAAGTACTGTTATTTATAAAATCTATCTATAAAAACTATTTGAATAAAACATATTAATTCGGAATGCATGATTTTTAAAACTTTTGCAATATTTATTAAACAAGAGTGATTTCAATAATACTATAAATAAATATTTGATTTTCATTGACACTCAATTTAATTTTCGCTTGTTTTAAAAAAAATTACATTGCTTTCAAAAACTAACCCAGTTAGTTGAAAATAATAGAAAATAAAACTGGGAATTAATACATATCAGTACTGCTATGAATACGAGATAAAAATTAAAATCTCGCTTTATAAAATCTTCCTGAAATTGTTTTTATTCCCTAATATGTGACTAGTGTTGGCAACAATACTGCAATGGAACACATCCGGTGAAAGATGACAAGCAAGTGACCCAACAAATTGTTGGAAGTTTAGACATTAGTAAGAGAAAAGCTCATGAAATTTCGTATTATTGTCTCGAATTAAACATGGCGTATTTGGGGCAAATGCGGACCGAAATAAATTTTCCTAAATTATGGAAAATTATTTCGGACGTGTGAGTTATAGATCTTGACGGAAATGTTTAGATTGAAAATGACCTGCACACAATAAAATTGACTGATTTATCAGCATGTTTGCCATTAATTAACTAGGATAAGGACATTAAATTATGTAAACAGCTTTAAAATCGAAATTAGAGTTGCTATGTGTTGGAACGTGTAATAGAGTGGATAAATCACTTTGTTAGTTTGTTTAGTTATTCGACAAGTTAAACAGGTTTGAGACAAAATTTATTTGATTAAAAGCGGATTTTTTAAAATGAAATTTGATCTAAAAACGCTTTAGAATCAGTTCAGAACAGTTCGAAACTGAACTGAGAATGCGCAATAATGATGTTGCACTCTTAAAATGCTACTACGTATGTGCAGTCCAATTTTAAATTGTTTTGAACTGTTGTTGGAACAAACCTATAGCTGGAAACAGTAATTTGGTTAGATAATAGAGAGACAAACAGCGGTACTCGTGGGTTAATATAGATTGTTATACAGAAGAAAAGTAAAAATAGACAAATAGAACGTAAGAAGTAGTACTAGAAAAGAATTAGATTAATAGATGTTTCAAATATAATTATTAATGTATTACAAAAAAAAAATTAAGAAAACTAGCAAGGACCATGTTGAAACGTGGATAATAATATCGGCACACGACTAATTTTTAGAAGAAATACAAGAAGCAAATAGATAATAGAAAACTAGATATAATAGTAATGGAAGACTAGGAAACAAGAACATAGGTAGGTATAGAATAATTTAAAAATTTAAAAAGAATTTAAAAATTAATACAAAATAGAAACCATAAAAAACGAAGAACTAAATCAAGCAATTAGAAGATATCTTCTTCTCAATAGAGAAGGAGATATAATAGTAAAGGGAGATTAGGAAACAAGAAAATAGGTAGGTGTAAAAGAATTTATAAGAGAAACAAAACAAAAGGAATAAATTTGAGCATTAAAGAAAAATGAGAACGCTTTAAAAACAGCACACCTTAAGAAAAACCAAACTTTGGACAAACTAAATAAGTAAAAAAATAAAAAAGACAAATAGAAAGAGTATTTAACTACAAGAAATAAACTAGATTATAAAAAATACAAAAAGAGATAAAACGAAGGTAAAGCAGCAATTGAACAGGAAAAACAGAAATTTAAAAAGAAAATGAGCATTAAACGATAGAATATTGTAATGATAACCAATAGTTAATTGCAGTAGAATTATGTAAATTAAAATAAAAGTTACTGCCCTAGGTATAAAAAGGATACAACATACAAAATATAAAAACTAGTAACATAATAACAGAAGATACAAAAAGTGATTGGAAGGTGTAAAAAACGCATAAAAAAACCGTGATAAAATAAAAAACCAGCGTAAAGAAAGAAACAAAAAAATTCATACAAAATAGAAACTATAAAAGAGAAGAAATAAAGCAAGCAATTAGAAGACATCTCTTCTTTAATAGAGAAGAAGATGTAATAGTAATGGCAGACTAGAAAACAAGAAAATAGGTAAGTATAGTAAAATTTATGAAAGAAAAAGAAGAAGAGAAATACTAAAAGATGAGCTCAAAAGAAAAGGAACAAGTTTGAGCATTAAAGAAAAATGAAAACACTTTAAAAACAGCACAGCTTGAGAAAAACAAAACCGTGGACAAACGAAATATGTGGAAAAATAAGAAAGACAAATAGAAAGAGTATTTAACTAAAAGAAATGAACTGGATTATAAAAATACAAAAAGTAATAAAACGAAGTTAAAGCAGCAACTGAACAAGAAAACTAGAAATTTTGAGAAAAATTTGACTATAAAATGATAGATATGATAGAAATGATAGAAATAATAGGTAATTGTAACTTTTTGAAGAACGAAACAGTTGTCTTAATGTAGTTATATTTATTTTTCAATGCACTCTTCTTTAAGTTTTATGCACTTAGTCCTTTATTTTTTTAACTTTTTTATCTCTTCCAAAAATAGCTTTTTTTGAAGCCTGCAAAATAGCTAATAGTTTCGGTAATAATATTGTTATTTAAGTAAAATTTTTTCGACTGAGCTATTTCTTTATGTTTCCAAAACCAAAGAAGTCTGAAGAAGCTAAATCCTGCAAATAGATCGTATAACACAATATTTTATAACGTATTTTAACTAATTTGGCTACAGAAACAGCAGGTTTAGGTTTATTGTTGTGGTAGATTTTTTTTTAGATAAATGTGGCCGTCTTGCTATCAATTGTTTTTGAAATTTGTGAAATAACTCAGCGTAATAGAGCCCTGTTATTGTCTTCTTTCTTCCAATAAGTGTCTTTCTTCCAATAAGTGTTATGCCATGTAAATCCCAGAAAATGGTCGCCATGATCTTTCCTAACGGAACTGTTTTGGCTTTCCTTGGCACACCTTCACCAGGAAAAACCCACTGTTTAGACTGTTTTTCGTTTTCGAATTAATAGTAATGATTCATGTTTTATCAACCTAAAATATTAGAACAGAAGTGGTAAAAAATGGTTAAATTAAAGATGACATCCAGTAGTGATACCTGAGCGTTATAAAAAAGAAAAACAAGAACAAAAATTAGCGAAAAAAATATAAGAAGATTAAAGTTAATAAAATAAAACAAAAAAAACACAAAATAAAAATGTATAGGCTTGGTTAAAGAAAAGAGTGATTTAAAAAACCTAACTCGAGATAGAGAATAACGAAGACAAATAAAAACATATACTGGATTCAACTCTAAGGATCTTAGACTTATCTAATGTTAGAAAAGCTTTGAAATTTAGTAAGCAAGGATACAGAAAAAATTAGAGCTGTATCATCGGTTGTTTATCTAAGTTTTTTTTTAAGCAAACTATACTTTATTATCTATGTTTAAATTTGATTATTTTTCAGCCGGTCTAAAAAGTTAATAGTCCTGAAATTTAAAGACTAAAATTTTAGATTTTAAATATATAAAATGGTGGATAATGAAAACAAAAGTTGGTCGTGTTTGATGGTGATATTTCTGTGAATATTGGTGAAGAGTTTAAAATTGGTTTGTGAATAATAAATTGAAATAATGGAGAGAATTAAGTATAAAATCGTTTGGTCGTTGAGTAGAAAGCTTAAGTGACAGAGTCATAATTGCGTTGAAATAATTTTGTGTTGTGTAAAACTTAATACATTAGTGGTCGCTTTGTGAATAGTGAATCAGAGAGACATTTGCAAGTAATCCAGTAGAAAAACAATTGTCTTTTAGTGGAATTTGGTGGTCCAGTCCATTTCTAAAGCAATCGAAAAGCCTAAATCCAAGTTAAAAATACCCAGGGCGATTTTAGGAATAAATCCAATACTTGAGCGAACAGAAGCCAAAGTGATCTGAATCCCGTGGGCTTCCGCATTTTCCCTCCAATATTGAACACGGTCAACGTAAGTTTAGATAAATTGCGAAATAATGACAGATTCATTACAAACTTCCCACTCTAAACCGGCTTAATCACAAAAGGTAAAAGAATTTGACGTCATTGATTTCGCATTAACCTACTTGAAATTTAAAAAAATATAAATCGTGGTAAAAAGCCGCCATTTCCGGCTCTGTCCATAATTCAAGTTTCGTGAGCGATGTTATTATAAATATACGCCTGCAAAGCCGGGCCATAAATTAGAGTCCTGGAGTAATCTAAGCGCAGGATGACAAACAAACATTTCTTATTATAAGCGAAAGGACAAATCCGAGTAATGAACAAACATTTCAACAAAGTCGACCGAAAAACTACCTCAGCGGCTTCCGGTGAGTTACGGCCTACGCCAACGCCATTGAATAATCGTCCTGGGGGATTCAGTGACAAGTTGATGCTGCATTCTGCACTCTGTCATTGCATCAATTAAATTCCCGACTCCCGCAAGACCGCAATATGAAAGATGGGAGCATGCCGAGATCAGCTCGAGCGTCCCAAATATCTCACACCGTATATCACCGAACGCTTTATGAGATATGTAAATATGAAGAAATATCACTGCATATGAAAGTCTCAGTTCAAACTTCAACAACGAAAAAACGATGAATTTATACTACTCTCTGATATATGCCATCATGTCACATAGATTTGTAAGATATATGATCTATATTTCTTTCCCAGACGTACTCTAATCGAATCACATTTTATTTATTATTTTAAAAACTTAGTTCTACTAATTTTTTAACACTAACAACAAATCGGTTTTTTTTGTTGTTTCAACAATAAAACTGTCAGTATCATCAAAAACCTTTTTAAGAAAGTTTTCTAGAAATCTAGTTGTGGCACTATTGATGACTAATAGACTGTGATTAAACGTATGCAAAATAATTCTGAAACATCCTGTATAAAAACACACCCCTTTATGCAAATTTTAAGTAATTAAGGAAAAATTAATACACTTGCATATTTCTTTTTCAAATTAAAAAGCCATTTAATAAACCTAAATAGAGAAACATATTTCAATTTCGCTTTGAAAACTGTTCTTTTTAATTTAATTTACTATTTCCATTTCCAATTAGTGCAAGCTTTTTTAAATAAATATCAAATTAAAAACTTTTTGCTGATTCGAAATAGAGAGGTGACTTTTAAAACGACGACAAACAAAGAATCGAGGGCAGTTATGTATTTTAGCAATAATTAAAATATTTCGGCAAAACCTTAAATTAAAAAAAAATTAAAACAAGTGTAGCAACAATATTTTAGAGTGTTATAAATGTGAGATGAGTTTATATACAAAAATAACTACTATTACATTGACAGACGTAACTGCAATTCGTTCCTTTATTTGCCGCTTTTCTGTTTAGTTTCTTTGTCAGACTGTTTCATCATCAACACTAGGTCCAGTTTTTTCAAAAAGGTTTACTTTAAAAACTTTTGCCACTTTTTTGTTTTTGTGTATGCCATTTATAACAGTTTCATTAGTTTCCGTTTTAATTTTATTTTCCTATTTAAATTTGATTATTTTTGTTTTCTCTGTTTTTATTTCTCCTTCTTTATGCTGGTTTTTATTTCGTCACGTGTTATTTGTCTGTAGTTATGATAGATTCTTTGATCTCTCTTTATTAGTATAGAATTTAGAATTAGTATAGAGGTAGAATAATGTCACTTTTTCAATTTTCTGTATTTCTGTGTTTTTAAGTATTTTTTTTTTATTATTTTTTATTATTATTTTTATTATTATTTTTTATTTTATTATTTATTAGCTCTACTAGGTTATACGGCTTAGGTATATGTGTATTTGATTATTTCTAGCAAAAAAACACCTTTTTCTAAGTGCATTACCAAATTTAATTTTTAAAATTTTACTACATTTATACTTTTTATTTTTGATTAATGTTTTGCTTCTTCTTTTTTTATAGTGGTCTTTTAATTTATTATAATTTTTTTTCAAAGTACTCTTTACATCTTTCTATTATTTTATGTTCTTCTTGTTATTATGTTACTAGTTTTTATCTTTTGTATTTTACATGTTTTCTTTTTTTTTATTTCTAGATCAGTAACTTTTACTTTAATTTACATTACTTACTGCAATTAACTATTGGTTATTATTACAATGCTCTATTATTATATGGTCAAATTTTTCTCAAAATTTTTGTTTTTTTTTCAATACCTTCTTTTTGTTTTTTTTTGTTTTTTTTTAATCTAGTTCATTTCATGTAGTTAAATACTCTTTTTATTTGTCTTTCTTATTTTCTCAATTATTTCCTCTGCCCAGAGTATTGTTTTTCTCAAGCTGTGCTATTTTTAAAGTGTTTTTCTTCAATATTTAAATTTGTTTCTTTTGTTTTGAACTCATCTTCTAGTTTTTCTCTTCTTCTTCTTTTATTATAAATTCTTTTATGTCTACCTATTTTCTTGTTTTCCAGTCGCTCTTTACTATTGTATCTCCTTCTCTATTGAGAGGGAGATATCTTCTAATTGCTTGCTTTAGTTCTTTGTATTTTGTGGTTTCTACTTTGTATTAATTTTTTGTGTCTTTCTTTTCTTCTTTATGCTCTTTTATTTTAACACGTGTATTTTTTAAGTGCTCTTTACACCTTCCAATTACATTCTGTCTTCTGTTATTATGTTACTAGTTTTTATATTTTGCATGTTGCATTTTTCTTTATTCTTAGGGCAGTAACTTTTATTTTAATTTACATTACTGAGAAGAACTATTAGTCCAGTATTGCAATAACTGATTTATTAAACCAGCCTTGTACCTGTCGCTTCTCCCGTTCTCCTACCTATTTCTTTATTTATTTTCTTTTATAACTGCTTTCAAATACTTAAAATGTTGTATTTATTCGATTTATTAGCTATCCAAATTTATTTCGTAAGCTTTCTTTGTGTTAAGAGACTACCATTGTTTTTATTTTTTCAATATTAAATTTCATATTTATTTTTCCTAGCATTCTTCTTAATGCTATGAAGTTATATTGCAAATTCTTGTTTCTATCTTTCAGAACGATATTGTCTGTGAACATTAATTCTTTCAGTCTTGTTTGTTTTATATTTCAATATTTCAAAATCAGTTTCTTTGTGTTTTAGTTTTTGTTATTGTCTTATCAAAGACTATTTTAAATAAAAGTTGGCTTAATATTTATCTTTGTTTTATACTTTATTTTGTTTTAAATTTTTTGTATTTCGTGCTAATATATGTCTTTTACGACATCTATAGATTTATTCTTTCCCGTTTGTAGAAACACTTTTCCAATGTGTTTTCTCTGGTTTTCGCTAACAGATTGAATTTTTATTTCGGTCAGTCTTCTTCATTATTTAATCAAACGTCTTTGCTACAATGTGCTGTTGCTTTTTTTCTTTTCTTGTCTATTTTTCTATCTATTTTATCTATTTTTTTATAACCGCTTTCAAATACTTAAAATGTATTTATTTAATTTGTTTACTATTCAAACTTATTTGGTGAGCTTTCTTTATGTTAAGAGACTACCATTTTTTTGTTTTATCAATGTTAGTCTTCATATTTATTTTCCCTAGCTTTTCTCTTAATGCTATGAAGTTTTGTTGCAATTTTTTTTCTATCTGCTTTCAGAACGATATCGTTTTTTAATATTTTAAAGTCAGTTTTTTTATTTGTTTATTAGTTTTCGTTATTCTTTTATCAAGAACCGTTGTAAATAAAAGTAGGCGTAATACGCATCCGTCTTCTATACCTTGTTTTGTATTAAATTTTTTTAGATTTTTATTATTTGTTTTTACGATGTTTTAACTTCTTTTATCCATGTTCTTTATTACATATATAGATTTATTTAATCCCATTTGTAGTAGCACTTTTTCAATATGTTTTCTTTGGTTCTCGTTAATTGACTGAATTCCAGTCCTTGTCAGTCTCCCATCTGTTATAATCAAACGTCCTTGCTAGAAGGTGCCAGCCAGATATTTCGTGTTATTTCTAGATTCAATTGGAAATAATGGTTAATTTTTCTCGATCGGTTTATAAACTGGTCTATTAGTAATTCCGGCGTAATATTTTTCTAGTATTTTTTGGAGCGATTTACACGAAATTTTTTAATTGTTATTTTGAATTCTTTGCAACAGTATTGACACATGTTTTAATGCTTAGTAGTACTGCAAATTTAAAAACTTTTTTGTAGCAACAACTAATAACAATTCTGAATTCTTTTAATATTCTATAGAAACAAAGATACTACTGGTATTACTTAAACTTGAAATTACTTCATAACGTTTTATATAGATTTTGAGGATTTTAATTTTAGGCTAATACTCCTGATTGTTTTTAGCGTATTTGTTTACTGTTTCTTTTTTTTTTATTTAACAAAAGACCGCAACAACCATAGAGGTTATTAGCGGTAGGAACAATAGTGTATTTACAATAAATGCTATGGTTAAAGGTATTTATAATAAGTGGATCATCTGGACTGCTTTTAGGAAAGATTTGAGTTTGTCCCAATGACTTCGCAGAAGTGTTTCCATTGATTCCGGTGAGAGGTGTTGTCTTCGGTGATGTTGAAACTGTTTGCATTCGTCTACGATGTGTTGAATAGTGAGAGGAACAGTACACCAGGTGCAGAGTGGTTTTCTGTCACCGGTGACAAGATAGCTATGCGTTAGACGAGTATGTCCTAGTCTCAGTCGAGATAATATTATTTGTTACTGCCTCTCAGATCGTAAGGTCATAAATTTTAGCACTGTGGGTTTAATGTTCTTAAGAAATCTGGAGCTTGAAGACCACACAGATTGCCAGAAAGAGTAAATCTTTGATTTAAGTTCAACACGAAGATCACTGTATAACTTGAAGAACGATAGAGTAGCTTCAGTGGGTTGATGGCAGATTTTGCAAGCGTGTCTGCTTTTTCATTGCCTGTGATTCCTACATGAGAGGGGGTGTACATAAATGTTAAAGTCTTGCCAGTTTGTAGAAGAGCCGATCTGTATTCTGCAATTTGTTGGACGATGGGGTTGGATGCATAAAGATTTTGTATGGCGGCCAAGGCACTAAGAGAATCTGTGCAGATAACTAGATGGGTGTCCTGACTTTTGCTTGCATATTTCACTGCTTCATAGATACCTGCAAGTTCGGCACAAAAAATGCTGCAAGTTATTGAAAGCTTGATTTGTTTTTGAAAAGATGAGGAGAATACTGCAGCCCCTACTCAATTTAAAGACTTGGATCCGTCGGTATATATGAATAGAGCTTCTTGGTGTTGGTTGTGTTGCTGAAGGTATTCTTGAAGTAAGATTTCTGGCTGGGTGCCAGTTTTGCTAAACTGAAAAAAAGATTAATATTAGGAGTCGGTATGGTCCAAGGAGGAGTTAAACTTTTGGGAAGATATGGTGGGTAATTCACTCATATTCACTCTCTACTGTTTCTTTGTTTTGATTTTTGGTGGGTTAAAAATAATTGAGAAAATATTCGTAACACATAAAATGTAATTAGCAGAGCTCAAATATTCCAAATATTGATTGAAAATTGACAAATTTCCATCAGTAGACAATGTTGACATGTTGACAAGACTTATCAACAAACTGAAATTATTAATTGCTTTTGCACAAATTGAAAATAATCGAAGTTTGGGTTTGATACATATTTATGCTAATTGAAATTGCTGTTATACATTTAAAGCTAATTAACCGCAAAAGTAATTACGTATTAAAATATTTTTCGATTCGATAATTTTGCTTGTTGATATTTGTTTTCTCTGACAAACGACGGATAACATACCGTTTTTTATTCGATTATTCGCGCTTCACAGCTTTTAAAATTTTATCACAATACACATTAACCATTCTTTTGTAAAATTAGATTGGACCAACACCTTTTCAAAACTGCACACAAACAACAAAACTCTTTTGTTTTCCAGACTTTTAGCAATTCATAATAAAAGCTTTTAGCAAATCTAAAATTGGAGCAAAACAATGTTGTGTGAAAAAGTATAGTTGAGACCCCCTGTTTCGATTACAAGGCCAATTAATCAATCCACTTCAGGATTGTGATCTAAATTTGGGGTTCATAATTCGTGACTAATAAGGTTATATGTTAAACCAACCTACTTATACCTTGTCCTCTAAGTTTGTGTCAAGCCTATAACAAATTATAATATCCATAATTCATTTTTGGTCCGTTTTGGCAAGCGAAATATTAAGTAATTAATCGTGCAGTGTTCATTAAAACTAAGTAGAGCTTGTTAAAATAATTCAGTAGCACGTTAAAAATCCAAATTAAAATTCATGCTGCGATGGCCGTAATTACGAAAATAAGCTTAATAAAAGCTTGCAAAAAATATATTTGAGTGCGGTGTGGAGAAAATGAAGCGTAACTGAGGCTAATAATTCTCTAGGGGCGGCTTAGAGTCAATTAAACCGATAGATATTTGATTTGTTTATATCGAGGGGATGCTTAAATTACTGTTCAACTTCCGTTTTGGGAGTCACATCTTCCGGTTGTGTACCAGTGTTACGCTCTACGTTTCATTTCTTTTATTTGTTTAGCGAAACACAATACAAGTACGGGTAATTAACGGACGGATTTACATGATTTACACAATTAGTCGTGCAGAAAATACAATAAATGTAAAAATGTAAATTAACAAATGCTTTGTGGTGCTCCGCTCGCTTATTATTTCTAGCTCCTGAGCGAAAAACAAACAAGGGTACCCTCCGATCTTGCCCTAACGTTATTATGTTGTGAATATTAAATAACTTATTAAACTTGCGACGAAATTATTTGTTTACGCAAATGTGCCAAAATTGGAAAAAACTTTTACGAAATACCTAATTAAAATGCCAAAGGCTATTTTCAAAGTAAAAACCTCAGATTTTTCTTTTCCCCCTTCAAGACATTTGCAAAATTAAAACGCATTAGCGGAAAAAATCCTAATTCAAAAATAAATACCTTTTTTCTGAAATAAAAGACACCTGAGCTGGAATTCAACCTAATTCGTAATTAGTGAAAAGAAAATAACAAAAGTATTTGTGCGCATACTTTCTTTCCAGAACGAAATAAAAAAGCTTGTTTAAGCATAAAAGAAAAACATAATGTGAGTTTCGAAGTTTTTGTTGTATGGAAGTACAAAGTTAATCAATAGGACGGGGATTCAGGGAAACAAAAAGACGCTGTCGCTAAACTCTGAGAAATGACAAAAAGCATCTTGCTAATAATCCTCTTTCCGCTACGTAATAAATATCTTATTATCACCACCTTTATTGGAAGCAATTGCGACAAAAGGAATTTATTCAATTTATATTCACACAATTAATATAAAGAAACAAATCAATTTTATTTTCTTCCCAAAATAGGAAGTACATTTTTTTGACAGTTATATTACATCACTTAGGGGTTTAGAATCTGTCGCTAAGTAGCAGATAATTACGCGAACCAGGTAAAAATTGTCATACAAGTTTTATTAACAAAATCTCTTTAAATTCCGTGTAATCAAGTCTTCATCTTGCATATTTGTTATTACATTAAATAAAACTATTTTTTTCTTAATTCTTAATACTAATTAACGTCAAAAATTAATATTTTCTGTTAGAAGAAGGTCAACTGACGTCAGCAGGCGTAATACGTTTGATTGGTTGCAATCTGGAGGTGTGCGCCTAATGTGACGTGATAGGGAATGAACTCGACCCATTGCTCAGTTATTATTGGTTGTGACATCTCTAAAGTCGAGTGTTATTGGAATAGATTAGCTATTGGGCGTGCTTGTGCTCTTGACGTCATAAGAAATTTAGTAAACTTAATTTCGCTTTATAATCTTTTTTTTTTGAAACAATTATATTTTTTTTGCTTTAACCTTGAATATCAATTTAATGTACTAAAATGCTTGCGGGGTGACTTTATTGTCAGAGTGCTTATTCTATTCTCAGACTATACAGGACCATATCAAAATAATTATAATTTTTATCAGATGCTATAGCAAAGTGCCAAATGCCCCAAAATATGTCACTTTGTGGGGGTTTCAAAACTAAAGGTTGATTTTTTCAGAAATGATGGCTTATGCCTTGAATATATTATATACGAAGTTGTCCAAAAATTGTCCTGTGCAAAACTGCACTATTCAAAATTTCTGTTCAGTTTAATCTCTGTAGCCGTCTTGCTACAAAAAAATAAAATATTTTAAAAATAAATTGGTTCTTATGGCCGTTCGCAACTTTAAAGCTAAATATGTTCGCAAAAATTTAATTGATTTTACGCCTTTTCGCTACTTCTCAACGATTATCTCAAAAACTAAGCCTTAATTTAAAAAATATGTTTTATAAAGTTTTTGTCTCATCATTTGTGATTAGAATGGTACTACATTTAGATTTTTTCTAATGTCATTTTCACAAAAATATCATAATAAATAAACTCTGCACAAAATATTTAACTATGATGCCGCATCTATTCTCTCAAGTTGTCGATCCCTCACTCTCATTTTTCTCATTTGTATATTTATCAATTATTTTCTGATTTTATAACAAATTCACTTGAGTATTTATAAATTTTTAGTAAAACAATTTAACAATTTATGAAACGAAGTCATAGTCTAACCCTGATTTTGCAGCTAGGAGAGCGGGAGAGTGAGAGTGGGGGATCGACAACTTGAGAGAACAGATGCGGTATCATATTTAAATAATTTGTGCAGAGATTATTTATTATATTATTTTTGAGAAAACAATTTTAAATTTGTGCAGAGTTTATTCATTATATTATTTTTGAGACAACGTCATAAGAAAATTTTTTAAATGTGGTACTATTCTAATCATAAATGAGGGGACAAAAACTCTTTAAGGTAGTTCCACCCAGTGGCGGCCGGTGATTTTTTAAAAATCTGTATTTTGAAAATGGGGCATGGGATCTAAATTCTGTTATAAAGGAATACTATTGAGACCAAACTGAAGGCTACTGCTAAAAAACTTTTTGCGAAATTTTATTTTTAAAAATGGTGGTCCCCCCATGGTTATTTCCGAAACGGCTTATGTTAGAACGATGGCGATTTTTTTCAGCATTATGAGACAAATTATAAGGACTAGTTTTTTTGGTTTTTTCCAAAATTTTAATTATAAAAAAAGTTTAAAAAAAAATCTTAAGAAAAGTACCGTTCCTATCAAATTAAATGCTTATTCTAACTGCAGTCGGGATAGGGAATACATGTAAAATGTACGATTTTCAATTGTTAATATTTCGAAATTTAGTACCGCAAAGACTATTAAAAAAATACCTGCGTATGAAGAACAGTTAGAAGTATGTGTATTTAAAAATTGAAAGATATTGTAGGAAAAGTGATTTTTCACGGAACGTCCTTAAGAGACATATTTTTTAATAAAGGCTTAGTTTTTGAGATAATCCTTGAAAAGTGGCGAAAATCAATTCAATTTTTCGAGATCTTGAACGAAGATATTTAGCTTTGAAGTTGCGAACGCTCAATGGATTTTCAAAGATATTTATTTTTTTGGTGGCAAAACGGCTGCACATATTAAATTGAACTTTTAGTAGAAGAAAGCCTATGTTTTGAGGAACTACATTGTATATATATCTAGCAAATTTTGAATAGTGCCTTTTTGCACAGGACAATTTTTGGACAACCTCGTATATAATATATTTAGGGCATAAACCATTATTTCTAAAAAAATCAACCTTTAGTCTAGAAACTCCCACAGAATCACTTTTTAAAGGGTTTTATGCGCTCCGTGCACCGTACTAATAATTGTCTGGATATTTTCTTTTTTTAAATTAGTTTAATTTTATTTTAAACTGTATTTGTTAGTTTGAGTTTTCAATATTACTGTTTACTTCTAGTGTACTTTGTTTCTTATTACTATTCAGCTAGGTTTACTGTTTAACTCTTATTAAAAATTTTTTAAACATTATAGTAAATGTAAAACCTTTTTACTATCTTACAATAGTTAGTGTCTCTTTCTTATTATATACATAATAAACAAAACAAAAGCTTTTAGTCACTATCAACAATTTTTGAAAAACAGCTGTAGACATTGCTAATTTTCTGAGATTGATAAACGGTCTCTTGTTACTGGACATTGTTTTTAGAGGACAAGCGTTTTCTGTAGTCAAGAGGTACAACAAAATTTTGCTACAAATAAAAGATTCTGAAAGTGGTTTACTAACAAAAACTTACAATTTTGGCCGGTTTAAGAGGCTAAAAGCCTTGAAATATGCACGGATACTAAATACAACAATACTAAGAGTATATTTTTGCTTGATCCATGTACTCACGGACGTCCAACCAAATTTGGGAACTTCAGAAAATCCTTAATTCGACACAGTGCTGATTATCTTGTTTTGTGTCTTACATAATTTTAGAAGCGATTACTGTATTACTTTTATTAGATTTTGGTTGCTGTAAAGTTTCTGTTTGTTTGTGCCATTAATTTATTAAATAGTACAGAACTGTTCACTCTCAGAACCAACCTCTTGCTTGCAGTGTATAAATGTGGGTCTATAGCTAAAAATAGAGGCTGAGAGAAAATTGCAATAAACTGCTTTAGCAAAGAGACTTAAAAATGAAAATTTCTATTAGAAAAAACGCTTAAAAAACCGTTTTATAGAGAATTAGTTTTCTAATTGTATCTATTAAAACACACAAAAATTTACTGGAAAATATTTAAAATTAGTGTAGTGTTAGTTTTATTTAAAAACGCTACGCAAATGGTCAAAGTTACAAAAAAATGTTAACAGAAAAATTTGTAAACAATAAAATGTTGTACAATAAAGTCTGCGAGGTTATATTTTTGTCTATAATAGTTTAGGCTGTAAACATAGAGTTGAACATGCTTCTGGCATTCCAGTATTTAATAGGGGTTTACTTTATTGTTTTTTTGTTACACAAAATATTTTAAAATATACAATAAATTTCTGTACATTTTCAATAATGTTTATTCTTGAAAGTTTTTAGGATTTTTTGGAAATTTATTTAAAACAAATTTTTTTTGTAGTCAATTTAACGGTGCTCTAAATAGAACTTTGTATATGTGTAATGATTTTGAAATAAGTTAAGTGTTATTTCAATTTTTTTTGTGTCATTTCAGACAAATTAGAAATTTTCGTATTTATCCGTATTTTCAATTGTAGTCGAAATAATAAGTTTTGTTACAACCATCCCATTTCAAACGGAATTGTATATAAATTTCTGTTTTATTACGAAGGAAATAGAAACTATAAATTACTTCAAGAAAACAATGAAATCCGTTCAACCTCAACAGCCTTAAATAATATGCTTTTGGAATACGTTTCCTAATACGTCAACACCAAACGCACCCAAATATTTTATAAGAGACCATCAAATTTATATTCGCATATTATTAGAACTTCTTAATACCATTTATCTTTTTCAGTTTCAGTGAAAAGAAAAATGTCGCGACTTTGCCAAATGCGCGTTTTATTCCTTTTTAGAAAAACGCAAAATTTGTTAGTTTTTATAATTAAAAAAAGCAGAAATCAATTTAGAAAATTCTAATTTTGGTGGATGCGCCGGGTTAGCTGTAATCTTCTGGTCTAATAAACATTAATATGACCTGATGTTTCATAAATTGTAAACGTAATTTATAGTAGTTTTTAGAACAAAATATTTTATTTTTGTTGTTTTTCGGTAATACAATAATTTAATCAATAAAATTGTTTGTAACAATTTCATTGCGCAAACAGATTAAAATATGAAACGTCCAGGAATCTCACTGGTGATAAATCCTGCTAGCATTTTTATGTCAGACAAGAGCAAACTCGTTTGAGTGCTTTTATTTTAAAAATTCGAATGCGGGGTTAATTGAATTGGAAAGGAATAATCCAGCTTTTCATCGTTGCCACGCACTAGGGCAAGAAATACCATTTCCATGTTATTTTGCGATCGCCAGGGAGCTGGTGGCGGAAATAGTTAGCAGAGTAAAAAAAAGAGGCATCGAGGTCAAAAAGCTCACGCCATCCGGGCGTCACGCGTGCCAATATACAGTAGAAGATTAATACATGGCAGCGGGTCATAATTTAATCTCTTGGGAGTAGAGAAAAAGCTTCTAATTTAATAAGTATCAGTGGCAAATATTCGGTTAAAAATTTGTAGTAATTACGCAATGTCGTGGCTTGGGGGATTTATGGTGATGGATTTTTGGCAGGAGAGGAGAGCACAAATTACGTTGACAGAAGCCGGGGCCGTAAACACTGATAAATACGGGTCATATCCGCTAAAATAATCAGTGACAAGTGCTGTTAAAAGTAAAATAAATCCCAGTTACCATCAGTAGCTAAGCCAATTAAGCTCGTACCTGGTCGAAGCTCGCCTGGGTAAAATAATAATAACGACTGCTATTTGTAACGCAATGAAATATTCACCCTGGAAAATTAGAGCGTAAATCAAGCACTCACTGGTTAAATATTAAGGGTTTGGTCTTGCAGACACCTGCACTGACTTGATAATACAACACTTTCGACCGGTTTATTGCCCATCAATGTCGCTGCATAGATACATCCTTTATGTCGAATTTCTACTATTTTATACAGACATAACTTTCCCACGACGGCTTCGAAATTGCCTGCTAAATTCGCTGATTTATCTTAATATACTTGAATCGAAAATTTATTCCCATTTGCATTAAAAAAAGGACACTTTGTTATATTTTCTCCTGTTTTATTGCCACGACAACGACTCCGGTTTCTGCATCACACACAGTTTCGTCTTTCGTTGCATTACTTTCTGCACTAAAGATACAAAGCTCCTATCACAGCTTCTCTATTCAATAAGGAATTTACCAACGAAATTGGACACTGCTACGACCAAACAACCAATCGTCTGGTATTTCATACTCAACAAATTCCATCCCTGCTTTCCATTCCTATTTTAAACAATGATTTTCTCAATACTGTAGCGTTTTTTTATCAAATTATTTTTTCTACGATTTAAACAAATATTTGATATTTGTATACAGAAAATTAGAATTTTCTTTGAAGCTAGTGCAATAAAATCGACCGATGTTTTTCATTTAAATGAGTTTGACTTGTAAAGCAATAAAAAAATTGGAGTTTTTTACACATGCTTGTCGAAAGTACAGTCCATCTTTTGAGGCAAGCGGAAACTATAATGCACCTTAATGCACTTACAAATAGGATTATTTCAGTAATTCTCTTAGTAAGAGTTAGATTTTGAGTTAAACACTTTGACTTATTTACACCAGTGGATTTAAAATGTTTTAGTTACCAATCATTTTTAGTACCCAAGAAACACAATATACAGTATGTCCGCGGGTCGACTTTAAAAAAGGAAAAAATTTCTTATTTTTGATTTTCTAAATAGTAATACTCTTGTTGGTTTGCCCTGCTTGTTTTCAAACAAAATTTGGACTTTTTGTAATTTTTGGAAGTAACTCTAGTAGCCAGATTTTATGGAAAAATCCCACTGACAGCTGATGACAAATCTAATAAGTTAGTAGAACTGAAAATTAAATCTTTGAAAATTTGAACAATTTTTAAACGAAAAAACAGTGTTTAAAAAAGACTTTACAACAAAGAATTTATCTAATTTACTGTTACGAAACTGGAAAAGAGTGCTGCCGAGTTTTTATCAGAAAATTCCCAGAAGTTACCATCTCAAATTCCTGTGCAAAAAACTTGGTAAACAAATTGCTAAAATGGGCTCGGTTTTATACATTACGAAGTCAAAAAAGTTGTTTAATAAGGACGATGCTGCTTCAGTTTTTGCCGTGCATGCCGCAAGTGAAGGTCCAAGAGAAGGCAATACAATCTGGAATAAGTTATCTTACTTTTAAAGGATCTTTAAGAAGAACAAAATGTTACTATTTAAACCGCAATTTAGGCAAACTTTAAAAAATAATGATGGTGACAAACATCATTTTATTTATTGTGTATCTTTTATTTTGTTGTGTTTTATAAGTTTTGATAGTTGAATTATTGTAAATTATCCTTTTACAATTGCTCTGTGGCTGAATGTAAGTTTGAAGAACGGTTATTGTAAAATTTCTGTTTGTTTGTACTTTTTTTTAATGAAGAATTATCTAACATGTACTACTGAGCTATTATCTTGCTAGATCTAAGAACATATACCTGTCTTAATCAGGCACATAATCCAGAAAAATTTTTAAAATGGTCTACTCTTTGCTCTTCTTGACATCGATTGGAATTTTATTTCTAGAGAAAGATTAAAAATTTAATTTTGACTACTAAATTTTTCAGTTCGTTTAAGGACCTCGTGAAGTGCGTGTAAAATCTTGCGAAAAAAATTGTGCACCTTGATGCTCATTTTGGGATTTTCTATGATTCTTTTAGTATGTCGGCTAAGAGTTTTATTTCGCATCGGTAGGGCCTTTATTAGTTTCGGTTGCGTGACTCGAGTTTGTGAAATTTCCTCCTAATTCCGAAGACACTTAAGTGTTAAAAATGGATCGATCCGGCTTTATAATAAAATTTGTGCTGGGATCAAAATGCAAAGAATAAAAATAAATCCGAGTGCGGGCATCGGCCTTAAGCCGAATTCCGGAGCGACGGAGCGTAGTCCAGTATCTGAATCCTCTCTAATCCCTTTCTGCCGTTTAACAAATCCGATCACACTTCCGGTAACTCGCAGCATTGCTTCCGGACGCGCTATCCTCAAACTCAATCAATCGGCTATTACAGGTCTTTGCCTTTCGGTATTAAATAATTTAACCGGAGGAAACTTAACACATTTGCTGTCTGGCGGTACTTTTTTTTAGTTTTTTATCGGATTTATTATCTAACATGAAAACTCTACAACCACCAATTGTAATTTTAATTTATACAAATTACAAAGTCACGCATATATGAAATTGTATATACCAATCTGATACACTCTAAAGTCTTGTTAATTTTATCGTCTACGTTTATGTTTAAAGATTACGGTAATTGCACGTCTGGACGTTATGTGGTTAACACAACAATTTCGAAATACCTACGAATTGCTCTCGCACGGTTAATGTCCTGAGATATTTATTTTATTTGTTTGCGAGGGTTGCACTTACTGCTATTACCAAACACAAGGTATAACCAAGAGGTCAGATATTTGCCTAATGCTTCTAATAAATGGACACAAAACACTTAAACTGAAATTATTTTAAGCCAGAGACAACTCAAGCGAAAAATTAAACTTAAATTTCTCAGAAACTAAATGGCGAACTTGCAAATTAATTATTAATACTAGAGCAGCGAAAAATTACAAGAAAATTTTTGATTAGAAAAACTTTAACTTAGTTTGGAGAAAATCTGTGAAGTATTATAGGACGTCTTAGCTAAATTATTTCTTCTTGTAAAAACGTACATCTAAGAGCTCGGTCTGAAGTTGTGTCCCTGGAGGATGGTGGAGTGAAATGGTGGAGTGAATGGCATTACTTCAGGTAGCGTGACCACAAAACTGAATAACTTTAAATCCGCTCCGATGTTTCTGATTTGACTTTGTGTCAGACCATTTTACTTAAAATTTACCTAAAAGGAAATCAAAATATGTAAAAAGTTGGGTTTGTTAAAGGTAAGCAGTGTATATTTATTATTTTTTTATTTGTTATGTATTTATTGTTTTTGAGTTGAGGATAAGTAAGATATTATATTATTTTAGCGAAAAATAACATGGCGACAAAAGATCTGAGCCTAATATTTGGTCTGGACAACAAAAGATCCAAGCCTGACACGAATTTTGGTTAAAACCTCTATTTTTTTCTTTTATAATTATTATTCTATTTTTCTATCACTCGAATTACATTTTTAGTAAATATAGCAAAAGCTGCTGCTACAATTTCAAAAAACTGGCAAAATTTGTTTTTAATAAATGGATGTTTTGTTATTACATTTCATTATTTGCTGTATTATTTTTTAAAACATTTTTAGAGACACTGAAGTTAGAGGCTGTAGATAGTCTTTGGTGTCAATAATAGGCAAGTTTGGTTAGAGTGGTTTTAGGTGGTTAAAAGTTATTAGAGTAATAAAATAGGTTATCCTGAGAAATGATCTACAGTAAACCGATCTGTCCGCAAATATTAAGGGTTATAACCGGTGTAGAACGTTTTATATAGTATATTAAGTATGGAGAACGGTAAGGAATGCTTTCCGTTCGAAGACAATTGTTTGGAAGAGGAGCGAAGCGACGACTCCAATTATTGTCTGAGAACGGTAATCCCTAACGTTCGACATGCTTATAACGTTTTTTTGCGCGATTGGAGTTTCTAGAATAATAATAATAATAATAATAATAATTTATATCAATACATATGTGATAATCGGGAAGATTGAAACTGAAAACTTTGGGTGGCTGTTCCATGGTTGCTATGGTTTTGTCCCAAACAAGTAAAATTGTCTTTGTGATACAATCATTCCTATATAGTTTCGTTTTGTAGTTCCGTTTTTGAAGCAAATATGAGCGATAGTGATGATCTACCGGTTGATTTAGAAGACGCTTGGCAAGAAGGATGTTCGGCAATAATTCCAGAAAAATCTAAAGTCCGATATGAACAGACATACAAGTTGTTTAAGGAATGGTGTGAAGCAAAGAAGATTTCTGTAAATGTAAAGAGCTTGTTAGCGTATTTTGTGGTGAGAAGTGGACACTTTGAGGCCCCAGGCAGTTTATGGGCGGAGTATTCTAGACTGAAGAGTACAATTTTTCTCCATGATGCTATCGATATTTCTAAGTTTGCTACATTAATTGCTTATCTTAAGAGAAAAAATATTGGATATCGGCCCAAGAAAGCTAAAATTTTTTCCAAAGAAGACATGGAAAAATTCTTGAATGAAGCACCAGACGAACAATTTTTAATTCAAAAGGTATGTTGTAGATGATGAGGTGGTACATGTGAGTTCTAAGGAAACAATATATTTGCAGGTAGCAATGATATTGGAAGTATCGGGCACTTGTAGACGAGAGGAATTGTACAATATTAAAATGAGTGACATAGAAGAACATGAAGAAATGTTTATAGTAAATATTCCAAATACAAAAACGAATATTCAGCGAACGTTCACAGTTATTAATAAAGAAAATGAAGCAGTTCATTATTTGGAAATACTTCGAAAATACATAAGAATTCGACCAAGCAACCCAACGTCAGATCATTTATTTCTGAACTATCGAAATGGCAAATGCACTAGGTAAGTCACAGGAAAAGGCACAATTGGAGGGTGGCCGTCAAAAATTGCAAAGTATTTAAAGTTGCAAGCCCCTGAAGGTTTTACTGGACACTCGTTTTAACGCACATTGGCTACACTTTTGGCGAATAACGGAATTGATGTGTTGGAACTAAAAAGACATGGTGGGTGGCGTTCATCAACGGTGGCCGAGAGTTACGTGGAAGATTCCCTTCAAAACAAAATTGAATTTGCTCATAAAATTTTACACAGGGATGTTGGCGGACTATTACAACAACCTGGGACTTCTACGTCGGAGTTTGTCTATAAACACTAGAAACTCAAATGCGAGTAAACAGGCACAGTAAACTGATAAAAACAACCAATCGCGCAAAAAAGTAATAAAAAAATAATCTAACATTATCTACTAATTTGGGAATTCTCAATTTTATTAAAGTATATTTATGTTATTCTAAACATTCTAGAATATTTTTATGCAACAAAGTATCAATTGCAAAAAAACTAAGAGTATTTTGCTTTGTTTTATGCAATAGTTTAAAACATTCTAGGACATCTATGGAGGGAAAACTAAACAGTTTTATATTTTCTTATAAATTGGGTTTTTTCAAAATTTTTGAAATATATTTACGTTACTCTAAACATTCTAAAACATTTTATTTTTCTTTTTTGCACTATTAAATTTAGACGTTCAAGAACATTCTATAGAGCAAAAACAAAACAATTTACATTTGTTAGTAAATTTAAATTTTACGAGTTTGAGTTTAGAGTTAGAGTTTTTTTGAATTTTTTATAATATATTTAAGCTATTCTAAACATAATAGGATATTATAAACTTTTTTTCTGATCGCACTATCAAATTGACGTTAAACGTTAAACTAAACAATCTAGAATATTTTTATGTCATGAACTATTGATTCAAGCACAGTTTAAACTATTTGCTTTATTTCACGGAATGGTTTCAAACATTCTAGAATATTTTATGTAGCGAACACAAAACATTTTTTATTTTTTTAATAATCTGGGTTTTTTCAAAATTTATATAATGTATTTACATTATTCTAAACACTCCAGAATTTTCTAGAATATTTTTCTATTTTTCAATATAGAATTTACGTTATTTTAAACACTCTGGAATATTTTTACTTATCAAGCTATCAATTGCAGATCAATTCAGACTGTTTTTCTTTTTTATACATAATAGTTTAAAACATTCTAGAACATTTTGTTGTGCAACAACAAAGCAATACAATATTTTTTAATAATTTGGTAATTTGGGAATATTACTAAGTATATATACGTTACCAAAAATATTCTAGAATATTTTTATGTAACAAATTATTATTTCCAGAATAATTTAGATTATTTTGATTTATTTCAGATAATGATTTTAGATATTCTAGGACATTCTATAGAGCAAAAACAAAACAAATTTCATTTGTTAGAAAATTATTTTTTTTTAAAATTTTTTATAATATTTGCTTTATTTTGGTTTGGCAGAATCTTCTGCCATTTTTTTGTTTTGGCAGGTCAATAATTTTAAATTCAGGAAAAATAGAAGTAAATTAGCAAATTTTAGCTATTGCTTAATATTTTCTTCAAATAACTTTCTATTTTTTGAGCAATAAGTCGCTATTAGTACATTATACACCAAGGTAGAGAAAACACTTTTTATAGCCGAGAGGGTTTAGTGCCCAAGATGCGTTGCGAAGTACATACTTAAATGTATGAAGCTGTAAAAAATTACAATATTTCTTTTAATGCAATCAACGGATTTGATCACTGTTGGTTGAAGCATTACTACCTTTTACCATTTTCTTGGATAAAAAATATTTCATTATTAAAACATCAACATCAAGATTATGATCTGTCTAACACACACTTGACATTTGAGAAGATATTTTGCGCAAGCGCACTATTTTGTTTTGGCAGATTAGAGATGAGGTGCGGTGTTAAACAAACTTGTCTTGAGATCACAAATATCAAATAAACTGTTTATTAGGTATTTCTAGTGCACCTAATTTCGGACATTATTTTTTCGGTGAACACATATCTATCGTTTATATAAATTGTTAAATGTCGGTATCCACTCAACTCTAGCACTTTATCTCCCTTGGTTTATAATCATTATTGACTACTAGGAGAGAAAAACAACTTCACACCTTCTCGACAAACTAAATAATGATGTGTTCTGAGACTAGTAGTAAAAAAAATATTAAATTACTTCTGCCTGTAAACAGCTGTTTGATCAACAATAACTGACATTTGTTAGTATCTCAAGTGTCAATATTTTTATTTAATCTGGTTTCAAATATCGTCTAAAACGCGTAAAATTAGAATAAATTTCTCAAATTTATCTTGGTAAAAAATAATTAATTTTGGTTTTAATACTCGATAAGCCAATATCCTTACGCTTCACATTTTCCAGACCGAGATTTTATAATATATTTCTTTTTTTTTTCTAACTGCTGTAATCTAAAAATTATTAACAGGAGAGTGCACCCCCAGGGAGGTGTAGACGAAATAAAAAAGATGTGCAGCTTTTGTAGAATCTTAACGCCTTATTTTATAATACATCTTGTCTTTTTCTTGAAGTGGTTGTTCTCTAATTAATTTTAAGAAAAACAGCAAGCCTCGACTGGGATTTAATTGTTTAAAAATGATGAGTTTAAGCCGTCTCTGGTTTATGATTTTCCTTTCATGCGTAAAATGATGAAAAAGCGTTGATTTTTTGTACGTGAAAATTAATTTCCTGCCTTTAAAAATTGACACTTTATTGGCTTCCAAATATTCAAGCAACTTTTAGCCTTTTAATAACCCAAAAAGAGTCATTAATCCTACACACGTGAATGAATGTATTATTTAGATTTTCATTTTATCGCTGATGCGAATCCAGATAAATCAATAATTTATGCATGAGATTAATTTTCGGAAGCACATAGTTGAATCAATCAAGGAGAAAGCGCAAAACGAATTTTCACACATTGATTAAAATATGAGATTGCGAAGAGCAACAAAATCCACATGTCAACTTCATTTGAGCCAACCTCCATCATCGAGGCGAAAAGTTAGGTGCAGATTTCTAGACTCAGACTACATTTCTGTCTTATTTTATTTCGCATCACGAATTTAAAGAAAAGATCAAGACTAAATTTGCCTGCAGTTCTGTGATAGGAAAACTTAAATAAAAATTGCTCCAAGTAAAATTGACAAATCTGGTCTAGACGAGAAGTAGAAGTAATTTATACTCAGTGACATTAGACGTGTTACAACCAGACGGAATAATTTTTTGAAGTAATTTTTAGACAACAGAATGAGATATTTTATGAGGAAAATAGAGGAACGTGAAGCAGACCAACAAGTCAAGCAAGATGTTTAACAAAGACAGGAGATTTAGACAACTAGCTTTTTAAGACCGTTTTGCTACTACGCGACAAGTCGGTGATCAATGGTTTGAAGGAAAAGGTCGATTTATTAGTATGCAAACGTTATATTGGCAATTTGAGCTTTTGGACTCTTTTCTTACCGTCCACAATTAGTGCCTCTTTTAACTGCGGAACACTGTCGTTCTGTTGTCAGCGTTTGGAGTGGCGCAGAGAACGGATGGTTTAAACATGGCATAATGTGATATTTAGTGAGGAACCGCAATCTTGCAAATCTCATCATTTTATTCTTGTTGTAAATCTGCCAGATTGCTAAAAATCACGTCTAAAAATTATTTCTTTTGGGTGTAACACTTCTAATGTCACTGAGTGTACGCTATCTGACGATATTGACACCAAATTAATACTGGTCATCTCTGTAGTTGATAAACGGGTTTAAAATGGGCCTGAGTTTATGAATATTGCCTATTTTAATCACGTCTATGTAATTTATCGAGGAAAATATGCAAGCGACATTATTGGTCATGTATGTTAACTGGTCTGATTTATTAGTTTAGTGAGTAAACATGACTTAGAGACATGATTTATCAGTTGGGGTTTATAAATCAAAATAATGAAAAGGACAAGTTAAATTTTCGCCGATTTCGTTTCACTAAGCTTCCTCTCAACAAAGTAGAAGTTAGCATCACCAAGGGAGCTGTGTTATTCTGCCCACTACTGATTGGATAACAAGTAATCCGAGTTAATTGAAAGTGGATTGGATTGATCATTCCTAAGCTCACCTTCGACCTTACGTACTTTGTCCTAGAAATTACTACTCGTTCTGAATTAATACTTTTTATAATAAAAAAATTACTTGTTTTTGTTTACTTTTCATCACACGCAAACACCACTTAATAAAACTAGAACTACAACAATGTAATTTTAATCAAATTTTGTTGCTAGTTTTATTTTACCCTCACATAAATTAAATCTTCCCTCTCGTCGTAAATTAACTCAAGATCCCCCAATTCCAAAATACTTTCTTCCCTACTTGTAAAGACTAATGCTTATTACAGACGGAAAAAATAGCTGGAATGTCGCTTGGGAATTTATCTATGCACTTTTAAGGACAGGTTTTACGGAAAAATTTTAACGAAAGCTGCTAAATCAAGCACAAACACCACTTAGAAAGACGATACTTTAGACATTATGTTATCTCCGATTTTCTCTTAATTTTTATATCTAATAATTTATATAACGTGAGTTTGTTGAAAGTCCTAACTTTTCTCAAAATATAGTTATTACACCGACTTCAGGATGTGCCATTAAAAATTTGCTTATAACATTGAGAACTTTCAACGAAGAAATTACAAAAAATTTTCTTGTTAATAGAGTTACTAAAGATCTATAGACGGTAGAACTATCTGTAATTTCCTCAATAATCTGAGACACCCTGTATAAACTAAATTTTAAAAATAGATATTTTGAAATGGTCATCAAGAAGACAATTTTAAGTTTGTTAAGGTTAGATGTAAAAAAAATTTGGTGTTAAGCTTTTAAATATTTGGGATTCTGTGAGACCGCTATTGTCAGTGTGACCAACCCCAATCATGCGGATGCCATATATCTCTATCATATAATAAGCAGAGTAACGTATGGTGTAACGGCCGGGTGCTGGGGGATAAAGGCCTGTAATCTCGGCGCGGAGGGAGTGAGATAGTGGGGGTGGAGTTGTTGTAATCATCCCTAGCTGCCAACTGGCCCGGCACTAAAAAGTTGAATGACTTTGTAACCCCGGATTACTTGCGCTTTGCACGCACCCATCGCTTCTTAAACTATCTCTCCTACAACATATCCCCCTCGAAAAAATCAATCCGAAAAGTGCGGAAAAGAACTGCTTAGACAAAGTCTCGGCTATATTGGAGAACTTGGCGTATTACAGTAGGCAGTTGCAATTACAGAGCTTCGGAAAGTATAAATCCCAAAGAAAATTTAAATTTACTGTGTGTTCATTTCAATCCCGAACTTTCAGGCTTAAAAGTTTTTTTACAAAAAAATAAATCATCGGAATTTTTTGCGAAAACAAAACAGAATAGGCGAAAATAAGTCAATGTCTGTAAATCGATTTCTAAACGTCAACAAAACTCACCGACAACGGCAATAAAAACAAGAATTTTATTTTACCCCAACAACACGCCTGTCTATTATAAATAAAACACTTTTTGCTAATGTTAACATTTTGTTTTATTCCATTTTGAAGGCACTCTAAAACGTCAATATTTGAGGATTAAAAACAAATTTCGTTTTAGCTCAAGTTTTTCACTATATCGTCAAGCAGTGTACAAAAAATACTTGCATTTAGATTCCTCATTTATAATAAAGAAAACGTTGCTATTAAGGGGATTATCCCAAGGATTAAACCCCAGCTTAATAGTTGCAACGTCCACAATATTTAGTCTGAGTCAGATTTATTAAGAAGTTTTGCACTGGTGCAATGTCCATTGAACATGTTATCTCAAATTGCTAGGTGTTTTAATATCTTGTCTGTTCACTTAAGCGTGCACCAACTGTAACGACAAACAAGGGAACAGGTTTTAGCGAGAGATAACTCGATCGCACTTTCAGAGATTAAACCCACTTGGATTAATTCCTGTTTCAAATTCAAGAAACTGAATAATATCCTAAACCGGAGATGTTGCTGACTACACTAAGCGTTTATCGCTGAATGTAAGCCAGAAATTTTTTAAGACATTTCTCTGCCGCCAACAGTAGGATAAACGACTGTTGTCGACGCTACGACGAATCAATATCCGTAATATGAGAAATTAAACAAAGTAGTGAGTATTTTTTAGATTTCTTTATTATCCGCTTTACAAAATAAATGAATAAATATGTAGATGGTGCAAATGTAAATTAAATATACCTACCTACAGAATTTTCCAAAATTTGTAGACTAACAAAAAGGTAAGCGTACTGGCAGAAGTAACAAATTTATTTATTATGTATGTAGCACCTATTTAGGGCTCAACACCAATTTCAACAAAAAAACATTATCAGAAACTGATAAGGATTTAAAGTAAGGTAGAGACTTTTGGTGGAGGACATTCGGGATATAGAAGGAATTATACCCATTGGCTTTAAGATCCAAGAGACAAAAAAAGTGAGAAAAAGAAACACATGAGCTGTCTATCACGGAGTAGCAAACTTGAAGGGAAAATACTGGCTTATACCTAATATAGGACCGTAAATAGAGAGGAAGAGGAATTCTGGACAAGTAAATTTTGATCTCAAGATCTAAGAAACAAGAAAAGTGAAAAATAGAAGCGCATGAGATGTTTATCACGGAATGGCAAAATTGATTGGACGCGAGTACTAAGGAAAGATAGACCCAGTGGCTTATGCTTAATATAAGACAGTGGAAAAAGAGGAAAAAAAACTCTGGACAGGTAAATTTTGATTTCAATCTTTAAGAGACAAGAAAAGTGAGAAATAGAAGCAAATGAGCTGTTTATCACGGAATGGCAAACTCGATGAAATGCAAGTACCAAGGGAAGATGGACTTACCGGCTTATGCCCAATATAAACAATGGATAGAGAAGAAAAAGAACTCTGGAAAAGTGAATTTGGATCTTAAGGTCAAAGAGACAAAAAAAGTGAGAAATAGAAACGGATGAGCTGTCTATCACAGAGTGGCAAACTTGATTGGATTCAAGTGTTAAGAGAAAATAGACCTACGGGCTTATACCTAGTATAAGACAGTAAATAGAGAGAAAAAAAACTGAAGGTAAGCAAATTTTGAACTTAAAATCTTAGAGACAAGAAAGGTGAGAAATAAAAGTCTCTGAACTGTTTATCATAGAGTTGCAAACCCGATTAGATCTAAGTAACTGGCAAATAAAGCCCCACCGGTTTAGGCCTAATACAAGACAGTAGATAAAAAGAAAAAACAACTCCAAATAAGTAAATTTTGATCTCAAGGTCAAAGAAACATGAAAAGTAAGAAATAAAAATCTATAAGATGTCTATCATGGAGTGGCATACTCGATTAGATGCAAATACCAAGAAAAGATAGACTCATTGGTTTATGTTCAATATAAGACAGTGAGTAAAGAAGAAAAAGAACTCTGGATGGGTAAATTTTGATTTCAAGCTCTAAAAGATAAGAAAGGTGAGAAAAAGAAGCACATAAGCTGTTTATCACGGAGTAGCAAACTCGATTTGACAAAAGTACCAAGGAAAAATTGACCTATCGGTTTATATCCAATAAAAAACAGAAGAGAGAAAGGAAAAAAACTTTGAACGGATAAATTTTGATCTCAGGATCTAAGAGACAAGAAAAGTGAGCAATAAAAGCGCATGAGCTGTTTATCACAGTGGTAAATGATGGAACGCAAGTGCTAAGGAAAGATAGAGTCACGGGTTTATACCTAATATAAGACAAGGGATAGAGAAGAAAAAGTACTGTAGACAAGTAAAATGCATTGAGCAGATTACTACAGAAGCTTGTACTGCAGCAAGGCGGAAACAGCAGAGCATGCATTCTTCAAGTGCCAAAGATAAGAAAGTATCTGGCATAGACTGGAACTACTCGTAGAGGATAGGGTTAAACTAGACATTTTAGAAATTATGCTGAAAAGCAATAAGAACTGGAGAATAGTGCAAAGCAGTACTAAGGTGTTCCAAAAAATCAAAGAAGAGGACGAAAAAAGAAGACATGTAGACAACATAAACAGCTCTGAAGATCCACAGTCGATAGTGAGTGCAGAAAGGCACTAGAGGTGCTTAGTTTTAGTAACAGCTCGCTTAGAGGGTAGGCAGTACGCATCTGAGAGCGCTAGGATAGCACAAAGATCCTAGAGGACAGTCGTCTTGTCCAGATGCTAATTCTAACGGCGAGTCTGGGCCGGCAAATAAAAGAAAACAGGAAAGCTAATTTATCCTTAAGGACGAGTCTCAGGCGTTGTAAGAGAGGGCGTTATATATAAGTTACCTTAATAATAGTTTACAAGTTATCTCTAGTAATTTAAGTTTTAAAAATGCTTAAAAATAAAAAGAACTTAAAGACTCGTTTTTATTTTGAAGCATTCTTAGGATTTAAGCTATTAAATATAAAAATATTTCTTCTTGAACTTTGAAAAACTGATTGGTTGTCATTTTGTCAACAATGGCGAGTTACCTTGTCTAGTTTCTACAAAATTTAGTTCTAGACAACTTTTTTTGTAGCTTTAACCGTTTGCGCAGTGTTTTAAAATAAGCCTTGTGCTGCAAAAATTTAAACTTTTGTTATTTTGGACTGCAACAAAATGTTTGGATAAAAAATCGAATTTGGTTTAAGATAATACTACATGTTACAACGCCAACAAAGAAAATTTGAGGACAAATCACCCATTTGTCTATAGTCGGATTTAATATTATTTATGCCTGCTGTTGCCATCAGAAGTCACATTTTAAAACAGCTATAATAATTATTCCAACCAACAAAAATCCAATTTAATGAAATATCTGTTAGCGGCAAACGATTTGCGGTTCTTCAATTCAAATGTCACAAATCAAACTAAATTATATTTAACTGAACAAATGTTATTAATATTTTACAACATCTCGAATATATTTCATTCTATTGTTATCAAACAAAGTCCCGAAATATTTATAGACTTGTCAGTGGTCAAACATAAATCGTTACATTTATTTCAAATCATGACAAATTATTATATTTAGTTTTTTTTTCAACCGTAATCACATAAATTTAATTTTATATTTTCTTCGTTGTGATTAATGCTCTTTTGGTTGTGTCTCTGGCATTCATCAATTTGAAATGTTTGTATTCTCTTCATGCCAATAACAATAAAGTAAAAAGATAGGAGATTCATTTATCAAAACTCAATATAATTAAAAAAGTTATTAGAGGTAGTGTGAAGTGGGGAATGTAATAAATCAACTTTTTAAGTGTAGTGTAGGTAAATAAGTAGTTGAATGTATCAGATTAATCAATAAAATCTACTTTTGTGCAATTACCCTTGAGCCTAGATAAAATCTGATTCGTTTATCAAGAAAAGGTATTATATATGCATAATCAATATTCAAACCATTATTCCATTTATATTTGATATTCTTGGTTATAACATCAAGTTAGTAAAGAACAAAAATGTTAAAACACCAAAAAACAAAATTATTTACTCTACAACGTGTTATTAAAAACATTTATTAATTTACGACACAAGTAATCCGGTTCTAAATGAGAATTTGTGATTTCAAATGTAGTCACTAGGGAGACATATCAAGTTTTAGGGTGGCCAAAATGACTCTCATACTATTTCACTGTGATATTTTTTCATTAAAAATCATAATGGAATTACGTAATAAAATCTTGGAATATTGTTAATTGGGTTTAGGTTTACAAAAATCAATAATAATTTTTCCGGTAGCTACGCTTAATTAAAGCACAAAAACTATGCATAATTAAACGCATTCGGTTTGACGATTTAAACAAAACTTTGTGAAAACATTAAGCAAATCAAATTACAAGAAATCTTGTATTTCTCGCCACCATGCAACACCAACTTTATTCAATTTGAAGAAAGTTTGTGCGAGGAGAAATAATTGCTACTCTTTTCAGCGTTTTACAATAAAAAGATTTAGGTGGGGAAGGAAAACGTTTCTATTTTGTCTGATTCACAATACTGCTCGCCACAAATTAACTAAGGCGAAACTGGTCTAGTTTATGAATGAACAACTTCAGAATATAAAATTTAGAAAAATTTATTTTTTCTTAAAAAGTGATTTGTTCCTAACCCGGCGCATCCACCATTTTTAAATCTCTAGTTGTTTTGGGTAATTTACTAATTTGAGTTTTTGGAAGTCTAATTTATGAACTTGGGAGTTAATAATAAACAACTTTAAAACATAAATTTAAGGAAAATTTGCTTTTACTTATAAAAATATTTAGAACTAACCCGGCGCATCCACCAATTTTAAATTTTTGAAATCTTGGTTAATTTACTTATATCGAAGAGGATTTTTTGCATTAAATAAACGAAAAAACAAAGATCTTTTAATAATGGATATTTTTCTGGTAGTTTCTAAATTTTGTGTAAACTAGAATTAGATTTCTCAAGAACAGTTAAAAAAATAAAAAGTAAAAAGCGATTAAAACTGAAGGAAATATTCACACAGAAACGCGTTTACTGTAAAAGTACAATTTAAAGGCGTTTTATTTTTTTTACTTTATAGGAATTTTATCTACCGGCTGATCAATAAAAGTAAAGCAAACAAAATATATAAAAGTATTATTATAATGAACAAAAACATGCAACACGATATATTTCCTTGTATAAAATACTACCACAATAAAACCCACAATTCACTTTTTCTGATTTTTAAACACCTATTCTACACCAAAACTATTAATTTAAAAAAAGACTAATAAATAAACAACATGGAAAATAGTTATCAATATTTTTAATCTATTGTTTTAACAACCACATCAAACACAAACGAATCATAATGATTTTATCTGTTTTATAGTCACATATGTTGCATGAGCCAACCGCTGGTTTTAGAAATAAAAAATATATATAATTTTTTAATTAATTATGCTTGCTGCATTTTGAATGCTAATGAAATTTTAATTAAACAAAATGAAATACTGAACGTCGTTTTCTAATTGATAAGCACTCGATTATACTAGGTTTTTGCAGTGATAGTATAATAATGTTTGTCTGTCTTATACTTTATTTATGTAATTTAAGTAGATTCAGTTCTTTTATTTATTAATATTGTTTTTAAAAATCTTCTCTATAAATTTTGGAGTGAAAAATAAACAACTTTATAAGAACAGATTTAAGAAGAATCTATTTATACTTAGAAAAATATTTGACTGTAACCCGGCGCATCCACCATTTTAAATCTCAAAATATTTTTGTGTAACTTACTGGTCAAAGTTTTTGGAAATCCAGATTATAAGTTCTTTGAAGTTAGTAGTAAACAACTTTGTAATACAAATTTAAAAAGATTTTATTGTTATTTAAGAAAATATTTGGCTGAAACTCGGCGCATTTATCAATTTAAGATTTGAGCTGTTTTTGGGCAGTTCACTAATTTAAGTTTTTGAAAGTCTAGTTTAGGGAATTTTGAGTTCTACTAAACAACTTTGTAATATTATATTAAAAAGAATTTATTTATACATAAAAAAGTAATTGGTTGTAAACCCGGCGCATCCACCATTTTTAAATTTCTAGATGTTATTGTGTGATTTACTAATTTAACTTTTCGGAAATCTAGTTCATGAACTTTTGAATTATTAATAAACAACTTTACAATATAAATTTATGCAGAATCAATTTTACTTATAAACAATGTTTTGTTCTAACCCGGCACATCTATCATTTTTAAATTTGTAAATGTTTTTCGGTAATTTACAAATTTAAGTTTTTGAAAGTCTACGTTAGGTTAAACTTTAGAGTTAGTACTAAACAACTTTAAAATATAATTTCAAGAAGTTTTATTTTTACCTAGAAGAAATATTGGGGTTTAACCCGGCGCATTCGCCAGTTTTAATCTTAAAACATTTTTAGGAAATTGACTAATTGAAGGTTTTGAAAGGCTAGTTTGTGAATTTAAGAGTGGGAAATAAACAGAATAACAATACAAATAAAAAAAAAATATTTACTTGAAAAATAATTTTAGTGTAACCCGGCGCATCCACCATTTTTATCTCTCAAAATGTTTTTAGATAACTAACTGCTTTGAGTTTTTGAAAGTTTAGTTTATGAAATTTTGAGTTAGTAATAAACAACTTTATAAAATAAATTTAAAAGAAAATTGTGTTTACTTAAAAAAATAAAATTGGTTGCTACCCGGCGCATCCAACATTTTTCATTTACAGATGTTTTTGTGTAATTTACCAATTTAAATTTTTGGAAATTTTGTTTATAAATTTTGGAGGTAGGAATAAACAATTTTATGGTATAAAAATTTATTTTTATTTTTCAAAAAAAAAGGTTTGGATGTCTTTTCCTAATTGATAAGAACCTGATCTTTCTCGGATAATACTAGGTATTATCTTTGCAGTTATAGCTTAATGTAACAGTTAATGATTTGTGTTATCAGAGGTTTATATAGGTTTCTTAAAGTCATTATTTTCATATACTTAATTCTGATTTTATTTTTTTTGCTGCTATTGCATCTATCTTTTCTTAATTTTTATTTGCTTTCTGTAACTTTTTATAGGTTTATTAATAATTTTTAATAATATATAATTACAGAAACGTTACTAATCATAAAAAATATATTAGAAGTTTAAAATTTGGATAAGCTAATGTTAATTTAAAAAAACGTTATAAGAATTAGAAAATATAGAAAAACGATGGAGAAATAAACTTTTATAACAAAATCTACTATATTTTTTATTTCTAAAAGTTAAGACTTTAATAATGTTTATAAATATTTTAAAATTAATTCTAATCAATTTGTTATTTTTGATATAAAATTACACTTTACTTGCTGTTGCCTGCAGAATAATAACATCCAATTCAATTCACAGAAAAATCGAATTTTTATTAAAAATGAAGAAGAAATTACATAGAAAATAATAAATTTTAATTCACTTGCTGCCAGTGTTGGTGAAATAATTTTTTTTTCATTTTTTCAGTGTGAATAAATCTTCATTTGGCCCCATAAAAATAGCTTTTTATTGCATGTCAGAATTTAAGTTTCAGTGTAATTTTATGCGAACATTTTCATTGAAGTTGGTACAAGCTCGCTCGTCTGACTCCGTCTTAAAGATTGAGGATGAAATTAGCCGGGATTATGGAAAAGCGAGTTGCAGTGAAGTTTTTACGGCTGCAATCCTTGGGGGAACCGCTGTAAAAACTCACATTTCAAGTGTCAATATCCGTCAAAATTTGCAATTTCCCGACTAAAAATTTTTATTGAAATCACCCGGACTCTATTATAATACTTATTGGATTTGCTCACAATAACCTGAATAATTTATTTTAATATATTTCTCGCTCAGATAATACCCTTCAAGCGCCGAGCCGTCCCCGAAGGATTGATGATAAGTGAATAGGTGATCGTCGAGTTAAAGTAGTTGGGAATTCCGTCTTGAGTCGCCATCTAGACGTGCCGGAGCCACATTTGACTTGGAGGTGGTTGGCATGCAGGGCACGTCGGCCGTCACGCCGGGTCAACGTTGAAAGAGGCTCAAGGATGCCTCAATTTGTACGCAGTGCAATTCGCCCCACTCTTCCTGTTCACCTTAAATGTAATATTTCCGAGGATCTCCTGGCAAATTGAATATTATATGTCTTGATATTCTGACACGACTGGAAATTTAACGATCTTCGATTACCACCGATACTGCACCTGCCACTTCATCTCTACATTTTTAAACGACAAATAACCCCAATCGATCATAAACGAACCAAATCCAGCCTATCAAATCACGAACTCCTACATTATTAAACTATCATTGCAAATGTCACGTTTTATCCAAACAGGATTGGTCCTTATCAATTTTAATCTATCTGTTCTCACTTAAATTTTAATAAATTCTAGTTTTTTTTTAAGCTTAATATTGGCCGATGTAAATTCAAATCCTACTAAAACCATGACTGTTCTGTAAATCTCTAAAAAGTGGCTTAGTCTAGAAAAGACCACCGAGGACCACACACATGGTAGACACAGTAAAGTAAGCTCAGTAAACTCAGTGGCTATGCCACAGCGTCATTTAAGACTCGTTTTAAAAAGTAAATTTAATAATAATTAAACTAAAAACAGTCTTGAAAAAAATGATAGGTTTATTGTCTAAAGAAGTCTAAAATTTTAGTGTGGAACTTCGGACAAAAGTATCTGATAATAGATACCTTTCACTTCATTTCTCTATTTTTTTGAAACAACATAACAACACTAATTGATTACAAATGAGATAAATTTCTGCTAAAAACAGAGATTCAACAGTAGCAAAAAAAAACAAAAAAAAAGTACAAAAAATAATGATTTTTGAAAATTTATAAACATCTAATGACACAGGAAAGCAAAGCAAAATAGCAAAAGAAGAATAGTTTTTAAGACCTGCAGGAAAACGCAAATTTTATTAAATATAACACAAAATGGATAAAAGTGGTTGGTGCACTAAAAAGGGTTAGACGTATGAGAAATTACAGAAAGAAAACGGAAGTGCAGAAAACGTAGATGCAGCAGCAGCAAAAAAAGAGGAAAAAGAGAATGAAGTACGAGAATAGAAGAATTTTGCAAAACTTACAAATCTTTGATGATACAAGAAGGAAAAGAAAAAGGACAAAAGAAGAATGGCTTTTCAAGTAGGGAAACACATATAAGGAGTTAGAGGAAAAATACGAAAATTAAGGAAACATAGATGCAATAGCTGCAGAAAAAGAGGAAAAACAAGAAATGTATAAGAAAGTAATTACTTTGAAAATACTATAAACTTCTGATGACACAAGAAAGAATGGAAAAAAGCAGAAGAAGGTTTTTAAGACAAGTGAAAAACAATTGTACCAAAAAAGGTAAGACATAAAAGAGGTTACGGAAAGCAAAAATTTAATAGCAGCAGAAAAAAGCAAACATAGCAAAAGGTACAAGAAAATAATGAGTTTGAGAAACCTGTAAACCTCTGATGACAGTAGACGGAAAAGAAAAGAGGACAGAATAATAAGTTTGTTTTTAAGCCAAGTATAAAAACATTTGTGGTTTTACTTGCATGAAAGAAAAATAAGACAAATAACGAGTTCCAGAAAGAAAACCAGAAATAATGGAAACATAGATGCAATAGCAGCAAAAAAGAGCAAAAATAGAATGAAGTGCAAGAAAAAAATGATTTTGAAAAAACCACAAATTTTTGACAATACAAAAATGAAAAGAAAACAAACAAAAAAAACTTGGTTTTAAGACAAGTAAGAAAACCTCAAGTGAATCAAAAAAAAGGTAAGATATATAAAAAGTTAGAGAAAAAAAACTGGAAATTTAGGAAACATAGATGCAAAAGCTGCAGAAAAAGAGGTAAAACAAGAAAAAATACGATAAAATAATGACTTTAATAAAATACAAAATTTTGAAGTGACAAGAAGAAAAAAAAAAAGGCAGAAGGAGAATAGGGTTTTAAAGTCAAGTGAAAAACTCCTAAGTGTACTAAAAAGGTAAGACATATAAGAAGTTACAGAAAGCCATACCAATTGCAGCAAAAAAAATTGAAAAACAGAAAAAAGTACATGAAAACAAAGACTTTGTGAAACCTCTGCATAATATCGTAAAGACAGATAATGAGAGATGAATGGTTCCAAAATACACTGCTCCAATAAATTAACGCACCACTTGAATTTTTTTGAAAATTGAAGCATGTATTCGACCAATTGGTACAAAATTAAGGAAACAAAAACATTTGTTTAAAGTAAATTAATATCTAATGTGTCCAAATATAGAAAAACAAACCGAAAACAAAATTTTATTAAAGTTACGCCGTTATAAAAGTTACAGAAAACATCTTAATATCGCGTATTTCCACCTCTACTTTGAATAATCGCTGCACATCTTCGTTCCATACTCAAAATTAACGAACTTATGTCTTCTTAATTTAAGTTATTCCAAATTTCATTTAGTTGAGGACCTACCTCTTGAAGATGGACGGGAGGATGTAGAAGATTATTTAAACGTTTCCTGAGAATGTCCCAAACATGCTCAAGAGGATTCAGGTCAGGGCTTCGAGCTGGCCAATCCAAAACATTGATTTCTGTCTCATTCAAGTAATCTTTAATAATTCGGGCAGTGTGGGGTTTTGCGTTATCTTGCATTAACAAAAAATTTGGACCAATATAAGCGGCATATGGTACGACATGCTCTTCAAGAATGTCTGTTATGTAACGGTCCGCATTTATAGAGCCATTATTTACAACAACTAACTCCGTGCGAGCTTGTAAGGAAATTCCACCCCAAACCATTACTGAGCCTCCACCAAACAATGTGGTATTCTGAATGTTACTGTGCGTACCGCTCATTTGGTCTACGATACACACGAACACGTCTATCGCAATTGTAAAGACAAAATTTTGACTCATCCGTAAAAAGAACAGACTTCCAATCCTCTCTTTGCCAATTTATGTGCTCTCTAGCAAATTCTAATCGGACTCTGCGGTGTTCTGTAGTCAATGCAGGACCACGAGCAGGAATATGGGGTGTTAAATTATCCTCCTTAAGTCTTTTTCTAACAGTTTCGGTACTAATTTGAATCCCTTCTACGTCACGGAACTTAGTTTGTAGCTTCGTGTCGGTTACAAAGCGTTCTCTTGGCGCAGATATTCTTAAAAATCTATCCTGGATAGGAGTGGTTTTCCTTTTTCTTCCTTGCCCAGGTCTTCTGAGGTGACTTCCTGTCTCTCTGTACCTTTGTATCATACGCGAAACTGACGTATGAGATACACCAAACCTTTCACCAATTCTTCTGTAGCTCCATCCTTCCTCCAACAAAACCACAGCTTGGGCGCATTCTTCTCGAGTCAAATTCCTCATAATGTTTTTATTATTGTTTCAAATGATAAAAACTATCGACAGAACGGCAAATTCAAATAACAATAAAACAAAATTACAAATTAACACAATTTAAAAATGAAAATAATTTTAAAATCTCTGCTTAAAAAACTATTAAACTCAAATTTCTGACTTTAATGTCAAAACTTTTATGACAATGGGTAACTAGATTATAGCTTGATTCAACCTTCTCAACCAAAGTTGTCAAATGTACATAGTTCTAATTTTTTTACTTTATTTTCAAGTGGTGCGTTAATTTCTTGGAGCAGTATAGTTAAAGAAGAAGTGATTATTTAAGCGCTAAAACTTCTGAAAAAAATATAGAGACAAAAGGAGTTGTACTGGAAAAAACAAACGATCCTGATAATAATATCCAAGACGCAGTATAAAAGACTTTGCACAAGGTAAAAGAAATTTAAACACAAATAAGAATTATTAATTAGAAAAAGACCTAAAAGTTAATTATTATAAGACGTATAAGGAAAAAATGTGTAGATGAAACAACAGATACTTTTTAGATAAAAAAGATTTAATATTAACGATTAAATATACCTCTTTACTAAGTTGCACTTTTTAGTAGCTAGGAGGAGTCAAATTTGGAAAGTAAAATTCTTTCTTTTAAAGCAAATGCTTCGTGAATGATTTTAAAGATTTTGGTTAACGAATTTTTTTTAAAATTGCCAATGTAACGAGATACTACCTCAAATAGCAATCAATAAAGATTTTATTAATTTAGAGTAAGACGGGAGTATTTGCTTTATTTAGGGTAACTTGAAGGAATGAAGAGGGAGAGGCGATTACCAGTTTACACTCTCTAAAATAGACGAATGGCTATTAACATTTGGCTTAGATACACCCTAGAGGAATCTAACATTTCGGATCGCAATAGTACACAAAAATCTTTCTCCCTTGGCATTTAATTTTTTTTAAATATTTAGATACATGAAATAAAATTGTTTAATTAAATTTCCGTCTGGATTATATTTCATTGTCTGATACTAGGTAAATATTTCTCATAAATTTCTCGCTTTCAACAAGCGCCAACACACTTGTTTATTCAAACAGATATTTTTTTTAATTTGAAACATGAATCAATTTCTTGTTTGTTGTATTTCTTACTCACAACATACCCAGTTTATGTTAAAATAAATGAAATACCACAAAATAGCGCAGACAAAGAGAAAATTAAATTAATTGCTAGTAGTAGAAAAGCATGGTCGATTCCAGTGGCTAAAACATCGTCAGCATTTTGTGCAAATTTACTAAACTCGCATCAAATGTTTTAGATTGGAATTCTATGCAAGTGGGTGTGTTTCAGCCTAAACAAAAGCTTTTGATCCAGACTGAATCATTAAATTTTAATGTAGCAGTCAACAAATTCTGATTTGCGGTTATTTCCCCAATAATTTTTTTAAAACGAACTGTTTGCATTACTCTCGAAATTTCGGCACTCACGGCTAATTACTAGATAGCCAGTAAAAAGCTGTCATTTTGCCATTAATGAAAAAGCTAGGCTTACTACATGCATAATTTACCGGCACCATTTGATGTCCGGCTGATTTTTTTAAGAGCTGCTGTATATTTGAATAAGTCTGGAAGTTTTGTTTCAACAAGTTGAGATGTACTCAGTTAAATGAACTTTTAGAAAAATCGCGTATACATCACAGAAAGGAGGAAGTCTTTGAACGACAACTAGTTTAAGTGGAAGCTCTGAGCTTTTGTGGCAGATATCGCCAAGAAAGTAAATGAAACCAAATCAAATCTCCTTTGTGAAGACGTCATGTCTCTTGCTTTACATTTATTTTGACTTTATTTAATCTTTATCTTTATTCACACTCGAATGCGCAATTCCCGCCCCAAACGCGATCTATTTCCTAAAATAAAAACACCACGAAAAGACTAATTCGGATTTTTAAGTAAATAAATTTACTAAATAAGAATGTGATTGTTATTAAACGCTTCAGACATAGATAAAAAATAAACTCGGTAAAATTAGAAGAAATGCTACTAAAAAAAAATTAGACACGCATTTAGGGAATAAATTTAAGTGAAGAATAAAAAGAAAACAATAGAATGGTACGATGAAGACTGTAAACTTTGAGAACAGAAGAAAGACACAGCAAAAAAAAAGAAGCTAGAAAAAAATACGCGGAATAGCTAGAAAAAATATAAAAAACAAAAAGGAGAATACAAAAAAAATTGCAGAAAGAAGAAACGAGAGCACAGTTTAAAAAAAATAAAAGATATAGAAGAGAATTACAAAAATAAGGAAATAAGAAACTTCTATTAAGGATGCAAGAGAATTAAACAAGGATTTTAACCTAAAACCATATTTTGTTGAAGTAAACATGGTCAATTAGTGGCGAGCAAAGAAGAAGTAACAGAAAGATAAGCCGAATATTTTGAAGAAGTCTTAACAAATCGTCGACTAAAAGATGAACTGTTGAAAAGAAGGAGAATATCAGAAACGAACAAGAAGAAAAAGAAGAACTTTTTACGTATGATGAAGTTAATAATATTATAGAAAAACTGAAAACCAACAAGAGCCCAGGAGAAGACAACATGCAAGGAGAAGTTATAAAGTACGGAGGAGAAACGATGACAAAGATGATATATAATTTAATTAAAAATATGCGGATAAAGAAGCAAATGCCGCAAGCATGGAGAACAACAATATTACATATTATATGGACAACAGTACTGAATAGTAAATTGAAAGAGCACATAGAAAAAGTAGTAAGAGTGGATTTAGAAAAGAAAAATCCGTAGTAGATCAAATATTTTTATTGAAACAGATACAAAACAGTAAAGAAAGGTTTTAAGGAAAGTTAGACAAGAAAGAAAGTAAAAGAAACTTGGAATAGTAGAAAAAGCAGTGAATTAGGAACATTATACAAAGACACAAATATAATAGAAGTAGTTAAATCAAAAAGAATTAGATGGATAGACTACGTTACAAAAATAAAAGGAAACAGATTACCAAAATGAATATTATAAACAGGTCTAGAACTCAACAAACAAAGGAATAGACTAAGGACAAAGTAGAAAATAGAAGTAGAGGGCGATTTCCAAAAGTTAGAAATAAAGCAGTAGAAGAAGAAAGCTCTAAATAAGAAAAAATCGAGAGAAATTGCTCACCTAGCCATGAGCTTAGAAAACTTGTAGTGCATATATGTATAAAAGAGGGTCTTATTTTAATCGTAAAATTAAAAAAACCGTTTTTGCAAAATTTTTAAACGTCTAAATTTTACAATAAATCAATTAGAAACTTCTTTTCGAACTAATCGGTATTTTTATTTTTGTAAAAAATATGTTAAATTTTGAATAAAACCAAATTTTAGATTACGGCCTCAGAATTTGGGTCAATTTATAACTTGTTTTCTTAACTTTGCTATAAATTTTTGCTTACAAAGCTAAGTAGCTAGACCGGATTTATGATCTGACCCAAACTTACCAGGACAGTACTAAGCAAAAATTAAAAATTATTTTTATTGAAATTAACAGTTATTAAAAATAGTATTTTTATTTAATTTACTTAACAAATAAAGGTATTTTTACAAAATGTGCTCAAAATGGTGACGTTCTTGATCTCGACATGCCCGATTTTTTTTTAAATTGTTTTAAATTATGTTTCCGTTATTTCTGTTAATTATTTCAAGAAAGGCATTTTGTATTCGCTGCCTTATGTCCTCTCTTGTGGTTGGCTCTTTTCGAAATACTATTTCTTTAACTGTGCCCCACAAATAAAAAACGAACGCGTAAGATTGGGAGAACAAGCAGCACAGGAAATTGAAATTACTAACAAACACTAGAATCGGTAAATTAACATGAAAACTAATAGGTAAATACTAAATTAAAATCAAGAAAATACTAAAAATTATGCTAAAATTAACTAGCTAGGTAATGATAACTTTGGCAAAATCAGTCTTTGAAGTTGTATTCAAAACTTAAATGGTTTGTTCTAAGTTTAATAACTTACATGAAATACACTCGACCGCAAAATTAACCGGACACAAAGTTTTTTGGAAAAATTTCAGTGACGAAAATTTTAATCAAAATAATTTTAATTGAAAATGTGCAATGATACATTTAAAATGAAATTAAGATAATTTTGATTAATAATGTTTAAAAATAAATATTTATTTATAAATTAAACAAAAATTTGATTTCAAATAACAAAACAAAGCAAAACAAAATTAAGAAAACTGCAAAAAAATGGTTTCAGTGGCGAGTATTTCCTCCTCGCGCTTGAATTACAGCTCTCATACATTGCGGCATACTTGCAATAAAGTCTGCGATCTCATCTTGGGCTATTAGCTCCCACTCATTCATCAACGCCTGTTCCAGCTCAACTGTTGTATGAAACTCGCCGTAGTTCTGTCTAATTTTTATCCCCAGGTGGTTCCATATGTGCTCAATGGGGTTTAGGTCAGAGCTCACGTGTGGCCACCTTAGCACCTGAACATTAATGTCGTGAAGGTACTGACGCGTAATCTGGGCTGTGTGAGGGCGCGCATTGTCGTGCATTAAGAAAAACTCTTTCCCTACAAATGGCGCAAAAGGAACCACTTGCTCTTGTAAACACTTCCTAATGTACCAGTCAACGTTAATGCTACCTCTCTGCCCCGTTACAAGACCTGTATGAGCCTCCAAAGAAATCCCTCCTCTTTCCATTACACCTCCACCACCAAATGCTACTCTAGGCGTAAAACAACACTGGGTATACCGTTCCCCCGGGCGTCTAAATACTCGTTGACGACGATCAGGTGAATACCTAATGAAACGCGACTCATCCGTAAAGAGAACGGAGCCACATTCGTCTTTATTCCTGTCAACAAGATTTCGCGCAAATACCAATCGCTGTCTGTCATGCTCTGCGTTCAACTTAGGGCCAGTGCCAGGTGAATGTGATGTCAAATTGTTTTTCTTCAACCTTCTTAAAACAGTATCAAGAGAAATCATTGTCTCATGAACATCCGCCAGTCTCTTGACCAAAGCTATAGCAGTTAGAATCCGTTCTCGCAGCAATTGTAATCGATGAAATCGGTCTTCTACTTCATTTGTTACTCGTTTTCTGCCTTGTGCTGGTCTTTTAGAATAGGAACCAGTTGCCCTAAACCTTTGTATCGCATCGGATACCGTGCTTTTAGGAAAGCCAAGCACATTTGCAATAAATCGTATGCTGCGTCCATCATTATGTAAAGCAACAGCCTGGGCAGCTTCTTCGGGACTTAATACAATAAGAATCCCTTCTACAACAAATCTCTTTCCCAAAAAGCCAAATTAAACAAACCAGAACCAGCTATCGACACAAATTTGACAGACGTGTAGAACAAACAAAACCTTTCTGATTGGAAGCCGCCTAAGAAAATATTTACAAAAAGTAGTCTGCGTGGATTAACCTAAAAAAATTGAATATCCTTTCTTTTAGTTGTTTTTATGTGTAGCCATATAAAATCAATGTAGAGAGCGTTTTCGCAAATTTACGGGACAAAAATCAAGTGTCCGGTTAATTTTGCGGTTGAGTGTAGAAAGTTTTTTCAAATTTCACCCCTAAAATTGAAAGCAATTTAATTGTTTTATCAACGAAAACAAGTTTTAATTTTTCAGAATTTAGAGTTTTTCTAGGAATTTCTCCACCACAATTTCAAACATCTGGGAATAACTATGGGCACGCGCCAAATTTCACAACTGGTACTATAAATTTGTCAAAATAAAGAGCTTTAAGATTAAAATAAAAAATAAAATAAAACCACAATTATTTTAAAAAATTTAAGAGCATGACAAGATGTGGGGCAACAAAACGCAAATGTAATCAAAATTTATTAATAAACTTCTAAGTAAAAAGCAAAAAACTAGCGATTTAATTAAATGACTTGAAGTTTGGACAGGATGTAGAGATTATTACAGATGAATTTTTTCAAAATTTTTGATTAAATATTAAGGCCTATTTTGGGGGTGGAGGTAAAACTTGGGACACCCGGTATAGTAATTATTGCAATCTATCTTTGACACTTCTTGCAAAAAAAATTTAACCTTTTAGTTTTTAGTAAAAAAAACGGTTTATCAGAGCTGATAAGTTGAAATAGTTGCAGTTGTTGTGTTTTTGACTACTTGCCTGGGATGCATAATGGCATGGTAACACTTTTAATGTCACTGAGTATATTCATGCTGAAAATAGAGTTAGAGAAGGGACCTTTAATCTTCTTGTTGGAACCTTCTCAAGCGATTTGCATGCTTTACAAGAGGGGCTAGAATCCCATCTCAAGGAAAAATTAAAACAACTTTAGAAATCTCTTCAAGCCGATCGTGTTTTATAGGTAACTGTGTAGATTTTATAGCCTAACTTATTGTATTCATTGTTTCTCCTTCCAGTGATAATAAAAACCGAACAAAGACTGATGGAAGGGCGACTATATATTTGGAATTCAGTTCAAGATAAATGTAAAGCCTTCGATTCAATATGTTCCTCAATGCATACATCTGTATAAATGATTCAAGTCCCCACCCAGCCATTTATCGGAAACTAACTCCTAGTTTTATTTTAGTAATTTAAAACAAAGCGATTTTATCTAAATTTTGAGTCGAAATTCACAATGCCTTGGGGCGTTTTAATCGGACTTGTCACATTTAACCTCGTAAACTTATCTGATACGACCCCTATATGAGGGAGGTCACCCTCCATACCAGTCGAGTTTGTCATAGTCCTGACTCACAGGACATAACTGAATCATACGTCAAAGAGTATTAAACAATAGTAACCACAGGCGCACTTCCTGAAACGGATGAAATACCCCGATGATTTATTATACCACCGCTATTAGAAATTATTAAAAGGCCATTCAAGCCAGGGGATTTATCGCCGAGTTGTTTGTGGCGCTCCAATGAAGTCGAGATGTTACCAACGATCAACCAAGATCTACACGAATTTCGGTTAAAAGACAAATTATGATTGTCATTTCAGCAAATACTGTTTGCCTTCTTATGATATAAAACAAAAGAATACTTGTGATGATTTGTGCCATCTATCTTTTAATAGATAATACGTTGAGCCAGCATAGAGCATCAGTGCATTGTATTTGGCTACAGCACGCAATCTTCCTAACAGTGCATAAAAAGAATTAGAAGACCACCCAGCTATTATAACTGTTAAATAAAATTAAATAATTATTGTAAATAATAATTATACAGTCAAATTACAGTCAAATACAGGCAAACCTGACCAATTATACAGTCAAATTATATAAATAATTAAAAAAACTGTATTTTTGAAAAAAAAAGAAATGAAACCTCACCTGACCTCACCTGACTTTACCTGAACTATACAGTCAAATTATATAAATAATAAAAAACTGTCTTTTTGTTAAAATAAAGAAATGAAACCTAACCTAACTTGATCTGACCTGACCCGACCTGACCTGACCTGCCCTGACCTGACCTTTTTTTTTCTATTCAAGTTCCCGGCTTTGGTATCGTGTGCCGGGGAGTGTGGGGTTGGGTCATGCAAAGCATCCCGATCCACTAAAAAACCGCCCATCGCTTTACCACGGACATGCCAGAACTAAGCGGGATTACTTCGGCATGCCGCATTGTCTTTGGTCACTGTGTAAAAATGTTTTTTTCCTCGACTTCCTTTGTACATATTATGTCCTTGACCATCTCTTTCACCAAGCATCATCGCTCCTCGCTTTCTAGCATCACGCCCACCACGTTTTCCGGTGTCAGCACCATCTCCAACCCCTTCTCACATTTCGCCCTGTTAGCTCGCTATCTTTTGCAACGGAAGATAGTATGTTTGACATCGTCAATTTCCTTATCATACGGGCAGTATGGATCTGTAGCTCTCTTTTTCTTATGCAAATAGTCTCTAAAACATCCATGTCCAGATAAGAATTGGCAATGATGGTAGTCTACATCGTTGTAGTTGCATTCTGTCTATTTTCTAATTTTCGGTATTAGGCGTCTTGTCCATGCGCCTTTTTCAGAGGTGGACCAAGTCTCTTGCCAAACATCAAATAGTCGGTCTTTGGCATCTCGTTTTTTTACCCCGTCATATCTTTGTAGGCGTTCTGCAACAATTAATTTGATGGGAGCCATCTTCTCTATTACTAGGACCGCATCCTTTGAGATTGTGCGGTAGGCTGAGACCACACTTACTGCCAGTTCACGATATAACGATGCTGCTTTTGATTGGAATTTCTTTTGTTTCAAAACACCCCTGACCTGACCTGACCTGACTAAACCAATTATACAGTCAAATTTTATCCATTTGAAAGATATTAAAAAATATTGTCTCTGGTTTCAAAATTAGTAAAATTACATCTTTATATTTCAAAATTTGTAAAATCGATTGTTGCCTAAGACTCTCAAAATTTTATTAAGTTTCTATCATTTATAGGTAAAAAATAGCTTTGTTATCAATAGAAAAATTGTTTAGAAATACCATCATCTCTGCTTCCTAAAATAAAAAGGATGTTGCTTTTAACAGCTTCAAAGTTGATAAAATTTTGTCTTGAGTTCTCAAAATTAGTATTAAGAATATGCTGCTTCTAGCTTCCCAAATTAGTAAAATATTGTAAAAGTAGTAAAAATAAAGTAAAAAATTAAGTGATTATTGCTCAACATTGACATATATCTCTTCTGTGATTTTACGTGCGGCACCTGGCTCCACAGCCACCATCCACACGGCCCTCATGGGCGAGGGACCGGGATACGCCCAAGTCAGCGCAACCCGCAAGCGGTGTTACATCTACTTTTCTAAACTACAAAATGTATGTTATACTTTTATATCTATTGATTTAAAAATTAAAGATAATTATTGCCTCTGGCTTCTTAAATTAATATAATAAGATTTCCAGATTTTAAAATTAGTAAAAACCGATTGTTTAAGCTTCCAAAATTGTCTCAAATTTCTACAATCTGCGATTATTAATCTACAAAAATTGTATAAAAATGTTACCTTCGTCTTCCAAATTATGAAACAAATGACGCTTTTGACAACTCTAAACTTGATAAAATACTGCCTACGGTCTTAGAAATTAGTACTACAATTATATTGCTTCTGGCTTCTCAAATTAGTAAAATATTATCTGAGGTTTTCCATATTACAAAAAATGTTGCTTTTCTTTTGATTAATTAAACAATTATTAAAAAAAGTTCTTGTCTGCTAAAATTAGGGACACTAAGCCACTAGATTCCAAAATTAGTAGAATTGTATAGGATGTTTGGGAAAAATTATGGCTTTTGTCGTTATTAATTTAGAAAATGATAAAACTGATGAGAAATGTTTTTTAGTTTTCAAAAGTAAAAAAAATGTCGTATTCATTAGTTTCATAATTGTTAAAATATTTTACTTGTCTTTAAAATTAGTAAAATGTTAGATTCCAAGGTACAAAAAAATTGTTTGCTTTTAAATCTATTAATTAAACAATTGATGAGAAAATTACCTTCTGTTTTAAAAATTTATATAATTTGATTTTAATATTAGTAAAAGTCGATTCGAGCTTTTAAAGTTGTCGTGAGTTTTTACAATCTACAGTTGAAATTAGTAAAATGCTGTTTTCAATACAATAAAAGAAAATTCTTTTTCTTTGCTAATTAAAAATTGTTACGAAATATTGCTTTCGTCTCCTAAAACTAGTAAAACATCGCTTCAAGATTTCAAAATTAGTAAAATTACATAAGATGGCTTTTGTACCTATCAGTTTAAAAACAGACAAAAGTGATTAAAAAATGTTTTCTTTGGCTTCCAAATTTGTTTAATTAATGCCCTCGTTTTCAAAATTCGTAAAATATTACATCTAGCTTCTCAATCTACAAAAAGTGTGCTTTTTTATATCTATTGATCTATAAAATTAATAAAAAATATTGTCTCTAAATTGAAAATTAGTACAATGTCTTCAACTCTCAGAAATCAAGATTTCGCTTTTGTTTTTATTGATTTAGTTAGATTAGCAGAAAACATGAGTTTTTGTTTCTAACATTAGTAAAATAAAGCAAATTATAGAAAGTTAAATTAAAAATAAATTATCAGTGACCTAAAATCAAAAATTTATTTTAATTTAGTGGCCAAAAAACTTTTTTTTCTGTAGAAATTCAAGCTAAAAATTGGAATTAGTTTTTTTAGTTTATGACGCGATAAATTTTTAAGTCAAATTTGTTTTTTATTATAAGTCGATATCAATATAAAATCTTAAAAGTCCCGAGAAAGCGACTGATTAAAGATGACAGGATCTCGCTTCGGCTCCATTACTGTCCAGGCTTAATCTGTAAAGTGCTGCATCATGTTAACTCTTTAATTTGTTTTGCAAATGATCCCTTGCAGATCTCTGTGGGACTGCTGTGTCATTTATATTTATAACTCTGGCCGGGAATTTCGTTTTGGGTCTTTATAAATACATGAGCGCATTCAATTTAATGCCAAATAAACGGACGGTCTTTTTGATTATGTGAAACATTGCTCCCTTGATGCACTGCTCATTTCTACATCACCACACTGAATCATTCCGATTATTCAGATGGTTGTTTTCGCGTCTTTCTGGAAGAAAAATAATAAGATTTCGAGATGATACAATACAGCACATCTCCCAAGGCTGTAATCCAAACAAAATCGATTAATAAAAAGATGTTATGTAATTCCCGGCGGCAAGCAGTGTCATCTGTTGATTGCTTGGGGATTCGGCTAAATTGGGATCTGATAGACGGGGATAGAGGCGAGGATTGTCACCGAGGGAGGTGATGTATCGTAGTTCGAGTCTATTGACGATCAAATACCGATTCCCTTGACGATACACAACCCTAAGACTGCTCAACAACCTCTACATCTTTTCCCAGATATAACGGATTTTTATATCGTATACTCTTTTTTTTTGTAAAAGTGCGGAGAGCGTAAATCTCCAATTTAGAACTTCGCATTTTGGTTACTTTTAAAATAAATTTGAATAAAAATTCCATCTCTTTACAGCCGGCACGAAATAGTATGATTTATGAAAATGCTGCTGCCAGGAGGTTTCACGCAGTAAATATACTTGACCATTCAAAACTCACGGTAATACCAACGGCTTGTTCATGATCTCAAATCTTATTCATAGATTTCAAATTATTTATTTTTCTCTTAAACAAATTCAGCAACAAATATATAAAATAAAATTTTAAAAACTACACTACACTAATTTTTTATATTTAAAATTTTTTGATAACCCGGCGCACTCACCATTTTTGATATATTACATAACCCGGCGCATCCACCATTTTTGCCATATTTTAATATCTACAATAGAGATCGATGCAGGCTCTTATTAATTACAAAAAAGACAAATCGAATCTGTTTTGAAAATAAAAAAAAATGTTTTATAATTATTTTTTTTAAATATTATTTACTTTTCTCAAATTTTCGTATTTTTATTTTATTTTCTCTGTTTTCTAAATTACGAAATAATAAACAATATAAATTTTGTGTGTATAACATGCTGCTTTTTTCTAGTTTTTAATTGAATTTTACATTTATTGTTTTATTTAAATGTTTGTACCTGAAATAAAGACAAAAGAGCTTCAAAAATGCAAGGAACAAATTTAAAAAAAAACAAAAACAAAATATATGAATTGCAGCGGCTGAAGGAAAGAAAATGTAAAAAACAAAGTTTAGAAAAGCAAAAGGTTCTGGAAGTAGTTGTAGAACATCGGTTAGAAGTTAATGAACAACAAAAAACGTTTTTGAAAAGATTATTCTGAAAAAACATAAGAAGATATTGAAAGAGTGTAAAGGACAGCATTTAGAAAAAAATATATGAGAGAAAACAATTAAAAGAAAAACGGGAATTGAAAAAACGATAATTAGAGGAAATAGAACAGCTAAAAAGTTTTTAGAAGTATAAGAGACGTTTCTAAAAAGTCTTGAAAAACAGCGATTAGAGAACAAAAAAATAGAAGAACGGAAGAAGATGATGGAAGAAAAATGTCAGATAGAAAGCGTAAAAAAATTTTAAAAAATGCAATTAGAAATAAAGGAAAAACGAAGGAAACTTTTGTATAAGTTTGGAAAACGACAACCAGAAAAACAGAAAACTGTCTCGAGCAATTTAATATTTTGTAAGATGGTTTATAGAGAGACGTACGTAAGTGTAAATAGAATACAAAAAAAGATAATAACAAAGCTAGAAAAACATCGCTTGGAAGAAAAAAAAATAAAGGAGGAGAAAAGAAACAAAAACATCTGTAAATAGTTGATAGAAATCGGTTATAAAATAAAAACAAAAAAGGTTCTGAAAAGACAATAAACAATTAAAAATAAACAATGGAACATATTGGAAGAACTTGAAAAAACAGCATTTGAAAGAAAAAGAATATGAGAAACAATAATTTGATAAAACGTTCGGATCACTACGATTTGAAGAAATAGAAGAGCTAAGGAAGGTTTTAGAAGTACGATTTTAGAAGAATTTGAATAAACAATGATTGAAAAAATGAAAAAATAAAAAAGAAAAGAACGAGAGGAGATACTGAAAGAGAAAAAAACGAGTATAAAAGAATTAAAAAAGTAAAAGCTACAACTGGAAATACAGAAAGTGTTTGGAAATCGACCATTAGAAAAACATGAATAAATCTTCGCGAAATTCGCCAATTTGTAAAATGCTTTTTAGAGTAATGTACCAAAAGTAAAAACAGATTTGGAGAAGGTTTTAGAAGTCAAAAATATTTAGAGAAAAAAAAAAGATAAATTTGAAATAAAAGGTCTGTGGATATGACATATTGTTTTTGCCAGTTTTTAATTGAATTTTATTTCTATTGCTTCAAGAAAATGTTTATATCACAAAAAAGGACAAAAGAAAATTCTAAAAATGATTGGAAAACAACATTTGGAAGGAAAAAATATGAGAAACAAGGATAAAAAGAGCAAAAAATCTAAAAGTAGTTAAAAAGGGTTGGCTGAAGATAAAGAACCACAGAAAAGATTCTGGAAATAAAAGAAACACTTTGAAAGAACAACGGAAGGTATTGGGAGAGTTTGATAAACTGCACATAGAAGAAAAGGAATATAAAAAACGACAGTAAACAAAAAAATGGATAAACTACGATTAGAAGAAATTTGAAAATTAAAGAAGGTTTTAGAAAAACAAGAAACTGTTCTAAAAGAGCTTAAAAAACAACGGTTGTAAAGGAAACAAGCACAAGAAAAACAGGAACGAAAGAAGATGCTAAAAGAATAAAGACAGGGAATAGGAAAATTAAATGTAGATAGGAAAAACAAAAGAAGGTTTTCAAAATGCAAAAAATAATTTTGGAGAACCAAAAAAAGATATTGGAAAAACTTCTGGAAAAACGGAAAGAAATAGAATATGAGGGAGGATATTTAAAAAATATATACCACTATTAGAAGAAATAGAGGAGCTAAAGATGTTTCTAGAAAGACAAAAGACGATTCTAAAGAGACTTAAAACACAACATTTAAAATGAAAAAAAAAACAATAAAGAGAAGAACGAAAAAAGATGCTAAAAGAGGAAAAAAACTAGTATAAGAAAATAAAAAAAATATATAAAACAACAACTGGAAATAAAAAAAAGCAAAAGGAACTTTTAGAAAAATCTAGTTCGATACTTTGCAAGAAGCTTTCTAGGTAGATTAGGTAATAAAACCTGGAACATTCGTTGCACTATGTTCTATTTATAGTAAAATTTATTTATAGCTACTTTTACTATTTTCAGCATAAGAAAATGAGGTATCATTTGCATAATAAATTAATTTTCTGATTCGTATAATAATCTTAGAATATAAATTTAGAAAAATTAAAATTTTTAATCTGTTATTGATCTCTGTTCCAGGTGGTCTCTCGTTACAATTACTGGAACTTCGAGTCCCCAGTCCCGTCGTGAGGAACCAGGACGTTCGTCTTGAGTGCCACTTTGACTTGGACGAAGAAGTCTTATATTCCGTGAAGTGGTATAAGGACGGCAATGAGTTCTATCGCTACGTACCTAGAGACATGCCACCTGCTCAAGTCTTCCATCTTCCAGGAGTCAAGGTCGATGTAAGAATCACATTCCTACTACCTAACTTTGCATGCTACAATCCTAATTGACTTGTCAATAACATTTCCTGATTACTTACGAATATGTTTATTTTTGTATTTTATTGCTCGTAAAAATTTAATTGTGTGTTTTATTCCTGCAAGGTTTAAATTTTCCGGAGACTTTTGTGTTTATTTACATATGATGAGGCTGGGGTAGATTTTAACGATTGTAATTTAGAACGTGGCTTCGAATTCACCTTCCTCAAAGCAGAGAGAAATTATATGAGATAATCTTTTTCATATCATATTTCAACTCTCATGTGGTGCATGGAAATTTTGAGTAAATGAGGGCTAGTAAAATAGAAGTGCCAGAAATAAAATTATTTTATATCGATTTTGTTAAAAAGCTCGAGAATTAATTATAACAAAATATTTTAAAAAAATAGTTTGTAATCAGAATATGGCCGAATATTTCACGACTTTTCTTCAGTTGTAAGAAGCAATGATTCATTGTTCTCGAGCGTGTTTATTAATGATTTCGTGGAATGTCACTTAACCAGTGCGACGCTCTGGTATTTTCACAAACTTTTTACTCAAAGATATAAAAGAAAATTACAAAAATAACTTCTATCATGGACGCAAGAGAATTAAACAAGGATTTTAACCTAAATTTATATTTTGTCAAAATTAACATAGCTAGATAGGGGGAAGCAAAAAAGAAGTAACAGAAAGATAAGCTGGATATTTTGAAGAAGACTTAAACATATCGTTGACCAAAAGAAGAACAGTTGAGGAGGAGGAGGAGAACAGCAGAAACAGAAAAGAAGAAAGAGAAGAAGAACTTTTTACATATGATGAAGTTAAGAAAGGAGACAAGACAAAATGTGAATATTATAGAGGAATAGCGTTACTACACTGTATATAAGATAATTACGTTATGAATTAGCAATATTGAAGTATATTGTTTGGTATTTGGCATTTTCGTATTATTTAATAATTTAAAATGTCATTTTTTCTGTATATAATTGCATTCTTAATACGTGTATGATGATATTCTAGCACGAAAGCCGTTCCTGTCGTATCCTTAATTACCTGTCATGCGAGAAAAATTAGAATCCATAACTATATTTATAAAACGGTGAAAGAAAATAAAGCATCAAGTCTTAGTTAGTGTTTCATCTGCGTATATTAAGGTACGTAATTTCTCATATTTATGGTAGAGTTTTTTTATTGTCGGTTATTTAGCGTTGCATTATCATATTTTGTTCGGAAGTAGCAGGCAGACGAATCCATAAATCAAAATTTAGTATAGCGACACGCGAGAAAACACCTCGGTGCGGTAGATAACGAATTCTTGAAATGATTCATTTCCATATAATTAGAATATCCAAGCAATAGTGCAACGAGGATGAAAAATTACATTAAACAAAGGCATAATGAGATGTCTCCCGGATAGGATAGAAAATTGAAAACTGACACCAACTAAGAAATTTCCCTGGCGGTGTTTACGCAAAAAATTAAATCGCAAATCTTTTAAATAGGATATTCTTCGCTTCTCCGAGCAGCATTATGATAACACGAGGTTGTTAGAGAGAAATACTGCCTTAATATCTTAGCCTTGCTTGGTGGGCTTGGATAACAATGCATCATATTCATAACGCTCTTCGCGTTGTAAGCACATTACAACTGGCTGTAATGGGCGAGTTCTATTGATATTACCGCTGTTCTAGCTAATGCTGATATTACTACTGCACTCACTGGAAATTCTACTTCATGTCGGATATCATCGATGTAATACCACCAAACAGAAATTTTAAATTTTTACAGGAATGTCAAAACGAGATTTCAGGACCTAAACGATCAGAAGATTTCCTCAAACGCAACACATGAATAAAAAGCACCAATAAATAGGTTTGGGAACACAATTTAAACCTATTTTTGCTGAAAATTTAAAATGTTGCAAATACTACAACTTCAACTCTCTTTCTTGCATTAATTCTCATCTGAAAAATATTTTTTTCTTCAAGGTTTTGACTATAATCGAGCTTTTTATTTTAAATTGAGAATCTTAAAACATAAAAACATAACAGCTACCTGCATCACGAAACGGAGAAACCCAAAATTTAAGCAAATTTTTTTGTTGACTGAATTTGTCATAAGCCTCAAAGAAAAAGGGTTATAAAATACTAAACTTAAATATTTTTGATCAACACTATGCTTAAAATAAAAATTGTAAACAATAATTTAGTAGACTTTCTACATTTGTGACACATTTCAAATTTTTAATTGTCACCTGTTACATAAAATATCGTGTGATAAAAAATTAACTGAGTCCGAACGGGTTAAGAAAATAAAATGTTTAAATATTTTGTAGCTTATCAATACCATGCTATTTTTTTATTAAGCTACAATTATCAAATGAAATCATCAAAATGACTGTCAACAAAATATTTTTAAATTTAATTTAAAATTATTTTAAATAAAAAAGAGTTAAAATTTGAGGCAAGAATAATTTTAAACACTACACGCAGCGGAATGTCTTAAGAGGAGTAGTTACCAATTTCTCTAGTATAGGGAATGTAAACGCGCGAATCTGTAGCTATTTTATTTATAAAAAAAAATAAAAACGGTTTTTGCCACAAGTATTGTAATAACATGGACTACATTTTGACTTTTTTAAATTTTTAATTTCGTTGATTTTAAATTTTAATAATTTTTTAATAATTATTTTATATTATTTATAAACATTTTTTTAAAAATCACTTCCAATCATTTTGTAATTAATAATGAGAAGAATGATTGTGCCAAATTTTGTAAAAATATTTTCATAAATAAAAGTGCTACAGATTCGCGCGTTTACATTGGAATTCCCATAAGAAAAATCACCTCCATACTCCTCTTAATAACTGAGAAATATGAATTGATTAAGATTCACGATCAAATTTGTATTTAACTTATTGGTTGACGACTTTTATTTAAAAAATTATAAATTATTATTAATTAGTCTAATTTAATATTAATAATTTTTGTTTTTAAGAAATTTATTATAAAACAAAATTAGGTGTTATTTATAAATTTGCTCTATATCAACCTCATAACGTTAACAACATTATGTAGAGTTATTTTTGTAATTAATGTAGTAATTTAACGTAATTAAACGTAATTTTTTAAAATCTAACGTTATTAAACCTAATTTAACTTAATTAAACGTAATTTGAGGTTATTTATTATAATTTAATGCAATTTAGCGTAATTCATAATCATAATTTAAGTTACTTTGTAGCAATCTAATGTGATAATTTTATCATTGTAATTACTTAAGTTAATTAATTAAGAAAGCCAAAATTTTTAAATTTACAGTAATTTGTAATACAAATTTTACAATATTTTCTTATTTAATAAAAAATCTCTAATTAGCGGCTCCTGATTATTTTCAAATGAGAATTAGAAGTCGCAGGAACAGTTATTGGTAGAGTAACGTTATCTTTATGGATTTCCAGGTTCTAAACTAATAGATATAAGAATATCTACTTGCGGTCTTTATTATACAAATTTTAATTTTTGTCAATTTTCTTTCTATAACATTTTTTCTAGGTTTGACTGTTTGCACAGCGTTTTAAAATAAAGCTAGCACTACATAAATTTTAAACTTACATTATTTTTTTAGTATATGTTGCTGTAATTTTTTTATTATTTAATTTAATAAAATATATAAGCAATTTTTTTCTTTTTTTCTTTTGTTAACGCTTGTGACGTCACAGTAAAGGTCATATTTAAACGCGTTCTCTAAAAAAAAGATAAAAACACACATTATATTTAATTCGTTTTACAAGTGCTGACGTCATAGCACTTATAGTTAACTAAACGCAAATGACTGCCATGATGTCATGACGTCAGCACTTGGAGAAAAAACTAGCGAGAATTTTACAAAAGGAACAAATATGATCTTTATCCTTTTCCTTTCTCTGTCACACATTGTTTTTTCAAATGGTTGCTGCAATACTTGAATGAAGCACTTATTATTTTATTTATATAATTAATTTTTTTCTATTATTACTATAACTACAATTGTCGAAGGCTGACACCTGTATTCTACAATCTCTTTTTATATTTGGTCACTTCTAGTTCTTTTTATTTTTGTCAGCTTTATACATTTTTTGTTAATAGTTTCAATTGCATCGGCTGACTGAATCAAGGTCTGACACTTATTAATATTCTATCTTACACTCTTAATTATAGTAGAATTTGCTGCTAAAATATTAAAAGCAACACTCTTCTTCTTTACGATTTTATTTGTTTATCTGTTTTTTTCTATAGGCGGTCACGTGATTGTGTTCCTATTTTCTCCGATAGAGAGCTTATAGCTGGTAGCAATTTTCAATAATCTAATGAGGTTTAGGTATAGGTGTACCTGTAGGTCCAGTCCAGTTAGTATATAAATTCGATTTAGAAATATTTCTTTTTGTAAAAATGTTACAAACTTTTTGAATACAATAGTCTTTGGAAATTTAAAGATAAAAGAAAAAATAAAATCTTGTTGCAGCTGATGAGCAAATAATAAAAAACTTCACATAACATTAAAAATGTCGACATGAACTTTATTTTTAACAAGCGTTTGCCTATAAATCAAGTTTAAATTCCCCAGTTGGTGGCTTGAAAGATTGACAGACACATCCTATATTTACGACTGAAAGTTGAAATAAGCATTTCTCACATACTCCCTGAAGCTACCCAACTGACAATTAAATTTCAATTAAATTTAAATACTTTTTTGGTAAAATCAGCATTTAATATTGATTTTAGACTAAAATGTTTTATGTGACATAATTGTGGAAATGCGATACTGAACATAGCAAATTAATTAAATTATTTAAATGGCAGCTAATGTGTCACCTTATATACGTGAGCCACGGCATTTGTAAATTAATACGTGTTTTCAATATTCCGCAATGCTGCATTTATAACACACATTTAATATCACAAAGGTCGGTATAAAACCGCTTAAAAACAATAGATTTGTAAAGAAATAAAGCGTAAAAAGCTAAGAGCAAATAAAGTTGTTTGACGAGAGAAAGAGAATTAAAAAAGTTATTAAAATAAAAGTAAAGATAAATGAAATAATGTAATTTGAAGAAGGAGGGTTGTCTCAGCGCTAAAAGTCGGGAAAAAGAATATTGCAAGATCGTTCACTTGATTTCGTTGCATCAGCATCATTGATCTTAATGGGTACTTGCTGTTGAAAATGAAAGAATAAAGTAATTTGTTGTTCGTCGTCTACATTAAGATAAGAAAAGTTTTCTCGAGCAAATTTCGGAGTTTTATATAGACGTCAAAATATTTACTTTTTCTATAAGTTGATAAATGATCGTTCAATTCGTAAACCGCCACAAGCTCGAAAAGCATTTTCCTCTTATTGAGGACATTCTCGTATTTAATGTCCAATTTCGATCTCTGGAAATGTAGTCCACATTGATGTGTTAAACACATTCATTTAGGATCTGAGGAAAACCGATGTGTTAATTTCATCCAAAAAGGGAATTACATGTTGTAACGAATTAATTCCGAATTGATTTTTGTGCAAAATTAATGACCAATTTAGAAATTTCATCAAAATTAAGAGATACCGGACTTTGAAATTTTAATAAGTTATGATATTACTTGCCAACCCATTAAACACTTACATCGCACGAAACCTGGTTATACCGTAGAAAAGTTTTGTAATTTACATAAATTTCTACTAACACCATGTTTACTGAATTACACGATATAAACGTAACAAAAATAAAAGTTAAGTAAAATATGAAAGGGTCAATTTTTCGATTCCATTATCAAAGCAATATTAATATTTCACAATTTAATAAAACATTTCAATTTGCTACTGCTAGTGTAAGAAGTCTCATTTATATTACATATTACATTGTTCAACTGAATAAACATGGAAAAGTCATTCTCATACAATATTCACAAATTCGGTTCATTATCAACCGAATCGACACAAAAAGTTACTCAACTGTATTGATTCTAGCTATTTCAGAATTCTGTTCTACTGAAAAAAAATGGGAAAATTACAGATCAAACTTTAACTAATGAATATTAGAATGTGATAAATTTGTTCTCAAATTAACGGTTTACTACGGAAAATCATTTTATGTTACCACTAAATAACGGGTGTTTAAAAAGTTTTTATCAAGTCTCCAAACTGAAAATGAAATGTAGTAAATAAGAGACAATAAAGGCAATTTTTGTGCTAGCAGTAATAGAATCTTGTACTCAGCATTAAAAAGAAGTATAAAAATATGTACGAGATGACAGCACAACACACAGGGAACAAAGGCACTTAAAAAACCTGAAAAATCTGCGTGAGATTCTCTAAGAGAAGGTACAAATAAACAGAAACTTTTCAACGACCTATATCCTAGCTGGTGATGCACTCGATTTCTAGAACAATACTACTATGCTATAAAACACTGTATTAGGGGTTATTTGCATTTTTAAAACAAATAAACTACTCAACAATTGAAGTGATCCACTCTATAATATGTTTTTATTCTCATACATCATATTTCTGTAAAAAAACCGTTATTAAAATACAAGCCGAGTAAAAAAAGAAAGGTACACATGCATTGCAACATCGTATATCAGAATATTTGGTTATTTATTCATTTTTTTTACAAAAACAGTAAATACTCCCAACAATATTTTGTAAATTCATACTGTATTTACATATTTATTTATTAAACATATTGTATAAATTAATATCTAGCAGGACCAGCTCTAGCCCTATAGACAGCCATACATCTCCTTGGCATACTTTCTATTAAATTATTGTTGACTTCTTAAGGCACTGCTTCCCATTCCTGTTCCAACATCTTTTGATGCCCCTCAAAAGTTTCTGGTTGGACATCTTGTTCCGATAACCTGTGCTCTATGTACGACTATAGACGTTCGATGGGGTTGCAATCAGAGGAGCGTGCCAGCCACACCATTCGTTCAATACCATGTGCATATTGTTCACAATCCGAGCACGGTGCGGTCATTCATTATCATCCACAAACACAAACCCATTTCTAAAATTATTGGCAGAAGGCACTACAATCGGTAGAATACACATATCCCTATAATGTTGTGCATTTATGCGTAACTCCCTTAGTGCCACAATCTCTGTGCGGCCGTTAAAAAAAAAGTGTTCTCAAAGAGTTACACCACCTCCTCCGAAAGGTGCCTGTGCTCTTGCATTTCTTCACGGTACATCTTGTTCGGGCGTCGCCATACTCTAATACGTCTATCTAAACGATAAAGAGTAAATTGAGACTCATCTGCAACGGAACTATTTGTCCTGGGTCCAGTTCAAATGAGCTTTTCCCCAATGTCGCCGTTGTACTCGATGTTGCCGGGTTAACAGTGGGCAGGGTACACGTCTTCTAGTCCTTAAGCCATATTCGTGTAGCCTTCGTCGAACTGTTTGTATAATAACTACTCCTGTAACTCGTTGTAGCGGCCATATTCGGGTAGCCTTCTTCGAACTGTTTGAGTAGAAATAACTACTCCTGTAACTCGTTGTAGCGCGTTATTTAACTGAGTAGCGTTGTAAGAACTGTTTCGGCGTGAAGTAATTTGTAAAAAACAAGTTTGTCATTTTATGTTACCACTAAATAACGAGTGTTTAAAAAGTTTTTATCAAGTCGCCAATCTAAAAACGAAATGTTGTAAATAAGAGAGAATAAACGCAATTTTAGTATATTTAGTGATATATTCTTATACACAGGATTAACAAAAAAATTAAAAATGTGTGCGAGATGACAGAACCACACACAGGGAACGAAGGCACTTAGAAAACATGAAAAATTTGCGTATAATTATCTAAGAGAAGCTACAAACAAACAGAAACATTTTAGCGACCTATATCCTAGCTGGTGAAGCACTCGATCTTTAGAATAATATTACTAAGCTATGAAACTCTGTATTAAAATATTAAAATTTTAATTTGAGCTAAAAGTCTAACGGTGGTTTTATCCAAGCTTTGAGTTATTTCTTCTAAGTTTTTTCTACGTTTTTCATCAAAAATGTGTCCTAAAAAATTGTAAAAAGTGGCTCATACATTTTTTTTAGAAAAGTTTTTATAAGTGTACTATGTATACGCAACAATTAATAAACATATTTAAAAAATAGTGCAATACGTTTTTTTTAATAAGTAAATAAATCTTGCACATACCTACATAATATATAGAAAGTGAGATTTTTTGAAATAACTTGATAATTAGTGTGCCAGTTACATCAAAAAACAAATACAATTTAAAACGTTAATTACTTAGGGATTACATAAATTCAGAATGGGATCGTACTTTTCTAAGAAAATCTGCTTCTAACAGATTAAAATAATAATTTAAACCGTTAGGTCAGTACTGCTTGTAACAGCTTTAATAACTATTTTTCTGTCACCAGAAAAATGTAACAGCACATTTTTCTTCTAAAAATTTTGATTTTTTAAAAAAAGAAACAGAATCGTAGTCTTCTAAAGTAATTAGATGCGGCAGATGTCTGCTTTATTAGAAAAGCTATAGTTTTAAATGAGAGAGACTAAGACGATGGAGCAGAGCATTTTGTTCTGTAATAAAAATTGTTGGTCCTTTATATCTTTTTTTGAAATAAGATTTTTGATTTGAGAAATGTTGTTTTATTTTTCTTTAAACCTCTGGATTCGATAATGGTAACGTAATATGTGGCAGCTGATGGAGTAGATGTGACGTCAACAAAGCGTGGTAGAAATTGATTTAGGTTGTTGAAAGTAAATTGATCGAAGTCTATTTGTTATAAAATTTGTCAAGCGTTTAGTTTGTGTAGATTTTTTCAAATAGGTTGTGGTTTGGTTCGATTTCTCTCCATTAGAGATAGTTGGTTAAAAAATGGTAAATATAAGGTTGGAGTTTTGTGAATTTAGCTTCGCTTTTAGTGAATGACGTTTGGATATATAATGTAATAAATGCATGCTGTAGTATTACAACATGACGCAATCAATTTTCTCAGTAGACTAGGTTACAAGAAAGGAGTGATGTATCACCTAGGGGTTCTAAGGGGCCAGCCTATTGACAGAAATTGGAAATAGATTGAATATCGACCTTTTATCAGTCAGCTCCGGCATTACATATTCCGAAAGCTTTTATCAAAGTTATCAGTTAAATTGGTTGTTTAAACGAAGCTGAATCAAGTTTGTTGTTGACTTAAAACTTTGATATTTTTCAGATTCACAACTCGAGCGATTCGGTTGTAGTTCTGTCTTCCGTTGAGCTCTCCAGCGGCGGTGTTTACCGATGCGAAGTCTCTGGAGAGGCCCCCTTCTTTCAGACCGTCACTGAGCATCGGGAAATGATGGTTGTCGGTAAGTAATTATTCTGAAAGCGCCCGAATATGTAAAACACAGCATTAATCTGACGAAAAATAGAAAACAAAGTAGTTTAAGGAGAGCTTAAATTAGTCGGCAAGCCCTGTCTCGATTGGTTTAGCTCTCAGCCGCGCTGTAATTACATTTAAGAAAATTGCTGCTCCTACTCCGGAACCGGAGTGGTACAGAATGGCTCCGGAAATAAGCTAACATTCCAGGATTGGGAAATGTCCCGAAGGAATAACCAGGCTTGTTGTTAGGCCTGTGCCGCTATCGGCATTTTAACAATAAATGAATTCCCGATTTCTTTATTGAAATTGTTGATTCTTTATTGAAAATTTATTACAACGCCTTTACACGTTTACGACTCGACCTGATTTCACGAATAAAACTCGAACAAGTCAAGAATTTTAATCCAACGATCAAATAAATTATTTCACTACTAGTTAAGCGACAAAAACTTCAAATTTTAAACAAGATTTCAAACTTTCAGAAAGTAGACTACAATTGGGTATTGAAACTGAATTGTACTTGTTCATCTGGAACTCATGCTTGCATAAACTTTGGAGAATCTGGCATTACATTACAAAGACCCATTTACTTAACTGATCAGAAGTAACATTCAATCTCAAAATTATTTACACTAAATTTGTTTAGAAACTTGCGTGTTGAAACAAAACCACACTGCGTGTGTTGGGAATTTGAGTTACTGTCGCAATTAGAACCTGCTATTAGTTAACTGTACAACATTTTAACCACGCTTGTTTTGGATTTTCTTACTCCTTTTTAAGCAAACTTTCGAGCTCCTAAGGGGAACGCATTAATCTAAAAATCCCTGGATAAGCGTAACTAAATTCAATAGTTCATTTAATATTTAGCACAGCTTAGATTAAACATAATCTATGACGGCAGGAGACCTAATAATGTCGGAGGAAGTTGATGAAATTAAAATTAAAGCGATTTGAGAGAAATCTTTAGCACAACCAAAATATTTTCTATTATCACTTTACCAAATATTTAATCTGTTTATTTACAGTAAATCTACATTCAATTTTAGAGTGGTTTGAAACGGTCAGAATTTTTCTACCAGTATTATTATAGTAACGGTTATTTTTTTAGTTAATTTTGCCAAACGCCTATCACTTCGTATCTTAAGCACTCAATTGACTAGGCTGAATTGATCTAGAGACTTTAGTCTTGTAAAAATTCGCTTACTGGGATACCTACTAATAGGTAAAAACAATTTAATAATAGTTTTATTACCTATTTTTTTACTTCGTAAGCAATGGATTATTTAGAGCACATTTGTAAAAGATAGATAACATACAGTTGACATCAAAAAAATTAGGAAATGAAATTTGATCTAATGTAAATTGGAAATTTAATTTGTCAATTAATGTCAATTTGTGTCTACGTTTCTGACACAATTCTGACACATAAGTGCAGTTTTTTAGCCTATTATAAAAGGCCGTTTCTAATAATGAAAATTTAATAAAACCTGACAGAAATTTTTCTGACAGTTCCCGTTTTTTAGCGTTTAATGACGTTGACGTTATCAGTTGAAAATATTATTTTCAAATCACCCACAATCAAGCAGATCGGTCTTTCACTTGTATTTTTAGTTGCCCATTGTACAGTTTTTTGTTATTAAACATCTCTAGAGAATAAATTAATGCATTGTAAATGTAGATATTAATCCCTAATGTGATAAAAATCTTATTTTGAAAATGCAATAATAATAAAAACCTGGAAAAAAATTTTGTTGTGCAAGTTTGTTAAGAGTAATCGTACTCTGTTTAGAAGTCTTGACAAAGGACAATTTCTTCCCGAAACGTTGGCACAATTACAGAAATAAAATATATATTTTATTTGAGAAAATCCTAGTGGTAGTATTAAGACAATAACGTTTCTAGTTGGTGACGTTAACGCATTTATTGGTGGCTGTTAGCATAGAAACTTGAAAACTTTATTGTAAAAAAATGTGTAGAAAGCGAACTTTAATTTTTGTTAAGCAGAACAGCAGTTATGATGTTAACAGCTAATCTTAAAACTGACAAGAAAGGCTGCTTAGCACGCTTTTTATTATTAATGTTAAAGCTTTATTTTCTTTATTTTTTATTGTTAATTATTGTATTATTTAAAAGTGTAAGCAAATGATTTTTAGAAGATAATTAACGGCTCTTGTATTTTTGTTCAGACCAATAATATGTTGTTTTTGGCTTTATTTTATAACTGTTTTTTGTGAGTAACAGTTACTGATTGTTACATCGCTTGAAAGCTAACAGTTGCTGTCAAACTAAACTGCTGAACTTGATTCAATAGCGAAATAAACATAACAGAGTTGTTATTATTAAAAAGGTATTTGAATCTTGTAATCAGTATAAAGAACTGATACTGATTTTTATTATAGTATTAACAGCCAATTCTTAGAAACTTTTGGAAGCATCGCTATAGCATCTAAGGGCATCTAGGCAAAACCTGCTATGATTATCGTCTTGTAGTTCTAGAAGCTGCAAGCTTCAGAAAATTTGTAATTCGGTGTACCGTTGTGACTTGACACAATTGCGTTTTATTTTACTAAAATTTTGTAAAAAATAAAAGAGTGTTTGTGTCATCTAAAGTGCTTTAAGTAATTTATGTCGAAATATATAGAATACAGAGTAGAGTCAAACCGGTTAAATTTAAACACTTTCAACATTAATTTATTAGTTTAACTGATCTATAACGTTTTGATTCGTAAAACATTGCAACATAGTCATGTTTGTAGAGTCCTGTCGTATCAGCTGTAATTTGGGTTGAAATTTTCTGATGTTTTGTTTTTGTTAATAAATTTTTTGAACTTTTCTTAATTTTTTTAATATTACAACACTCACACGTGCAAAGTACAATGTTTAGTTTACTGTCAACTCAACTGGCAATCACGCAATTTTAAAATATTTGGTAATAGTAATCGGTGATGATTTCATTTAGTGCAAAAGAGTTAGCGTATTTTTCCGCTACTAAAAACAAGTCAATCATAAATCAAAATTTTACTTTTAAAATGTTTTAATAATTTATTTTGAAACACATTTTTTTCACTTTCTTAAATCGTGCAATTACCAGATTATTTACCGAAGTAAAATGATTGTATATTGTTTGTTGTAAAACCTTTGTTTGCTTGTTTTTTTTGGACACTTTTTCGGGTATTTTACGTGCTTTTATTTCTTGTGTGTTGTTACATTATATCGTAGCGCATTTTAACTTTATTTTTAGCTATGAAGCTTCTACAATTGAGTTTTGTTATCCGATTGTAACATTTTAAATGTGTTTTTTTACTTTTTGTTTTTTATCGTGTTAGAAAGAAATGTTTAAATAAAATTAATAATTTGTAACTTGTTTTGTAATTGTCGTATTTACAGCTTTACAGTCAAAAATTATGTATTTATGAATTCTGGTTGCCAGTTTCTAAAGATTCTTAATTCGGCGTACTGTCTATTGTATTGTTTTGTTTTCACACAATTTTGGGAGTAGTAATACCAAAGATTAAAAAATATAAGATGGACTCACTCAACAAGGAGAGCTCAAATTATTGAGGGGCATAAAAGCATCTTAGATTTAAAGTCCTCTTCGTCTTTGTGCGGCTGCATTTGAGACAATTTTGGTTGCACTCACCTAATAGATATACTTTAGATTGTAGATTATACCTATTATAAAAACAAATATTTTGCTAAAAATAATTTACATTTGAAGAAAGAAAAGATAAAAGATAAAACTCAGCCGGTGCGTCCGAACTGCGGTGGGTTTTCAAGTAGCGACCGAACTGCGGTTGAAGTGTATTTGCCTACCTGTCCGAACCTAACTGCGGTTTCATTCTCAGTGAGGAGCCATGTCATTATAAAGTAATAAAACCAGAATATCAATTAAACCTAAAAAATGGTCTGTCTGTTTTTGGTATCAATTAATCACTAATGTGCAGCACAATAAATCTGTGATTTTTTTTAAATTGTTAAAAATCGTTGTAATTAGACATTTTGGTGCATTCATTGTATTTAGTACACCAATACACAAAAAATAATTTACCTAAAATTATAATTAACTAGGCATAATTAAAAAAACTAACTGTAAAAGTAAACAATTTAAAAATTTGTTTAAATCTTCTTCTATATGTAAAAAACAGCCTCAATTTTTTTTATAATTGTTTGGTGTTTAGAAAGCAGTATTTTGAGGGGTTCGGATAAAACTTTAAACACCTGGTAAATACTATAAAAATTTTGTAAAGAGCTTTTTTATAGTAAATAATAGATATTATCTATTCTATTATACAGGGTGAGTCTGCTAAAAATGTTTCTTAACTTTTCTCAAAAACTGGTTATCCCATCAACTTCAAAGTTTAGCATTAAAAACTTTGTTTTTTGCACTACACAGGTGAATTTTTTCAGAATTTTTTTAATATTCTTTCTAATTAATATTAATTAATTTCTTTAAAAAAATCTAAATATTTCCATTTTGTAACATTATTCTAAAAAAAAAGATTTCAAAATATTATTTTGTGCAAAAAATATTTTAAAAAAAATGTAGATAACCCTAAAAAATAATAACATTTATTTGATTCCTAAGACGCGTTTTAGTGCAGCACTGCTAAGCTGAATCTGTCGTCGTCAATACCTACTCCTCTAGAGTCCGATCGTCGAACAGTTATAGTAATAAAACCGCCCACTTTTGCCCGGGACATTTGAATAGTAGCTTGCAATTGGCTGTTTTAAAAACTAGTGTTGTGGTATTACCAAGATCCCACCCACCCTCTTAGAAAAAAATGGCGTATTTAAGTTTGAAATTTTATATTTTTCGAGTTGTCTACATTTTTTTTTAAATATTTTTTGCACAAAATAATATTTTAACATCTTTTCTTTTAGAATAATGTTAAAAATTGGAAATATTTAGATTTTTTTAAAGAAATTAATTACTATTAACTGGAAAAAATATTAGAAAAATTCTGAAAAAATTCATCTGTGTAGTGCAAAAAACAAATTTTTGAATGCCAAACTTGAATGCCATCAACTTTAAGATGTCATAACCAGTTTTTGAAAAAAGTTAAGAAACACTTTTAGCAGACTCACTCTGTATATTATTTATCTATTCTACCACTGTAATAAAAGCTTTTAATTTTAACTTTTATAGACTAAAAGTTATATGCAAAAGTTTAAATAAAATTAAAGAATTGATGAAAAGTATTGTTGAAAGCTTGTCAGCATTCTCATTATTTATGTTTTACTTAGAAAAGAGCTTTTTTTACAACTAAAATTAAACTTTAAGCTGAAAGATCTAAAGATATTGTGAGAACCAAACTATAGAAACTAGCCGGAAAAGATTCAAATAAGTTATTTTAGAAATTTTGGTGTTTTGGTGTTTTACCTAAAAATGGAAATTTGCTTATCACAAATCTAAAAAACCTAATTAAGATTTAAACTAGAAACTAAACTTTTTGCTTAAATTTGGGATTTTATGTAGACCCAAGTTTAAATTTGTCAGTTTATTCATAAAATTGTTGTTCACCATGCCACAAGCAAAGAGGAAAAATTCTGTTGTATACTACTAAGCTAATATCATCGATAATGGGATTAGGATTTTAGAACCCCCCGGGGTTTCAGAGCGCACCGCAGTTCGGTTCCTAAAATATTTTTTGGTAATGATTCATTTACCTGGTTAAATTCTAACCGCAGTTCGGATGTCCCCAACTCAGCTGTTTTAAAATTGCTAAAACAAATATGGCTAATTTATAAAATTATAGAATCCTGTAATTGAGCCTTTTCTTCTTTTTCTAATTGCTTATAATTGCAGTCGCGTTAGTTTATGGTATAGATCAGTATTATAAGTAATTTTACGAGAACCATATACTTTTTAACAGAGTTGTTAAAAAGCTTGAATTTGCCGCGCAAAAATAACTTCGATTTAAACATCTGTTAGCTTGAAGGTACCGACAAGAAAAAACTGTTTTTTACTATTTAATTTTAAGTAGTACTGTATTTTAACTCTTTTTATGATGGCTCTGCTACAAAGATTAGTAAGATTGGATACTGGTCGTTGTAAAGTTTCTGTATGTTCGTACCTTCTACGAAAAAATCTTAAGCACATTTTTTGGATTTGTTTGGTTATGTTTTTTTAAGTGTTATCATATTAAATCGGAGTGGTTTCAAAATGTTTCTAGCTTTAAGTGTATCTAGAGCTGTTTTTTATTATTTATTGTAAAGTTTCAAATTTGTTTTTTATCTTTTATTTTTTTAATTGTTTAATTGATTTAAATATTTAATTGTGTTTTTTAACCAACTTTAAAATTTATTTCCACAGACTTAACTTGATCTATTCTAAAATTCTAATTTTTTTTTAATCATTGTACTTAATGACTGTGGTAATTAGAGATTTATATTTTTTTTATAAATAGAATAAATAAAAAATTTGGTAATTACCTTTGATGGTTTGATAGCTGTATTAAATAAGTTAGTAATGGCAGTATTATTGATTTAGTCTGAAAGAAAGAAAGCTTTTTCTTGCTAAATTTTCATGTAATTTTATATTTAAAAAAATGGAGTTGTTTATGTTATGCAAGCTCATTTCGTACCTACTGTAACATAAAAAATAATCGTAAAGTAAAATCATTTGTTACAAAAGAGGTCTGAAGCAACGAGGTTACTATCTTTTTTTATACACAATTACCTTGTTATATATGTTTATTTTCCCAAGAAGTTGTGAAGTTTGTTTAACGTGAAAATCAGTGCAATCGATAGCCTATCTAATTATTAATGCACGTAAACGTCAAACTCCAATAAAGTTAGTAATGATGATTGACATAATCGGCTTGTTTGAGCATGTTTCTATAAGGGCTTAACAAATAACGCAATGGAATATTGTAGTATGGAATTAATTGGGAAAATAAGAATGTACAGCCGTTTTCCAGTGTATTACGTTTAACTCCCTTAATATTAACTAACACCAAATGGGCTGAACATTAGGAGCAATGATTTATAAAGGGAAGATTCGGCGTCTGGCGAAGCGCTAGATCGATAGGTTTTGCGATTAAAAAAAGGGGGAGCGAGAATTTGGGTTGCGATCGATTATTCCAGTAATGACTACCTGGGTATAGAGTTTGCATGCAGCGATTTGCAATGCAATTACTCGACGAAATTGGAATAGAGAATCGATGTTTTGCGTATCAGATTTGCTAACTACTCAAGGAGTCTGCAAAACAATGACCACTTAAAGGCGCTGTTGCGAGTTTTTATTTAATCTTTCAAGATACGAGCGACTGAAAGTTTACACGCGCTCTCAAACTTAGATAACGGAAGCAAAGAATGGAAGGCAGGTAAAAAACCGCAGAGATTGAATTGCGGATGAACCATCCTTTTAGAATAATTGAATAATCCGATGAGAAAAAGCGCAAAACGTTTGATTTCTTCAAGACAAACAATTTTGGATAAACTAGGATGTTGTCGAGGTGGAAATACTGTCGCAATGTGTGCTTTTTTTGCTTTAGACATATCTGGCTGTATTAATATTTAACGACGAGACGCTGAGAAGGGACACAACGTCTTAAATTTTTCATCAGATTCGAAGAAATGCAGTGATTTTCAATGCTCACAGTCTCATAAAATAAAGACATGGGGATAACATGCTGCGAACAAATCTAACTGAGCTCTATAAACGCTTAGGAAAAATCAAGACTTTTAAACAAGGCACAAAAATGATTTATTTCCTTACGATTACAATTCTTTCTGAAATGAAAAGACTAACAAAAATATGACTAAATAATTGGCTGTCATTTTTTCAAAAAACTTTTGACATGTCGCTCTCTACTTTAGCAAAACAAAAATAGATAAATCGCTTTTATCTTTGTTTGCTGTGATTAAAAAAAATACCAATAATATTTAGTTTTTAAATTGTCGGGTTTTAACTCTTCTTGTGCCAGCTGTTTGATCAACGACATTTTTGTATTAAATATTTTGTAACAACTGATATAAAATTTAAGTAACCCGGCGCATCCACCATTTGTGCTTACAAATTTTAATTTTGTAAATCAATTTTTTCTTTTACAATATTTGATTAGACGTTTTAAATGCTAAATGCAAAACATTGATGGCTTATCAATTGATTCCCAATAAACTACGGTTACATAAAATTTTGGTATCTCGGCTGCTCTACCATCCTTGTCCAAATTCTAAAATTTAGAAATTATTTTTTTGCAATGTTTAATTAGAGTAAATGGTAAATTATTTTAAGACTTAAAGCATTGATATTTATGAAAGTATTTATGATAAAGACATTATAGTAATAAGCTATAACAACAAATAAAATTGCGCTAGCCCGGCGCATCCACCATTTTCTTAAAATTTTAACATTGAGACCCTAAAAGCTTAAAATAATTTTTTCACATTGATATAAAAATTGATTATTTATTACATTATAATTATATTTATGAAGAGATTACAGTAATAAACTATTGCAACATAGTAAACTGTGCTAAGCTGGCGCATCCACCATTTTTGCTTACAAATTTAATTTTTTAATCCGATTTTTCTTTTACAATATTTGATTGGAGGTTATCAAATGGTAAATCGGTAAAATATTTTTTTTTAATATTTATTAGAGTCTTTATTTCATGTACAGATTATAGTAATAGTTATATAATATTTTGCTAACTCGGCGCATTATTTTGCTTACAAATTTTAAATTTATAAAGCAAATTTTTTTTACAACTTTTGATTAAATCTTACTAAATAGTAAATTAATATACAATCTTTTGTTGTTTATTAGAGTCTAATTTATAAACAGTTTATAGTTATAAGTCATTGTTACATAAAAATGTACTAACCCGGCGCCTCCACCATTTTTACTCAAATTTTAGAATTTAAAAATCAATTTCTTTTGCAATGTTTGATAAGATGTCACTGAATGGTGAATTATAGAGATAAATAGACTGATTTTAGGTTGGGATACAACAGATAGAATCGCAAATGTTAATATTTTTCCATGGCAACAACAAATTACAGCCCCAAATTTTTTTAATTTTTTATAGAAACAAAGATACTACAGATATTATTTTAACTTGAAATTAGCCTATCAAAGCATTGATTATTTATTACAGTAATTTTGATAGAAGGATTATAGTAATAAACAATAGCAAGACATAAATTTGTGCTAGCCCGGCGCTCAAAATTTAAAACTTATACTTCAATGATTTTTTACAATAATTGACTAGATTTTATCAAATTGTAAATTTTAAACATTGAAAAGAGATTATTTACGATTGTTTATTCTAAGAACAGATATAATAATAAACTATAAAGAATGGAGCGTTCTTAAGGAAAGATAGGTCAAGTAATACATTATTTTAAAAAGAATTAAATTTATTTATTTACAATTACGAACCGTATAAAGTAACACTTTATTTAATTAGTGAAATAATGAAAAAATACAATTTTAAATCAATCGCATTCTATTTATTATTAATAATGACATTAACATTAATAGACATTTCGTTTTTTGTTTTTACATATTTCACTTCGTTGCCATTAATAAGAAGCTTGTAGTTGTTGTCGGTTCCAGAACGAATTTTATAGGAACAATGGACGTCTACTCTTGTAAGGAACGACTACTACCAGGAGACCCTTGAATTTTCCTTGCGATATTAAGCTTATTAGATACAGAATCTTTGATATAAGTTTCTGTTATGGCGGAGCTCTTCCACCCACCATGTCGTTCAATTGTTGTAAGATTAGCACCTCTATTGGGAAGTAAAGTTGTTGAAGTGCGCCTCATACAATGGCCGGTATAAGCTTCTGCGTTCGCCAGATTCAAAAACAAAGCAACTTTAGAGGGAATTTTTGATAAAGTTTTAATTCCAACAGGTTGCGATGTTTTGATTAGCGTATCGTAAAATAATCTCTCAATGGATAACTTCTTCGGACATAAGAATATGTATTTCCTACACTTCTCTACAGTGTTAATAGAGAATCCTTCTTCTATAATTGTGAATTTTCGTAAAACGCCCGTTTTGGGAACTGGTATCGAAACAATCAGGTTTGCGCCCCTGTCTTCTACATCACTAATTATCAAATTTGTCAGCTTACAGCATCGACAGCCACCAGACACCCCCATTATTAATGCAACCTAGTATATTCTAAAATTTATTATCTACAATGTCTACGTAATGACAGAGATTAGCTTGATCATCAATTATTCTTTATCGCAAGCTCTTGCCCCAAAAACTCTTGCACGTGTGCTCTTTCCAATACTGCAGCTTTTTTCGGTCTATATCCTCTTGACTGATTCTTCAGACAGGCTATGAGCTTACTATATTTTCCAATGTCTATGTTTTTATGGAGCTTTATAGAGGTCTTCAGCATGGAGTACGTGGACTACATGGATGAAATTGCATACCTCTTCTTCAAATTTAAGAAATACGATAGCAGAACTTCCTTATTTATTGTCATTACCTCTCGTTCTTTTTTCCATTCATTAAATTTTGAAAATACTTTTCCATAATGTTTCCTGGACTTTGTAGTCAATAACTGGCGAGTCCCTTCTTCAGCTTTCTCAAGAATTGACTCAGGAACAGTATCACTTTCTTCTATTTCCACCAACTTGCACAGCGTTTTATACAAATGAAGTCGATAAACAATCGAAATTAAATAGCAACGATTCAACACCTCACATGTTTTTAGTTAATTTCAATGATTTTTGAGGTGACATTTGCTGTCAGAGTGTAATGTTAAATTATTTCTTAATGACATGAGATGAAATTTTGGCGATTTTGATTTTAAATCGCTGTAATTATGCATAAAACGCTATATTGAATTCGTGTTTTAGTCGCGTTTTATCCACTTAAGAATATTAAACGCTCGACTGCGTCTCGCGCTTAAATATTTTTACATAGATAAAACGCTGTCTAAAACACTTATACAATAAATAACTATTTTTAATCGTAGCAAAGGTTAACAATTTTTGTCATCGTTATTAACACCTTGTTAAAACAATCAATATACATTTTTTGAAAAATCTTGAAATCCAATTTTGAGGTGTAAACAGCAGTCTTGAGTAATTTTTTAACTGTCGAATTTATGTTAGTAGACAATAAACTTTCTTTGTTCTCATGTATTCTTATACCTTTGAGACGCGTTTTACTACAAAAAATTTAATTTCAAGTGTCCAAAAAAATGTAAGACGCCATGCAATTTGAGTATGTCGAAACCAGGGCTTTAAATATGATTCTCAATTTATTCTGTCATGAAACAAAGTGGGCGTTACATAACCGAATAAAAATCTGTAAGGTTTCGTGTTACATTCTATTGATTTTAATAAAATATATTTCCGATTGTATTCACCTGATTTCGTAATGCAGCAGAAATTTATTATTCACATCTCCTATCAAGAATGTGAAGTCTGAAATAATTAGTTAAAGTCTCTTTGAAATTCCTGATAACAATTTCAATCTGTACCAACTAGTAGACTGTTACAAACTAACTTTTGGCAAACTTTAATAGATTTCTACTTGTAGCTTAGTTTGAAAAACATCCACGTTTGCTAAACTTGTAATGGTCAACTTTGAAAAGCACAGCGTGTTTGAATTAAAGTTTTTTCCCGGTATAAAAAATAAATAAGAATTAATAGAAATAAAAGCATTATTAAAAGCTGGAGAAATAAAAGAACGTGGTAATGGTGACAGTAAACAGCACTTTGGGGTAAAAAACATAAAAAGAACGAATTTACTCTCCGGACATAAAACATAATTAGGTAATGAGCGAAAAAGCGAAATAATGGATAAGATAAAAAGCTGCAACAACACAAGAAACTTAAAACAATACGAGGATATTTCGTTTTAAACATGTTGGAAGTTAAATAAATAAATAAAAATTAAGTCAAGAGACAAGACAAGTTTCTTACAAAGAGCCACTCAAATAATTTTCATTAGCATTAAAGTGGTTAATTCTGAAAAATGTTTCTTAACATTTAGAAAGCTTTTCATGCTGGTTTAGTACACAACTTCTTCTTCATTAAGTTTTAAGTTTCTGAAACCGTAAATTTAAATTAAAATTACAATAAGAAATCATTTCGATGCGAATACGCATTCGTTTAAGACGTGCTCAGAGTTTAGCTTGTTTCTTTATGAAGCCGTTCCGGGTGTGTCTCAAGAGTTCAATGATTATTGTGGAGAGAAAATCAGATAGCACACGAATAATTCCAACTGCATTTAAAACGTTATCTCAGTTAAATTACAAAACATTGCGGAAAGTTTAAAATTGATTTTGACACGAATAATATGCAACTGAATAACACCTAACGGCTTACAAGCTTCTATTAACTAAACTGCAACTTCACACACGTCAAATACTAAATAAGCTTTCAAAATTTATGAGAAACTTGTTAAATATCTAATTGTCTATGAATAAGTAGCTCGAAATGTAAAAAGTTCTTCAAGTTAAAAATATGCAAATTTCATTGTCTGATTAAATTCCACAATTCGATTCGATAACTTCGAAATTGAGGCATTTGTCGACAATTTGCAAAAAGTTTTATTGCGGCATCTAGAGATCACGTTTATAATTTCAGGTTCAATAATACCCCTGATGCTATTTATACAATACGATAAAGACGAATTCTGTTTTGCATAATTGTTTTTCAATTATTCTTTTCTCGTATTTCCAGTTTTCAAGAACATTTAAATGTGATTTCTGGTTCTGTATTATTCAATAATTGCTTTAAGTAAAGATGCATTAGCTAAAAGAAACTTTAACTAGCCGAAAAAAAAACGAGGAAAACGAGTAGAAAATGTTAGAACATAATTTTAAATTTAGCAACATAATGAGACAGTTTTTAAAATACTTTTAATAAACAATATCATATCTGTGGTAAATTATTTGTGTTGGTTGTAATAAAAAATAACAAAAAGTTACCTTAAAACTAATTAAAATATATCTAAAGTTTAAAATTTGGGCAGGTCTGGTTATACTTTAAAACGCTTCACAAACTGCTAAAGATACAAAAATGTTTTGTAGAGGATTAAATCTTGTATAATAAAGTCAAGGAAGCTACATTTTTATCATTAACTGGTACTAACTGTCATAAAAGAGGTAACAGCTTTTGTAAATCACAGATTTTAAATGCTCGCTATTAAAACACTAGTAGCTGTTTTTGTTACAATTATTTTCTAAATTTAATAAAAAATAAGAATTGTGTTTAACTGTTGATTAAACAGTTATCAAAAAATAACAGTTTTTGCAACCACAGATCTTGAATGCCTGCAATTGGTACACTAGTAGCTGTTTATGTTACAATTGTTTTCTAATTCTTTAAAAAATAAAAAGTATTTTTTACTGTTATTTAAACGGTAAAAATAACAGTTTTTGAAACCACAGATTACAAATGGCCGCTACTAAAATGCTCATGTCTGTTTCTATCACATCGTTTTAAATTTTTTTTAAATAAGAAGTATGTTAATTTAGCAGCTATTTAAACTGTTATCAGAAAATAACAGATTTTTCAACAACAAATTACAAATGACTGCTATTAAAACCTTTGTAGCTGTTTCTGTTACAGTTGTTTCCGTATTTTTTTGTAAATAAAAGGTATTTCTTTTGTTCTAATGTTTTACGAAAAAATAACCAAATAGAAACTCTTTGTGTTGTTCTGGAAAAATTGTTCAAGAGAAGTCCGATTTTCTGTGAAAGCGACAAAACTTTATCAGCAATTTTTGCTTTACATAAAATATACAAAAACAAAAAACCTAGATGCAGTTTATAGTTCTAATTCTTTACTTAAGCAATGATAAGCTATAAGATTTGTTTTAATGGTTACCGATATTAGAAATAAGAATATTTTGGTGTCAATTTAAATCAGTGCTTTTGTATGCGTTTAAAAAAAGCTCTTATTTGAAAAAGCGTCCCGTAATTACTCACTGCCAAAACAAGGCTAAGCTGAGCTGTGTCTTATGTTAATCTGGCATAATCCTGTCTGGTTGGTTCATGCTCTCCTGCCAGGCCGGGGCCATTATTCACGCAGCTCAAGGCTATGTTCTCTTATTAATGTCGGAACTTGAATAACGTGTGCGCTCAGCCCTTTCGTCATCTGTCATACTTCGCTAAAGTTTAGGGAACGCCGCACTTAATTATTTATAAATACCAAATAGGTGCCTCGTTACAATAAAAGCCTCTCGCGAAAATTATGCAGCACAGCTGGCAAACGCCGACAACAACGTGCCAAATTTATTAAAACGAAAACTCAGAGTTTTTTCTTTCGAATTTCGAGTTGTATGACCGCAACTAACCGGCGCTGTTACAATCGAAATAGATTACCTTTTTGCGATTAATAACTTCCGCTATAAAACGCGACATTTGACGCTAATTTTATTGCGATCGATGACGCTAAAACACCGGAACAATTTCATATCAACGAGAACATACGATGATAGAACCGGAAAAAAATCAGTCCCTATGGAATTTCAGACCAAAATAAATCGACACACTTATGACATTTTGCTTGTAGAATCATAAACAGCTCAAATGTCACACTTTATTTATGTTATAGATAAAATAAAAATTTTGGCCTGTTGTTGATTGTAGTAGTACTCAGAAAATTGGGTTTTTAAAGATAAAAAGAATCGCATAGCGTTTATTCAGCAGTAAAGATGCGCAACGGTTTAAGTAGAAAATTATTACTACTGCCAAATACATTAATAAACTGATCAGCTTCTGAAAGAAATATTTTTCAATTTTTTGTTTGAAACAGACTCTGGCTTTATCAACTTTTATATTTTATACTACTGTTGTCCTTAGTGATTTGCAATCTTTCATTTAAAAGCTTTTTAATAATTCTTTAATGTACTGTTATTTTTTGATAACCGTTTATATAACAGTTAAATAAACTCATTATTTTTACAAAAATTAGAAAACTATTATAACAAATACAGCTAGTAGTGTTCTAATAGCGGTAATTCAACAGTTATATATATTTCTTATTTTATAAAAAATTAAAAAACAATTGTAAGAGAAACTGCTTTGAGTGTTCTAATAGCTGTCATTTACAATTTGTGGTTGCAAAACCTGTTATTTTTTGCTAGCCGTTTAAATAACAGTTAAATTAACTTCTTATTAAAAAAATAAATAGAAAACTATTGAATTAGAAACAGCTACGACAAGTGTTTTAATAGCGGTCATTTGTAATCTGTGGGTGCTAAATACTGTTGTTTTTTGCTAACCGTTTAAACAACAGTTAAAGTACCTTCTTATTTTAAAAGAATTAGATAACGATTGCAACAGAAACTGCTACTAGTGTTCTAATAGCGGCCATTCAAAATCTGTGGTTGAAAATACTGTTATTTTCTGATAACCGTTTGTATAACAGTTATATATACTCGTTATTTTATAAAGAATTAGAAAACAATTGTAACAGAAACTGTTTCGAGTATTCTAATAGCTGCCATTCACAAACTGTGGTTGCAAAATCTGTTATTTTTTGCTAGACGTTTAGTAACAGTTAAATTAACTTTTTAAAAAATTTAGAAAACAATTGAATTTGAAACATACAAATGTTCTAATAGCAGCTACTTATAATCTGTGGTTGCAAAAACTGTTATTTTTTCTTAGCCGTTTAAATAACAGTTAAATTAACTTCTTATTTAAAAAATAAATAAAAAACGATTGAAATAGTAACAGCTATGACGAGTGTTTTAATAGCGGTTATTTGTAATCTGACTTTGCAAAAACTGTTATTTTTTAATAAGCGTCTAAACAACAGTTAAAGTAACTTTCTATTTTAAAAGAATTAGAAAACGATTGTAACAGAAACTGCTGCTAGTGTTGTAATAGCGGCAAATCAAAATTTGTGGGTAGAAAAATTGTTATTTTTATACAACCGTTTAAATAACAGTTGTATATAATATAAATTAATTTTTTATTTAAAAAAAATAGGAAACGAATCAAATTGAAACAGCTCGAGTGTTCTAATAGCGGCTGTTTATAATCTGTGATTGCAAAAACTGTTATTTTTTCTAGCTGTTTAAATAACAGTTAAGTTAACTTTTCCTTAAAAAAAATCGTTTTAATAAAATTTAAATTAACTTCTTAATTTAAAAAAATTAGAAAACAATTGTAACAAAAACAGCTACCAGTGTTCTAATAACCGCTATTCAATATTTGTGGTTGCAAAAACTGTTATTTTTTAATAATTGTTTAAATAACGGTTTAGGTTACTTCTCATTTTTTATAAAATTAGAATACAGTTGTAACAGAAACAGTTACTAGTGTTCTAATAATGGCCATTTAATTGCAGCCTGTTATGCTGTTTTAGAACAACAGTTAAATATAATATTATCTGTGATTTTTAAACTGTTATTGTAAAAAATAATAATTGTTAACAATTGTAATAGAAATTACCAGGGTTCTACTAGAAACTGCTTAAACTTTGTAGCGGCAGAAGCGCTTATATTGTTTGACAGAAAATTTTAACTGTGATTTTTAATTGTTATTTAAGAAAATAATTGTTAACTGTTGTAACAGTAATCACTAGTGGTGTACTAGTAGAGACTTAAACTTTGTTAAAAAAAACTGTTAATTTTTAACAGATACTTTTAACTGTTATTTCTTAACTGTTATTTTGGAAAATAATTCGTTAAACAGTGTATAAAGTTTACGCAATGGTTTAAGTAGAATTTGAATAGAATTGAATTCTATTTTTTTTTAACTTTTTTATTTGATTTGTAAATACAAAAAATAATTTTTAACACTAGTTTTTTGTAGTTTGCTGTTATTATAAATTTCTTTTCCAACAGCGTTGTTATAAAATCAGTATTTTCCTCGGGAAACATAATGATATGAAAATAATAGTTAGGCGTCGCTTGCTTTCACTATACCGCCGGAGCGTTTTAACCCTTTTAAAGAGAAATTAGACAAAATGAGAGCAATTATTCACAGAACAAACAAATTTGTTCTCAATTTAGGCCGCAGCGGTGCGTCAAAACGCTGCTTCTCCTCTTTGGAGCTTAGCGGAACGAATATTTAAATTGACGCAATGTCCTTAACGAGAACGTTTTATATAGATAAAACATAACCGTAAAAGGGTTGCTTTAATTAATTTAAATAACTTAGTTCATAAACCGAAAAACTCGTGTCCAACTCCAATCATTTTAGCATACTGATGAGAAAATAATGCACGAGTTATAATGCGCTATGTACGACCAGATGTAACATGTTGAGGGAAATGTGTATACAAATAAAAAAATAACAAACGGTTTTGAAAAAACACAGCGACACTGCAAATCCTGATACAAAAATAAAAATGAAACAATATCCGGACTACCACAGCCACAGAGTAAATGTTAGATATGGATTAATATGAAGCTGCATGAATGTGCAGGTGTCGGTATTAAAAACAAAAGGACAATGTTTTTATTTTGTGCGGGATTTTAAAATAACGAGAAGGCGGATTTAGGAACGATTAAACACCTATTGTGCAAACAACAAACCCAATCCAATTCATATTCTCAAGACTTGAAGTTTGGTTTGTCAATACTGCAAGCGGAAAAGGCACACAATAGAAAAATTATTCAGAGAGGAATATTTTGCTTGAACTAAAATAGATGATCATGGAGTTTACTACAGTTTTATATCAATACACATAAATGTCGGAGCTTGATATACAAGTTGAGCAATTTCGAAAATTACAGCACAAACTTTCTACCACAAGATGGCTTTTAATTTGTAAAGTGACTCAGAATTTTCTATTTGCTTGTTTAAATAATGTTATTATAAACTTCTACAAAATCTATAGACAATAAGAAACTAAATTTCTCTTAAGAAGTTTCAAATATAAGTTGATTTCTATTTCAAGTGTTGTAGAGTGAGAGAACTAGTTCAGAACCGTTCAGATCTGTACTTAGCATGCGCAATAAATATTTTAAATTCTTAAAATGGTACTGCGCATCTGCAATCTAAGTCTAAACCATTTTGAACTGTTATGGGAACAAACATAGTACAAAATCTAATTTTTTTTTATATATTTCAAGAAGACAATAGTTTTCAAAACAAAATTCTAATCAACAGTTGCCAAACGACTTTTGCAGTTGCTAACCACAGTCGGTAATACAGTTTTCTCATTCTATCGCTCTTTGGTTTGGCGGTGGCTGGCTTTTAAAACTGTCTTAACTGACGCCAAGACTGTCTTAACTGTCTATCTTACAGTAAGTAACAGTTTTAGCAAATTTTATCAATTTACTGCGGTTATAAAGATGCAGACATAACATTATAGCAGGCAAAAACTACAACAGTGGAGCGGTTTATCAAAAATCTTGTCAGTTATTAATATAGAACTACTTTTGTACAATTTTCAAATCTCAAATAGCAAATTAAAGTTAGCTGTGAGACGTAGAAATTTTTCTTAAGAAGCAAGGAAGTCTTTTATTTATGATCTAGAGTCAGTGACTTGCAATGACTCGCCGAAACTTAAGATAAAAACAGAAATCAACAGGAGTACAAAGATATTATGCTCTCTCTGGCTTGGTTCTTCTATAAATGACAAAAGTAGTTTTTAACTCCGATAACAATGATTTGAACATTTGAATTTGATATTTGGTGATAAAATAGATAAAGTGATGAAAATCTGCTATTTTTAGCACAAGAAATAAAAGTCATTATATCCAAACAAAGAGAATATAAAAGAGAGTTTAAAAAATTGCACGAAGAAAGCGACAAAATTAAGAAAGAAAACAGAGAGCTAAAAAAATAGTTGAATGAATCAGCAAGAAAATCGTTGTTATAAAAAAAGACAAAAGAAGTAATAGGATAATAATCCAAGAGTAAGTAGTGAATAAAATAGAGAAAAACACACTGAAAAATCGTAGCAAACTTGATGAAAAAAAAAATGGAAATAGAGACAGAAACAAAGATGTGTTATAGAGCTAAACGTCAAAGAAAATAAATACAAGTGTCTAACAAAAAACAAAATCAGGCGGAAATACATAAAAGACTAAAAAATCTGTATCAACTATAATATGGTAGTCGTACAGACAGACACAGTGTGCCATCTAACGAAGAGTGCTGGAAGGTAGCAACAGTTGGCATAATAATGTTGGCGGTTAACAAAGTTATCTCTTCGGCTCTCGCTCGGCCACCAACATAGCCAACCTCCATTATTAGGCAAAGACAACTACTTCGCGGACTAATTCCCCGAAAGACATTGAATTACTTCACCAAATCGCCCAACTAGCAACACACTGAAAGGCAGTGTAACCAGAACTAGCAAAGATGTTCTAATTGAACAGCAACGTCGAGAAACTGTATACCGGTTTTGGGGTTTTTGCCCCTCATCAGTACAGTGTATCTCGAAACGTTGTGCTCGATTGGAACAGGTGGGAGAACTCGCTTATATCAATCGTGGAGGTTGGTTATGTTGGTGGCCGAACGAGAGCCGAAGAGATAACTTTGTTATCCGCCAACATTATTATACCAACTCTCGCACCTTTCAGCACACTTCGTTAGATGGCACACTGTGTCTGTCTGTACTACTACTAGCCGGACTTCGCTTGATATAAGCGAGTTCTCCCACCTGTTCCAGTCGAGCACAACGCCCCGGGATACACTGTACTGATGAGGGGCAAAAACCCCAAAACCGGTATACAGTTTCTCGACGTTGTTGTTCGATTGAAACACCTTTGCTAACTATAATATGATTAAAACAGGATAAGATAAGAGAAGATGCTATGAAAAAAAAAACAGGAAAACATAGCTAAAATAAGTATTCAAAAACTGCTAATACTAAAATTCTAAAAATATAGAAAAGAAAGGGCAGAATAAGATAATGGAAAAAGATGCATTAAGACAGTAAATAAGTAAAATAAAACAAAAAGAAACTGTAACAAATAATGAAGCATCTAGACTCTAGAGGTAAAGAAGAGCATATTAGTAAAAATGCAAAACAAAGGGAAAAAGAAAAATACAAAGAAGTAAAAATATAAAAATATCAGAGATAAAAATACAAAAAGCAAGATTGTTTTAAAAATGGATTCTGAAATACGACAGGACTCTGCAAAAATGGTTTTTGTTTTTCAACCCAACGCATGAATGTATGGATGGAATGAAAAGAGATAAATCTATTGAAAAACATAGTATTAAGAGAGTTAAATTGGGATATTCAGAACGTAATTAAAGAGAAAAAAAAGTAGAACTAAAGATGGCATTTCGTCGGGAGTCAGAAAACACTGAAAGAAAAAAAGAATTTGATGAATTAGAAGAAGATGGTATTTTGGTAAGAAAAATTAAAGTTAGCAAAGAAGAATAGAGAATTGTAACGGTTTATAGTAAAAAGATAAAAAAATAAAACAAGTACTAGAAGATAAATTAGAAGCTACACAAAAAATTTCATTATAGAGTGAAGTTATTATGCGAGAGTGGCGGTGGTGTTAAAAAGAAGTAGAAAAAATAAGAACAAAAGCAGTCAAGGACAAATTAGAAAACAGATAAAGCTGAACACTAATCTAAATGGTTGAAGAAAGAAAGTTTGGAATTTTAAATGAGAGGAATAGCAGCAGATTTCTTTTGTTTTAGAGATACCACTAAAAAAGCTCGGCACAATCAGTAAAAGATTAAGAAGCAAGACAAAGAAAATAATAGAAGTAAAAACAAAGTAGGTTGAAGAATCAATCCAAAAATATAGATAGAAAATGGAAAATAAAGTTTTCAACAAAATTACTAAAATAGAGTGTTTACAAGCTAAAAAATTTTACAAATTAAGATGGAAAAAAAGGACAAAACAACAAAAGAAGGAAGTAAATAAAAAACAATAACTTATGGATGAGGAAAGAATATGCAAAACAAAATATGCGAAAATAAGACAATTGAAAAATAAAGAATTCACTTTATAGAAGCTTTAGGTGGTACTAGAAACAGCTGTATGATGAGAAAATGAGGTACCTATAGAGGTAATTAATGATCTCTTAAAAAAGGAAATAGAAAAACAAGTTTTAAAGTAAGAGAGAGAAAAGCTTCAAACGAAGAGCGATAAATAAAGGGTGGTTTTATGCTTCAGAAAATGTGAGAAAAAACTATATAAAGTGTTGAATGCAGTACGGAAAGAGAGCACATTTTTAAAAGCTGGATAAAAGGGTTGACTCTACCAATACATAAAAAGGGATTAAGATTAAGTTCTAAACTACTGTGGGATAAGCTTGCTAAGTACTGCCTACAATATCTCTGCGATTGTGCTAGAGAAAAGTCTAAGAAAAAAAAAAATAATGAAGAAGACATGTTGCCACATAAGCAAGCATGATTTGGGAAAAAAGAAGAAGTTATGGACAATGTATACATTCTAAAACATCATGCGAGAAAAATGATAGACAATGTAATGGAAAGATACGTAATAAACAATAGACTTTAACTGCAAACGAATAAATAGAAAGAATGAGAGTACTATTACAAGGAAAAAAGGTATGCGAGAGCAGAGATTGAAAGACTGACAAAAAGAAGAAAATAAAAAAGGATCTGGATATTGACAAGCAGAAAAAAACAACTATAAAATAAATTTAAATTTTGTTTTGATACTGCCTACGCATTTTTTCAAAGACATAGAAAAGAAAAAAAAGAAAAATAAGGGAATAATAGCACGGTTTAGACTGTAGTGAAGAAGTAAATAAATTTTGGAGAAAAAACTGAAAGACAATGAGTAGAATATGTAGAAAAAAAAAGAACTATAGAACATTAGGTGTCAGAGTGAAAGAAGAAAAGAATTTAAATAGAAGAAAAGAACTAGTGAAAGTGGAAAAATATTATAAGGGCAAGGAAAAAGTGGAAAAGGGGAATCGGGGAGGGTTGTCAATAATATTTTTCTCTAAAAAGGTTATTCTTGTTTGTCGCCATTATATTAGAGTTTTTCTAATATGCATATATTTTGCTAGGACTATAAAACCAAATTGGTAATAAAGATATTTTACTGCTACTACTAAAAGAGCATCAATTTAACGGTGCATCAAAAATTATTTACTATTAACGTAAATCTCACAAGTCAAACGTGAAATTAACGTCTTGTTAACCTAAGTTTGCTAACTGGGTGATGTTGACTTTAGACTTATGAAATAAAATTGCTTGAAAAAATATTTAATAGAAGCGCTTTCATGAAAATACGGAAATGCGTTATAGCTTTATATAGAAATAATTTATTTCAGTCAACTATAAAATGTTGAATTTTATATATGCCAAGACCTCATGCGACATCCCTGCTATTATTATGTTCGTCCCAATACGTTTCGAAGGCAGAACTAAAAATACTTTTCGAAATATTTATGTATGTAGATACACGTTTCCCAGAGTTGGAAGCAAAAAAAATATTACCAAAACAAATTAACCAAAAATATTCTCTCCGATCTTGTTATTGATAAAACACGATTGTGATAATATCAGAAATTCTGACACTAACTTACCTTTAATAAACATTTAAAAGCATGACAAGGCGAGGACAAAGAATTGTTGAATGCATGTCACCAACGACATTTTAATAATATCTCGGCTTTATTAAAAATAAATTAACTTCATACGCAGGAAACAATGAATTGACAGGTATTGTCAGGATTTTTCAGCGAATTGTTTCACGGGGAACTGAAATTATAAAGACACCTCAAGAAAATATTGATAAGCTCACTGATAACAAATTTTTTGTGAGGTAATTCTACCTAAAGCAGCTAGCTGTGTTTTTCTGTTTTCTATAAGGTGTAGCAATAAATTCCCTCTCCTAGTAAGAAAAAGCGCTGAAAGTTTGTTTCTAAAGCTCGCCAGTAAAACTTTATTAAAACAATCGGGTCGTGTAGTCCCATTAAGTCGTTCTTTTCGTTACAGCATTACCAGAAGAGGGTCCCCGAATATCAGGTGGCCGTCCTCGCTATCAAGTCGGAGATACAGTTCGGGTGAATTGCACCTCAGGTCGGTCGAAGCCTGCCGCCAATTTGAAATGGATGATCAACGGAGAACCGGCCGATCCGAAATTTCTCATTCCACAGAAAAAGATCATAAGTGGTTTGGAAGGTCTAGAAACTACCATTCTAGGGCTACAGTTTGTCGTGCGTCATAAGCATTTCAAACGGGGCGATATGAAACTCAAGTGTGTCGCTTCGATCGAAAGCGTTTATTCCAGAAGTAATGAAGAAAGTGTGGAGGGCGAACGGCCGCAAAGGGCTTCAGTGCTGGAAAGTCGCGGAACGGTTGCACCCGCCGGGTCCAGGGCCGACAGAGTCCAAGGTAATGAATATATACCAAGATTTAGTTTTAAGCATGATTTGTTACTTTCATTTTATATATTTTGTCATGTAAAACATCTTCTTTATACTTTTTTTTTATTTTTATTTCAAAATATCACAAAAAATATATTTTTGAAATATATATTTTAAAATAAAATCAGGCTCGCATCTTTTGTTGTCTACAAAGCAGTCAGACTCGGATTTTTAACTGTCTAAGAGAGAGGTCTGAGAAATACTTGATTAGTTCAATTTTTATAAATTGCCTTTATAAGGCATTTATATAAGCTTACTTTAAAAAAGTTTTTTTGTTTTTATAAATTGTTGCCTGCAAATCTCTATTTTATAATATGCTACCTACAATTTTTGATTTTGAAAAAAAGCTAGAATATATCTTCAAGATAAGCTTTAAACTTTCTATTTTTTTAAATGTATAAAGCGTCGATTTTTGATTGTAAAGAAAATGTCTTTTGTAAGTTTTATTTATAAAAACTTTTACTTTCTGGTTTTTATAAAAAAAACAACTAAAAAATGTCTTTTATTAGTTCTGATTTTTATGAAATGTCTCTTGTAACAGCCACTTTTGATAAACTATGCCCTGCAATGTTAAATATTTTTTTTATAAGAAGAGATTGATTGCAATCTTTATAAAATGTCTTTTTCAGTTTTGATTTTTACAAATTTTCGCTTGTGGCTCCTAGTTTTTATAAAATGTCACTTACGGCTACTGGTTTTTATAAAAACCAACAAGTAACGTCTCTTGTTGATTTCGGTTTTTATAAAATACTTTGTGTCAGTCATTTTTTTTCTATAATACGCTCTAAAATTTCTATTTTTTAATGTAATTTTAGATTGCAAGCTTTATAAATTGTTTTTTGCAGTTTTTTTTTATGAATTGTTTCTGGCTTTCGCTCAAAATATGCCCTACAAAATATTTTTTTTATAAAAAGAAATTGCAATTTTTGTAAAATGTCTCTTCCAATTTTGGTTTTATAAATTGTTGCCTCTGGCTTTTAAGAATGCTAAGAAATATCTCTTGTTGGTTCCGGTTTTTATAAAATACCTTGTGTGTCAGCCAATTTTTTTTATAAAATATGCTTTATACTTTATAGCTTTTTTCAAAAAATGTAATTTTGGATTGCAATTTTTATAAAATGTCTTTTGCAGTTTTCATTTTTATGATTTGTTTCTGACTTTCACTCTTTATAAAATATAAAAATTTTAAATATTTTTTTTATAAAATTTTTTTATTGCAATCTTAAAGGTTATTTTAAATATGCCCTTTAAATTTTAATATTGTTTTCAAAAATGTGAATTTGAATTGCAACCTTGATAAATCGTCTTTCACAGTTTTTATTTTTATAAATAGTTGTTTGTGGTTTTCGCTTTTTATAAAATATCACTTACGGTTTCTGCCTTTGATAAAAAAAAACAAGAAAATGCTTTCTGTTAATTCTGATTTTTATGAAATGCTTGTTGCAAAAGTCACTTATTATAAAATTTTATAAAATAAGTGCTACAATTTGAAGTACCTTTTTTATACAAAGGCAATTTTTGATTGCAATTTTTTGTACAGTTTTTATTTTTATAAATTATCGTCTGTGGCTTCAAATTTTCATAAAATGTCACTTCTGTTTTTGATTTTGATAAAGAAACAGAAAGTATTTTTTGTTGAGTCTGATTTTTATGAAATGACTGTGGCAACAGCGGCTTTCTATAAAATATGCCCTACGATTTTAAATATTTTGCTTTGTAATAAAGAGATTTTTATAAAATGCCTCTTCCAGTTTTGATTTTTATAAATTGTCGGCTGTGGCTTCTACTATTCATAAAATGTCACTCAAAGTTTCTGGTTCTAATAAAAAAAGCTAAAAAATATTTCCTATTAATTCCGGTTTTTATTAAATGTGCCTTGCACCTTGTGTGTCCGACAATTTTTTTTATAAAATAAGCCATATACACTGCTCCAATAAATTAACGCACCACTTAAATTTTTTTGAAAATTGAAACATGTATTCGACCAATTGGTACAAAATTAAGAAAAATTTAACAAAAACATTTGTTTAAAGTAAATTAATATCTAATGTGTCCAAATATAGAAAAACAAACCGAAAACAAAATTTTATTTAAGTTACGCTGTTATAAAAGTTACAGAAAACATCTTAATATCGTGTACTTCCACCTCTACTTTGAATAACCGCTGCACATCTTCGTACTATACTCAAAATTAACGAACTTATATCTTCTTGATTTAAGTTATTCCAAATTTCATTTAGTTGAGGACCTACCTCTTGAAGATGGACAGGAGGATGTGGAAGATTTTTTAAACGTTTCCCGAGAATGTCCCAAACATGCTCGATAGGATTCAGGTCAGGGCTTCGAGCTGGCTAATCCAAAACATTGATTTCTGCCTCATTCAAGTAATCTTTAACAATTCGGGCAGTGTGGGGTTTTGCGTTATCTTGCATTAACAAAAAATTTGGACCAATATAAGGGGCATATGGTACGACATGCTCTTCAAGAATGTCTGTTATGTAACTGTCCGTATTTATAGAGCCATTATTTACAACCACTAACTCTGTGCGAGCTTGTAAGGAAATACCACCCCAAACCATTACTGAGCCTCTACCAAACAATGTGGTATTTTGAATGTTACACTGTGCGTACCGCTCATTTGGTCTACGATACACACGAACACATCTATCGCAATTGTAAAGACAAAATTTTGACTCATCCGTAAGAAGAACAGACTCCCAATCCTCACTTTGCCAATTTATGTGCACTCTAGCAAATTCTAATCGGGCTCTGCGGTGTTCTGCAGTCAATGCAGGACCACGAGCAGGAATATGGGGTGTTAAATTATCCTCCTTAAGTCTTTTTCTAACAGTTTCGGTACTGATTTGAATTCCTTCTACGTCACGGAACTCAGTTTGTAGCTTCCTGGCGGTTACAAAGCGTCCCCTTAGCGCAGATATTCTTAAAAATCTATCCTGGATAGGAATGGTTTTCCTTTTTCTTCCTTGCCCAGGTCTTCTGAGGTGACTTCCTGTCTCTCTGTACCTTTGTATCATACGCGAAACTGACGTATGAGATACACCAAGCCTTTCACCAATTCTTCTGTAGCTCCATCCTTCCTCCAACAAAACCACAGCTTGGGCGCATTCTTCTCGAGTCAAATTCCTCATAATGTTTTTATTATTGTTTCAAATGATAAAAACTATCCACAGAACGGCAAATTCAAATAACAATAAAACGAAATTACAAATTAACACAATTTAAAATGAAATTTATTTTAAAACTTCTGCTTAAAAAACTCAAATTTCTGACTTTAATGTCAAAACTTTTATTACAATGGGTAACTAGATTATAGCTTGATTAAACCTTCTTAACCAAAGTTGTCAAATGTACATAGTTTTAATGTTTTTATTTTATTTTCATGTGGTGCGTTAATTTCTTGGAGCAGTGTAATTTCCAATATTTCTTTTTATAAAAATGCGAATTTGTATTGAAACCTTTATAAAATGCCTCTCGCAGTTTTAATATTTATAGTTTAGCGTGTGACCTCCGGTTTTTATCAAATATCACTTCCGGTTTCTGGTTTTGACAAAAAACAACTCTGTTAAATCTGATTTTTTAAATGTTTGTTGTGAAAATCAAGTTTATAAAATAAGCTCTACAATTTTTATAAAATGCTTTTTGCAGTTTCTATTTTTGTAAACTATCGCTTGTGGATTCTAGTTTTAAAAAAATATCTGTTACAAATTCTAGTTTTGACAAAAAAAATAAAAAAATGTCTTTTCTTGTTAATTTCAATTTTTATAAAATACCTGTTTTAAAGCCACTTTTTATAGAACGTGCTCTATAAGTTCAAATATTTTTTTATAATAAAGAAACTTGTTATTGCAATTTTTATAAAATGTTTTTTTTTATTTTCAAATTTTATAATTGTCTTTTAGTTTTTATAAAATGTCACTTATGGCTTCTGATTCTGATAATTTTTTTTTTTTTTATTTATATATATAAATGAATGTAGTCTTCAGATTATAATAGGTATTCTCTTCGTAAAAAAGCGATTTCTATTGTAATTTTTATAAAATTCTTTTGGAGTTTGCCAAATTTTTGTAAAATAGGTCTTAAAACTTTTTTAAACAAATACTAAACGGCAATTTTTATTACAAAAATGCTAGAAAATGTCTTTCTTGTTGATTCCAATTTTTATAAAATAAAAAATATTTTTTCTAGCAGCCTTTTTTATAAAGTAAGTTCTACAATTTCTAATACTCTTTTTATAAAAAAATCTAATTTTGGCTTACAATTTTTACAAAATGACTCTGCAGCTTCCAATTTTATAATTTGCCGCCTACGGTATTAAAAAAACTATAAAATATCTTTTGTTCATCTCAATTTTTATGAAATGCTTGTTATGACTTTTTGTGCTTTATTTTTATTAAAAGGCCATTTTTGATTACATTTTTTATAAATATGCTTCTTCCAGTTTCGATTAGCTTCCAGTTTTTATGAAATTTACTTACGGCTTCCGGTTTTGATAAAAAAGGCTAAAAAATGCCGTCTGTTAATTTCGTTTTTTATAAAACATTATTCGTGACAGCCACTTTCATAAAATGGGCCCTACAATTTTAAATATTTTTTTTAATAAAGCGTTTTTTGATTGCAATTTTTATAAATGCCTTTTTCTGTTCTCATTTTAATAAATTGATAAAATGCCTTTTGTGAACGTAAAATTTACAAAAAAAAATATTTTAAAATTTGATTTTGTATTGCAAACTGTAAAATAAATTGCTGTTTTTACTTTTATAAATTGTCGGCTGTAGCTATTAGTTATAAACTAAAAATTCAAAAATTAAGAGAAAGATTTGCGTATTGCTTCTCAAAACCAATTAATTTTTTTTACTTATAAAGAACATTAAATAAAATTTTTTGAGAAAAATTATTTGTTTAGATATTCTTATTTTAAAAGATAATTTAAATATATACTTTACAAAATGCTTTTATAATTATTAGCAAAGAAAATAAATTTCTAAGACTCTCTTTCTAAAGAAAGCTTGATTTAATTTAATTTTCCGACTGCCCACACCTACGCTATCAATGGTAATTCTCCTTCATTAAGGGAATGTAAGTGAAACTTCCACAACAGCATCCCTTAATTTGATATAAAGGTTACCATAGCTTCAGGAGGTAATCTTACTTACCTTCCCTAGAGCAAATTAATAATACCTTAAGTTCACCAAAAGCTTATTAATTCATTCCCATTTGGGAATTTCAGTAAAAATTTCATTCCGCTTTCGTAATGCTCGAATTTATTTGGCGATAAGTGCGTGATTGAGGTGTAAAAGCCGCATCAGAAATATCACGTCAAGTAGCAAGAATTACGAGCCGTCTTGTATTATCCTGCGTTGATAACATTGTCCTGGCGACGACGAACACGTGTGTTGATAGTATCGCTCGAGTGTAAGGATGTCGTCCTTTCCCCTCTTTTAGATCCTCGTGCATGTCGTAAATTTTGAATAAAGTAGATGGTGCAGTGCAGGAAATTTATTTATGAATACTTTTGGCCCGATTCCAATAAAACATGTTTCGGGGAATTTTCTCCTTATTCGACTTGATCAATAATCTGATCATGAAATTATAAAATACGGGAGAAAAATTCATATCTTGCACCTTTGACGCCAGTATGCAGCTGCACTCTCTCTTCTCCCAGTTCAAACTTTAAACATAAATAAAATTTAATTCTTTCGGAAAAACTCGCAGGATTAATGATACCTCAAGTGTACCTCAAATAAAACATCCTTGCCAGATAAATTAAAGCTCACTTGAGTGACTAACTTTTTTTAATACTCGTCTGCGATTAAATAAACTCGGATAGCTATTATTGATTTTGAGAGTTTCGAGCTTGTTACTTTGATGTTTGGCTAACGATCCACCTATTGTGTTTGCTTGAGGATTTAATAATAATGCAAAATGTTGGAATTGACTGTATTGCAATGTTCTATTCAAAAGTTAGGTCAGTTGAAAAAGTTGTGTCTCTGATCTTCAGAAAAGGAGAAAAAAATATGTTTCGATAGAAGTTAGAATAAAGTTTGGGTTTTTAATAAAACTTTTACAAACTTTTCAAACAAATCATTATTTTTGTTTTAGTCTAAATGAGAGATGTGATACTCGTAATAAGAAAATGTGAAAACAAAGCAAACAAAAATAAATAAAAATTATCTGGAAAATGGCTGTCTGACTGGAAATTGGCACTAAGTTCTGATATCCACGACAAATCCTGTCAAAAATTCTAAAATCGCGTTGGGGGATTAAGGAGAGTTCAAATCTATTCTACATTTAAAATAGTAAATTGTTAGATTTTAAAGCTGCCGCGATTATAATAGTAGATAACAAATTATGTTTCAACACACTGAGAATATCAGCTCACACAACGCACGCTTTAAAATTATATTTATTTTATAGTATCAAAAAAATCTTCTACTGCTTTTAATACAATATAAATATGGTGACCTAAGCTATCGACAATTGCGTTACAAACACAGAAATGAGGCTGAAAAATTTTAGAAGAAGATCGTAAGTCAACAAATTTTCGAAAAAGCAATAGGCAATAGAAATTTAAAGATATACAGTTTAAAAACAGTTCAAATTTAAATTTAAACTGTAAATAAAAGTCGTGCTTCCAAGAAGTGACATAACTTCTAAAGAAATGGCGTGCTCTATTTACAAGGAGATGAAAAAGGACGCACAAGCGAAAGAGGAAAGGCAGGAAGGATTAAATGTTAAATTAATGCTAAAATATAAATAAAACTGCATTACGGAAATTGGGTTTTTATTTGCGACCAAATTTCACCAAGAAGATCAATCTCGAGAGATTTTTGAGCTGCTTTTTTACAGCGGTGACTGCTCTAGCAGGGCCCGCGGCGTTTGCGAGTTTTTTGGATTTTACTCCTTTTGCGACTCTTGTTGCTTCTGCTTTTTCCGCTAGTTTTGCAATTTTTGTTGCCTTTGCGACTCTTGCGTCTCTTCGGATTTCTGCTCTTTTCACTACTTTTGCAACTTTTGTTACCTTTACGCCCTTTATGGCTCTTTCGGCTCTTGCTCCTTCCGCTACTTTTGCAATTTTTGCCGTCTTTGCGACTTTTGCGGCTTCTCCGGCTTCTACTCCTTTCGCTACTTTTGCAACTTTTACTGCTTTTGCGACTCTTGCGGCTCTTCTGACTTCTGCTTCTTTTGCAAATTTTGCTGCCTTTGCGACTCTTACGGCTTTTTTGACTTTTGCTCCTTTTGCAACTTTTGCTGCTTTTGCGACTTTTGTGGCTTTTCCGACTTCTATTACTTTTGCTGCGTTTGCGACTCTTGTGGCTATTGACGCTTTTACTTCTTTCGCGACTCTTGCAAATGTCGCTGCTTTTGCTACTTTTGCGGCTAGTTCGGCTTTTGCTTCTTCCGCGACTCTTGCAACTTTTGCTTCTTTTGCGAGCTTGGCTGCTTCTACTTCTGTCGCGATTTTTGCAGCTTTTGCTGCTTTTGCGACTATTTCGGCTTTTGCTTCTTCCGCGACTGCTGCAGCTTTTACTTCCTTCGCGTTTATTTCGGTTTTTGCTTTTTTCGCGACTTTTACAGCTCTTGCTTCGTTCGCGAGTTTTTTGGCTCTTGCTTCTTTCGCCGCTTTTGCAGCCTCTGCTTTTTTTACGACTTTTCCGTCTATTACACCTTTCGCTGCTTTCGCGACTTTTACGTCTTTCACAACTTTCGCGCCTCTTTCGCCTGCGTTTTTTGGGTGCGCGTTTCGCCATTTCACGAAAGGGGGCTTTCTCGGCTTCACTCATACGGCACCAAGCTTGTGCTCCGCGCCGTACCAACTCCCGTGGGGAAAGTCCTTTGTTCTTCTTCCGAAATTCAGCTAAGAAGTTAAAAAATGGATTTCGGGACAAGGTGTTATTTTCCCCTTCTGACTTCTTGATAGAACAGTACCCTGCCATTCTAAATTTATTGCAAAAAAAACTTTAACAAAAATGTCGAAGAAACTGACATATAAAAAGCAAAATCTACTATGTTTTTTTTAGTTTGTTGATTTTTATGGCGCAGTGCCTACTTTTAGGTTTTATCTGCTTCAAATAAATTGTGAGAAGTTTGTGGTGAAAAAAGATTATTTCAAAAAATTCCTGTTTTAATTATTAAAGTTTATATGAGACGCAGTGGCAGTAGAAGAATAAAAATAAAGTTGCAAACTACGGAAATGTGGTAGGTATGAAGAAAGAAGAAACTAGAAGAGACAAATTAAAAAATAGAGATAAAGTAAAATCAATTTTAAAGTTTATAGAAAAACGACAACTAAGTGCAGAAAATGAATAACACCGGAAAAGCACCAGAAGAACATGAACAACGATGTCTGGAGAGAAACAAAATAATTAATTTAAGACGGCAATTTATAGCAAAAAAAAAGCAAAATAAACATTTTGAAAAACAAAAGATTTTAAAAGAGTTAGACAAATGGCTTTCTGGGAACTAGAAGGATTTGAGAAATGACTTGATGAAACGTAACAAATTATTTTTAGAAATTTGAAGAGGAAATTTGGCTAGAAAAAGGAAAAATCAAAAAAAGTCTGGAACGACAGAAATTTTTTTTGAAAAAACAACAATTTTCTGATAGAAATTGAACAACTGCTTTTAAAACAAACATAAGAAGTTAGGGAAAGTCATTAGAAGATTATAGAACATCAAAAAAGTTTTGTCAGTGTTTGAAATACAGGTATTGAGACAGAAAGAGGAGCAAAGGAAAATTCTAGATAAATTTTCTGAAACAGCAAAAAAAGATTTTGGAAGAACATAACAAGATTCTAAAAGAAACTATAAAACGACAATTAAAAATGAAAAAAGAATGAAGACTGACTTGGTGTATAAAGAATAATAAAAAAATCTAAAAGGAGAGAAGATTTTAGAAGAGTTGGAACTGCTGGTCGACGAGATAGATTTAGAAAACGAAGCCAGCATTGGTTTTTTTAGTTTTTGAAGGACTTTTAAAGGGAGTTTAAATAATATCTCTATTGTGAACTTAAGAACTCTCCCCATATTTCAAAGACAACTTGTGCTAAATTTTATTTTTGCTTGTTTTTTAGACTATTGAGACATTTGTTTAAAGCATGCGTTCTGATTGAGATTTAAATTGAGACCCAAACTGAATAACCTTGTGAGGATGTACTGTTTAACATTGAAGCTCTTCCTCTGTCAAATATTCACGCTATCACACCACTTCTGAGTCTTTAAAAAGTAGCATATTCTTATCTATTATTACAAGTATTAAATATGAAAATATTCACATTTTTTTTTGGCAGATTTTTCGATAACTTTGAAAGTGGGACAGACAAACAGGATAATTTTACGACTTTGTTTACACTCCTAGAGAAGTTATTTTTTTATTCAAATATTTTAAGAGTCTGGAACTTGAGTCAACATTTAACATTTAACGTACTTAACCACTCTCTTCTCTAATTTTATTTATCGCCGACGAAAATAACCATTTTTTTTACATCTCCCAATTAAAAATTTTTACGACCCTTAAATTTTCTTGGCGTTTTTCTAATTAGCCGTATCATGTTTTTAAACATAATATTTTAGTATTAACAACTTAACTATAGCCGACACGAAGCCCTGTTTTTACATTGATTTTGATAAAAATACGTGTAATGTATATTGATTTTTTTAGAAGCAATTTACATGATGTAATAATTTTTTTACTATTAGCACACAATATAAAACTACTGTGATGTTTCCGAATACTAATTGATTTTAGTATTTATTACTTTTTTTTTAGTTATTAACTCATTAAATAAAAAAATAAATTTAGTATTGAATTAGAAACAAACTCTTGCATTCCATTTTTAGATCTTAATATAATTAAAAAAAACTATTTTTTTCTTTTGAAATTTATAGAAAACCTACATCAACTTCAACAAACTACATAATTCACTTCTACATCTTCTCTTTTAGAACTTCTCTATTCTTCTATTTTCTTTATTGATAAAACTTTTCTTTCTGTTTCTCATATTGAAAAACAATTAATATAGAAGATTTTTAATTTGTTTTTGACAAAATTTTAGTAAGTTTTTTCTAACTCTTTGTATAATAGTTTTTTCTACATTGTTATGCAGGCCCTGATGATGAGATACTTCTCGAAAGCGCTCTGCCACTGTTATATAAGAGTTTTGCGTGTTCCCAAACTTGTGTGTTCTCTTTGATTTTTACTTTTTTATTGTTTATACTAATTAATTTTCTTTTGCAGCCGCTGGAAGTCGAAAAGCATTTCTCCCTCACGTTTCCCTCGTCGCGATGTGCTGTTTTTTACTCATGTTATGTCCAAGGTAATTGTGTTCTCTATATAAGCTTTTTGCTAATAGATATTATCCGTGAAAGCCAAAGACACTTATGTGAGTGATAAGAATTTTACTGTTGCTTTGTACATTCCTTTATTATTGCTTTTTTGTTACTGTTTCTGTTTGTTGTATGATGTAGTTTCATATGGCACTAATTTAAAAACATTAAGTTTTCTTTTTGTTTCTATAATAAGCATTTTACTATTGTACATATCTAATTAAATAAATGTTTCCAACAATCAAATCACTCTTCTAGTCGTTATCATTTCAAGACATTGACTTGCCGTTTTATCAAATGTAAGTATCATAGAATTTTGTAAATTTAAATGCTCAATTTAGGTGGATTGAGCTTTTAAATATTGTGAACAAAGCACATAATGTTCATGTCATTGTAATTAAGAAATTTTTCATAATTATATCATGTTATTTTTGAATTACCAAAATTAAGGCTAGTCTGTTTATAAATATGAAACAAAATACGTTTATGATTTAAATTTTAGGAAGAAAAAAAGGGAAAATTGTATAAAATATAATTATCTCAAAAAGTGTTATGTGCATATAAGAAAACCACATTAGCGCTTAAGAATTTATCTTTGATATAATGCACTTATTTCAATCTAAGTCCTGCATGAAATTTTTCGGACAAGATAAGTTTTTGGTTTGATTTCCACTTAGCGAGATTAGTTCCTAAATTTTTGCTGCTAGATTTGTAAAATTTATCTTGCCAAAATTTCATGTTACATTTAAAATAAATCCCTGTGATGAAAAAAAAAATTGTAAGGTTGACGACGAGGTCAATTGGTGGTTAATTAGTAGTCGCCCGTTCGACTATAACTAAAATTAAATTTATATGTAGCGAAATTAATTTTAAATATTGTGTAATTATAACTCTAAAAATTAACTAAATGTATATATAACGCATGAGTATTGCTGTAACAATGTTATTGAATTTGAACCGAGAGAGAGGAAACTCGCGGTTCCAGTTCAAATCCTAACAGTTTAAAATTACACTTATATGTATTTTATTTTGGAAAAAATAAAAACGAATTATGGTAACTGCTGGTTTCATTTAGCAACTTGCTGGGACAACATTATCAAAAAATAAAGAAAATAATGGAAAAGAATTTTGATAAAAAAGTAAATTACTGAGTATTAAAGAAGTGCAGGTAGGTCTAGTTGTAATATTGTAATAATCTAGTTTTACATTTAGATATGTTTTCTGGAAAAACGTTGTTTTTACAGGTAAAAATTTTTACGGTCTTTCCGTAAAACTGTACAGATTTTTTTACCATTTTTCACTCACATTTTTTTTTGAAGAGGGATGTTCCTACAGCCAAAAGTTCTAAGTTACGTCTGCATATTAAAACTAGCCATAATTTAGATATTATTAGCTAAAAAATGACAAATTACATTTTTCTGTATAGCTGTACAAAATTTTATATCAATTTTACGCAAATCTTTCATAGAAAGAGCGGTTACTACGGTTACAAATTACAAGATAAACTTTCAGTTTAAAATTACTCATAATATATTAAAAATGGCATCTGAAAAATTGACTAGTCAGAGATTACGATCTATTTGTAAAACTGCACAGATCTGTATAATATTTTGAAACATATAATATTTTTTAGACTTTTACTGAAAATACTTGTGAGGAATGTCTGCAGGTCACAACTGGCACAGTTTGGACATTTAAACCTAAAATATGACAATTAGATTTATTTTTTCTGTATAACTGTATAGAATTTTTATAACTGTCTTTGCGCATTTAAAAAAAACGGTTGAAAACAACAATAAGAATGGTGACATACGTCTTAAGACTTAAATTGGTTATATTAAAATTTGTGCCTAAAACATTGATTGAGTACTGATCACAATTTTTCTGTAAAATTCTACAGATTTTAATAACAATTTTTGCGTTTGAAGTACTTTTATTTAAAAGCTGACAAATTACATTTTTTCTCTGTATAACTGTATAAAATTTTTATAACTGTTTTCATGCATATTTTCTTAGAATAGAACAGTTTGTACGGAAAAAATTTGTGAGATAAGTTGTCAGATTAAAATTAGTCATATTATGTTAGATTTTATAACTAAGAAAATGACTGAGAAGTGTTCAGTCTTTCTGTAAAATTCTACAAATTTTTTACTCATATTTTTCTTAGAAAAAAGCTGTTTTTACAATGAAATTGATTTTTACATTTGCATATATAAATTAGTACAAATTTAAGTTTTTGTACCCAAAAATTAACAAATTACATTCTTTCTGTATAACTGTAAAGAAATTTTATCTATATATGCGTTTTTACACATATTTTTCTCAGATACAATGGCTTCAACAGATAAAACTTGTATGACATGTGTTCAAACTAAAATTGGTTGTATTATAATAAAATTTATAACTGGTAATTTGTTCTGTAAAACTGTACAGATTTTTATATCAGTTTTATATAAAAAAAAATTTCAAAAGAGCTGTTTCTACTGTGAAAAATTTTAAGTTACGTTGCCATGCCAAAACTAGTCCTAATTTAAGTAGATATACCTAAAAATTTACAGATAGTTTAATGTATAACTGTACAGAATTTTTATAATAGTTTTAAGGCAGATGTTTCTTAAAAAAGAACAGTTTTTACAGATACAGATTGTGAGATACGTTTTGAGACTAAAATTGGTTATATTATAATGAAATTAATACCTAAAAATTTTACTGTTAAGTCAATCACAGTTTTTCTGTAAAAGTCTACAGATTTTTATCACAACATTTTTTGTCACATTTTTTAGGAAAAGAGGTGTTCCTACAGCTAAAAATTTTAAATATCGTTTGCAGACTAATCAAGACATAATTAACGCTGTCATATCTAAAAAATCTACAGATTTTGAGTTTTTTTTTTGTATAACTGTACAGAATGTTTATAACTGTTTAAAAATAAACGTTTTCTACAGATAAAGATTGTGAGATACGTTCTCAAAGTAAAGATAGTTATTTTACTACCTGAAAAATTGACTGATACGTGATCATGGCCTTTTTGTAAAATTCTAGAAATTTTTAAAATATTTTTTATTTATATTTTTTTTTAGAAAAGTTGTTCTTACAGATAATAATTTTAAATTTTGTGTGCACATCAAAACTAGCTATAATTAACGTTATCAAACATAAAAAATCCACAGATTTTAATATTTTTTGTATATAACTGTATAGAATTTTTATAAATGTTTTTACTCATAATTTTTATATAACAAAACAGTTCCTACAGACAAAGGTTGTGAGATACGTTTACAGACTAAAGTTGGTCACTCTATATCGAAAATAATACCTGAAAAATTGACTAATAGGTAATCACGGTCTTTCTCAAATTTTAGAGAACTGTTTCTACAGATAAAAATTTTAAATTACGTCTGCAGGTCAAAACTAGCCATAATTGTAGTTATCATACTTAAAAATTCTCGAATTTCAATGTCTTTTTGTGTAAGCGTATTAAAATTTTTATAACTGTTTTTACGCAATTTTCTTTTAGAAAGAACGGTTTCTACAGATACAGATTGTAAGATACGTTTTTAGAAAAAAATTATATTGAAATTATTATCTGAAAAAGTGTCTGATGATTACGGTCTTTCTGTAAAAATCTACAAATTTTTATAATGTAACCGTGTGAATTCTAATAATCCGAGCGCCCACCAGAGTAGCGCTAAGATCGCTTCCACCCTCTCCAGAAGTCCGGAAGGAACCACCCTTGACCGAAGGGTACCGACAACCCTAAATAAAAAGCATCCACCCACAGACAAGCAATCAGTTGCTCTCTTGCATCAACCGGGCATCCTGGGGTCCCAACTGGTCTTGTGAGCTACTCATACTCTTCTGCACCGTCGGAGAGACCTTTTCTTGCATCAACCGGGCATCCGTGGGGTCCCACCTGGTCTTGAAAGCTCTTCTTCGTGACATTCTGCACCGACAGGGCATCCGTCTGGTCAGACTCTCGGTACATCCGCGTTCGATCTTAACACCACGGTCTCGACTTGAGTGCGAAATAATATTAACCCGTCTATTGTAAATAAACTGTTTGTAGTGTAATCTTTAATTATTATAAATAAACTATTTTCTGAATAAACCGATTACAATAACATTTTTTAGTCCTATTTTTTTTTTAGAAAAGAGCTGTTCTTACAGATAAAAATTTTAAGTTGCGTCTGCAGGCTAAAACAAGTCTTATATAATTAATGTATTTACTACTAAAAATTCGCAGATGTATAACCTATATTTCTGTATAACCATACAGAATTTTTACAGCAGTTTTTATTCATAATATTCTTAGAAAATAAAACGGTTCTTACAAATAAAAATTGTGAGACTCGTCTTTAATATAAAATTAGTCTATCGTATTAAAATTTGTACCTGAAAAATTGATTAATCAGTGATTACGGTCTTTCTGTAAGTTTTTACAGATTTTTATAATATTTTTTCTAGAAAAGAAATTGATTATTTATATTGTTTCTGTATAAATGTATAAAATTTTTATAATAGTTTTTTCATATTTTTCTTAGAATGGACGGTTTCTACATATAAAAAAATTAGTAAATTGGTTTCTGTAATTTTTTTAAATGTTTTTAAATGACAAACATGCATTATGCTGTTGGCTAGCCTTAGGAATTATAAAGTAATCGTGGGTTCTATTATCGGGAGGACTTTATCTTAGGTTCGTTATCCCTGATACAAACGCGACCTCTCTGTCTTGATGAGACGGGCCGATCCATGAGGAATACCAAAACACTACTTGAAAATCCACAAACACACGAGTCTCTAGATTAAATTCACCCTGGAGTTTTCTTGTCGATTCGTCTCTTAGTTTCCCGTCATCATGTCGAAAATGTCGTTATCTTCACACTAGAGGATCCGTTGATAGAATAGGAACGACTTAAGGTGTGTATCTAGAATTCATTCATTTCCTGTATCGACACCCATCAACTTATATTAAACTAAGCGTGTCAAATTTTATTTAGTCCTTTTTCTTGTCTCTCCGAAAATTGTTTCAAAAATAACTCGAATAATTTCGTTTGATCTAGAAGCTCGCGTCTGTCGGTTTTGCGGTTGTTGTTCATCTAGGACTTTATCATGAAAAACTTTTTATTCCTTTCTTCTTTGATGGTTTTATCTTGGTTTGTGGAAACATTCATTTATCAAAGAAACAATGCCGATGTAATAAGGACTACTCTGTTTGTGAACCGCCATTGTTCACGTTCACGTCGACCTTGTTATCATTGCGGTCTAACCGTGTCGGTTTTCACCACTTACACTCCATTTCATTTATTTCACTCTTACACAATTCACCCTAACCGAACTAAATAAATGCTCTAATCTAAAACGCCACGACAAAAGACCAACCTGATGGACATTTACACTATTTCATCACTCACACAATCCATAAGTTTACAGACAATCTTAACTCTAAAAACAACAAGAATTTTGTTTGGAAACAATAAAATCTGAATTGTAACGAACTATTCTAGAAAGATTTACTACCGATTACTCTCGAAATTGTGATATGTGCTATGACTCATCTTATAACTCGTGATTCTGAGAAAAATTAATCACGGCTTGTTATGACTGAATTTTTGATATTCTGACGCATTGTTTTACATGAATAAAGAGCTCAGTCTTCAAAAATTTACCGGAAAACAGCCTATCTGTATATAAGTTGGTAAGAGAACAATGACCCATTAGGAAGCAGGATAGTCATGAGTTACTGTAGTCTGTTGTTCAAAAAATGTCACCACAACAAGCGTAATTTGGACAAGTCTAAGGAAAAAAAAAATTTTGAAATTAGCGCAAGTATTGACGTTTTAACACCTCGGAAATACAAATGCAAACACCATATACAAAGAGCGTTTTAAAAATTGTGAAATTGTAGTTCCTAGGTATAGATAAAAATGGGGTTTGTCAGTTTAAAAGTTCTTATTGTTATAGAAACTGTTAGAAAAAATTGTAAAAAATTCTGCTACTGAATAAGTTAAGAAGTTTCTGTTTTGTTCAAAAATGAAGTGAGCAGCAGTTACAGTAACGTTACAAACTAATTCGAAAAATTACTAGAAAAATATCGCGCTCAGTGTCGCACTGTAATCTGACAAACTCAGATCGATCGAGTAAAATAAGTAATCGCTTCGCCGGAGTAGAGAAACGTCACGAAACTTCGAAAAAAGAACAACGAAAAGTTCTGGAAGAAATAGAAAAATGAAGAAAAAAGAAAGAAGAACAACTGAAAATTTTGTAAGAAATGGTAAAACAAAAACAAGAAAAACGACGACAAATAGGAAAAGAGAAGCAACGAAAAATTTTAGAAAAATTGGGAAAACGAAGACACGAACACGATGAAAAACAGAAAAATTTTGGATAATTTCGGAAAAGTACTTTTGGAAGAAAAAGAAGAATTATGGTTCTGAGAATGCAAGAAACAGTTCTAGAAGAACAAAAAAGATTTTGGAAGTTTTAGAGAAAGACAATGTTACGAATTATTTTAAGAAAATACCTAAAGAATATCGCGCTCAGCAAAAAAAGAACAACGAAAAATTCTGGTATAAATGATAAAACATACAATTCTACGAAATTGTTAATATGCGAAATTATACACAGATCGAGCGGAATAAGTCATCGCTTCGTCCGAGTGGAAAAAAGTCACGAAACTTTGGATATTCTAAAAGAACGCATGCTTATCTAAGTAGTAAAGACACTAATAGGATAGTTAGTTAGATAGTGAGAACTAAACAAGCGACTAAAATGAGCGATATTCTCGGACGCAACCTTGAAGTAACGACGAATGTAGTGTAAATATTAAGTTATTTAATAATTTGTTTACTGTAAAGCCAACTCTTTCAATCAAATAAGGAAAATTGAAAGAAATCAGAAAAAAAACGTCAGGGAAAAAGTCAGAAGGGGGAATTGAAAAAGTTAGACGGAAATTTAAACAATTGATAGACTAAGATGTGACAAAAAGCTTTTGAAAAACATGGAGCAACAAATGCAATTGTTGTTTGAAAAATTTAAATAGAAACAAAAAAGCGAAGAATTAAAAAAAGACAGAACAACAAAAAGTTCTGAAAGAAAGGGGAAAATAAACGCAAGAACAAAATTTTTTGAAAAGAATTGTAAAACGAAGACAAGAAGAATAAGAAGAGCAAGAAAACCGACTACAAGGAAAAACATAATTAAGAAAAGCAAAAACATAACAAAAACGGACAACAACAGAAACTTGTAGAAGAAATAGAAAAACGAAGATTCGACGAGGAGAAAAAATATAGGAAAATTCTAAAAAATCTTATAAAACAATTTAAAAAAAGTAAAAAAAACTTTTAAACTGAAAGAAACAATTTTGGGAAAAAAATTGACGGTAGATTGTTTAAAACAAACAATCTTTTAGAGAGAGACAATGTTACGAACTGATTTGAGAAAATACTAGAAAGATATGCTAACTGCTCTGATAGCGCGAGTTACTTTTTAAGAATAATTGGAAAATACTTTAAAACTTTAGCAAAAAACTCTGTAAAGTAATCTAAAGCATATTTATATGGGCCATTGTTAAAATAATTTTAAGATTACCTCAGCTTCCTTTATCAGCCTACAACTTTGCCAAACCTACCCACATAAATCTTTAGACTTGTGTTTTTTTTTGTATTATTATTACTTCAAAGACGTTGTTACCGGGATTTAAAACTTAAAATTTTTGTGAACGGTTATCATTTATTTTTATTTTGTTATCGGTATTTAGACCTATATATTCGAATTCAAATATATTCGAGAGAAAATGTACTTCTGTTGCTTTCTATTTTAAATTTTAAGATTTGGCTATTCTTGGGTTTTATTGCCATTTGTTTTTTACAGGAACTGCTTTTATTTTCTTGTAAAGACGTTTTTACAGCTAAGTCAATTTGCTGTTTAAGCATTTGAGTTTAGAGTGACTATGTACAAGCCTAAAAATTTAATTACTTTAGAAATTTAGCCATTTAAATTTGTACAAAGATAGCTATATTTACCACATTTAGAATGTTAGCAAACCGCTCCACGGTTACAGTTTTTTTTTATTATTTTGTCTTTCATATGTATTGTCTTACTGCAATTACAATTTCTTATTTATATATTTTAAATTTGAAAAAATTGTGGCGCGTCTATCAGAACTTTTCTTTTCTAATTAATTAACTTTCTTTAGTTTCTTAGTTTCAAATCTTAGCTGAGAATTTTACATATTTATAAATTTATGAATTAAAACGACAAAACTCTACCTACTGTTTTTGATGGAAAAGTTCTGTTTATCCAACTGGTGTTTATTTCAATCTCCTACGTTTATCAAAGAAGCCATAAATAAAAACAATGCATTAAGTTTCTATTTGCTTGGAAAATTTTTGTTAATTTTAAAATTTAAATTTGTCTGCAGAAAAATATTTTTATTGTACTGATGTTAGATTAAGTCTTCTATCTTCAATGTACGTTTAAAAATAAAAAATATTTTTTTTAATATCATAAGTTTGATAATTCTAGAAGCTGACGTGTCATCGGCGGCTAGAAGCATCTGGAAGACAAGCCTGACCTTGACTCTTTATAAGCGAGCGATAGGTTGTTAGTTTAATTTAGCGAAACACTTTTATAATTTTACAGTAATTACTGACATAATTATTGATTTAAAATCAATAAAATCTGAGAATTTCTAAATCAGAAAATCCGTAAAAGGTAAGTGTACCTTTTCTCTGATATTATTTGGATATAGTTATTGCGTTGTTGCACGCCATTATAATTTCTCGAGTAGTACACGAAAGGGGTCAAACTATTGTTACTTATTCCCGTTGTTGTAGTTTTTATTTCGTTGAGGGTAGGTGTTGAAGCAATTTCATTTGCAAATTCAGCAACAGTTTCAACTGAATATCTATGAAATTTAATCTAGTAGACGAGTAACTTCATTTTGTGTTTTGTTACTGTGTATCTATTATTAGATTTAAAACAAGCAAACTAGTTTTAAAACTTAACAAACTCAAGGAAAAATGGTTGGGGGTTAGGTAAACAAGAATGTGGATAACACAACAAGGCAAGTGGAAAGAGCAATTTTCGATCTTTATCACTCGGGTATTGATTTCCTGCGAGGTTTCTATGTTAACAGTAAATTTCCTAAGACGAGTACGGAAGGATAATATTTTACAAGAAAATTCTATATAAACTTTAATTTAATCTAACTTTGCCGACTTGCAGTTTTTAGTCTAATGTTAATTGCTAGAATTTTGTGGAGACAACCAGGACCGGATCTAGCAAATATTGCGCTACAAGTTTGAAGATCAAACGTGCAAAATGCAATTTTAAATTAATTTATAGTAAAACATAAACACGCAATATATAGTAAAATTTATGAGGTCGAGATCAAAGTTCAAAAGTGTTTCAAATAATTACAGAAAAAAAAAACTTTTATCAGCTTATAGTAAGAAATTTTAGTATAGATATTAAATAAACAATAAAAGAACAAATTAAAGAGAAGACTAAAAGAAAACAAAGCGATACGATAAATATTTTAGACTTTAAGAACAAATAGAAGACACAGAAAAAAAAGAATGCTAAAATAATTACGCAGAATAGCCAAAAATAATAAAAAAACAAAAAGTTGAAATCAAAATAAAATTATAGAAAGAAGAAACGAGAGCACATCGCTAAAAAAATAGAAAATAGAAGAAGGTTACGAAAATAAGAAGATAAAATATTTCTATAAAAGACGCAAGAGAATTAAGCAAGGATTTCAACTAAAAATCAAGAAGTAACAGAAAGGTCGGCTGAATATTTTAAAAAAGTCTTAAGCTAATCGTCGACCAAAGAAGAATAGTTGAAAATGAGAAAAACAATAGAAACGAACAAGATTAAAGAAAAAATAAACTTCCTACATATGATAAAGTTAAAAATATTGTAGAAAAACAACAAGAGCGTAGGAGAAGACAACTTACAAGAAGAAACAATAAAGTACGGAAGAGAGACTATGACGAAAATGATACATAATTTAATTAAAAATAAATGGATAAACAAACGAATGCCGCAAGCATAGAGAACAACAATTTTATGTCTATTCTATGTAGTATTTTAATAAAGTATTGTCACACAGCGGAAGTTCGTTAGCCTGCTAGGTCGAAGGCCTGCCGATGCGGATGGGCTATTGCTGGCTCAGCATTTGGGGGGTTGGCGAACTAGCGGGTGGCGTTAATCGTGGAGTCAGTTAGTAGAGTTCAACGAAGAGAGTTGAGTTAGGTGGAGTGTGAAATATGTCTAGACCCTTCGATTGTGTGAGAATGTCAATGTAAGTAGCCTTATTGTATTATGTATAACTGGATTTCCGTATCATGTAAACTTTGCAAACATTATTAAATTTTCTTTCGTATTAAAACCCTGTTTTTAATCTCAACCCCACCTCACGAGGCAGAGCCCGTGACAGTATTTATAAAAGAAAAATATCATTAAGTAAAAATAAACGAAAAGGAAAGATACAAATTTAAAGAAATTAAAAGATTTGTCTACCTAAGAAGTGTAAAAGTAAAGAAACCAACAAATACAGATGACACAGATGCCATAAACGAAAAAATAGCAGCTGATAACAAAGGCACTGTATAACAAGTTTAAAAGCTGTAGTAAAAGCAACAAAACTTTATGTCTACAAGACCATAATATAACATATTATGGTTTTATAGTAACATATGCTTGCGAGAGATGAACACACAGAAAAAAAAAGATTCTAAGGAAAATATATGGAGAGAAAAAATAAAAGAGACTTTGATTAGAAGAACAAACAAAAAATTAAAAACATTTAACAAAGACATAGATATAATAGAAGTAGTTAAATCACAAAGAATTAGATGAATATACTACGTAAAAACAATAAAAACAATATATTACCAAAGAGAATATTAGAAGTAGAACTAACACCACCTAACAGAAGAAGAAACAGACTAAAGACAAAGTAGAAAAAGGGTAAAAACAACTTTTAAAAGTTACAAATAAAACAGTGGAAGAAGAGGGCTCTAAATAAAAAAAAATGAAGAACGGTCGCTCATCAAGCTATTAACCTACAAGGCTTGCATTGCTTATATATAAGCACTAAAGTAACCAATATTTTGTTGTTAAACAAGCGGAACAACAAGCAGTGGCGTGACCAAAATGGTGATAATTGTGTCCTCTTGTCAATGAAACAAATCTTAAAGTAGCTTTAAAGAGAGTGACTTAGTCTTGTCTTTTGTATGCTTTGTTTGTCCTTCAGGCCGGTCCTGGAATCGCGTCATGCTTTTTAGGTGCAGTAACCCAATTATGTGATGTAGAAATGCCGATGTGTTCCAGTCAGTTTCTCCCGTTTTGTTCCCTTTACTTACTCCGTCATGAGCTGTTATTAGTAGTGTTATTTCTTAAGTGAAGTGAGTCTGGGTCGTTTCCATTGCACCATTACAAGCTCCATTATTATTTATCGTGTGATTCCTCAATGTTTCCATTTTAGCTGAGCTATGCAACCAGTTATGCACATGTGTGAACTGTAATATCAGGTATGTGGGAGTTTGTCAACGTTATTTTGAAATGGATGAAGGCATTTCTCTTGGCGAAGGGTTGAAGCCGCAATAAAATCAAATATAGCTCGATGATGCGTTGTCCTTACGTTAGCAACGTTTCTAAGTCTGTCGACGTTTTATTTTCTGTACGCTTTTATATTATTACGAGACGATTCTAGAATACGGTTTTTAACAAGATATCGAATCAGATTACGACGATGTTTTCAAAAATAACTAACAGCTAAAGCATTTACTACGTTTTTAACAATATCAAATCGGGGGCGGATTTTATTACTTTTTCATTATTTTTGTCAAAGACCATTGTTAAACTGAACAAGAATGAGAGTCGAAGCTTTGAAGGTTTTTGTTAACATAATTTTTAGCATAGTTTTCTGACTACAAAGGCAAGGCGAAATGGATTTCACAGTTGTACTACGACAAGTTTTTACACAAAGAATGGCTCAAAATGCCAACATAATTTAAACATTGCTGATTTAATTAAAATGGAATGTAATCTTCATAACTACAAGTGTTTTAGAAATTTTTTATATTTAATACTTTATTATCAAATTAGACTACAAAAAAGACATAAAGAAATACTTAATTAGATCGTTTAAAAATAATAAATTAAAAGACAATTTTTTTTAAAAATTGCATTTTACAAAATCAAAACAAATATTAATTTTAGGGACATTAAAACTAAATTATTCTAGCTTAATTGGAAACGTATTTTTTACGCATAGTTTTCAGTGTGTAAAATGCGTCTGCTCACACTTGCATTTTTTTATTTTTCGTGATAAATTTATTCCTTTTCTCATAATAAAATAAATTTTGCTAATTTGACACTTTTCGTCTTTTATATGTTTAATTAATTTTATAACATACTATCCTAACAGAATAATGAAGAATTAAGATAAGAGCTTCAAAACTGCTTATTGATCTATTAAAAAAAGTAGTTTTGGCGATTCTCTAAATTTGGGCCTAGAATTGAGATTGATTGAAGTGATTGTGTGTGAGTGTAGAACGATGCGTTTGAAATAAATTTGTAGAGTTTTACCTAATAAAAGCGGCCATGGCTGGAGTAGGAAGGATCTGAAAAACTGCTACATGATATAAGGGCGGTAATGGACTCTAAAAGGAATCATTGTGGCATTTTATAGCACTCGCACACTTCGCGGTGAGTCGGAGGTATCGACTGAACTGTAGCAGGTATTGGCTGTATGTCAAGCATGTCACGAACAGAGCTAACGTTTCTTGTCCGAGTTTATTCTGTTTACTTTAACTTTCTACATAAATATTGGCAGTGTCGAGTCAATTTTGTCAAAGAGACTTTTTATTAAATAAGATCTTTTTATTTGTCGATTTGGTTTAGATTGAACCCACGTTATAATATCGAAATTTTCGAGAAAAATGTCATTACGGTTTGCATGCACAGTTTAGCGGACTTGCTAGGTATTTTCAATTACCTAATTAGAAAGTTTTAACAAGTTTTAAAAGCAATTTTGCCGGTTTTGAAAAGATATTATTCATTTAGGCGAAAGCAAGGAAGCGCTATTAACTTAGGGAAAAATTCATTAATTATTAAAAGTAAACTCTTTACACACTCACCTTTAAAACTTAGCAATCACCCAAAAATCACCAATTTCCGAATCGAACGTCAGCAATAAAATCAAAATATTGGCTGACCAATGTGGGAAAACAGTCCTAAATTTTGTTTGGAAGCTGTAATATATTTTTGCTGGCTAAAGTTCTCTAATGAAATTGGAATCTTTCGGTCAGAAATATATTTCGAAGACATATCGCTAGCTTTTATACAATCCGAATAAATTCTTTTAAATTATAGAATCCACTTGCAATTTACTTTATTGTGGTGGTGTGGTCATACTTAGGAGACGAACGCAAACAAGGACCTTTAACGAGGTTTGATCAAAGCACTGGAAACTAAATTTGACTGCCGGATCAAGTCGGGGCAATGCACAAACATTGCTCTGTAATTTAATTATCGCCTGCTTTGATTCACCTAAATTATCTATTCCTTTTTCAGTCTTCTTTCGAAAAGGATCTGATAAATGAGTCTTGAATCAGACTTGTTGCGCCATATTTAATTATTATCTCGTACAAAGATTTTATAACAAATTCTTGATTTATTTAGGATGTTTGTAATAAAATTATCTTTTTAATTTTCTTTTTTAATTAAATTTAAAATGTTTTATTATTTTTTAATGAATACAGGAACCCTGTTGCGTTATTTCTTACTCGCAATACCCGTTAACGAAATTTGCATTTTTATCAAATCATAATTATAACACCCATGAATACATGGAATGTTACTTCATTTAATAAACATGGATTGAAGAAGAAAGTGCAAACAACAAAAATTGGTTGATTAAATTAAATATGCTGTTATAATTAATTAAAATAATAAGTCGTTCTAAAACTATTTCTATTAAAAAAATAAATCAATTACTGCCTGATAATAGATAATGAAACAGCCTTTATTAAATCTGGAATTTGTAAAATAGTGTATGTTTTAACACTAGAAAAAACATGTAATAACCAGATTAGATAGTGTTTGAAGGCCAAAATTTCTCTTTTATAAGAGCAATTTTTCTACAAATTTGTAATTAGAAGTTGGAGGTTTTGCTACTGAAAATCTTCTAAGAATTAATAAAAAACGAGTATTACGACTGGTTGCTATACAAATTACTATAAAAACTTCTAACCCGGCGCATTCACCATTTTATTTAAATTAATTATTGTTAATTTGATTTTATTAACTTAAAATTATTTTATACAAAACAACATTTCTTGTTTATGTAAATAGAGTTTGTTCTAATTTTTTTCTCTGCTAAAAACAATAGTGACACTACAAATACTTAAATAATTTTTATTTTAACCCGGCGCATCCACCATTTTCATATAATGTAAATATTTGTTTTCAAATTAATTTAATTAATTTAAAATTATTTTATACAACAATATTTTTTGTTTAACTGACTAGAATTGGTTCTAATTAGATTTTGTTTTAATTTTTTTCTCTACTAAAAACAACAGGAGCGATACAGATTTTTAATATTTATAATTTTGCCCGGCGCATCCACCATTTTATATATTATTTAGCGTATGTATTGTTCCCTTGTTTGGTGTTTTTTGCTTTTGTTTAAATGTTATTGCGTTTAGAAAATATGTTATAGAGAAAAACGTAAAACCAGGAAAATTATTCCATTGGTTCAACTCGGCCTAAAATAATTTTTTTAATGGACAAAGTATAAAACAGTAGCTCATTTCATAAAAGAACATATTTTATTAGTTGGGCTTTTATGAGAATTCCCTAAAGAGAATATAAAAATTATAATAATAAAATGATAAGCTCTTTTGAAAGTAAGTACTCAATAAAAATAATTTAAAAGATGAAAGACCATTTCAAGCCGAACTGAGTAATCTATTAATTTTAAATATTATACAGAGATTACAATACGAGAAATTCAAACCGAAAATGAGGTTTGTAAGACTTTCGGTTTGTAAACGTCGAATTCCAATGAACCTCGTTTAGCTCCTGATTTGGAGATATTGACAGGTGAATCTGAACTCTGTCAAATCTTTGGTAGACAATGCCGTGTAAAGTTGGTCTGCTAATGCATTATTTCTCGGCCCACGTTCTCGGTCTCTCGAGAGGGCAGGTTCGCTGCCTTTGTTTCCTTTATACAGCAATTCTCTTTTCATATCTTCTTTCATACATCTTCTAAGATATTTTGTAGGGCAAGCAACCTGACATTTAGGGGTACGTTTCTTTTATTTATTTTGCAATAAAATTTCTCTTAAATTTTTAATTCTTACAACGAATTTCTATGCAAATCTTTTTGAGTTGAGTCAATTTTTTAAACTACATAACTCGTGTTTACGAGATAAAATAGAACTTATATCTCTAAATCGTATAATTTTTTGAAAGCACGGAAATCAGCATAAATTAAAATACACAAGCTGGAAATAATAGCCTTTGTGAAAAAGAGTATTCTGCACAAAGCGAACAATGGATTTGCGAGTTTGCGTTATTAAAAAATCGGGAATTGAAACACTATTTGAATTTTTCGGCTCGGATTAAGGGCAAAGTTTTGATTCTCGAAGTAGATTATCTAGAGTCGTTACGGTTGTCCAAGTGTCCTCGGTTCAACGCCAACTATGTCAGAGTCTCTAAACCCGGACATAAGCTTTCCAACTGAAACTTGCGACCTACATTGTTTGTAGTTCTCAACTCATGCTTACTTCTGATCTCACAATCTATTTGTGTGAGCCACTTATGTTTCATTTTAAGCTCAGAATTACAAATTAGTTCGTCGCCTTAAGCAGGGATTCAACTCTCGCCTTGCACTTCTCTCTTTAAATTAATTGAAATAGTGCCAAAAGAAACGTAAATTACATTTAATTCTTCGCTAATTCTTTCAGACTCAGTTCTGAGATATCGTAAATTGACCACATTTAAAACTTGGATGTGAAGTTTTCGGATAAGTTATTGCGACTTCATAGAATTTCACCAAACTGGCAATAAATCAACACAAGTTTGCTTTCGACAGCAGTTGTGCTGTTGGGTTTACCGCTGCATAAATTAATAATTCCGCTTATAAGACGTTCACCGATACACTCATTCGATACGCAAATAAAAACCCCTATCTCTAGATCAATACAAATATTAAACTTATCAACAAACTGCTTAGAAATGCATGCCATTTTGTTTGTATGCGGGCTATTTGCTCAATCAAACGGATTTCGGATTTGGTTTTATCTCCTTTTTATCTTCACAACTTTCAGAAGCTCAGCCGGAGTGCCTCTGAAACATTTATCAGTTTCCTAATTTTTTATAAAAAAGAGTACGCAGACTGTAGACATGAAAGAAAGAAAAGAACTGCTATAAAGAATATAAAATACAAAAAAAAGAATACAAAAAATTTGCAGAAAGAGGAAACGAAAAAATAACGCAAAAAATTTAAGAAATAGAAGAAGATTTCAAAAATAAGAAGATAAAAAACTTCTATAAAGATTCTAAAAGAATTAAACAAGGATTTTAATCTAAAACTATAATTTGTCGAGATAATTATGACTAATTAGAGGGAAGCGAAAAAAATGTAACAGAAAAATTGGTTGAATATTTTGAAGAAGTAAACACAAATTGTCTGTCAAAGGAAAAACAGTTGAAGAAGAGGAGAACAACAAAAAAACGAAAAAAAAGAAAAGGATATGAAGAAAGAGAAAATTAACTTCCTACATATGATGAAGTTAAAAATATTATAAAAAAACAGAAAATCAACAAAAGCCCAGCAGAAGACAGCATACAAGGAGAAATAATAAAGTACGGAGAAGAAACAATGACGAAGATGATATGTGATTTTAAAACTGATTATAAGCGCAAAAAATGAGAAATAGAAAAGAAAATAAATGAAGAAGAAACTAAATTTATAATGTGGGAAGATGAAGTATTTGAAAAAAGACAGATTTTTAGAAAAATAAAAAAATACAAATTCAAAGAAATTAAGAGATTTGGCTACCTTGAAAGTGTAACAGAAAAGAAAGCAAAAAACTCAGAAAAGATAAAAGCAAAAATAGAATCAAATGCGTTTTTGCATTACACTTTAATCTAAGTTCAAAAGCAAGAGCAAAAGCAACAAAACTTTATACCTACAAGACTATAAGACCATCAAGACTAAGAAAACAAAAACAGTTTATAATGCAGATATGGAAAAGAAAATTTCTAAGAAACATTTATGAAGGAAAAAAAGTAAAAAAGACTTAGAATACAAGAACAACCAAAAAATTGAGAACGTTATGCAAGAACGCAGATATAATAGAAATAGTTAAATCGCAAAAAATTAGATAAAAAACCATGTAACACGAATGAAAAAAAAAAGATTACTAAAAAGTGTATTAGAAACACGACTAGGGTCAACAGGTAAAGAAGCAGAACAAAGAAAGAGTGGAAAAAAAAGTAGAAGACAATCTCTAAATGTTATGAATAAAACAGTAAAAGAAGAGAGTTTTAAATAAAAAGAAGTATAAAAAGGGCGCTTAGTGCTTATACCTATATATAATTTTTTTGCACTTGCAATACTGTGTGGACGACGCCGCCAGTTAGAAGCGCTTTCTACTGCCTGGTAGACTAATTTCAGGTCAATTATTTAATTATTTATTTGGGGTGATTAATGGTTGTAAAATTGTTGGAAATTTTTGGAGTTATTTTGCAAGTCTGAGCGTGGAGATAAATCGCGGAAGGCGTAATAATGAAATATGGTGCGTTCACGCCCCTAGGATATGCCAGCCTTACGTGTCCGATTTGTTCTGATTTGCCTTCAGACAAAACAAGCGTAAAACCCTTGAAACGAAATTTCTAAAGTAAATGTAGCAAGAATAATGAAATAACAAAACTTTAGTACTAATTGTTGTGAGAAATAACAGCACTTGAGCGACTTTTCTAATTGATTTTCTTAAATTAACAAGATGTTGTATCGTTCAAAATTTTTTTGTTCCGAAACATATACGCAGCATTAATACAAAGAAAAATTTGAGGAAAAATTGTCTAACTGCAACCAATTAAATAAATAAAACACTTAAATAGATCTAGTCCAGAGAATAGTTGGCCAGAGAACGATGCAATAAAACGGACCAAGAAAAACACCAGCAGCGCGGTTGTAAACTTTCATTACTCTCTGAGCCCTGTAAAAAAAAACTTAGGAGCTTTTCCTACACCACATATTTTAAATTAATTTTATACCACAACATTCCAAAACGGAATCTATTTGCTTTAAATTAAAGTTGTTCATGAGCGAGTGGAATATGAATCGAACAAAGCTGACAAATTGGTACAGTTTTTAGAAGAGAACTTTAGGTAATTCAGAAAAGCAATGTTTAATACCGACGCCTACATAATTTATACATTTCCAGGACAAGTTTTAAACAAAATGTTGCTGCTTTTTCAGAATAATGCGAATTTGAATAGATTTGATTGGTTGTTTTTATCAGTTTACTGTGCCTGTTTCCACGACGGTAGGTTGCTGTTACTGGTTGCGACGTGTAACAAAACGGTAAGTAATTCACTTACCGTTTAGTGAACGGTAAGCAATTAAATCAAAAAAAAAACAATTTTGCGATTTATTTATTAAAATTAAATGTACAATTATTATAATTAATAGTAGTAATACCACTCGCATTTGAGTTTCTAGTGTTAATAGAAAAACTTTCCGACGTAGAAGTCCCAGGTTGTTGTAACAGTCCACCAACATCGCTGCGTAAAATTTTATGAGCAAATTCAATTTTGTTTTGGAGGGAATCTTCCACGTAACTCTCGGCCACCGTTGATGAATGCCACTCACCATGTCTTCTTAGTCCCAACACATCAAGGCCGTTATTCGCCAAAAGTGTAGCCGATGTGCGTCGAAACGAGTGTCTAGTAAAACCTTCAGGGGCTTGCAACTTTAAATACTTTGCAATTTTTGACGGCCAGCCTCCAATTGTGCCTTTTCCTGTGACTTGCCTAGTGCATTTGCCATTTCGTTAGTTCAGAAATAAATGATCTGACGTTGGGTTGCTTGGTCGAATTCTTATGTATTTTAAATAATGAACTGCTTCATTTTCTTTATTAATAACTGTGAACGTTCGCTGAATATTCGTTTTTGTATTTGGAATATTTACTATAAACATTTCTTCATGTTCTTCTATGTCACTCATTTTAATATTGTACAATTCCTCTCGTCTACAAGCGCCCGATAGATACTCCCAATATCGTTGCTACCTGCAAATATATTGTTTCCTTAGAACTCAGATGTACCACCTCATCATCTACAACATACCTTTTGAATTAAAAATGGTTCATCTGGTGCTTCATTCAAGAATTTTTCCATGTCTTCTTTGGTAAAAATTTTAGCCTTCTTAGGCCGATATCCAATATTTTTTCTCTTAAGATAAGCAATTAATGTAGCAAACTTAGAAATATCGATAGCATCATGGAGAAAAATTGTACTCTTTAGCATAGAATACTCCGCCCATAAAGTGTCTGGAGCCTTCAAGTGTCCACTTCTCACCACAAAATACGCTAACAAGCTCTTTTCATTTACAGAAATCTTCTTTGCTTCACGCCATTCCTTAAACAACTTGTATGTCTGTTCATATCTGGCTTTAGATTTTTCTGGAATTATTGCCGAACATCCTTCTTGCCAAGCGTCTTCTAAATCATCCGGTAGATCATCACTATCGCTCATATTTGCTTCGAAAACGGATCCAAAAAACAGAACTATGTAGGAATGATTGTATCAAAAAGACAATTTTACTTGTTTGGAACAAAATCATAGCAACCATGGAACAGCCACCCACAGTTTTCAGTTTCAATCTTCCCGATTATCACAAATGTATTGACATAAATTATTATTATTATTATTATTCTAGAAACTCCAATCGCGCAAAAAACGTTATAAGCATGTCGAACGGTAAGCATTTCTTACCGTTCTTCATACTTAATATACTATTTTTATGTAGTAATTTACGCTACTTTTATTTTATTAAACAAGTACTTTGTTAATTAATCTTTTGTTATTATACCTTCTTGCGCTGATAAGAAAAGTGCAATGACCTGTTCTATTGCTTCTAAGAATAAAGAATATTGAAACTTACAAAATTTTTGATTTTTATACAATTAAATTTTAACTAACTGTTTTGCCATTTTGTAAAACACAACGTAAGATTCTTTTTCTTTTAGATAATGACTAAAGTTTGGACCGTTTTGTATAAATTTTGGTATTTTTGTGTTTTAACAAAATTATAAAATTTTTCTAATCTATTTTTTTACATATTCAATTTTTTTCGTTATCAGTATTTAGCCAGTGACATTGCTTAACGTTAGGAGTAAGACTTTTAAATGAAATCCGCTTAACTTTTTCTAGGTTAACAAGTCGAGATTTGTTTAAAAATCCGTTTCTTTTGTGTTCGCCGCCTCGAATAAATATTGCTGTTAGTAATCGTCTGAGGTGCGTCTCGTGTCGGTCTGGAAAGGGCCGTTGGAAATAAAGTAAGATCAAAGGGCGCGTCTTCCTTTGAGCGCATCTTTGGACAATTGTTTTCCGAGGTGTGGGTAGCCGTTACGTCTCTGGAATACTAAGCGGCGTAGGAAAGAAGAGTATACCGCCGCCACCGACCCAGTTGGGGGTGTTTGTTGGGGCGCTACCGCATTGTAGGATCAATTAAGACAGCTCCGTCCCTCGATTACAGCCTCGCCCTAGGGCTGTGTGAATAGCCAAATGCAATTACCAGAGCTTTGGCAGTGTTTGTGTACAGGACGTGCTCGTCGCCGACGTTCCAACATCGCACTGCCTGGATTACGACAGGATTAAGGTGTATTTCTCGATACTCTTTATAAGGGAGGGACTTCGATGAGCTTGTATGGACTAAAATCCAGACAAGTTTAATTGAAATTAAAAGTAGAACAAATAATTTTGAAATTTTTTTTTGCATCTGTCAAATTTAGATTTTTTAAATACTCAATTAGACGTCTTATTACTCACTATTTTCACTGATTTTTATTTTTACTAAAACTTTAGTAACAAGTTATTAATAAATTTTTTGAAATGTCAAATTTTAATTTAAATTTGAATAGAATAGTTAACTTTAAGCGATACATATTTCAATGCTGCCAAACCAATCAGTTCTTGTTTATCACACTATATCAAATAGTAAATATCAAATGAATAAAATAATTGTCAAACAAAAAAATCTTTTATCTGAAATAATAGTTATTTATTGTATAAATGTTTTAGACAGCGTTTTATCCACTCAAGAATGTTTAAGCGCGAGACGCAGTCGACCGTTTAATATTCTTAAGTGGATAAAACGCGACTAAAACAGAAATCCAATATAACGTTTTATCCACAATTACAGCGTTTTAAAATCAGAATTGCCAAAATTTCATCTCATTTCATCAAAAAATGATTTGACATTACACTCTGACATCGGATGTCACCTCAAAAATCATTGAAATTAACTAAAAAACATGGGAGGTGTTGAATCGTTGCTATTTATTTTTGATTGTTTATTAACTCCTTCGTACAAAACGCTGTGCAAGTTGGTAAAAATGGAAGAAAGTGATAGGTACAATTCTTGACAAAGCTGAAGAAACGACTCGCCGGTTATTCAAATTCAGGGTACATTATAAAAAAGTATTTTAAGAATTTAATAAATGAAAAGAAGAACGAGGGATAATGACAATAAATGAAAAAGTTTTGCTTTCATATTTCTTAAATTTGAAGAATAGGTATGCAATTTCATCTTTGTGGTCGAAGTATAGTGCTGAAGGCCGCTATAAAGGTCTATAACAACATAGACATTGAAAAATATAGTAAGCTCATGGCCTATCTGATGAATCAGTCAAGAGGAAACAGGCCGAAGAAAGCTGTAATATTGGAAAGAGCACACGTAAAAGAGTTTTTGACAAGGGCTTGTAAAAAAGAATATTTGATGATCAAGGTAATCTCTGTCATTACATAGACACTGTAGATAATAAATTTTAGAATATTGTAAATTGCAACATTAATAATGGGTGTGTCTGGTGACTGTCAATGCTAGGAGCTGACAAATTTGAAAATCAGTGATGTAAAAGACAAGAGCGCATACTTGATTGTTTTGATACCAGATATCAAGACGGGCGTTTTACGAAAATTCACAATTATAGAAGAAGGATTCTCTATCAACACTGTGGAGAAGTGTAGGAAATACATGTTTTTACGTCCGAAGAAGTTATCCGTTGAGAGATTATTTTACGATACGCTAATCGAAAATGTACATCGTAACCTGTTGGAATTAACACTTCTTCGAAAGTTTCTTTTAAAGTTGCTTCGTTTTCGAATTTGGCAAACGCAGAAGCTTATACCGGCCATTGTATGAGGCGCATTTCAACAACTTTACTTGCCAGTGGAGGTGCTAATCTTACAACAATTAAACGACATGGTGGGTGGAGAAGCTCTGCTATAGCAGAAACTTATAACCAAGGTTTTCCTAGTGCCAGTCGTTTTTTACTAGAGGAGACATCCATTGTTCCTACACCTACTATTTGTTCTAAAACCGATAACAACTACAAGCTTCTTATTAATGGAAACGAAGTGAAATATAAAAAACAAAAAACGAAATGTCTATTAATGTAAATGTTAATGTCAATATTAATAATAAATGGAATGCGATTGATCTAGGATTGTATTATTTCATTATTCTACTAGTGGAATAAAGTGATTTTATTATTCCACTCGTAGATAAAGTGTTACTTTATACGGTTTGTAAGTGTGGATAAAACTTCAATTATAAGGTAATTGTAGATAAAGTAAATTTAGTTTTCTCAACATTTTAAAATGGGTTTCAGAAATAATTTTCACAAATATCTATAACTTAATTGAGGCTTTAATCAAATTATAAACGTCATTTCGGTCCTGTCAAATAAACAGTATTGCACTCTTGAAAAGTCTTGTCATATTTACCTATAAATATCGAGGAAAAAACTGTGTGAAATCAACAAAGAAACATTTTCAATTTGTGTTTTTATATACGAGAAAAATAATTCATCACAACCGAAGAAAAGACGTTTTTTATGCAAAATCAAAATCACTTTATTGCGTAAAATGAAATTTCCAAAAATACTTTTTGTTTCGTTGTACTAAACAAAAATTAAAATGTGTGGGAAAAATCAATCAACATGCCTCACATACCATCAATTTTGTGAGCATTCAACACACAACACGCGATATGCGTGGTGATTAAAAGAAAAATTTATGATAATAAGTTTTACAAAGTATTTCAACGTAATTAAGCTGTCCGTTTAAATGTATTACAAAAAAATTTCCTAAAACATTTTTTTGAATACGCGTATTTAATTATAAAATGTGGAAACTGTTTTAAAATAAAATCGTTGCGCAATGCTATCAAGAACAAAAGAGAAAACTGTACCACTACAGTCGAGGTCTTCTCTTAAACAAATCACAATTAGGGTTAAGTACAAGGGAGGAGTTAGATTAAAAAATATTCTAGTGGAAAAGAAAAACAGTTTTAAAATAATTAATTATTTTGATTTGATGCTAAAGAAATTTTTAATAAAAAACAAAATTATATCTTGTCATAAAATCTGTTTAAAATCAGTAAATCTCTTAGAAGTAGGTACTCTCAATATAAAAGAAGTGTTGGTGACTTTTTTGATATTTTGGCAGCTGTACTTATATGCGCTTTTTGATATTTTGGCAGCTGTACTTATATGCGCTTTTTAAAAAATATCAAAACTTTATTTTCAACATTTTTTATTGCAAAAAATATTTTTTTAATTTAATATAATTTTAATTACGTAACTAAGAAACAACAAGAAATGCTTTGTGTTTGCATAATTATACCTTCTAAATGTTTTGCTTATAACCAAAAGGTACGTAATTCTTATGAATTATAAATACAGAGTGTTTTATCTACATAAAAACTGTTTTCTTTAATTCAAAAAATTTGAAGAGTGTGTTTGAATCTTTTAAGAGGCCAAAACCAACCAGAAGTTAATATTTTTAACAATAGTAATATTGGCAAATTTATAGAGGTACTGCATTACCTAAGTGTCAGAATTTCAGTTGTATCTACAGTCATTGTCTTAACCTAACTACTACCGGTGGCCGGGGCCAATATTATAAAATATTTTTGATAACGATGTGCTTTAATGTAGAAAAGTGACGTTTCTAAAGCTTACTGACATTTTATTTTGACAGGTAATCGAATAAAGTTATTAAAGACAATATTAAATCTAAAACAATTTATTTGTTATTCTACAGCAGTGTTTGCCTTGTTTTTGTTGCTAATTAATTGCCAAACATCAATTGCTGTTTCGAATCCTAAATAATAAAAAAAATCATACAATCGAAAGTTTGATTAGTTGCATTTCGCAAAAGTTTGTTTTTAAACTAGTTTAATGTTCACAAAAAATTTCTTTTAGTTTTACAATACACCTAAGGCTGTTTTTTCATTTGTATTGCCTACTGGAACCACATTATTTAGCAACAGATTTTTTTCTCCTCCGCAAACGATTATTCTGTTTATATACGAGCTTTTAAAATGTCAATCTTTAAACTGTCACTTTGGTTAAAAGTTATACGAGGAAAAAACAATTTGTCATTTTGACAGTAGATACTTTTAAATGCTGAGTCAGCTGAAAATCGATTGAGCTGGACCGTTTGCAGTCCTTTTATAAGATTTTTTTAATTGAAAAAAGCGTTTTGTTGTAATCAATTTTTTAAATAAACATAAAGTGCAATAAATGAGAAGATGACAAGTCGTATTGTTATAGAATTTTATTGAAGAGTATAAGGTTTTTTATGAGGCAAAAACTGGCAGCGTCATCCTTGATTGTTACAAGCAGAAATAACATGATCGTGAGTGGCTCAAGCACCTCAAGATTCAAGCTCGAGCTCTCCCATAAAAGCAGATACAAGCGAATTAACGGTCTAGTGAACTCCTAAAAATATCTATTAAGACACTTTATTAAAATATGTATCATATTTGGGATAAAGGAAATTGCATTCCTGTCTCAATTGTCTTGAACGCAATAGGGTCCGAACTGATCGATGTTTCCATTAAAATACATGGGGATCAAATGGCATATACGTTGTAAACAAGTTTCGTCTTGTATGAAATAAACCGTCATCTGTCAAATGTATATCGGAGCTCCTGCGATGAGATTACTGACAAGGAGGGCGTCTTCGACGCAAGTGGCTTATTATATTCCAACCGCATCCCTTATGAATTCTGCTATCCATCATTTCTTGAAGTCTTTTCTTTGGCAAATCGTCAAATGGAGCGCCAAGGGTCACGAAATCTGATCCTCAACTTCCGGCCGGAATCAGCTTGTCCATTCGACCGTTCTGATTGAATTCTTCATCACTTATGTATCATCCAATAAATCTTTTCTTGTTAGATATTCCTGCATACAGGGGATTGTTTCAGTAAGAGCGCCATTACTCAATGCAATGTGCGATATAAATCAATCTAATATGCTTCCATAAAGGGAGATTTATCACTGAATTTTTTTCAAATTGTTTAGTTACTTTTTAACAGACACATACAGCTAAAACGGTGTTAGAAAATTTTACTACAAATTAGCACACGAACGTCTACAGTATTTTTTAGTTAGTTTAACAAAAACTTGTTTTGCTTTAAACAATTTTATTTGCTCATTTAACAATAGAAAAATGCAGCACCTTTTGTAATAAAAACTGACGGATTTCAACCAAATTCAGTATACATTCGACCGCAAAATTAACCGGACACTAAGTTTTTTGGAAAAATTTTACTGACGAAAATTTGAATCAAGATAATTTTAATTGAAAATGTGCAATGATGAACATTTAAATTGAAATCAAGATAATTTTGATTAATAATGTTCAAAAATAAATATTTATTTACAAATTAAACAAAAATTTGATTTCAAGTAACAAAACAAAGCACAACAAAATTAAGAAAACTGCCAAAAAAATGGTTTCAGTAGCGAGTATTTCTTCCTCGCGCTTGAATTACAGCTCTCATTCGTCGAGGCATACTTGCAATCAAATCTGCGATCATATCTTGGGCTATTAGCTCCCACTCATTCAGCAACGCCTGTTCCAGCTCAACTGTTGTATGAAACTCGCCGTAGTTCTGCCTAATCCTTTTCCCTAGGTTGTCCCATACGTGCTCAATGTGGTTTAGGTCAGGGCTCATGGGTGGCTATCTTAGCATCTGAACATTAACGTCGTGAAGGTACTGACGCGTATTCTGGGCTATGTAAGGGCGCGCATTGTCGTGATTAAGAGAAACTCTTTCCCTACAAATAGCGCAAAAGGAACCACATACTCTTGTAAATACTCCCTTATGTACCAGTCACCGTTAATGCTACCTCTCCGCACCGTTACAAGAGCTGTATGAGCTTCGAAAGAAATCCCTCCCAATACCATTACACCTCCACCACCAAATGCTACTCTAGGGGCAAAGCAACACTGGGCATACCGTTTCCTCGGGCGTTCTAAATACTCGTTGACGACGATCAGGTGAATACCTAGTGAAACGCGACTCATCCGTAAAGAGAACGGAGCCCCATTCGTCCATACTCCAATCAACATGATTTCTCGCAAATTTCAATCGCCGTCTGCGATGCTCTGCGTTTAACTTAGGACCAGTAACAGGTCAAATTGTTTTCCTTCAACCTTTTTAAAACAGTATCAGGAGAAATCATAGTCCCGTGAACATCCGCCAGTTCCCTGGCCAAAGCTGTAGCAGGAAGAGTGCGTTTTTGCAGCATTTGTAATCGAAGAAATCGGTCTTTTACGTCATTTGTTATTTGTTTTCTGCTTTGTCAAGGTTTCTTGGAATAGGAACCAGTTGCCCTGAACCTTTGTATCGCATCGGATACTGTGGTTTTAGGAAAGCCAAGCATATTTGCAATAAATCGTATGCTGCGTTCATCATTATGTAAAGCAACAGCCTGGGCAGCTTCTTCGGGACTTATTACAATATGAATCGCTTCTACAACAAATTTCTTTTCCAAAAAGCCAAATTAAACAAACCAGAACCAGCTATCGACACAAAGACAGACGTGTAAAACAAACTAAACCTTTCTGATTGGAAGCCGCGTAAGAAAATAGAATATCCCTTCTTTTAGTTGTTTTTTATGTGTAGCCATATAAAATCATTGGGGGAAGCGTTTTTACGGAACAAAAATCAAGTGTCCGGTTAATTTTGCGGTTGAGTGTAGTATATTCATCAACACAGGGTGTTTCAACTAAAACATGCACTCTTAAAATCTTCGATTTTGTTCAAGTTTTAAAAAATGCTAAAACAAGTCAATTTTAGCTTAAAAGAAAACCAAACCCGTAGTTTTCAAAATGGTTCACAGTATAGAATAAGAATTGAACTAGTAAAACTCTACTATAGTAACAATAATTGTGCCAGTATTGCTTCTAGACTTTTTAACGCAAATCATGTGGAACGACAAGTTAGTCGTTAATACATGACTACTTTAATTGAGAAATTTGAGAAAACGGGCGCTGTTACAAACAAAAAAACAAGATACAAAAAATTGCAAGGATACTAGAATAATATACTAGAATAACTGTTTCGATTAACACAAATAATAATATTCTCTTAGTCATATTTGACATATCATACCTGTTAAGTTTTAATATTAATTTGAAATTTTGAATAATGACGTAAATTAATTAGTATGTGGCTACTGGTATAACACAACAGTTTTTACTCTGTATAATTTTATAAAGTGAGATTTATTAGATAATTTTTTGAAATTGTTTAGTTACTTTCTAACAGACACACTTTTCCAGCCGAAATGTTTTCGGAATGTCTTGATTTATATAAAAGCAAGTGGATTCGTGCAAAGTTAAAGGGACTATATATTCACATGGGGAACATTTTATGTATCCATAAAGTCTGTTTACGTATAGCAGTGCTGCTAGAAGCTAGCATACACACTAACAGCTTTTTTCCATACACATTTTATTAAACGCATTACAGAATCGATTTAGGTATTACACGAAACAAAAAACTGCTCAACTACCCCAACAAACTTTCTTAAATATTCATTTATTTTTTTGCAGAAAAAAAAAACCGGAAAATAACAGAAACCTCAACTTGAATTATTGTTGAAACCCGACGAACGCTACACAATGGAACGAATTAATAATTTCTTGGTTATGTTTAGAGATAAAAAATTATGTTTTGTCCATCGATTGAAGTCATATATCAAAATAAATTTATTAGAATATGTAAGGGAAGTATAATAAAAAACTCTACTTTAAAATCCGATATATCTTACTTAGCTAGGTGAAAGTTTCCAACGCTGACGGTTCAAGTAAGTTACAGGTTTTTGAATATCATCTTTTTGATATATTGCTTAAAAATAACCTCGCTAAACTCCGAAAACTGTAAAGCAGATAACTTTTATATCGGGCTAAATGAAAATATAAATCCCGGCTAGAATATTGGCGGTATACTGTTTTTAAGCTTAGGCTAGATTTTGATCGCGTTTCAAAACAATTTAATTGGTATACAGGATCCCTAAACTAGCCGCAAATATTAATTATATGTAATTGAGGTTTGGATACAAGCCGATTACATTGGAGCGGATTGGTAAGCCTACGATGCTTAGGTATTTAACCAGAAAAAATTTCAGTTGAAAAGTATGGGTCTTTTATTATCGTATAAGACTCTATAGAGTTTGAAGAGAAGTAAGTCAGTAAAGTCGATTGCGATCAATTGGTAGAACGTATGAAATATACAGAGGTAAAAGATATAGAGTTACAAATAATTCCGAAAAAAGAGAGAACGATATCGCAATATGAATCATGTTATAGCGTTAAATTCTGCAAAACTATTAGTCACGTTTTTATAACGTATTGTTATATAAGCAGGCGAAGACACTGAGTTAATAGAAATACTACAGATAGAAAAATAAAATAAGAAGAATCAATTTACAAAAGCCAATATTTTGATTATTAAAATAGATTGTAAAGATGATAAAAGTAATCAATAGATATTCTGAAAGATTATAGAATGTTAAAGACGCCAAATATATATTTGAAGATTAAATTAAACTATTTTCTGGCAAAAATCATTATCTAAGAAAGATCTAAATCAAAGACTTTTTTAAAAATTAATTAACAAAAGAGATAGAAATTAAGTCTTTGAAGAGTAAGTTGTTTCTTAAATTGTTTTAAAGAATATTTTAGTTTAATATAAAAAGTGATAACAACACTGCCAAAAAATTCAGAAATTGATAGATTATTAAGAATAAGAAATAACAAAAGTTTTAAAAAACAAGACTGATATGAAAGTTTAAAATTTAATCAATTTTTGGTTAAGACCTACACTGAAGATTTTGAAAAAATAGGTGCTTCAATAAATTTAAATGATTTAAAGATAGTTGGGCTATATATAATAACTAATAATAGCATTACTAAATTAAATAAATTAAACAAAATATTGAAACAAAAATTAAAGGAAAGAACTAGTACAGCTCAAAATATATAATTGTAGTTTTATAAAAAAAATACGACAATTTGTAAAAATATAAAAGTAAAAGATTTAATTAAATAATATGGTTAAAACAAAGTAGTTTTATTCGTATAAGTCACTAACAAAATTTACAAAATAATAAGATACCTACAGATAAAAATAGAAAAGTAAAAATGTACAAAAATACTTTGTTTTTATAAATTTGGACATCAGTTGATACGTTGTCTACTTTAAAGTTATAGTTACTAAAAAATAAACAAAAAAACAACAAAAATAATAAGAAAAAACAAACTATTAAAACAAGAAACTGCAAAGATAAAAAATCATCAGAAAACAACAAAAACTCAACTTTAAGCAAATTGTAAAAAAATGTTTAAAACAAAATTATAAAGAAAAAAACCAAATGATATAACATATAGTTGTAATTGAGCAAAAATGTAAAAATATTTTTTTTTTAAAACACAACATAGAAAGTCAAAAACCATTAATTTAAGTATGCAAACTCAAGAAATTAAAAAATATTAAAGAGTCATAAATCTGTTATTAAAAGATAATTTCGGAGTAAGGTATCTAAGACGCAGACAAAAAAATCTAATGGGCTAATTTCAAGTTGAGATACTACCGGTAGTATCGCAAATTTTAAAACTTTTCTATGACAACAGCCAATAACAGCCTCGATTTTGTTTAATATTTTATGGAAACAAAGATTTTTTTTTTATTTTTTTTTAACAAAAGGGGCCGCATCGCGAGCCGCACACCGAGGCCTAAGCCCATTGTATGCAATCTCTCGAAATAGCACTACTGCAGTAGCCCTGTGCCTCTGATGAAACTCAGTACTACGTCTGCAGGAGCCTTCTTGATAGCACTGGGCTTCAGATATCGGGAGCCTAGGTGTAAATCTCTGATGCTTGCAAAAGCAGGACAGTAGCAGAGAATATGAAAAGGAGTTTCCTCATCTTCAGCACAACCTCTGCAAATCTCGTCCTCGCTGAGTCCGATGACGTGCAGATGTCTTTTTAATAAGCAATGTCCTGTGTACATGCCTACCACTAACTGAAGGTCTCTACGGTTGAGACGCATCAGGTATTCACTGCGTGCCTTGTCCGGTCCTTTAATAAAAAGCCTGGATTGCCGCATGCCTTCTTGAAACTGCCATTCAGAGAGATGGCGAAATTCCATCCACTTATGAAGTGTGTCTTTCTGTCGTCTTTTGGTAACGCCAAGAACTGGTTCCGCCCCGATGAAGTCCATTTGTGAACCCTCTCGAGCCAGGACGTTAGCCCTCGTTACCCTTTAGACCACAGTGTCCCGGTACCCAACAAAGTACAACCTTTTTGTTGTACTACGCCAATTCCTGTAATCTGTTGTGACATTCCCAGACAAGCCTTGATGAGTACCTGCACGATTGCAGAAGCCTGACTGTCGGTGCAAATGCAGATTCGCCTATTTGACAAAGCCCTCTGCACGCACTCAGTCACACAAGCGAGCAGAGCGAAGATTTCCGCTTGGAAAACGTCAACATGTTTGCCCAAAGGTATTGAAATTTCAACACCGAGCCCACATATAGATATTCCTGAGCCCGCTCCATTGGGGTGAACCGTCCCGTCAGTATAGCAGACTAGCCAGTCTCCCGTTCTGAAGCTGCTCTTTTGTTCACACCAGTTGTCACGTGGTGGAATGTTCACAAGATACTTGTGTTTTGTAACAATCCTGGGGGTCATACTGTCGCCCCCCATTTTAAAAATGTAGTCTAAATTTAACATCCTAGTGGATATTGTCCGATGACCCTTCCCGGTTGCTGTTTTCCACCGATTTGTACCGCGAAGCTGTAGGAAACCCACTGCAGCAGACTCTTCCACAACAAGATGAAGTGGCCAAATCCCCACAATGAGTTCCATGGCTGCGGTCGGTGTAGTTCGGAAGGCCCCTGTAATTGTCAAGCAGGCCAAACGCTGGACCCGTGCCAAACTCTTTTTGGCCCAGGACGCACACGATATGGTCCACCAGACACGGGAGCCGTACGTGATCATTAGAAACGAAGATACTACCGATATTATCTCAACTTGAAATCAGCACATAAAAAAATATTAATAAAATAAAAAACAAAGTAAAGAAAGTATAAAATAAAAAAATGTTTTAATCATAAAGTAAATGTCTGGTAATAAAATTAAAACGCGAAGATGACTGAAGAGCTGAAGACTAAGAAAAACCTAAATTATCCTAAATATGTAAGAATATGAATATTCAAAATCGAAAATGGTTTAAAACAAACTTTTTGTGGAGTTTATTAAAAACGTTACGTCAATTGGTAAATTTAAAAAATATATAATCAATACATTTTAATAATTTTTAATAAAATTTTGGATAGAGTATTCATTTCTTAATTACTACTTGCTCCTTCTATTAAGAAACTTAGTCAAACTAGATTAAATTTGCTTTAATTTTTAATTTTGTGCTTTAACAAATTTTAATTTTTGTAGAATCTCAACAGTTGTTACTATTTACTCTAGCAACTTTTTTATCAGCTACATTTAAACAAATTGTTTTGTTTGTGAGTAAAATAAAAAAATTTAAAAAACACAAAATTATCTCTAAAAAAATGCTTGCAAAGCAAACTGATCAAACTTTATTTAGACTTACTTCTGTAAGATACATAGTGACCTAACAATTTTACTATTGCAACACTAATTTGAGTGCTTTAATAACCATTAGAACACATTATAACACAGTGTTTTTATAAATCTTTTACAGCACGCAAAATTTAACTTTTTTATATAAAAAATCTTACTTTTTAAGTCAAATTTGTTATAAATTTGAATTCTGGTTAAAAATTTAGTTTCTTTCAGTTTGCGTCTTGAACAAACCTATAACAAAATTTATTTAGGTGCTGTTATAGCCATTATACTTGTAGCAGTCTGTGCTGCAATATACTATCTAGAAACTCGTTCTTTGATGCACTAGTATCTACATTGTAACAAATTTTGTGTCTTTAGTTTCTTTTCGTAGCAAGTATAGTGTTTTTTTGAAAGAATATGAATGTATCTTTTACTGTAGAAATTTATATGTGCTAAAGTTCCTGACTAGATGTTTAAGTATTTTTCTAGAAAAAGTTGATTGTAAAAGTTGTTGGAAAGTTTAATATAAAGTTTTGTTAACTTTATTAGAGAAAATTACATCGTAGAAAATTTAAATATTACACACTATTACAAAAATATTTAAAAAAAGAACCTCACAAGTTAAAGTTTGTATAATCGTCTAACGTAATTATGTTTGGTCTAATTATTTGCAATACCAGCCGACTCTTTCGTTAAAAATCCCATTGTAATTGTTTAGTTTAGAGCACGTTTGTAAAATTAGTTCAGAAAAGTACATGAAAAACGCATTAGGTATATTAATGCGGTCTAATTCAGTTTATTTTGTTGCAACGGTGCATGCAAAGAGAGAGCTCAGTCCAATTAATCCCAACATGTGTTCAATTAAAATTTAATAAATTGTAAAAAGTACATCGTTCTGATTAAATACTTAAAAATTCATAGTCTTGAGCTTTTCATCGAGTTAGAATTTCGATTAATTTCAAGCTCCGGAAAATTTAGAGTGGGAAAGCATATAGTTCCGTTTCATTGACACTCGAAGCGTATATTAGTTCCGGTCGAAAACAAAACGTAGGGAATGGTTCAGTCATGCCTTTCAAATCGATGATGAGGCAATCCGCACTTAATTGCCTATTTCTAGTGGAAAACTCAATAAGAGTGCAAACCAATTTTTCCAAATCTTAAAACCAAAATTAAACGGTTATCAAGGGTTAAAAAATCTGGTCGTTTTTCGTGGGTTATTGCTCTCTGAGAGTTGTTATAATAGCACTAGGAAGAAAATCCTCTCTGTCAGTATGATTCATAATGTGGACGTCAGTAATACTGACGCTGTCAAGACGTCTATCTGTCTTGCTACCTACTGGCTTAGACGGTTAAATGAATGCGGTAAAAAGCGATTTTTATTGATAAAGACACAAAAGCGGTTCAGATTCTTTCCTAAACAGCTCATTTATTACAAAAATGTTGTATTGTCTAGAAAGTTGAACAACAAGGCATTGTCCGACATCTTGGTTTCACGCTTGGTCGAGTCAGTAGTTAAAGTTTTGAGATGCGTCAGGAAATTAACAGGCGTTGATGAACAACACGCTATTATCTTTGACTCGTCAAACCATTTGGTTTTTGATTAAAAAGCCAATTTCGGATTTAATATGCAAACGAAGTAATTTCCACGTGCTCCACCCCGTATCTTGAATAGCGCAACCTTGTTAAAAAGGTCTTTTTAAAAATTTATAAAACGAAGCGGGCTTATAACAGCTAATTCCGTGATGGGATGAGCGACAGAATACCTACATGAAGAGGATTAAGCTATCACCCTAGAGGATTAGTAAATGCCTCAATGTTTCTAGTTAATTTACGTTAAACAAAGGAACCCAGACTTCGATAAACAAGTCAACACGATTAGGATCAAATTTACAACAACTCGAATTTTTCTTTTTCGGCAATAGTCTTAAAAAATTAAACTCAAATTACTTATTCAGACCGAACAACTTCGAAATATCTCAGAGTTTTCAGCTTCATAAGTTTCAAACTTAACTTCTGTTAAGTTATTGCGAATTTTGTCCTGTAAGGATTTTGCTGGAGCGAGTTTAAGTTTCAACAAACACGACAAAAAATTAAAAAAGGGATTGGAGACTTCCTGAAAAACAGGCCGAATTCAGCTCGAGAAAAATCAGAAATCTGCTTTTGTTATAAATAAATTGCAAAAGCTGGCACTCTAAACTTTTACATATTTATATTAAAATTTATAAAATAATAACTACTAATAAATTTTAATCAGAGATAAAATATTAGAGAACAAACATTTCTTTCATTTTTTGTTATTTATTTAACAGATACCATTACTGCGCTAATGCATTATGCAAGTTAAAATCGTCAAAAGCGAAATTATAATAAAACAATGTTTTTTAATAATTTTTGATGCAGTTCTGTTATAAAACCCCAACACGAAATAATAGCCTTGCGTGCGGAAAGTAATTTATAGCAAACGAGTGCAGGAAAGTAAAATATTGGTCATATTTTCCAGCTAAAATCATGTCAAACTGGTGTTGCTAAACTTGTCGAAAATTTGAAAGTTATCAAGAATCGAAAGTACAGAAAATTTGTAAAACATATTGCAACAATTGTGCAAATTCGAAGTTCTTTGATTCGGAGAGTTAGATTAATAACAAATGATTTGTTATACAAGATTGCAATAATTAATAAATAAATAACACACTAATAACGACTACGATTTTACTCAATCACGTCGCTTCCGAGCTTTTTTGTCTGGTTCTCGTTATCTGACTAACTGACCGGTCAATGTTTTTGCTCTTATACGTTCTTCTAGAATGTATTTAAAATGGTGTGTTAAAAAATATTTATTTAATTTCGTAGACAGTATAAGTACCAAATAAAAGCTGAGAACGTTTATTAACCGAAAAAGATAAGTTGTCTTCTTTTAGATTGATTGCAGTGCCTAATAACCTTTATTCAAAATTTATAAAGAATGTATAAAGAATGAAGAGGCAAATTATAATAACACCACCAATAATAGAAAACTTTAAAACTTGTTGACTAATTACAAGTTGAGTTACTATCGTTAGCATTGCAAATTTTAGTACTTTTTGTAGCAACAGCTAACTACAACCTTAAATTCTTTTAATTTTTATGGAAACAAAGACACAACTGGTATTATTTCAACTTGAAATTAGCGCATAAACCAATAAAAAGTAATAACAAATAATGTGTGTTCGTTTAAAAAAAAACTCGTAGCAAGCCATGACATTGTTACGTATGTCGTACATGATCCCATACAACAACCTCCATGACAACAAAATTTTCATTATTTACATTATTCGTGTATTGTTGGTTGCCTACTATACAATTTTATCCGTCACAAATTATCCTAACCTAAAAATGTCTCCTCTTCCCGCCAAAGCGGGCTTGGTCTTGGTGTGTTTTTCTGCGGTTGTCTTCGTGGTGTTTTTGTTTTTCTAACATTTTTTATTTTATTTATCAGTATTTTTCAATACTAAATTTTGTGTTTTCCTTGATTTGTAATCATGGTGTATACCAGTGAACAAAAGACTTTTTTGTTGGAAAGTTATTTCCGAAATGGAGAGAATGTTAACGGTGTTTGGAAATCTTCAATTCAGCCGTGCCTGGAGGAGTTTCGAGAAGCTTTTCCTGAGTTCCTGACGTTGTTGTTGTGTATGAAGGGTTTAAAAACACTCTCCACCGAAGTGTGAATCTGTTCCGTGAAATTGGGGCCATTACACGTAAAGAGGGCAGTGGATGACCAACTAAACGAACAGATGAAGTTATTCATGCTGCACAAGAGATTCTACAGCAAGATCCAAAAACGTCGATTAGACATCTGTCTCAGCAAGTTGAACTTTCTGTTAGTACATGTCATAAACTCCTACGAGAAGATTTACATATGTACCCTTATCGTCTCCAAGCCGTTCAAGAGTTACGACCCGTAGATTTTCCTAGAAGATTGCAGTATTGTCAGTGGTTTTTAAATAACATTGCAAATAATAATGAACTCCTTCAAAAAACTTCCTTTACGGATGAAGCGTGGTTTTACCTGTCCGGCTACATAAATTCACAAAACATAAGAATTTGGGCAACAGAACATCCTTATGAAATTGTAGAAGAACCTCTCCATTCACAAAAAGTAGGTGTTTGGGCAGCTATCAACAGTTTTTGTAGGTAATAAATGAATATATTTATAAAAATGTATTTTTGTTCTAATTGTCGAAAAGTAAGGTTATGAGATCTGTCAGTTTGACAAGTGTGTAAACGATTAATCACAGACATACAAAACAATTGTTTTTTAGTTTCAAAGCACTCTAGAGTTTTTTTTTAAAACACACGATATAAAAAACTATAATAGACGAATTATAGCAACAGAACTGATAATATGAAACAAGTTTTAAAATAGAGATTTTCTCGACTGGAAATGTAAAAAAGTTAAAAAATATTGTGAAAAATTGTTTATCTGAGAATCGAGTTTTATTTTTGTCAAATTTCGTTTGCTAATAAAAAGACCATATTAAAATCGGCTCCAGCGATGGGCAATAAACTCGCTGATGCGCGTCTCGTACTGTGTCCTGTGTAAGACTCTGATTCTAGTAATTTTAAAAAATCAGTTATTACTGATAGTATTTTGGATAGATTATTTATTTCCACTGGCTGTATTGTGCATTTCTCATTTCTATACCCAACAGCACGTCTTCGCTTACCCCACAAACATTGTTTTCCTGTTCCCAGTTATTGAACTCACTTAATTCTTTGTAATAAGCGTTCCTGGATTTTTTAGGTAGCAAACTCGATGTGATTCTGTCTTCAACATCTTTCGCAATTATTTCAGGAAGAGAACTACTTCTTTTTATTTCCAACAATGCTACAAGCGCCGAAATAGTTTGTTTGCAAAATTTTTCTCAAATAATAATTTTGTTGTCAACAACAACATGGCAACCAAATCATAGACTACTACTAATCTTTGTAGATATAAAATCTTTGGGTTTTGATGATTTTTTAAGAACTCTTACAGTGAGAGGTGTTGGATAAAACTATGTATGGTACTCATGTCTAAACAGCAAGTAAGTCACTTAAGAAAAATTAGGCCACTCGAGCAAGCTCTCGTGGCTAAACATTTTTTCGTGTCTTATTTGTCTTATAAGACACTTGTATAATAAATAGCTATAAACACACATGCTGTGAAAATTAGTTTTAAAAATTCCTAATGCTCCAAAAATGAGCTATATCTCTCATATTTCGGGCATTACGTATCCTTGTATTATTTAATTTATTAAGAGTTTATATTTAGAACATTTTAATTCGTTCTGTTGCAAATTTTATAAATCCTTTTTCAATTTAAATTAAATTTTATTTATTACGTCATAATATCCTTTTTATTAATTTTCAATTTTTGCGCATTATCCTTTTAAACATTGACCACCTAATCCAATTTTATTGAAAATTTTATTTTATAATACAACAAAAATCCCGTTGTGGTGTTTATTATTTGTGACCAAAATAAACAAAATTAAAAATTGATGATAAACATATTTCAAAATAAGTTTTGTGTTTGAGCCCGCATTGCGGAATCAATAACTGTGTACAAGAAGTGGTTTTGTAGGTGTTGTTGTGCAAGAACTCGGGTAGAAATTTGTTGTTGTTTAATGGAGGGTATTAGCCCGGTCGCAATTTCTTATTGAAAAGGCGATCCATCGAAGCCCATTATGTCCTGCATTAATTTAAAGGGGTCTGGTATAAAAATCGATTAAACTTAGCATTCATTGATATTACTCAGGTCCCATTAGCTGACATGCCAGATGTAAAAACCCGCTGAATATTTCACGATCCAGGTCGGTGTGAATGTAAATCTGTTCCAGATGTAAATGAAATCCGCCGCTTGAGACTTCAACTACGATTCCTTCGGGAAATGTAACAGATCAGTGTCGACTCTAACGGGGTCCGCATTATTTTCCTCATTTTTCTTCTGAATATTCCCCACTAAATCTTTTTATTATTATTATATCCAAAGGGAGTTCATTTTTTCCAAAACGACCATCACTCATTCCCAACACACGAACCAAATAATTACAAGAGATCCAACCAGGAATTATAAACACTTTTACGATGCAGATTAAAAGACGCTCGTATTGTCGAATTGTCGTCATCAGTATTCTGAAGCAATTCGCGAATTTTCAGCGCATACTGAACACTCGAATGAACTTTGAGTTGTAGATTCTAGAAATAGAAAATTGCTGTTAAATTCTGATTTCTATACATTCCAGTTATTGCATGATTACTCAATGCTTTGTTGGGAGCCTCAACGAAATATCTCTGTGCACTTCGATAAACATGTTAGTTATAAATTTATGTTTCTATCTATCAAAACTTTTTCTACATTTTAGTTCAAAAGTCGTGTCTCTATCATACTAACATCAATTCCAATTTTATTAACATTCAAAAATAAATTACTCGCTCACAATTAACCTACATTCTAAAACTAAATTTTAATAAAAAACTTCAAACAAATTTGTTATTATTTTTTACTGAAAATGTAACAACAAATTGTACAAAGTTAATTAAATTTTGTTACATTAAAGTAATAATTAATAGAAAACAAAAAAAAAACAATTTATTTTAGTAAACTAGCACATCTACAATTTTTTATTTATTTCGCTTAAGACTACAATTAAAAACATAAGCTACAATAACTTACAAAATAAATATTTGCTAATAAATCAAATAAATATAATTTAAACAAGTATAATTTAAAAATTAAAAATTTGTTTAAAGGAATTTATTGTGATGCTTACAAAATTATCGTTACCAAAGACTAGAATATAAAATATTGCATTATTGACTGCATAGTTGTCTTTTATTGTTATTAATTATTGATTAGTTTACTTTATCCAGCTACAAATTTAATTTAATTACAATATTCAAAAAATTGTTATGGGAAGATTAAAATTCTAGTTAAGTAGAGGATTACTAAAACACGAAAAGCTTTGTTCAACTTTTTTTTTCAAATTCTTAAATATTCTTAAAAATAAAGATTTTTTTGGCAAAATAAAAAATATTTTATCTATGAAGTAGAATTTTCTGTAACTTCTTTCTTTAAGTTTCATAAAATTTAGTTTGTGTTATTAAGAAAATTGAGTTATCAAAGTTTCACTGTATTAAAATTTGTAGTACAAGTCAAAAAAAATTTTTAAAGAGTATCTCTTAATAGAAGTCGTAAAAATGCCTTTTGCCTAATCGACTGTAAAGACAGCATTTTAGTGACAGTTTAAGCGCACTAAACTATTACATTTATAGAATAGGCAATATAACGTGCTATCCAATTCGAGCATGATACAGTAAACTTAAAAAAAAACACAAAATATTCGGAATGTAATGTAATTTTTATTTCATTTTAAAGATTGACTCCTGCCATTTTTAGTTAAACAAGATATCATTCAAATGTCCTCCACGGGACTTCTTACAGGCCTTGATCCTTTTGAGGTAATTTTTAATAAATTTCCTGCACATTTCGGGCGGTATCTCGGCCATTACATTACATATTGGTTTTCAATTCGTCAAGAGTTTAAAGATTGTTTGCGTAAACACAATCTTTCGCGTAGCCCTACAAAAAAAAATCCAAAGGCGTTAAATGGCAGGATCTTGGAGGCCAATTGACATTACCATATCGCGAAATCACACGTCTAGGAAATTTCTCTTGCAAAAGAGCTCGATTTGCTTGTGTTACGTGACTGGTTGCTCCATCCTGCTGGAACCACATATCGTCAAGATTATAATATAAAATCCAGATGCAAAATGCGCCATACTGAGCCATAAGATAGGCCTAAATGTTGAGCTCGACGAGGAATTGACAAATTTGGATCTTCTTCCAGACTTTCAGCTACAGAAGCGATATTTTCAGCATTGCAAATGTTTCGATGATGCACAGGTCTTACAATATCAGCAACAGATCCAGTTTGTTCAAATTTATTCACTGTATTCAATATGGTTTCCTTTGTAGGACGATTATGACGACCATAATCTGCTCGTAAAGCGCAAAATGTGGATACGGCAGAATCACTATTTTTATAATAAGATATAATAATTTTAACGCGTTGGTCGATTGTTAAATGCTTCATATTCTTAAATGAGAGAATGTCAACTAAATAAATGGCAGCGTACTTGACGTTTATCTTTGATAGATGTCTGTATACAGATTTTTACTTTATCAACCTCGAAATGGATAGCCCATTTTTATTGACTAGACAGTAAAACGGGCAATTTAAAAGCGCTCAAAATTTGTCTTAATTTTTGGAAAACTGTCACACGCGTCTTCCAATTTTTATTTATTAAAAAATTTGCGTTTTTTTTAAATTTATGCTTTCTTGCAGTTTATAACGCTTTTTTCAAAAGTTTTCAAAAATAATTTCAATTTTGTCTAATTAGAAATTTTTTTAATTTTTGATCGATACTAGTTGTTTTACAATTTTTGCAGTTTTTTTTGGAATTTTGAATTTAATATTTTAAAGTTTAGATTTTCGGGTTTGAGATAGAGTTTCAAAATTTGACTGTTCTAATAATTACACGATTACAGGTTTTCAAAATTTGTTTCGAATTTCGCTCTTTGATATAAAAAAAACTCTTGTCAAAAATTTCTGATTTAATTTATTTTTTAAGTTTTTTAGTTTTAAATTTTTTATTGAAATTTTATAACTCTTATTTGTAGTTTCTAATAGTTTTTAAATGAGAATTAAATTGCAGACAGTTTTATAAAAATGAAAGAGTGCAGCCTACAGATTTAAAAAAATTTAGAGCCGTACTCAACAATTTTATCAAAATTTGAAACGGCAAACGATAGTCTCTTAAGAATGTTACTTTTTTATTTTTAGAAAAAATGTTTTTGCAGTAATTGTTATTTATCTTTAAATTTTAAATATTTTAAAACTCTGCTTGCATCTCTCAATTTTATAGTAAAACTGTTTTCTGTAATTTTTATTTTTTAACAAATTTGTTGTCTGTATTTTTCAATTTTTGATTAATCATAAAGTTTTTAATTTAGAAGAAATTGTCGCTTGCAGTTTTTATTATATTTAAATAAGAGTTTGACGTTACAGGCAATATTTTTCGAAAAATTGGTAGCTGCAAACGACGGTTTTAATAATTTAACGCCTCAGAGACAGTCTTATTAAAATTTAAAATTTTAAATAACATTATAAAAACTAGAAGTTTTTCCAAATAACAAATGCAATGTTCTCAACGGGATTTAAATTAAAAAACATGTGCGTTATAGAGGGAGAGCGGTCTTGCTTTTTAAATTGTTTTTTATTTTTACCTTTTTTTAAGAACTTTAAGATTTAAAGAACTGCATTAATAACGAATAATTTATTTTTACTATAATTTAATAAATTAATTTTACACAGCAACTACGTTTGCCGTCGCTTTGACGTACCGCTTACTTCTCACTCGCTTGTCAGATTCTCTCTAACTAACTAACTGCTTGGTCAATTTTTCTACTCTCTTATATAACCAGAGATCTTTTTAGAATCGTTTCCCAGTCTTTCTCTACTTGTACAAAGCGATGACTCATTCTTCTCGATCGGTCTATCGACATGTCTAGTAATGATTTTGTGTAATTTTACGATGCAATGCGAAACTAGAAGCAATTTTGTATTTTCTCGAACTGTTTACTTAGTTTATCAAAATTAGAGTATTTTATACATTCTAGAAATTTTAGAAAATAGGAATAAGATATCGAGTGGATTTAATTTAAAGTAAATTTTGTTGTGATTTTGCATTGTCATATAATCCGTTTGTTTCTAAGTGAGTAATCATAGCTTTGGCGTAAATTCTTTGTAAATGCCTTGAAGACAGTTCATTTCTTACTTGCCGCTATTATAAATACTTCTGTAACCGGCAATGCGACATTTACATTAGCATTCTAGTATATCCAACATGCAAAACCAGGGCAATATCGTCTGTGCTTTCTACACTTTTCGTATCACTACGAAACGCGTTCTTCAACTAAGTTAATGTAATCAAAACTCTCGCCTCGACCGCGGTTTGATATAATTAAAACATTGAATGTATAATTAAAAATATCACAAAGAAGAGAGTAAGACACCTTAGGATTTTTTTATTAAGAGTATCATATTTTAAAATATAAAGAAAGTTTCAGACTGGAGTTTACAAACAACGTGCGTGTTTTTTTAATTTTTTTTACGATTTCCATCATTGGAAATTTTAATTAAAGCCGGTTTTGCCAAGCTAAAAATTAATAATTGTGACGAAATTGCGCTGCATTTTATGGAAGTGATTGGGTGTCATTTTTATTCGATTAAGGCGCTTTTTAAGTGCCTGCTTTTGACGTTTTCAATTTATACCGAAATAATTAAATGATCATTTTACCATTTAAAAAAAAAATTTGTTAAACAATTTTTACAAATAGCACTGCACATTGTAATTATTAATTTAGAAAAAAATCCATTATAATTATTACCCGAGGGTAATAAAATACCATCAGTTTGCTTTGTGACATACGTTGATAATAATTATCCTCAATATGAAAATTAAAAACAAACGAGGCTGTCAGTGATGTTTGAAGTTTTGTTATATTACCAATGCATATCAGTTTCTCTATACAATCTAGGTCTCAAAATAGAAACAAAATTGGTTTAGTTCTACAGTTTTTTATTGTCGTTAAAACCAAATTTTTCTGCTTTGTTTATGCGATCTACGCAATACTTAAAATGCAGCCATCTTTTCAGATTTTAATAATTTGATACAAAAAAACTTTTGTGGTTTTTGAGATTAATTTAATTAGAAATTCTTTGTTTTTGCTTTGTTTAGGATATGGATTATTCATTCGCTTTTATTGGAACAATTTTTTATCTGCATCGTTATCTTATTATTCAAATTTAAAAAAAATAACCAGTTCTAATTAATGATTCATAATAAAACCGAAATTTTTTTATTAATGCTTAGACATTGTATACAGAGTGTCCCAACTGAAATTTGCACTCTCTAGAATTCTCTATTTTGTCCAAGTTTTGGAAAAATGCTAAAACTGGTCAATTTTTGCTCAAAGGGGAATCAAAATTTACTATAGTTTTAGAGTATTAGCTCATCTTTTTAGTGCCCAGTTCTAACTCTTTGAAAAATTTAAATAGTTAGTGGGCTCGGGTGACGCATCATTTTAAAGATGCTTTCACTGTCTCAATTTTAGTTGTAGATATCTGTGTTAAAATAAATTATTATTTAGGTATTCCTAGGTGTCAGCCATAATCTAAAATAAGTAAAAATAATACACAATTTTAATCTAAAGAGCTATAACTGTAAACTATATATTATAAATAATTAAAAGACAAGAGTAGAATAACGATTAAAATGATTTTTATAGTATTTTATTACAGTTATAGACTTTTGATTTAAATTGTGTATTATTAGTTAGAGTGGTTGGATTTTGTCGTGGGCGATGAGTCATTTTGCGCAAAGTACAAAAACACGTCTTGGTTAAGCGCTATTCACTAACCTAAAAACATTCTCATTTTGCTTCGTTCCTTCTTCTCGAACGGTTGTGGTTAAGCCTGCGTGTATTGACAGATTTGTAATTTTATTTCAACAGTCTTTTTCAAGACTCTGTTTTTTTCTTGGTTTACAGTTTTGTAAGTATACCTAATACAATTTAGAAACAAGGATATAAATGTGTTTTTGCAGAACATACTTTGCGACAATATGATGGGCAATAACGGTCGTGTTGTTTATAGTCAAGGGGGGCAGATAATTTATAACGTTTTTTCGTTTATGAAAGAGGAAAAAGAGAAAGGTGAAGTTATAATTTTCTTAAGTCGTTTACAAGAACGTGTTGCTAAAGCCACTGCTGTTGGTCTTAACACGGCAAGGAGAATTATAGAAGAAGGTAGCAAGAAATCTGAAAATAGCAAATTTCAATCTCCGCGTAAAAAAATCAATAAACCATCGCCAAAAAGCACATTGGATGAATTCGAAAAAGAAATAGTTCGAAAAGCAATTTATAATTTTGCCGCCATTCATAAAAGAAGACCGACAATGCAAGTTTTATTTGAGGCAGTAATACCTGAAGGTGTAATTTTACTGGGAAAATAGATTCATTTAGACAGTTCATCCGAAAGCTAGGTTTTCGTTGGAAGAAATCGACAGATAATCGAAAAATCTTAATTGAAAAAACGGACATCAGGTTAAAACGAGTTGAATATTTAAGACAACTTAAAAAGTACAAAGAAGAAGGTCGAAATATTATATACTGTGATGAAACTTACCTTCACAGTTCCCATACTGTACCGATGGCATGGGATGATGACACAAGTAACATGCTTAAGGCACCGATAGCCAAAGAGCGACGTCTAATTATTTTACACGCTGGAGGCGCGCAAGGTTTTGGCTTAATGCTTTGAATATATTTAAATCGGGATCGAAAACAGGCGACTATCACGATGAAATGAACAACAACAAGTTCACCAAATGGTTAAAAGAAAAATTTATTCCCAACATTTCAAGGAAATCGGTTTTAGTGGTGGATAACGCGTCCTATCATAATGTGCCAATAGAACCTAGTCCGAACTCATCATGGAAAAAAGCAGTAATGCGGAAATGACTAAACGAAAGAGGAATTTTTTTGGGACCAAAGAAACAAAGGCAGAATTATATAAAAAAATTAATTTGAATGAACCACCCTATAAGCAATTTGCGATCGACAAAATTCTGGCAGAATGTGATATGCCAGTTTTACGGTTGCCTCCATATCACCCGGAGCTTAACCCCATCGAAAAAATTTGGGCATTAGTAAAGAATCATGTGGCTGTTCACAACGTAACATTTAAATTAGAAGACGTCTGGAAATTAGCTAAAAACAAATTTGCTACGATTTCAGTGGAACAATGGAGAAATATATGTAACCACGTAGAAAAAACCGAGGAGGAATACATGGTCAGAGAACACATTATGGATGATATAGAGAACTTCATAATTTCTGTTAGAGCTGACGAAAGTGATAACGATTCGGAATTTTACATTTCTTCCGACGAGGAAAACGATTTAGGTTGCGCAAAATTGCAAGAATAATGCAGAATATGTCAAGAGAATAAATTAAAAAAAAATAATTTTCACACTCTTTATTTTATCTTTTGTTTTTTAATAATCGCTGTGCAGTCTTTTAGTTTGTATTTTTATTGTATTATTGTACAAAATACAACAAACAACGGGTCCCTGCCGGCGCATTTCATGCAGACTTTTAAACTTGCCGCAATCTGAAACTAGTCAGATGTTTTTGGGTTTCACTTATCGCATTTAAGATTTTACTTCACGCAGATCTGTTCAAGGTCATCACCCACGACAAAACCTAACCACTCTACACATTTTACGCAAAGAAATGCTAGCTTTTGACTAGTTTTTATCAGCTGTCCATACTGATTTATTTTTATACTGTGCTCTAGGCTTTATTAAGCAATTTTTGTTTAAACAAAAATTAAAGTCTGATAATGGTAATTTTAAAAACCTCTTAAAAACTCCGATCAAAGCAGTTGGTAGCCGAAATCTATTCTTATTCAGAGAAAAAAAATTAGGTGGAGCTTTTTTAGTAGGCCACCTTGTATATTGATAATAGTGTCTTTTTTTATGTAAGCTAAACTAATTTCATAATATTATTTTATTTAATTTTAGGTCTTTTAATATGTGATTGATGTCCGAAATTAAAATATGTTTTTTTCCGTAAATTTATCATTTCTTTTTGATGTAGCCATCCCAACATTTCATTTATTATATTTATGTCTTGTGTTTTATGTCCTTCCACTAATTAACTTTTCTTTGGTTGTTGAAAAAAATGTAAGGCAAAGCCTCCAATTTCGAAATGAAAGAGTGACAAATGACACCGCAAATACTTTTATTTTTCTTCTTCTCGTCATTTATTTCTAAAAGCCGTGTTTTCATTTGATAATTAGTTGGTACCTGTATGTGGGTTAGATTTGGGTGTCCCTCGGCATGTATAATGCAGGAGATGGCAGGTTCATTCCACTCGGGTCTCCCTCGGGATGTGGTGTAACGGGCAGGAGCGTTTCCGTCGGCTAACCTAGTTGTCCACGGCCTCAATACACCAATCAGATCGGGGTGACAGTATGGTACGTGACCGGGATATTTGGCGCTCTCGCTCCCCCTCAACGAGATTATGCTTTACTGGTCTCCTCAGATAAACACTTTTATTTCGATGAAGTCGGACTCTTGTTTCCAAGAGCTTTTTCAAAATCAGGTTGTAACGAGAGGATTGTGTATGGTAAATATTAATAAACTAGCAAAAATATGAGGCGAGTTAATGAGGTCAAGTAAATGAGAACAGGGCTTTTCTCTCAGGCATCCACAGCGAGCAATACGATCCCAGTTTGATTGCGTAACTTTGCACTTTGTTAACTTGCCAGAATGAAGTGCACTGTTTCGGAATTATAATGGTTAAACTTGAGATTAGAGGGTCGACTTTCAGCCCTAGAAAATGTTTTATAATTGCGTCATAATATAAATGTTTTAGTAAAAGCTAACTGCCAAATAAATGGAGTATTATGTCCTAATTTACTTCGCTTATAATTATTATTATCATCTCCAGACTCAAAACCCTATCACACAATCATCTTATGTCTTACAACGCCAAATGAAAACATGTTTCACTGTAAACAACTAAAAATTCACTCGTTGTTTATCTCAAACTCATTTTGTAGTCTAAACAAATATTTTTCATCTTGCAATTATTTTTTATATTTCTTTATTATAACTCAGAATTCGCTTGAATATTTACTACAACTATCCGGTTGCTTAACTATCTCTATAATACAAAGACTAACAAAACTGTTTATTTTGACACCTTTGTCCTTTGAGGCTAATATTTGTTGCAGTAAAGTGTTTGTCGCCTGCAAACCCGACTAGAAACACTAAACGTGGTATCTGGACACTAAAATCTTGTACAACAACACTTAGTTTTATTATTTTCAATTACAAGCACCAATTCCTGGCAATTTTAAAATATCTAACTGCTATAATTGTCACAATAACTAACATATTGTAGAATAAATAAGAAACAAGCTCTGAAATACTAAATTTGCCAAAAAAAAATCTTGGTAAAGGTGGATTAGTGATGCTTGAACTCTGTACAACCTTATTACTATAAATTAACAAATTGCATGAATTTCTATGAATTACACGAATTACCATAAATTACTGAATTACTTGAAATGATTTTTTGAATCATTAGCATTAATGATTTACCATGATGTACCGTATTACATAAATTATCATCAATTACCGAATTACAGAAACTACCATAAATTACACGAATTCTTAACATCAATTGACATATTAGTTGCCTTAAGGTGTGAAAATTAATAATTATTATAATTCAGCACTGACCAGTTTAGTAGTCATTAATAAATAATACCATATACATCTGCAATTATATATTGATTATAATGTGAAGCATACACATTATTATGTGAAGCCAGAATCTGTGGTCTTCTTAGTAGCTCAGTTGGTAGAGCTGCCGACCGGTAATCGGATGGTTCCAGCACAGTATAGAAATGAATCAGTAAGGACAGCTGATAACAACTTGTCAAAAATTAGCATTTCTTAATAATTAAAAGACAAGAGCAGAATAACGATTAAAATAATTTTTATAGTATTTTATTTACAGTTATAGCCATTTAGATTTAAATTGTGTATTTTTAGTTGCCTAAAAATTTAAAAATCAGTGGCTCCATCTTACATATTTTATGTGAAGAGATGCCAGCTTTTGACAAGTTTTTATCAGCTGTCCATACTGATTTATTTCTATACTGTGGTCTCAGGTTCAAATCCTGACTTGAGGAGAAAAATTTTTTCTCTCATATTAAAATGTGATATTCATTTATTTAGTTGTTGTTAATATTCATTTAATCCAAGATATAACTAACCTAGGTTTGCCATAAGAATTTAATTTGTATATTATTTATACTAGCTTGTTTTTAAGCCTAGCTACAATTATTTTTTTTTAATTTTTTCTACAAAAAATTTATTACGTCTTCTGCTCTGTTATACCGTATTTTGATTTATTTAATTTAACTGAAATTTAGGCATTTTAGATATTAATTCTGTTTAATCCAGGTTGTATTTATTTATGAAACTTAAAACCTATATTTTGCTAAATTTTGTTTAAATAAACTAGGTTCTGCAAAATTTTGTTAAAGTCCTAGAAGCCTAGTCTAGATATATGCGTTACTTAAGTCAATTTTTGTTAAGACCGAAGCTAAATTTATCAAATTTACAAATTATGTGAATCCTAAAAATTATCAAAATTTATAAAATTGAATCAGATTTAATTTTGTCAAAATTAAAGTCGTTTGAGTCAAATATTGCCAGAATTAAAATCAGCTTTTTTAGACTTTAATTTTTACTTAATCTAGGTTTAGATAAGAAGCTAGAAATTATTAATTTTTGATCAACTTTGGGTCAAGCTTCGTCACAATCTCTCAACTGCAAAATTAGACCTGTCAATTTCTTCTCTGTTAACCTAGGTATTAAACCAAGTTTATCTCTAAAATTTATTATATATTATAAAACCTACTATAACACTTAAGATTTTTAAGCTTATTCAAACCTTGTCTTTCTTAAAATTGTTATTTTAGAAATTTAAGTTTTAGTTGACCTAAATTTTATTCGTGTTTACTTTAGGTTTATAAGGTAAAAGCGGTTCGTGGCTATGATTTTAGCGTAGAAGACATAATATCCTCTACTCTACTCTAAAGGTATTAGAACGGTTGAAGACTGGTAGAAGACTTACGAAATAGAAAACATTTCCTCTAGATGTGCTGTGAGAAATAGAGAGAAAAACAAAACGAAAATTACATTTGATTCAAACCGAGAGCAGCTTATAGGGGCCGATAAAAATAGCTACTAGACTGGCTAAAATAAGCAGGTAATAAGCATTTTATAGAAGTAAAGAAAAAAAGAGGGAAAGTACTGGTAAATGAGTGGAAAAGAGTAGAGTGGTTGGATTTTGTCGTAAGCGATGAGTCATTCTGCGCAAAGTACGAAAACACGTCTTGGTTAAGCGCTATTCACTAACCCAAAAACAGTCTCATTTCGTTTCGTTCAGTGTTGCCAGATGACCGGGACTATCCCTATTTTGAGGGACATTTTAAGAACAAACGGGATTTTTTCTCCAATAGGCGGGATTTTTCTAAGAAAAATTTGTTTAAAAGACATTACATTTTTTAGTTATTTTAATGTAAACAAGAAATTTAAAAATCCGCGGGATTTTTTACATAAAAACGGGATTTTCGTGTGCACATGGCGGGATAAAAATTTTGTTAGTCTGGCAACATTGGTTTCGTTTCTTCTTCTCGAACGGTTGTGGTTAAGCCTGCGCATATTGACAGATTTGTAATTTTATTTCAACAGTCTTTTTCAAGACTCTGTTTTTTTCGTGGTTTACAGTTTTGTAAGTATACCTAGTGCAATTTAGAAACAAGGATATAAATGTGTTTTTGCAGAACATAATTTGTGACAATATGAAGGGCAATAACGGTCGTGTTGTTCATTGAAAAGGGAGGCAGATAATTTATAACGTTTTTTCGTTTATGAAAGAAGAAAAAGAGAAAGGTGAAGTTATAATTCCCTTAAGTCGTTTACAAGAACGTGTTGCTAAAGCCACTGGTGTTGGTCTTAACACGGCAAGGAGAATTATAGAAGAAGGTAGCAAGAAACCTGAAAATAGCAAATTTCAATCTCCGCGTAAAAAAATCAACAAACCATTGCCAAAAAGCACATTGGATGAATTCGAAGAAGAAATAGTTCGAAAAGTAATTTATAATTTTGCCGCCATTCATAAAAGAAGACCGACAATGCAAGTTTTATTTGAGGCAGTAAAACGTAAAGGTGTTAATTTTACTGGGAAAATAGATTCATTTAGACAGTTCATCCGAAAGCTAGGTTTTCGTTAGAAGAAATCGACAGATAATCGAAAAATCTTAATTGAAAAAACGGACATCAGTTTAAAACGAGTTGAATATTTAGGACAACTTAAAAAGTACAAAGAAGAAGGTCAAAATGTTATATACTGTGATGAAACTTACCTTCACAGTTTCTATACTGTACCGATGGCATGGGATGATGGCACAAATAACATGCTTAAGGCACCGATAGCCAAAGGGCGACGTCTAATTATTTTACACGCTGGAGGCGCGCAAGGTTTTGTGCCTAATCCTTTAAATATATTTAAATCGGGATCGAAAACAGGCGACTGTCACGATGAAATGAACAACAACAACTTCACCAAATGGTTAAAAGAAAAATTTATTCCCAACATTTCAAGGAAATCGGTTTTGGTGGTGGATAACGCGTCCTATCATAATGTGGCAATAGAACCTAGTCCGAACTCATCATGGAAAAAAGCAAGCTAAACGAAAGAGGAATTTTTTTGAGACCAAAGAAACAAAGGCAGAATTATATAAAAAAATTAATTTGAATAAACCACCGTATAAGCAATTTGCTATCGACAAAATTCTGGCAGGATGTGATATGCTAGTTTTACGGTTGCCTCCATATCACCCGGAGCTTAACCCCATCGAAAAAATTTGGGCATGTGACCGTTCACAACGTAACATTTAAATTAGAAAACGTCTGGAAATTAGCTGAAGACAAATTTGCTACGATTTCAGTGGAACAATGGAGAAATATATGTAACCACGTAGAAAAAACCGAGGAGGAATACATGGCCAGAGAACACATTATGGATGATATAGAGGACTTCATAATTTCTGTTAGAGCTGACGAAAGTGATAACGATTCGGAATTTTACATTTCTTCCGACGAGGAAAACGATTTAGGTTGCGCAAAATTGCAAGAATAATGCAGAATATTTTATGTCAACAGAATAAATTTAAAAAAAAAATTTCACATTCTTTATTTTATCTTTTGTTTTTTAATAATCGCTGTGCAGTCTATTTTATTAAATTTGTCTTTTAATTTGTATTTTTAGTGTATTATTTTACAAAATACAACAAACATCGGGTCCCTGCCTGCGCCTTTCATGCAGACTTTTAAATTTGCCGCAATCTGAGACTAGTCAGATGTTTTTGGGTTTTACTTATCGCATTTAAGATTTTACTTCACGCAGATCTGTTCAAGGTCATCACCCACGACAAAACCCAACCACTCTAACAGTTATTTAACGTAAATTTTTAAAATAATTATGTATACAATTTTTTTAAATAGGTGTTTAGTTGTTGATTAATTATAAGTTTTGAGAAAAAAATTTCTTTGACAAGTGTAGTATAAGATTAAAAGAGTTTCTTTTTTATTTCATTTATAAATTTTTCTCTGTGAGCTTGATAAATTTCCTCTTCAATATGTTTTTTCTAATAATTTTATATTTTACTTTTTAGTTTTAACGAGCTTATAAATTGAAATAAAAGTTGTCCACAGAGTTCTGTCATAAAAGCGAGTCATCCCTATTCATGTAAATAAAGGTAATGCAAAGAGCGTTGGTAAGATCAATAGAGTAGTACATAAAATGTGCTTTTTGTCTTTACCCTTTTAATAGAATATAAAAATATAAGAGGTATATTTTCCTTTGCCTTATGAGGGTAAAATCAAGTGACATTGTAGGGAGCAACATTGCAAAGTTAATCTGTATAATAAGGCCCTTTATCAATGTCAGTGATTCCAAAAGAGGTGTGTCTGAGCGGAAAAAGGGGTGGCGAGTAAAGTCAGATACTTCGAAATTAAACAATTCTGTTAAAAAAACTGCATAAAATGAAAAGTTGCACTCTTTCCTCTATGTCTTGATTTTCTGGTCGGTTAAATTCGAGTTTGCTATTCATGGCGTTTCGTATGAGGTCCTCTTTGTCAACTTGTTCATTATTCTCAATTATCTCGAGTCAAATGCAATGGAAGATAAATTTTGAAGTGATTTTCATTTTTCAGCGGTGTCAGTGTCGAGCTTTCAATAAAAAAGGGTCGCTCTCTACCGAAGGAACATCGGAAACTAAGCCGGCAGACTTCATGCGCCACGATGCTTAATCCACGGATTTATTCTCTTAGGTTATCTGGGCCGTATATCTTTCCCGAGGACCGCGGTCTGCCGAGGCATACTAATAGTAAACCTACAGATTGTACTGATAAATAGATACCACAGCCAATGTTCGCTATTTATGGCCAGATTCACACTAACCCAACCGATTTGCAAATGCAAGACGCTGTCGCCTATCTCAAAGTCTATTTACTCGAGGGATTCGTCGACACCTGTTTTCTCCAAGTGCTTTTAAAATCACAGCTAAAAGGAGCTCTTTCAACGTGGTCAAGGTGATTTGCTTCGGGTGCTCTTTTGACGCTTTGGGGTGATAAAAGCGCACTAAAAACCAAATAAACCAAAATATCCAACGAAAAGCACTAATCCACAAAAAGGTTCTTATAGGTACAAATTTTTAATAATTATTTTTCAAACAAAATAAAAATACGTATTAAAAATTGTTATTAACAGACAACGGCCGTTAAAACTTAACCTAACATGTTTTATTAAACACGAACTAGGATCAAATAAGAAGGAAACTGTGACAAGCTGAAACAGATTAGGCTTTAAACACATCTTAATCTTTATAGTCTCATAGTTGGTAGTGATATGGCTAAATAATGAACGTTTTGTTAAAACTGAAGTTAAAAACAAAAACGACATTGTTTTTGTAATTTTAAAAGTAGGAAAAAATATTTTACTTATTTTAGATATTAATGGCGACATTTTACTCATTTTAAAAGTTAAACAAAATGTTCTTAATTTTTTTATTTATTGAATAAAAGCTTGACAATTTTTTTAAGATTGGGTACAACCAAAAGCAATATTTTACTAATTTTGGAAACAGGAGACAACAACGTTCTAATTTTTAAATGCAAAGACATAATTTTAGTTATAATTTAAACAATTTAAGAAGCAAAGACAGTATTTTTAATTTTTAGATTAGTAATAGTATAATTATAGAAGCAAAAACTAACACTTTACAAACTTTGGAAGTCAGAAAATACGTCGCTTTAATTTTAAAATACAGAGGCATAATTTTAATAATTTAAAAAACAAGAAACAATATTTTTAATTTTAAGATTTGTAATAGCATAATTATAGAAGCAAAAAGCGACATTTTACAAATTTTAGAAATCAGAGGCAACAACAATCTAATTTTAAAATACAGAGGCAAGGCATAATTTTAATAATAATTTGGATTATTTGAAAAACAGGAGACGGTATTTTTATTTTTTAGGCTAGTAATAAGTATAACTACAAAAGCAAAGAGCGGCATTTTACTCATTTTGGAAGCCAGAGACAACGACGTAATAATTTTAAAATACAGAGACACAATTTAAACAGAAGAAGACAGTATTTTTAATTTTTAGATTAATGAAAGTATGGTTTTAGAAGACAAAGACGAAATTTTACAAATTTTGGAAATCAAAAACAACAACGTACTATTTTTAACATACAAAGGCAAAGCAAAATTTTGATTATTTAAAAAACAGAAGACGGTATTTTTAATTTTTAGGCTAGTAACAGAATAATTATAAAAGCAGAAAGCGACGTTTTACAAATTTTGAAAGCTAGAGAAAACGATGCCCTAATTTTAAAATACAGAGACATAACTTTAATAACAATTTTAACTAATTAAGGAATGGGACACAACATTTTTAATTTTTAGTCTAATAATAGTAAAATTATAGAAGCAGAAAACGACATTTTACAAATTTTAGAAGCCAGTGAAAATGACACGTAAATTCTAAAATACACAGGCATAATTTTAATTATTTAAAAAACAAGAGACAATGTTTATAATTTTTAGATTAACAAAGGTATAATTTCAAAAGCAAAAAGTGACATTTTACAAATTTTAGAAACCAGATAATACAACGTACTTGTTTTAAATTACAGAGACACAATTTAAATAATAATTTTATAATTTTAGAAGACAGAATTAATATTTTTAATTTTTAGGTCAAAAAAAGTGTAATTGTAGAAACAGAAAACAATTTTTTACAAATTTTGAAAGCTAGAGAAAACGACGCTCTAATTTTAAAATAGAAAAGCTTAATTTTGTAATTTTTTTAATTATTTAAAAAACGGGAGACAGAGTATTTTTAATTTTTACATTAACAAATGTATAATTTTAGAAACAGAACAGACATTTTAAAAATTTTAGAAACCAGAGGAAACAACATATTAACTTTATAATTTTAAAAACCAGAAATGGCATTTTTACATTTTACATTAAAAGAAGTATAATTTTAAAAACAGAAAGCATCTTTTTACAAATTTTTAAAGCTAGGAAAAAGAACATGCTAATTTTAAAATAGAGATGCTTAATTTTGAAAATCTTAATTATTTAAAAAGCTGAAAACAAGTTTTTTAAATTTCTAGATTAATAAAAGCATAATTTTAGAAGAAGAAGTAACATTTTACAGATTTTAAAAACCAGTGGAAAGAACGTACTAATTTTAAAATACAGAGACACAGTTTAAATAATAATTTTATAATTTTAAAAGCCAGTATTAGTATTTTTAATTTTTAGATCAAAAAAGGTGTAATTGTAGAAACAGAAAACAATTTTTTACAAATTTTGGAAGCTAAAGACGGGCTAATTTTAAAATAGAAAAGCTTAATTTTACCAATAATTTTAATCATTTAAAAAGCGGAAGACACTAGTTTTAATTTTTATATTAATATGTGTATAAATTTTAAAGCAGAAAGTGACATTTTACAGATTTTAGAAACCAGAGAAAACAACGTACTGTACTAATTTTAAAATTTACAGACACAATTTAAATTATTATTTTATAATTTTAAAAGCCAGAGATGGTATTTTTAATTTTTTGATTAGAAAAGATAATTTTAGAAACAGAAAAAAACTTTTTACAAATTTTGGAGGTCAGAAAAAATAATGTGCATAAACGGTTTGTCATTATTTCCTATTTTAGTTTACAGAAGTCGACACTAGAAAAAGCACATCTTTATTTTATTTTTAATTAAATGTTACATTATTTTTGTAATCTAATTGTAAAAAGAGTAAATTTGTAAAGTGTTTGATTGAAATAAGTATTTTAGCTTCCAAAGTTAACTCTCCTTCACTTAGCCGTCTTTTTATTGTTTTCCGGTGAATAAAAACTTTGTCCGCAAATTGGGAAAGCCCTTCGTGTTTCGTTTGATTTGTCTGTATAAAATGGTGTCTGGGTCGGAAGGCGTCGAAAATGTCGGATGCCAATTACGATTAAGACAGTTTGCGGGCGCGCGTAGTGCATATTTGGGCAAGATATCTTCACGTCTCCTCTAAACTATAACAGAGTCTCTTATCTGCGCGTGCCGGGTTAGATAGAGGGATTACACTGGGGATTATCTTTACATATGGACTATCCCATGCTAATTCGTGATAGCTGAGATCACATTAATTAGTGCTTCACAATTTTTTAAATCCTGATTTATATCGTCGTTTTTCTAATTCATCCACATAATTGCAAAAGTTGACGCTTGACGCTTCCGTCTCATTTCTTTGTCACGATCCTTATTTTTTGGAGCTAACTTTAGAACTGCACTAAAAAACTTTATCCTCTGGGAAACAAGAAGCTCCTGGAAATAAAGCATGATTCTCTCAGTGTTAAACAAAAGCTCTGGAATTCCTTTAATTCGATCTCTTATAAAAATTTGATCTCGTCGAAATTCGACTCGACATAATGAAGTGAGTGGGAGTATAGAAAGGGCTTAAATGCTTGAATATTAAATATGAAGCAGAGGCAGGTATGGGCTTATAAATTACCCTTAGAAACGAGCAGTTCTCCAATTCAAAAGCTACCCTAATAAAGTTTATAAATCACAGTTAGTGAGATGAATAAGTCGCGTGTAATCGCCAAATGCACCGAACCCGCAGGACCCTGGCCGACGTAATGAATCCCAATTAGCTGCCTCATAAAACAGCTGTGTTATCCTGGATACCACTCTTCCTGTGGTCACAACCCTACCTGAGACCTCTCGTTAAATCCAACAAACCCGAATTGATACATTTTTTATTCGATCGTCTGCAGCCAATGCTACATCATCACACACAAATACCAACAAATTGTTTATGACCGGGAAATGGACACCATTCCCCACTTCTTAACATTTTATCAATGACAAGCGCTTGACAACTTTATTGATCTCTGCGGAAAATGCGACAAATTTCAATTAAATTTAATTAAACTGATGTCCTTACAACCCAAAACAATGCATTAAAAACTAATTATTAATCTAAATAATTAGCTATTTTAAATTGTTATTATTTGCCTACGGCCGGATTAAATATAAACCGGCGGTTATTTGTTTATTAACCAAATTATAAAATTGTTATAAAATTTATTTTGGTTTGTATAGCTGACTAACACACTTTATTACAAATATTATTTAAATAAGTGTTTTTTGTCATAATAATATAAAATTTTAGCAGTTTAAATTGATGTCACTCGATTCTACTTTTTATTTAAATTTTTTGAAGGAGTGGCTCTGAGAGCTAGAAGCTAGGGCTGTTTTTTTTTTGACAAGAGAGGCCCGAAGCGCGAGCCTCACACCGAGACCTACGCCCATTGTGTGCTACCTCTCGGAATAGTACTATTGCAGGAGCCCTGTCCCTCTGATGAAGCTCAGTACCTTGTCTGCAGGAGCCTTCTCGATAGCACTGGGCTTCAGATATTGAGAGCCTAGGTATAAATCTCTAATGCCTGCAAATGCAGGACAGTAACAGAGAATATAAAAAGGAGTTTCCTCATCTTCAGCACAATCTCTACAAATCTCGTCCTCGCTGAGTCCGATGACGTGCAGGTGTCTTTTTAGTAGACAATGTCCTGTACACATGCCTACCACTAACTGAAGGTCTCTACGATTGAGACGCATCAGGTTTTCACTGCGTGCCTTGTCCGGTCTGTTAATAAAAAGTCTGGATAGCCCCATGCCATCTTGAAACTGCCATTCAGAGAAATGGCGAGATTCTATCCACTTATAAAGTGTGTCTTTCTGTCGTCTTTTGGTAACGCCAAGAGCCAGTTCTGCCCCGATAAAGTCTATTTGTACACCCTCTCGAGCCAGAACGTTAGCCCTCTCGTTATCCGTTAGACCACAGTATCCTGGTACCCAGCAAAGTGCTTTTTGTTGCACTTCGCCAGTTCCTGTAATCTGTTGGAACATTCCCGGACAAGCCTCGATGAGTACCTGCACGATTACAAGGCCTGCAGCGAAGCCTGACTGTTGGTGCAAATACAGATTCGCCTGTTTGACAAAGCCCTCTGCCCGCACTCAGTCACACAAGCGAGCAAAGCGAAGATTTCCGCTTGAAAAACGTCAATATGTTTGCCCAAAGGTATTGAAATTTCAACACCGAGCCCACATATCTGAGCCCGCTCCATTGGGGTAAACCGACCCGTTAGTGTAGCAGACGAGCCAGTACCCCGTTCTGAAGCTGCTCGTTTTTTCACACTAGTTGTCGAATGGTAGAATGTCCACAAGATACTTGTGTTTTGTAGCAATCCTTGGGGTCATACTGTCGTAATTTCAAAAATGGGGTCCAAATTCAACATCCTAGTGGATATTGTCCGATGACCCTTCCCGGTTGCTGTTTTCCACCGATTTGTACCGCGAAGCCGTAGGAAACCTACTGCAGCAGACTCTTCCACAACAAGATGAAGTAGCCGAATCTCCACAATGAGCTCCATGGCTGCGGTCGGTGTAATTCGGAAGGCCCTTGTGATTGTCAGTCAGGCCAAACGCTGGACTCGTGTCAAACTTTTTTGGCCCAGGACGCACTCGATATGGTCCACCAGACAAGGGAGCCGTACGTAATCATTGGTCTGACAACATAGTTGTAGAGCCAAAGCATAACGCAGGGTGTAAGACCCCAGGTTCTGCCAATAGGTCTTTTGCACGCCCAGAGCGTGCTCGTAGCTGTTCGCATCTTTTCTTCTACGTGTGATCTCCAGGTCAAACAAGAGTCCAAATATTTAACCTTATGATCTACACGTAGCTGTTCACCGAAAAGCAGAGGGGCCACGTAATGGTCCCACCGTTTTCGGATAAAAATAACATGGCCTGTTTTTTTCGGATTTACCGATAGGTTATGGAAATTAGGGCTGTTTTATTATTTTTTCAAAATTTCGACAAAAATAGAAATTTTAGGAGGTGCAAATTTTTTAGTTGGGATTATTTTTCTTATATTTCTCACCGATTTTAAGCAATTCATTTCGTCTTAGTTTATTAGATTATTTTGATTTGCACAGTATTTTTTGTAAATCTGTGTTTGCTCACTAAACGTATCAAGTGAACAAATTTTCTTTTATCGTAAAATAAAATTTTTTCTTGTTTTTGAACAAGTATTAAAACAGGTTGCGTGACTCTCTACACAAATCTAGAGATTACAACCAAAAAAATTTGTACATTTCTAATTAATAATTAATTTGTTATTATTTTTTGTAGTAAAAAAACTGTTTGGTTATTGTCAATCAGGTTAAGGCTTGAGCATTTCTCATTAGCGTTCCGTCACGACACAATCCATTACATAAAAAGTCGACATTTTCATGCATCACTTCTTGCTTTATTATCAAAATCTAATCAGATAACTCCGTCCTGTATAATAGCTAGGATGTTTATTCAATAAACCCGAACTTTATATAAGGCAGGTAACACAAACACGCGACCAACTACTTAAAGTAAATCCAGTCGTTTTTAACGAGACTTGCAATTACTCATTTCATTCCCTCAAAACTTATGATTGATCATGGGGATTGTCGCACGAATCGCCGGACGCAACTACAAATTATTCCTACGACACGACACTTGTCGACTAGCTTGATTAAAATCAAAAAAATTTCAAACAAAGCCATTATTCTTTTTGTAAAGTCGAGGAAGAATTTCAAATATTTTAAGGAAAAATATCGGCTGGTCTTGGCTTGGGATTGGTGTTACCAATCAACACAGTCACGGAAACCTTGTAATTAAATGACAGCTGAGCCAGAAATGAGATTTTATTAAAGATAAGGGCGGTATCAATCAATGAGTGTCGTTTAATTTATTTTGCAGTAAAGTAGGTCAAAACGTTTTAAAAAATTTTTAATATCTTATTTTCAATAATCAAATATATATACAGTGTGTCAATTTTAAAAGTTGTAATCGGCAATATCTCTAGAATTGAAAAAGTTATTGAGAATCACTTAAAACCGTTTTGGTGGTTGCTAGAAGAAATCAAAATGACATGATAAGTGACGCACCCCCCCACCAACCTTAAAGCCACAGCCACCAGAAATTAAAAATTTTAAATGGCACTACTTTACTTGTAATACATCGTTAGAAAGCTCATAACAAGCGCTTTTTAAAAATGTTATGCAAAAGCTTGATTGTAAAAGTCGTTTTTCAAATAGTCGACAGGAAAGACTTTAGATTTTCATTTTTGTTATGCGATGTACTAAAGGAAAAATTGACCTTATTTACAAAATACACAACCAAAATTCTTCCTTTTCCTCCTTCCTATTAAAATTAAAAGCTTATCTTTAAAAAACATTTTTTAAAAATGTCTTTAGTGTCGGAATTAAAAAAAAATATATTCGTTTTTTTTGGCCTACCCTAATATTTGTAACGAAGCGCTCTAATAATTCAGTAAACAAAACAAGATAACGCCCAGCAGCTGATTCGGACCGCGTGACCGCGACGTCATACGTATACGTCAGGGCAGTAGTAGTGGTATAATTCCCACCACACCGAGAAACACCACCAACGCTTTGCTACGAAACTCCTCTCATACCCCTCGCCAACAAACGAAGGCTATATATTGCGCCTACCGCTACCGATATTTTCGAAAAGGCCTTAAGCCTCAGCAGCGCCCATGTTTGCTCTTAATAAATGTCATAGTTTCTAAGAAAAATTGTAAATATGTTTGAAAAAATAAATGATTTAAAAAAAAAAAACCGATATTTTCATACTTGCAAGCACCTTGTAAGTAGCCACTCCCAGACCCGTCCTCTCCTGGAGCATTAACCTAGGGGCTTCCTCTCCGATACCGCTACCCACGGAGCATCAACCTGTGGGTGAATCATACCTCCTCTCCATTACAAGTGCGAGCCACCAAAGCTGACATGTCAAGGACAAGGAACTGAGGGCGAGAAGCCGACGACGATGAGTTGAGGACGAGGGACCGCCGAGGACGAGGCCGTGTAGGTATATATTATTAGAAGATTCGTTTTAATTTGAGAATTATTATTTCATTTTCTTTATTTGAACATAGTTATTATTTTAAGTAAACCCTATCGAAACCACTCTTCTCTCTCTCTACGATACCCAGAATCCGACACGGAAACAATCGTTACATATTTATCTCGACAAAATATAGTTTTAGGTTAAAATCCTTGTTTAATTTTTTGTATTTTTATTAAAAAATTTTGTCTTCTTATTTTTTAATTCTCTTTTACATCTTCTATTCTTTAACAGTGTGTTTTTTTTTCTTTTTTCTGCAAATTTTCTTGTATTCTGTTCTTTGCTTTTTATAGATATTCCTTTTGACTGTTCTGTGTATTTTCTTATAGCATTCGTTTTCTTGCTGTGTCTTTCTTTTTTTCTATGTCATCAATATGATTCTATTATCTTATATCTTTTTTCAAAATATGTATTAACGCTCTTTGTTTTCTATTTCATAATTTCTGATTTACAATTTCTTTAGGTGTTTCAATTCTTTAGACAAAAAAACCCTGAAATCGTATTTTGGCAAATTGCTTACTAACACCAAACACGACGGGTGTTTCGATAACAAATTTGTCATCCAACAAAACTGTCTTGAAGATGACATCTTTGTTGTTAAAACGCGCGTCGTATTAAGTGTACTGTTTGATGTTAATGAGTCTATTACGTTTCTTACAGAATTCTGGTTTTAGCACCATTACCCAGTTACACAAAACTTTTTAATGATACTATATTTTAGTTTTGTTTTCTGTAGAGCTAGTACTAGCTAGTACTAGTTCTTAGAAACTCGTTCTTTAGCTACAGTTTTAGACTCAGTCTTTTTTGCTTAATTCTACTCTTTCTTAAAGTCGACTTTTGTATTTTCTTTTTGAAAAAGGAATTTTGGCAAGTTGGAATTTTGGAGAATTTTTTTGGAGATAATTCAATAATAAGGTGCTTAATACATTTTTAATTAAAATTACGTAATCCCAGTTTGTAGTTATAAAGCAAGGAATTCTCAATTTCAGCTGTAGATATTTTGAGCATCAGAGAGAGCTTGAAATCGATTTCATTGTGTATGAACTTTATTTCTAACGAATCCTTTGCAATGTAAATGGTGCTGTTCCAACATTAAACATATAGCTTAACTCAATTATTCCCGACTCATGACTTTTGTGTTAGTTTCAATAAAGACACAATCCGAATCTCAGCCTGATAACAGAAGGATTTCCATTTGTTTGCTTGAAAGTCGTTATAAAGTCAGTGGTAGAACGTAATAAAATCCCACTTCTGATTGTATGTAATATGTTTATACAAACTAAGATTTAGTATGCAGAGAGCGAATGGAACAAGTTTGCTTGTAATTTATTCTTGCACGACTTTCAGTATTGTGTGTAGCTTCTCGGATCTTAGCTGCCCGTTTCTTGTTTACTACAATTAGTCTAACAGAGGATTTGAATAATAATTCATCCACTGTTTGACACATCACTGCGCTACCATTGTTCTCAAGTCCACGACTTTACCAAAAATTATTCTTAAACCGGCAAATCTAATTCCCTCTTCTTTTAACAATCAATTACGTCCCGATTTTTCCCCGATTTTCTTATGAATATTGCCGGATTATAAATCGATTTATTTTATAAATTATATGCGTTCTTCTATCCCACCGAAATTTATTTGCCTGATTTGTACCTTAGAACGGTTGTTATTACTCATAGCAAAATTGTGTAAAGATATCACGGGCATCACTTCCACTCCTGGCTAGGTTCGGTGAAGGAGGAGAACGCATTACTCACAGCATTCTGGAGATGACAGCACTTGGTTGACATGATATCGAGCTTCTTATGCTTTCTGGATATTTATTACCACTGTTCGACCGGCAGTAATTCACACCGAATTATTGCGAACTAATCTGCCGTAACTGTCTAGAAACCAGGCTTTTATATAGCTCGATAAAATTTCGAATTGTCAGGTAATTTTAATTAAAAATAACTACTCGAGAATTTAAGAGATCCTAAAACGTATTGACCTACTTCACTCTAAAATAAATTAAACGACAATCATTGATTGATACCGGGCGTTATCTTTAATATAATCTCATTTTTGGCGCGGCTGTCATTTAATTACAGAGCTTCCGCCACTGAGTTGATTAGGAACAACAACCCCAAATCAAGCATAAGCGATATTTTTACCTCAACTGTCTTACAATGTTTTTTTATTTATGCAAAATATTTTCTCAGATTACAAATTTTGCGTTAAAATTAAATTGTAATTTATTAAGTTAAATTTAAAAAATTTTATTGATAGAAATGCACAATGAAAAAAGCGTTCAAAATAAATATAATTAAAGCAATATCGTATAAAATTTAACAAACAAATTAACGAAAAAAAAAAATATGTAACAGCGATAGAAGAAAACCAACAACAGCAGAAAGCTACTAAAACAATAGAAGAGAAATAGAATACTACTAGAACAATAGTAAAACCAATTAAACAAGCAATCAAAAAACAAATTAAAGAAAAGAATTTTAAAAAAATGGTACGATAAAAATTGTATACTTTAAGAGCAAAAGAAAAACAAAGCAAGAAAACGAATGCTATAAGAAAATACACAGAACCGTCAAAAAGAATACCTATAAAAAGCAAAGAACAAAATACAAGAAAATTTGCAAAAAAAAGCTCGCCATTAAAGAATAGAAGATATAAAAGAGAATTAAAAAATAAAGAAACAAAAAATTTTAATAATAATACAAGTAAATTAAACAAGGATTTCAACCGAAAACATATTTTGTCAAGATAAATATTAGTTTATTTGAGACAAAAAAAATTCTTAAAGATAAAGGAGGTTGAGGTAAAAAACAAAAGAAAACAAAAAACGATTTCTCTAAAATTCCAACTTGCCAAAATTTTTTATTCAAAAAGAAAATACAAAAGTCGACTTTAAGAAAGAGTAGAATTAAGCAAAAAAGACTGAGTCTAAAACTGTAGCTAAAGAACGAGTTTCTAAGAACTTGCCTAACATCGCTTAAGTCTAGTACTAGCTCTACAAAAAACAAAACTAAAATGTAGTACCATTAAAAGGATTTGTATAACTGAATAATGGTGCTAAAACCAGAATTCTAGAAAAAACTGGTTTTTGTAAAAGAGTATTTAATATCAAATAGTACACTTAACACGACGCGCGTTTTAACAACAAAGTTGTCATCTTTAAGACAGTTTTATTGTCTACTTAAAGATAACAAATTTGTTATCGAAGCACGCGTTGTGTTTGGTGTTAGTGAGCATTTTGCCAAAATACGATTTCAGGGTTTTTTTGTCTAAAAAATTAAAACACTAAAGAAAAAGTAAATAAGAAATTATACAATAGAAAACAAAGAGCGTTAATACATATTTTGAAAAAAGATATAAGATACATAAGATTATATTGGTGACACAAAGGAAAAAAGACACAGCGAAAAAACGAAGACTATAAGAAAATCCACAGAACAGTAAAACAGAATACCTATAAAAAGCAAAGAACAGAATACAAGAAAATTTGCAAAAAAAAGAGCACATTGTTAAAAAATAAAAGATATAAAAGAGAATTAAAAAATAAGAAGACAAAAATTTTAAATCAAAATACAAGAAAATTAAACAAGGATTTCAATCTAAAACCATATTTTGTCAAGATAAATATTAGTTTATTTAAGACAAAATAATTCAAAAAGATCAAGGAGGTTGAGGTAAAGGACAAAGGAGAATAAAAAACGATTTCTGAAAAATTAAAGTGGGTTTAGAAGATCTTAGCCTGGGAAGAAAAACAGCAAAGAAGAAATCTAGCAAACTATAAAATTTTTAAGAAATGATAAAAAAAACGTTTGGAAGAAAAAAATAATTTGGGAAACGCTTAAGTCTTGTAAATAAAGAGCAACAATATTTTTTAGCAAAAGTTGAGAAACGTTTGCTGAAATAAATTTAAAAAAACATTAAGAAATAAAAGAAATTTTTAAAAAAGCTTGAGAAACAAAGATTGAAAAGTAAGGGATAAAAATAAACCTCGGTCTAGAGAAAAAAATTCTAAAGAAAACAGTTAGAATTTTATAAAAAAAAAACAAAAAAGGCATTTTAGAAAACAAAAAAAAAATTGGAACAAAAAATTTTAAAAGTAATAGAATCTTAAAGAATCAAAGTAGATTTAGAAAAGCTTTAGAAAAAACAAAAAAATATATATAAGAAAACGTTATAAAAAAACAAGAAAAAGTTGAAAAAGCTGATTGGTAAAAAAGAGTAACAACAAATTCTAGAAAAAATTTAAAAACCTTTGCTAGAGTAAAGATAAAAAAACATTATTTTTTTTTTTAAAAGCTTGTGAAACAAAGAGTAAAGTGTAAAAGATAACAATAAAACTTCGGTCTAGACAAAAAAAAAAAATAACGTAGTAAAGGGCAGCTTATAACAGTAGCTAAAATAAAGAGGTGATAAACAGAAGATCATTACTTTTTTGTTGGTGTTACAATGCTTATGTTTCCAGTAAGCCTATTGCAACAAGACTGAAAGATAAGTTTGGAAAAACACAAATTCTTGTTGGAATCTCTATAGATACGAGTAAATACTGTTGTAAAATAGTTTGGTGTTATATTTAGTACTAATATACACTGCAGAGTGCTTTTTTAAAGCTGTTTATTGTTGAATAGTACACTAAACAATTTTAAAAAGCGTCTACAATCCGAAACTACCAAAATTTTTAAGCAAACTGACCACAAGGACAGCGATCTACAGATGAGACTTGAATTATTACAATGTTAAGGATAACTAAAGTAGATTTTTAAGATAAACAAATAATTTTTTTTTAATTTTGCAAAAATCTTAGCTTATTTTTTGTAGTTTAACGTATTAGAAACAAAAGTTTTCGTCGGCTAGAGAAACCGAGAATAGCTACAATATCACTAGAAGCTAATTTGACGAATAATAACTAAAAAAGTCTTAGAAAAAAACAGCTTTACTTAGTGTGAGACGACGATTATATTAAGCGATAGAAGTGTGTTATAAAATTGCTTAATTATTTTGAGTTATTATAATATAAAAAATTGGTATAAAGTATTGATTTTAGCCAATATTTGATTTCTTTTTTATTTTTGATAAATTGTTGTATAAAAATAACTTGATTTGCGTAATCATATGTGTACTGATAGGTATGTCAATGTTTTTTGTGTTTACCGATCGCTTAAAAAAATTGCTCTGAGTATTGTTTTGTAGAATGCAACTCGGAAATATCCGCTTGCGATGATGGATGTATAGTGGTAAGAAGGGAAACGTAAAAATCAGAATAGGCAATTTGGAATGGTCTTAAGCATCCATATTTCGCACGTAGTCCTGTATATGTATGAGTTATGGTAGAGGTCGCCACGTCCCAACTATATTTTATTTGTTATCGGATTCGAGTTCGTGACGCTTTTCCCAAATGTCTGTTTGCGGTTTTCATCGAATTACACATACTTTATATATTTAAATCTTTAAATAAACACATTGTGTCTGCCAGCGCATATATTAGTAGAAAATCAGCGAAGAGGAGGAATCCCGGAAACTTGCCCTAGCATTAAGAACACGAAATAATTTCCATCGTTGTGCAAACATGGGGGAAGCTATTTTTCCTCGATCGGTCTTAATCGAAGCCGCAAATTGAATATTGTGCCACGTTTAATGGTTTTTTATTAAATTTAGCATCGATCTGGCGAAAAGTTTTATCGAGAAAAGTTTAAACATCTTAGAACTTTTAAATTAATTAACATTCTTGTTATCTATCTAACGGCTCGGAATGGAGAATCGGTTTCTTGTGGTCGCGTAAACTCGCTACCTCTACTTCAAACTTAGAAGCGAGCTACTGAAACAATCAGAATTATTTTAAACCACCTCACAGCACTTCATTAACTTTTCACTAATTATGTAAAGCAAACTCCTTTTTATACGGCGACTTTGTCAAAACTCCCGAAACTAAATTACTTAAAAATCTAGCGAAATTTATGAAAATTAACTTTTACCACCAAAAAATAAATTAATGAGAAAACAACTGAATATTCATAAATAATAATGAGCTTTCTCGTCAAAATTTCTTTTCACTCTAATTATGCACTTTATTTTTGTCGTTCTCCATCCTTAATTGATACATGAATATGCATGAGACTGAACTTCGCTACTCTGAAATTTATTTTACCTAAATAAAAAACAAAATTACAAAACAGCACTCAGCTCCATCTAGACACTAACCCGAAAACTACGAATTTCCACCCCTAAAGCTCGCTTCAAACTTGCAGCTTTCAGCACTTAGATGGCGGTGTTAAAACACTTTCAGGACTCTGCACTGAAAAATGCATAATTGCGTCCAGAATCCTGAATTATACAAGAACAGAACTAATGGATACTTAAAACTTTCATCGTTAGCTACCAGATGACACTAATGGGGTTGTATTTAATGTATGCGTTGGGGTGAAATTTTCAACCCTTGATCAAATCTAGTGGTTGGATTTAGGGAAAGGTGGAATAATCCGGGTTTTACCTTCTATGGATGGTTGCGCCAATTCTACCATATTTGATATTTATTAGCAACCCAAAAGTTGAGGATTACTTGGGCCGGAAAGTTCAAATATCGGCGCTAACCCTTCTAGCAATTTATATAAGTTGTGTTAACGGAATTTTTTATTATTATTTTTTTCTAAATACAGGGTGATTTGTTTTGCTCTCGCCAGAAACTACGAAAATAGGCAACACATTATACTTTGCTACTTTTTTAACATTTAATTTTCAAAATTAAGCCATAGAGAGTTGTGAATTAATGTCAACAAAGTTGCTTATCGTTTGTATAACGTGTTGCTTATTTTTAAAATTTCGGGCAAGACTAAATAAAGAAATTACCTGTATAAGAAATCCTAAAAAAAAATCCAAAAAACTGTGATATCAGTAATAAGCACTACTTGCTGTTCTCTCAGTTTGTTGCTAGTAATAACTCAAAATTATTAAAAACTAGGAAACTTGAGCTCTAGATGTTGCATATAAAAAATTAAATTGACAATATAGTTTTTAACAACTAAATTTTACACCAAATAGGTAGTTAATACAAGACAAATTAATAAAATGTTAAAAAAAAATATTTTTTTATAATCTGATAGAGCTTGATCATAGGCATTTTTGTAAAGAAGCACCATTACTTATTTAACGTTCTTGGAATCGATAAAACCAGTTTTTGACATAGCTACTTAGCGTCAGTATTTGTCATATTTTTGTATAGAAAAATCAGTTATTTACAACGTAAAAATAACTAAGAGAGAAAAAATTTAGATTTTTGAATTAGCAGAATGTTTCTTCGTTATCAATAATAAGCCGATCGAGTCGATCTAAAGCCTGTTTTTTTTGCGTTTTAATTTTTTACAATTTATGTTTTTAGAGTACTAAGACTGTTGTTTTAATTTTATAAGCAAAGAAATAGAAAAACATTGTGTTCAAAATGTGGTTATTACTTTTAAAGTTTTTGTTACAAATCAATAACCTATGTTGAAAATGAACTAATTTACTAATTTATTTAACATTGAAACATAAAAATAATTAAACAAACATTTAAAGAACAAATTTGTTTACTGTTTTGGAAGCTCAATCTTTTGATAAAACATGTTGACAAAAAAAATGAAGAATAAAGGAAGTTGCTAGAAGAGCAAAGAAAAATTCTGCAAAAACAAAAAAAATTCTGAAAAACATTGAAGTAAAAGAAAAAGAAAAACAAAGAAATTTTTTTAAGAATCAGAGTAGATTTAGAAGAATTTGTATAATTTTCGTTTGTAAAAAAGAAACGCAAGAAAAGATTGTAAAAAAACATTAGAATACTTATTAGAAATTTTTTTAAAAAAATGTTTAGTAAACAAGAAAAGTTTAAGACAAAAAATTCTAAAAGTTAAATACGTTGAGTTAAAAGAAAAAGAAGAAAGAGGAAGATCTATGACAAATTAAACTAGAGTTAAAAAACTTAAAACAGCCGCTCGAACAAAGAAGAAGAGTGAACAAGATTTTAATGAAACAATAGAAGGTTTTAGAAAATTATAAAAAAGGACGATTGGAGAAAGAAGAAACATTTAAAATACACCGATTGATAAAAAAAGCAACAACAAATTTTTGAAAAAGTTGAGAAACATTTTCTAGAATGAAAATAAAAGAAAACTTTAAAAAAACAAAACAAATGCTTAAAAAACTTGAGAAATAAAGAGAAGTAAAGAATAAAAAGAAAACCGCGTCTAGACAAAAAAAGATGTTAATAGGAGGCAGCTTAAAGTATAAATAAAACATTTTGTAATAAATTAAAAACTTATTTTCAAAATAGACTAACTTATTTAACATTGAAACATAAAAATAGTTAAACAAACATTTAAAGACCAAGTTTGTTTACTTATAGAAGCTTAATCAAAAAGATAAAACATGTTGACTAAAAAAATTGAAAATAAAAGAAGCTTCTGGAAGAGCAAAAAAATTCTAAAAGTTAAAAAACGTTAAAGTAAACGAAAAGGAAAAACAAAAAAAGAAAGATTAGAGTAGATTTACATCAATTTGAAAAAATAACATTTGTAAAGATGAAAAAAAAAAGATTTAAAAGAACATTACAAAATTTTAGATAATTTTAAAAGGAGCGTTTGAGATGACAAATAAAGACAAAAAATTCTAAAAATCAAAAAACGTTGGAGAAAAAGAAAAAGAAATAGAAAAACAAAGAAATTTTTTTGGCAGATTAAACTGGACTTAGAACAACTTAGAAAAACACCTCAACAAAAGTAGAATTAAAAATGTACTAAAAAACAATAAAAGATTTTAGAAAATTATAAATAAGGGTGTTAGGAAAAGAAAGACTATTTGAAATAGACCGATTGCTAAAAAAAAGCAGCAACAAGTTCTAGAAAAAAATCTGAAACATTTGTTGTAATAAAAATAAAAAAAAACATTACAAAAACAAAAGAAATATTTAAAAGAGCTTGAGAAACAAAGATTGAGAAGTAAAGGACAAAAACAAAACGGGATGTAGACAAAAAAGAAAAGACATGTAGTAAAAGACAGCCTAGTATCGGCTGTAATCTTTTCAGCTATTTATTTATTTAAATTGTATTGATAACAAAATTTTTTTTATTATTTTTCTTTAAATAAATAAAGAAGATTTTTAAAAAATCTAAAAATTGTTATATCAGTCTTTAGCGTCATTTAGACCTGCTGTTCTCTCAGTTTGCTGTTAGCAATAGCTCTATTTTTTTAAAAACCTAGATAATTTGAGCTTTAAATGTTGCATATAAAACTTTAAGTTGACAATATAGCGTTTGACAAATAGTTTAACAACTAAGTTTTACACCAAATACGTACTTAACCAAAGATAAATTAAAAAATGTCACAAAAAATACAAAAAAACTGTAAAAATTGAAAGAAGTTGACGTAAATGAAAAGAAAGAACAAGAAAAGATTTTTGAAGAATCAGAGTAAATTTAGAAGAATTTTAATAATTTTCGTTTGTAAAGAAGAAAAGCATGGAAAGATTAAAAAAACAGTAAAAAAATTTAAAAAAGAGACGTTTGAAAAAACAAGGAAGAGGTAAGACAAATAATTCCAAAAGTTAAATATGTTGAGTTAAAAGAAAAAGAAGAACAAAGAAAAATTTCTGACGAATTACACTAGAGCTTGAAACAACGCATCAAAAAAAAGTAAGAGAGATTCTAAAAAAACAATAAAAGGGTTTAGAAAATTATAAAAAGGACCGTTTGAAAAAAAAAACAATTTGACTAACATTGATTGATAAAAAAAGAAACAACAAATTTTTGAAAAAGTTGAGAACCGTTTGCTGCAACAAAAATAAAAAACATTAAAACAAAAACAAAAAAAAGTATTGTTTTTTTTAATAATCAGATAGAACTTGTAAAATTATTTATTTAACCATCTTGGAATTGGTAAAACCAGTTTTTGACTTGGTTACTCAAAGCCAGAAAGTGGCATTTTTATTTCTATTTTTTGTAAAAAAACTAGCTATACAAAGAACAATTTATGTTTTAAAAGTGTTTCAATTTTATAAACAAATAAAATATATAAAACACATTTTTTTAGTTTTAAATGTTTAGAACAAATTGCTCATAATAACTGTAAGTAGGAGTAAATCATGAGTGTCGTGTCAGTGAGGAAAGAAGGTTACTGTTTAAAGATTCGTCTTCTGAACGGATAAAATCTTATAAAAACTCCGATCAGAACAATCGGTAGCTGATTTTGAACCTGCAATACGAGTGAGTGCACCACCCGTCTAGTCACCAGCTTGTGCAATTTTAATAATTGCCGGAATAATCTTTAAAATATTTATTTTGTTTGACGACTAATTTTGATATTTGACTGAACAAAATTGATATTGCAATATGTTTAGTGCTTGTGACGTGTCTGTACTGGCTATTCGGCCGCCACATTAGCCACAACATTGACATACGAGCCCATCTCCTGCCCTATTATTCAATCTCAACAAATGCCTGCTATAGATTAGCTTCAAACTTTCAAGAATAATTTAGCTAAACAATCCGTTGAACCGCGTTACATATTTAAAGCATTCGATAAAAGGCCGCCTCCATAAATTTTCTTTAGTTCAAATGAGAGCTTAATGCATTTACTATTCTCCGAATTTGGACATGCTCCAAAAGCCACGATAGATATCGGCGATTCCTGTCCGATCTAATCGTTCCACCCTAACTTAATTTCTCCTGAAATAAATGAATCTTTTATTTAAAGTCGATGCGGCAAAAAATTATTTTCAACGAGAACATATTGTCTGCCGAAATTGGTCATTCAAGTGCCGATATTACACGAATATGCTAATATAGTCGCTGGAGATTCGACTTGATTGCTACATTTCCATAGTTAACTGAACAAGGCCCCCAACAGACTTATATAGACACTGATTGCGATTTTTCACCAAACTGGTTATACAATCGAATTGTTTTAATTATTGCAAACGGTTAAAGCTTTCAAAAACATCAAAAAGCGCACAACAATGCCATTATAAATTCTAGCAAATTGTTAATGTTAATTAATCTCAGCGATAAACAGAAATCAGTTTTGTTCTAAATGCCAACTTGGTGATTAACTAAAATTTCAAATGATCATTATTTGCCAGGGAATTTAACTGTGAAACCATAGTTGTCTGCCGTAAAACATCAAGTTTCTCGTTATCTACACCTTTGAAATTTATTGCGGGCATTTTATACAACCGAGATACACCATGTGGCTTTCAATAAACCTTAAGCTCTTAATTTGTGTCAGGATTTCAAATAAAAATTTTTTTATAAGAAAACTACTAAATTATTCAATTTTTTTACTCTATTTTTAAACAACTAATAAACCTTAGGGAACACAGCTTGTTAGTTTATTCAAGACAAGAGTATTTTAAATTCAGATTATAAAAAAACAATTTTAAAATTTATTAAGAATAATACATTATAAATTTCTTAAAAGCAAGTAAATTATCTCAACTGAATTAATTAAATTTATAACAAAGCAAAAATATAAATGCTGTTAAGTAAAGTATTTGCTGTTTTTGTGCTTTCAACTACTAGTTTTAAAGGTAAAAAATGCCTCTAGTATCTTAGCAATTTTGACAGAAGTAGAATTGTGGCCTTTCGAGAAGTTGATCTGTCTTGTAACGGTTATTTCCGTGTCCGGTTCTGGGTATCGTAGAGAGAGAAAAGAGCAGATTTGATGAGATTTTATTTACAGTTTAAAACTATGTACAGAATAAATAAAAAAATAAAAATAATACTTCTGAACAACTAAAACAAATCTCCTAATGGTACACGGTCTCGTGTTCAATGACTCCTCGTTCTCAGCGGTCCCCGTCCTCGGCTCCTCGTCCTCCACGTCTCGGCTTTAGCTGCTGTTACTTGTGGTGAAGGGGAGGTAGGATTCTATCCACGGGTTAATGCACCGTAGATAGCTGTATCAAAGAGGAAGCCCCTAGGTTAATGCTCCAGGGAAGATTGGGTCTGGGGTTAATGCGCCTGGAGGTATGAAATGTTGGCATAGGCATAGGCTTGTCTGACATTTGGGTGTACAGGTCATAGACCTTTTTACCCAGATCTGATCTGCTGGTACACATGGTGAAGTGCACCAGAGTAAAAATCTTTGTCAAGTATGCTGGCTTCTGGTGGTCATGCGTCAATCGGCTTGCAGTTGCGAGAGAGTATCCGCAGACCACCCAATGGGCGACTGCCAATTCAGTGCATGCATACTGAACCAACAAATCGGACATGGAAATGTGGATGTTAATAATAAAAAGGGGCTTACCTGTATCCTCTCGCTTGATGCGGTGCGATCGGATTGGCGTTGGCGCTTTGAGCGCTGGGGGGAGGGAAGGGAGATTTGCCCTAAGGCAAATGTGTTGGATCGAGGAACAAAAAAGCCGTCTTGGGTCTTTTGAGGCGGGAAGGGCCGTTTTCGTCGTAGTCAATTGCTTGACGGACGAGCGGATTGGGGTGTTCCTCAGCTTTGTGAAAAGTTCGAAGAGCAATCTCAAAAAGAAATTCTTTGAGGGAAGGCAATTTGGCTTCTCGAAAGAGTTGGGAATTTCTGACGAACCAGGGGGCATTGAAATCCTGTCTGAGAAATTTGTTTTGGAAGACTTCCAACTTTTTGATCTGAGTCGAAGAAACGTGACTCCAAGTTGCGAAAGCATACGTGAGGATAGGACGAATGATGGATTTGAAAAGTGTGAGCTTTTTCTGAGTTAACATTTTGGTCTTTCGACAGGTCAGTGGGAAAAGTTGAGCTGCGACCATCTTGGCTTTGGACAGGGCGCTGTCGATGTGCGGAATGAAGGTTAGGCGCTTGTCGAGTAGAACTCCCAGGTACTTGACCTGGTCCTTCCACTCAACGTCACGACCAAACATCTGAACTTGACGGCGAGTGATAAAAAGAGCGGAGCTCTTTTCGGGGTTGACATCGATTCTCCAACGCCTGAACTAGATTTGAAGAGCATCAATTGCCTCTTGGAGATAAACAGTGACTATTCTGGGCTGTTTAGAACGGGCAATGATTGCTGTGTCGTCTGCGTAGACAGTCAGCTTTGCTCTGGAGGGTTTTGAAATGTCTGCTGTAAAAACAGCATAGAGAAGAGGGGACAAGACTGAACCTTGTGGAACTCCTGCTTCGATTAGATGAGGGGTAGAAAAAGAATCTCCAATTTTTGTCCTGAAGTTTCTGTCGGACAAAAATGAGTGGATAAGTTGAACCATCTCTAGAGGCACGCCAGCCTGAGAGAGCTTATAAATAAGTCCTTCATGCCAGACAGTGTCAAAAGCTTTGGACACATCTAAGAAGATTGCTCCGGTAACTTGCTTTCGCTCATTACTGATGGAGGCGAATTCTGTGAGACCAAGCAGTTGTTCAGTTGTGGAATGTTTGGGTCTAAAGCCAAATTGTTCATCTGGAATTGAATGATTTTCTTGGATGGTTTTTGAAAGTCTGAAATGGATGAGACGTTCTACCACTTTTCCCACTGCAGAGAGGAGACTGATGGGACGATGATTTTGGGGAAATTTGTGATTTTTCCCGGGTTTTGGAATGAAGATGACATTGGCTAATTTCCAGCGATTGGGAAAATGCTTGAACTGAAAAATTGAATTTACCAAAGTCGTGAGAGCGACGATGAGTTTGTCTGGAAGGTTTTTCAACGCTTGGTTTGGAATGTTGTCAGGACCAGAAGCTTTTCGAGTTTTGAGCCCTTGGATGATTTTCTTCACCTCGTCCGGAGAATTGGGAGTGATGGGGTTTAGAGGATCTTCTCCAAGGAGGTCTTCGACCTGATCTTCGATATCTTCAATGTGGTGTAAGTCTGCATTGACGATGTAGGCTCTTCATTGCAGTTCCAAACTATTGACAAAGACTTCTGACTTTTCATCATCATTGAAGACGATTCCGCGGAGACCATGGATCGGGGAAAGAGGCTTCCTGTTGCTTCGAAGTGCTTTGGTCAGCTTCCAGAGTGTGTTGTCGGATGGATATGAAATGTTGGCGGCGGCTAGGTGGTATTTATATCCTCCGTTTGTAGGCGAGGGGAACTAGCGACGAGTAACGTAGCGAAGCGTTGGTGGAAAGTATACGTGGCGGGAGTAGAGCATGAGCAGAGCTCATATGACGTCTACGAATGACATCGCAGTCACGCGGTCCGATATCAGCCGCTTGGCGTTATCTTGCTTGTTTACTAAATTCTTCTAAATAATTATTATTATATAACGTTTCGTTACAGTCTTATCGCAAAATTGTTTGCTGTAGTGATTCTACTGCAATGACTGTAATGCATTTGGTTAAGATCTAGAAAGAAAAAGAAAGAGAAACACAAAATAGACAAATCGGTTAACTACAAAGCGTCAAAACGGGCGCTTTGGACAACTAGCTTTTCGAAACCGTTTTGCTACTACGCAAGAACTTGGTGACTTTTAATAGTTTAAAAAAGAAGGTTGATTTGTTGACTATCAGGAAAGCATTTAAACTAGTCGTAAGTAAAAAAAGGGTATGAATACTAGGGTGGACTAAAAAATCAAATATTTTTTTTTTAATTTTTGACACTGAAAAATTGGTATCTAAGATTTTGTGATAAATTGAAAATCTGTTTTTAAAATAGAATAATTTACTAATTTAACATTGAAACATAAAGACAGTTAAACAAACACATAAAGAATAAATTTGTTTACTTATAGAAGCTCAATTAAAAAGATAAAACATGTTAAATAAAAAAAATAAAAATAAAAAAAGAGTCTGGAAGAGCTATAAAAGATTTTGCAAAAACAAAAAAATTTTAAAGTTGAAAGACGCTGAAATAAAAAAAGGGAAACCAAAAAAAAAGGTTATTAAAGAATTAGAGTAAATTTAGAAGAATAACAAAAATTGACGTCTGTGAAGATAGACAGAAACAAAAGATTTAAAAGAGCATTAGAAAATTTTTGATAATTTCAAAAAAAGGATTTGAAATGACAACAAGAAACAAAAAAAATTAAAAATTAAGAAACGTTAAGGAAAAGAAAAAAGAAGATAGAAGAAAGATATTTGGCAAATCAAACTGGATTTAGAAAAACTTAAAAAAACCTTTGAAGAAAGTAAAATATTTTTTTTATAAAAGCAATAGAAGATTTTAAAAAATTATAAAAAAGGGCGCTTGGAGAAGAAAAACTATTTAAAATACATATTTAAAAAAAGTGGAGAAACATTTTTTAGAATAAAAATAAGAAAAAACATTTAAAAAACAAAAAAAAGTCATTTAAAAAAGCTTATCTTTATAAAGCATTTTTTAAAGGTGCCGAGAAACAAATTTTTTAGCAACAAAAATTTTTAAAAAAACATATTCGATTTTGTTGGCCTACCCTATTAAATATAATAGAAAAAAGTAAAGAATAAGTGATTCTAAACTGAATCAATTAATCTCACAACAAAAATATTTCGAAGAAAATTTTTTAATTGGAAAATGGGTGTAATTAAGCATGTTCCTTTTCATGGTCCTGAAGTTCCTCCAGGTTCACTAACTAACCTTGTCCACGTTTTACTTTTCCCCGAGTTAGGAATTAAAATAGAAATAATTCTTTGAGTCAAGCAAAATAAATGAGCGAAAGAATAATTTCAGGCAAATTATATTCCGTGGCAAGCTAAATTAAAAAAATAATTTGCCACGCTCCTGCAAAATCAGGAGAATTATTTTTATCTTGCAACAACATAATTTGGACATGTCTCGAATTTTTTTTGTTCACCTTTATTTGCTTAGGGTAGATTTAAGGCGGATCGACAAACGACAAAATAGCGATAATGGGGTTGTTCACCAGTTATCTGTTCCTGACCATCTGTCTGTCTATTTTATTTTATTACAGCACTCTATGATCACAAATGATCGCGACTTTCTTATCATCCTTCATTTCGGGGTTTTTACTATCAATCCTAACAATTTCCAGCCGGAATTGTAAATTGAACACATTTTTCTTGACACTTATTGATGTTCTATTAATTAAATAGAGAGTACGTGTCTTATCTAAACATATAATTATTTCTCGTGATAAAAACTCGCTCAATTATTGACAAGCTTCGATCAAAACTATTATACACTTACTATTAATACTCTGATCTAAAGACCGAATTTATAAATTATCAAGTATCTAAACGCTTGGAGAATAAAAAACGAGAAACTCAATTGATCGAAAATATTTGCTATAACATTTTTATTTTCTCTTATATATTTTACAAAAGCTCTAAATTATAAGGTAAAGCATTTTCGACTTTCAAATTGTATTGCTACATTTTGTTGAAATAATAAAAATGTTATTAGGGATGTAATTTTGCTTGTAACGTATGAATGACAGAAGGAAAAGGGTTGTATGTCACAAGAGACTACAACGAAATTCAGAGTTGGTATAAACTTTACAGAACATGAACGTTTAGGAAGTAATTTCTCGTTTAAATGAAATTTAAATTTTATAGATTGTAACCGAAAATAAACACAAACTGTTATAACTGTCTTTATTAATAATATTTAAAAATAATTTTTGAAACATACACGCAAGATTTGTTTATTTAAGTCGGGTTTATTGTGCTTTAAAAAAATGTTTGTATTATTTAAAAACAAAATAACTTACATTATTTAATAGTACACTTCTATCGCCTTCAATTGTTGATTTGAAATTTTTTTTGTTCGTTTTCTTAGAGCATAATTTGGAATTAAAACACACTTAATTATCTAAAATTTTCAGAAGTATTGAGTAAACAAATCAAATTGTTGGTATTTCTGGAAACAATTTAGTCTTTGAATATATGAGCATCTCTTAATTACAATTTATTTTAGTCGAAACTGCAATATATGCAAAAATGCAATTGAAATCTTGTTTTAATTAATAATTAATTAATTTTTGTGCATCTCCAATTTAGAGCTTTGAGGATTATTTAAAATAATAAAAGTTATTAGAGCGGTTTGTTACAAAGTTCAGTTATATCAAGCATTTGCATAACAAGCTTTTCCGACTAACTTCTGAAAATAATGGAAATGACCACAAATAACACACGACAGACGGAAAAATTTTGAGCACACTGTATAATTAACTACTAGAACTTTTATCTATTAAATTTTGTCTGTAATAAGTGTCTTGTCTAGACACTTTACTTTAGTAATCAATGACGGAGCAATTTAATTATAGACTGTCTGAAATTTTTAGTGTGTGGCAAAATGGTGGATGCGCCGGGTTAATTGTATTTTTTTCAAAATTATTAATGACGGGAGAGTTGAGTTATTTTTTTATGTTATATCTAGTTAGATCTAAATCAGATAAAAGCATTTATTCACAGACTGAAATTTTGTAGTGTGTGGTAAAATGGTGGATGCGCCGGGTTAGTTAAAATTAAAAAAAAATTATCGATGATAGGAGCGTTGAGTTACCTATTTTATTGTGTTGTACCTAAATAACTAGATGTAGATCAGATGACGGCTGTTTGTTGTTTCTCTGTTATTGACGCTTTAGGCTTGATATGGTCTAACACACTCCAACAGCAATTTTAAAAAATGGTGGATGCGCCGGGTTAATTACACTTTTTTTAAAATTATCAATAATAGGAGCGTTGAGTTATTTTATTATGTTGTATCTAATTAGATCCAGATCAGATGACAGCTGCTTGTTGTTCTCCTGTTATTGACACTTTAGGCTTAATATAGTCTAACACACTCCGGCAGCATATCCGAAATAGCATCGCTCAACTAATTAACTAAGTGATGTATAAAAGAAAATAAAACTTTTGTGTGATAACAGCTCGAGATTTGTGTTAAAACTCTTGGAAGCGACACAAAAGCAATGCGCAAAAGTCAACAATCAACAATGATAAATTCAATAAGGAAAAGGGAGGTTGAAGAAGCCGAGGTGAAAGTAGAGATTTCTGCTATTATCAGTAATAACAATAACAGAAAGTGGGACGTAATGTAAACACTGAAACTGAAAGTACACCAGAGCTGAAAAGATTGAATTAAGATCTGAAGGTGTTTAGATAATCAATGGCAAAATCTGGAAGGCATTCAAGTGAGAAATTAGAGTAAATATTGAAATTTCTAGAAATGTAGAAAAATTTGTAAACAGTTTTATTGCACATTCGGCAAAACAGCGCGTCAATAAAATTTACAACCGAGAAGGTAGCCATTTAGGTACCCAAGCTAGAAACTGCCATATAATTAACCAAGAAGAATGCTACATTGTTTTAAATGGTTTACATTTTCTTTCAGTTTTCTAATTTTATTTTTACTACTTTGTGCAAATGAAATTTGTTATATGCAAGTTTATTGATCGTTTATATTCTTTAAAATATTTTACAAATGATAAAATTTATTTGATAAATAAAATAAAAATACGTGATTTCTCAGAAACTAGTTTGTTGCAAGATGGTGCTAAATTTAGCTTGTATTGAATTCCAACTTGTAGCAACGTAAGCTTTTTACTCTTGAATGATTCTACATTTATAAAAAATCCAAACAAGAATTCTTTGACCTGTATTTATTTGAAATTTCTAGAAAATATTAACATAGTTTTTAGGAAATAATTGATTAATTTTTGACCGCATTTACAAAAAACAAATATTACAATCTCTACCACTACAAATACTGAAAATACGTAAAAAATTGTTTTGTTTTACCTGATGACTGAATTTGATAGCTGAACGCTAATTTCACAGCAGAATTAATACAATGATAGCAATAATAGCAGCTGTTGTGTATAATTGGTTGCATAATCGTAAATGTTTAAATTAAATAATATTTTAGCTCAACAGGAATTATAAAATAGACTAACTTTACTTGACAGACTTGCAAAAACGAAAGAAAAAACTGTTGCAACATGCTGTTGGTCATACAGGTTACTATTTTTGTTTTAAAATAGCACAGCACTCTTGGATCATAGATATAAAATGTATTTCTAAATAGTATAACATTAAATTAAATTTCAACATCTTAAAGCTCACCAAAAGAAATACCGTTTTTACGACCTTTTACAGTTTTGTCATTGTAATAAGTCTACAGCCTCCCTATCGTAAAATACTAATAAGGTCTAGCAGCGGCACGCTTAGACTTGGTCAGGGCCGCATTCAATATTATTTCAGGTAGCTAAGTAACAAGCTGATGCGATGTAGTGTCATATTGGCAATACGGAAAAATTTGTGACATCGTTATTTACCGTCCGATTTTAACAAATAAAATGGCTACTCTGTATGACCACCATTAAAAATACCAATAAAATAACTAAAGATAACTTTTAAATCTCGTTAGGTGCAGACAGAGAGTTCAACTGAAGAAGACTTATTAGAAAGCGGCCAATATTTAAACAAACAGGTACCTATTTTCTTAGAACTTATGTATAGGATTATGTATTCTAATGGTATTTCTAAGGTCGATTACAGAATTTCGTGGCATAGATGGTAAATAAGCAGGTAGTGTTACCACCATCGTATTCCGATTTTTATTTAATTAGGTTTTCACAAATTCTCTGTATTGCTTGAACTAACAAACTTCATCAAATCGGTAATTTTAAAAACTTGAACAGTATTTCGGAAAAATTTCAACGTTAAAAGTTGCCTTCTTTGCTAACTTTCATGCAAGGTCACCTCTCGACCGGATGCTTCATCCCTCAAAATTTGTACCTGCCAGCCGTCAAACAAAAAAAAAGCGGAAAATCTCGGCTCACACTTTCACCTGGGCAGGTATCCACGCATAGAACCTCACATCGAAAAGCTCTTTTTAATCCGAGTCTTTTCGTATAAATTTCATCCCGTAATTTCTACGGCAACCCTATAAAAACCCGCAATTAATTAATCAATTAACTCATCTTACGCATTTCTCAATAATTAGAACCGCGACATGCTCAATCTCGCTCTCATTTTGTTAGGTAGGCTTCTCGCGACCTACCTCGCATCACGCAGCCCTCTCGCATGTTGCGGACTAATTATTAAACCGTTAATTGTGTTAATTAAGCTTCTTTCGTTCATATCTCATGAACAGGTTGTCGTAAAATTATGATTCAAACGCTGTTCAACTCCTTTTTTAATTCCGCTCCTCCCACGCTTAATCTCATTCTCGCGATTTAATTATCTCGCGATCTTGATTCACGCAAGACAAACAATTTGACCCCTCGATCTTTGCCGAACCTTTCCAAAGCTGGCAAAAATTTCGGTTTTAACCATCGTTTCGGCCTTTTGGCAGTCAGTTGTGAGTCGGCAGACAATTGCAAGTTTATGAAGATAACGCACGTTTCCATCTGTGCTTCTTTCACTCACACACCTTGCTCTCTCTCACTCTGCTCGTTCGCGCGCCACCTTGCGGTGTAACAGCTCGTTTCTCACTCGCATTACAGCACCATCTCTCATTCAACCCATTCAACCCTTTTTTTGTAACTCGCTCGCCTGACAGTGCCGTTTTAAATTTAAACATGTGTTTTATTTTATTAGTTTTAACATTTTAATTATTTCCCTTTTAATTAAATTTTACTTCCCAATTTCTAATCAAAACAAAATTGCGCCGATAGCCGGACCAGTGACAGTAGCAATAAATATTAAATAGATAGTAAATAAACCCTTTATAATTATTCCAATGATAATTTTGTAAAACAGATTTCTATTGTCTTTTAGAGTGTTTAGGTGTTTTTGTATGTGTTCTTTTACATCTTTTAATAATTTGCTAGTGGCAGTTACAAAACAATCTTTCTTAAGACTTTATTTACAGTGTTTTTTGTAAAGATGTGTATAATTAGAAGTTGTTAATCAGTAAATATTTTATGTATTTTAATTTCTAGTTTTTTACATCTTTAAGATGTAGAGACCTTGATCCAAGAAAGTGGAAAGTGCGACAACGACGACAACATTGAAATTAAAAGCGACGGCGACGTCGACAGCAATGGCGTCAGCGACGATGATCAGCCTACTACTTCAGATGGCAGAAAATACCTCGGTAGACATTTGCCGATACTTGCCAAGATTATAATTATGAATGTGTACGTATATTTAAAACTGTTAGAAGGTGAATCTAGGGCCACACAAAAAACTTCTGACATCACTAAAACACATTATGCGACTGTACGTGACAAAGTTATAAAAAGAATTCAAGAGAGGAAAGTCAGAAAAAATAATGCAAATTTTCTATTTGAAAAACATCATGCAGAATCAAAAAGAATGATGATATATGAGGCATATGACAAAAACATTGTTTTTAGCAATCAAAACATTGCACAAGAAAGTTAAAAGCATTTTGAAGATTAAGTGTTGTAAAAAAGTTTTTGCGAAAACTCGGATTTTTTTTAAAAAATTAAGCAGAGGCAGGTTTTGATAAAATCAAAGAAAATCTTAGAGTGAAGAGCAGATATTTAAAACAAATGTATCAAATAAGTTTAGATAATGTACCTATCATATATCTAGATAAAATTTGGTTTGACAGTCACGACACCGTCAAGAAAAGATATACTCATAATAGCAAAAAATGTTGCATAATGTACCACCCTCAAGAGGAAAACGCATTATAATTTTACATGCGGGATCTGAAGCCGGTTGGGTAAACAATGCTTTGCTACTTTTTGCGAAAGATGTCAAAGAAGCTAAAGTAGATTACCACGAAAGTATGTCGGCCAACATTATTAAAAATTGGTTTTCAGAAAAATTGCTTCCCAATATACCAAAAAATAGTGTCATCGTGATGGACAATGCAAGTTACCATTCCGCCTAAGCAGAAAAAAATCCTAATAGTTCTTTAAGAAAAGAAGAAATACAAAAATTTTTTTATGCAAATGATCTTTTTTTTTGAAGTACATACATCATATATAAAAAAACAGTTGTTGGAGGATTTAAAAACAACAACTATTAAAAAAATATATAATATCAACATTATAGCCAGAGGACGTGGATTTAAAGTTGTTCGTCTTTCCCCTTATTATTGCAATTTTAATCCAATTGATATAATATAGAGGGAGCTAAAAGGGCATCTACGAAGGAACAATATCTCTTCGAAATTTAGTTGTGCTACAATCGAACTGATTTAAGGACGAAGTAGCGAAAATTTAGAGCGTCAGCTGAAAAAAGTGTGTATAACATGTAATTCGTGAAGAAGATATGTACTGAAGTAGACTTGTACCGGATTTGATAATTAATGTGGACGATGAGTCCAGCGACGAAAGTGATAATTATGTCGATAGTAATTAGTATGTGATATGTTTTTATTTATTTGTTGTAATTATTATTAAATAAATTATTGTGTCGAATTTTAGCCAATTGTAATATACACTGCTCCAGGAAATTAACGCACTACTTGAAAATAAAGTAAAAAAATTAAAACTATGCACATTTGACAACTTTGGTTGAGAAGGTTTAATCAAGCTATAATCTAGTTACCCATTGTCTTAAAAGTTTTGACATTAAAGTCAGAAATTTGAGTTTAATAGTTTTTTAAGCAGAAATTTTAAAATAATTTTTATTTTTAAATTGTGTTAATTTGTAATTTCGTTTCATTGTTATTTGAATTTGCCGTTCTGTCGATAGTTTTTATCATTTGAAACAATAATAAAAACATTATGAAGAATTTGACTCGAGAAGAATGCGCCCAAGCTGTGGTTTTGTTGGAGGAAGAATGGAGCTACAGAAAAATTGGTGAAAGGTTTGGTGTATCTCGCGTATGATACAAAGGTACAGAGAGACAGGAAGTCATCTCAGAAGGCCTGGGCAAGGAAGAAAAAGGAAAACCACTCCTATCCAGGATAGATTTTTAAAAATATCTCCGCTAAGGAAACGCTTTGTAACCGCCAGGAAGCTACAAACTGAGTTCCGTGACGTAGATGGAATTCAAATCAGTACCGAAACTGTTAGAAAAAGACTTAAGGTGGATAATTTAACACCCCATATTCCTGCTCGTGGTCTTGCATTGATTGCAGATCACCGCAGAGCCCGATTAGAATTTGCTAGAGAGCACATAAATTGGCAAATAGAGGATTGGGAGTCTGTTCTTTTTACGGATAAGTCAAAATTTTGTCTTTACAATTGCGATAGATGTGTTCGTAGTGTTCGATCGTGTGTATCGTAGACCAAATGAGCGGTACGCACAGTGTAACATTCAGAATACCACATTGTTTGGTGGAGGCTCAGTAATAGTTTGGTGTGGTATTTCCTTACAAGCTCGCACGGAGTTAGTGGTTGTAAATAATGGCTCCATAAATGCCGACCGTTACATAACAGACACTCTTGAAGAGCATGTCGTACCATATGCCCCTTATATTGATCCAAATGTTGTGTTAATGCAAGATACCGCAAAACCCCACACTGCCCGAATTGTTAAAGATTACTTGAATAAAGCAGAAATCAATGTTTTGGATTGGCCAGCTCGAAGCCCTGACTTGAATCCTATTGAGCATGTTTGGAACATTCTCGGGAAACGTTTAAAAAATCTTCCACATCCTCCTGTCCATCTTCAAGAGGTAGGTCCTCAACTAAATGAAATTTGGAATAACTTAAATCAAGAAGACATAAGTTTGTTAATTTTGAGTATGGAACGAAGATGTGCAGCGGTTATTTAAAGTTGAGGTGGAAATACACGATATTAAGATGTTTTCTGTAACTTTTATAACGGCGTGACTTTAATAAAATTTTGTTTTCGGTTTGTTTTTCTATATTGGACACATTAGATATTAATTTACTTTAAACAAATGTTTTTGTTAAATTTTTCTTAATTTTGTACCAATTGGTCGAATACATGTTTCAATTTTCAAAAAAATTCAAGTGGTGCGTTAATTTATTGGAGCAGTGTAAATACTAATTTAAAAATTAACAAGGTAAAGATACATAAGCCAAGACACAAAAAATAAAATGTGCAAGTTTAGTAGTTTTACTATTTTACGTAAGTAAAGATTACTGAAGACGGACCTGGCTGATGTTCAGAGAATCTGTTTGGGATTATTTATAGGGGGTCTAGTATTTACGTTTGCGGTTAGACCATCATAAAAATTAGTGAAGGTTAAATAGGTTGTTAAATCGTAGAAACGGTATTTCTTTTGGTGAGCTTTAAATATTTCTTTATTTATATTTACAGTTATTAATAACAAAAAGATTGAATAGGAGAATAAGAATTTTGTTTTAAATTGGAGTAAAGTAGGTCAGAAAGTTGAAAATAAAATACTTGTAGTAATTTATTTTGTTAGAAGAGTCGCGTAAATATTTAATATAAAACAATCCAACAAAACTCTTATTACATTACCATCACTATAAGCGCGAATAACTTTTATTTTAATAAATCTCTTCTCGAGTTTGCGAATATCATAAATAATTTAAATAAAATTTAGTCTCGCGTCTGAGCGCGTTGGTGTAGGATGGCAGTTTTGGTTAGAAAGTTTACATCTATATGGAAATGCTAGTCCACGTTTCAGTGTCAGTTTAGTTAATAACAAAACTTGGGTATTTTTCGTAAAGGTATCTTTCCATTAGAGTGAAGTATCGCGGCTATTATCTTGTGAACAATATAGCGTCGATGTTTTTCATAAATCAGCAGTAAAGTTGTCTAAAGCTAAGGCAAGGCGAGGCCTACATGAGCTTTTGTGCTTTCCTGAAGCTTTTCCAGCTTTATAGTTGCCTATTCCCGGCCGCAGTCGCCAGCTCAAGCGCCGTAATGAAGTGCGAGGAGTGAGCGCACTGTTATCCTCCCATATATGAGTTATCTCGAACTTTTGCTTTAATTAAATGTGACAAGTGTCTTAACAAAAATTACCATAAAAAGACCATTCGGACCGCGAAAAGCCGGAAATGTAGAATCGTGAGCCTGGAAGGCTTCTAATTAATAAATAAATTTCCTATTCTTGAGAGGCTATTACAGGGAACGAAAGGCGTTTTAATAAAACCCTTTTTCGGGAACGTCTAACCTCTTACCTTGCAATCAAGCAGAATAAGGTTAACGTGAAGGCGCGTAAACATTTCCAACGCCTTAATTACACGCTGTTCTGGCACAGATGAACGTCAGGACATTGAGAGAAATGAAACGGCAAAAACCCCAAATTTACAACATTTGATAACTCCAACAGATGTCGATCAACAAAATTCAACCGAAATAAGCTCATTAACTATGCTTCAATTTTTTTAAATTAAACCATTTGTTAGTATTTCTTAAAAATTAGGTCACTGAATTTTATAATTTTTAAAATAGTTTTGCTATAACCAAAAAAACAAATTTTAAAAATTAAAACATTTGGGGTGTAATAAAAAGACATTTTTCCTATTAGTTCAAAAGCACGGGCTAATGTACAAAGGTGTTTCAATAAAAAAAAGATTTTTTGACTATTGGTAGCACCTTTGCTACCGCATTTTTTTTGTTTTGTTTACATCATCATTTAGAAAACTGCTTTCAAAAAACTGTACTAATCTGTCAGATTCACGTTTTACAAATTAAAAAAAGTGTTTCTGTTGTTTATAATAATGTGGAAAAGATAATTCAAATGTTAATTAAACATTTTTACATGGTAAAATCATTAAAAGAAAACTAAAGAAGAGTTGTGCAAGTATTATAGTAAATCAGCTTTGTTTTACAATATAATTTGTAAATAGTTTTCTTATTTCCAAGTTGATTATGTAAGCATGAAAGATGCTGAGCGCGCGAAGCCTCGATTATTGTAACAACTTCCTAAATGATTAACAAAGTCTGTGTTCTTGTAAATAGTTTTTTACGATTGTAAGTGCGTAAAACAGCTAATAAAGTAAATTTTTAAATCTTTAGCATGTGTAAAGCATAGCTATGTTTCAATGTATTTAAAAAAATTCTTGCGTCATTTGTTACTGTAGACAAAAACTGAATACATTATTATATTCTTGAAACGAAAATATAGTCAAAACCGTAAAATTTTTCTAAAGAGCTTGCTTTCAAAAGAGCAAAATTTGTTATGTTGGCCAATAAAGTTAGAGCTAAAATTTTTTAGATCGTAAAGACCTAATCTTGTTTGATTATCTAGAAAAACTAAAAACGATTTTTAGTCAATATTATAATGCTTTTCTGACCAGTTTTGACGTCAAATTAAAGAAAAAATAACTATATCTGTACAAAAAAAGTTTTATTCCTTTACAGTAATAGATCTTTTCTTTCGTGAGAGTTTGCCACTTTTAAATAAATCGAATTTGATTATAAATTGCTGTCTTATTTATCATATTTACCCCATCTGACCTATAGTAAATTTTTTTGCTTTTAAATTAAGGAAATGCCTCAGTGGAAAGAGATTTATACCAAATGAAAAAGTGATTGCCGAAAAAGCGCTTATTTTAAATACCTTCCAAAACATTTTTTTAGATAGCTTTAATAATTTGAAAATATTCTGTATCAATATGTAAATTGCAAGAATATTATGTCGAATAATGAATTTGTTTTTTTACTATAATAGCTATTTATTGTATAAGTGTTTTAGACAGTGTTTTATCCACGCAAGAATGTTTAAGCGCAAGACGCAGTCAAGTGTTTAATATTCTTAAGTAGATAAAACGCAACTAAACCACGAATTCAATATAACGTTTTATCCACAATTACAGCGATTTAAAGTCAGAATCGCCAAAATGTCATCAAATGTCATCAAAAAATGATTTGACATTACACTCTGACAGCGGATGTCACCTCAAAAATCATTGAAATTAACTAAAAAACATGATAGGTGTTGAATCGTTTAGGTTGCATTAATAATGGAGGTGTCTGGTGGCTGTCAATGCTGTGAGCTGACAAATTTAAGAATCAGTGATGTAGAAGACAGGATCGCACACCTAATTGTTTCGACACCAGATACCAAAACGGGCGTTTCACAAAAATTCACAATTATAGAAGAAGGATTCTTTATCAACACTGTGGAGACGTGTAGAAAATACATGTCCTTACGTCCGAAGAAGTTATTCATTGAGAGATTCTTTTTTCGATACGCTAATCAAAAATGTACATCGCAGCCTGTTGGAATTAACACTTTATCAAAAGTTCCTTCTAAAGTTGCTCTATTTTTGAATCTGGCGAACGCAGAAGCTTATACCGGCCATTGTACGAGGCGCACTTCAACAACTTTACTTGCCAATGGAGGTGTTAATCTTACAACAATTAAACGACATGGTGGGTGGAGGAGCTCCGCCATAGCAGAAACTTATATCAAAGATTCTGTATCTAATAAGATTGATATCGCAAGGAAAATCCAAAGTTCTCCTAGTACTAGTCGTTCCTTACTAGAGGAGACGTCCATTGTTCCTACAACTACTATTTGTTCTGGAACCGATAACAACTACAAGCTTCTTATTAATAGAAACGAAGTGAAATATGATATAACAAAAAACGAAATATTTATTAATGTTAATATTAATAATAAATAGAATGCGATTGATTTAAAATTGTATTTTTTTATTATTTTACTAGCGGATAAACTGTTACTTTATACGGTTTGTAAGTGTGAATAAAACTTCAATTATAAGGTAATTGTAGATAAAGAATTTTTGTTAGCTTTGTTTACTATTTTTACTTTGTGATTTAACTAGATTTTGTAAATATTTTAAAGTTAACTCGTTTTTGTTTATAATAATTTAATTTAAATTTTTACTGTTATGCAACCAATTATACACTGCAGCTGCTATTTTTGTATCAAAACTGCTATCCAATTAGAGTTCATGTTAACGTAAAGCGGCACACGACAAATTTAGCATTGAAATTATGGCTAGCTTGGACTGTAAACATTTACAATGACCTTGTAGTTTTCGAGCTTATTGTAAATATTTCAGTACTTTGACGTTTTAATTACCACAAAATTTCATTTCAAGTATGATATTAAGTCGTGAGGCAATCTCTAGGCTAAAATAACAAAATGCAAATGAATGCCGCTTTACGTGTTTCTTACAAGTTTGGATTCATAATCAAGTTAGCGGTGGCCGCTTTCTTCTTTACTTCTTGTTGTCTCTTGATTATGTATGTATCTATTCAATACAAGAGGTTAATCAAGTTTGACTTCATGTTCAACTCAGGATTTAATCGTGCTAAAGGAAATTTTCACTCCTCCATTCAAATCACTCCGACTTAATTTACCTCATTCATGCACTCTCTCCACCCCGATTTTTATACTTTTTATCCACAAATTTAATTATATTCATAAACACAAAAAATATTTTGCTCAAACTGTGAGTGTTGATTTTAGAATACCCTTTTAGGTGTTTACAAGCGTGTGGAAATAAAATTATTGAATTAGGTGGCTGTAAACGCTTTCTAACAAAGCAATGTTTTGTTGTATTCCGCTTAAAACAAATTATTTTCAATGATTTCGATGCTGTAATAATAATATTGATACTCTGATCACGTTTTCGAGTGCAACTGGTTTGGATATGTGCAACGAGCATTTGCCCGTTTGTGTCAATGGAAATTTTAACAACGTTTGCATTCAAAAAGTTTTTTCTCACTTGCGATTTTTACGGGTTGCTGTTTTTTCTACATAAAAGTAATTTGCATGATACTGTTAATATGGAGCGCAGGTCTTTTGGACATGCCCGAAACAAAGCGACGAGTAGGAAAAATAGAAATATAACTTCATGACAACCCAACACATAAACAGTAACGCGATTGTTTATGTGCAAATTTTTTTTATTGTATTTTTATTTCAAGAGTTTATTTAGAGAGATGGTTTCAAATTCAAACAAACAATTTTGCAAAATACTAACAACACTGAAACTAAAACATTGCCATAACAATTATTCGAAATTAAATTTGCTAACCCGGCGCATCCACCATTTTGCAAATAATATTTTTGCGTTTTTGTTTCAAAATTTGTTCTTTTTTCCGCAAATAATAATTTGGTGTATTTTTGTTACTTAATAGAGAAACGTTTTAGATTTAAACAAAACTAAATAAAAAAATTAGAACCTCCATGAATATTACAGGAAATTGGCTCACTTTATATCCCGAGTAATAATTAAAATATTATTTACTTATAACTGTTTTTTATGTTTTTTTAAATAATAGCTGTTAACTAAGTTCAAAAAGGCGTGTTTAAATAGCCATTTGTTGTAAGCCTGATAAGGATTAGCCAGAGCGCCACAATTTTTTTAAATATATGTATATCTAAAAAAAAATTAGTTAATACAATTTTTTAAAATTAAATTCGAATTAAAAAATTTACAAAACATATTATAAAACTAAATTTGTTGGCTCGACACACAAAAAAATTTAACATAACTGATCATGTGGTTTTACGTCCAACATTATATTTATTCCTTTCTCTTTTTGTTGATGGGATAAGGACTTTGGTTCAAAAAATTTAGATTTTTGCCGATGTTTCGCTCTTTATTAATTAAGAGCTTCTTCAGGGCTGTACAAAAATCAATGAAAGTAAATAAAACTAGCCATTTTTGTTAACAACTTCTTCTAGTTAGTGAATAATCTTAGTTAACAATAATTTTTAACCACTAAAAAAACAGACTTTGGTCAATAAAGAACGTCTATTACCCTTAAAAAAATTGTTTTTTTAACATAATTGTGTTTAAAAATGGTGGATGCGCCGGGTTAGCAAATTAACGAATAAATTTAAATAACGATGATAATAAAACACAAAGTAAAAATCAGTTTTCCAACTTGCTCTTCTACCTACTTCTAGTTGTTATACCGGAAGTGCTTCTATTAACACAAATTGCGAGCGTTCTAACAGATATCATCTAACTAGCATGATGCAGTAGCTTAACGAGTATAATTTTAGTTTGTCAACTGGGATTTTGTAATGCAAATAGTAAAAATTATCAAATTTCTAAAAATTCTTTTTTTGCACTATTAGATAACAGAAAGATTTTCCTATTTCTGTATTTTAGAAGCCTATTAAAAAATAGTTTATATCACGATGTACGTTATCGAAATATCCCGAATCTAAGATAATAATCCAGCGGACCGGCGTAGTGACGCCTTCCGACCCGGCGCCAAGGGGCGTCGGTCGTCACAGTTATACGGATCAGTCTAGCGAAAGCGCTGCGCTTAATACCATATCGCGTCGAATTTGTGCAAATTTCTCCCAGTTTTAAAACTACAAAACTCATTGTGATTTTCCCAGGCGGAAAAAACTGAAAAAATGTGAGTATTAGGGTTGGGAAAGTGGGTCAATGTGCGTTAAAAAAATTCTGGTGTTTTTTGAAGGACGTGCGGTGTAATTTCTTGATAGATTACATATTCCTGACAACAATAGAACGGGTAATAACTTAGCATCATAAAAGCTGTGTTAGCTGTTGAAGAATATTAATGAGGTTGATAAAAAGTAAATAGGTAATTGTGTTTTTTGGGGGTTGTTTGGGAGGAAGCGGTTTAAACTTTGGACTTGGTGGCAAGTAATTGAGAGCGGGATTGGCAGTTTGGACGTTTCTGGATAATAGCCGGAAAATCATCGGGATAATTTAAGTCGAGTGACGGTAAATAGATGGATGTTAAGGAGTATCGGAGTAATTCCTAGTTGGACATGTAAATTTCGAGAGTCATTTAAAGTTTGAAGGATTCAGTCTTGATAAGTTAGCCTAATCAGGAACATTCAAATTCAACCGGTAAAGTTTCCCAGTGTTGATGGGGTCCAACAACTTCGAGAAAACACTAGAACAGTCAGAATATCAAACTAGAAATGTGCCACGATTGCTAATGAAAGTCAGATAACTTTTCGCAACATACATTTTTAACTCGGCTCAGACCTGGCTTTAAGTAATAGCACACCATTCATAATTAAACCACTTTTTCCTTCATTTAGCCAAATATTAAATTTTGGACGAATTTGCCTCGACACACACCAAACGAGCCTTTTCTTTACTCTCTAAATTATTTAGCATCTCATCGATCCATCATTCTATTTAAAACAAAAATTCAATAAACAACCAAACTCTTTCACCTGAGAAAAGCAAAATTCTGTTAAAATAAAGATATAACGGAACAGTCCGTTACTTGAAAGCAATTTTTTCCAAACTCGTACTTCCATTAAGGAAAAGGGATATAATCAAGGCCCGTCAGAGAACATTTACCGAAAATGATGAGATAAAGCCGGAAAATTCAGGCCTTGAATGACAGTGGAAATATATTCTTGACGGATTTCTGACTCATACTTGATACATTACTGAAAGTAAGAACTCGGGTCGGATCGCAAAACGCACTTAATACCAAATCCTTAATTATACACTCTTTTCTCAAAGGAAAAAACAAGATGATATTTCTAAACGATTTCAAACGACTTCTAAAAAAAGATGGATTTAGGAAAATATTTTTTGCTTTTTTTTAATAAAAAGAATTTTTGTAACAACTTAGCTAAAACATTTTAATAGTTTTTAACTTTAGAACAGACTGCAGTTTACACTAAAACCCCAAAACAAACGTTTAGCTTAATCCTGTTTAGGGTCAATGGGATCAGTCTTTTAAAGCTCATGTTCTAAACAACAATAACAATATTTTTTGAAAGCACGTTATTTTAACAGTTATTGTTTATAAACATTTAAAAATAAAATACTGTTGATTCTGGTTTTTATTGTAATAATTTTGATAGGAAAATTTATTATTCATACAGTTTTGTAATCGGTTTTTATTATTTCACAAATATAGAATTTTTATATTGAAAACTGAAAATTTTAGAATTTTTAATTAGAAGATCAATAATAGTACAAATCTGAATCAACAAAAATATCTACATTAGCTCAATGGTTTTTGCGTTGTGTGGGTATTTAAAAGCATTTTATAATTAAATTATTTTTAAAATTTTTCAAAATTATTTAAACTTGGGTGTAAAATGGTCAATGCGCTTCGAAATAATAATTCTTCAACGATTATTATTTATATTTTTTAATCATTTTTGTGTATAGAAAATAGACCACACATTTAATAAATAAAACAGTTTAAAAGAGAGAATAATTTTCTCTTTAAAATGTTTGAAATTCTAGAAACTTATTTCTTAGCCTAATTTTTAGTAATTTGAGTACAATTAGATTGTTTTGTGCTTTTTAAATTTGTTTTAATTTTATTCCTATGTTAGTTGTGTTAAAAATTTATTAACGAAACCATTTCTAAATTACATTTATATATGACTTATGGCTTTGTGGCTTTCTCTATTCTTTCTTATTTAGACTTTTTTTTTCTACTGCTTTATTTGTAGTTTTTGGAGGTCGTCCTCTACGTTTTTTTTCCAGTAAGTTCTTGGTCTTCTTCTTCGTTTATTGGGTCTTATATTTATACGACAATAAATTAATTAATCACCTCAAAGATAATAAAATACAACAATTAGTGTACTTTGCGATATCTAAATGCTGAGTGCCTCTCTTATTCCGTTCAGTTTACACACATAGTCTTTTCTCTCTCTCTTTTTCTTAATCTCTCTCTACCTTTCTGAATTATGAAAGCAATAAAATAAAGTGACTCGCCAAATTCGGAGGAATTTTACAGTTGTTTGTAGTGTTTTAAATTTTTTTAAGATGTTTTAAGGTTTGAAGTGGTTTAAGGTTTTAAACAGTCTAAATTTTGACATCGGTTTTTTGTTTTACTAGCAATTAACAGAAAGATATGCGCATTCTAGTGGTAAAACTTGGAATTAGTAAATACGTTGATATTTATTACTGACAGAAACTTAAACATGTCAGCAACTTGTTTTACAGGTTTCAAGTTAGCGTCGAACCTCAATCACGCACGTGTCTATCGATACAGCGCGTATCAAATGTGTTACAAGTCTCAACTCTCAGTGTAATTATACAAATTTAAATTAAAAATTTAATAACAATGACCAGCTAATAACAATTTCTATTTGATTTTGATTGTTTTTTGCTCAATGATTCTACTAACAGGGCGTATTTTACATTTAGTAATTGTCAATAATATTTTTATGAGTTTTTTTATTAGATCGCACTTTTTCTATTATTGATAGACGGTTAATAAATAAAGTTATAAACAAATTAGGAATGAAACAAGAATAGTCTATAATACAGTTACAAGAAAATTGTTTTTTAAAAAAATGTTGTTGGATAAAATTACTAAAGATTATAAATTAGTAGAAAAATAAGAAATTTAAAAAAAATTATATAAACACAAATATAGGAGTTGTTAAATTATAAGGGTCTCGGCAAGAGTGTAGGAAGGTACCTGATACCCAACAGCGACTACCACTTCGAGACTTGGGGCATTCGGCATTCAGACAGTAGTGTCATAGAGCCCGCGAGATCGAGACATTATCACTTAAGTTTATGTAAACAAATGTGATGTAAATAACTAAATAAATAGTGTAAATAGACAACAAGAAACTCCGAATTTTATTTCAACCAAAATCAAGAAATACAGTCCACCACAGCAGTAAGTAGAGAACAAAAATTATATATTTACGTAATTAGGATTTCTGATAAAATAACAGAAAAGCCAAGGAAGTATTTGAAAACAAACTAGGATTTAACGAATAAAGAAACAAACAAAAAAAAATAAAAACAATAAATATAAAACAATTTTTGTTAACTAAGAATAAATCAGTAGGAAGAAAAGCACAGAATAATAAGAGAAAATAAAGAAAGAATTTCTAATATGTCATAAGGGTAAAATGTTTGTAGTGTCTATCGGTATACAATAGTAAAATAGGTAAATAGATATAACAGTGTTGTCATATTACTAGCGTCATTTCTAAAGCCAAAAAATATAGAAAAAAGAAGAAGAAAAACGTCAGTTCTAAATAAAAAAAGAATATACTTTTAAACATTCTATTTAATATCTATTTTAAGTTACTATAAAAAATAATTGTTTATCTTACAACACTTCTAAGTTATAGTGTGGCATAGAGTCATTATTAAATTGGGTCACAAACACAGCAACCACGAAACTGCATACCCCCTTTTGTACTTTTAATACAGAGTGTTTTAATGATGTGGCTAGCTTTTGTTGCACTCACTTTTAAGCAGAAAGACAGATTTTTGCCGTAGCGACATTTTAAAATTGCCCTTGCAGGCATAGTACATATTTAAAAGCCACCTAAAATTAACACATTTTTTTCAACGGTTAGAATAGAAACAGCTATGCAGTTTTATATGATTGTACTATGTTTTATATTTAAATTTAAACAAAAAGTAAAGCTTTTCGGTTTTATGGAGAACGTAAAATTAGTGAAACTGTGTGAAAGCTTCTAAAAAAAGATTATTTGAAATTATTGTTTGAAATAGTTGCTTTTGTAATTTAGAAAGTTTTTTTATTTATGGTGCGGTAAAAATATAGAGATTTGACAATCAGAATAATTACTGCGTGAATACAAAGTTATTTGTTTATCAAACTATTTATTATGTGTATTTGTCTACATTCCAGAAATAAATTATTCAAATTCTGGCGTTTATGACGTCACGCTTGCAGTCCTAATTTGTACAAAAACCTTATATTAAAAATAAAAAATCGCTTTATCTAATAATTGTAGTCTGTCTTAAATAAATTTGTGACTACCAGCACATAAAAAACTGGCTTTATTTTATTACGCAATAAACCTCACGATTTAAAGCAGAATTTATTTTTAATGAAGTGTTAATGACCAGATTTTAATTAATTAAGAAAATTTCGTTTTGAAATCCCGTTTGACTCGACTTTTCCTATATTAAAAAATTGTAAACTCGGCTTTTGCTTGTTGGGAATGTAAAGAATTCTTTAAGAAAAATTTTTATATTACTTTTAATCCAATGACAGACATTTTTAAAATTCTCCTGCACTACACCTTATTTTTTAACTCGTAGTGATGTTTATGTTGGCGGGTTTATTGACCGTAAAATGTGTCGTTTAAAAAAACACATGTTGCTAACAAAAGCAAAAGCTTTAGTGCGACACGCGATTTAAAAAGTAACACTGTGACAGTCTTCTTTATTTTCTTGTTTTTGATAAAATCGTTTTAGGTTAGAAGTTTTCTCTCTATTCAATCTGAAAAACGGATAAAATATTAACGTGTTTATACTAATAGGAAAAATGTTGCGTGATATCACAATATTTCGCTTCACTGATAACAAGATAACTTTGACAAATTCATGTTTTCGTGTTAACACATTGAGAATGCACAACAAGTTGTAAAATTGGCCAACTTTTGCTTGTTAGTTTTGTATTTTTATTGTATTGGAGGCAGATAAATATTTATGTAAATACAAACTACAAAAACTAATTTAAAAATAAATTTAAAAGCTAAAGCTAATAAATAAAAGATGCTGTTAAAAAATAACTAAAAAAATTTCTGGAAAAAGTCAAAAAACAATATGTTTCTTAAAGTATTGTAAATAATAAATAAAGACAGATAGTAAAAGTTATAAGAAACAAAACTAACAAAGTGTTACATAATAGCACCGGATGAGCTCAAGCGTCTGTTTAACATAAAGTCCTAGTTTAATTATAAATTAAAATAAATTTAAAAAAATTTAAAACACCCAAAAACTTAAAACAAATGTATAAAAATAAAATACTGAGCTCAAATGTAGTTTTGCAAAATAAATCTAGTCAAAACAGTTTTCTAAATCAAATTTACTTTAGAAATAAAAATTTGATTTGTGTTTGTAATTACTTGTAGGTAGGTAAATAGAACCAGTTTGAGTAGTTGTCGGTGTGTTAAGGTGTGTACCCAGCAATTCATTGCAGGAACTCCTAACTAAATCAAAGTTATTAATTGCGGTTTTATTAATATGTATGAGTAGAGTTGTAAGTTATTAAAATTTGTTAAACTTGTAAATAATGAGCAATCTTGAGCCGAAATGAAAATTTTCATTTGATTGCGTGCGGCCGTAATGAGGTGTCTGAAGGTCTTAATAACGGGAATTAATTTTCAGATAAGTCGGTGTAGAGAGTCATTCAGTTTAAACGAAATCCTCCGAAAAATAACAAAGTCCGAAAAGAATTCTTAAGCCATGTCAAAGCTTTAATTTCAGTGTGGAGGGGTTTGTGAAAAATCACGTTGTCGGAAATTACATTTCTTGTCTGTTTGAATAATGCAATCTGTTAACGCAGCACCGTGACATCAAGGGTGAGAAGATTAAATCAAAATTTAACAACCACCTTATAAAGCGGTGAAGACGTTTATGAATATTGACTGGCTTGTAATGACGACAATGTTATCAAAATTAGTCGAATCATGGCTTGATTAAAACTGTTCAAATAAATCCCAGAAGTGTAATCAATAATTTTGACTCTGCAACTCTTTCGCGTGTTTACCTATTATTGAATTAGGCCAGAAGAGGCACATTTACAGCCAACATAATTCAATAATTTTATCCTCCAGGGACGTCAATTTAATTTTAACATGCTTGCCAACAAAAATACCAACAATACACATCCGCGCGGAAATTCCATAAATCACTACTAATTTATTCTATGATAATTTGTCAAAATTTACTGCGATTATTTAATTATGCTGTGGATAATGTACACACTAGTCCAGAATTATTTAGCTTCGTAGAGATAGAGAGAGTATTATTGCCTCAGAAATTACATTTCTGTAAGATCTCAAATTATACTTGACTAAAATTTATAATTGTCTGTAGTTTTCCCAACGTTGCCTATAGTTTCTATAACGTGTTGCCTATTAAAAACAAAATTACCTTATACACTCGACCGCAAAATTAACCGGACACTAAGTTTATTGGAAAAATTTCAGTGACGAAAATTTGAATCAAAATAATTTTAATTGAAAATGTGCTATGATAAACATTTAAATTGAAATCAAGATAATTTTGATTAATAATATTTAAAAATAAATATTTATTTACAAATTAAACAAAACTTTGATTTCAAGTAACAAAACAAAGCAAAAGAAAATTAAGAAACTGCAAAAAAAATGCTTCCAATAGTGAGTATTTCTTCCTCGCGCTTGAATTACAGCTTTCATTCGTTGAGGCATACTTGCAATCAAATCTGTGATCTTATCTTGGGCTATTAGCTTCCACTCATTTAGCAACGCCTGTTCCAGCTCAACTGTTGTATGAAACTCGCCGTAGTTTCGCCTAATCCTTTTCCCCAGGTTGTCCCATATGTGCTCAATGGGGTTTAGGTCAGGGCTTATGGGTGGTCACTTAGCACCTGAATATTAACGCCGTAAAGGTACCAACGCGTAATCTGGGCTGTGTGAGGGTGCGCATTGTCGTGCATTAAGAGAAACCCTTTCCCTACAAATGGCGCAAAAGAAACCACATGCTCTTGTAAACACTCCCTAATGTCCCATTCACTCATTCAGCGTTAATGCTACCTCTCCGCACCGTTACAAGTGCTGTATAAGCCTCCAAAGAAATCCCTCTTTATACCATTACACCTCCACCACCAAATGCTACTCTAGGCGCAAAGCAACACTGGGCATACCGTTCCCCCGGGCGTCTAAATACTCGTTGATGACGATTAGGTGAATATCTAGTGAAACGCGACTCATCCGTAAAGAGAACGGAACCCTATTCGTTCATATTCCAATCAACATAATTTCGCGCAAATTCCAATAGCTGTTTTCCATGCTCTGCGTTTAACTTAGGGCCAGTAGCAGGTGGATGTGATGTCAAATTGTTTTCCTTCAACTTTTTTAAAACAGTATCAGGAGAAATCATGGTCTCATAAACATCCGCCATTCTCCTGGCTAAAGCTATACCAGGAAGAGTCTCTTCTCGCAGCATTTGTAATCGAAGAAATCGGTTTTCCACTTTATTTGTTACTCGTTTTCTGCCTTGTCCAGGTCTTTCGGAATAGGAACCAGTTGCCCTGAACCTTTGTATCGCATCGGATACTATGCTTTTAGGTCAGCTAAGCTCATTTGCAATAAATCGTATGCTACGTCCATCATTATGTTAAGCAACAACCTAGGCAGCTTCTTCGTGACTCATTACAATATGAATCGCTTCTACAATAAATCTCTTCCCCAAAAAGTCAAATTAAAAAAACCAGAACTAGCTACGACACAAATTTGACAGACGTGTAAAACAAACAAAACCCATCTGATTGGAAGCCGCCAAGGAAAATAGGTACAATAAGTAATCTGCGTGTTAAGAACCCAAAAAACTTAAATATTCTTTATTTTAATTATTTTTTATGTGTATCCATATAAAATCAATGTAGACAGCGTTTTTGCAAATTTGCGGGACAAAAATCAAGTGTCCGGTTAATTTTGCGGTTGAGTGTTTAAAACAAAATAAAAATTTTTGCTTAATGATTTGTTACTTTTCAAATATTTGAACCTACTTATTTATATATTTGATATAACTATATTTGAAAAAAATTTATAATTTCATTTTTAATAAGATTTTTTTAGTTAAGATTATTGATAACAACAGTTATTATTTGTTATTATTAGCTCTCAAATCTTATCAAGGCGCAATTTAAAATATAAAGTAAAGATTACAATCATGACAAGTGTTATTAAAATTTTTTTGTTTTATGATTGTCTTTTAAGGAATCGTTTTGTAAAGCTTTCTTTGAAATTTTTTATTACGTTTTATTAAATTTTTTAATAGTGTTGCAAAGAATTGTTTTATTAAATATAATAATACTCTGTTTTTATCTTAAACTAGCTATGATTAAATTTAAATAATAATTTTGTAAGGCTTTGTAGAATTTTTCTAAGTATATTATATTGATGTTGACTTGTATAATACGTGGTTCCATCAGAGATTTTACAGAGGGAGCAAATTACTAGAAAAGGGAGGAGAAACGCGTATCTTTTTGTTTGGAAGATGAATAGCAGTAAATCTTAGCCACTAGACATGAAGGATGACTTGAACTCTCGAAGGGAGAAATGTGACGTGAGGCAAGAGTAAGAGAAAGATATTAGGCTGATTATATCTCTTATTCTTCTCGAATAGATTTGATGATTGGAGAAAGTTTCAAGTTTGCCATCCCTTGTGTTTTATCATTTTGGAATAATTTTTACTGGTAGTGCGTTTAATTTCATCGTGAAAACATGGAAAAGAAAAACAGCTAGCTTGGGATTACCAAGGAAAAGGCATAATTTTCAGCGATTTCCAGAGAAAACAAACAAATGGAACGACGATAATACTATTTCCTGTTTGAAATCACAAACGATGGAATTGCAACGTTCAAGGGAATGCCTGTATCATTTACATAATTCGATGAAATATTTTCGGGGTTTGGAAAGTCAGCAATTTTTGGTTGTTTGACTTGTACGTCACGCCGGTTTTTTTTCATTAAATTTAATTAGGTTTTGAAGGCAAGAGTACAGGTAAAATTTATATGTATCAGGAGAATTTCTCTCCTTGTTTTTCCAAAAGAAACACTTAAAATTCCGTTCACGCTATTGCTATAATGAAATCCACGTCGTACTTAACTCGAACTTTTATGTAAGTAAATACAACCGGAACTCACTAATGACAGTGAATATGCAAAATAAGAGAGCATTTTACACTACCTGCTGTTTCTCTTGTATTTACACTTCTTTCGAAATTTAATTTAACACTGAGTTGAATTTTAACATCGAAGATTCCGGTTGACAGTTTCACTAATTTTAAAAATACATTTCACACATTTCCTACTTTATATTTTAGACTACTGATTGCGCGCTCGAATTATTTATTTTAATCGCAGGATTTCAAATAAATGGCCTCTAGTGAAAATGGTGCTTTGATAAACTGTGCGTGTCAAGGCGCATTACAGGGGTGAACTGCTCTAATTAGTCGAGTTTTAATTACGTAATATGGGAGAATTGAGTACGCATATGGTTAACATACTATCTTAAATCACTTACTCGTTGGGATTACGCCCCATATTCACCTACGACACTAACCAGAATATTTTATACTTTACAAATTTTAAAAGTGCAAAATGGTGGATGCGCCGGGCAATTTTTTTTATTTCTATAAATAAAATAAGGACACGTTAAAACAGTTTTGTACTTGTTTGTAAAAAAACAGTGTGTGGTCTTTAAGTAGACACTGCCACAGTTTTTTTAGAACTTTAATGCATCTCTTTACAGTGCTGTAGACTTCAAGTGCCAAATGGTGGATGCGCCGGGCTAATCTTTTTATTTGCAATAATTGCTTGTTTTTTTAGTTTTAATGTTTTTATTGCTTAATTAGCTTTACAGTTCTACTTATTTGAAGGTTTATATACCATTTTTATACAATCTTTTTAATTTAATAAAAAAAATTGTTTTTTTCTAATTTGCTTCTAGCACACGTAACTTCTGTCATCTATTTTTTCCCTTTTCCATATTTGTTTAGACTTCTGTCCGTTAATATTCGCACTCTTAACACTACACACTCTAGCAAACAATGCTCTATAGTCTTTTTTTCTTCTCTACATAATCTACACAATCTTTTCAAATCGTTTCTCTAAAATTTATTTTTTTTCTTTATTCCTACATCTTGATCTTGCAACTCTTTTTCTATTTTTACTATTTATTTTTTCTAAATATTTTGACAGTTCGGTGGTAATAATCAGGGCACATTTTGAATTGTACCTTAGTTTTTTATACTCGCAATTCTTTTCTGTTTATCTATGTCAGTATCTCTTTGTTTTAGTTTTTCTTACATTGTTCTTTCTCCTTCTCTTATTCTTTCAATTTTTGCACAAGCATACTCCTTTTTATAATAAAAGTCATATTGTTCTATTTACATAACATTTCTATTTGCTCTTTTAAATCTAGCCTAGCACTGTTGTAGTATTCTGCATTCATGTCACATTCTTAGATTTTTCTTGAATCTCACCGCTCTTTTTCTTGTTTCTACTCCCAACTTTTCTCTTTTACTTTTTTTACTATCTACGCTGGCGTTTGTTTATTTATACTCTAACACCTATTTTAAATACTTTTCTTGCACACGCTCAATTTCTTCATATTCCTTCTGTTTCCATGCTTCTGCTCCTTACATTACAATACCTTTTTTTTACCAAATTTACATTTTCCCAAACTCCAGACACTTTCCATTACTTTGTTTGCTTTTTTGCCTAATTTCTTTATTTGTTCTTTGCAGTGGCGGCTGGTGATTTTTTAATACTCTGTATTTTGAAAATGGAGCATGGGATCCAAATTCTGTTATAAAGGATTATTATTGAGACCACACTGAGGGCAACTGCTAAATAAAAAAATTATCGAAATTTGCGAAATTTGATTTTTAAAAATGGTGGGCCTCACCTGGGATTTCCGAAACGGCTTATATTAGAGCGGTGGCGATTTTTTTTCAGCATTATAAAACAAATTAATGACTAGGTTTTTTTGGTTTTTTCCAAAATTTTAATGATAGAAAAAGTTATGAGCATTTGAAATTTAATTTTCGAAAAATATTTCTTCTCTAAAATTTCATTACCTTATATCTTTTTCAATAATTAAAGTTTTGTAAAAAAACAAAGTACCTAGTCATACATTTGTCTCATAATGCTGAAAAAAAATCGCCACCTCTCTAATATAAGCCGTTTCGGACATACCAGGTGAGGCCCACCATATTTTAAAAATCAAATTTCGCAAATTTCGATCAATTTTTTTTTGTAGCAGTTCTTTTTAATCTGGTTTCAGTAGTAATGCTTTATAACAGAATTTGGATCCCATGGCCCATTTTCAAATCACAGAGTTTTAAAAAAATCACCAGCCGCTACTGGTTCTTTGTCTGTCATACTACTGTTTAATACGTATCCTAAATATTTTAACTCTTTCACTTGTTTTATATTTTTTCTTTTCTATTTCTATTTATCTTCTTTTTCGATTTTTCTTTCTAAACACCATCATTTTTGTTTTATCTACATTAACTTGGAGTTTTTTGTTTTTTACATATTTTTTCATAACTTTTATCATTTCACTCTTGCTCTTTGCTACAATTACTAAATCATCTGCAAACGTCAGAGACCACACCTTCTGCTTACAACTATCCCTCCTACTTGCGCTCTACTTAAAACTTCATCCACATCTCCCATATATGCCAAGAAAAGTGCAAGACTGAATAGACAGTCATATCTGACACCAATAATTGCTTGTTAATTGGTAAATTTCTACAATTTTTTATCTAAAAAAACACAGCCACATCAGTACAGTTTTGTACTTGACAATAGAAATAAGTGTTTAGTCCTTGAAATTCTGCGCAAACGGCTAAAAATTTAAAAAATTTAATTATAATATGTTGTTTGTTTAGGGAAAAAAACTCTTTATTATAAGTAAAACATTAGAAGTGTTATTGAACTCTCTTTTTAAGCGTTTCTAAGACTTAACCTATTTGAGATAAAATATCTTCTAACATTTTTTTTATACAACATTTAATTGTTTACAACTTTTTAAACTATTCTAGAATGCGGTCTATTCTTTAGTGAATAAAATAAGAACCAAAATTAATATTTTTGTCTGTATTATGTACCAAGAGCAAAGCATTTCCTTTGATTATAATGCTTGTAGCGTGAATCAGGTAATTTAATGTATTTTATATATGCGTTAATTTGGTTATCTGTGTGTAATCTCAATCCCTTGTTCTGTTGGTTTATGTTGTGCGATATGTCACGTTAGTGGTAAAGTATGCCGTTAAAATTTTTTCATTAGTGTCTGAAAAATTTGTGTTATGCGATAAAACCGCGAGATAAACCGGTCAATCTGTCTTTGTTTGAACCGAATCAAAGTAAAGTAATGTAGTGTGACAAGAGCGCTACTGACCCTTGCTAGACATGATGTAGCTCCAGTCTTCTCTTGTCACACCATTATCAGACATTAGCCGCAAATGATAAGCTGTTGAACTTTAGTCGTTCATCTTTCTCCGGTTCTTGACGAATTATGGCCGGATCTTCCTTTGTATTTATTTTATTCCGCACAACTACCCTTAATAATTATTAAAACCCGACATTTCCTTAATTGTTATGTTAATGTAGAGTGAAACAATGCCTGATATAAATTCTGCTTTTTATGGCTTATACACTGAAATTACTAATTACGCTCGGGGAAAAATCACAAAATGGCGGAGTGATAAATACCATCGACGTGAAATAATGATCGATAAGTCCTGGGAGGTAAAACTTGCTGCCATTAATCGACCATTAGACTCGGATCACTGCCGATGCAGATCGCAACGACTTCTTTTCCAATACAAAATATTTCAAGCAATTTAAAAGAAACTAAATTTAATTAAACTCTTTCAAGATTAAAGGTTTGCTCTCAGAGAGATTTAATCTTGTAAGAATTGAAAATGTGTTTTTTGTTGTACGTTAAACTCGGACTAGCATTAATAAAAGATTCAAGGAAATGTGTTTTCTGGAAGGATATAATTTAATCTCCATTACAACAAATTCGTTTCTTTATACTTAACCACTTTTTTTTCTCAGAGTCTAACTTTTACAATTTTCAAAACAAAACAAATTTTAGGAAACGATAAAATTTACGACGGGATTACCATGTAGAAGTTTATCTATTCAACCAACCATAAATTGTAATTCTCTCGACTTGGAGAAAACTCGTTCAAATATATCGCAATTTGAAATAATCACAAATTGTCACCCTAAAACTCCAATATATTTATTTATCTTGACCAGTCCAAACAACCCGTTTCTAATTTATAAAATTTCTGAATTGAAGCTTATCGCAAACATTTATATAAGCTCAGAAACGCTGGCTGAGCTTTCACGAAAAACGTATTTTAACCAAACGTGTGTGTATATTTAGGTAATGTCATTTAGAGTGTAATTTCCAGTTAATACCGGTCTTTAAACATACCTAAAACATTTGATAACCCTTAAGTGTGTTTAAAGTTGTGATGAACTGTAATCAATTTAAGGTTAAATTGCTTCAAGTCTTAAATTGCTTTCGTAAACAATTTTAATTGCATGCCAGTATCGAGCAGACAAAACCCGCTTTTTTTACTCGAAAATCCATTTCATATTGTTTCTCCCACAGCACGTTTTTATGCTCGTTTAATATTCTATAAGGTAGCGTACTCGGTCTACGTTTGTTCGAATGACCCGCTCGGATTGCCCTGCAAACGTCTTATTAAATTTTAATATATTCTGTTATGAAAGTGGGAACAGAATGCCAACCGGCACAAAAACCAACCACTCAAAGCCAATGCCAAAGTTAAAGAAAAGTCGCTAAATATTTTTAGAACAACAACTGATTTATATTCGAAGAGAAACAAGCATTTTGTTGCATAATTTCGAACACATTTTTAAAATCTCGTTATAATGCATTTATAAGTTGCAAAAACACGAAAAGCGGCTTTTGTTTATTGGCTTATCGCTAATATTTAAAATTATACTATAAAACCCGAAAATACAGTTGAGAGATAAAATACAGTCAATATTAAACAAAAAAGTTTTTGCTTGTAAAAAGCTAGTGGAACTTATTCTAAGAACAGTTCTTAATTACCAGCTCAGAGAATTTTGAGAGTAATTTAGTTTTCAACACCGTTTTCTCGTCTATCCAACTGATTCAACAAATGTAATTTAACAGAAAAGCTTCTCTTACTAATAAAAAATATATATAACAAGTGTTCCAAAATTTAATTAAAAAAATTTACTGATAAATTACTTAAATGAAAATTGGAAATGAAACACCCACTAACACCAAACTTCTTTACTTGATACGACGCACGTTTCGACAACAATGTTGTCATCCTCAGGTAGGAATTAAAACTGTCAGTTTCAGTTTTAATTCCTACCTGAGGATGACAACATTGTTGTCGAAACGTGCGTCGTATCAAGTAAAGAAGTTTGGTGTTAGTGGGTGTTTCATTTCCAATTTTCATTTAAAAAACACACCAAGAAGATCCAACAAGAAGATTGATAAATTACTTGACAACAAATAAATTAACACGTTATGTATTCAGAGTTATTTTTAAATAAAAATTGCTTTAAAATCTTTGCTTTTGGAGTTAGCGTTAAAAATGTTTTAAAAAATATTTTATCTTGCTTAACAATAAGAAAAAGAAAGTTTGGGTCCGTAGCTCTAAAAAATACTAAAAAGATTTTGCGCCGGAAGCGCATCGAGGCGTAAAATTTTGTAAAATTATTAATAGATCCGCTCAAAGACCGATCGGGGAAAACAAGTTTTTGCTTCAAGTTGAATGTAAAAAGTCACAAAGCTTTGAGCACATTCTAGCAAAGACGTTCGATTATATAAAGAGGAAGACTGACCAGGAGTTAATTAGTCAGTTAGCGAAAACGAGTGAAGCAAACAATGTAAGCCAAATTCTTAAAAAATCGATATTTTTTTGTAAGAATACTAAAGTGTTCTATGACCTAGTATAGATTCTTAAAAAATTGTTTATGTAAGTTTGTAGTTACTTAATAATTGTTTTATGTGCTGATTTCAAGTTGAGATAATATCGGTAATATCTTCGTTTCTATAGAAAATTAAAGAAAATCGAGGCTGTTATTGGCTGTTGTCATGAAAAAGTATTAAAATTTGCGATACTGCCGGAAGTATCTCAACTTGAAATCAGCCCATTAGAGTCGTTATGCTCCAGCCTTGCAGTTATTTAAGAATAGGTTTTACGGAAGTTATTAATTAATATCTTCTCGTTATTTATAATGTGATGTGACAACCCAAAATAAAAATTTAATTTAACAAAAATTGCAGAATTTGAACAATGGTAATAAATAGTGGATATGTATTGGCCACTGTATGTTCTCATTGAGCTGCTATTTGTTTTATTATGTATCTGTTAACTAAGTTAGCTTGGCCAATGCGGTTTCCAGAAGAGAATAACCTTTCCTCTTTCTTCTTTGTTTAAAATGTAACTTAAACTCAAAAAAAGCTGTAATAGCTAGAAAGTCATGTGGTTATTTCTGACGTGCTTAATTTGAATTATATTTCTCGCTCTTCGACTTCTTGGTAAATTTCGAAAATTATTATCTTAAAAATTACAAATTACTTCAAAAAAATTTACAAAATTTAAGAAAAATGGTTGCAAAATGGCAAAAACTTAAATTTAAGTTAACTGTGTACAGACACACAGTTTACTTGTTTTTTTAGTTCTCAGTAAAAAAGTTGGTAAATGTGATAACCTGCTTTCTCTATCAGTCTGACTTTGCAATTAGTGATTGTTTTTAAATTTTTAAATGCTAAATTGCTTTCAAGGAAAACAACAAGCTACTAAAGATATCACAAAGAAGAAACAAAAATAATGTCTCTAACAGTAAAAAAGCATTTTCAAGAGTGTGTTTTATTAAGGAAAAACTTTTTAGAGGAAACAACTTTTTTGAACATTTTTTTTAAATTACATATTATAGGTTTTTTAACCACACTATATATATTTGTCAAAAAAATCTTATCAAGCAAGTGATAAAGGTATTATTTGATAATTGAGATAGACAGAGCTTCATTATGGATTTTTCTAATTCTAATTTCTAATTTTAAATTAATACATGGTAACAAAAAATGTAGCTACTTTGAGAAAACTTGGAAGAACTATGTTTTTCATGGTGGATAACACTAGTAACTTATCTTAAAAAACAAAGAAAACAAAGAGTAAACCTCAAATTTTAAAATATACATAGCACTAGAAAGAGTAACATTGGAGTTTCTAAAAATCTGTGACGGTGTTTGTTTAAAATAAATTTAAAACTAAAAAAAATTTAATAAATTTATATGTATAAGGCATTCTATCCAAACTGACCTGCGAATTACCTTGAGCACTGCGATATTTCTTTAGTATCCACTGAAAGTAGCTTTTATGCGAATTTTCAGATCTTACTCTCAAAACATTTATAAAATATAAATTTTTAAAGAAATTGTTTTTTTTATGGGCTGATTTCAAGTTAAGATAATACCGGGAGTAGCGCAAATTTTAATACTTTTCCATGACAACAGCAAAACACAGCCTCAAATTTGTTTATTTTTCTATGGAAACGAAGATACTACCGGTATTATTTCAACTTGAAATCAGCCCATTAATGTTTATAACTTCTCTGAGCTATCACAACACTTTTAAATTGCCTGTTTTTATGACTTTATGTATTTTAACAAAAAATTTATAGTAAACAAAAAAATTATAAAAATAAAATATTATTTATTATAATTTTTATTTTAAAAACTGTGTCAATAAATATTTGTATTTCTTTTTAATAGTTAAAATCAATAAAAAAAAATGTAATTGCACAAGTTTTAAAATTAAATTTAATTTACTTTATACAAAATGTTCTTGAAATAGATAAATAGATAAATAGATAGACAAAGAGAAAGACAGTTAAAATGCTAAATTAAACAAATATGGTAAATATAAAATAAACAAAAAAATTATATACATTCAGACGCAAAATTAACCGGACACTTGACTTTTGTCCCGTGAATTTGCAAAAACGCTTTCCACGTTAATTTTATGTAGCTGCGCATAAAAAACAACTAAAAGAAATGATATTAAGTTTTTTGGGTTAACCCCTATTACGCAAATGACTTTTTGTACTTATTTTCTTAGGCGGCTTCCAATCAGAAGATAGATAATCAGAATGGTTTTGTTGGTTTTACACGTCTGTTAAATTTGTGTCGATAGCTGGTTCTGGTTTGCTTAATTTGGCTTTTTGGGAAAGAGATTTGTTGTAGAAGCAATTCATATTGTAATGAGTCCCGAAGAAGCTGCCCAGGCTCTTGCTTTACATAATGATGGAGGCAGCATACGATTTATTGCAAATGTGCTTGGCTTTCTTAAAAGCACGGTATCCGATGCGATAAAAAGCTTCAGGACAACTGGTTTCTATTCCAAAAGACCTGGACAAGGCAGAAAATAAGTAACAAATAAAGTGGAAGACCGATTTCTTCGATTACAAATGCTGCGAGAACAGACTCTTCCTGCTACAGCTTTGGCCAGGAGACTGGCGGGTGTTTATGGGACCATGGTTTCTTCTGATACGGTTTTAGGAAGGTTGGAAAAAAACAATTTGACATTACATCCACCTGCTACTGACCTTAAGTTCAACGCAGAGCATCGCAGACAGCGATTGGAATTTGCTCAAAATAATGTTGATTGGAATATGGACGAATGGGGCTCCGTTCTGTTTACGGATGAGTCGCGTTTCACTAGGTATTCACCTGATGGTCGTCAAGGAGTATTTAAACGCCCGTGGGGGACGGTATGCCCAGTGTGGCTTTGCGCCTGGAGAAGCATTTCGTGGTGAAGGTGTAATGGTATGAGGAGGGATTTCCCTGGAGGCTCATACAGCTCTTGTAACGGTGCGGAGAGGTAGTATTAGCGCTGACTGGTACATCAGAGAGTATTTACAAGAGCATGTGGTTTCTTTTCCGCCATTTATAGGGGAAGAGTTTCTTTTAATGCACGACAATACGCGCCCTCACACAGCTCAAATTACTTGTCAGTACATTCACGACGTTAATGTTCAGGTGCTAAGGTGGCCACCCATGAGCCCTGACCTAAACCCCATTGTGCCCATATGGGACAACCTGGGGAAAAGGATTAGGCAGAACTACAGCCAGTTTCATACAATCGTTGAGCTGGAACAGGCGTTGCTGAATGAGTGGGAGCTAATAGCCCAAGATGAGATCGCAGACTTGATTGCAAGTATGCCTCGACGAATGAGAGCTGTAATTCAAGCGGGAGTAGAAAATACTCGCTACTGAAATTATTTTTTTGCTGTTTTCTTAATTTTGTTTGCTTTGTTTTGTTACTTAAAATCGAATTTTTGTTTAATTTGTAAATAAATATTTATTTTTGAACATTATTAATCAAAATTATTTTGATTTTAATTTGAATGTTCATTATTGCACATTTTCAATTAAAATTATTTTGATTCAAATTTTCGTCGCTTCCAATAAACTTAGTGTGCGGTTAATTTTGCGGTCAAGTGTAGTTTTTTAAGCTTACCAGTGAGTTTCTAGTATAGATAACTAAATTAATTTTGTAAATAGTATTTTTGAAATAAGATTATTTTGCTCGTAACATTTTTTAAAAAATTTTTGGTTAAGCAAGCTAGAATTTTTCCAACATTTTGTTTTTTGGTTATAAACTTCACTGTATTTTTATATTGTGCATTCTTGTGCACTCAAAAAAATTTAAAAAACAAGTACTAACAATCTGTCTAAACATTTTATAGATCTGAATGTCGTTTATTTCTCTTCCCACCTATGGTCTATGCGTCTATGCTAAATCTGTTTTCTCTCTATCAAAATCTGTGTACCGCTTGGCCTTATCAAGCACTCGCGAAAGCAAATTTTTTATTGGTTACTGCAACATTTGTTTCCCAGTTACCCTCGGCAATAGTAAGAAACACCATTAGCATAAATTCAACTCAAACTCAAGTTTTTATGGTCTTACTTTATTTCTCAGTAAGAGTCGCGATTCTTAAATGAGTTTTTATTTTATGAATACGCAGTTTAACTTTTTGAATTATTAAGTCAGGCGTGATATTAGAATTTTTTCCGATTTTTCTGATTGCCATAACTGAAAAAACATTGCAATTACGTCTCAAGCTGTCTTTTTCTTCTCCTAATGCGGTATGATTGATGTCTGGGCAACGTGCCAAACTCACGTCAGAATGCCCCAACAAAACACTCTGTCTCGCCCTAATCAGGTATCTTTTCGGGTATTGAAACATTTTTAATGTTAATGAAATTCTCAGAGATATCTAACTTAATTTCTTTGAAGTTTTTTCAGCTGGAAAGACTTTATGAAATTTAGGTTTTTGTTTTAAGTATTTCATTTCCTTAAATGACACAATATTAGATCTTTTGATATTTTTTATTTTATCAAGAGAGAAACTGCTGATGAATTAAATATAAAAGTGTAGTGCTGACTCAGAATCTGTCAGTATTCAGTACAGACATTTCCAATAAAATCGCCATTAAAAAAGTTCCAAGTATTGACACCGGAAACTTTATAAATGAATTTCTAAATAAATAAACCGTCAATTTCTTTATTTATTTAGTGTCATTACTCAAATGTGTTTGCTCACAAAATCAACACACACAAATTAAATATCAACATTAATTTATTAAAAGATACTCGACATATTTCACCCACATTTTCAAATTTTTTTTTAATAAAAACTAACAATAATCTATTGTAGCTTAACTTTGAACTGTTTCCCTCATCTGCTTTTGCGTTTTTATTTATGCAACAAAGGCCCGGTATTAAAAAGTACTTGAAATTGGACAGTCGAGCTTTTTCACAAGTTAAAAATGATACGGGACTATTATCACATCGCTCTCATGAAATGCATTTGATTCGAGCGGTTTCCAATTATAAATGTGAAATATTAACACTGAATTCACCATTCACCTGTCATAGACACTCACACCTCAAAAGAGGACTTCAAATTACCCACCTGCAATAATAAAATTCTGCAACAAAATGTTAATGTAATAATTTCTGAAACGTCAAAAGAAATACATTTTGTAGCTTTTATTTCTTTTGTAATACACGGTAGAATTACAATGTTGTTTAAAAATTAACTAATTCGAATGAATTATAATAAAATGTGCTTCTTGTTGTTTTTTTGTGAATTTTAAATATTCTCACATTTATTCCAGTGTTGTTCTGGATATCGACGTGAATCCAGACAAATCTGGGGATCCAGCAAATTTCAAGATAATAAATTATTTAAAACGCGCAAATATTTTTATTAAAAAGAAATTGAAAATAAATAAAACATTAAGCTAGAAATATGATTATTTGTTACTTGACTTTTCTAACTAAACATCGCGCATTGTTTTACAAAATATGTCACCTAGGAAATGTTAAAAAAAATTGTTAGTGATTTCTGTTATTTTCTAGTAAATGATCACGTTATATTTTACATTATACATGATAATTTTTTTTTTGGTTTCAAATGTTAATAACAAATTATTCTATAAAAGTTGCGAGTAGAAAACGTTACAAAATATAACTATAGATTATCCTTAATGTGATCCTCAGTCAGTTTCTTGTTATTGTTTTTGTAACGAAAAAATTTTCTATTGATCGTAATAATTGAAAATAAACATACTTACCGCTTAAAACCTAAAATGGCGGGCTACTGTTAGATTCAAAAATGACTGGGGGTTGTCATAGTTATCTGATCAAAAAAGTTTTACGACTGTTTGACAAAACGGCAGCAAGGTTTGTTGAAATGTGACTGTATGAGAGTTTAAGAAGATTAAAGAATTAAAGAGAACAGCAATATATAATTATTTCTAAAAATTTGTAATTGAAAGTGTTATATCAACGAAATTACTTACAACTGTAGCAAGATTATTTGCTAGAAAAGCTTTTGGCACAAAAATTGTTTAAACTTGGGCTAGTGTTTACTACCTATTTATTTTTGAAGATTGATGACAGAAACGATTATTATAAAAATTGTTTTGTAGTATTTAATAGTTTTTATCACTTTTACCTCAACTCTCTCTCAAACAGTAAGTAATAAACAAAATATTAAAACAACCTAAAGACGATTAGTATTAATTATAATCTTAGTTATATAACCTATATATAATATATAATCTATATTATATAACTATAACAAATAGTTATTCTAATTAGAAGATTTAATAAAAATTTTTAAAAAATATAGTAGCGATAATCTTTGGTAGAAAAAGCCTGAACATAAGCAATTGTCTTAATTGTGACTACAATTACAAATAGTAGCAAGAGTATTTGGTAGAAAAAGTTTTGGCATAAGAATTGTTTAAACTAGAGCTAGTGTTTACTATCTATCTCTTTTTTTTTGACGATTGATGTCAACAACTTCTGAACGATTGTTATAAAAATTGTTTGGTAATATCTAATAGTTTTTATTACTTTTATGCCAACTCTCTTTCTCTCTCAAACAGTAACTAATAAAAAAGGGTTAAAACAACCTGAAGATAATTACAGGGCTATCCATTTCGAGGTTGATAAAGTAAAAATCTGTATACCGACATCTGTCAAAGATAAACGTCAAGTACGCTGCCATTTATTTAGTTGACATTTTTCCATTTAAGAATATGAAGCATTTAACATTCGACCAACGCGTTAAAATTATTAAATCTTATTATAAAAATAGTGATTCTGCCGTATCCACATTTCGCGCTTTACGAGCAGATTATGGTCGTCATAATCGTCCTACAAAGCAAACCATATCGAATACAGTAAATAAATTTAAACAAACTGGACCTGTTACTGATATTGTAAGGCCTGTGCATCATCGAAACATTCGCAATGCTGAAAATATCGCTTCTGTAGCTGAAAGTGTAAAAGAAGATCCAAATTTGTCAATTCCTCGTCGAGCTCAACATTTTGGCTTATCTTATAGCTCATTATGGCTTATTTTGCATCTGAATTTTATATTATGATCTTGGCGATATGTGGTTCCACCAGGATGGAGCAACCAGTCACGTAACACAAGCAAATCGAGCTCTTTTGCAAGAGAAATTTCCTGAACGTGTGATTTCGCGATTGGCTGATGTCAATTAGCCTCCAAGATCCTGCGATTTGACGCCTTTGGATTTCTTTTTGTGGGGGTACGCAAAAGATCGTGTTTACGCAAACAATCCTTATACTTTTAACAAATTAAAAACTAATATTCGTAATGTAATGGCCTAGATACTGCCCGAAATGTGCCAGAAAATGTTAGTACGCAACATCTAAAAGGTCCCTTTTAGACATTAGACTTTTAATTTTACCTCAGATTTTGCGTCAGTCCGCTTAGAACGTCAAAATTCCGCTGGTCCGGTAATTGACGTTATATCTGAGTTTGACTGTACTTGTTCTATTATCTAACTATAACAAATAGTTATTCTCATTGGAAAATTAAACAAAACTTTTAAAAAATGAAGTAGCAACAATCTTTGACAGAGAACACCTGGACATAAGCAATTGTTTCAGTTGTGACTACAATTATAAACAAGTAGTAGCAAAAGTATTTGTTAGAAAAAATTTTGGCATTAGAATTGGTTAAACTACGGCTAGTGTTTTGTTAAGGGGGTCCTACTGGCCGTGGGTTGCCTAGTAGTACCGTGCCCGACCGAGCCCACCACATGTAGGGGGGTTCTCGGTGGCTTTCGTGGGCAGGGAACGCTCACTGAGACAATACTTATTGTGAGTTTCTCTTTATATGTTTACAAACACCCATGGTTTCAGCCGGGCTCGAACCGGCATCGGTTTTACACTAACGGTTCGGAGTGTGCATCCACTACCGCTAGGCTACTGCCGACCCTAACGGCTAGTGTTTACTATATATATATATTTTTAAATGATTGATGTCAACAATCTTTAATCGATTATTTTCAAAAATTGTTTGGTAGTATCTGATAGTCTTTATTATTTTTATATCAACTCTCTTTCTCTCTCACACAGTAACTAATAAGAAAAAAATATTAAAACAACAAGAAGATGATTAGTATCACTCATAATACTAGTCTTTCTCTATTATAACCAATAGGTATTCTGATTAAAAAATTAAACAAAACTTTTAAAAAATGTAGTTGCAACAATATTTGATGGAGAAAGCCTGGACATGAGCAGTTGTCTCAATTGTGACTACCGACTAAATATCTAACATTTTCTATCTCAGTTTTTACTCTTTAAAGATTTGCTAATAAGTATAGTGATAGAAGGTCTAAGATAATAAAACAAACACAGAAATTATTGACTTTCCAATCGCTTGTTATTAAGACTGAAACCGCGATGGCCGCGCCTAGCATTTGTTGCCAAATTATTTATTTTTTTAATTAAGAAAAATTTGAATTTAAAACCCGTTATTCTATAGCAATGTTTAAGAAATAAACAAAACTACTTATATAGTTTAAACAATTTTATTTTCTACTCGTTTTTGTAACTGGATCGGTACTATACTTATTTTAGTCAAAATTTGATAAAATAACGTAAAACTATGCAGTCAGAAAATCTCTGAGCACAACTTTGTTATAAAAATTTCTAAATGCTGGACTTAATAAACACAAATTGAGTACTTCAAATTATTTAAGACAGCTAATTACAAAATTTACTCCAAAATTAAAAAATGCAAAATTGCGAATTAGTAGTATAAACAGCTGAAAAAATGCTGAATATTTGTAGATATAATTAAGGATTGACTATTTTAATGTACAATTTAGAAAATATAAAACTTTTATTTTACAGATATATTTGATTATTTTCGGTTAGTATTTACTGAAATTTTTCGTTAAATAATTTTATTAGACAAATAATAAAAAATAAAGTCCAAGTCAAACTCACAAGTTTAATCAAACAAAATTTTTACCTAATAGTGGCAAAAGCGTTTTCAATAGCTATGTCTATATCATCAGTGTCAGTGTCAGTGTAAATAATAATGTAAAAATAGAAAATTTAAAAACGCGTTTCAGAAAGTCAGCTTTGTAGCACAAATTCAAGTTTATGAAACGAACCCAAAGCTGGTAATAAAGAATGAGTGCTACAATGACTTAAAAAACGAGTTTTAAATGCTATTTTTTTTACTTTTCGCGTTATACGTAATTTCTAAGTAAAAAAGTTAATTATTCAATTTTTAGAGACTTTTGCCTTAATACGAGATAGTTGGTAATAAATGTCATATATAAGTGTCAAATGTTTTTTAAAGTATTTTCAATAATTACCGTATTGATTGTTGATTAAGTACTCTAATTGGCATAAACGTAGTATAAAATCTCCAAAAACATTGTAATATTATTCTTAAATTACCAAATTAATTGCGATTCTCAGCGATTACTTTCATCGTTATTTTAAACTAAACAGTGTTATATTTTCATCTAGCAAATACTTTGTAGATTATTAAACCCTATGAGGGTTGTAAATCGTCAAAATAGTGGCTAAAAGTTGTTTTATTTTAAAGCCGTTCTAACCTCAAAAAGAAAATTGAAGTTACCTCATTGTAACCGCTGCTTATTCACTTTATTTTTGATTGTTTTATAGGTTAATTGCGGCACACACACAAATCGATCGTGGTGATAAATACTGATCATTAAGTGCAACATAATTTATTCTAATAAAATTATTATAACCTCAACATAAACGCTAAAACGTCACAAATGACGTTTTATTCGAGCGAAAGCGTGTTACTAACGCAAAAAAATAAATTGCACTGCAAATCAGTATCTGTTACAGACACAAAGTCGAAAAAAAATTATAAAAAAGATAACAAATGTTAAAAATCACTTTATTAGTTTATTTTTCTATTACCTTATTTTAGAAACAAAAAGCTCATAAAATAATTGTCTTTTTATAAGCCTAATCTAACAGTTTTTTTTTGTTTTTATTTAATAAAGTTTGTCTTTGGTCAATTTAGATAAAAGTAATAAAAGTTATCGCGAAAGCAGTTAATTATTTCAGTTAAAATTCATCATGTTGCAATTTGTGGTTAGTTAAATAGCGTCAATGCTTCATGTCCTTTGTTAAAACTCCTTGCTTCTGATAATTCTTATTGAGGGCAATATAGGCGAGGGTTGGCATTGTGTTTGGTAAAAGGGCTAACATTCCCTTGTTAGTGTGGCCATCAGCGTCCGACGGCAATCGCTTAAAAGGGGCAGTTCTTAGCTCGACCGGTCTGACCATAAAGTACGAACTGCCTCGTTAGAAACGTTCAAAACTTCGTCTGAACGCCCAAGATTCAGTTACGTTTTCTTTATTAAGGTATGACCTAGAGCGATTGATTGCAAATAAACTCGACTATCAATGCATCCCATCGCGGCTTAAACAGGAGAGAGACTTGATATGCCATCAAGTTAAATGTATTGCTTTATCGGATCCCTTCAAGTCAAAGAGATAAGGCAAGTGTTCAAAAAGACGCTTTTTAATCACGAGGAGGTCATGATCGATAAAGCCGCCATGTTAACGACGATAATTACGTCCTAATCTCTAATTAAGCCGACATTTGAACTGTTTAATCAATAAAATAACATCTTAGAAAGAATTTCATTTAGTGACTTGCTTTTCATGAATGAATCCTTTAAAAGCTTTGCGTTTTAATTATGAATTCATTACATTGCAACTATGTTTCAAAACATCAAAGAATATTTTATTGAGTCAGACTTGGAAATATACAACAGCTTGTTTTAAATTACGAAAGTCATTTTTACAACACGTCATTGATTTCTCAAAGGAATACACCAATTTTCTACCTATTATACCATTTTCTATGATCCTTATAAAATTTAACGCCAAGCGAGAATAAATTACAAATTTTAATAAATTTTATTCTACTACAAAAACCTAACAAAAATCATTAAAAAATTTATCACTAAAGCTGAAAAGCTTTTAATTTTTTGTTTGCTAAAAATAATAAAAAAAACAACATGTTTCAATTTGGAAACAAAATGAAAATGCTGTTACATTCATAAGGCTGTGATGTATCAAAACAAAAATTTTGCATCATTGTTTATTTGTTTTAATTAACGAAGCTACAATCAATTAATGCAAAATCGAGAAATTTCAAATTCTGAAACTTTGTCTAAATCTGTTTTTATTAGAGCTTTACCTACGTACTTTATGATAATTAAAATGACATTACTTCTTTCTCTTCTAAGCTTCTCGCAAAGCAATAAAAGATTTCGCAAAAAACTACGATTTTAATTTCAGCAAGTCTTAACGATAATGACAATTTTTTCCGACTAGAAATTAGTTTCGACTAGCTTATCTAAATTAGTTTCGGTTATTTCGAAACGTAATTAAAATTAGTTTATCTACAATAAACCCACAAATACCTTGAAATAGCATGGATTTGTAACAGACATCTTGAACCCTTCTCTCGAAGTTATCCTGACAGTTTGCTTCTCTAACGTAAACAATACCCTTTTAATGGTCCCACAGACGCGACTGGACTTAGCTTCTTAATTCGTGTTTTACAAGTTTAAATTGTCATTACCTTCCACTGTAGGTACGTTTTATAGCAAAATTAAAGTAATTTTAACAAAGCCTTTCACATAAAAGAACACAACACTTGGTACGGTGTTTATTTTAACCTTCCAGGTTTAATAAAATCAAAAATTATTTCTAAATTTATACCGTGTTGACAAACTTTATATTTTTATAACAAATAAACAGTAATGTGCATGTGCAGTTTAATTCTAATCTGTTTCTTAGATTGTTTTAAAAATTGTGTTTGCAAATCAGATATTGTAGATTAAAGTTACTGATCTTGGCAATATCAAATCCAATAAACGACTGGTCAAAATTTCTTTGTCACTTGACGTTAAGACCTTATTTAAATTTAAAAAAAATAAGCAAATCGGCTTAACCAGTAAAAGTTTGCAGTTTTGCATCTTTAAAACTACAAACTCAAGCAATTATTTTTCAGCAGAAAATCTTATGTAACTTAGTATAAATTTTTGAACCGAAAAATATTAAAATATTTTTTTTGTGAGTTATATTAAGTCTATTATCTTAAATTTTTAATTTTTATTTAAAAATTGTCATCAGCAATTTTAAAAGCTTTAATAAATTACTTTTGAAAACATTAGTGTATCGTTGTAGTTAGCTGGAATTTTGATTTTTATGTACTTCATTTACGAAAATTTTTATGTTGTTTATGTTGTTAATGTATTTAATACTTTATAAGTTTGACATATATATTTTTTATATTTTATTTACATAACTATTTCTGATGTCGATCAGGTCAGGTCAGGTCAGGTCAGGTCAGGCTTAATTTGATTGGTTTTTTGATTGGTTGTTGTCATGGATAATTATTAAAATTTGCGATAATACCAGCAGTATTTTACCTTGAAATTAGCTCATAAATAAAAATTTAAAAAGAGCCCGTAACTAGTAAATTTGTTGTTAAAATATTACGATTTTTAGAAATGCAGAAAAAATGTTTTATTAAAGATAATTTATATCTGCTTTTATGTCTGTGTTTAAGCATTGTTTACCTTTGTTTTTACCTTTTCATTCCATTCCGATTATTCGTTTCTTAATTTGTGTATTTGTATTTTTTATTTGTATATCATTTTTTGCTATTTTTGTATTGCTTTTACATTTTCCTCTTAACTTACTTTACTAGAAAACAGTTTTTTTCTAAATCAAATTTTATTTTAATACATTGCCATTAGTTGTTTTTAGTTTACTGTTTTTGATAAAAAAATTATGTGTAAGAGATTGATAGTTATTTTAAATTTTTGTTGTTAACTAATTAAAACACTAAAAAATGTTTAAATTTAATTTAGCCCGGCGCATCCACCATTTTTATAGACGCATTTTCTACCTAAATACGGAAAGATCAAAATTTAAATAAACTGTAATTGCTTGTAACTTAAACAAATTTAGTCATTGTTTATAGCCTAATAGTTGCCGACATATTTTCTATTTTTTTACTTTTAGATCATGATAACAAAATGAAGAAGATTCTTATTGAAAATGTGAGCAAATTGCAATCAGCTTGTAATATTTTCCAGACCGCTGGCATAATATGACAGATTTTGACAATCTTATTGTAAAAGGATTATTTATTAAATAATTAATTTATTATTTACTTATTAAAATTTATTTAATTTTAGGTTTTTATGTATTTAAAAAATGTATTATTTAATTTTTTAAAAAAAGTGGGTTGTTTTTGATTGAATAATTTTTATTTTCGATTTTTTTAAATTTTGTTTAAGTTTGTATTGTTTAAATTAAACAACGTAAGTTAGTTCTTAATAAAAAACGTTTAGCTTGTCTAATTAAAGCTTGCTTTAACTTATACAACAATAAATTTTTAAAGTTAAATTGACCCGGCGCATTCACCATTTTGATTATTTCTGTATTATATGTAAATAATAAAAACTGTACTCTTTTAACAAAGAAAATCGTTTTTTAGTTAAAATAAAATATTTTGAGTTTTTATAATTACCAATAAATTGTTACTGAGTTGTTTTAAAAATTTTTTGAATTGTTAGTAACCCGGCGCATCCACCATTTTTCTAATTTCTTGCAATTGTGTTTCATTCAAGTTTTTTTTAATAATTTAGTATTATAAGAGTTATTTTTGTGTGATTTGCGGTGAATTCAAATTGTAAAACCCTTGAAAAGCTGGAGTAGATTAAGAAAGTTGTAAAGTGTTTAAGAAGCAGCCACAATTCTAATTGAGGGACTTGTTAAGAATGGTCGGATTTGACGGTAATTAATTCGTTGTTAATTCTCGTAAAAGTAATAACGAAACTTAATACGTCACTAGCACATGTTGAGGAAATTATTGACGTATCAGTTTGAAAATGTTGTTGTTTGGATTGTTGCGAATAATTAGAAACTGGAATAACATTGCGAATTCCTGGCACACAACTCTTTGAAAATCGGTTTTGTTAGGAATCCGAAACTTCCTAGAACGCAACAGCACAAAGAAAGTTTTTGGTACTTAAAGCTGGTTCAGTGATTAAATACACTTGGCTTTGTTGGGGAGAAAAGTAAAGTTCTTTACAAATTCTTAAGAATCTGAGCTGACAACAAAACTGTGTCTACACTACACTAAATTGTCGGGGAATTACTAATTAACAGATATGTCCCTATTTTATTGATTTGCTTTATTCCTGACTTATCAAATTTATTTGGAACAGCTGTAATATCAATATTAAAATAATTTTGTCTCTTATTTTTGATTTAATTTGTAACAAACCTTCAAACGCCGCCAATGAATAAGGGTATGCCATAAATTTTCAAGCACAACATTTTGCTTGCCATGTTATTCAATTTCAGCAGGAGCGAAGTGCTTTTCGGTTGTACAAACCACTCATAAATAAAATCCCAAATAGTTTTGCACGAGTTTTTTATTATCAAAGCGTCCTCATATTAACACAGTTTTCCAAGCTTCAGTTTAAGACACTGAACATGTTCAAGCAATATTCCTAAATAGTCGACATTCGATCGAATGCCTAACGTGCTTTGCATCGCAATGCCATTGATGTAATTGTCTTTTAAAATTAGTTACTTTTTTGTAAAATTTCCTGATAATCAAGTTTTACAAGGGAATTAATCGTAGCTAAAAGCTCGCTGGATCAAGTCTGCAGATGTAGCTTACAACGTAAGGAGCTTAACAATACCCTCAATTGTGTGGATCTTGTGGTTTCCGGTACGATTCAGGAGTTGAGAGAAACGCCATATGTAGCTGTAATATAGCTAAATTTAGGCGACAACGTTCTAAAAGTTTGTTATAATTAAAATCTACAAGTTAGGATATCCACTATAGACAAATTTGTCAATGTTGTTTGTTTGTCATGGGAAAACGTATTTCGTTGTGATCCGTGTTTGGTTCTCAAGGGAATCATGCAAAGGGAATTGGGCGGCGTTCTATTACCACGCTTAAATTGAAAACCAAGAAGAAATTCCACATTTTCGGCTGCGATTATGTAACTTTCTGAATAACATATGCGATCATTGATAGGTCGGAAAATAAATGAGATGCAAGCAATTACCTAAAATGAATTTGCAATTTGTCGATTTAATTTCTCACTTGTTATAATTTTCGTCTAACGAGAAGTTCATTGTAAATTAATTTAAACTTTTGGAGTACACCCTGATCCAGTCACTTCAACTTCTCCTTTTAGTTAGAAGTTTTCTATGATATGCTCAAACTTAAAATTAAAACTCGAATTCTGTAACGATGTCGGGCAACAGCGTTATATTTTTAAAAATAGATAAAATACTTGAACTGGAAAAAATTTTTTGCTTGCGGTTTATTAAAAATAATTGTTGAATTTTAATCTAGTAGTCACATTTGCATAATTGTATACATTTAAATAATATTATATTGCAAAAAATTAAAATGTATTTAGAGTAGTAGTTTGTTTTTTTTCTCGGTGTTGAATTAAATTTTTTACAGAGATAACACAGTCAGACATCTGATAAAAGAAAAGTAAGTTTTCAAAGTTTTTCAATTAACCCGAGTCAAATTTTATATGTTCTCTGTTAGCATATTTTGTTATCACTAAGCTTTGGTGCAAAGGAGTCTTGCTTAAACGACCAGGTAATTAACCGGTGTAATCCGGCGGCTGCATGCTATTCATTCAACTGGTCTACATCAGTTGACGAGTAGACCAGTACAATGAATCACATGCAACCCGCTGAATTACACCGGTTAAATACCTGGTCGTTTAAGCAAGACTCTTTTGCACCGAAGCGAAACTTAGTTATCACAGCTACTCTTAGTTTCTCAACTTCTATAAAATAGTTGTAATTTAAATAAATTCTTTATTTAAAAACAAGTGTAATAAACTAATTTCTGCAGTTATTTAAAACAAGGAATGATTAGTCATTACCCACGGAGTGAGAAATATTCAGTCACGGAATAATTAGAATGTTTTTCATTTTCTGAAATAATTTAAACCAACGTGACTAATAATATTATAATTCCAAAAGCTTTAAGTCATTTTTTCTTATCACTGACTATCAAATTTAAATTTTATACTAAATATTTTTTTAATTTAATAGTCGATTTAAAAATAAAGAACTGCGTACTCTGATAAAGCTACGCAATGGTTAGCGAAACGTCGAGTACGTAAACTCCATTGAAAAGGTTTAACCCGAGAAAATTTTTTCTTGGCTTGTTGTTTTTAGAAATAACTGCACCTAAAACTGAAAAAATACCTGTTGCAACTTAAAAAAATATAATAAAAAAACTTAAATAGAAAATACAGTCATATTATGTCATATCAGGTTAGTCCATGACGTGGTAGGTCAAGTCAGACCAGGTCAGCTCAGGTGAAGTCATTTAAAAAATAACAATGATAACAAGGTTATTTAAAAATAACACTATAATTGAAAAATGTAAATAAAGTTTTTTATAATAAAATATTATTACAATAACTGATTGCTTTTAAGTAGAGCATCTTTTCTGTCACATTTTTTGTCACTTCAATGTTGTTTCCACATTTATTCGATTTTTGCTTCTTACTATTTACAATAACATTGCCTTCTGTTTCCGAATTTCTACCCAGTATCTTCTTAACAATGTCTATTTTGCTCAAAATTTCCTCTTCGACATACGCTTGTGCCACGGTTGTCGACTTCTATCTGCCATGACGTTGGACCATACCAAGATCGGCTCCAGCGTTGGACAATAAACTCGCTGATCTGCGTCTCATACTATGTCCTGTGTAAGACTCTGATTCTAATAATTTTAAAAAATTAGCTACTACTGATGGTATTTTGAATAGACTATTTATTTCTCCTGGCTGTATTGTGCATATCTCATTTTTATAGCACAAAAACAACCTGCTGTAAGTAATATTTTTAGATGGGAGAGACATATATTTTCTACAAATATTTCTTACATTAACTGCGAGGCCTTCTTCTATAATTATAAAGCTACGTCAAACATATGTTTCTGTATCTGGTACAGATATACCAACATAAAGGATCTTCTACGTTATTGATTGACATGTTCAATAATTCACAACATCTCACCTACCTCATACCAAAAATTAGTGCGACCTGTAATGTAAAAAAAATTAGATTTTATTCTCTAATAACAAAATCGACGTACCTTCAACATCAAATATTTTTTATTGAGTGCTTCTGCTAGAAACTGTTAAAAATGCTCTCTTTCAAGAATTTTTGATTTTTTGCACTTGTAATTTTGTGATTCGTTCTTCAAAAAAGCGATCAACTTGCCATATTGTAAAATATCTGTATTTTCGTGAAACTCTAATGTCGATCTTAACATGCCGTATTTCGTCCACATTAAAGAGGCTGCGACTGTTTATCTGGCGTTGCAGAAGTAACCCAACAGCATATCTTCGCTTATCCCACAAACATCGATTTCTTGTTTCCTGTTATTGAACTCACTCAATTCTTTGTAATAAGCGTCTCTGGATTTCTTGGGTAGCAAACTCGATGTGACTTCTTCAACATCTTTCGCAATTTTTTCAGGAAGAGAACTACTTCTTTTCATTTCCAACAGTGTTACAAGCGCCGAAACAATTGTCAAAATTTTTCTCAACTAATAATTTTGTTAATAACGAACGCTCATAAACTCTAATTTCAAGTTAAGATACTAGTGGTAGTATCGCAAATTTTAATACTTTTCTATGGCAATAACCAACAAAAAATCGAATTAGTTTATCAGAATTTAATTATTGGTAAATTTGTTCAATAGATTTCATAGCACTTTCCGCTAATTCCATATTTTTTAAATAATTTTAATTAATTAGAAAAATATTGCAATAATCTTGTGTGAAGTGTGAAGCTGTGACGGTAAATTATTTTAGTATTTATTTATATTTTCACACGTTTGTCACTTCAAAAACCGTAATAAAATTTATAAAACGGTATTTCAAAATATGGTTACTGTACATTTCTCTACGAATAATGCTTGTAATATATTGGAAAACAATTTATAGTTGAATTGACTTTGAGTATATTGATGTTATGTTTTATTCAATTATATTCATGTTTAAAAATTGATAAAGTGCTATTGTTGTTTTTTATTAGTAAATAGTGTATCGAGAGCTAAAAATTTTTATTAGGAATAAATTTCACAAAATTTATTTACCTATTTCATCAAATATTTATTACAATCACGAAGAGTTTAACAATAAATTTATTACAAACGAAAATACAAACGCCAGATAAAAAAAATCAACTAAAGTACGTTATAAAATTTTAATTTGCGTAAAATTACGATAATAATGCTAAATTACACGCTTTTAAGTTGCAAATTTCTCTGTCAAGAATCCACATACAAGAAATTACGAGCTCGAGTGCTATTTAACTCAGTGTCATTGTAATTACGACCCACAAGAACATAAAAGAAAATCTCCGTAAAAGATTTGAGGAAATTTTCACAATTCACTATTAAATTTAAAGTCACAAGATTTCAAATTCTGTCATTATCAATAGCTGAAATTCTCGGAATGTGTGAGCGATTTTAGTTTCACTCAAAACCCTCCACAACTTGCCTTAATCCAGTTAATACTCATTCGTACCTGTCCTATTTAAATCAATACTTCTACTTCCTATACAGATCCCGCAAAATTGAATTAGAGAAAACTAGCATTTAATTTCACTTCTAAATTGTAAATAGGGTTTGTTGAAGAAATTGTTGAAAATAGAGACTAAAACTAGGCTTAATCAATATGCAAAAAAACATACAGTGTGTCTTCAGATATGTCCGTAGAGATGCAATTCCCATTAAAAAATCGTAAAAAAAAATATGCGAGATTTGCGTGCTATTTACGTGCTACCAATATTGTTAATAACAATTTTTGTGCTGCATTTTTAGTCTAAAAAACGCGATTTATTTATTAGGAAGCGAAAAGCCTGGCTCGATACGACTCAATTTTTCAGAAAAAAATTTTTTTTGACTCAAAAGGTATTGCAAAATTATGCGCTATTTAAGTGCTACTGATATTAGTAATAACAATTTTCGTGCTGTTAAAGTGTGACTCGACGTCAAGCTGCACCCTCCATTTTAAAAGTTTTAAAAAAAGTGTTTCTATTAGAGCACAAACATTTTAATTTTAGCACATAAAGAGCACGTAAATCTTGCATAGTTTTTTTTTAGTCTTTAAAAGAAAAAAAAATTGTATTTTTTATTTCTCAGAAAATTTTACTCTTGTTGATTTGCTTTATCAAAAAGAAGAAATCGTTTCCTCTTTTAAAGTCGGGTCGATCCTAGAACGTACTGTATTTAATAACGCTCAACTAGTTTTTTCTGTGCAAATGTTTACGTCATTTGTATCGGCAGTAAAATTTGTTTTTGCGGTCGATTCTAATGACGGTTATGCAAAAAATTGGTTATTTTGAATATATTTTTGTGTTAAAACAAATTCTAATACTTGTTTTGCTTTCAGGTTGAGCCCCGGTTCAGTCGTACCTCTGGTTTGTTGACCCTTACCGAATGAGATGCAGCATGTCTTGGAGTAGTGCCGTTGTGTTTCTCATATTGTTGAATCTGTGTAGTGGTTGTCCGGTTTTCTGTTCATGCAAGTGGAAGAACGGTAAGCAGACTGTGGAGTGCATCAACAAGGACCTCCTTGTCGTCCCTGAAGGTATGGATTCGAGCACTCAAGTCCTTCAATTTTGCGGGAACAATTTACAAACACTGCCTCGAGACAAGTTCCTCAAAATGGATTTGATTAATTTACAAAGGATCTATCTGTGTCGGTGCCGCATTACAAGCATCGACGACCGGACATTTCGCGGCTTAACAAACCTCGTCGAATTGGATTTGTCCGGTAACTTACTTGAGTCGGTCCCGACCGAGACGTTTCTCGACTGCCCTGCGCTAATGAGGCTCACCCTCAACGCTAATCCCATCAAGACGCTCCGGAAGGCCGCCTTCAACCATCTGGCCTTCCTCACCACGATCGAGCTCAGCAATTGCCAGATTTCTAACGTTGAACAAGGGGCTTTCCAGGGACTGTATAGTCTCGAATGGCTGCATCTCAACGGAAACAAAATGACAACACTACCCGGAGCTGCCTATTTACCGGAATCTCTCAAAGGTGTACAACTCCAGGAAAATCCATGGGAGTGCGACTGCCACATACTTGAACTTCACGCTTGGCTGCGAGCTTTCACCATGCCGCATTCCGTTGAACCTCTCTGTAATGGACCACCTAGATTACGGAGTCGCACAATTAAATCTGTACCAGAGGGAGAACTTGCATGCTTACCTGAAGTCTCTCCAACAATGTTTTATCTAGAAATTGGAGAAGGTAAAAATATCTCATTGTTATGCCAAGTTAATGCAATACCAGAAGCTAAAATTTCTTGGACATTTCAAGGACAACTTCTTCAAAATGATTCAATTATTGCACCAGGTGTACATCTCCTCTATTTTATTGAAGAAGGTTCAGTAGAAAAACGTAGTGAATTATTTATCTACAATTCAAATACTGAAGATAACGGAACATTTATTTGTAACGCTGAAAATTCAGCAGGACTTGTACAAGCTAATTTCACAATTCGTGTTATCGTCAAACATGAAACTCCTCAAATTTCTAATGAATTACCTTTTGAATTTATTGTATTAACAATGTCAGCAGCAGCAATCTCAGTTCTACTTCTACTTCTTGTTATAATTTTATCAATAATAAGATGTCACAAAAATTCTCGTTTAAAGAAAAAACGAAATAACTCAAAAGTAGCTCTAAGTAACTCAACAAAAGACAATCTTCTTCAAGACAGTATCGACGACTACTCTGACTTAAAACTTTCAACTCACGAAGAAGAAACAATGTTATATAATGTAGTCCAACCTGAGGACCTTTTAGTCTCTCCACCAGCTCAAAACCCTCTTGGAAGTCCCTCCTTCCAAGACCAAAACCCTGATTTAATCAACGGCACTGAAAGCGTCAACCGCTTCCACACTCCTTTAAAAAAACGGGACATTTACGTTTACGCTCCTGACGTACACTTGAATCCTGTAGGATTGCTCAATTCGGGCAATTGCTACAAAACTCTCCCTTATAACCGGGGTGCTAAACGGTCGACTGCCGCAAATCCTGTTGGGAGGTACTCTCGTGAAGCTGAATTTTTATCGAGGAGTATTCATCCGTCGTATGAACACTATGGGGGAGATGTGAGGTATACAGCGGATGGATATCCGGTGAGGACGACAACCAAGACAGAGGGTGGGTTAGAACCGTGTTGTTCAACAACGACGACGGTGAATTGGCCCTCGTGTGTTCCCGCGAATTGTGTTAAAAGTGTAGCGCAGACACAGACTGAGGAAGTGAAGAAGGAGACGTTAACGGAGAGTTTGGATGAGGGGTATGAGGGGGAGGGGGTGGAAAATGGTAATTAAGGAGTGCACATTGTGATAAAATATTTTTTTAATGTTGAGTAGTTAAGAGAGGTTTGGTTGAGGGCTGCCATCTTTTTAAAAAACCAAAAACGAAATAATCTAATTAATAGAAGATTTTGTCATTATTTACTATTTTGTCATAAACAATTAAAATTAAATTTTTTTGTTTAATTTTAATAGTGTTTATCTATTTCTATAGGCTTAAAAAGCTCCAAATTCATGTGATGTAGAAAAAATGTTTCGCGAAATTCAAAATTGCTTTAACTGAAAATAAAACATTTAAGAAAATTATTATTATATGCGGACCATCTAGCAATAAATTTACATCATCAGCAAAAGATGTCATCTGCTAATTACTACGTTTATATTATTTTTAGTTTAAAGTTAATGGATTTAATTGGTTGTCTACTTTACAGAGTTTTTAATAGACAATTTTTTAAAATAAATTTTTTAATGTAGGCAACCAATTAAATCTATTTGTTATTTTTATTGACGTGGATAATAATGAGACATAATAAACACAATAAAGATGCAAAAAAAAACAAAACTCATTTTCTTAAAAAAAATACAAAGAAATTAAGTAATGGAATATTAGATAATAACTTAATACTAGTAAACACAATAATATGAAAAGCTTTCTCTAGTAAGCAACAGAATGAAAGATATATATACAATAGCTCTTCAGGCCCTCGGGCCCATGGCTTCAATTTTTTCGATAATTTTTCTCCAGTTTTTTCTGTTCTTGCTCCCTTCCATCCAATCCCGGACTCCTACTCCCTTTAGATCGTCTTTTACCATCTCCAACCATCTCTTTTTCGGTCTCCCTCTTTTTTTTTGCTTTCTTTTCCTCCCAGTAGCGCTTTTTTTGTATGCCTATGTGACGCCATCTTCCCTACGTGACCTAACCACCGCACTCTTTGACCCTTTACCTTTTGGGTTATGCTTGGGTATCCATATATGTCCATTACTTCTTTATTTGTTCTTCTTCTCTAGTTGCCTTCCTTATCTTTCACTCCCCCAAACACCTTTCTTAGTGCTTTTCTCTCCCATCTTTCCAACTTTTCCGAGGTGCTTTGGGTCATGATTCACATTTCACATTCATATAGCACTGCTGGCTGGATTACAGTTCTATATATTCTAATTTTTGTTTTTCTCGACACTATTTTGCTTCTCAACACTGTGTTTAATGCCCCTAACGCTTTCGTTCCTTTAGTTAGTCTCTTTTCTATTTCCATTATTTTATCACTAGTTCCATTTACCGTAACCCCTAGATACTCATATCTGTCTACTCTTTGAAAGCAATACTTTCTGCCATTTTGTCCTATCACTTCCAGGTCTCCTTGTATTTCTCTTTCGTTTGTTCCCATATACTTTGTCTTGCTTTCATTTACCTGAAAGCAATGAAAGAATGAAAGATAGTAAAACAAAAAAAAAATGAATTGACTACTGTTTTGTAATATGTAATAAAACTAAAAAAAAAATGTATAAAAATATCTAAGAAAAAAAAAACAAATAAATACTTTCATAATTTAAAGATAAAAATACTAAATACGCATGCATACTGCAGTTTTCAATAGCTGCGTCAAGTAAAACATAAAAAAACTAGACAACCGAAATATGTGAAAAAATAAGAAATAAAAAAACAAATAAAAGTACTAATTTATAAAAAAAAAAATTGTAATAAATACAAGAGAAAAACAGTTAAAAGTAGCAATTAATAAAATAGAACTAATCATTAAAAAAGTGTAACAGAATACAACGTGCAAAAGATAAAATAAAACTATAATAAACAAAAAAGTTAAAATAATAGAGAGATGGAATAGATAATACGTAACAAAATAGAACCTTAATAGATATTGAAACAAAAAGCAATTAAAAAATAAAGTTACGTAAAACACTAGAAAAAAATAATATTGCTATGGTATTGATCAAAAAAATAGCGAAAGAAAGACAAATTAAGTTAGCAACACTAACGAGTATATAGTCAAGAAAACAAAAATATAAAAAGTCTAAAAATTACTAACAAAAAGAAAATGTAAAAAACTGTAATAACTAGAGAGGAGTAATGCTGCTAAGTATATTTAAGAAAGTATTTGCGATAATAATAATAAAAAAATAGAAAATGCTATAGATTTACGTTTGGCAAACACTCAATGCAAGTTTAGAAAAGAGCAGAAACAAAATCCTATTATTAAAATAAAAGAGAACTGATAAATAACTAATCAACAAAAATAAAAAAAATTCTATAATTATTTTGTGAAGACTTAGGTTTTGTTAGAAATAGCTTTTAACTGCTAACAAAAAAAATATTTCAAAAATGCTTTTACAAACTAAATAAATAACAACACTATAGATGTAAGTAACTTTTTTTTAAGAATTATAAATATATAAAGAAACATTTATTTAGAAATTATAAGAAAAAATGAGGAATTTAAAACAAAGTAAAAAAAGATTTAAATTACTATTTGAAAATTCATTAACAGTTCTTTTCTAACGTCTGTAGAGCTTTTCCGCTTTTTGTACTCGCCCTGTCTACATAAAAAAACACAAACTTAAAACGGCCGTTTATTGCCTATTCGTAGTCCATCATTGTATATAACACTTTTCATTATTTCTTGTTTTTTTCTACTACTACGTTTTTTGTATTATAGTTTTACATATTTTTAAAATCTGTTTAAAAAATTAAAATCGGATTATCTATGTCGTATACAAAGACGCTGGATTAAAAAATTCTAATTACATTTGTACCGTAGCTAATACCTAATGTGATAAAATGTATTTTGTGCACACATAAAGTCTATATACATTATTATTAAAAAAATAGTTTTTTAGCTTTGAAAATATTCGAGTTAATAATTTTTGAAAAAATGTAAAAAAATTCTAAATTTTATCAGTTACTAATAGTCCAGTTTTGTTTGCATTTTAATTATACCTATATGTGTTTTTAGAGCATTAAAATTGCTGTATTAATTTAAATATTATAAAATGAATAAGAAATACAATTTTTTTTTATTATAACAGATTAAAACTTAATAATTAAAAGTCGCTTTAATTCTACTAGTTTTAACTCGTAATATAACATATTGATTGGTCTAAAAACTTAAAACTTAAATACTTCGCTAATAAAAAATGTTTATATTTTTTGTATGAACTTTGAGTTATGGATACAGTCTAGAGGACATAATCCAAGGTGTATAAAACTTTTTGCTCAGCCGCCGACATATGAACACATGTTCTTACTTTCATATATTTTTTTGCAGTCAGAATACATATTTTATTGCATTCTTATTGAATTCCTTTTGCTCTTGGATCTTTAAGTGTAAAAACTCTAAAAGATAGAAACCTTATGCTTTTTCCTTTCTGATTTATTTGTCGTAGACGTCTGTCTCACTACCAAAAATGAGGTCGTTTTCAGTAAATCCATCACTGATACAGGATGAATGAGGTAACGGAATAACATTGGTTTATTCCCAGTACAATAACAAAAAGGGTTGAAAAATTCGAAACGGAATTGGAAAGTACGTGTCACAATAGATTGATTTTTGCGGTAACAAACGACGATTAGAAACAATTCTAATGTCATTCAAGCAGGAAGATTACCTGATAATGATATAATCAAATTCGTATCTGTCATTAGTGCCGGAATCCATTAATATGCAACTAATGCAATATTAATTGAAGAGGATGTATGAAAATGGATCGCAGTTAATTTGTCTTCCCAGTGGTTCAGCAAAGCCAAACTCACTTAATAACAAAACTAATGTCACAACAATTATATTTAAGTAAATTAAATAAGAAAAAAATATAAAATCTGAAAGCAATAAAATAACACAATTTGATGTTTCTATAAAACTATTTATCCTGTTATTCTTCAAAGTTATGTCACTTTTGTAATGAAATTCAAACTTTTAATTGAGAATTTATTAATAAAAATAACCTAACAATTGATGAAAAATTTAACAATTTTGTTTATCAGCTGTCTTTGATTGCTAAACGTAATTTTTCCCCAAGATTAATTTCTGACTCAAAAATCGACAATCTGCAAATTGGTTTACTAAGGATTTACAAGCCTTACGTGATTCTTTGACATTCTTAATTTTTTTTCATAAATTAACAGAAGATTCGAGAGTTCTAGAAAGATTTAAACGTTTAAAAACTCACTATCGTCTCAAAATTAAAGAAGCAAAACAGAATGCGTTTGACAGATTTGCTAACAATGAAAAAATAATTCTCAAGCAATGTGGAAACCTATTAATAATTTACAAAGCAATACTGTTAAATTTTTTCTCCTCCATTTTCTGCTGAGGCATTTAACATATATTTTTCTAATATTGCAAAAAATATTTCTAATAAAATTTCTTTGGACAAAACAAATTTTTCATATTTTTTGTCTTCTTCTTCAGATCTTACTTCTGTTTCTTTTCCTAGTTTTATTTTTACTGAATTGACTTCTAATCAAGTTCGAGATATTATATTTTGTCTTAAAAATCCTTCTACTTTAAATGTTCCTCACCAATGATCAAGTCCATACAACATAAATATTTATTCTTTAACAGCCCTTTTGAATAAATGTAATAGATTAGGGATATATCCTAAAGCTTCAAAAAAATCTAAAATTGTCTTGAGTAAAATTTTTAAACGAGAACTACAGTCACAAGTTTTATTGCATTTTGAATCAAATAATCTGTTTATTGCTGGTCAGCTTGGTTTTAGAAAAAACAAATCAACAATTTTAGCTATCTATAAACTAATTTATTATAACAATAAAACATTTGAAGAGAATTCTTATTACGGAATAATTTTTTGTGACCTAACCAAAGCGTTTGATTGCGTTTCATTTCAAATAATTAAAAAGAATTCTTACCAACTATAATTTTTCAAAAAATGCTTTAAATTTATTAATGTCTTATTTAGAACCTAGGTATCAGATGATTTTGTATTTGAGTGATACCTCTTCTTGGCTATCAGTAAAACATGGTGTTCCTTAAGGTTCTGTCTTGGGGGTCCGTTTTTTATATTGTACATTAATGATATTAATAAGGCTTTACTCAACGATAATATTATTTTGTTTGCTGATGATACTTCTTTATTTAAAAATAATGTCATTAATGTCTTAAGAAATAATCTATTGCAAATACAAACTCTTTTATCTCAATAGTTTGCGTCTAACAACTTATTTCTAAACGACTCTAAGACAATTACATTTTGCTTTTTTTTAAAACAGATTCTTCTCGATTTTGCCACCCAAGAATCTGTCAACTTTCTAGGTCTTCGTTTAGATGTGCATCTTACATGGCATTTTCATATTGATTATATTATCAGTCATTTTACAAAAAATACCTTTTTGTTAAAATCCTTAAACAACTTTGTTTCTAAAAAATTTTTAGTTTCCGTTTACTACGCCTATATTCACTCGCGTTTAAGTTACGGAATTTTGGTTTAGAGACATTCTTTTACCTCAGAACAATTATTCAAAATGCAGAAAAGACCTGTAAAAATAATTTCTGGTTTAAAGTATTAGGAGAATTGTAGGTATTTCTTTCCGCAAATAAAAATTCTTACACTTCCACGTATGTATATACTTTCTTGTTTGCTATATGTTAAGACACACATTGAGGAGTTTACTGAACAAAGAGAACTCCATATCCTCAACTTAAGAGACTAAGAGAATATCTATAATAAATTCCGTAAACAAAAAAATCGTTTTAGCATTTCCTTTTGAGGTCCAATTTTTTTTTTATAAACTCCCTGTAACAATAAGTAATTTGCTCCTTACCCAGTTTAAGACACTTGCATTAAATTATTTCTTTTAAAGGAGAGTTTTCACTCATATGTGGAATTCCTTGAAGATACCTTAGTAGACTTAGTCTGATATTTTCTTTAATTTATTTTTTTTCTTTTATATGACGTGTGTAAACACTTTATATGTACAAACACAAATCATTATTATTATTATTAAAACGTTTTTTGAGTTAGTTTTAGGTTAAAACACAACAAAAAATTTAAAGTAAATTTTTGGATGTGAAAAGATGGCAGCCTTGGGGAATAGTACAAAATTTGGAGTCCCTTTTGTTTTGTAGAGTTTTCTATCAAAACTAGTACTCATAATCACCCTGTAGAGTCCTTAAATACGATAGAGAAACTACATAATTGCCGAAACGCGTAGACTAATATTATAAGAACCAATGTAATTTTAAGTGTTGTATTACTTTTGTACATACTGTACGTACCTTAAATAAAATTGTTGTATTACTATAAAGTCGTTGATTTGGTGTTTAATAATTTGATAAATTGGGGTTTCGAATTGTCCAAGTTTAGAAAAGGGGGGCGTGACGTGATGAAATATGAGCACTTTAGTCAGTTGCAGGCAGAGAGTAAATTTCAGGTGTTGCAAATCAAACAATTAGTAATGTAGAATTAGTTAATAAAAGAGTAATTTCCGTATCGCCGTATTGTAATGGTGTTACATTAAAAATAAATTAGTATAGACTGGAAGCATTTAAACGGAATTTAGTATTCCCTTTGTCAAATAATCTAGTACAAAAAGTTGTGGAGTAGAAGCGAACAACTTCATTTATATTCTGAGTGAATGTTATTGTTACAAAGTGGCTGAAATGTTTTCGCCACAAACCACGAAATAGCAAGGGTCGCTAAGTTTCGAACAAGTTTCAGCAGTAAAGCAATTAATCTTTAAGTTTCTATGATATTGCTGTAATTGTAGTTAGAAACAAAAAAATTTCTATAGACACATTTTAAATTCGGTCGCTTAAAGCGACAGAGTGGTTTCCAGTAATTACTGTTGTAAGAATGTAACCCGTTCTGGTGAAACGCCTCCGGTGTTGTATCGATCCAGTTTGCTAGACTTGAAGAGATAAAGTCGTTTCGTATTCGTAAAACACATAATAACCTGCCTATATCTCAGATTATGAAATAACCAAGTGTTTCGTCAAAGTAGTTTTAATAATACGAACTTATTTCGGCCAAAATCCGGTATTACAGCCGGATTCTTTCCTTTTACGGAGAAATTTTCCATTATCAGTTCGAGAATGTGGGAAAAGGGTGAAAGCCATTTCCAGACTTACGTGCAGAAAGACCCACAGACCATGATCTGCAAAAGCACGTTCGTATAATAACATTTTTATTAGTGGCCGTGGTAGTGGAGATGACATTAAGTTCGCCGTAAACTCAGCAGGGATGACAGTGGCGACCTCCGTAATCTTCTCTGATAAATGATCTTCGCTTTGATATTTATGGAATTGATGCAGTTTATTATGTCACCGATGGAACATACATCCATAAAATGTTTACTGATCCCAAGACTAAACTAAAATACTTTGGCAAAAATGGTGGATGCGCCGGGTAAATTATTACGAAACTAATGACCACCAAATTTAATATTATACAAAATTAGAATTTACGACGTCCTGAAATAGTTTATTACAACATAACTCCATAAAATGTTTAGTGTTTTACTTGATAAATGAGCTAATTTGATTATTAAGTGTACTCTTTAGACCGCAAGACTGGCACAACGTGATCTATCAACACCCTTATTAGGTCACAAATTGGTAGTGTTTTTTTAGTTATTGCTTTAATGTCAAGTTATTTAATGCTACTTTTTTGTGGATTCTTACAATTTTTTTTACTAGTTTTTTTATTATTTTATATCTTTCTTATTTTTTTTATTGGTATTTTATTTTATATCTGTTTTTCTTCTTGATTCGGTTTTAAAATAATTGTGTTTCCTTTTAGTTTTTAATAACGGAGGTAGTTTGCTGTGTTTTTTTACAAAATGACTTTTATTTTTTTTATATTAATGTTTTGTCAATTTATTTTACAGTTTTTTTTTTCGTTTTTTTTATTCGTTGTTTATTTTCGTTTGTGTATTTTGCTCTTTTTTGTTATTTGGCTGTTTATAACTTTAAGTACATTAATTCTAAAGTTGTCGTAACTTTCGTTTGTTTTCTATGACTAACTGTTTTTTGGTCTGGCGAGTTATCTAGTTGCTTTTTTTTTCTAAATCCTATCTTTTTTTTAATTTTTTTACTGTAGATTTGCAAATTTATTTATTTTTTTTAATGATTTAGTTTTTTTCCATTAGTATATCGTCTGGTTTTTCAATTTTCCAGTTCTTTCAGTTTCTATTAAAATAATATTTGTTCTTAGATTTTTTCATATTTTTATTAGTTTTTTACCGTATCTATGTTATGATTTCTTACATTTAGATAAGAATCTTTTTGTTTAAGTATGTTATTTTACTTTTGTCTTAATAACTTACCGATGACTAGACTAATAATTCAATATCTCTAATTGCCTTTTGCAAAAATGGTGGATGCGCCGGGTGACTGATTCTCTCACTAATACCCCCAAATTTAATATACACAAAATTGAAATTTACGACATCCTGAAATAGTTTATAACACTATAACTTCATAAAATGTTTAGTGTTTTCGCTGCTAAATGCCCTAATTTGATTATTAAGAGTAGTCCTTAGACCGCAAGACTGGCACCACGTGATCTTTCAACGGCTCCATTAAGTCACAAAGCGGCAGTGTCTTCCCTAGGTATACGATACGTGATCCAGAATAATTACCTCAATTCACCTGACCCCAAAGACATTAACAGCCCGCCGTTTCCCAGATTTGATATGAGGGTATTAAAGCCATATCCTCCATAAATGTCACTTCGAATACGTGCGCCTGTTCCTGAGATATTGTTGCAATTTGTACTTGGGACTTGATTTGACGTTCTATTACCGGCTAATAAATATATATGGAGTTGTAAATAAATTTATTACATGAGAAGCATTTTAGAAATGTTGCCAACTTAGAAGAAATTCACAAACTTAATAATTTCAGGACGTTAATATGCAAGGCGGTTACTCGAAACTTTGAAAACAGTCTGGAATAGACGCGAGGAATACTATGAGACTCGATTTGAGCTAATTTCGTTCTTCTATGCCAAGAATTAACATAACTACAAACGAAATGATAATGATATTGCACAAGAAACGAAAAATAGCCTAACTTTTCTAAAAACTAAAAACTTTTAAAATAAAAAGTCTAAATCTGATTCTGTTACTACAGTAGTTACGAAATAAATTAAATAAAAAAACTATTTTGTACCGCATTTTGTTAAAAATTAAAAATCATTGTTAATTTTAGCAAATCCGGTTAATTTCTTAACAGAATTGCTAAAATAAAACTTTTAACCTACCCGTTATTTTTAACAGAATGTTGCAGAATAGGTCTCAATGCTAACTTTTTGAAAATTATTTAAGTTTAAATTTGATTCTGTTATTACAGTATTTAGAAAATAAATTTTAGGTTTTTATTTACTGTGTTTATACAAGGAATAACAAAAGCGTTTTAGTAAAGAACGCAGCTGCTGCTAAAATTTGCAAATGTCAATAGTCTCTTGTTGCCGCGACTTCTTTGTATTTATAGCGGAAAGTTTGGTTCTTGTTGGAGACTTTTACTACTACAATATCAACAATTCAGGTAAGTACTTTTTTATTTATTAAAAATTGTAACAAATACTTGTTTATTTAAAAACTGGAAAACAAAATTAATTTAAGACAAAGTGAAAAAATATTTAAAATTTGATATGATTATTAAGATGGCAGTAAATCAAAGTTTTACAGATAGTAATAAATATATAAAATTAAACGCAAAATTCTATAAAAAATTAAAAAAAATTAAAAACTTATTTAGCTTCAGCTAAAAAAATATTTGATTGGTTTATTTAAAACACAGAATTAGTTATTATTTATTAAAACTAAAAATGATGTTTACTAACACAGAAATTAAAAAATAAATTTACAAGTACAGAAATTTAAACATAATAACTAATTTTTGTTGGTAAAAAAATAGTTTAATCCGATCTTGACGCCATTCTACATTGTTACCAGCAGCTGCTTCTGCTTGTAACTGATTGACTTCAATTTTCTACAAATCTAAACTATAGTTCAGTTTGCAAGCCAAAAAATAGCAAAAACTTTACTTCGAAAACTAAGAGATAAAGGCCAAAGTTGAGGTAACAAGGTAATAAAACCATATTACAGCAGAAAAATTAAACAAAAATTAAAAAAGACGATTGAAGAATGCTTACTATTAAAAAACGAATAAGTATACTCAATAAAAAATTCGGAATGATTAAATAAGTAGTTTGTCTTAATAATAATTTGTATTTACGCTAATTAGCTGTTTATTTTCCTAAATCGGTCACAAACTCGTGTCCACTAAATCATGTTTTAAACAGTTGTTATTTTCTCTAAGTAACGTTATAAAGGTGATAAAGAATAAATAACATAATTATTGTGAGAAATTAAAATTAGTAAAATTTTTTTAGTTCACTAAGCATTTTTAAAACAACATTAACGACATATAAAAACGTTAAATATGGCAACTCAAATATTGGATTTAAGAAGACAATCTAAAGAATAAAATAAAAACAAAATATTACAATTAAAGCTTTAAAAAAATTTCAAAATTAAATTTAATAAATTTGAGACATAAAATATTAATTTAATAAAAAAAAATAAAATCGTTGGCGCTGAAATTAGTAAGGGACTAAAAATAAACAAAATAAGGTGTTGTATCTGTAACCAATAATCACCAAGATCAGTGATAATTAGAATTAGATAATAGAAATTAAGATAATTAATCAATTTTTTTGTTTCAAAACAGACCTTGCCTAAGAATATTTTGAAACGTTGAATTCAGTAAACTTAAAATTTTGACTTACTTGTTTTCTATTTTTGTTTCTATCTAATCTTTGTCAACAATTTTTTCCAAATTTTTCGAAACTAACTAAATATTAGAAAAACTTACTAATTTATATAAAACTTGTCAAAACTGTCACTTGCCATTCTTTATAAAATTAGATAAACTATAAAACCTATAAAAGAATAAAAGTATTTGCAAGTACATAATTTAAAAATGATAAAAACTCAAATTTATTTTTTGAATCTGCTGCTTTATTACACATAAAGTTTCCAAATCTATTTTCAGTTTAATTTTTTAATTATTATTTTTTATTTCTGTTTTTTTTTAAATTTGTTTAAACTAAATCTGATTCAAAAGATTTCAAAGGCTTCACATAGATACTAGCCCAACAGCAACCAAGGTTTTTTTTAAATTTTGTTTATTACATTTTTAAAAGAATATTATTGTTGAAAATGCAAACTTCAAAAAATTCTTGATTCGATGTATCGCTTATAGTATTCATTTAGTTCCTTCACATAGCTTTAAAAGTACAGACCGTTCAAAAATTTTTTAGATCTACTCTTGCTGTGCAATTTGATTTGACAGATTTTTATTGTCTTTTATAGTATCATCGCTTTATTTGATTGAAACTTCAAACTCATAAACGTTCGGCGTTTTTTTCGGAAATAAGTCATAAAAAAGCAATGATGTTCACTGTAGAGCATAAAACATTTATTATTGAATCATATTTTCGAAATGGGGTTAACATTGACGGAGAATGGAACTTTAACACTGGTGCTTGTTTGGAAGAATTTCGCCAAAAATTTCCTAACTTTATTTTTGTGGTTTCTAATTTTTACAATGTTGTTTGAAATACTGTACAATTGTTTCGTAAAACTAGAAATGTACATCATAAAAAAGGAGCTGGACGACCAACACTGTGTACAAATGAAGTTGTAGAGGAGGTCGAACAACGGATGGAAAACAATTCATTGACTTCATTAAGATATCTCTCCCAAAAAGTTGGCTTGTCTTTAGGTACCTTTCATAAGATTGTAAAGAAAAAACTCCAGTTGTTCCCGTATAATATTCAAGTATATCATGAACTTTTGCCACCAGATTTTAACAGAGGTCTTCCATACTGCAGATGGTTTCACGAACATCTCAATGATGACAACTTACTAGACTTAACATTCTTCTCAGATGAGGCTTGGTTTCACCTTTCCGGTAGAGATTTTGCAGTAATCAAACAGTACTGACTAACTTTACCAAATGTTTTTGTAGGTTATGTCAATTCTCAAAATATGAAACTTTGGAGTAGTGAAAATCCACATGTTTTTCGTGAAACACCCCTACATCCCATTAAAAATTGGTGTGTGGGTAGCAATGTCTCGTAGAAGGATTATAGGACCAATATGTTTTGATGGAACTGTTACAGCCGAAAGATACCGAAACGATATCTTAACTGCCTTTGTTGAGCAATTACATGATGACGAGCTCCAAAACGGATACTTCCAACACGATGGCTCTACTTCACACACAACAGAAGCTAATCATAATTTTTTACGTCAGTTCTTTGATGACAGAATAATAAGTTTACATTCAGTTCCGGAGTACTCACCGAGATCACCAGATTTAACTCCTCTAGATTATTTTTTATTCGGGTATCTAAAAAACACAATTTTAAAAAATCTCGTTAATACCATACAGGATCTTAAAGCCAGAATTACTGAAGAGTGTGCTCGTATAACCCCTCACACATTAAAAAATGTTTTTAACAATATGAAAAAACGTGTAAATCTGTGTCTTCAAAATAACGGAGAACACTTTCAACAATTTTTGTAATTTTTTGAGATTATACTGTTTCTGAAATCTGCAGATTTTACTTTATTTGTTTTATGGTTAAACAAACTAAAACTTAAAAAAACACCTGATTCTTATGTAAGCAATAATACACGACAACAGACAATACGCAGACGCACTGCGCAGGTCACACCAATATCTTCGAGTAAACTAATCGACATACGTTTCGAATTTTATAGCAAGAGTAGATCTAAATAAATAATGTACGGTCTGTAGATTTATTATAGCACCGTATTATAGTTATTTGCGTTCTTATCCTAAATTATAAAAACATAGATTATCGTAACTGTAGTCTCTGTTAAAAAAGCTTTAATTTGTCAAATTTTGACAGTTGTACTCAATCACTCAAAAAACATACAGTTAATTCTATTTCATCACATTTTTGTTTTCAGGGCATTTTTTCTCAGAAAGGTTTTGCTACAATTAATATTATTTTAAAAACCTGTTTTTTGTGTGTCGTCACGTAAAATTAAAAACTACATTTGCCATAATTTTTGAACAATTTGTTTTCGTTGTTTTCAGTTACATACGTCAGCTTTACAGCTACAGACTCCAAAGTGTCTATCGATTTAAAAATTTCATTTTTTTGTTTAATAACTATTTAATATAAATTTTTAAAGCGGTGTTGCTTAAATTTCTGCTAAATTACTCAAAACTTACATTCAATTTTCAACCACTTTTTTATATCGAGGTAGTAACTATTCTCGATTCTTGTTTAGGGTTGTAGCCAACAATTTCTCATAGTTGCATTGGTTAAATAATCTAAACCTAATAGTAACACTAAAATTTTCAATTATTTTTTTTGTATAAAATTTCAACGGGTTTTTACAAGTCTTTAACTTCTATTGCATAACAGCCTTTACTTTGGTCTTCTAGGCAAGTCTTTACAGCTAAATAATTTTTTCAGTTTAGATTGGCTAGATGTATGGCTTCAGATTTCTTAAAAAAAACTCTACTATGCTTAGAATTTTAGCAAACCGCGCCACAGTTGCGATTTTGCTCACCAAAACCGTTATTTGTATTGCTATAATAATGTGCATTAAATTCGGCAAGGGACTAGTTTCCACTCTTGTTTAGCTCTTTATCATGCTTGTTGGTAGATTGCTGATCAATTTCTGGTATAGTGTACTAAAGAACTTCTATTTGGTGCTTCTTTTGACGTTATTTGATTAACATTTAACACTTATTTAACATTTTAACAATTGTTAAATTAGTTTGTTAATAAAATTTAAGAAAGTTGGTAGCTTTTTGTTATAGCAGATAAACTAAAATGAACAAATATTAAAAATGGTAAAAATGGTGGAGGCGCCGGGTTACAATTTTTCAAAATTTAAAAAACAAATTTCAGTTGTGTTAAGACTTGATTAAAGTTTTTAAAAAATTAATTTTAGTTTTAAAAAGTTTTATTTCCCTCTGCTTGTTGTTAGTGCCTTGATCTTACATGTTCTAAATCTATAATAATTACTATCTATAATTAATAGAAATCAGAGTTGATTACACGAACAACAGGCTAATAAACACTGATTTGATTTATTGGAAGGTATTACAGCCGTATTGTATTGTTTTAATCTAGTATAGAAGCGAATCTTAGGGATTTGGTTTCGTGATAAATCTCAAATGTCGAATATATCAGTATCAATGAGAATTGAATGGTGTTGTAATATATTTACTTGGTCGTAAATATTTGCTATTGATTTTCGATTGTATCCCACTTATTTTAAATTAACAAATTTCGCTTTAAAGCTGTGAGTTTTTGAAATAAAATTTTTGGAACAAAAGCTAGTATTTTAAATATGCTTCAATTGAAAAGATAAATTTGGAAGTTTAGTAAAGTTGGATCATAAATAAGTCCAGTAACCGTATCTCATAGCAGATCAAATATTGACTTAAAACACGTAAGTTGGTAAACTCGGAAAAGTTGCAGTATCACAATGTTGGAAACCACTTGGTATGAATTTAAAATCTGTCAAAAATAATATATAGTCTCGACGCCCTTCGAAACTTGGTTCGTCGATAAGTTAAAGTTTACTTTTAAATCTCCACGAGGACACTTAAATATTTTTATTTGCTTTGTTTGTCGTGAAGATATGGCGAAAATTTTCAAAGTTTAATGTGGGATCGTCTTTGCTTTTTCTCCTTGTCTTCCTTTGCCGTTTATCACCTTCTTATCAAGTCGTTTTACCTCCCTATAATCTTTATCATCGCTCATCGGGGTGCTCAGCCGTTGAGGGATTGCCTCTCCCCCGTGACCGGCACTCTAATTCGCTCACTTTATAAACTCACATGCACTAAACAGATAATTTTTAATATTCAATTCTCGGCGACAGCTCTCTCTGAAATAGTTTTTCTTTGGAACATCTGTCTGTGACAGTGAGAAGTCGAGGATTAATTATCTCTTCTCCTACCCCGCTCGAGACTTCTTGTTTTCCTAATCAGATATCTCTCTATTTCCACTCTCATCGAGATTCCATTCGCACAAAATTTTACCTTCTCTTATAACATTTTATGATTTTCAACTCTGATATCATCTATAAAAGTCAACCAATAAAAACCTCAGTGATAAATTATAATTATCGTGATTTGCATAATTTTATTAAATTCTAGGAGTGTTATTATTAGAGGTTAAGCAGAAACGCCATATGTTGATGGCAATGTCAACAGCTATTTGCAAAGTGCTGTTGACAGTACAGTCATCGATCTTTGAATTACCTCTGACCTGATATGTGAGAAATTATGCCAATATCGAGACGAAAATCCCAGATGCTGATAACGATGAAAGTTTGGGGAGAGGACCCAGTTATGAAAATACTGTTTACTACCATCAATAATTAATTAAAACCAAGTTCTCTTATATTTTTTTAACAAAAGCTTCGTCAAGCAATACTTCAATAGCAACTCTATTGTAAAAAATGGTTTCCCGGTGGATGCGCCGGGAAACCAATTTTTTAATTGTACATATTATAAAAACAATAATTACTAAATTAATAATTACTGAAAATTAAAAAAAACTTTGTTAAACAATATTTTATCAGCAATCCTTTTTGTGTAAAAATGGTGGATGCGCCAGAAAATAGATTTTCTAATTGCACGTAATTTGAAAACTTTGTTTACTTGCATCAATAATTACTTAAGACCAAGTTCTACTAAATTGTTTTTAACAAAAACTGTGTTAAGCAATACTTCAACAACAATGCTATTATGTAAAATGGTGGATGCGCCGGGAAAATACTTTTCTAATTGCATGTAATATGAAAACACTGTTTACTTGCATCAATAATTAGTTAGAACTAAGTTTTACTATATTGTTTTTAGCAAAAACTTTACTAAACGAGACTTCAATAGTAATAGATAAAATGTGTAAAAATGGTGGATGCGCCGGGAAACAAATTTTCTAATTACACAATTTTTTTTTAATTGTGCAAATATATGTATGTAGAGATGCAAATAAAAATTATTTCAGGTTTAAAAACTTTTAGTTTACTTCTCTTTGTGTGTGAATACATGTTCATAAAACAAGTAGTATTAAAGTTAAATCATTAAAACAAACAAAAGCTTCAACTTTGTTAAAAGTTTATAACTAGAGTTACATTTAAAAATAAAATTTTAAGTTAGGTACTTTGGGAAACAAGTTTTCCGTTTAATAAATAGAATATTATAGAGTTGATTAGCTGGAAATTGTTTGTTTCAAATGGCAAATTTCCAATCCTTGGGGCCTATTACTGGTAATTGCCTCTGTGATAAATTTGTTTCATCACATTAAATTTTCTCATCTGATTTATTCATTTTATTGAGTTGCAATCGAGTCATTCTTTGAAAAAACCGATCATTTATTTCCCGAGTACATTAATTACATCTTTATTTATCAAAGAGCGCGCATTAGTTGCAGAACAATAGCTTTTAAAAATACCAAATCAATAAAACGAAAATCCTGATAGCTGTTTCAAGTTCACGTAAAATGGTAGTATTTCAAGCTGAAAGCTTCTATCCAGTACAAATGACCCGAGAGGTCAAAGTTAGAAAAAAGAAAGCCAAGACTATGTCGTATATATTACTTACGACCCATCGTATAAAAAACCCATCTGTACTTGTACGTTAACAAATAAAATACTTTTGACCCGGTCTATTAGCTCGAGGCATTTTAGAAAATGCTCAGCACTTTAAAGCACGTGACTGGAAAGGAAATTGCAGCGATGAGATTCCGTGTAATTATTATGAACGTCCAGGAACATTATTACCGGGAATATTATTTTATTTCGAGTTCTACAAACAATCAAGGAATTTCATGTCAAATGCACTGCTTTTATTATTACGTTTTCAGAATGCGGGAAAACAGTTTAGTACATAGATTTCTGATTATGTGCCGAAGTTCGGTAATTTATTCATTGAGACAAATCGTATAGATGGCATCCGAACTAAACCACCGGTAGCAAATGAATGAAATTACTGCATTTCTAGATTAATGTTAAACTAAATGCCAATGAGGCTTGCGGCAACATGCTCTAACTCATTTCATAAATTACAGAATTGTGCCCAAGTCATATAACGTTTTTAGGACGCTCCAAACAATTGTCACTCTATCAATAGTTAATATTGAACAAAAGCATACATTTTTAGAACTTTTAGAAGTTTTAAACAAACAAAAGAACAATTAACTAATCTAGCACAAAGCTTGTACATTATCAATAGAAAGCTTTGATAAAAGCATAAATAAATTAAAGCAAAATAAAATAAATAAACAAAATAAAAGAACTCTAAATACCTCTGTGTATAAAGAAAGCTAAAACGTTACTAGACATAAGATTTATAACAACTCGTCTAAAAAAAACTAACAGCGATTTTGGCCAAATTTAAACTTCTAAAAATAATGGACAACTAAAGGAAAACAAAAATTAGAACAAATTTTATATAAAAAAAAAAAAATTACTTACTTAAATACTCTTTATGTTATATACACTCGACCGCAAAATTAACCGGACACTAAGTTTTTTCAAAAAATTCAGGGACAAAAATTTTAATCAAAATAATTTTAATTGAAAATGTGCAATAATGAACATTTAAATTGAAATCAAAATAACTTTGATTAATAAGGTTCAAAAATAAATATTTATTTACAAATTAAATAAAAAATTTATTTCAAAAAACAAAACAAAGCAAAACAAAATTAAGAAAATTGCAAAAAAATGGTTTCAGTAGCGAGTACTTTCTCCTCGCATTTGAATTACAGCTCTCATTCGTCGAGGCATACTTGCAATCAAGTCTGCGATATCACCTTGAGCTATTAGCTCCCACTCATTCAGCAACGCTTGTTCCAGCTCAACGGTTGTATGAAACTATCTGTAGTTTTGCCTAATCCTTATCCCCAGGTTGTCCCATATGTGCACAATGGGGTTTAGGTCAGGGCGCATGGGTGGCCACCTTTACACCTGAACATTAACGTCGTAAAGGTACTGACGCGTAATCTGGGCTGTGTGAGGGCGCACATTGTCGTGCATTAAGAGAAACTCTTCCCCTACCAATAGCACAAAGGGAACCACATGCTCTTGTAAACACTTCCTGATGTACCAGTCAGCGTTAATGCTATCTTTCCGCACCGTTACAAGAGCTGTATGAGCCTCCAAAGAAATCCCTCCTCATACCATTACACCTCCACCACCAAATGCTACTGTAGGCGCAAAGCAATACTGGGCATACTGTTTCCCCGGGCGTCTAAACACTCGTTGATGACGATCAAGTGAATACCTAGTGAAACGCGAATCATCCGTAAAGAGAACGAAGCCCCATTCGTCCATATTCCAATCAACATGATTTCGCGCAAATTCCAGTCGCTGTCTGCTATGCTCTGCGTTCAACTTAGGGCCAGTAGCAGATGGATGTGATGTCAAATTGTTTTCCTTCAACCTTCTTAAAACAGTATCAGAAGAAATCATGATTCCATAAACATCCGCCAGTCTCCTGGCTAAAGTTGGAGCGGGAAGCAGTACTCGCAGCATTTGTAATCGAAGAAATCAGTCTTCCATTTTATTTGTTACTTGTTTTCTGCTTTATGCAGGTGTTTTGGAATAGGAACCAGTAGCCCTGAACCTTTGTATCGCATCGAATACCATGCTTTTAAGAAAACCAAGCACATTTGCAATAAATCGTATGCTGCGTCTATCATTATGTAAAGCAACAGCCTGGGCAGATTTTTCGGGACTCATTACAATATGAATTGCTTCTACAAAAAATCTCATCATCAAAAAGCCAAATTAACCAGAACCATCTATCGACACAAATTTGATAGATGTGTAAAACAAACAAAACCTATCTGATTGGAAGCCGCCAAAGAAAATAGGTACAAAAAGTAATCTGCGAGATAGGGGTTAACCCAAAAAACTTGAATATCCTTTCTTGTAGTTGTTTTTTATGTGTAGCCGTATAAAATTATTGTAGAGAGCGTTTTCGCAAATTTACGAGACAAAAATCAAGTGACCTGTTAATTTTGCGGTTGGGTATAGACGGAACAACAAAATTAACAATTTTTAATAAAAACTAAAAAAGAAAAAACTGACAACAAGCAAAAACAGATTTTTTAAAGGAAAATAACCAAACTATCAAAACACAATTTTAACAAACAACTAATGAACACCTTAAACAAATAATAAATAACTGAAATAACAGCAACTGAAACAGATGACATTCTAAATGAATTTAGATAAACAACAATTGAAGCAGATGACATTCTAACCAGAAACAATATCGATATGAAAAGCCTAATAAAGAGCTTAAGAACAAAACTCCGCAAATTTGAAAAAACTATAAAAATCCCACCTAAAACAATAAATAAAATAAATAAATAAACAACATAACGTAACTATAGTTAAAGCAGAAAAACCCCAGTATTTGTGTATTGAACAAAGAAGATTATATAAGAAAAGTAAAATTTTTTTTAAGAAAACAAAACATTAGAATTGTTGTTAAAAACTCACTATAGAATATTATACAAAAAAATATTTAAAAAAAATTATAAACAAATTCTAGTATTTTTAAATTTACGGATGATCCATAATACAAAAAAAAATATAAAACAAGTTTTTAATACTTATTTTTAAATTAATAGACAGCATTAAAAACATTGTGCATTATAAAAAGGCTAATACTAATTAAAAGTCTTTAAAGTGTACCAAATTTTTTTTTTTAATCAATTCAAGTTCGTGTAGTATTCAGCAAAGAATTATATGTCAAATAATTAATTTTGTACTAAAATTTATGTTTCTGTACAATTTTGTGCTTAATCATTATATCTTCTAAACAATTAATTCTTTTGACACTAAAACAATAATTCATTCAAATTTCGTTTTTTTGTAGTTTTAAAATAGCTTCATTTATAGTATCACTTTAATTTTACAGAACTGTAGGTACTATTAAATTATGGTTTTAATTATTTGATAACTATTTTATAATAACTAAAAAATAATTAATTTGCAATTTAAAAAAAAACTTATGAAAGAAAACAAAACAAAGAAGATTTATAGCTAAAAGAAAGAATATTAATAGACAAGCGGCGGACACAGGAATTTCTAGTGTTGTAGAAAAGCAATATTTGTTCATAAATTTTCATGTTTTTATGTAAATTTTCTGAGATCTTTTATTAGATTTTAAAAATTGTAAAATTTTTTAGAATATTTACAAAAATTTTAAAAAGATTTTTGTAAAATGTCTAAAAAATTCCTAAACGTTTTGCGTGATCTGCTCATATAAAAAATCTACAAACGTAAATACAACTCTAATCAAATATATTTTTCGAAAAAAGATACAAAATATCAATAATAAATTATTATTAATAAAAGCTAGTTATGGACTAAATATTTAAAAAAATTTCAGGAAAATATCTACAAATTTTAAGAGAATTTTTAGGGTACATATAAGATAGTTTACAGCATTATTTCAAATTTGTGTAATACTTAATTTAATAATTACAATAAATAAATAATGGCGGCAGGCCTAAGAAAACTTAAAAATTAAAAAGACTTTACCTAATATTTTTTTGGTTTAAAACAGGCCTAGCTAGAAGATGTTGAAACTGACTGACAATAGAACACCAAAATTTGATAATAACAGCACATAGAAAATTTTGAAGCAAATTTAAGAAAAATTGTTTTACAACCTTAACTGTTGTGGTCTATATAGCTATAAGCTTTGCTTTCTAAAAACAATGGTATTTAGTGCATTTGAAAATAACAATTTTTGCTTCTAAAATCCGATTTTTGTAATTGGTACATTTTAGTAGTTTTTATCACTTGTTTAAATAACATTATTTTGGTTTAGTAATAATCTAGCTATTTTGACATTAAAAAGATACTATTAATAAATTATATAATAAAAAAATTGGTATAAATGTAGAAAAGACGTTTACTTTGTCTTTACATATTTCTTCCTTATTTTAAACTATTTGCTTAGCTTAAAAAATATTTCGTATCTTTAGAATGCCTATCAGAATAGGCAGTTTAAATTAAAAGTAACTAAACATAGCTCAAACTAACCAAACTAATACCGCAGAAAAATTTTACAAGCAAACAAAAAAATATTTATTTAAAACAGCAGAAAAAGCATTAGAAATTCAAGAAAAAAAATTGTTATGCCGAATAGCAGGCACTGCTAAACTAGTAAAAAAAAAACTATCAAAAATGAGTACAAACGCAAGACTCGGAAGATAGGAAAACCTATACATATTTGAATAAAAAAGTTAAAAAATGGTAATAAAACAAAAATCTAATGTGAGAAAGAAAATTATGATTAATTATGCAGATACATAGGAGAAACCAAAATATCAGAAGCATGGAAGATAATCAAAAACATAAAAAGAGACAGCAAATTAAGCTAATAAATATTCAACAATAAAAAAATGTTATTAAACATAAATATAGAAAATGCAGAAGATAGAAAAGTTCTTGAAATAAGACTGACAGAAGTAAAAACAGCATTGATATCATCAAAGAATAAAAAGACGTCTAAACCTGGAAACATCTCCATTGAGCTAATTAAATTTAGACTAAATATTTCACATAAAATGTAAAATACCTAGTTTAGCTGTTGTATAAAATAGCCAATAAACAATCATATGTAGCAGTTTTTTGATTGCATGTTTGCACAGCCTTAATTATTATAAATAATTGTGACTACAAAATTGAAAAAGTATATATAAATAATTTGTAAAACATCATAAATAATGCGTTTTTTAATTTATTTAATGTTTGAGCGCAAGCAAGTAAATAAATAAATTAAACAGTGTGTGGTGTGTATTTAAAAATAATCAACAAACCAGAGCAATAAAATACGGTTGTTTTGTTTTTTAATAAACAAATTATTCGGATGAAAGCTGAAGATTATAAATTTGATTGAATACGTTCTCGAGTAAAGTTTAGAAAAGTTTTCGAATTTGATTGAAATAAAAACAAATTGTTTGTTTGAAAACGACAGATTTTAAATTTATACCGATCGGAAAAAAATTGAAACATCTGAAAATAAATTTGTGGCGTAAATTTTGTCATCCTTTGATTTTGACAGTGCTTGTTTACCGTTTAGCGTTTTATTAATTATCTTTTGACGAGAATTTAATTAGGAAAAAGTCTGGAAAAGTTGGGTAAAGTTTGTCAACCATAAAATAAAATTAAGAAGAGTTTTAGGTAAAACATTTACTGAGAAATTAGATCGGTGTGGTCAGTAAAAATGTGTGATAGACATGGTCAAATTGTGCAAAAAGAAGATATAAATCATTGTCAAGTTGGTAATGGAGGGAACGTGTGGAAATAGATGTGATTTATCATATCTATATCAGGTTTGTATGCGAGTACCTCAGCTGTGGTCTAACACGAAGTTAGATGCCTTATTGGTAAACATTATTCAGCACGTAGTATAGCAGACCACATTTGAATTGCACTAGAGCTTTCCAGTTAAATTAAACCACTAGAGACTCCTAGTTATTTTTTATGGGTCACTGAATACTTAATCAACTGAGAGATTTGTACGGATTTTATTTCTTTATTCTCAACAAATGTTAATCAAATCAACTACAACTAATTTAGAACAAAAGCTTTAGTTTTAGATTTTAAACTACTAAACACCGAATTCATTACATAAAATTTATTTTTCACAATTTTATTATCTCGTTATTATTAAACACACCCTTCTTTTCAACTTTATAAATTCCAAATTTTTATCTACCAATTCCAAACTTTATTTCCAGCTTGAATATTAATACGAAATGATAAAAACTTTTGTATTCGATCTCACCCAGTCAGAACTTTTCTACCGCATCAAAATTTCTTTTAAATAATTTGTTCTAGGATCAATAGATTGTTATTGAGCTGTATTTGCAGTAGATAAAAAGAGAGTAGACAGTAATTGCCGCTTTGAAGGTTCGTCAAAAAGTGCTTTGTTGGCAAATCTTCGTACCCCTTGTGTTTGATCTACTAATGTATACACGCGGATTGCTAAAATGTACTTATTTGAAGAAAACAAATAAAATTGAAATAGTCAGCGGTATTGGATTGCTATTACAGAGGCCTGAGAACCTTGCTGTTTTTTGATATGCGAAAGGATAAATCGTTTTATAACTACTACAAAACGCTGACTCATTCTTTACAGGAGAAATTCACCGCAAACGACTCACAAAAACACTTCTTTTCCTGCTATTTTCATGTTTTGAATTTTTAAAGCTTAGTCTAAATCTAATTAGTCGCTTAAGACGCAGGTGTTTTCCGCAAACGATTTTCCGTCAGTTATTTGTCTTAATGTGCTGACAGCAACGACTCTAAAATAAAAAAATCTCACCGATCAATAAAACTAAAGCTTGTCATAACCTTCATTTGATTTTAACTATTGTGAACGTTGAGAGAGTCTCTCGTCAGCAGATTCTCTTCATTAGTTCATTTCCTGTATTTTTCACGAAAATGACGGCAAATGTATTCAAGACTCGTTTTGCTTCTTTAATTTTATAAAAATAATCTAAGGCGTTGAGCTCACTGCGACCAGTTTAAAAGAAGGGGATAATCCCACGACAAAACCCGTATTACGAATGAACCAATGTTAACCATCAACGCTGCTACCTAATTTTCATATTTTGTACAGGGAATTTTTTGCTACAAACTTTCAGCTCTAAATGCTTTAAGAAACCCGGGGTTTATTAAATAAACTAAAAATAATAACTCTAAGAAGGGAAATGTTGGTTTTAAAAATAACTCGAAGTCGCTTCGAAACAAGCTGACGGAAAGCACTATTTTAAACAATAATTAACTGATAATATAATTAACAGTTTAAAAAATAGTAGTTATATAAATATGTTACTAATATTTCTATATATTATTATAGAATAAGTGTGAAAGCTAAAAAACGAGAATTATCCGGAAAAATAGCATAGCTCTTGTGCGGGAACAAAATGACAAATTTGTTTAGTACTATCGCTGTGCACCATTTTCCCAAGTTTATTTTTTTTTACCACAAGTTTTAGAAATATCTACAAATATTCTTTTTTTTTAAATTTTTTTTTGTAAAAAAATTATCACTTATTATCTACTATGTTCCTTTAGAGCTTAAACTATATTTGTGGGCTATAGAATTGCATTAAAAAAAATAACCCCAAAAGTGCTTTAATACATAGGAATGTATTTTTTTAATAATAAGGAACAAAAAATTAAGATAAGAGGGAGTAATAGTTTACCTAAAAATAACGTTGGTCCTATCACAACAAAATTTGAAAAAATCGCAAATAATTTACTGACAGAAATATGATTTTTACTACTAGAAAGTACTTTAGTCTAAAGATAAGAGAAGGGATAGTAACTATCAGCAACGGCTAGTTCACCAAACATTTACGTCAAAGTTTTTTCTACCAAACGTTTTTACTACCGGTTATACATTGTATTGTTTTACCAATAGTAGAATAAATCTACCAAATTTTGGAAATCAATAAAGACAATCTTCTCGGGTAACTCATTTTTTCAAAAATTTGTGAAACACATAAGCCGTTAAGTTTTGCCATTTTACAACGTTTTGCGCGCCTCCTATAATAGTTTTTTCCGTTTTTTAAAACAATTTTTTACATATCTCAACGTCTATTGACAGAATTGATTTAAAATAAATGGAAAATTATTTACAAATAATTTTCTAACAACTTGAGTTATAGTTAATATAAAATCAAAAAACATTATTTTAAAATTTATAAAAAATAAAAAAACTCAAAATTTAATTTTTTTTATAAATTTCTAAGAAACACATTTTAATTTGTAACAAAATTCTGCCAAATAGAGAGTTTACGATTACAAATATTTCAAAATAATACCTAACCTACAACTGTTAAAAACTCCTTTTTTTTTGAAGAAGGCCATTGCTGTATTTTTAGACAATTTATCGTAAAAAAAAAGATTGTTTTAATTTAAAAACTTCTTATGTAATTTAAGGTGCTTTAAAACTAGAATGGATTAAACCTCAAAAATTACAGTTTTCCAACTTTTTTAAATTGAAACACCAACTCGAAAAATAAGAAAGAATAATAGAAATTAAAACATGGAAATGTAAAATAGGTTTATACTGATATAACTAATTTTGTCGTCATTTTGTCAAACACAACGTAGAGCTTCTTTAATTTTTGGTATCGTTATCGCTTTGTTATAATATTGATTCTCGATATAATATGAGTTTTTCAAAAAAAATTACATTAAGAATTTGTTTTACAATAATTTATATAATATTTTAAAAAATCTATTTCTTAATTGTATTATTTTTATTTTTCGTTGCTATTCTCTGCTTCTTAATTTTGTTAGCACTATTTTTTTATGTTTTAATGTTTATAATTTTTTCTAAATTTACTTGGGATATTTGCGTGAATTTTCAATTTAATCAGCTTTGAGTGTCCATCAAAAAAATTTTAAAATTTTGCTCAAAATAATCTTGACATAAACCAGAACAAACAGTGCTGATTTTTTAATAAAAAATATAATAAAACTGTAGAAAAAACGTCGAACAACAAAATGATATAAAAAGCATTCTCAGCGCGGCAGTAAAAGTAAAACAAAAATAAAAAATAGGAATAATAGAAAAGTGTAAGATTGCTTTACTGAGGCTAATTTTGCGTACGAATAAAAGTAAAACTTAGCTTTATAATATAAATAAACTAGTTTTTTATTTTTCAATACTTATATATTACAATTTTTAATGTCACTGCTGTTTCTTATTCTTTTTTGTGTATTCGTTTTTTAAATTCATTCAATAGTACCGTCCCTTGTTTAAATTTTTTTTCTTGTATTTTACACTCAAAAATCTTAACGAGACATACTGTCAATTAGACTGGCACTTGACACTGTTTGGACATTACGTGACCAAATACCTACAACAAAATTGCGTCTTTGTTATTATTAATTAGCAATTTTGAGTTAGCAAATTTACTAAATTAGCTGCGCTGTGTCAAATCATTCTCGTTTATTTAATGTTTATTATCAGGCTTCGGCAAGAGCGAGCTTTTTACAGTGACGTAATTTTTTTTTTTGTTATTACACAATATTTCGCATTATCTATTTTGCACATAAACAATCACGTACTCAATCAGTATTTAACTATTTTTAATTATAATAAATTTTTTATTCAAGAAATAAATATAATTTGACCAACTTTTTAGCACCGACGCTACTGATTTCTGTAGGCCAATTGAGTAAAAACATGTTTCCAGCTAGACTACACTGATTAATTTCTGGCGGATTGTTTAACAGCTCGCTGTGGCTGAAGCCTGTTTATCACGTTATTGAATATTATAGTTATACTTAAATCTAGTACAACAGTACTTATTTAATTACTGCTTTTTATATCACGTTTTTCTTTTCCGGTTAGTTTTCTGACGTTTATCACTAACTGAACTAATCTGTAAGTAAATTTTCTTATAATTTTTTTATTATGTACAGTACAACATTCTATAAAACTACTAACTGGGTTTATTAATTAGCTAAGAAATTCCTTTACGTCTCCACAACAATTTAATTCTGTTTGTTTCAAGTTTGTAATTGTAAACAAATAATTTAAATGTTTTTGTAGTCTTAGCCTAAGTGAATTGAAAACTTGGAAATCTCCTAATTGTTCAAGAAAGTACAAAGCGAACTAAACTAAATAAAGCTTCTAAATATTCGTAAAATTAAGTAAAGAGAGATTAAATTTTTTTGCCGGTGTATTTGGTTAAACTTTAGGTATGTTAAATGTGTTCTGGTTGTTTGTCTGTTCTCTAACAAAATTATCAAACAAGTTTACAACCCTGCTGCCACAGTGTGCAAAAGTTTACTTCCTGAAGTTATTTTCTTGTGTATAAAAGCGTCAATAAATTGTAGCATTTTTGAAAAATTAATTTGACATGGTGTTAACTTTTAAACCCTGCTCTGACATGACTAAGAGCACTTTACTGAAAATATAAATTATCTAGTGTAAACATATTTTTTACTATAAATTATACAAAGCTGAACTAATAGGTATTCAGATAATGCCAGGTGTAATTGCAGAGGATTATGTAGAATATTGCATTGTGTCCTCACCGCACTAATCACTCACTGTCTGTGTAGACATTTAAACGCTTTATTAAAGAATAAGCCGAGTCATAATTACTTACTGCATTTACAGTTTTATATTAAAATAACAATTTATCTTGGGGAAATTCTTAGCGAGAATTATGATTAAATTTTGGGGACGTTGATAGATAATTTTAATTAAAGTTATTGAAATTAAGTCTGGACTTTATTAGCTCGTTAATAAATCATGAAATGTTTCATCGACACGTTAACTCGATTTTAATTATAATAGTGTTACAAACATTTTGAAATAACAGTAAAAGAAAGAAAGTTTTAAGTAAATAGCTTAGAAAATATCAAAAATATAGCGGCGAGCTTCGTTACGTAAAATTTCACGTCAAATTACTAATAGACACGCTAATAAACCGATCGAGAAGAATAAGCCATCGCTTTGTACAAGAAACAAAATGTTAAGAACATCGAGACACATTTTGGAAGGAAGTATGATTATATAAGAAGCGGGGACATTGACCGGGCGGTCAGCTAGTGTAAAACTCGACAGCGATTAACGTGAGCGATATTCTCGAAAGCAACGTTATTGTAGTTAAAGCCTGAATGTTATGTTATGTTATAATATTAATTCTCTGAATATAAGAACCCGAATTCGCTTAAACGTTGCAATAGTTTTGGGAGTTTTTTGAGTTAACTGTTGGTCGTAATTTATGTGCTTGAAACAATACAACAATTCCATGTTGTTTCAGATTTATTGTTATAATGTAATTTCAGAATTAAACTAATTACAGTATCATTAAAGTTAGACGTACAGGACAACAGTAGTGTCGGCTTTGTGGTCCTAAATATCACGGGACATATTTATTAGTTAGTAAAACTGGAATTTCTCTCTTGCGTTGTATGTATAAACAGTGGTCTCGAGAAATACAATTTAGTTAATAAATATTATAATTAATGATAGTAAGACATAGATGTAGTTTCGGTGAATTAAGTCAATCATAATAAAATTTATTGTGGGTAAGTTGATGAATGCTTTTTGTTTTAATGAAGACTATCAACTTAACGCAGCTCAGTTAGAACTCGGTTGCGAATTATAAAGACGAAATTAGTATTCATTATCGCGCGGCTTTCAACTTACATTAAACAACAGAGGATAATTCAAGGACCTGTCAAAAAATTCAATTTGGTTTTCATCGATTGAAAAAGATACGGTCAAAGGGTCACAATAAAGTCGTATTAAGCTCGGTCGAATCAGTTTTAATCTTGTTAATAAATTGACGATTTGTCTGTATTTAAAATTCCATCAGAGGTAGAACGAATCTCTGATGCATGGACGGCAAAAATGATTATGAGAGAATGCGGCTGGCAGATGCGCTTACCAAAATGGTAATTTATAGAAGATTGGAAGCATATCGGAAGCTCATCAAAACCCGCGGAATTAGGACGCGGCCTGGAACATCCGTCTCCTAGAGTGATTTATTGGCAACCGTGATTGGACAGGAAGAACCGCACTCGTTAGTTAGACCAGCACTATTTCTGACAAACTCATCTTCAGCTGATTCAATTTAATATCCTAATTGCAAACCTAATTTTTAACTATTTGGTTCTCAAACTGTATTAATTTTCAAGCAAAACAAATTAAATAAACTGACATAGCAAATTCATATAAATTATTTACGTCTTATAGAGAGAAATGTTAGTACGACTCATGCTTTAAGTCTTTTACAGCAATTTACATCAGCTAATATACAAATAGTTTGTCATTAAATTTTTAATTTGTATCTTTGAGTGAGATAAAATGTATTAAAAATCACAGAAAAACTAAACAAATTATTTTTAGACTAAACTACTGTAGGAATTTCAAATTTCATATAGAAAAACAGCAGTGTAAATAATGTAAATAAACTCTAATCTAGCAACCAATTTTAACTACTGCCTAATCTCGCTTCTATCATTGTTTTTCTAATTATGTTTTTTACGATTTAACATAAAAATATCTTGTTCTTAAAATATCATATTATTATTAAAAAAAATTCTTCTAAAGGGTAATGACTTTGTTTCTATTTTACAAGTATTTTGCAATGGGAAACGTATCTTAAGGCTTTCTAAAACACATTTTTTTTTATCATATCGTATTACATCGTTAACTACAAAGTATAATTCTTTAATCTTATTATGTCAACGCCAGAGTTTTACCTTTAAAAAAAATTAAATTTAATATATGCATCTTAATTGAATATTCTATTGTGGTAACATCTTCTCCTGCTCTTTGTCTTGGTCAATTTAGACGAGGTCTTTAGTTTTATGGTTTTTATAACCCTTCTCACTCTCCACGTGCAGTTTGTGTTAAAACGATAATAAAATATTAAAAAAATTGTAGAATAGGAAAAGAAAAAACATAGTAAAATGTAAAAAATAAACACAAAATAAAAATAATAAAAAAATTTAAATAAACAATAAAAAAATTAGTAAAACACTTGCAAAAGATGATATACAGCTACGGTAAAATATTGCTAAGCTATTAGAAAAACGTTTGCCGATAATGTTTTAAACAGAGAGCCTTAGATAACAGGGATTTTTGTAAATATATCTGAAACCGTCTTGTGGTTTTTTTCTAAGTCTAACCACCTCAAAAACGTAAAATATGAAACAACGATGATTTTTGTCTTTGTATTAGGATCCAAATTATTAATTGTTTCAAGAGTAATTATTCGTTAGAGTAAATAAATACTCCTGATAAAAGAGTAAGCCAACACAACACTAAAACTATTAGTGTCATTTCACTATTATGTTTATCACCAAATTATTGAAAAGATGAGAATCTAGTTAGGTCGTTAAGTAGAGTGGTTGGGTTTTGTCGTGGGTGATGACCTTGAACCGATCTGCGTGAAGTAAAATCTTAAATGCGATAAGTGAAACCCAAAAACATCTGACTAGTTTCAGATTGCGGCAAGTTTAAAAGTCTGCATGCAATGCGCAGGCAGTGACCCGTTGTTTGTTGTATTTTGTACAATAATACAATAAAAATACAAACTAAAAGACAAATTTAATAGAATAGACTGCACAGCGATTGTCAATGAACAAAAAATAAAATAAAAAGTGTGAAATTTTTTTTTTAAATTTATTCTGTTGACCTAAAACATTTTGCATTATTCTTGCAATTTTGCGCAACCTAAATCGCATTCCTCGTCGGAAGAAATGCAAAATTCCGAATCGTTATCACTTTCGTCAGCTCTAACAGAAATTATGAAGTTTTCTATATCATCCATAATGTGTTCTCTAGCCATGTATTCCTCCTCGGTTTTTTCTATGTGGTTACATCTATTTCTACATTGTTCCACTGAAATCGTAGCAAATTTGTCTTCAGCTAATTTCCAGACGTCTTCTAATTTAAATGTTACGTTGTGAACGGCCTCATGATTTTTTACTAATGCCAAAATTTTTTCCATGGGGTTAAGCTCCGAGTGATATGGAGGCAACCGTAAAACTGGCAGATCACATTCTGCCAGAATTTTGTTGATCGCAAATTGCTCATACGGTGGTTTATTCAAATTAATTTTTTTATGTAATTCTGCCTTTGTTTCCTTGGTCCCAAAAAAAATTTCTCTTTTGTTTAGCCATTGCAGCATTGCTGCTTTTTTCCATGATGAGTTTGGACTAGGTTTTATTGCCACATTATGATAGGACGCGTTATCCACCACCAAAACCGATTTCCTTGAAATGTTGGGAATAAATTATTCTTTCAACCATTTGGTAGAGTTGTTGTTGTTTATTTCATCGTGATAGTCGCTTGTTTTCGATCCCGATTTAAATATATTTAAAGCATTAGGCACAAAACCTTGCGCGCCTCCAGCGTGTAAAATAATTAGACGTCGTCCTTGGGCTATCGGTGCCTTAAGCATGTTATTTGTGCCATCATCCCATGCCATCGGTACAGTATGGGAACTGTGAAGGTAAATTTCATCACAGTATATAATATTTCAACCTTCTTCTTTGTACTTTTTAAGTTGTCTTAAATATTCAAGTCGTTTTAACCTGATGTCCGTTTTTTCAATTAAGATTTTTCGATTATCTGTCGATTTCTTCCAACGAAAACCTAGCTGTCGGATGAACTGTCTAAATGAATCTATTTTTCCAGTAAAATTAACACCTTCACGTTTTACTGCCTCAAATAAAACTTGCATTGTCTGTCTTCTTTTATGAATGGCGGCAAAATTATAAATTACTTTTCGTACTATTTCTTCTTCGAATTCATCCAAAGTGCTTTTTTCCATGGTTTGTTGATTTTTTTACGCGGAGATTGAAATTTGCTATTTTCAGGTTTCTTGCTACCTTCTTCTATAATTCTCCTTACCATGTTAAACCAACACCAGTGGCTTTAGCAACACGTTCTTGTAAACGACTTAAGGGAATTATAACTTCACGTTTCTCTTTTTCCTCTTTCATAAACGAAAAAACGTTATAAATTATCTGCCTCCCTTGACTATGAACAACATGACCGTTATTGCGCATCATTGTGTCGCAAAGTATGTTCTGCAAAAACACATTAATATCCTTGTTTCTAAATTGTACTAGGTATACTTACAAAACTGTAAACCACGAAAAAAACAGAGTCTTGAAAAAGACTGTTGAAATAAAATTACAAATCTGTCAATACACGCAGGCTTAACCACAACAGTTCCAGAAGAAGGAACGAAACGAAATGAGAATGTTTTTGGGTTAGTGAATAGCGCTTAACCAAGACGTGTTTTTGTACTTTGCGCAGAATGACTCATTGCCCACGACAAAATCCAACCACTCTAGCCACTACTACAGTGACTGTAAAAAAAAGCACTGTAACTATTACTAAAACAATTCTTCGTGTCTAGGTCGCGTCCACTAAATATTTTTCTACTTGACTTTCCAGAGGTTTTGTTGAGTATTCTAAACGTAGCCATTTGATGTATTATAGTCAACTATAGTACATTCAGAGAGAAAGTTAATATATAGCAAACATTAAGACCATTTTCCTGACCAATTTTTGTGTTAAAGCATTCTCTCTCAGAGGTTTTTGCTACCCTTTTTAAGCGGATTTGGTTAGACAATATTTCTAATCGTATCTATTCACATGTAACACACATTTGTAAAGCTTTTAGCTTTTGCAAAATTAAGTAATCTATCCTATAGTGTTTTTTTACATTTAAATGTAAAATAATTCAAAATTTTTGTAAATCTTTTTGTTAAATGTTTATCTAAGATTTTATTTAAAAACATATTTATGTTTTGGTTATGGACACGATTTAGGAAAATGAGATTTCTTAAATCTAATTTAGAAAATCTAATTAGATTTATAGAGATTTAGAAAGTTAATTAGATTTAGAAAATTAGATAGGTTGTTAAGTCACCACTACTACAGTAACTGTAAAAAGCCACTGTAAGCACTACTAAAACAATTCCTCGTGTCTGGACTGCCTCCACTAAGTATTTTCCCACTTGAATTTTTAAAGGTTTTTTTGATTATTCTGAACGTAGCTATTTGCTGTATTGTGGTTGACTATAGTACATTAAAAAAAATATTGAGAAAGTTAGAGATGTTACAGAATCTTATGAGCCGCGAGATGCGCTAAGGAGGAGTCTAAAGTTTGAAATCCTAGGAACTCGGTTGCGATCGTTTTGGCCGAGTAACCACAATTCTTTTCTGAAAACATTGGTTTATATTTTTAATTTATAATAAAGAACAAGTGGTTTAAAAATAATAATTAGCAGAGCGAGCGATCACACGAAAGAAAAAACTAAAAGGCGCAGCGAAGCAGTCAATAAACAACGAAAGTCGAGAACTAACTGATAAAATGCAAGTCAACATTTTTAGTTAAAACAATAGCACGAAAAAACGAACCCCCACTACCTAGTCAGTCTACTGCGCACCAAGTCTAGTAGATAGCAACATTGAGGCTATTTTGCTGACCAACTTTCGTGTTAAGACATTCGCTTCCAGAAGTTTTTGCTACCATTTTCAATTAAATTTAGTTAAGCAATATTTACAATTGTATCTGTTTACATAAATCTCATCTTTGTAAATTTTTTTGCTTTTGAATGTAAATTTGAATTTTAAATTTATAAATTTAAATGTAAAATGTTTTAAAATTGCTGTAAATGATTTTGTTAAATGTTTATGTAACTTTTTATTTAAAAACATATTTGAGTTTTGTTTGTAAATATAGCTTAAAGAAATTTTATCTGGTTTTTCTTACAGTAAAAATCTAATTGTTCATAAAATTTAAAATATCGTTAATTGCAAAACTGTAATTGTTTTTTTGCCTTGTCGGTATCTGTCTTAGTAATAATGTTATTTAACAAACTCTTATTATAAATTTTATTAGAAATTTGTTAAAATTTTTGGAGAAAATGCGGGAAAAAATGTGGTGTTATTAAAATTAGTTTAAAGTTATAGCAACTATGTTTCTGATGGTGACTGAGCTAAGTTTTCTGCTTTAGAGCAAAATTTTTGTGTTCTTCTCTTCTTGTTTCTAATTTGTAGTTTTATGGTTTCCCAAATAATTTATTAAAGCCTTAGAAACTTTTGACTATTTTTAGACTAAAACATTATAAAGGACTTCAAGAAAATTTTGCAGTTGTTTAAAGAATCTATATCTAGCATAGTTTTTTTTGTTTCTGAACTCTAAAAACTGCTTTGTGTAAATTTCTAAAACATTTGTTAAATTACTGTATTATTAATATTTATATAGGCTATTTCTTCTTCATAAATCTGAACAAAACAGTCTAAAAAATAATTTTCTTTTGTATTAGCATTAGCAGCCATCTATCCGAATAGCAGATTCAGAAAGTCAGGTTTCAATCTAGGCTTTTTATTTATAGTCCTTACAAAACATACAGCAAAAATCTGATATCTTTTAACCAAAAAGACTTTTAGATATCTTTAGTAATTATGACATTTACAGGAATGAAAGTACTTCTTTGCTTATTGTTCTGCATTTGCAGATATCAGTAATTCAAACCTGACTTCTCAATATTATCAGAAAATAAGTGCTATCAAGAAGGTTTCTACAGATTAGATACTGAACATTATTCGTAGCTAGAGCTACTGCAATAGTTCTATTTCAGGAGGTTGCATTGGGCATAAAACCTCGACTCTCAGACTCCTCTTGAACCATATATCCGAATCTCAGATTTAAAAAGTTATGCGATAATTTAGAAGATATTGAGAAGGTTTCTGCAGACCAGGTACTGAGCTTTTTATAAGCACAGGACTACTGCAGTAGTTTCATTTCAGAAGCTTTTTTATGGAGATTGAAGCTTTGTTGTGCGGCTAGATTCTTGAGTCCTTCTTGTAGAAAAAAACTAGCGGATTAATAATTGTGTTGTTGTGTTGTTTATAAATATTTAATAAGATTTAAGGTTAAGACAAAAATCTGATAACTTACTCGTATATACAAAAATATTGAAATTTTTCAGAAAATTTAATAAATTTATATTGTTGTAAACGTTTTTATTAGAATTGTCCAGTTTTTATCTGTAAAAAATTGGTCAACGACATGACTAAAATTTTGTTGGCTTATAAGACTATATTTATTTTTTTTATTAACGATTTCAGAAGTAGGATATAGTGAGAAAGTGATTTCTCTTGTATAATCCCTATTATTGATGAGCTGACATGAACCCCACTTTTAGGATCTGTAATCGGTTTCAGTAAAGAAGCCAGATAATCTAGCGATTATAGTATTTTCATTTAATTAAAATAACGGCTCTAGACAGAAAAATTTCAAAAAATAAACTTAATTAATACTTAAGCCGGCCTTTTTATATTAAAAATTCTTAACATTTTCTCTTGTATTTTTTCTAAAAGCAGTTTTACAAAAGGCGGCAAAGCATTTGTCTTTATTGAAAAGCCATTGTGAACTCTTATTTCCACGAATCGAAATTGTTTCTCTGGGGTTATCATTGTTTGCTATAAAGTGAGGTATCACATGACAACTTATTTGTTTGAAAAATATATGTAGGTCATGCCCGAACCCTGAACTAAAAAATGATCGCTACTTTATCACCCATAAAAAATATATGTTTCCTGAAGCTCTCGAGTGACCTTTTTTTAATTCAAACTTTCCTTATTTTATTTTCACTTTTCGAATTCGTCTGTTTTCACAAATCCTGACACGAGATTTATGTAGAGACGTCTAACAAGGGCGGAATGCCGCAATTACCGAACAACTAGAAGAGGAGTTTTTATTAACATTCCTTGTTGTAACGTTGTTATTTGTGTATTTTTTTTTTAATTATTAAGAGTCGGGTTTTAGCGTGAGAGAAATTCGATTCGTGAATTATTCCATGTGGAGGGATCCCGTCGGGATGAAATTGTTCATCCCAGTGTTGATTCGCACTGGGAAAAATTCCAAGCATACTCCAAAGACAAGATACACGGATTATCAAAGTTTGGTTTAATTTTTGATTGAGAGAAACGTGCCGTTTTAGATGTTATTCAATGATATTTTAAGCAAGCGGAAGGTAAGGGAATCTCTGAATAATATATGACTCACATCATGCATGGGTAGCACATACGAGAAAAAGGGATATAAATTCTCAGATTGTCAAGAAAAATTTTCAACTCAGCAGTAAAATGTTTCCTTTTATATTTGAATATAAAATAAATCTTCGTTATAGTAGATTTGCCGTTTGTTTTATTAAGTGACAAAGAAAACCTACGATTCTGACTCAAAGTAAATCATCACGTATTACCAAATATAACAATTATCCTAATGAGTTGTTTACCTTCTTCGTAAAATTAAAATCATTCCGTTTGAGTTTATTTGATAGAAATTTAGCTACGAATACTCTAATGAAGGTAAACATAAAATCAGAGCAGATTTATCTTGAATATTGTCTTCGAGAAAGCCGAGATGTCTCAATTTTTGTGAGAATAACAAACCGAACAAAAATGTATCGATAGTGAGGTTTCCTGGAGGCTCGTTACAGGTTGGCTCTAATGGTGTCAACAAGAAATGTGTTCCACGCACCGGTAATAGCTAGATTAGGATTTGAAGATGGGCGAAACGAAATTGCTTGTTCGTGCTGAAATTAGACTTCTATTTAATCCGATTTCAAATGTATAAGCAATCAAAGAAATAAAATTCAAAGCTTTAAAACAAGATAAAGCTACCTGAAACCGGAAATACGATTAAACTAAAATTTATTTAGAGAAAGTGTTAAATCCTCTCTAAAACAATCATGTTAAACGGCCGGAACTCTGGGAAAATGTGTATTATTTACGAGACTCTCTGACATGGTTTTTTTCCGGTTAGAGTGTTATATTATAAACCCTAAACTTCCTTCGCAATTCTCTTTTTATTTGTTGTCGCTTATTATACATCATACGCGACAGGCGGCAGCCTACGATTTAAAGCGTATTGGTGATATACTACATCAATTTTTTTTTTATAACATCGACTTTTTGTAATAAATACGGCATTTAAATAAGTTTGCCAATTTCCTTTTAACTCAATAATTTGCTGAAGATATACATTTTTTGAGTTTTCACATTTAGGTCGTGATATAGTCAAATTGAAAAATTGATTCGCCGTCTTAAAAACTGACGTAGCGACACTTTCATTCAATTTAAAATCCATTCAAATATATTTGGTGCTTCATATTTTCATAACGCCATTGATGGATATGAGCACATCTTAATGTACATTTCCAATATCCCAGATTTGAAATGTTCGGATAAAGTGCATTTGCATTACTTAAATTATACAGCAGCAAAAAATATTTTTCCTCTAGAAAATTGTCAAGGAATTCATTACGTAGCTCCTAGCGTAATAAACATTGCGTAATTTAACACAAACTAGTCCAGAAAAATGCCGAAATTCCAGAATTATTAATCACACTATAGGGCATAATTCTGAGAAATATTCGTCACGGTTATTAATGAAATATAAAAAAGCTGTTGTTATTCTGCAAAATAAAAGTTGTCTTCGTAAATTTTTAGGTAATTTTGAAAACCCACGTAACCATAATTGTCAAATTTGCGAATGTTCAGCAAAATATACCCCTAATTATTGCTTTTTGGGAACTGTAATCTTCAAAAAAATTTTGTCGAGTTATTCTTTTTTGTATTACACAATTGTATAAGCAGAACTATTGTAGCTAAACAATTAATTTAATTAGAAAAATTTTTAATTATCACCGGTGAAACCTTAATTCTATACTTTTGATCACCGTGACGACGCCTCATTACTTTTTGTTTTTATTAAATACAAATTAATTTTTATTTTAAGTTTCTATTAGCATACTCGTATATTCTAAAATTTTTAATTATTTTGTTTATTATATATAGTAAAACGAAAAGTTATTTATTTTTTTTGATATCCGACTTTACAATTTGGTTGTCCGTGTCCCTCCCCACGAGCTATCTTTAAATAGGTTTGTAGTTTAATTGTTAAAAATTTCAAAATATTTAGACACTTATTTATCAATAATGCATATTAGGTATACCCACTAAACAAAAATATTTTTGCCTAGTATGTTTGCTTGTTTAACCATAAAATGATTTACTATTTTGAATTTTAGTCTATCTGCAATTTCAGTTAATAAACAATTTAATTACAGATCAATTTTCCAAAGCAAACAAAATCGTTTTTTAAAATTTTATTGTAATACGTTAAAATTATACAAAGTGTCTCAAAATTAAGAGATTTAGAAATTTGAGAAATTGTAGAAATTGCCTCTTAAAGCAAGTGAAAATGTACAAAACAGTTTTTCAGATTACCCTCTCTAAGCTATTTATCTTTTAATTTTGTTGTTTGTATTTTGTTAAATTGTACTTCATAGGACCTTTTTCCAAGCAATTAAATAATATTCTAGTCTTTTTGTGTTTTTTTTTCGAACAAATTTTGCAAAAAGTAAATATTTCTTTACCTTGCATTAAAGAGATATGGTATCAAAAACATCAAGTTGATATGGTACCAAAAATTTGACCAAATATTTTTTTTAAATAATAAATGTATTTTGCTCTGCTAGTGTTTATAGAGTGGTAACAAAATAACAATAAATAATCTATTTATAGTATTAAACTGCCAATTTTTTTATTGAAGACAAGACTTTTAAACTTTTATTACAAGACTAAAAAATCCGTTTTTAGTATTGTAATTAGATACTTTTTAAAAAAGAACATTACAAGACAGTAGCAATAAAAATAGCAAAAATACTAGGGATCCAGACATATCAAATATCCAGAAACCTAAAGACGTTATATGTAAAAGTAGTCAGGTTAGAACCGTTTTATTAAGTTCAAAAAACAAAAAAAAACAATAAATCCAAAGAAAAGAAAGCAAAATTAACAGAGGAATTATTAGAAGCAAAGGTAAAGAAAACCATATCAATTAAAAACTTGTCATAAAGAGAAATAATATTTCTGATAACAACACTGATATAAATGAAGATACTGTTAAATACGAAGAAAAAAACTGCAAAACTAGTTCAGATAGCTCAACGAATATAAAAAAAAATTAAGCAAAATAGTCACAAGTTTGAGAGCTGTAAGGTATTCTAGATTACAAAAAGAGTAGCACTAAAAATAACAAAAGTAATAAAAATCCAGACCTATCAAACATTCAGAAATCTGAAAACATTATATAGAAAGGTAATCAGGTTAAAACCATAAAATGAAAAACTCCTTAGCCTTAGGTTGCAAAGCATAACTAAATTTTATTTTATTTAAACAAATAGTAACTACTTTAAAGGAAACAAACAAAAATAATAATAATATGCAAAAATCTATTTAAAAAAATAGATTCAAGATCAGAAGTAATTCTAGGGCAAGATGTATTTAAAAGACAAAGAAAACACAAAAAATAGATCCAAAAAAAAAACACAAGACTAACAGAAGAATTAACAGAAACGAAGATACAATAAATAGTAGCTACTTTCAAGAAATCATACACAGACGATTAGAATATGCAAAAATAAAAAGAGATTAACGTCAGGAGCAAAAGTAATTACTAGACAATATGATCTATTATGTTTAGAAAACAAAGAAAACATAAAAATTACATCCAAAAAAAAAACAAAATTAACAGAATAATTAACAGAAACAAAAATACAACAAATAATAGCTATCTTCAAAGAATCAAACACAAACGATTAAATTATACAAAATAGGAAGAGAATAGCTTCAGGAGCAGAAGTTATTACTAAACAAGATGTTCTATTACGTTTAAAAAAATAAAGAAAACAAAAAAAATCTAAAAAAAACAAGACTAACAGAAACAAAGAGATACAATAAATAGTGGCTTATCTTCAAGGAATCAAACAGGAACGATTATAATATAAAAAAAATATTAAAAGAATAGCGTCAGAAACAGAAGTAATTACTAAACAATATGTTCCATTTTGTTTAAAAAACAAAGAAACCAAAAAAGGTATCTAAAAAACAAGACTAACAGAAGCAAAGATACAACAAATAGTAGCTACTTTCAAAGAATCAAACACAAAAGATTAGAATATGCAAAATTAAAAAAAGAATAGTGTCAGGAGCAGAAGTAATTACTAGACAAAATGTTTCGTTATAGTTAAAAGACAAAGAAAACAAAAAATAAATTTAAAAAAACAAAACTTACAGAAGAATTAACAGAAACAAAGATACAACAAATGGTGACTACCTTCAAAGAATCAAACACAAACAATTAGATTATAAAAAATAGAAAGAAAATAGCGTCAGGAGCAAAAGTAATTACTAAACAAAATGTTATATTACGTTTAAAAAATAAAAACAACAAAAAAAAAGAAAGAAAAACAAGACTAACACAAGCAAAGATACAACAAATAGTAACTTACCTTCAAGGAATCAAACACAAACGATTAGAATATAAAAAAGTATTAAAAGAATAGCGTCAAAAGCAGAAGTAATTACGGAACAATATGTTTAATTTTGTTTAAAAAACAAAAAAAGTTATCTAAAAAAAACAAGACTAACAGAAAAAATTACAAAAACAAAAATACAACAAATATTAACTACCTCTAAAGAATCAAACACAAAAAAATATGCAAAAAAAGAGAATAGCGTCAGGAGCAGAAGTAATTACCAGAGAAGATGTTCCGTTACGTTTAAAAAACAAAAAAAAATTAATTTAAAGAAAAGAAAAACAAAACTAACACAAAAATTATCTGAAGCAATGGTAAGGAAAACCATTCCAAACAAAAACTTGTAATAATGAAAACTAATATTCCTGAAAGCAACACTGCTTTAAATGAAGATAGCGTTAAATACAAAAAAAAAACTACAAAACTGTGGTCCAGATAGCTCATTTAAAGTCATTAAATAAAAAAAAACAAAAAAAATATTCAGAAAAAACAACAAAGAATTAATCAAAGTTTCCTGTAGCAGAATAAATTCTTGTTAAATTTCTAGGAACAAGAAAGTTAGATATTTATGTAGGGCTAGTATTATAAATAAATAAATGTTAGTTAAATTTTGTAAAAAAAATACTTTTTTATAAAAAACTGTGTTTAAATTTTCTTTTGTTGATGATGTTGTTACAGAAAATAATATTGTAATACACACTCTTACCAAGTCCACCGATTAGCAGACGTTTTGAGATTATATTATTCTTCTTATGATTTAGTGGTTATATTATCGACTAGGTACTCCTATTTATTTAAATAAGTCTACTTAAATTACTGTTTTAGTTCCCTTTTATAGACTTGACTTTTCTTTAACTTATTGCAAGTTTACTGGTCCATAAATTTTTTTGAATAAATATATCTTAGATCTGTAAACACCATTTCTATTAGAATCGTTAAAAAAACCGCTCTATCCGTTTTTTTTAATTAAATAAGTAGTAGTATTCAAAAATCAAATACGCAATTAAAGTAAAATAGCATGTAGTATAGAATTTGTGATCAATATTTATTAAAATTTAACACCAAATCACAATTTATCGTTATTGTAATATAGGGAATAGTTAATATAAAATAACGCTAAATGAAAATTTTAATTCGTAAGCACTTAAACCACTGAAACGTTTTTTGTCGTTTTTATGACTTTTATTATTTAAATTGATATTTTTTATATAGATCTGTGCCTAGTTAAACTCTGGCCTAATTAAAAATTTTCATTTTATTATAAATTTAGTAATTTTGGTCTCTCGTACGTTATGTGGTTGTTTATTCGTAAACAAGGTTGGGCCTTTCAGTCGAGTGGTATGGAAAGCAGTTTCCCGTCCGCTTTTAGAGGACACTAAATAATAGCCCCCATTTGACTTCCGGACATGTGGGATTCTTGCCGTACATCTTCCCGTTATTGAACTCATGTTAACTTGCAAAATGTTTCGTTATTTATCAATCGTCTTTACTAAAAAAGATTTCGTCTTTTTCCCCAGTAACACATTTATCGTGTAGCGTTTTCCTCTGTAACTTAGTAAACCTAAAAGCAAGTAAACTAACAACAATCATGCTTTGGATTTATGTCGTGAATTATATTTGTCCCAAGATTACATTACCATTATCTCGGAAGCCGCAAGGAAGAGGGATGGCGTACAAGAAGGGTTTGGGGATATATCGTATCGCGGACGTTATTGCTCTCCAGCTTTAAAGTGTCTTATCTTCTCCAACCTAGATGCATTGTCACATGATTCAGGTTTTTACTTACTCTGAGAGATACTTGAAAAAGTATAAAACTTTCATTTTTCCAGGAGAGAAAAAAAACAAAAAGTGGTTTATTGAATTTTATTAGAAAAGTGACAACATCAACATTACTTTTTCTCTTCTTAAGTGACTAGAATGTGGCACCACGGGGTTGCTACACTACATACTAATGGGGAGGCACGCTATTTGCCCTCCTGTGGTTCACTAAACAAATTAATATTACCATCTCCCACATGTGTGCTTCTCTACGAGTACAAATTTAACAGATAAACAGTCTATCGGCTTGTAGGAGCTTGATAACTACAAAGTATCATGCTTCAACAATCACATTTATCAGAGTCGAATTTTATTTCTAAACAAACAAGAAAAAAAATATTGCGGAAAGTTTCAATCTAATTTAAAATTTTAAACAGATCTCTAGAAACTTTCTGTTTTTCAATAACACAATAACTTTTAAAATATAAAAATGGTACTGAAAAGTTTTTTAATTAGATGAGTCTCGTCCCTTTGCTGCTTGATAATAAATCGAATAAAACTTGAATGATAAATAATTTATTACTCTTTCGAAGCCTAAATCGAAAGACTCACCCCTAGTCAAGTATCTTTTCAATCACAGCTTAGATATTTGCCTATTTAAAGTTTCAAAATTGGCTAGAATGTAAAGATATTCATGAATTTCCACCCTCTCATCACATCAAGCTTTTAATTTTTCATCCACGTTTGTAATTTTCTGCTCAACTCACGACAAAATTTTATGTTTGCAATTATTGTTATTGGGGTTTGAGGATTTGACGTGAATGGAGATTTTAATATTCAAACTTTTGTCGCATAAAGTGTTTCAACGATGCGAGAAGTAGAAGATAAAGACTTGCAGATATTGAAACGCGATTTTTATAGAGTCATAGAGGTTCGTAATGTTCTTTTAAACTAGGGACATACTACTTGAAACGGTTATACTACAATTTTCAAATCATAGCAGGTTTGATAAATGGAAAGCTTTTAATTTAATATGAAGGGTCATTTCAAAAATTGCCAATAAAAATTTTAGAGGACGCATAAAAAGATATTTTTTATTTCATGTATCCCAAAAAACTCCACGTCCGTGGAAAGAATATTAATTAATCATTAATTTTTTGAACAAGTTTGGCGATTTTGTAGGGCATAATTACGTCCCAGTGAACATAAATACGTTAAATGCATGTTAATAACACTCTTAAATAGTGAAATTACGTTTATCTTTATACAGTGCTGTTACTTCTGTTAAATTAACATTCCTTTAATGAAATTAGTGTAAATCTTAGGTTAAGGTTTTAGTTGTCAATTAACATTTTAAATGTTAAATGCTAAGTGTGAAAATACATTTTGGGTAATTATTAACATTTTAAATGCTAAATTCTGTTAAATTAACATTTTTTTATTGTTCTCCAGTATTCCAGTTTTAGTAAGCAGATCTACTCATGTTAACTGTTCTTTAATGATACGTTTGATAAGAAAAAAAGTTGTTTTGCTAAATTACCGTTTTTTAATAGTAATAAATAAATTTTAGGTCAAATTTGTATTTTTAAGGTAAACGGTTTAGCTATATTATTAACACTTTAAATAGTTAATTAACATGTTATTAACATAAGTTTGTTAAATTTGTAAAAATTACGTCCGAGTAAGCAGATTTACGTTAACAATACGTCTATTTAAAAAAAACATTTATTTTTTTACAGCTCTGTTAAATTAACTTTTTTTCTAAAAAATAGTGTAAATTTTAAGTCAAAATTGTATTATATTATTAACGTTTAAGATGTTAAATTAACGTTTTATTATTCTGTTTCAAAGTTGCAAAAAACCAAGGAGGTTAGATAGGACGGAGAGAGTACAACTTGAAAAAATAGACTTGCCTGCCGCCTTCACTGCGCAAAGCTATAAACTGGTACTGAAAGCAGGCGCATCACAAGGTTGAAGTCAGTAGCGTCACACAATATAGTGTAATAAGTTTAAACAAAGGATAAAAACACAACAAAACGACAACAACAATAACAAAAAATATTAACAATCAATTCACACAGACCAAAAAAAAATCAGTAAAAAAATCAAAACAACGTTAGTTTGTAAACAACCAAACTAAAACTAGCATCCTGCGTCAGCTACGCTACTGTGCGAAACCAGACACAGCCAAACTGGATCTGTCGATTCTGCGCTTCATTTGAAACCTGTCATAAACTGGTACCAAGCTGGTACCAAACTGTTTACACGGGAAATATAGGGCGTACTCTCTCCTTTCTATATAACCTCCTTGCAAAAAACACATTTTTCACCTATGTTAACTCCACGTTAATTATGATACATTCAGTCAGCTAAATTTACGTTTTACGTCTTTAAAGCTGTACCAAGTTAACGTTTTTTTTTTTTTAATTTAATGTAAATTTTTAAAATTGTACGAGAAATGTTTCTAAAGTCCTGGGAATCATGCTCTAATTAAATAACACAAAACTTATAGAGAACTCTATAAGTAACAGACAATCCTTGACATGTTTATGCCGTTATCTATTACAATATTGTCTAGTATAATTTACGTAGCCCCCTGATGTAGACGCGTTTTTGTAGCCTTGTTTTTAAACCATCGAAAACGCGGTTAAATTTCAAAGAGCAACAATTTTGTTTTTGTGGAAAAAAAGTGTAAAAACTTAAGAATTTATTCAACGACTGCAACAAGTGTTTGATAAGTCTGCAAAATCTACAAGTACTGTATATTGCTGAATCGATTGTTTTAAAACTGGTAAAACATCATTAGAAAATGCTCCCCGCAGTGGTCATCCGAGTACCTCGGTAAATGAAAGAAACATTACTGTCGTGAAGAAACTACTGAAAGAAGACAGGCGAAAGACTATTCGTAGAACGAGTGTACGTCTAGGACTAGGTAGTACATGACAAGTTTATAATATCTTATATGTTTGTATAGGTGTAAGCAAGGTTTTAACCCACTGGGTACCAAGACTGTCAGGATTGAAAAAGAAACTTCATAAGTGTGACTTACCAAAACTGTTAGCTCGTTATAGGGATAAATTTAAGCAACAAATAACAATTACTGACAAAACATTGATTCATTATTTTAATTTTAAGACCAAAAGTCGATCTAAAAATAACGTAAACCCGAAAAAAGGCCTCCACTTAAGGCGCGTGCAGTCTCGTTTATTGTAAGACTAATGCCGTATTGCGGACTTGCAAAAAGATTATTTTTATGGATTACCTTGCGCAAGGTGCTACAATTAACGCAAAATATTATTTAAGTTTATTATCCAGACCACTCCATCAGAAAGTTGTCAAAAAACGACCTGGATACTTGCAGAAGCGTTCGTGTTGCAACCCGATAATGCAAGACCGTACACTGCCCGAAAAACAAAGGATGTTTTGAATGATTTACGAATTGCTTTGGTATCCACCTTACATGTCGGATCTGATTTTCATCTGTTCCTAGAACTGAAATTTTTTTAAGCGATGTTTGATTTGAGTTTTAACGGACGTAAAATGTGTCATAAATAGGTGGGGTAAAGAGTCACCGAGAAAGTTCCTTGAAAACGACATTGTTGAGAAAAATGTATTCAGTTAAGCAAAGATTATATTGTAAAACTACATCATAATATTGACGAAAATTAACAGAATAAAAAAAAATAGCTAAATTCCCAGAACATTAGAAAAAATCATCCCCCGTATCTATATTTTAATAAATATATTTTGTTACGTTTAAATTTTATGTTAAGATTGTACGTATTTTCTTACAAAATTGCTTTTATTAAATTATTAAAATTTTAGATGTTAAAATAACTGTTTTGTTTGAAATGCAGTGTTTTAAGGCAAGTGTTCTAGTCGATTAAAAACGTTTTGAATGTTAAATAAACTGTTAAACTAACGCTCCTTAGTTTAAAAAAAACTCTGTGAGCGGTTTTATTAAAATTTTGGTATCATTGATACATGAGCATCTAAATCAACGTAAATATCTCGTTACAACACTCTAAAGTAACAAACATAAAATATTCATTGACTAGATATTTGAAACTTTTAAATAACGTTAAAAATAGTTAACTACGTTATGCAAATAACAAGCTTAATTAAGAAAATGTTAAATTTGTTTTACTCATTTTCTATGCAATGGAAATGGTAGATTAACGACTCTTAACGTAAGTGTGTTTACTGGTAGATGTGTGAAATGCTTGGCTTAACCGCCAGCTCTCGTAGATAAACTTAAATTATGTAAAAAGATGTGAGAAACTATTTTCAAGTAAATTCCAGTAAGATATTACCATGTTAACAATTTTGGTGTCTGGTTTTCGTCTGTGAAGACAGTGACTAAATTCAGATGGGTAGTAAACTAGCTCACATTGACAATAATGTCCATTACAATTACGCTGCCTTGCTTCATCTAGCATTAACTCCATAATCCATTGTAATTCACGTCCTCTGTTAATTACACATTAAGAAACGTCCATTTCCCTTTATCAAATTTCCCCAATTTTTCCGCAATTTCCAATATTTAATTAAAATCGGGCAACGGTATATCATTTTAAAAGAATGACGAGTGTCAAGCTGTTAAAATGATTTTTTTGCCCGAACAAAATGAATATAAGGTACATGCTAAAAGAAATTTAATTAACAAAACCTTTGATTATAAAAGGATTTACGGTTATTAAATCACTCGACGAAAAATTGTGTCTCTACCAGATGAATCACTAAATGAAATTGACTAAAACAGCTGGCCGAAACGACCACAGGAAATTCCATGATTTACCTTTGTTTTGAAATGGAAGATTTCGATTGGAAATTACTGGGGCTCTGTTTTTCAATGCGTAATGAATCACAACACTAACCTAATATGTATTAGTGTTGTCTCGATTGTGGTTGCAAGCAATTAATGTGTATGCACTATTAATTGACAATGATTGTTTAAAATATCCTTTGATTTCAGGCATATTGAAATTTAACTTAATGCAGTATTGATTGATTAAATATTCAAAAGCTCTGATCGGGTCATTAACGGAATTTATTGCAAATAGATAACTTCAAAACAAGCCGCAAAGGAATTACCTGTGAGTTACCTGTGATTGTGTTTTTATTAGTTGTTGCAAATACTATTAATTTTTAAGAATTTATTTAAAATCGTAGTTATTGAGTGTTATAATAGTAACAAAAATCAAAAAATTAATACAAAATCTGTTATTCAAATTCGACACTAACAACAAGCTTGTTGAACTGTATTAAATCTATACATTATGGAAATGTAATAATTTATTGCATAAATTTGGAACTCAGTTTGAAATATTAGATAATTAGTAAAAAATTAGGCAATAATTTTACAGCAAATTTTACCCAATATTTCAAACGCTAATAGTCGCAAATACAAAACTAACTAACTCATTACCCTGTAATTGGTTGAAAAAACCTCTTATTACACCACAGACGGTTCCCCTCCATACCCCTCATCGGGACTTTCCGTCATGGCTTCATTCTCATTGATTGCATTTGTATCAATCTTGTCATCCTCGGTCTGTGCGCCCACACACCGTTTGATAACAGCACTCGACGGGTCATATCTGACCTCATCTGGATTATTATTAACCATGTGCAAGTTCGCGGGCACACAAACAGGCCATTGCATTGAACAGCAGGGCAGTGATGAAGGGGCGACATCATTGGCTGGAAGGGGGTAACCATCAGCGGTGTATCGCACATCGGAATGAAAATGATCATAAAATCCAAGAAACTCAGCTTCTTGGGAGTATCTCGGTCGGGATTGTCGTTTGGCTCGGTTCGGAAGCGTTCGATAAAAATTTGGAGTGATTTTTGGTAAACCGTAATCGAGAGGATAACCCTCAGAGTCAACCCATCGGACATCCATTGGACCACCACGACATTCCATGCCGTTTATAAGATCCGGATTTTGTTCGAGATAAAGTGATGTAGGACTTGGATTAGCTGGAGGGTCTTCATATACCGTCACTTCTTCTTCTTTCGGAAGTGTCTCTTCAGGTTTTTGACAGATATCTTTTTTTGTCTTTTTTTTACAACGAATTATTGATAAGACTATACTAGAGATGATTACAAGTGCTAAAACTCCACTTCCTATTGCGACAGCTAGAAGAAACTCCAAAGGAAACGAAACGATAATTACAATAGGATCTTCTTTAATAATTATTTTAATTGTGAAATTTGATTGAGTAACTCCAGCTGCATTTTCAGCATTGCAGATAAAAGTTCCGTTATCTTCTGAATTTGCATTAAATATAAATAATTCGCTTCGTTTATTCTCTGTACCTTCTTCAATGAAGTAAATTAGATGAATACCTGGAGCTACAATGGTGTTATTCTGAAGGATTTGTCCTCGGAACCACCAAGAAACTGATGCTTCTGGTATGGAATGCACGTGACATTGTAGAGATACGTTCTTACCCTCGGCTAGTTCAAGATAAAACGTCGTAGGGGAAACGTCAGGGAGGCAAGCGAGCTCCGACGCCGGTATCGATTTAATAACGCGTTTGGCGAGCCGGGGAGGACCGTAGCACGTCGGCTCCACGGAGATGGGGACATTGGAAGAGGTCAGCCAGACGTGGAGATCCTTAATATGGCAATCACACTCCCAGGGATTTCCCCGTAATTCCACTCCTTTCAAATTCCGTGGAAGAGTCTCTCCTGGTATCATCCTCAAGCTGTTGTCTTCTAAAACCAGCCATTCAAGGCTATGCAGTCCTTGGAATGCCCCTTGTTCGATTTCTCCAATTTTGCATTTATCTAAATCGAGAGTGTTGAGGAACGACAAGTGATTGAAAGCCAGTCTTTTTAACGAAGTCAGAGGATTCGAACTTAAAGTTAATCTCATTAAAGAGGGACAGTCTATGAAGGAACTAGTAGGCACCGTCTCAAGGAAGTTCTCAGAAAGGTCGAGTTCTACTAAGTTTGTCAAGCCCTTGAAAGTTTTCTCGTTTATTATTTTTATTTGACAATTCGACAAATAGATGCGCTGCAAGTTAATCAGTTGTTTGTTGCTGAATAGTTCGCTGCGGAGATTGCTTAGGAAGTTGCCAGAGAAATCGAGGACTTGAGTACCGGGATCGAGACCGTCAGGGATGTCTAACAAACCTTTACCGGTGCAGATCACTGTTTGCTTGCCGTTTTTCCACTTGCAAGAGCAAGAGACGGGGCACGCAAGCGATAAACGGACGAATACTCCCACCAGGAAGACCACCAAATAAACCAACATTTTCCATCACTCAACTCTGAAACAAAAAAAAATCTTTTAAACAAAAAATATAAAAATAGCAATAGTAATTAAACTAAATGGCAAAATAACTTCATTAGTCATTTAATAATTGTAGAATGACCAATAATATCATGACCAAATTTTGAAAAATGACCTGTTTAAGTTAGAACAATACCACAAGTTTAAAGCATTAATTAGATATAAAACAAAATGCCATTTTTTTTGGTAAATGTCTATTTAAGCTCTACGCTTTTTTCGGCTAAAGTAAATCGATGACAAACCACTTGTTATTATAATATTTAAACAAATTGCGAACAGATTGAGATAACCTTACTAAATATTTTATATTTCTTCTGATTGTTAAAATAAAGCGATGAGTAACTCATATCTTTTTTTTAATTAGGACGTTTCTTAGTCGAGTTCACACGATAATAATAAGATATAGTTATGGATACAGTAAGAACAAAAGAAAAACACAGCAAGAAAAAGGATGCTAGCAGAAAACACGCAAAACAGCCAAAAAAATATAAAAAGCAATAAAGGACAAAATACAAACAAAATTGCATAAAGAAGAAAAAGAGCGCAATGCTAGAAAAGTAGAAGATATAAAAAAAAAAATTACAAAAATAAAAAAAATAAATTTTCTATCAAGAATGCAAGCAAATTAAACAAGAATTTTAGCATAAAATCATATTTTGTCTAGATAAACATAGCCAATTATTAGAAAACAAAGAAGAAGTAATAACAAAATGGGCTAAATATTTTGAAACAGTTTTAAACAAATCGTCAATTAAAGAAACAACAGTTGAAAAAGAGAAGAACAACAGAAAAGGACAAAAAGAATGAAAAAGAAACTTAAAAAAAAGAAAAAAAATTCCTACATTTGATAAAGTTAAAAATATTATAGAAAACAACCAAAACTCAAAAAAAAGACAACCTACATGGAGAAATAATACAGTACGAAGGAGAAGCGATGACAAAGATGATATATAATTTAGCTAAAAATGTATGAATAAAAGAACAAATGTTGCAAGCATAGGAAACAGCCCTATTATGTTCAATGTATAAAAAAGAAACAAAACAAAATGTAAAAACTATAAAAAATAGCGTTACTATACACTGTATACAAGAAAATGGCAACAGTACTAAATAATAAATTAAAAGAGCATATAGAAGAAGTAGTAGGAGAATACCAGTGTAGTTTTAGAAAAGGAAAATCCGTAGTAAACCAAATATTTTTATTACAACAGATGCAAGAGAGAAGTCACCAACAAAAACTAAAAGCATTCTTGTGTTTTATCGACTTTAAAATGGCCTACGACAGTACTAACAGAAAGAATTTACAATAAGCATGGAAAAATCTTGAAACTCCTAATAATATAACAAGATTAGTAAAAGTTACTTTAGATAAAACTACAAAGATGATTCGGGTTAATGTAAAACTGTCAAGAAAGCTCAAAGTTATTAATGGCTAAGATAGAAAGACCCCCTTTTTTGACATTGATTATAATCTCTCTAAAAAAAAAATATTAAAGCAAAGTAGTATATATATAGACAAAGTTTACTTTTCCATCAACAACATCAATGTCTTGCATTTGCAGATGACGTAACACTTATAACACAAACCAAAAAGAAGCTATCAATAACAAGAAGGTTGATTATAAAAGCGGAAAAAATGGGACTGAAAATTACTAAAGAAAACACTAAATTTATGTTATAGGAACATAAAGTATTCAAAAGAGACAAATATTTAAAAGTAAAAATAAACAAAAAAAAAATACAAATTGAAAGAAATTAAAGAGATTTGTCTACCTAAAAAATGTAATGAAAAAGAAGTCAACAAATACAGAAGAGATAAAAGCAAGAATAGCAGCTAAAACCAAAAGCGTCTATCTATTACACTCTATACTAAGTTCAAAAGCAACAAAACTTTATGTCTGAAAGACTATAAAACGACCGGTTGTATTACACGCTTGTGAAGAAGAAACACTAAAGAAACAAGAACAGTTTCTGCTGCAGATATGAGTAAAAAAGATTCTAAAAAAAATTTTGTAAGGAACGAAGTAGAAAAAACTTAGATTAATAACATTATGCGTACTAAGACACAGATATAATAAAAGTAGTTAAATCATAAAGAATTAGATAAATAGGCTACGTAATAAGAATAAAAGAAAACAGACATTCACAAAGTATATTAGAAACAAGACTAGAACCCAACAGACAAAAAAACAGACAAAGGACAAAGTAAAAAACAACGTCTAAAAACTACAAATAAAACAGTAGAAGAAAAAAACTCTAAATAAAAAAGAATGAAAAAAAACAAGCAAGCGAAGGCTTATAAGTACTGATAACACTAATCTACAAAATTAAACTTTATTTTTGTTGTTTGAACAAAATATATTTTTTTGCATAAGCTACCAAGGGTAGTTAAAACACAATTTTTTGTTTTCCGCTAGCTCGTCACATTTCTATGAAATAACGGTTTTTTTGTTTTACTTTTTTATATAAAATATTTTATAATTCTAAACTAATTTTAAGTGTGAGATTGGCATTAGTCGCAGAATTTTATAGTTTTTAAATTGCTGTAAGAGTTCTTGCCCTAAGAAACGCGGTGTAAAAGTTATAGCCAAAAATGGGATGTTAATTTTCAACAGTTCTGTTGTTTGCAAACAGTTCTGTTGTCATTTTTGTTTGATTTTTGTTTATAAACTTTGCAATAGGCTATTATTGCAATAATAACCTAGCATGTTCTGATCCTAAAAACCTTGATATTTTTTGCAAATACTTTCAGATCTTGATGAAGACGCCCGCCATGTTCGTCACTTATACTTTCAAAGCTTTTCGGAAAAAAATATAATAAACGCCATTCATAAAATAAATAACTTTATTTTTTAAATAATTCTAGAAGAAAAATAAGATTTTTAGAAAACAGAACTGTCAAAAGTTAACATCTTTTTTTTAGCTATAATTTTTGAACCGCGTTTCTTAAGGCAAAAACTTTTAAAACCATAAAATTCTGCGACCAATACGTATCTCACACTTAAAATTAGTCTAGAAGTGTACTCACCGGCATCGTCAGTCAAATAATGACATTTGTTATGAAAAAATAAAAAAAAAACCGGTGAAAAATTCTTTGGGTGAAGGTAATTTCTTGAGGGTTATCAGAAAAATCCCAATAAAAAGAAGTAAATTGACGTTTCAATGGTTTATTACCATCTTCTTCAGAATGAAGTGTCTCAAACAATGAGACACAGCCACGTGCGTGATGTAGTCAGTCTTCCTTCCATCACGCACGTGGCTGTGTCTCACTGTTTGAGACACTTCATTCTGAAGAAGATGGTAATAAACCACTGAAACGTCAATTTACTTCTTTTTATTGAGATTTTTCTGATAACCTTCAAGAAATAAAAAAAAAACGTTTTTTCTGAGAAGTGTGACGTATTAGCAGAAAACAAAAAATTGTGTGTTAACTACCCTTAGTAGCTTATACAAACAAAACACATTTCATTCGAAAAACAAAAATAAAGTTTAATTTTGTAGACTAGTGTAATCAAACATAGTTCTCGAAAGCGTTCTGCCACTATTATGTAATACTTTCGTTTGGTTAATTCTTTTACTATTTGTATAAAAATCGTTCAAATTTGAGTAAAAAAAATGCTTCTATCAAATTTAAACATAAGTTTATTAAAGATTCTATTTTTTAAATTTTATATTAAATTTAAAAAAAATAAAACGACTTTTATTTTTAGGGTGTGTCGTAGTTTGTTGTGTTAGGAGAAACTTTTCGGGTAAGTAATTAGTAAAGCTGGCAAGTTTTCTGAGATGATTCCGAAAGAAGCGAATAAACTCAAGTTTTATATCCTCCACTAAGGCGCGTTTTATGGCCTCGAACCCGTATATCACTTTATTTTCAATAAAAAACGAGTAAAAATGCAGTCGCTACAATGTCGAAAAATCTGGAATTTGATTTAATTGGAACAGCACGTTTGCGCCATTTCCTCCCAGAAAGTTTGAATGGTCCTAACCGCATCCGCATATCGCATCATGAAAAATTTTCATGTTTCAATTGCGAAAATAAGTGGTGTTGCAGTATCCCAGCAATATTTTATATTTGATAGCGTCTCGTCAACATTTCCCCTTGGGCCTATGTGCGAAATTGGAGTCGGCGCGGTTTGAAATAAAAAGGAAAGAAAGTTAGGGTCTTGTTTGCATTCTAAAGTGGACTCGTTTGTCCCTCAGGATTTTCTGATTTACAAATAGAATAAATTTTCGAAAAAGTTTGGCGCAGGTCCACATTATCCCGTTCTTTCATTGTTTCAAAAACAGTGCTTAGTTTTATTGCAGACAATAAAGCAGGATTGCTTTACTTCCAACAGATTTCTTTTCAATCGCAAGACTTTTGATTATCGAAATTTTTAATGACGGACGAGGACAGATATCGACGAGATTCTGATCACGACCGAAATTGATTCAATTTATGAAGGATTTCCTTCTCACTATTGTCAAGAGACGTGTTTTATTGAAGCAAAATCACGTGCGCTGTGTTAAAGAAGCCTTTTTTAATCCTACTATATACTCCTTCATTACCTAATAGGGTTTTCTAAATCTTGACAAAACTCCAAAGAAAACTTCCAACACATGTATCAATATTACCAAACTTTTAATTGTTGTTTTTAGTTTCGATCTCTCTGTTTGGTTTTATCTTGATTTGTTGAGTAAACATTTACAGAATAAAAAACTAAACAAACATGAATTATATCCAAACTTCTGATTTATAAATTTATCTAAAAAAATTTAAATATTGTAAATTGCAATTCTCTACGTCTGATTTAAAAAATGTGTTATTTCCAGATGACTCGGGGCGACTTCGCTTCCATTGATGATCATTTGAAATTGAATTTTTTCGTCGATTTTTCATGTAATTTTCACACATACGGTCCCCTCTATCAGTGTGAAATGCAATTTATCGTTTATAAAATTTTCGTAGGGTCAGTGTGTGTTTGTACCATAAAGCTTTGCTTTACAAGAATAGATTGGGTCTTTTCTACCTGACTCGACAGCAGTTATTGTGAATATTTGATGAGTAGGTTTCAACGCGTCCGAAATGTCAGACATTTTATTTTTTAAAAAGGTAAATGTCAATCATAAAACATTGCTAATTTAAGAAATCGCAAAGCGATAAATTAGAGAAAATGGATCTGACCGGAGGAGAATTAAATCAATGAGGTCTGGTCGAGAAAGATTGATGAATAACTTTAGCCTCTCTACTTCTGCTAAAAAGTTTCAAGGAGCATATTGTGGTATTTTCGGTCTATTATTTGAGAGAAAATGAGATGATCAGAAAAGGATTTAAATCTGATTAAATTTAATTTATTATCAGAGTTTGAAGATACAAAAATTTTGTCGTTGCGGTAAAGTTTCAGAAAGTTTTGGAAAGAATTCCGTCGCTAATCCTTTTACCCTATTAGATGAGCATGAGGTTATAATCTCTTGAAATCCTCGTCGGATTATTAGAACGGATTTTTCAACTTTTTATTATTTCTCAAACGTTTTCTTTCTTTCGACAGCTGCTTTTGCACTTGATTAAGTAATTACGAAGGCAAGAAATATTTAATGCGTTATGTAAAACGAGGAAAATTCCAGTTTCAAATCCTCTCCAGATCCCTAATCCCGTGTAATGAACGGCTGAGCCATTATTTTAAGCACTGATGTATCTGTGTGTCTCACCAAAAGCTTAAAACGTCACACTTCGTGCTCCTTTTGCTTAATAAACTTAAAATTATCTACCTTTCTATCGAGAAATTTTTTCTGATATAATTGCAATGAAGAAAACAAAATAAATCCTCTCTTGAACTTAGTCAGACACTAAACAAACGAAAATAAATGTAAAATGTAAAAAACGTGGCCAAACGCAATCATTCTCTGTTGTGTGGTCATTCATTGAACCAGACATCGTTTGAATTGGAAATGCTCCCCTACACCGGCCAGCTTCGATCAATTCCAAGCCATTGTTAGGACACACACGAAAAAAATTACAAAATTTGACCCACTTTTCGAATTTTTCTTTTTATCGTAGTCACAAAGATTATCAATAGGAGATTTTTAACCCCTAGCTTTAGAAAAATATTTACTTTATTCTAGACAAACATTCGTCAAAACATCTTTCGAATTGTTTGCAAAATTGAAACAATATTTTATTCCAGTTTCAATTTAAACTGAATGAATTGAATTATTCGAAACCATACAAAAGCAATAGTGTAAAAATATGAAAACTATTTATATTCTTTGTTTGACTATCAGAATTTAATAGAGTTTGGAATAATGCGATTTTTAACCGCTCCTTTGTTAAAAATTTTAAATAAAACAGTTCTATAAATATTTTCAGAACTCACAATTTGTTACAAAGAGATTCAATTTCCAGTAGAAATGCACAATATTTTTATTAAAAATAGCTGGTTATTAATAAAAATATCGACCAATTAATTAATCAAAATTTTGTTACACTACTGCACCTCATGATCATTTAATTGATCATTTAAATATTTGATCAATTTAATAATCGATTAACAATATTTAAAACTAATTTTTAATAAAAATATTTCACACAATATCTTTTATAGAATTGAGCAAAATGACTAGTAATGAATCGAAGAATTTACTAATCAATTAATTAATTGAATGATTAATTATTTTTGGATATTTTATTAATTAATTAATCAATTAATAATATTTACATATTAGTAATCACTAAAATACTTTTTACATTTATTATTTTTACATACATTAATTTAAATTGATCAATTATTTTTGAATAATTAATTAATTAATTAATTGATCAATAATATATAAAAATTGATGTGCCTAATAATATATAAAAAATGTAAAAAATTAAAAAATGCAGAAATCAGAAAACATAAATGTTGAACACGTAAAAACATCTAAACCTACAAATTCAAAAATATAAAAAAAGATTTAGAAATTTATAAGTTGAAAAGTCTGGAAACGTAAAAGTGAAAATTGTAATTATAAAAAAATTCAAATCTAGAAAACAGATAGTTTCGAATCTAGTTTAAAGACCGCTTTAAGCTGTAAAATTAGAACTTTAGAAATATCAATATAATAATATTTTAAAATCTACAAATTTATAAATGTAGAAATATCAGAACTTTGAAAATAACGAATCTGAATTAAGAAATGCTCAAAATTAGTAGTATAAAAATATGAGTCATAAATCTGACCAAACTTAGAAATGTGTAGAAGATAAACAACGTAGAAACTTACGGATGTACAATATAAAAGTTAAAAAGTGCGAAACTTAGCTACTAAAAATCAAAATTACAAGAAGGTATAAAAACCTAGAAGGCAGATTGTTTAAAATCTAAAAACACAGAATCTTGACATGCAAAAATTTAGTAACGTAAATAAACATACAAAATATACAAAAATAATGTTAAAATCTAGAAACATATAAAACTCAAAATTTTAATATGGAAACGTCAAAATTTTTATCATTGAAATCTAGAAATTTTTTCTTTTGGAATGTCACGAAATAAGCTCTTGAATTCTGGAAGATGAAGTCAATAAATTCTCGTGTTTAATGAAATCAAAAGCGATGACTCATGCGTTCAGTGCTACAGAGTTGTGTAAATTATTTGTTAAGCTATTGAACAAGATTTTAACGGCAAAATTTGAGTATTTTTAATAATAAAAATAAACTTTTTTTGTCGACCAAAATTACAAGTCCGCCAAAATTTATCAGGTAAATAAAGATTTTATATCAAAATCTTTCCAAAAGTGTATTAAAATTTGAGACACTATAAATATAAGTGAGTTTTATAGGCTAATTTTAAGTTGAGATACTACCGGTAGTACCGCAAATTTTAATACGCATCCATGGCAACAAACAATCACAGTCTCAAGTTCCTTAATTTTTCCAGAAAAACGAAGATACTACCGGTATTTTCTCAACTTGAAACTAGTTCCTAAGAGTGTAACATTCATGTCGTTTGTCTTGTCAGCTTCAGAAAGATATGATATCAGTGTATTTGCACGACAGCTATACAATATGAGCGAAATAATTCCGAGTTGTAGTTTCGGCCATTGGAAAGTCATGAAATCGAAACGGAGGTAGAAGCAGAAGGAATTTATTGTTTGTTCAAAACCGGTAACTTGACTGCCACTTGTGTGTTTAAATCAGAACAGTAATAACCTGCTTGTCACTGGCACATGCTCTTGTGAAATCAACGTTTAAGATTAACGTCAAAGCTCTATAAGAGAAACAGCGAATCTCTATTAAAATACGTCCCATTGTGCAATTGGTATTGACGTTGCTATTATTGGTTACCGTTTTAACTCCTCGATCATTTTCAGAAGGACACACAACAAATACAGTTGATTGATCTAGATGAACGTCTGGCCGGTAATCGAGTCAAGTTTGGTTAATTTTTCGAGCGCTCCTTGATGATAATAGAAGCGTTATCGATTCGGTGTAAAGATACGTGTATAAAAGACACATTACAACGTAATGCACTCCGCAAGTTTAGGCATAAACTGCTCCCGAGCTCCGCAACATATTCCCAGGGCTCACATCTTAGTTAGTAACCAGGAACCGGAACTTACTTGGTTACTTCGAAAGTGTGTGTCTAATTGTTGCAAATCGTCGAAAACAACTGTTGTAATACGTAGGCTGAAACAACTCTCTTTCCGGTTTTTATTCCTATTAATTAATTTTAATTGTGGACAGAAGAGTAACGATACTGCAAAGCGAAATTCGTTTGACAAATGATGTAGCTCTCATAAATCATCTCAAGTTTTATCTAAATTTTTCATTCTTGTTATCAAACAACAACCGTTGTGGATGGCCAGACAGCGGTAATTAAACCGTTTCTCGCAATGAAAGTAATGATCAATATTTGCTCGTAATTATTTAAATAAGACAAGGGAGAAGAACGTGCCGCGAATACAAAAATTTCTTCAAGAATTCAGACTCTGTTTCGAAATTGGCGCTATTAAAACTTTCTATTTGTAATTATTGAGTATTTCCGGAAATTTTTTTGAGTCTAATCTCTGTAACGTTTTAATTGTGCGACACGCATTCGAATGCAATCACATTGCAGACATTTCACAAAAACATAATTTAGAGAAGCGACCAATGCATAAAAGCAGATTCAAAAAAAATCACACGACCAAAAATTTTAGTTTAAAATTTTTTAAAATTCTATAAAAATCGTCTAAAAATTTTATTTTTTTGTAACAAGTTAGGTCAAAATCGTCGTAGTAGACGGTGTATTTGGTAACATAAAACACAAAAAATTTTAATTTGAATATTCACATAATGTAAATATTGTAAATATAAATATAATAAATATAAAAAAAGAATAAAATAATATAAATTTTTACCCTTTCAGATGTTAGGTATTTGTGCTTTTTCCGGGTTATTCTTTGACGAATTCTTTTACCTTTTTTAGTCCATCACCATCAATCCTGCCTCTCTAGATTATTTTTTTTTGTTATAATATTTGTCATTACTGAGTTCCAGCTTTTTTTGATCAACCTCTTATTCTTTTTGTTTTTTGACTTTTCATATTTTTCAACTGCTGCTGAAAAATCAACTCTTTGGCAGTATCTCCAGCAACCCAATAATCCTTTTTTTTATGTACCTTAGTAATGCTTCTTTATCCAGTCTTTGCTTCTTGTTCTGTCAATTTTGCCAACTCTTCTTTTATACGTTTCTCCGGTATTTCATTTTGTACTTTGCTTTTTAACATTGTTATAACACCCATATTTCGCATTTACATGTTGATATAGGCCTATATATGATTTTTTGCCGATCGATAGTAAACGCCACATTTAGTGATAATTTAAATTCTCTAAAATATCACGTTTATTGACTGGCCAATAAATCACTATTTCCACAAACTAAGCAGTAAATTAGATACTTTAAAACCGTTTAAAATTTTTTTAGCTGTCTTAAAACATACTGTTTAAAAAATTATATCATGAATAGGCAATAAAGCAGATTTAATGCTTGAACTGTCAGTCACGGCATTAAATTACATAATTTATCATTTTGTCATTTATTATTTTTACTTTCTGCGTTATTTTTTTATGATTAAATACTATATTCTGTGTATAGTAGTTTTTTTAAATTTGTGTCAATAAATGCTGTAAAATATTTAGCTTTATAAATAATTTCTCTTATTAAGCTAATAGTCTTAAGTGCTTCTATGTTTTTAAATCTACTTTAAGATTTATCCAGTAACGATTTTACATACTTCTTTTTTATTCTAATTTTCAAAATTTGTTTTTACCTAAGCATATACAGTAGTTAATAATATCAGGTGTTTTTTTAAATTTGACGTCAAAGTTGGCTGTGCATTGTCGTTTGTAAACGCACCATAAAATAAGATCTAACCTCACTTTTGTAATTCTTTGCAAAGTAGCAAAAGTCAATCGTCAAGATCAAAACGGTGATCAACATCATTCACATAATTTTGTATTCTTTGGACACTCATCTAACCTCTAGAAGAGCCAAACTGTCTTTTTCAAGACAACTTTTTGTAACTGATTTGTTTGTGGAGGTGAGGAAAGTGAAATTAGTGAAAACAAAATCATAACCTAACATTTTGAACTTTTGTCGGCTTGTTGTAGGTTCTAACTTAAAACAAAATGATTTTGCTGCAAGAACATAAGATTTTTATTTTCGAATCTTACTTTCGCAATGGGCGGCGCATAGAAGGTGTTTGGCAACTCAATTCAAAACTGTTATGAGGAATTTTAGGAGCAATTTCCGGACATTGCTATTGATAACACTTTTCGATGCTCGTTGAATCACTGCATTAATAATTCTCGTGAGACTGGGTCTGTTTTACGAAAGGAAGGTAGTGGTCGCCTGTGGTGGTCGCCGTACGAAACGAACTGAAGAAGTTGTTGAAAATGTGTCGACGAATCCAAATGTGTCTAGATGAAGATGGTGGATATTGTCACGGGCTCTGCCTCGTGAGGTGGGGTTGAGATTAAAAACAGGGTTTTAATACAAAAGGAAATTTAATAAGGATCGAGATATACATATTAGATAGTGGATAGAATACTTAAGAGCTACTTACAGTGACATTCTCAGACAATCGAAGGGTCTAGACATATCTCACACTCCACCTAACTCAACTCTCTTCGTTGAACTCTACCAACCGACTCCACGATTAACGCCACCCGCTAGTTCGCCAACCCCCCAAATGCTGAGCCAGCAATAGCCCATCCGCATTGGCAGGCATTCGACCTAGCAGGCTAACGAACTTTTGCTTCGTGACAATATTTCGATTATTTGTTATATAATTTCTTTCGATTAAATTGTCATTATAAACCGTAATTAAAGCAGTTTTAATTTTAATCACAAAAGTAAGGTTAGATGTCATTTTCTGGTTTGTTCACAAACGACCATGCACAGTCGACTTTGACGTCAAATTTAAAAAAACACAAGATATAATTCATCTGTAGTTAATACGTTTTTTTGTTTTTTGTTTAGCTATTGGTAAAAATAATCCTGTAGTCCATTCTAAAATTTTTTTTTCATGTTTCCAAGCTTTTTTATAAATTTCTGTTAGTAGGCATGTTCTTTTTACTCTTATAGTTTTACCTATTTTAAGAGTTCCTTTATCTTCTTCAGTTGCTTTACCATTTTCTTAGTTCTTAGATTAATTACAGATTATTTTGTCTTTATTCGTGTCCTTGTTTTTCTTTGTTTTTTTATTTTTTTGCTATTTATTATTATTACAGAAAGCGATCGGGCAGAGACCGAAGTCTGTTACGCCCGTACAACATAAGAATAACATATTACATTAAAATAATCAAAATTAGCCATTGTAGCCCTTGAATATGTCATATTTCGACTTGAACTGAGTACCTTTTTCGCATAAGACAACATCTCGAGGCAAGGAATTTCAAGGTTCAAGCACCCTATTGGTTATAAAACACTGTCTGACGAATTTCTTTTAATAGTTTCAAAGGGTGTCCCCAAGTCCGGTTGTTAGAGTTTAAAGGAAAAATATGCTTAATGGGAGAGTTAAGGTCTTTAATCGCATGAAACACCGTAATTGGGTCTCCTCTTTTGCGTCTTGTCAACAAAGAAGGTAATTTCATACTTTGGAAGCGGTCGGAGTGGGATGGTCTAATTCGCCCAAAAGGACTTCTGGTCGCTCTTCGTTGGACTGCTTCCAGAGAGTTAACTTCGCGGGTCTGCTTCGGATTTCAAGAGTCCGAAGCGCACCCAACTTCGCGCCGGAGTATCGGAGTCCATGCGCAGTTTGCGTATTCTAAAATCGGCGTAACGTAAGTCTTATAAAGCTTAATTATCACAATAGGGTTAGATCCGGAAAACTTTTTTCTAATAAGATATACCATTCTGTTAGCTTTCTTGATAACTTTAGTTATGTGCGCAGACTAAGATAATGATGTTGTAACCGTGATACCAAGGTCCAAAACTAACTCTGCCACCGACAACTTACAATTGTAAACATAATAGTCATGCATTGAATTTTTAGTGCCTAAATGCAACATACAACATTTTTCTACGTTAAGTGGAAGTAGCCATTATTTAGACCAGTTAGAAATTGCCAAGAGATCTTTTGCCAAAATAGCATTGTTAAAACTAGAGTTATATATACATTACAAAGGTCGATGATAGAAGACTCTTTAAATCAGCGGTGTATACAATGAAAAGAAGCGGTCCCAATACTGAGCCCTGAGGAACCCCACTTAACACGGGAAGTGCATCACTAAGCAAGTTAAAGTGGCTAGATTTTGTCGTGGGCAATGAGTCATTCTGCGCAAAGTACGAAAACACGTCTTGGTTAAGCGCTATTCACAAACCCAAAAACATACTCATTTCGTTTCGTTCCTTCTTCTCGAACGGTTGTGGTTAAGCCTGCGTGTATTGACAAATTTGCCGCAATCTGAAACTAGTCAGATGTTTTTGGGTTTCACTTATCGCATTTGAGATTTTACTTCACGCAGATCTGTTCACGGTCATCACCCACGACAAAACCCAACCACTCTACCCACTTTGTTTTTTTCCTATTTCGTGTTGATTTTTGTCAATTTTGTGGTGTATTATGCCGAGACCTCATCTAACATTAGAAGAAGCCAGTAGGGCACTTGGGATCTTACAAGAGAGCATGCGGCAAGTGGATGTGGCTAATAGATTTGGAGTGTCGCAAAGTCTTATGAGTAGGCTTTTTCGTCGGCATGAAATGACTGGTACTGTAAGGCGAAGACGTGGTGCGGGTCGTCCTTGACAAACAACGGCAAGACAAAACCGACTTCTTACTTTAAATGCCCGATTGCATCCAACAACCTCAGCTACAATGTTACGGCAGGGGTTTTTAAATGCTGCAAAAGTTGCCATATCTGTTAGAACTGTACGAAATCGGTTGCATGATGTGGGTCTTTTGTATAGAAGACTTCTTAGAAAGGTTCCGTTAAGACCTCATCATATGCGGGCTAGAGAAGCGTGAGCTGTTGAAAGGCAGAATTGGAGAAATGAATGGAACTCTGTCCTTTTCACAGATGAATCTCGTTCTGGTCTCCATAGTGACAGCAGAAGAGTACGAGTTTGGAGAACACGAAATACACCGCGTCATCGAGGTTTTGTCCAGGAGGCACATGCTTTTCGTGGGGGTTGAATTATGGTTTGGACTGGGGTAGCTTTGGGCACTCGCATACAATTGTATATCTGTGAGGGGAATATGACAGGAAGAATATACCGGAACGACATTATTTTAAACACAATCATCCCTATGTTTAACCATAGAAACCCAACACTGCACCTTTTGGATGATAATGCTCGTCCTCACAGGGCTGGAATAGGGCTGCATGCGCTCAGGGGCCACCGTATACCGCATATTCCATTACCAGCTCTGTCCCCTGATCTAAACATAATCGAACATGTGTGGAGTTTGCTCCAGAGAAGGTTGAATATGCATCAACCTGCCACTATGACATTAGGAGAGTTAAGGATAGTTTTACCACAATTGTGGGATGATTTGTTTCAAGAAGAGATTGATAATCTCATAAGAAGTATGCCCAACAGAATTGCAGAAGTTTTGGAAGTCAGGGGCGGAGACACCCATTATTAAGAAAATGTTGCAAATCGTAAGTTTAGCACACCTTTTAGTCCTGGGCAATTACATTAATAAAAATTAAAAAACCATACAAAAAACGTGTATAATTACGTGTAACTGAATCAATTAATAAGTAGAAATTAAATTTATTTTGAATCCATTGCAATTTACTCTTTTATTAACGATATCCCTAAATTTTTGCCGCCAGTTTATATAAATTCATTTTCGTTTATTTTTTAAATTTTGAAAAAAATTTGCTCTTGTTGTGGATTGGAAAAACAACTGTAGTATCTGTGGAAAAACGTTATTACGTATTTCCGTAATAATCACTAGTAAATTTGTTAGTCAAGTTACATTTAAATACAATTTAAAGTACGGAAATTTTAATTTTTACTCAAATTAACTCTAGAAAAATTAGCTAAATTAAATATTACAAGAATTTATTTTTGTGATTTAAAAAATCATTTATAGTCGAAGCTTACTAAATAAAATGATAAAATACTCAACAAAAATATATGAAAAAAGAACACAAATCTTCCGCAAATAAAGCACAACAAAACACAGATTTAAAATATTACAAAACTTTTAAAAATTATAAAGTGTGCCAATTAAAAACACATTGATTTAATAATTTTTGTTTTGATTACATTAAATATGAGATTATTCTCTTTGCGTGTGGTGCTTTTAAAGGAGTATAAAAAAATAAAAAGCATAAACTTCGCTATTTATTTAAACAATTTTTTACATTAAACCAAATTAAAACACTATTTAATTAGAAGATTTACAATAACATTTAAACAGGTTTTATCTAATATAATAAAAAAATAAGTATTCTTAAAATGAGCAATTTTTAATATTGTTGCAAAATATTTTGGTGTGTTTTGCTGAATTCCTAAACAGCGATCGATTGATCTGCTTCGAATTGAAAGCTCATTAGTGCATTTTTGTTAAAAGTTGCGTAGAATGTAAACTAATTTAAGTTTTGGTGATTGTGTATCCCTCCGGCATGGAACCGGTCGTTTATTGCAAGTTTCAATACTCGATCTTGATGCAATATATCATTACCGATCGCCAAAGACCACACCCTACGCAATTTTGCCCATTGTTCTCGCGATTGTTGTGGCAATGTTTGGTGTCAAACAGTTTGCTTGACACAGCAAACAGATTAATTTATTTAGTACTCCGGGACCTATCGACGAAACGGTTATTGTAAAGCAGCGCCTAATCGACCGTTAACTGATTCGGTCATGCTCACTTGCAGATGCCTAATTTATAGGTGTTTAAATTTTTCAATTAAAACGAGCCTTGTTTGGTTTTATTTTGGTCCATTTAACGCGGAAATGTTAAGAATGCTGGGTGAAAAGCAGCCGACAAGTGAGTGACGTCCAAACTGGAATGTTCGGGATTGTTGATTGATCGATGCTTGGGGTTCATCTTTTTTCGAACTTATCGATATTTGAACACACCCGGAATAATTATCACTTCACTTGGCCTTTCCGGGAATTTACTAAAACTATTTCGAGGGACTTTGTATTGAACTCATTACGCCGGAGTGGAACATGTCTATAAAGGAACGTGACTGCACAACGTGAAACTGATCCTTTCATCTCACCGGACTCATTTAAATTTACAAAAATTCCAAATTTCACTAAATTCAAGCTAATAATTAGTTTGGAAAATTGCACAACTTTGTATAAAATCAATAAAAAAATAAAATTGTGAAAAATATCTATGACAAATACCAAATTTTTTTGGAAGTTTTTGAGTGTGTATATGCTACATCTCAAAATTAGACAGACAGTAATAAGCATAAGAAATCCAAAAACAACCAAGAAAAAGTCTTAAAAAAAGTAGAAAAATCAAGAACATCACATAAAAAACTAAAAGTAAGGTAGGAGTAAAGAAGATAAATGAAATGCTGCAGGAAGTATACTCAGATGTCAGAGTTATAAGATCACAACATAAAGACTCAAAAAAAATAATTTAGCAATTGTAAATAGAAAGTCAAACAATAAAGATTAAAATTAATAAAGTTAGTTTGGAACAACAAAAATATCTAGAAGAAAACACAAAAAATAAACAAAAAAAGATCAAGAGTATATTTCTACCTACTACAAGATGTCAAAGCACAAAGGTCTCAAAATAAAAATCCAAAAAAAATTAAGCAACTGAAAATTAAAAATAAAATAAAAAAGATTGAAATTAATAATGTTAGATTGAAAAAAAGATATTTAAAAGAAATTAAAAAAATACCCAAAAAAAAGTTAGAGATAAATTTGGTAAAAAAACTTTTTCTAATAACAGACAGCAGAAGATAAAACATTAATAGCTACAAGTAGAAGACAAAAATCAATAAAACAAATTATTTCTTAATTAAAAAGAATAACAAAATTACAATTAAAATTGTAAGACGCAAAAAAGCGGAGTTAGTTAAAAAAATCAAAATTTAAAAATATAACATGTTAAATCGCTACAAGTAAAAAAACAAGAAAGCATCAAGGTTTATAAAGTAAAAAAAGTAAAAAATTGAAAGATATCGAATGAAGAGCAAGAAATATAGAAGTAGATAAAACAAGAAAACCTATAGAGTATACAAAAGGAGCAGCCACAGAAAATAAACAGCATAGTAAATTAAAAAAATTAAAAAAGAGGTCAAAACAAAAAAGTAAAGAGAATATGTAAAGAAAAAAACTAATGAAAGCTTGTATATTATCTACAAAATACAAAGAATAAAACTGGAAATATTGGCACATCAAAACAAGTGCAGAGAAAATAAAAACAAATAGTTATAAAATTAAAAACTATTATGCAGGGTCATTATATAATTTAATATTATTATACAATTAATATAATTAATTATAGAAATAATTGTGGTCGAAAAAAAATATTGCCCATTGTGTGCAACTTCTCAAAAAACACTACTGCAGCCTGTACCTCTAAAAACATTTTTTTTCAAATTTTTTTCTTAAAAATTTTTACTCCAACAGTTATTCCAACATTTATACAAGAATCTGACAAAATTTGTTGTTTATATTTTTGAATTGATCTTTTGTTTATTTTTTTTATGGTATTTTTGTTTCTTCTTTTTTATTTCTTAATCGTTATGTTTAGTTTATTTGTCGTTATTTTTAAAAGCGAGTAATCTGCTGCGACCTTATTTTCCACCGTAAACTTGACTACCTTCTTTCAGGTTTTTTCGTTTTTAATATTATAATTTATTTTAATCGTCCTGTTCTATTCACTATACGTCTATTCTCTATTTCAATCGCCTTCTTTGTGCTCAATTAAAATTTTCCAATTTTAAGCGATTTCTATTGATGATAATCCTCCTTTGTTTTCTAGTTTGTTTTTTGGTAGTCTTCTTTTTATTATTTTCTCGTTTGTTTATTCTTGTTAATCTTTTTTTATATTTAACTTTTTCTCGTTTAATTTTTCTTCTAGTATTTGTTGCCACACATTATAAAGTACTATCTATTGTTTATAGAATGTTTTTAAAACTTTTTAAAGAGTTTTAAATTTATACGAATATTTATGGTTAGTAAAGTACAAAATTTAGGCGTTTTATTTGAAAACAAAAGACAAAATTTAACAACACTGTTTTAACAATAATATGTTTAGATATTTGTTATAAATTATTTGTGACATCACAAGATACTTTCTTTACGTTTGGATCTGTAATATGTAAAAAGCTTTTCTTTTCCGTTTCTGTTGTTTTTCTTTCCTTCAACTGTTCTTCTTTTAATAAACGATTTGTTTAAGACTTTTTCAAAATATTCAACCTATTTTTGTGTTACTTCTTCTTCGCTTCCTACTAACTAGCCATGTTTATCTCGACAAAATTGGTTTTAGATTAAAATCTTTGTTTAATTCACTTGCGTTTTTGATAGAAGTAATTATTGTTGCAATTTTTTAAATCTCTTTTTTTAGCGGTGTGCTCTTTTTCTTCTTTTTTTTTCTTAATTTTTGCTTATGTACGTGTAATAAAGCTTATTTTAGTAGCCATTTTTGTTATTGTCAGATAAAGAGTAGGATCAGGAGTGGGATGTAAATCCAGATAAGATTACTTACGTTGCGATTTTTAACTCTCACACTAGAAAGCATTGATTTTTGGCCACACTGTGTATCAGCAATTGCAAAAATGATTATTGTGCCAAGTTTGTAATATTTTTGCGTTTTTTGATGTGTTTGTGTAATAAAATAAAGTTGTAAATAATTACATTGACAGGAAAAAAATCAATAAAACAATACTCACAATACGAGGAGTAATTCAGTGTAATAAAATTTAATATCCAATTCCGTCTGTGCGGGTATGAAAAAACAAAATTTCAATTTGTGAGAAGTTGAAAATACAACGTAAATTATCCTGTCAAAAATTTATTGAAATATCAAGTGCCCCTTCGAGAAATCAGATCCGTATTGAAACGGGTCAATTTATTGATTGAAATGCAGGTTCGGATTTAGTATTATTTTAAAAGAAGCGTATTTATTGAGAATCGTAATTGGATTGAGTTGCTTGATTGCCACTACCCTTCTTTATAAAACGAAGAGTTTCACAATTCGAAGAATAAAATTGGAACCGGCGATAATTTACGTAGGCTGTAAATTCATTATCGATGTTATTAATGATTTTAGTTGGACGGAACAAAGTGGATAAATCAATTGAATTTTGGACGAACCTAATCTAGCCACATGTGTCCGATAAAAATCAGTTGAAATCAGTTTACATAATTTACAACATTTTGTCGAATTTCCCCAATATCGAGTTAATACTACTTGGTCTCAACACTTACAATATCCACTTCACAATTCAATTAATCTGATAAATCAAGACCCTTGTGCACAACTCGCTCTTTAATTAAATATCATAATACTACCGGAGATGGAAAATGAAATTTGTTTAATGCAGAGTGTTGGCACAAGGTGTACATTTTAGTCCTTGAAACGATAGCTGCTAATTGTACATTTTGCCGATAGGAAATTTTGACGTCGAAAAGTTATGCGTTTAATTTTAACCGGAAGCAACTTAAAAAAATTACATTTCCGGCATTTAGCAGACAAACTTAAAATATCACCCTTATAAATTCAGGTAATAATGTCTCCGACTAGAAAGTAAAGTTTTAAATAGTTTAATTCATGTTGAATTATGTTGGTGCCCCCATAAAGCCAGTAAATTTTAAAGATTGTCTACTTTGTCTCATTTACTACAGATAAGAACCTTACTTAAGAAACAACGAGTAAGCAGATAATAAAACATTAAAAACGCTGTATGCTGAATTACAATCTAATATTTTATTCATGTGAAATTTTTCTTTTAGCCGTACTTACCGTACATGCAGTGTTTGCCGGTTTATATATTCATAGCTTTTTTAATTTATGACCAAGCGCCATTATAATTTCTATAAAATCACCCCAAAGCACTCCGGAATGCTTGTCCCTCTCCTACCAATTTATTGCCAATAAATCACAAACCTTGTCCAACCTAATCAAAACCATATTCACTTCATTGGCAGGATTCTCTCTCAAAGAAATTAAAGCCATTAATGTCTCTTGACTTATTTCAAATAAAAATAGCCTAATGTTACTACAACTTGCTTATGGATTCGATTTTAATTCAGTGATTAAAAGTAATTAATAATTTTTTATCCACAATCACCTTATAATTGAAGTTTTATCCACACTTACAAACCGTATAAAGTAACATTTTATCCACTAGTGGAATAATGAAATCACTTTAATCCACTAGTGGAATTATGAAAAAATACAATCTTAAATCAATCGCAAAATATTTATTATTAAATATTATTGTGATATTAACATTTACATTATTAGACATTTCGTTTTTTGTTTTATCATATTTCTTCGTTTCCGTTAATAAGAAGCCTGTAGTTGTTATCGGTTCTAGAACGAATAGTAGTTGTAGAAACAATGGATGTCTCCTCTAGTAAGGAACGATTAGTACCAGGAGAATCTTGAATTTTCCTTGCGATATCAAGCTTATTAGATACAGATTCTTCGATATAAGTTTCTGCTATGGCCCAGCTCCTCCACCCGCCATCTCGTCTAATTTTTGTAAGATTAGCACTTCTATTGGGAAGTAAAGTTGTTGAAGTGCGCCTCATACAATGGCCGGTATCAGCTTCTGCGTTCGCCAAATTCAAAAACGAAGCAAATTTAGAAGAAACTTTTGATAAAGTGTTAATTCCAACAGGTTGCAATGTACATTTTTGATTGGCGTATCGTAAAAAGAATTTCTCAATGGATAACTTCTTCGGACGTAAGGACATGTATTTCCTACACCTCCCTACAGTGTTGATAGAGAATCCTTCTTCTATAATTGCGAATTTTCGTAAAACACCCGTCTTGGTATCTGGTATCAAAACAATCAGGTATGCGCCCCTGTCTTCTACATCACTAATTTTCAAATTTATCAGCTCACAGCATCGACAGCCACCAGACACCCTCATTATTAATGCAACCTAAAATATTCCAAAATTTATTGTCACGAAGCGGAAGTTCGCTAGCCTGCTAGGTCGAAGACCTGCCGATGCGGATGGGCTATTGCTGATATCGACTAAATCACCTTCGGTTGAAGCAATAGCTGGCTCAGCATTGGGGGGGGGTTGGCAAACTAGCGGGTGGCGTTAATCGTCGAGTCGGTTGGTAGAGTTCAACGAAGAGAGTTGAGTTATGTGGAGTGTGAGATATGTCTAGACCCTTCGATTGTGTGAGAATGTCACTGTAAGTAGCTCTTAAGTAATTTATCCACTATCTAATATGTATATCTCGATCGTCATTAAATTTCCTTTTGTATTAAAACCCTGTTTTTAATCTCAACCCCACCTCACGAGGCAGAGCCCGTGACATATGGTGGAGACGACTGCGTCTCGCGCTTAAACATTTTTGCGTGGATAAAACGCTATCTAAAACACTTATACAATAAATAACTATTAATTAGAGTTTACTATGAAGATTTTGTAGCACTGTTTTCTCAAAATATTCAGTTTTGTAGCATTGTTTTTGTAAATTAGTGTAGCAACGTTAATGTATTTTGATTAATTTTTATAATCTGCTTTGATAGACAGCTGTGTCAAGTCACTCTATTCAACTCTACAACGTTCAGAGTTTTCTCTTTTAGCTAAATACTTAAATACATATTTTATTTATTACGTTTTTGTGCTAATTTTTAAATTTAAATTTATCACAATTTGTTCTTTCTCTCACATCAAACGTCATTATGCTATGCTAACTGTAGAAACGTTGTTCGCAAGGTTTAAATTTCTACGTCTATCATGTAAAAATCATTAACCTCATTGCATTTTAATTTAATTGTACCAAAATAAAACTTGGTTAATTTCACAAAAACATTTTTAAAATAAAGTGTGCCTTTTAATTTATGCAAACAAAAAAATAAACCAAGAGAAATCCTAAAAGTGAATATGTTCATAAATTGTGATTAAGTTCTAATGGACAGGGCGATATGAGTGTCATTCTGGTTATATTGCAGGAAAGCAGACTGTAATAAATTATTGTTATAATATATGCAGGAGCGAAACTAAATTAAAAATCTATAAAAACGAATTTAGATTGTGAAATATCAATTCTAGAATTGTATTTCACAAAAAATTAAATGTTTTGAATTGTAAGCAGTGATCTAATGACAAAAGAGATAAACGTACAATAGGTAGTCTATCTTTGGAAGCTTTTCCTAACGTGAAAAACTCTCTTGAAAAGAAGTGACTATGTAAATTATGTGATACCTTCATCCCAACACCATCAACATTTCTCAGCTTCTAAAAAATTGAAACGCGGAGCTAAATCAATAACTTAGGGTATTTCTTTATAAAAATTGTAGAAATCGAGCAAAGTTTTACATTTTTTACCGCAATATTCTCCCATTCCATTTCAGATGTCTCTTACATGTAGAAAAGCTCTCTCGTTGGTTGCTTTGTTTCTCTATCTAGAGAGTGCAAAGCTTTTACATGTCCAGATAGTAATTAAAACTTCAGAAACTCTACTTGAGTAATTGCAGGTAAATATTCAGCATTCCTTTGGTACACAATTCTAAAATCATATTATTGTTTGGAAAGCAATCTTGGTGCAACAAGCAATTCTCGAAAAATAACGATCCTTAAAGCTTTCAGATTCAGACGCAACCAAAACTACACCTGCATCGATAAAACGGTTTACGAAGCCTGAAAAAATCGTATGATTCAAGCGTGACGAAAATATTGAACAGGCATTTCAGAATTTTAATTAAGAAATTCTCTTGTTAGCGTTGATTTTAATAAAGTCGTTAGGTGAACATAGATTTCTCTAGTAATATTATTTTGTATTAATCGCTTTTGTAGGTAAATTATTAAACGCTTGGTTGCCTCCAGTTAAGAAAATAAATGTTTAGTATTTCTGTTTTTCATCTCAAGGAAGTACATAAAATTAGTTGACGAGCTCCTCAATGCTTTAATATCCTGCTCGTAAACTCCCAAATGCCGAAATAGAAAAATAAAGCAGAGACCATTAAGGTTATTGACAAAACTGATCAATAATGAGCAAATATTTTCAGAGCCTTTTAGAATAATCAAAAAAGTGTAAAAAATGTGTTATTCATTTAATTAATTACATTCCAATGTGTTGAGATTCAATAGATTAAAGGAACAAACAAAGAAGAAAATCTGTTTTTACACAACAAAGGCTTATCAAATTTCATTGAGATTATACATTACAAGAGCTTGTGATCTGGCTCAAAAATTATTATGCGGAATCAAATAAAAGGTTTTCCAGTTATATTAAAGCGGTAAATAATAATTTTATAATTTTAGAACAAAACAAAATGATTCAATTTTCTCCGTTTGTTCTGTCAGTAAATATCTCATTTCAGGAATTTACCTAGATTTTTTGAAAAACAATAATACAAATTTTTGGTTATAACAAGGAAAGATTTGTAGGAATTGGGAAAGTTTTGTGATGATTAAGTGTAAATGTGTATACATTTCGTAAATTACTTTTGTGTCATTTTCTAACAAAGTATCCCATATTTTATTGTAGTTTCTCAACTGCAATAAAAGGTACTTAAGCAAGTACACAAAGTGTCCAAGCTGGAACTTCAACAAATCTTTAATAAAATGTAGCTTTTAGCTTTCAATAATAAACTAAAGTGCAATTAAATACCTAAAATAATTACAAGACGAGATTAACTGATGTATACATACCTAACCAGAATTAGCTCATTGAGGTTGATTCAGCCGAGAAATAGAACTGCTAAACTAGTTTGGAAACTACAGCAATTAAAATCTTAAATTACTGTTATAACAGGTCTTTTCAAAAGTAAATTGTAACACAAAAAATGTATAGGTATCTTTAAAATTGTGTTTTACTAAAAAAAATATTAAAATGTGTTCAGATTTGTAAAATAAGTATTGAACAAAAATGGTGGATTCGCCGGGATACATCTGCTAAATATTAATTTAAAAAATCTCAGTAGTGATATATAAATGTTTCTAGTTGTTTTAAAAAACTGTTCTAGAAAAATCTACCGTTGATTACTTCTCGGAAAAATAACATTGCAATACGATTTATCTTATAGCTCCTGATTCTAGAAAATATTAGTCACAGCTAATACCTGATGTAAAAAATTATTACGCATCGCGCTAGATAAATAAAAACTGTAAGAAAAAAAAATTGACTCATTGAGTTCAATTCAACCGAGAAATATAGCTGCTAAACTAGTTTGAAAACTACAGGTATAGCTCAGCTAAGGAAATACTGTTTTTACGACCTTTTATAGTTTTACCATCTTAATAAGTTTAAAGCCTCCCTATCGTAAAACCCTAATAAGGCCTGGCAGCGTCAGGCTTAGACCTAGTCAGGGCCGCATTCAATAGTATTTCAGGCAGCTAAGTAAGAAGCCGATGCAATGTGGTGTCATATTGGTAAGACGAAAAAATTTGTGACATCGTTATTTACCGTCCGATTTTAACAAATAAAATGACTACTCTCTATAACCACTATTAAAAATACCAATAAAATAACTAAAAGTAACTTCTTAACCTTATTAGGTGCAGACAAAGAGTTTAACTGAAGAAAACCTATTAGAAAGCGGCCAATATTTAAACAAACAGGTACCTATTTTCTTAGAATTGATGTATAGGATTATAAATTCTAATGGTATTTCCAAGATCGATTAGAGAATTTCATTGGCATAGATGGTAAATAAACAGGTAGCAGTAGATATTAAAAAGCCAGTAAATAAACCCTTTATAAATACTCCAATGCTGATTTTGCAAAACAGATTTTTATCGTCTTTTGGAGTGTTCAGTTGTCCTTGTTTCTATTCTTTCACTTTTTTAATAATTTGCAAGTAGCCGTTACAAAAGAGTCTTTTTTAAGACTTCATTTACAGTCTTTTTTGTGAAGGTATGTGTGATTAAAACTTTTTAATCAGTCAAATATTTTATGTATTTTAATTTCCAGTTTTTTACATCTTTAAGATGTGGAGACCTTGGTTTGAAGTTAATGGCGCGTTCAACAACGACGACAACGTTGAAATTGAAAGCGACGGCAACGTCGACAGCAGTGGTGACGGCAATGATGATCAGCCTACTACTTCAGATAGCAGAAAACACCATTGTAGACATTTGCCGCTACTTGCCAAGATTATAATTATAAATGTGTGTGTTTACTTAAAATCGTTGGAAGGTAAATCTGGGGCCATAAAAAAACTTCTGACATGACTAAAGCACCTTATACGACTGTACGTAACATAGTTGTAAAGGGAATTTAAGAGAAAAAAATCAGAAAAGATAATGCAAATTTTAATAATAATAAAGGTCTTTATTGTGCAAATAAAAAAAAGATACATGAAATTCATCATAAATATAGTAGAATCTGCACAAAAGCCGAAGATCGTGTGGTTGCAAAAGTAACCACATACCCTCTGTTTTTCATCTTAAGCTTTTTTTTTCTATTTAAGAAACATCATGCAGAGTCAATAAGAAAGATAATATATGAGGCATATGACAAAAACATTGTTTTAACAATCAAAACATTGCACCGGCAAGTTCAAAGCATTTTGAAGATTAAGTGTTGTCAAAAAAGTTTTTGCAAAAAATCGAATTTTTTTTTAAACAATTAAGAAGAGACAGGCTTTGATGAAATCAAAGAAAATCTCAAAATGGAGGGCAGATATTTAAAACAAATGTATCAAATACGTTCAGATAATGTGTCTATTATTTATTTTTAAATATTTTAAATAATAATATAAATAAATATATAAATAATAATGAACAATAAATTATTGTTCCGAATTTTAGTCAATTGTAATATAAATACTAATTTAAAAATTAACAAGGTAAAGATACAATAGCCAAAACACCAAAAATACATGCACACCAAATGTGCAAGTTTAGTGGTTTCACTATTTTAGGTAGGTAAAGATTCCTGAAGACGGATCTGAACCGATGTTCAGAGAATCTGTTTGGGATTATTTATAGAAGGTCTAGTGTTTACATTTGCGATTGGATCATCATAAAAATTAGTGAATGTTAAATAGGTTGATAAATCGTAAAAACGGTGTTTCTTTACCTGAGCTTCATTAAAATCATGAATAACTATAACAGGTCTTTTCAAAAATCAATTAAAACGCAAAAATCTTCTTAACATTTTTTTAAAAAATGTTTTCCTAAAAAAAAAGTTCAAATGTAATTTTAATTTATAAACTTAATGGTGAACAAGTAATGGTAGATACGCCGGGATATAATTACTTAAATTTAATTTAAAAAAATCTATATAGAGGTATATAAGTGTTTTTGCTCTTTGTTCTATTCTCAAAAACTTTTCTAGAAAGATCTGCGGCCAATTGCGTCCTAGAGAAATAACATCGCGCTATGACTCATCTTACAGCGTGTGATTTTGGAAAATATTAGTTACAGTCTTTGCCTATTGCTTACGCATAGTGACAGATAAATAAAGATAGTACAAAAAATATATACAACAAACTACAAACGTTAAGAAATCTGAACGTTATTTTGTAATCTTGGTTAATAAACTGTTTAGACGTAAGCATATATTATATGTTATAATTTAAGTACCGCCCATATGAGTACTCTCTTCTTATATACGTAATCAGTGTCTAATTTTTGAGTTAGACTGCACTATTTTATATTTCTTTTTGTTAATTTATTTCTCATTTAAAAACTTGTAATTTAGTTGGATGTTCATCAAAGAGTAAATTGGAATTCTCTTTCAGGTAAAAATGACGAAATGAATAGCAACCAGTCAGTTAAATAAACAAAACTCTTGTTTTTTGCAGATCAACAAGCGGAATTTGTGTGATTATATCTGTATTATAATTTACGTTTAATAACAATTAGTATTGTGTTAATTATTCATTTCGACGAAATAGTCCCGAATTGCGGTTAAAGGGTCGTGAGAGCTTTATTTAAGGGTCTTTCATCGTTTAACCGAAAATCTACCTTAAAAGTTTACAAGCAGCGTTTGTAATCTCCGCCAACTATGCTAATATAAAATAACAGGATTACAAAAATGAAATTATGTTGGAATGTTTGTGACAAAACCACACTTGTTCATGCCACAATAAATTAATTGTGAAAAGTTCACGCGGCTATCAAAATAACACTTGATTTAGAATTCTAATTAAACTATTTATCAAATTTTATTTGCACGTTTTGCATACATAATAGATTTGCGGAAATTCTGAACGTTCAGTCAAGTAGAGAAGTGCAAGATAGTTCCATCAAAAGTTTTCAACTAACATGGAATTTATGGCCCACATATCCTTGATGTAAAAACTTTGTTTAATTACAATAATCAGTTATTTGAGAACTGAGAGGATTTCAGCCAGAATTGCATTGTTTGATTACATGTAGGTCAGACTAATATTTACTCCGATTAGTGTAATGTCCTATTACCTTTGATGCTATCACTAAATGACCAATTTATCTAAATTATCTAATTTGAATTTACAATAATAAAAATGAGAATAACACAAATAAATAAAAGATAACACTCTAATAAAAGAATAGAACTCCAGTCCCGAAATTTATTTCCCTAGAATTGGACTTTATTACTACAATGTGGCATACTGTTCCTGTATTTTATATTTACATTTACTATATTTTTATCTCTGCATTTGTGGTTGGTTTAACTCTTAACTCCTTGGAGAATGCATTAAAGAGGTCAGCTTACTAGACCATAAAAATGTTCATATTTGGCACAGTTTTGAACGCGTTTAATAACACAAGCTTATAAATTATTTTATAAAAGCTTGCAGGGGTGCGTACAAAATAATTGACCTGTGTTTCTTTAAAATTTAATTTTTAACTCGAGATAAACTTCTGCCGAATCCTTATAAGCCCCATATCTTCCTGGTTTTATATTTACAAGGCTTCCTGTTTTTAACTCGATTACAACAAAATATGTACGTTAAGGTGAAAAAAAAACCAAAGGCAACTAAACTCACATTTCTTATGTACAGAGTGTCTCAACTAAAATATTTGTTCCGAAAATCTTTGATTTTGACCAAGTTTTAAAAAAATACTAAAACAGGTCAATTTTGGCTTAAAAGAAGACCAAATTTTATCACAGTTTTAAAGTTATTACCATATCTCTAGCGTCTAGAGCCACTCTTTAAAGAAATTTAAATAGCAAGTGGGATCGAGTGACACATCATTTTATAACTGTTATTATTGTCTATGCAATTACGTATTTTTTATGAATTTTAGCTTTAATTAGTAATTTTTATCCACAATTACCTTATAATTGTCCACTAGTAGAATAATGAAATCACTTTGTTCCACTAGTAGAATAATGAAAAAATGCAATTTTAAATCAATCGCATTGGATTTATTATTAATATTGATATTAACATTAATAAACATTTCGTTTTTTGCTTTATCATATTTCACTTCGTTTCCATCAATAAGAAGCTTGTAGTTGTTATCGGTTCCAGAACGAATAGTAGTTGTAGGAACAATAGACGTCTCCTCTAGTAAGGAACGACTAGTACCAGGAGAACCTTGGATGTTTCTTGCGATATCAAGCTTATTAGATACAGAATCTCCGATACAAGTTTCTGCTATGGCGGAGCTACTCCACCCACCATGTCGTTTAATTGTTGTAAGATTTGCACCTCCATTGGCAAGTAAAGTTGTTAAAGTGCGCCTCGTACAATGGCCGGTATAAGCTTCTGCTTTCGCAACTTTAGAAGGAACTATCGATAAAGTGTTCTCTCTCGATAAAAATCTCTTAATAGATAACATCTTCGGATGTAAGAACATGTATTTCCTACACTTCTCCACAGTGTTAATAGAGAATCCTTCTTCTATAATTATAAATTTTTATGAAACGCTTGTTTTGGTATCTGGTATCGAAACAATCAGGTATGTGCCCTTGTCTTCTACATCACTGATTTTCAAATTTGTCAGCTCACAGCATCGACAGCCACCAGACACCCACTTATTAATGCAACCTAAAATATTTCAAAATTTATTATGGAATGTCTATGAAATGTCAGAGATTACCTTGAACATCAACTATTCTTTATCGCAAGCCCTTGTCAAAACCTCTTCCACGTGTGCTTTTTCCAATACTGAAGCTATCTTCGGCCTGTATCCTCTTGACTGATTCTTCAGATAGGCCATGAGCTTACTATATTTTCTAATGTCTATGTTTTTATAGACCTTTATAGCGGCCTTCAGCATAGAGTACTTCGACCACATGGATGAAATTTCATACCTCTTCTTCAAATTTAAGAAATACGATAGCAAAACTTCCTCTTTTATGGTCATTACCCTCCGTTCTTCTTTTTATTCATTAAGTTCTGAAAATACTTTTTCATAATGTTCCCTAAACTTCGCAGGCAATAACTGGCGAGTCGCTTCTTCAGCTTCCTCAAGAAATGTCTCAGTAACAGACTTTCTTCCCTTTTCAATAACTTCCACAGCGGTTTGTACAAATTGAGTCGATAAGCAATCGAAAATAAATAGCAACATTCAACACCTCTCATGTTTTTTAGTTAATTTTAATAATTTTTGAGGTGACATCCGCTGTTACAGTGTAATGTCAAATCATTTTTTAATAACATGAGATGAAATTTTGGCGATTCTGATTTTAAATCGCTGTAATTGTGGATAAAACGTTATATTGAATTCGTGTTTTAGTCGCGTTTTATCTACTTAAGAATATTAAACGCTCAACTGCGTCTCGCGCTTAAACATTTTTGCGTGGATAAAACGCTGTCTAAAACACTTATGCAATAAATAACTATAAATCTATGATAAGGTCTGGTCCCCTGTTTTAATACTTCTTTGTCGATACTTGGACGCAATCGAAGATTTTAGAGAGTGCAAATTTTAGTTAGGACAACCTGTGTTTAATTAATATAAATTGTTTTTATTACCTTGACTTTGCAGCTTTATTATACAAAAACAGTAACAAAAATTAAAATAACTACAATGGTAATCAAACAAAAAAATATTTTACAGATTTATTTTATGATCGATCTTGTCCACATTTTCTTCCACTTTTTCCACTTTTTTTTCTTTATTTCAGTTTTTGGAAGTATGAACCGTATGTTTTAAACAAACAATAAATTTCTTCTGCTTCTACCTCCGTCTCGATTTCCTGACTTTCCGATGGCCGAAATTCCAACTCTGAATTATTTCGCTCATATCGTATGTCTGTCGTGCAAATAGAGAGATATCATATCTTTTTGAATCCGACAAGACAAACGGCACGGATTTTGCATCCTAAAACCGACTTTTAAAATGTAAATTTCAAATATTTCTTCTCACAACAAAAATTTCAATAAAAAAAATAATTTTACACTATAAAAATCTCTAAACGTGTTTTGATTTCAAGAGATGAAGCTTTAGAGAAAATGCTATCAAGAGACTCTCTTGAGAATGATATGGAGTAGCAACACTTCAGGTGCGGCTATAATAGATCTCGAGAGCGATTAACACACTGTTTAATTAAAAGAGGGCTAAATAACGTTATTAACTCCGTATTTTAAAAAAATCTGATTTGATTTTTGTTTTGTGTTTTGTTCAATTTTAATTTTTTTTAGAATTGCGGTCACTTTGGTTTCTATAGCGCAGTACAGCACGTAAGTGGAAGTATCGATCACTTCATTCCTGATCTGTTTAACATGCTGTGAAATATAGAGCAAAGCGTTCTGATTTCATGCAAGAATATCTCAGGTCATGCAATATTCTACCAAGCTGAAATTTAATTTCTAATGAATAGATCGTTCAAGACAAAGTTGCATTTGTCAGCTTGATGGCTAAATTAAACTCGAGAGATATATTCCTCTAATAAAAAATGAACATAAAAGTAAAATTAGATGCATAAAGTGCTAAATGTACTGTAAAGGATGTAAAAGCAACCAACGGCCATACACAATACAATAAACACGCAAAGATATAAAATTTTTATTTTTCGCGCATACAACTGCAGGTAAAATAACTACATTTGATTAAAATTACAAAATTTCTATACAAAATTATTTTACTAATTGTATTCTCAAATTTTCAGGGCCTGAAATATCAGTTGTGGTAGTTGCGGCGAATAAATTAAAACATTTAATTGAGCTTGTTTTTGAATTAAAACTGACACAAAATTAAAATATTCAATTCAGCTCAATTAAAGTAATTAGATTTAAGAACAGAAAACGCAACTCGAGCTCTATTATCTTTGGAAAAAAATCCGTCTTTGTTCGTGTTGTTTATGAATACACAAACCTGTAACAAGCGGAGGGATTTCACTTGAAATCCTCACGCAACGATATTTACATTAGAGCATCTATGTGTGGAAAGGATTTCAAAGGACGTGGATATAAAATCTCGAGAAAGATATTTGCAATTAATTACTGGAATAAGAAGATAATTTTTAAAAAGTAAAAGAACAGGAAAAGTCGATTATTAAAGAGGAAAAAACGAACACAAGAAGCACCATTACACATATAATAAAGTTAAAAATATTATAAAAAAGCAACAAAAGCCCAAGAAAAAACAACATACAAAAAGAAATGATAAAGTACGGAGGAGAAACTATGACGAACATGATATACGATTTAATTAAAAATATATAGATAAAAAAACAAATGCCGCAAGCAATCAAGCATGAAGAACAGCAAAATTATGTCTTTCAAATTCGTTGAAAAAAAAGTGAAAGAGACTTGGTTTAGAAGAACAAACTATAAATCGAAAACGTTATACAAAGACAAAAATATAATAAGAGTTGTTAAATCACAAAGAATTTGATAAATAAATAAAATTGGATAAAAGAATTGGATTACCAAAAGGAATATTAGAAACTAGACTAGAATCCAACAGACGAAAATGCAGACCAAAGACAGAGGGAAAAAAGTAGAAGACAACCTCCAAAAATTAAAAATAAAGTAGTAGAAGAAGAGAACTCTAAATAAAAAAAATGTAAAAAAATCGGCTGTACATAATTCTTTCTTTATTTTTACAGTACATTTTGAAACATCTGGCGAAGAAAGAAATAGACAAGGCGGGAAGACGGTATGCATTGTTCATGGACTTCAAAAAAGCTTTTGACAGTGTGAAGAGGAAAAAATTATGGCAGTATCTTAGAGAGAAAAGGGTGTGTAAGTGGTTGGTAAGCAAGATGGAGGAAATTTACGAGGAAACTATTAACCAAGTAAAAGTAGGCGAAGAAGTAAGTGAATGTTTTTGGACAAATAAAGGTGTAAGACAAGGCTGCCCATTAAGTCCTGCACTATTTTTAGCATATATGGGAGATGTGGATGAAGTTTTAAGTAGAGCGCAAGTAAGAGGGATAGTTGTAGGCAGAGAGAAAGTGTGGTCCCTGGCGTTTGCAGATGATTTAGTAATTGTAGCAAAGAGCAAGAGTAAAATCAAAGAAATGATAAAAGTTATGGAAAGATATGTAAGAAACAAAAAACTCCAAGTTAATGTAGATAAAACAAAAATGAAGGTGTTTAGAAAGAAAGTAAGAATCGAAAAAAAAGGTGAATGGAAATGGAAATGAAAAAATATAGAACAAGTGAAAGAGTTAAAATATTTGGGATATGTATTAAATAGTAGTATGACAAACAAAGGACAAATAAAGGAAGTTGTCAAAAAAGCAAACAAAGTAATGGGAAGTGTCTGGAGTTTAGGAGAACGTAAATTTGGTAAAAATTTTTAAAAGAAGAATGATGATGTTTGACAGTTTGGTGAAAAGCATCGTAATGTATGGTGCAGAAGTATGGGGATGGAAGGAATATGAAGAAATTGAGCGTGTGCAAGAAAAGTATATAAAATGGGTTTTAGGTTTAAATAAACAAACGCCAGAGTACATAGTAAGAGAAGAAAGTAAGAGAGAAAAGTTGAGAGTAGAAACAGGAAAAAGAGCGGTGAGATTCGAGGAAAATTTAAGAATGCGACAAGAATGCAAAACACTGCGACAATGCTGGGCTGAAATTAAAAGAGCAAGTGGAAATGTCAGATGGATAGAACGAGAGGACTACTATGAGAAAAAGGGGTATGCGTGTGGAGAATAAGGAAGAAAAATGGAAGAATAATTAAAACAAAGAGATGCTGAGATAGATAAACAGAAAAGAATTGCGGATATAAAAGAATCAAGATATAATTCCAAATATGCCCTGATTGCTACCACCGAACTGCCAAAATATTTAGATAAAATTAAAAGTAAAAATCAAAAAATGGTTGCAAGATTCAGATGCGGAAATGAAGAAAGGGAAAATGAGTTTTGGAAAGAAGATTGGGAAAGAATGTGCAGACTATGTAGAGAAGAAAGGGAGACGTTAGAACATTGTTTGTCAGAGTGTGCCGAGTTAAAAATGTGTAAGTATGAAAGGATAAAAGTCCTAAGCAAAAATGGAGAAGGGAAGGAATGGATGAAAGAAGTAAGTAAGTAAGTAAGTAAGTAAGTAAGTTAGTAAGTAAGACTAAAATCCAAGAGACGAAAAGGCAGACCAAAAACAGAGTAAAAAAAGTAGAAAACAACCTCCAAAAATTAAAAATAAAGTAGAAAAAGAAGAAAACTCTAAATAAAAAAAAATGGAGAAAAATTTGCTATACATAATATATTCTTTCTTTATTTTTCATCTCTTCAATCTCTGTTTTTAATAATACTGGAGATATAAACTGTTTCAGAAATTTCAGTAAAAGGTCAATTTTTAGAGATATATTTTTTTAGAAATGAGTTTAAAAAGTTTGTTTACATTTGTGTTTTCCAAAAGTTTTGTCAGAATTCTTTCTTAAAAAACTTAAAGCAATTAATGTTTTTGAAGTTATTTCAAAGAGGAAATGGCTCAAAGCTAGTACAAATTGCTCATATCTTCGACTTTATGAATTCGGGAGTTTTGTTTAGAATTCATCAGTCGTTGCAACAAGCTTAGCCGGAAATTACCGGAACAAAGCAACTGCTAACCGGACTGAAACCCGGACACCTTCCAACATCCATCTAAATATACTTACAATATGTCGAGCTATTTAGTAATCACAGCCGGATCTACTAACAATCGATTAATTAAGATGTTATTGTAATTTCACGGTTTCACACACCCCAAATGTTCATTTAAAACTCCCCCTTTATTTGCACGAGTTAATTTAGATGGAAAATATTATTTTCAACACGAGATACAAAATTGTTACCATGAAAAGAGAATATCGACGTATGATACGAGTAGTAGGAACCAAAAATAACAAGCTTCAGACTTGGAAATCTCCAATATTTCAAGGATCTGGCTAGCCAACATCCTTGAAAAATACTGATTGAATCTCTGTCAATATATTTATTATATTTTCGAACAGGATAAAAGCGAATTTAAATAAGCTTCTTGGGGCTATTTAATTAAGCAGATTTAATTACCATACCGATCAAAACTAAACAGATTTTGGGTTAGTGTATGACAACATTATTCGAGAGTATTACATCAGCATTGTTTAGATTGATAATTTAGCTTTTTCACCAACAATTAAAATTTTAGCTTGTACAAAAGATAATTAAGAAAAGGCTATTACAAAGTTAAAGCAGATAATACATTTTGTACAAAACAATAAGGCTTCAGCCTTGGCCAATTATCTTGAAGAGCGCAAAAATACAACACCTGAACATTTTAATTAGAGATATTACGGCAGTTAAACAAGGGTTTTTTCATTTGAAATTGACTAAAATTATGTTGTTACCTGTAAAACATTCTTTAGTATTTAAAATCAAAGCTAATTTTCTCTTATGTTTAGCAAAATTTTAACATATTTGGTTTTTCATAAATTTTAATTAAAAATAATATTTATATAAAAAAACTCGGCTGTGCTGGGCTAAAATAATAACAACATTTATTTAATTTTCATTTATTTTCAATGTAAATAAAAATTTCTTGAAGCCTCAATAATAAACCAACTTGTGTAAAAGTTATATATAAAAACAGTCAATAGCTAAAAAAAATAGCAGCAAATAAAGAATGAGTTACCTGTGATAGTGTAGTGGTAGCTACCTACAGTTGTGCTTAAATAAAATAATGAAACTGCAAAGAGTATTATTCTTAAAATAAATTAAAATTAAATGAAAATAAAAATTAAATTTAATATAGTAGGCCATAACAGATATCAAATGCAGAAAACAGTTTTGGCAAGCTAGAATCGCAATTGTGGAGCGGTTTGCTAAAATTCTAGTTGTACTTATAATAGGAGTAGCTATTTCTGTACTAATTAGCACCAATAGTTAAAATCTTGTAAACAAAATTTTAGGTTTTTATATAACAACTGTAAACATTGGAATATTGAAATTAGAAATTAACTGAGCTGCTAAAATATTAGAGAACGAAATGCAAAATCAAAAAAATGACTCAACAAAAGCACATCAATATTATCCTAAACGATTAAACTAAATTTCAACCCCAACAACAACATATAAATAAGTAATAACACTAAACAAAAATCTTGAGTTTCCAACTCTGGAAAAAAACTGGAAGATAAGAAAAAAGTCCTCAATAATATGTATTGCTTACAAATAAAATGTATTGCTTACAAAAAAAACAAAAATTCTTGTTTAAAAAAGCAACCGCTTGTCCTTTGAAAAAAACAGTAATAACCCCAAAACTACTTGTGTTCAGTCAATAATATTGCTGACTCTTCATCACTGTATATCACTGTTTTTATCTAAAATTTGACTCGCTTTTAACGCTACTTACATAACTAAAATTTTAAGACGAAATTTCGACCATTTTCAATGGTTTTCTAAAATTTTTCGCTTTCAAATTGCAAAGCGCAAAAATTTATAGCTTAATTTACGACTTAAATATTCTGCATTTGCACTCAGTCCACTTCGTCACGTTTTAACGCCAGACTAATATTCAAAAATTACTTTGCCGACAGAAAAAAAATTTATAAACAAAATTGTGCTGTAAGTAACACTGGCAAAGCTGGAAATAACAAAATGAACAAAAAACAAAAAAAAACAAGAAACGAAAACTCTTAAAATACTGGAAAATAAACAAAAATTTAACTATGACCAATATTCAATAATTCTAATTTTAATAGTAGAGCAATAATAAAACGAAGCTACTTCCAAAATTGTGTGATGACACAAAACTGTAGACTAAAAGTGTGACGAATTAAGAATCTTCTGAAGCTTTTAACTTCTAGAACAACAAAACAATAATTTAATTTGTTCTAAGATTTAGACAATAATCTATCATTAATCTATTGAAACAAAAGAAGCAAATTGTTTTTGCAATATTTAAATTGATTCTATTAAAAATACGTTAAATTTGATTAATTTTATCACTTTGTAAGAATGTAATGTAAGCATATTTTAACATAAAAGCCCTTATAAAAGCCCTTCAAAACTCTCACTTTTGACAGAAGAGACCAATAGAACAGCTTTGACGTAAGTATTTTCTACGTAAACAAATTTTCTACCTTCAAAAGCAGTCATTACAAATACAAAATAATTTTATTTAGCTTGACTACATAAACAAATTAATAAAATTATAAAAAAAGACAAAAATAAGACCTCCAAAGCAAAAAGTTGTCACAAAAAAAATAAAAAATAAAAATAAAATAATGTGACATTAATGACAGATTTAACGCCTCCACCTCGTAGAATACTTGGAGAATCAGAAGCTCCAGCAGCTCCTTCAAATAGCACCACGTTTTTAGAAAGAACACTGTTTTGTTCTACTTTATAGAAACAAATATTTAAAGATTTTGCGTTTTTTCTATAAACAAAATATATTAATTATATAGCAAATATTTCTAACAGACGTATTTTGCCAAATCTTTTACACCCGCAATTCTTTCCTGTTTATCTATCTCAGCATCTCTTTGTTTTAGTTCTTCTTCCATTTTTCTTCCTTATTCTTTCATTCTTTCAATTTCTACACACGTATACCCCTTTTTCTCATGGTAGTCCTCTCGTTCTATCCATCTGACATTTCCACTTGCTCATTTAATTTCAGCCTAGCATTGTCGCAGTATTTTGCATTCTTGTCGCATTCTTAAATTTTCCTCGAATCTCACCGCTCTTTTTCCTGTTTCTACTCTCAACTTTTCTCTCTTACTTTCTTCTCTATGTACCCTGGCGTTTGTTTATTTAAACCTAAAACACATTTTATATACTTTTCTTGCACACGCTCAATTTCTTCATATTCCTTCCATCCTCATACTTCTGCACCATACATTACGATGCTTTTCACCAAACTGTCAAACATCATCATTCTTCTTTTAAAATTTTCGTTCTCCCAAACTTCAGACACTTCCCATTACTTTGTTTGCTTTTTTGACTACTTCCTTTATTTGTCCTTTGTTTGTCATACTACTATTTAATACATATCCCAAATATTTCAACTCTTTCACTTGTTCTATATTTTTTCCTTCCCATTTCCATTCACCTCCTTTTTCGATTCTTACTTTCTTTCCAAACAACATCATTTTTGTTTTATCTAAGTTTTTTGTTCCTTACATATCTTTTCGTAACTTTTATTATTTTCACATTTGCTCTTTGCTACAATTACAAAATCATCTGCAAACGCCAGGGACCACACTTTCTCTCTGCCTACAACTATCCTTCCTACTTGCGCTCTTCTTAATACTTCATCCACATCTCCAATAAATGCTAAGAATAGTGCAGGACTTAATGGGCAGCCTTGTCTTACACTTTTATTTGCCCAAAAACATTCACTTACTTCTTCGCCCACTTTTACTTGGTTAATAGTTTCCTCGTAAATTTCCTCCATCTTGCTTACCAACCACTTACACACCCTTTTCTCTCTAAGATACTGCCATAATTTTTCCCTATTCACACTGTCAAAAGCTTTTTTGAAGCCCATTTTAACATAAAAGCCCTTATAAAAGCCCTTCAAAACTCTCACTTTTGACAGAAGAGACCAATAGAACAGTTTTGACGTAAGTATTTTCTACGTAAACAAATTTTCTACCTTCAAAAGCAGTCATTACAAATACAAAATAATTTTATTTAGCTTGACTACATAAACAAATTAATAAAATTATAAAAAAAGACAAAAATAAGACCTCCAAAGCAAAAAGTTGTCACAGAAAAAATAAAAAATAAAAATAAAATAATGTGACATTAATGACAGATTTAGCGCCTCCACCTCGTAGAATACTTGGAGAATCAGAAGCTCCAGCAGCTCCTTCAAATAGCACCACGTTTTTACAAAGAACACTGTTTTGTTCTACTTTATAGAAACAAATATTTAAAGATTTTGCGTTTTTTCTATAAACAAAATATATTAATTATATAGCAAATATTTCTAACAGACGTATTTTGCAAAATACGTCTGTTATAACCTTTATAGAGTTGCGAATTGAAAGTTCAGCCACTAAGACTACTCTAGAAACTTCTACTGTAAATTACTCTTTATTAGCACTGTCTATTAACAATAAAGAGTTTTAAATTCTGTCAAATCGTGCTTCTGTGCTAAAATAAATAGAACTTCTTCCAATAAATCAGAAAATGAAAAACGATATAGAACATAAACAACATAAAAAACGCAGCCAGAAAAGCAATTAAAAATTTGCTACCGAAAAAATTATATAACAGGTATTGGAATGAATACAATTTAAAAACAGAAAATCCCTAGATTTTACTTTCAATGTCTAGACAGTCTAGAAAAACGCAAACAATCACTTTCCAGACGATTTCTTTGACTAGAAAATTAGTGTTTCTGGACGGAGGCCTAAAAATATTTTTTTTACATTTTTTCACGTTGTTATACTCTTATTTTTAGTGCTCTTTGCTTGCCAAGGCTTTCTAACTCACTCGCTCAAGTTTTTCAGCTCAATCAAACCTAGGCTTTCCTGCAAATTGTTTCGATTGAATAAGCCGACCGACTTAAACCGTAATAATCATGCATACTCTTTAATCCTACCTGATAAAATTAATAAAAAATGCTCTGTAAAATTAAACCTGTTCTGAAAGAATACCTGCCGCAACAGTAGACATTAGATCTTTAAAAACTCTATCGAAAGCTATTTTAAAAACTCGTAAAAAAAATAAAAAAATTGGTGAATGAGTGACCTATTGCTAGCTTATAGAAGCAAATAGCTACCAGCTAGTTGCTTAAAACACCCGAAAAAAGTCAAAAAACCTCGACTAAGACCAAAAACTGGTTCAAAGATGCCCCAGTTTTGCTAAAATAGATACTCCCAAAAGTTGTACAGCTGTATCAATCAAAAGTCTAAAAACAAAAATCGTTCGGTCAATAACTCTTCAAGCTCTATTGCTAAGTCAGTTGGCTAGTTGGTGAGATAGACAATCAAGAAAATAGCCGGAGAAGAGAAGCAGTAGATAAAATAAACGGGTAAAGTTACCTCTAATCGTGCAGTGTTATTGTTGTGTGTAAACAGAGTAATTAAACTACAAGAGATCGTTCGTTCCACTTATCAACAAGGACTGTTTGACCAAAAGTGCAGTTTTTCGATTTTATAGAAATTTAGCGCCGCTCAATTTGTGTTGGTTTAATTGTAATTAAGCAAAAATGATTACTGCATTAATTTAGATGCCTTCACCTATCCAGCCCGACTAAAGCGTTTAATTAAACTAAAAAAATTAAAACGACCTCTGTGATTTTCGATTTTATTCCGTAATTGGCTAGTGACGCTCATAAACAAAACCAGTCATTTGATCAAAAAGACTAATTCGAGTAATTGGATGGCCAACAGATACATTAGCAGTGAATACCTCCCTTATCATTATACAATTGATATTGCAATTAGCAACATGTTCTTTTCCACGAAATCAATCAGAAATAAAAATCGACTTCGATTCGGCAATTTTTCATTTCGAGTGTGAAATGCATTAAGAAACAATAAATCGTTTAAAACTTAGTAATGTAAATAAATCGTGTAAGAAATATAGCTTTTCAAAAAAGAGTACTTATTGAAACTTTTCAATTTTCTTTTATGATCAAAGTAAAAGCTTTTCGGTGTTTAACAGCGCATATTGTCAAAGAAAATTCATTAAATTTTTATCCGAAAAGTTTGGCAAGTTGCATTAACACCTACCAAGTGCGGACAAAACAATATGCAAAAAATCGCTCGTTTCAATGCAAAATACAGCCATTAGGGCCTTGTTTAAGAAATGAGACTTATATTGATGCAATCCTAGACATAAATAAGCGACGGAAGAAACCTCTAGATCGATAAAACGAACGATAAAAGGAGCACCGTGAGATTTCCCATTAGGACGTAGTGCGCATGGAATACCAGTGTCGAGAAATTTATTTGACAACGGATAATATTGATATTATGGTAAATAAGTGCTGTTCCGTTAATCCTCTTTCACATCCGACACGTTTTAAAATCAAAATCTTTAGAGAATAATAAATGCAGTTGAGAAATTTTTCAAATTTAAATTTACATAATATCCAAATCTGAATAACACTGAAGGAAATCTTTAATACAGCTTAACAGAGTTTGATGGGACTTAGTAAAAAATATTTTTGACCTGCTCTTTTTTGAGTTTATTAAATAATTAAAAGTATCACATAAAAAATACTTATTTAATAGTTGTTATGGCTGGTTTTCTAAATCGAATGTCTTGTTTAGCACTGTAAGTTGACATTTTAAAATTACAAGTTGAAGCACATTAATTTCAAGTTGATTTATTACTACACAGTTAATATAACTTCCAAATAAACAAAACCTTTTAATTTAAAAAAAATTAAAAATATTTTTCGGTGTCCTGCCTGTCCCATCCACCCCTGCAGCTTAAATAAAAGTTCTATCGCGCGCTAAACTTCTTATAAATAAGAAAACTGTACGTGCGGGGATAATATTTCTCCGAAACACTTGACCGAAAAGCTATAATTAATCCAAAAAGCAATTTAACCCAGACACGATTTATCAAAAAAAAAACTTTTGCGAATTCAGTCAATAAACAAAAAGCATTTATCTTAGATTTGAAGTTTCAAGACCCAATATGGGTTATGCAAAGTTCGTGTAGGCGCCAGACAAAGATTTCACACAATTACTGTTATGTAAGTTAACAGTTAAATGATCAAGTTAGAAGTTTTGTTTGGATAAGAACTCCCAGTTGAGCATTTTTCAACAGTTGTGTCAACGTTTTCCTGGTATTTTTCCGAGATTCAGATAAGCGTAAGGAAATAGTTTGTGATGCACGTATGTACTAAACCTCTTGAGAATTTTTCTACTCAATAACTCGATAAATAAATCAAACACGAATTATTAAATTTTAGAGGCAAATATTAGTTCGTAATGCTGCATTAAATTCAACGATTATAGAGTATGATTCCAATTTTAGCATATATGAAATTATTATAGACAGCAAGCTATAATCTAGATTTAATTTCAACGCTCTTCTATATAAAACTAAATTCAGGTAAAACTAGATTTTGTGGATTATTAACCACAACTCTAATATCTGAAATTTTAGTATGAAAGGTCAAATTTTTTTTAACGGCCGATTGTTTTAAAATATTTGCCGTTTAAATCATCCTCGTATTAAAATATGTGTCCCTATATATCAAACACAATTGTAATTAAAGTGTGGTCATAAAATTAAAAACCGATTAATCCGTATATATTACCAACTGTAAAAACAAATTTTTTAAACCGGTCGTAAAACAAAGTAAAACAAATAGTTACAAATGTTTGCAGTTTTTTTAAAAAGAGGCAAATTTACATTAAAATGGATATCAGCTGTTGGCATCATTAATATTTAGATAACTTCACAAAACAACAGTACATTTAACAGTTATATACTTCAAAAATAAACTATTTCAATTCAACTCAGGAAATTGCAAGCCTTGCTTACATCTGGTAAATTATCATCGATTTAAATTAAGTACACGTAACCAGAAACTTCTGCTAAATAATTAGTGATTAAGTTTGAAACTGCCATGTTTAGTAGCAATGTTCAACACTAAAATTTTAAACGTATATAATTATATAACGAGGCTCTCTTCGTCCTTTGATAGAGTAGGTTGAGGCAGCTTTCTGCTATCGTGTCACACAGTCCTTGCTATGTAAAGTTAAAAACCCAGAAAGTTAAAAGAATCGATAAAAATAATTAGAAAAAATAGCCCAAAGATCGTTCCCAAAAAAAATATTGCAAATTTTTTGTATTTTCTTGTCATAAGTAATTCATTAATTTTGATTGTCCATCTTTAGAAATATAGATATACAAGAGTGGATACAGTTGCTGCACCACTAACCTCCTTCTAGTAAAACTATATTGGCAATATATTTTTTATTTTTTACATAATTTCTTTCTACACTAATGCACTTGGTCCATTGATGCTTCAACATCTCAACAACCTCCTGGAAAAATTTTTGAGGGACCTCTGCAAGCCACCTCTCTGCAGCTTAGATCAGTTAATCATTACTGAAAAATTTTTGCTCACGTGAGTTTGCTTTTATTTTAAAAACAGTCTATAATCACTGAGGTCAAGATCTGGCAAACATGGTAGATGCTCCACTAATTCAAAGCCTGTATCGTATAGCATTCATAGCAAAACAAGATGTATAGCTGAGAGCATTATCCTAATAGAACACCACTCTTCTCCTTAATTTTCCTCAGTGTTTCTTTTTAAAAACATCTCGCAATTTAAAAAATTATTTATGTTTTGTAATGCATTATCTCTCTTGCAAATATTTGGTTAAGATAATTCTTTGAGCATCATAGACCACAGACAGCAAAATTTTTCCAGGAGAAGGCATAACTTCCAATTTGTATAGAAAAGAAAAACCGCGATGTTTACAATCTTTCTTTTGCACTTTGGTTTAGAAATCATAGCAATGCACCCATGACTTACCCATGGTTACTTATCAACTAAAAATATTCTCTTTGTTTGCTTGGTACCTTTCTAAAAGAAGCTCATAGTTCAACCTTTAAGACACACATCTTGTACTTATCATATTCATATCTAATCTTTTAGCACCATATTTTAATGTTCCTGCAGCGTCCTTGTTGATTTTGCAGGACAATATCGAGAACCTTTTTAATATTTTTGTCTATTGTTACCTTGATGAAAGAACAACCGTATATATTACAGTTGGTTTTCACAGAATGTTTTTTGGCATTTAAAATCTTGATACCAGCGTTTGAATATATCATAAAAAACTGCTCTTAAAAACTCCTTTTTTGGAGATATTTTCTTCTGGTTCTTTATTCTGCAGAATCTTTTTTTATAAACAATCAGCACATACAGCTAAAAATTAGCCACAGCACAATAATGCTTTGGGATACAAAGTTAAAATTTTACAGAACTGTTGTATAAATGTTATCTAACTAACTTTCAAAAATATTAATTAAAAATCCAGTTAGAGATAGATTAGAGGTAAAACATAAAGATCTACCTCCTTTCTTATTGCTTTTTATTCTACAGGATTTATTTTTATAAACAATCAGGACACACAGTTCAAAAATTAGCCACAGGACAACAACGTTTTGAGATACAAATTTGATATTTTACAGATATGTTCTACAAATGTCAGCTAACAGACTGTCAAAAATATTAATTAAAAATCCAGTTAGAAATAGATCAGGGTTAGAGCATAGTAATCTACCACCGTAAAATATAAACTGCAGGGGTTATCTTCACGTTTTATCCGCGCTACTTACAAATCTATAACTTTCTCTATTGCAAAATCAAAATTATTCGTTAAAAAAATGTCTACAAAAATTTATAGCAACTTAGTAGTTTAGTTTTATCTTACATAAAATTAAGAGGCAACTAACTAGTAAAGAGCGAATAGAGCAACGTCAAGTACTTTTTAATTATTGAAGCTTGTATAATGGAAGTAGCTTATAAAATCTTAAATTCATATTTTTAATGGATATTTCCATAACTTTTTTTGATGTACCTTTATAAAAAATACCACATTTGGATTTTAAGAGGGTGCTTATAGCTACTTTGGAAAGCAAATGGAATATTTGTTGCGGCATAAATCTTTATGTTTCGACTGAAATATGTCACTCCTGTTTAAAAAAAAGCTCTAAAATAAAAATTTTGTAAGGGGATTGGCTAAGTAGTCATTTATCGAAAGGCTTTTAAATAGGTCGTACGTGTGCTTTGAATCATCGAATTGTCGGTTTGGGATTTCTAATGTCGACCCTTGATCCCTTTATTAAAATTTAACGCAGTCTGTTATGGATGTGGCAGGCAAAAAGGAAGACGCATCAGAAGTAACTTTCAGGTGAAATTCAATATCATAGGACGAGTATCCACTTTTCCTAAGTGATTTTTATATTTGAGGAATATTTTCACTCGTTTCATTAATATTCATTCAAGGTACGGTTTCCCTAGTAATAAAATAAACAGCAGTGAAAATCTTCATTTTTACCTCGAGCTCTTTTCTCGAGAATCGATAAGCCGAGATAAATACGATAAATTGGTTTTCCGTTTCGTTTTATTAGTAAAAGTTATAAAGTAATGATATATGGCGTTTAGGGTCAAAACAAATATCCCTTATGAATAGAGACACAGGATTAAACTTTCAGATGACTGCCAACTTGCAGATTTATGCTTTTAATGACCAGGATTATACCGCCCTGTTCTTGTTTCGTTAACTTTTTTTAATTTAATTGTTTTATACAAAAATTTATTCCATGTACACGTGCTGCATTTGTCACAACAGGTTATGCCACAATAAATTTCAACATACGAAAATTTACTCGCATGGAACTTAATCGCCATAAAACCACATTCCCTGTCGCAAACTTTATATTTACTGGGATATTGCATTTTATTTATTGCACTATGGAAATTCATACAAACACTAATTACGCAGGATTTGCAACAAATTTTACTCAAAACAAAAGTATAGAACAAACTTTACATTCACCCTTATTTGATCAATATTTTTCTTGGCAGAATTATGTAGTTATAGAAGCGCATATACTCAGCAAATTTGACTACAAATTAAGGTCCTCAAAGGTCTAATATAGTCAATGTCATTTGTTAAATTAAGTAACAAATTAAAAATATTTGTCTGGCTAACAAATCCTGTTAGCCAAATTACTACATAGAAATCTGTGTACATTATCGTTAATTTAACAAATAGTTGAGTTGTTTTAAACAATACCAATAGTTGATTTAACAATTTTAAACTGGTAATTCAAGTCTAATTTGTTGTAAATTTTGTAACAATCGTGTATGATTTTAGCAAAATATTTCGCACTTTATCGTTAATACAACTCACAACTACTGAAATTTGACACATGTGGGGAGACTCTGTAACAAAGTGGAAAACTTAGTAATGTGGTTAATAGCAAAATTTGTGAAATTGTAACATTTTTATAAATTTTGACGTGTTAAAGACTAAATAGTGACTAATAGGAGCCTAACTCTAGATTAGATTTACGCCGGTGTAATTTGAGTTGCTAGAGGCAACGTCGTAAATTTACTATACTCTTTATATTAGAAAGGCGTAACTTTGAGCTACTCTCATGGAGTAGCGTAGCGATTTAAAATTCCAGCATTAGTTGACAGTCAAAAATTTCGTATTCTATTGGATATAATAAAGTGATTAATTTATCATTCCACTCCTAAATTTTAACCAAATTTTGACGTGATTTAATAGTGACTAAGTAGACAGTTTGTGTTTAAGATGGAACATCTTTAACATTTTCAGCTTGAATTCTTAAATATGTTTGACAAAGTGCAAAGACCGTAGGAAAATTGTTTAAATAAAACATTGTTTAAAGTTTTATGTAAATATTGTTTAAAGCATTGAGTTTTGCATTATAACCATCAAAAAGTTAGATTTATAGTTTACGCTTGTGCTGCATTACATAATATTTTAACAAAACTAAACATTGAAGATGATAATGATCTTGATGATTATGAAGAAGATGAAGATGAAATTGAAGAGAAAAATAAAATCGATGATAAAGGTTTAGAAAGAGATGTTTTTGCTGCAGGAAGAAGACAAAGAAATCGACTTACAATACTTTTAGAAAAAATGTAATAACGATAAGTTACTAAATAATATTTTTTAAAGCTAACTATTTAATACAAATAAACTGTGAATATTAACGCAATATTTAACTTAAAAAACTAACTTGTATCTTCTACATTTTTTCGCCTACATTATTAATAGATGCTGCCAAAATTTTAATAGCGTAATAGCTATTTATTATACATACAAGTGTCTTATAAAGCAAATAAGCCACGAAAGAAATGTTTAGCCACGAGAGCTTGCTCGAGTGGCCTTATTTTTCTTAAGTGACTTATTTGCTGTTAAGACATGGGTACAATACATAGTTTTATCCAACACCTCTCTGTAAGAGTTCTTAAAAAATCATCAAAACCCAAAAATTTTATATCTACAAAGATTAGTAGTAATCTATCATTTGGTTGCCATGTTGTTGTTGACAACAAAATTATTTGCAAACAAACTGTTTCGGCGCTTGTACCTAACATTGTTGGAAATGAAAAGAAGTAGTTCTCTTCCTGAAAAAATTGCGAAAGATGTTGTTGCGAAAGTCACATAGAGTTTGCTACCCAAGAAATCCAGAGACGCTTGTTACAAATAATTGAGTGAGTTCAATAACTGGAAACAGGAAAACGATGTTTGTGGGGTAAGCGAGGACGTGCTGTTGGGTTACTTTTTCAACGCCAAAAAAAGATTCGCAGCCTCTTTAATGTAGACAAAATACAGTATGTTAAAATCGACATTAAAGCTTCACGAAAATACAGATATTTCACAATATGGTAAGTTGATCGCTTTCTCAAAGAATGAATCAAAAAATTACAAGTGCAAATAATCAAAAAATCTTGAAAGAGAGCATATTCAACAGTTTCGGGCAGAAGCACCCAATAAAAATTATTTGATGTAGGTCGAATTTGTTATTAGAGCATAAAATCTAATTTTTTTGCATTACAGGTCGCACTAATTTTTTGTGTGTCAGGTGGGTGTCGATGTTGTAAATTATTGAACATGTCAATCAATAACGTAGAAGGTAAAGAATCCTATATGTTGGTATCTGTACCAGATTATACAAAAACATATGTTTCACGTAGCTTTACGATTATGAAAAAAAAATTTGCAGTTTATCTGCTAGACATTTGTAGAAAATATATGTCTCTCCAACCTAAGAATATTTTTCACAACAGGTTGTTTTTGTGCTATAGAAATAAGAAATGCACAATACAGCCAGTAAGAATAAATAGTCTATTCACAAAACCATCAGTAATAGCTGATTTTTTGAAATTATCAGAATCAGAGTCTTACACAAGACACAGTATAAGACGCACATCAGCGAGTTTATTGTCCACCGCAGGAGCCGATCTTGGTATAGTCCAACAAGTCGACAACTGCGGCACTAGCGTATGTCGAAGAGTCAATTTTGAGCAAAATAGACATTGCTAAGAAAATACTAGATGAAAATTCGGAAACAGAAGGCAATGTTATTGTGGATACTGAGAAGTAAAAATCAAATGAATGTGGAAACAACATTGAAGTGACAAAAATGAACCAAATAAAGTTATATATTTTAATATAACTGTTAACGTTTATTTCATCTGAGATTCCTGTTTCTTATAATTGTAATTTTATGTATTGTATTTTCTGATGTTCATTAAAATTTTTCTATTTTCTGTAAACTGTTCAATTATATAAAAACAGTTTTATTATTGATTCATAAATCCACTTGTGTTTTATAGACCTTATAATTCAATCAAATACATCATTTTTATAACGCCATAATAAAGAGGTTTTAGATAAAATTCTTTAATTGCCTCCGAAAATTTTTCTGTCTCTTCCACAAAATTTTAAAGCAGATATATCAAGCATACTTTTTTTAGATTGATAATATGTTTTATAAATTTTTTTGACAAAATTTTGCGTTTTCTTTTCTTTGCTGTTGGTAAATCTCTAATTTTAAGTAAACTATCATATGGAACTAAAACACTCGCTTGCCACATTGTAAATTTGGACATCACTTTTTTCAAATAATTTCTTAGATAAGTGGGATGTTTGATTTTGTTGATTTATATGATGTTTTTCTATAGTTGGGTCTATTTCTGGGAGTAAATCTGGAGCTACAGTTTCAGATACCCAACCACCGTGTGCCAACTTTTTTTCAAAAGCTGTTAAAGCCTTTCCTTCGTTTTAACCTCCCCCTGTTTTCTTTTCCTCTTGTATGTATAATCTTGCTTTTGCTTTTGTCTCTGATTTATATTCTACGTAAAAACGCCTCTATTCCTCTGGAATTTTTACTGCAGCTCCAATTTTTGCTGCTACTTTTTCCCATAATTTTTTAAATTCTCGTTTTCTAAAGGAATTGGCTTTTAAAGTTAATATTTTAGAATTTTTTTCATCAGTGATAAAATTAATTAAGTATTCCAGTTGTTGAGCATCAACTTTTTTACTCCGAGTTTTCTTGAACATTGCTACGAATGATGCAAATTTATTTATTTTGTCTTGTAAATTTTACAATCTTAATTTACCTGTTTCCATTATAAAACGAATTCTTAATAAATCTTTTATCTTTTTTAAAAATACTCAAATTAAGTTTGAATTTAAATGTTAAATTATGTCATAAAAATGCTATTTGTTGTCACGTAGGGCATTTTGTTTCTTTTTGAACGATTTTTACTCAACGTGTAATTAGGAAAAAAATATTGGTTTGTAACTCTGAATTGCGAAATTTTAAAAAAGTTAACTTTATATTAATAAACGGTTATTAAGCTTTTTATTTTAATTTGAAGATAAATTTCTGTGAAAGCGTGGCAACCCCAATCATGAAATGTAACGACAGTGGATAAACAGTGGAACTCTAAATTGTTTAACAATGTTACAAACCGAAGTGTTTGTAGAATACCAAAAATTAAAAAGTTATTTAAAAAGTGGAAAATAAAGTGAAAATTAATAACGTCACTAATTAGCGATAAGAGAAATCATTGTAACCAAAGTTTGTTGAGTGTAATTACACTAAATATATATTTTATAGCAAAAAGAGAAGCTAAAAATTTAAAATAGTTGCAAGTGATAAATGACAGCTGCTTTACTCAATCGAGAATGACCTTGATTCTTTCGCTCTTATACCTAGTTTATTGAATTTTGTGAATAGCGCCTTTGATATCTCTCACTCTGTCAACTAATTGAATTGTTGAAAGATTGCGGTATCAGTAGTTGAAAATTGATCTCTCTGTATACCTGCATAAGCTGCATATCTTTGGCTTTTCGAGATTCCCTAATGGCTTTTGAAATCTGTAGCTTCGATCCGGTGGCTAGTGCAACATTATTTTGGGTTCATGTGGGAGAGAAGGCGTTGACGTGACGATATAATAGAAGGTGATATGGGGCTCTAAGGGACACTAACCGCACTCAAAACCGCGAGGACGCATCATTATCACATACACTCACTCCTGATTCAAAATAGACAGTGGAATCGATACGTACACTCGACTTTAGGGTCAAGCACGTCCTCGACTAGATGATAAACGATTTCGGATTTAAATTCGCAACGAGAAAAAATCATCGACCGCAAACGGAAATAGTACAGAATGTCGCCGAAAGGAAACATCACAAAATATTGAAAGCAACTTGCAAACAGATGACACCGACCGGAATTCACCAACTCGCTCAAACAAATTAATTAATATCGACGGACTCTAACATTATTTCGACTGAATTTCAAACATATTTTGCTCTTTTGATTGTAAATGATGCGATTTTAGGAAATATTCGAGGGCACTTTATTATTAGCTGGATAAGCTCGGTTAATCCCTTAAGGCGATATTACGAGTTAGAATGAATATTATGCACCAGAGAACTTAAAATAATAAATCTTATTTAAAATTTTAGTGTTGAACATCACTAGTAGAGTAATAAACAAGAGAGTTTCAAACTTAATCGCTAATTATTTAAACACAACTTCTAGTTACGTGTACTCAATTTAAATCGATAATAAATTTACATTATTTCATTATTACTTAATCCCCTATATTTTTTATAATATAATAAATAAATTATGAAAGGATAAAAAACTTCTATCAAGGATGCAAGAGAATTAAAAAAGGATTTTAAGTTAAAACCATATTTTGTAGAGATAAACATGACCAATTAATGAGAAACAAAAAAAAGTATCAGTAAGATAAATTGAATATTTTGAAAAAGTCTTAGACAAATCTACGAAAATAAAAACAGTTGAAGAGAAGGAGAACAACAAAAACGGACAAGAAGAAAGAAAAAAAGAACTTACCTCATATGATAAAGTTAAAAATATTATAGAAAAACAAACAAACAACAAGAGCCTAGAAGAAGATAACATACAAAGAGAAACGATAAAGTACAGAAGAGAAACAATGACGAAGACAATACATACATGATTTAATTTAAAATGTATTAACAAAAGAACAAATGCCGCAAGCATAAAGAACAGCAATATTAGATATGTCAAATCGATAAAAAAAAATCAAAAAAAAATGTGAACGTTATACTGAAATTGCGTTACTAAACACTGTATATAAGATAATAGCAACAGTACTAAATAATAAACTGAGAAAACATGAAAAAGTAGTAGTAGAATACCAGTGTGGTTTTAGAAGAAGAAGATCAGTGGTAGACCAATTATAATTACAACAGGCACAAAGAAAGTGACTAACAAAATTGAAAACATACTTGCTTTTTATCGACTTCAAGACGACCTACGACAGCATAAACAGAAAGCAATTATACCAAGCATGAAAAGAATTTGAAACACACAATAAAATAGCAAAATTATTAAAAATAACATTAAAGAAAACCACAAATAGGATTTAGTTTAATAATAAACTGTTAAGAAAGTTTCAAGTGTTTGACAGCTTAAGAGAAAGACACTCGCTTTTCTCGACATTGTTTATAATCGCTTTAGAAAAAATATTAAGACAAAACAATATATATAGATAAGGTCAGCTTTTCTATCAATGACATCAATGCTTTGCATTTGCAGACGACGTAACACTTATAACAAAAACCAAAAAAGAGCTATCGAAAGTAACAAAAAGTCTGATTATAAGCCCACAAAAATTAGACTAAATAAATAAAGAAAAAACTAAATTTATGATATGAAAATATGAAGTATTTAAAAAAGACAGATATCTAGAAGTAAAAGTAAACAAAAGAAAAAGATACAAATTCAAAGAAATTAACACATTTGTCTATCTAGAAAGTGTAATAAAAAAACAACGAATACAGCTAGAAGCAAAAGCGTCTATGCATTACATTCTGTACTAAGTAATAAGTACTAAGTATTCTGTATTAAGTTCAAAAGCAGTAGCAAGAGCAACCAAACTTTATATCTACAAAACCATAATACGACTGGTGGTAAGACACGATTGCAAAGCATATATACTGAGAAAACAAAAACAGTTCGTACTGGAAACATAAAAAAAGGTCTAGGAAAAATTTATGGAGGGTAAAAGTAAAAGAGACTTAAATTAGAAAAACAAACAAATATTTAAAAACATTTTAAGAAAACACAAATATAATAAAAGTAGTTAAATTACAAAGAATTAGATAAATAAACTACGTAACAAAAATAAACGGAAACAATTTACCAAAAAAAAAATTAGAAGCAAGACTAGAACCTACCAGACAAAGAGACAAACCAAGAATAGAGTAGAAAAAAGGTAGAAGACGATTTCTAGAAGTTACAAATAAAACAGTAGAAAAAGAAAGCTCTAAATAAAGAGAAAAATCACTCATCATGCCATGAGCCTACAAAAAAGGTTGTAGTGCTTATATATATAATAAACAAATTTTAATTATATAACTTTTTAAAATTAGATTCAGTAACATTAGAAGTGTTACACCCAGAAGAAATAATTTTTTGACATAATTTTTTACTTCACTTTATACTAGTAATAAATCAAAATTAAAGACATTAGGCAGGTATTGCTGCAACCAACTCAACAAGACGGTATCTTCTAAAATCTAATATACTTTTTCCGTTTTAAACTATCCGTGTAGACTTAGTAAAAGATGGCGTACTAAATGTTTAAATACGTCATGGCATATTCTTATTATTTATTCTACATACAGGATAATTCAATATGACGTGACACAATTTTAACCTGAAATACAGTACACAAATGAAACGTAAAAAGCACCCAATAACACCAAACAAAAGGCGTGTTTCGACAACAAAATTGATTTACTTTTAAATAAGTAATCTACATACAATTTTGTTTCTTCAAATTTTTTTAAGACCCTCTATGTAGATAAATTTTTGTTTAGTTCAGTTTTGATATAGTGTAAGAACCTCACTATGTATGATTAAAATACATCATGTCAGGAATACCAAGAGGAGTTCCTACATGGATTTCAAAGTGGCCTAAAACTCAAGGGAGTCGACTTTGAGAAAGGTTTCTCCATTATTACGAACTTTCAGGAATTCCGTATTTTGTGCTATTCCGTGTAAAATTTATAATTTAAAAAAAATTGTAAACAGAAAATAAATTATCTCCGGACAATGTTGACTCATTTTTATTGCTGATTTCGGCTTGAATTACTTTTCTGAATAAATATTTAGTTAAGTATAATGAAACAGTGTTTATTTTATATTTTTTAAAAGCATTTTCGAGCTTGTGGTTTGTGTCTAATGGATAAGAGGTTTAGAGAAGCTTCCCAAACTCCCCAACTTTCCTAAAACATGGTTTTATTTTTTTAATAAGCTTGTAATGGTGATATGTTAAAAACAATCTAATTGGAGTTAATGTCCTAGTCTTAAATGACCCTCTGACCGTTGTCATCTCTTTGAAATGCAAAAGACTGCGAAATGAGATTTTAATCCAGTTGCAGAGCTTCGTGAAACAAAATGAGATCTTTTAAACGACATTAGTCGCTTCTCCAAGTGTTCATTTATTACATTTATTATAGTCTGTCTAGTCCCTAAAAAACCACACGTTTTGACCTCATTTTGTCTTAAAAATTTTGATTTTCTAATAAAATCTGTTCGTTAATAAATGAGAAGAAACTTGTAACTTAATTACGAACATTTCGACTGCGGGATGCTCCTTTGAGAAATTAATTTGATTAATAATGCAACCAATAAAATTTGACGCTCTAATAATACTAATGGAATAAAATGCCACACAAAAGAGAATTACTATCATTTTTTTGTTGAGGTATATTTTTATCTGCGTCATTAGGGTGTCCAATTTATGTTTCATGTCAGGTGGGCAAAAAATCGGCTGAAATTTGTTTAGTTAGTCGCTGAAAGCGTAAACATTTTTCACCAAGTTTATTGAGTTATTCTATTAAACTCCGAACACATTGTATAAAGGCGACCAAAGTTTCTTTGGCTCTTATCTCAGTGAATGAAGGATTTGCAAACTTTTCATTATTGTAAAGTGGAACTTAGTAAAAATAATCTAAGAAAACTGTTTAATTTTCTTGGTGGCACGTCCGATATGAATTTTCTACAACTTCACGTTTGGGTTTTGTTGGATGTAATTGTCACGTGGTTGAACGTGGCTGGTAGAGAATATTTTCGTATGATTTTTAAAAGTTTTTTTTTAAATAAAAAACCTTTTGTACTAACTTTCTGAATGACATTGATTTTTAAGAAACAAAATCAATTATAGTTTGAGTGTGAAGGCGTACAATGGCCGGAGAAACTTTCAGAGCTTTTTTCCTTTTAATGAATTATTTTTTGTTAGCAACTTTGTTTAAATTACAAACTTTTTCAAGTTTTATAATTGTTTCTGGAATAAATTTACGTGTGTCAACATTGGAAGATTGTGATAGGATTCTTGCAATTGTAATTTTATGAACTTTCTATAATTGTTCGATATTCTGTTCAAATAGAGAAAGTTTAAATAGCTTTTGTTACTTAAGCCCACATCATTTATATTACCTTTTCTTCCTTTATCTGAATTCCACGATCTAAATTCGTTTTATAAAAATGGCCGACTTAAAATTGATAAATGATCAAACGTTTATCTCATATCATATATTTATGGAATTCACTACCAAACTTTTGATTACTACTTTGTATTTCTCGCAGCTTTCACGGAGCTTTACCAAGAATAGAATATTCACTTGAAATAATTGAAAACGGTATGAGAAAAGTTTTCTGAAAGCAACTTATGATTTTACAGGAAGTATTCACCTTCTTATGTCTGCTATTGTCTAATGTGAATTAACATAAAAGCTTCTCTACTCACCGATTTAAGAAGAAATTCCTGTTTTAACGAGAAAAGTAAACTACTTCATAACCGCTCGCTTTTACCTTCATCTAACTTAATTTTAGTTCACTCAACTTAAATAAAAAGAAATGACAATATAAAAAATTCTAATTTTATAAATAGAGTAGAACTTATTTTCTAAAAATATAAGACAATCATAAAACAAGATTGTACTAGAGGGAGCCAATATTATACAAGTATTACGTCCTCCAAATAGTAGATTCTGTAGATTAAACAATTATTTTTAGACATTCTCTTCTCTAAGCAATAGAAAATGTTTATACCTTCTCTTAATTAACTATCGTGAGTAGTTATATATTATTTTCTCAAAAAATTTAGAAAATTTTCCTAATTTACTACCAAAAATATTAAAAATACTCTTACACCCCGTAACATAGACCACCAGATATAGATAATGACGTCAGAATTAACCCAACAGAAATCGCTTAGGTATCTTCTATAAGGTAAAATTCTCTCTCATTGTAAACCTGCTTCCATTTTATAATATCTACAATAACATCACTTCCTGTTTGCTTTAGAAGTTATTTAGTAAAAACTAATGTTTAGAACCGCAGTTAGTTAGCCAATGAGACAAGACAAGTGTCCACGATCCATGTTTGGATAGCGGATTAATATGCAAACCGAGAAAAAAAAAACAAATTTTCTAAAAAAATAATCATTTTTAATTCCGAGTTGTTACGTCTAGCTGCAAACATTTCAGTAATATTCATAGAATTATCAGCAAGCAACAGCAAGACTAAATTTTTAAAAACACAATGCAAAAATTTGGATAATCAATAACATGCAAATTATATCCAGTTAAAAACGTTGCCTTTCCAACCCAATCAAGCTAAAGTTAATTATGCTAATAAGCAAACAAGGTATTCATCAATTTTTTTTTAGTTCTTTTAGTACTTTTAGAAGTAAAACAAACTAACAGCAAAACACAAATTTCGGTATTAAGTAAGAATTTTGAAAAATTTTATATGTAAAAATAAAAAGCTTTTTTCGTTTTATAAAAATGATTTATTTCATTGGCGCCCAGTAAATTATGGAAATTTATCAGAAATTTCAATCTTTCTTTAATTTTCTAACACAAGAACACTCCTTGTTCTCCAATTTCCCAGGCCAAATTTTTTTAGGTGATTTATTTACACATTTGCCCTAAAACAAATTATTTAAAACTTTGGCTAAGCACTTTATCGACAATTTCACAAAACTGTTTTTTATAGACAAACCTCTTTATTTTCCTGCTTAATTTTCTTGTTTGTCATTTTGTCAGATTCAACCAAACCTAGTTGGAATTTCTTCTTCGTTATAATTTGTTCTCTTTTCATAGCATTTTTCGTTGTCCTCAACATTGGCACCTTAGGCCTACTGCTAGATGTTTTCAGAACTGTGTTTTCACTTTTTTCCAACGACTTAGAACTTTTCAAAAAGGTGCTAAGAGACTTTCTTACAATAAATGTTTTGCCACGCTTGTACAACGGTTTAGAGTGTTTCAAAAAGGTTTTATATCTAATAAGATTTTTATGTAAATCGTTTCTTACATCACCGGCCCCTTGTGGTAAATTATCTGATGTGCAATTGCAACTAAAATTATTTTTTACATTAGATACAGAATTTTTACCTAAAACAGTTGTTTTAGATAGATTTCTATTAAGAAGTTGGTCAGCTCGAGTTGTATTGAGATCATCAAAAGCTTCCTTGTTTACGTAGATAACTTCAGAATTGTTAATTAGAATTGTTTTTTCTGAATTTTTCGGTGTTTCAGGTTTTGTAGTATCTATTTTTTTTATATCTCTTGGTGTTTGTTCTAAGCACCCCTTGTTCTTCAACTTCATCTTCGTTGGCTTAGAATCATCATTCTTTATTTTCCCCAAATCCGAATTTCTTAGGGTTTGTTCGAAATATCTGCTTGTAACTTGGTCAACTATGTTTTCAGACATCTTACCAACATTTTTAGGATTATTTAAAACCTGTTTATTAACATTTTTTAATACTTTTACATTACTAAAAACTTGTAGATTTACCTGTGAATTTTCTAATACAAAGTTAAGCTCAGAACCATTTATTTCTAAATTTTGTTTATCATTCAATGTTTGTGCATTAACTATCGTATTTATTTCTTTATTATTTCGTAATGAAGGCAAAATTTGTCTTGATTTCACAACATTTTGAGTTTCGTTTTGTATAACAAGCGCCAACGGAACACTTTCAATGCGATTTTCTGCGATTCTATTAATATCATTGCCACTAATAACTGTGTTAATGCCTTGGTCCTTTAAAGTCTTCTTTCTATCGTGTTGTATAAGCACCGGAGGTACATATACTGCTTTCATTTCTTCTTTATTTTTTTTACTTGGAATATTCTTTTTTACCACATTTATGTCTCGTCGCCTGTTTTCTTTAGGATAGAATTTAGTTTTTTGTAAATTATTTTCCAAAACTTTTGTTTTTTGTTCTGCATTATCAGTCAATAATCTTCTACAAAAGTAACAGACCTCAGAATCCCCAACTTTAGTAAAATCGTGCTTTTTCTTTACTTGAATCAATTTTTCTCTTTGTTCAATATCAACTTCTGTTTCTTTTAAAATTGTTTCAAAATTTTTACTTCCAAAAACCGGTTCTGACTTTGCCCGTTTTAGTAAACTTGTTTTTATTTCTACATTAATAATTTGGGAATTCATAAAATTTTCCAGTTTTGGTTTAATTTTGTTATCAAAATGTTTCTTCGTTTCTCTTACATCATGCCTTATATATAAAGTGTCTAAAGCAGGTTTTATTTCTTCAGGTTTTTGAGTCTTTAAACCAGTTTTGCTTCTATCGTGTCTGGACCTACAACGGGTGACCTCTTCGTCATTTAGCTTCTTTGCCAAATTTGAAAATTTTTGGTCTGATTTATTTCCTAAGATAGCAATGCAAGCTATAATTTTCTGTTTTATTTCTTCTAATTTTGTGTTAGTTGTAAGGACGTTGTCATTTTCAAAAAAATCTATTAATTTTATAATATATTTAAAAAGAAACTCCTGAGATTTAAGTATTGCTTTCAAGTTATCAATAATATTCTCACGATTTTCACTTTGCAACCCATTGTCCATTTCCAACCAATCAGAAACAGTATCCACATTTTCATTCAGTAACTTTTGTAGAGTTGTTTCATCCGTTTCTGGTGTTGTGAACTCTTGTACATTTTTAAAAAACACTTCTTTTTCTTCATTTCCAAGCTTACTTAACTGCTCGTAGAGAAGGTAGCAAAGATCACTTGTAGCTACGTAATTATTTGCTTCAAAACTGTGTTCACTTGCGTTGTTGTAAATAATAGATTCTGTCAGAGTTTTAACGGGAGTTACCATCCGGGTTGCATCTTCCCGATCCGTAAAAATTTTTCCTGTGAGCTCAAGGTACTTATTAATTCCTTCTTCTAGGGTCTCTGCCAGTGATGTACTCAACAGCTTTCCCCTCAATAACATCAAATTTAACTGTAAATCCATAATTTGCGCCATTGATTTGAGAAAATTATAAACGTGTCAAAAAAATTTTTACTACTAATGACATTTCAACACTAGATTTTTTTAAATATTTTCGAAAATTTTTTTTAAATGTTTTTAATTCTTCTTCTTTCAATCACAATTCCTGATTTGCAACTCTCATTAGCAACATTGCAACAAGCACACAAAGAACAAATTAAAGAAAAAAATTAAAAGAAAAAAAAGAATGGTACGATGAAGATTGTAAATTTCAGAACAGAAGAAAGACACAGAAAGAAAAGAAAGCTAGAGGAAAATAAGCAGAACAGCCGGAAAAAATATAAAAAGAAAATACAAAAAAAATGTGTAAAAGGAAGAAAGGGGGCAAACTGCTAAAAAAATAAAAAATATAAAAGAAAATTAGAAAAATAAGAAGATAAGAAACTTCTATCATAAATGCAAGAGAATTAAATAAGGATTTCAACCTAAAACCATATTTTGTCGAGACAAGAATGGCCAATTAGTAGGAAGTAAAAAAAAGTAACGGAAAGATTCTTCTAAATAACCCTTAAACATCTTCTGATGCTTCATAAAAAAACACAAGTACCAACACAATTAATTTAATTACCATATAGATCTGGATTTTGTGGCAATTTTGTGAGATTCAGTGTCTCATAAATTTGTATTTTGTAGTAAATAAATAGTATTTTATTTGTAAAAGTGTGTATGGCCGATTCGATTTATCGTTTGTGAATAAATTTGTTAAAGAGTTGGCTTGGCGACCGCATCAAAGCCAAGAAAAAGCTCTCTGAGAATTTCTACATGAACAAGTCAGGCAACATCTCAAAAATATTGAATCGTGCAAGAAATTAAATTGCATGTGACCCGATATAAAATTCAAAGCCTGCCAAAACAAAATTGTGAACAAGTGAGTGAACAAATCCGGAAATAGCTGGGAATACAAAGCGATCTCGCCACTTCTGAGCCAAGCTTTTGTTGCATCTTAATGAAATTTTTTGTTAATGCTGGATGTTTATGCAGGTCGCAGCTGCTCTTGAAAATTTTACACTTTTCGATCGGTGCCGCTGGCACCCCGGTGTGTTCATTTTATAGCATCATCAAAAGCCTTCATCAGGTCGCGTGACCAGAATAGAGTAATCTTGAAAAGTCGGTGAAAAAAAAAACACGAAGTTTTATTTTAATCTGAACCGACACCAAAAATATCTTCACTTCGAAGTGCACCAAACAAAATTTAACAACTCAAAAAAAAACTTTTCTATGCACTACTAGAAAAAGTTTTTTTAGTGCTTTTATTATAACTTACCTTAAATCCTCACTCCAGGACTCGAGCTTTTATCCAAACGTCAAACACTGATAAACATTTTGTTTAATTGAGATTCAAAGTTAAGGTCGCGGTAGCTCCAATGCTACCAATAAACTGACGCGAGTCGACGCCGGAGATCGACGACGCCAGGCGTCCAAGGCGCCGGTGCGGTAATCCATACCACATTTTCAAATCAGACGGAAGAAAATTATTTTAATTGGATTTTATTTTAAAGGAATGTAAAGCAGGTGTAAATAGAAAAAAACCACAACTCCACTGAGAGGCAGTTAAGAACGCCCCAACGGTCGCATGGAGTTTAAACATTTTCCTTTCTAACATCAAGACACTCTACTTTAAAATGCTCCCAGACGATTTGCAAAAGGTAAAACGAGACGACTTGAAAGGAAAGAGGTATACGTTTTAATTTAGTGCATTAACTTGCTCTAAAGAATATAAAATAAAAAGACTATTCAAACAATAAAACTTCTAAACTAACGCTATTGTACCAAATTTTATTTTACCGTTATTAACAAGCACGGAAAGTCGTTCAAAAACTACTACACGAAATCTTAAACAATCTGTTTATACGCTTATTCACCACTTGTTTTAAATGCTTATTATTTAAATCTTTATTTTAGTAGTCAGAAAAGCTGTAAAGCATACAAAAATCTTGAAAACAAAAATTAAACAATCTTGTAGAAATATTTTTATAGAAAATATTTTTATAGCAAGGAAGTTAAGCCAAGAAATTAGTTGCCAACAAATTAGTTTTTCAAATGCACAGCTAGCGCTTCCATTTGCATTAAGGTCTATTTCGCTAAAGTCAAACGCCACAAAAGTTTGTACAGTATTTAGGTTATAACTAACCTGCATAAACGCAACTAATATTAAAAATTTTGCACATATAGTACAATGTTTAGACAAAAAAAAATTTTTGGGAGCGTAATAATTTATTCTAAAATGCATGGATTTTGCGGTTAGCAGAACGCTAAAAAAATGTTTATGTTAACGAAGGCAATCTTCAGGTAACAATCCTTAATCTTAGCTGTGCAATTTGCTATATTTTCCTTTATTTTGTTATGTCATTTCAGTTGTTAAACGTTTTTCATTAGGCAACTAGTAATAGAAAAAGCATTATTTTATAATTAATGTTAAAAAGTGACATTAATATATAGCATAAAGTAAAAATGACATTAATAAAATCAAGAAACCAACTTTATTTATGAATAATGAAATAATTAAAAATCCACGTCAACCTCATATGTTTAATCAAATAAATGATTACATAATAGTGACAAAGCGCTTTAAAAAAATATGTTTCATCATCAGTGCCTAAATATTAATGTGACACATTATAAAATTGTTTGTAAAAATAACCTGACACATCAAATAAATAGTTGCCATTTAAAAAATTGACACACAAAGATAAATTTTAGCCGGGTAAATGTATGTGTTTTCTAAAAATTGGCCATTTAATTTAAAAAATGTATTTAAAAAAATTTAAGATAATATAGAGTGTAAGAAACCAAAAATTTTTCTAAAAATTCTCTCCTCAAAAATTGCTTCTGGATATGCCAATCTCTAAAGATTATCATTAAGCACGTCAAAATACGTCTTTTTCAATAAATATTGCTGTCATTTTTTTAAAATATAGTATATTAAGTATGGAGAACGGTGAGGAATGCTTATCGTTCCAAAACAATTGTTTGGAGGAGGAGCGAAGCGACGACTCCAATTATTGTCTGAGAACGGTAATCCTTAACGTTCGACATGCTTATAGCGTTTTTTGCGCGATTGGAGTTTCTAGAATAATACTAATAATAATTTATATCAATACATTTGTGATAATCGGGAAGATTGAAACTGAAAACTTTGGGTGGCTGTTCCATGGTTGCTATGGTTTTGGTCCAAACAAGTAAAATTGTCATTTTGATACAATCATTCCTACATAGTTCTGTTTTGTGGTTCCGTTTTCGAAGCAAATATGAGCGATAGTGATGATCTACCGGATGATTTAGAAGACGCTTGGCAAGAAGGATGTTCGGCAATAATTCCAGAAAAATCTAAAGCCCGATATGAACAAACATACAAGTTGTTTAAGGAATGGCGTGAAGCAAAGAAGATTTCTGTAAATGAAAAGAGCTTGTTAGCGTATTTTGTGGTGAGAAGTGGACACTTGAAGGCCCCAGGCAGTTTATGGGCGGAGTATTCTATGCTGAAGAGTACAATTTTTTTCCATGATGCTATCGATATTTCTAAGTTTGCTACATTAATTGCTTATCTTAAGAGAAAAAAATATTGGATATCGGCCTAAGAAGGCTAAAATTTTTACCAAAGAAGACATAGAAAAATTCTGGAATGAAGCACCAGACGAACAATTTTTAATTCAAAAGGTATGTTGTAGATGATGAGGTGGTACATCTGAGCTCTAAGGAAACAATAATTTTCAGGTAGCAATGATATTGGAAGTATCGGGCGCTTGTAGACGAGAGGAATAGTACAATATTAAAATGAGTGACATAGAAGAACATGAAGAAATGTTTATAGTAAATATTCCAAATATAAAAACGAATATTCAGCGAACGTTCACAGTTATTAATATAGAAAATGAAGCAGTTCATTATTTGGAAATACTTCGAAAATACATAAGAATTCGACCAAGCAACCCAACGTCAGATCATTTATTTCTGAACTATCGAAATGGCAAATGCACTAGGCAAGTCACAAGAAAAGGCACAATTGGAGGCTGGCCGTCAAAAATTGCGAAGTATTTAAAGTTGCAAGCCCCTGAATGTTTTACTGGACACTCGTTTCGACGCACGTCGGCTACACTTTTGGCAAATAACGGAGTTGATTGTTGGGACTAAAAAGACATAGTGGGTGGCATTCATCAATGGTGGCCGAGAGTTACGTGGAAGGTTCCCTCCAAAACAAAATTGAATTTGCTCTTAAAATTTTACACAACGATGTTAGTGGACTATTACAACAACCTGGGACTTCTACGTCGGAAAGTTTGTGTATTAACACTAGAAACTCAAATGCGAGTGGTATTACTACTATTAATTATAATAATTGTACATTTAATTTTAACAAATAAATCGCAAAATTCTTTTTTTTAAGATTTAATTGCTTACCGTTCACTGAACGGTAAGTGAATTACTTACCGTTTTGTTACCCGTAGCAACCAGTAACAGCAATCTACCGTCGTGGAAACAGGCACAGTAAACTGATAAAAACAACCAATCGCGCAAAAAAGATATTAATATGTTTATTTCTTACCACATCAATATAGCCAAATTTAACCTTAGTTACGGTAACCATTATGACATTTATAAACCCCGAGTGAGTTATAGAAGGGCGTTAAGTATTCTTAGTTTTCTCTAATTTGCATATTAAAAAGAGTTACAAATATGGCGCTCTAAAGCTACAAGAAGAGAAGAAATGTTATTAAATATCAATTTTTGGCTTAAATTTCGGCTTTTTTTGTATTTCTGCTAGAATTTGCACTATTTTTGTTCATTTTGTTCAATCGACAAATTCAGAAAAAAAAATTGTCAACAAATATATTTTCCATAGCAATCATGCACAGTTAACTAAGTAAATCATCCAAAAAATGCTATTTATTTACAAAAAATACGTTAATTAAGTAAGAAATAAAATTATTTATGAATAACGTAAATTATTAGATGTTAATTACCTTGGAAAACTTACTGTCCCTCGGGCCTAACGGCTCTCTGGACAGTCGTTGCCCTCAGTAACTCACATCCTTATAATTCCTTAAACTGAGTGTAGAAAAATCACAGAACTTTAAAACACATTCTGAAAGGTTGTATTGTTATACAAAAGAAGACATATTAAACAGACAATTAGTCAGTTAGCGAAAACCAGACAAGTGAGTAAAATTAGCAATATTCTCGGAAACAAACTGATTGAATTAAATCGTAGGCGTTATTAGTATTTTATTTATTAATCAATTATTGTTATCGCGTGTATATTAGAAAAAATAATTCGTTATTAATCCAATTTTTTAAATCAAAAAAATCCGATTTCGCACATACTATAATATTATAAAATAAAATATTATTTTAATTTACAATCAATCCTATATTATGTTTAAAACAATGTAATTTATTGTTTTAGTAATTATTATCTAATTACCTATAATCCTCTTAACAACTGTAGTTTATTTATGAAACAAATAATTCGTATATTTACTACAAAATAAATCAGGATATATTTACTGAATAAATTTCCATCGATCAGTCTTGTGATTCCTTGTAGGGTTTCTGGTTGCATGTTCATTCAGTTTGAAACTTCATTTAACCAAAACTTTTTTCCTTCTAAAAATTCTTTCACAAGTCTAAACAATGAAAATCGGATGGAGCTAAGTCCGGTCAAAAACTTGGAATCTAGAACAAAGCTATTTTGTAATAGTTTACAAAAAAAATCTGAATAAACCTTGTACTAAAAATTTGAGATTAATTAAGGCCAGTTTGGAAGTTAGCAAGTCTTCGGATACGGAATGAAATTTTTAGCTCCCATTTTTCATTTTTAACGGTCTTTCATAATATCACAAAACAGCTTCACATAATATAAAATGTTTGCAGAATATAAAACTGTATGGTTTCTATCTGGTGTGCAGCTAAGACATTCAAGTTCGCTTGTTATATTTCTATTTTATTCTTTATTGTTTCCATACTTTCAAGCAGTGAAATATAAAACCAGTTTTTATTTCACTGCGGTAGCCCGTACTTTGAAATAAACTCAATAAACAGTTGTGTGTTTAAAAGAAAAGTCGAAACAAAAGAGTTTTAATTAATTTAATTTAGTAGTTGGTAAAAAATGGAAATACCAATAAAACGAATTGTGAAATAAAAGCACAAATTATTTTTATGTAATGAATAAAAATGTAGTTCTATAAATATAAATTTTATTCGGAAACAACCTAATTAAAATTTCCAGTGTCTGAACTGAAACTGTAGCAAGCTTTTTGTGCTAGGAAAAATAGAGTGGAAGCGAGAAAGTATCCCTAAAACAAACATTTGATCGTTTTCCCAAGACAACTGCTTTCGTTGCGAAATTAAAGAAACTAATGTAAAAAACCCTAGTTTAAAGAAACATCCCGACAATCACTTAGTCTTAAAAGTATTAGCTACATTTCCGGTTTGTGCAGTTAGTCGAGTTTTTATCTCTTGCAAAGATTAAAAACTTAGCTCAGATCAGTGTAATCCATTCGTAAAGACTGGCAATCTAATACCCGATCTTAAATTTTTCTGTTTCGCTACACTCAAGAATGTATTTTTTCAATCGTCTCTCCAGCGAATTATATTTTATGTGTGACTTGACACGCCTTGAAAATCTACCGAAAATACATACATTTTATTCTAAATCAGAAATTTAAACGCATCCAGAGGAAACGACAGCTTTACAGAACTCAGTTTTAATTAATAGTAAAATTATTGTTTCAGGAGGAGAAACAGTCAGAGCTGAAAACAATAATGTGAAGATATATTTCGAGCGAAAACGGGTTTTCGTCAAAATGAGTTGTTCCAAATCTGTCACTTTAGAAAACTGTTACACTGAATTTCAGGGATTTAGGTGTCGTTAAATGTCAGGATTCTCGCTTCAAAATATTTTTAACCACTGCTAACACACTCAATAACAGCCAGAATGACGAACAAACAAATCATTTTAATAAATACTGCTTTGATGAAAACTTCTTTTTATAAATTTATATTGAAACAGACGAATTTATTTTTAGAGAGCTTTAAAATGTCAGCAATGCTGGTTTTACTCTGAATAAAAACCAGGTTGTTTTACCGTATTTTTGTAATACTCTCAACTTGAAAAATAAATGCTTTTCATATAACTATTCTAAAAAAATAGAAATATTTAAATAAAATACCTAAAAAACTAATCTAAAATCCACAACAATTATTGATTAGAATTTACGGTAATGTCCTCTAAAACATTTCAAAAAAATTAGTTTTTATAATAAGACACTATCTCGCACAAATAGTAGCCTCCTGCCACTTTCTCTGCTCTAATTGGGCGAATTAGGCGCTACTGGCGCTGCCTTATGTTGACTTACACGCTTTTATAACATGACAATAAAATAATAACCGATCAAGGTATAAAAATTGCGTACTTTTAAAATAATTCTTTTCTATTCATTCTCTCTAAGTTTCAAAATTTGATTATTGTTTAATTTCCACTTAAATTTTCTGTAGTTCCTAAATTTTATATATAATAACTGTTATCTTCCTTGTCGTTTCAAAATACGCCTTTCCGACCTGACCTTTTAATTAATAAATCGGATTTCAAATATTCTCTGTTATATGTTGTCAATACCTTTGTTCAATAGACAAAATAGTAAAATCTTTCAGCATACCCAAAAAACTGATATTTTGTTAGTAAATAAAATTTTTCAGCAATCAATAAATGTCTGTAAGTGTGAAAAGCTTTCAGTTTGTGTTGAAAAATCTCTGATTTAACTGAAATGTTACTAATACGATCCCAACGGAAGAGGAGAACAATATTGTTCCTATTAATAAATAGCGCGGAATAAGACCTTGTTAAATCCTGTTCCTTTGAAATATTCAAATTGAATTCAAGATTGAAAAGGAAATTTATTATAACAGACTGACATAAAATTGAATTGTATCTTATTTTATGTTAGAAAACAAAGTTCTAATTTATCCTGTTACTGAAATAAAGTCTTATTACAATGTTTAAATGACTTTTGTAAAAAAAAATGTAATAATGTATAGCGCTGCAGGACAGCAGGAAATTATGTACTGAAAAGTGACAAAAGTATCTGCACACTTCCGACACTTCTGCAACTCGGAAAGAAATATTCATTGAATTCTGTTTCCGGTGATTCTAGTCGAAAACGTGTAAAATTATTGTTTTCGTATTTGCGACACTATTACGGGCGATAATAGCTATAATAGAGCGGTAGAGTATCCTGCGAAACTTCGATTTACTCCAAGATCCCTTAACTGATAAATACTAATAGATTTACTAACTATTCCTATCAAATATTAAGCTAATCGCTCCAAATATTAGAGAACATAAAATCAAACATCAAAGAACCACTTAATTGAGAAGAGTTTTTTGAAAACTAGCACACTAATCTAGGAAAATGATCCAACTTTGTTTAATGAAAAGACGCAAAGGAAATGAAGATACCTATCTATTTAATTATCTGTTAATTATCTTTCTGCCTCATCAGTCGCTGCAAAGGCACTAAAATCCCTATAGAGGAGATAAAAGAAAGTCTACAGTATTTCCAATATTTCATCTTTTATTCGTGTTACAACTTGCAATCTTAGAGGTTTCTATTGTTTACCGGAATCAATAACGAACGGAGATAAATGACTTAATAAAAATCGACAATCAATAAAACGAAATTCTTATAAACGGGTCAATCTACACCTAAAAATATTCAAAGCCAATCAAAAACTTTCTTAAATTCTTTCGCTGTCTTATCGTATTCTGTGTTAAACTTTAAATCAGGAAACTCAATAAGGGATTTTTAAGATTCCGCACTTCATCTTAAGAAAATCCTAGTCGAAAGCAATTACAAGCGCTTTCACTGTGTTTCGATAAAGAATATCTAAAGCAGCAACATAGGCAAGAAGCTAGATAAAAATCTTTGTCATTATTATAGAAATTAAGACGAAATACAGAGTAGTGCGTCTAGTAAAGACACACATTATTGCTTAATAATTAATAAAAAAAAAAATAGGTTTTACTCTATTAGAGTTCCGACTAGGTACTGTTTTTCGTTTATAATTTTTTTTATTTCCATTGTAGTGCTAGAAAATTGTTTGAACAACAATTTTGTTTATAAACAAAACCTTCTAATTTATATTTGAAAAGTAGCTTTCGTATTGCTTAGATTTTAGCAAATCGCTCCACGTTTGCAGATTTATCCCACAAAACTAATTTTTGTAGCGCTCAATTACCTTTTATTTTTATTTTTAGCGAATATTAATTTATTTTGCTTTCAAATCATTTAGTTCGTTTAATATTGAGAAAATAAATATAAAATACGAGAGTAAGGCATTAGTTAAATCAGAATCTAGTGTTTTATAATTGTTTACCAATAAAAATATTTGTTTTAGCAAAAAGCAGTAAATAATGTAAATTTTGGTGTCTATAGATTACTATACAGAAAAAAATAATAAAGTTGTATTGACAGTTGTGTTCTCAAAATTATTTTTTATTTTTCTATCAAAAAAATTATTTTTTTTATTATTAATCTTTGTTTGTTTAAAATTAGGCCGATTTAGAGACCCAATTTACTGTATTTTATGAACTTAATATCGCTTTGTTTCTAAAATTTGGGTATTTAGTCATTTAAACTTATCGATATCGTTTTTTAGAATTTTGAGCAATTTTTTGAATTATTTTTGAACTAATGTTTCTTGTGTGTTTATCACGTTAAATTTTAAAACCATTTTACCACAAAATCAATGTGTAAAACGGTCCATTCTTTTTTTATCCTTTTTATTATTAATTCAAATTCCTCTTTTCGCTTTAATAGATACCATTACAGTTCTTTTAATTATTTTGTAATCGGCAAGGATCGCAACTAATAAGCTAGATAAGAACAGAATTAAACGCTTTAGATGCTAATTAGAAACAATTGAAAAATTGGCTAATTAAGGATTATCGACGTGAAGGCTCAAACTACCAAAACTAAATTATGGCTAGGTTCAAAGTTAGTCAAATCAGAAAAACAGGTACAGTCTTCTAAGTAGTTTTGAAGCCTTCATCAGAACTAAATCAACAGGACTGTGATTTCTTGGAGCTCACGAAGGCTTAATTACTTTTCCAAAAATCAAAAAAAGAAATAACTTATTACGCTGTACAAAAAAATAAAAACCAAACTCTATTTGCAGTTTTGAAACTAGAACTTACTTCTATTTTCCAATTATTGTTAATGCTTCTGCAATCTGCGTTATTCTTACGTTGTTCCTTATTCTTGAGCTTTTTTGCAACATTCATTAGGCTTAAAATTGCAGTTTAAATCGGTAACCTTTTACTCATTTATTATAAACGTTTAATACAATATTACCTTTTCCACCTCGCAAGAATAAAAAGGCAAATCGACGCCATATTTTAGTACTATAGTCGCATGTACCGATTTGTCTCAAAATATAAAAATAGAATAGTACCTTTAATTTTCCTACCGTTTCAAGATTCCATAATTGTTTTAATAACAATTTGATAACAATACGTAAAATTTAAAATTTTACCTAACCTGACCTGACCTGACTTGACTTGACCTGACTTGACCTGACTAGGCCTTTGACCACAGCACATACGGCAAAAGATATAAAGTATTTACTTACGTTCAAAAAACTTCTAGTAAGATAGACTACTGTCAAAAATAGTACACCTGACCTGACTTGACCTGACCTTTAACAGCAGCACATCCTACAAAAAATATAAAGTATTTGCTTTTCTTCAAAAAACTTTCAGTAAAATAAACTAATGTTAAAGAAAAGCAGACCTAACCTGACCTAACCTTTAACAACACCACATCAGGCAAAATAAATAAAGTATTTGCGTACCTTCAAGGAACTTCCAGTAAGGTAGACTAATGTCAAAAAAAGCCAAATAAGTGTATCGACAGATATTGGAATAAGATAGCATTACCTGTGAGAGCATACCTGTTAAGTAATATTATTATTAAATTTGTCATTATTAATAAAAAATTAATAATAATAAATAAAAATTGTAATTAGTAGAGCTTCTGAGTATTTTATTTCCTTACTTCATTTAATTATTTTTTTCGTATGCTCTATTTGCATTTTGAGAGAAAAACATAATTTCCATGAATTTTCTTTATTACCTTCATTGAAAGAAAATAGATGTTTTCCTGACTCGACAATAAACAATGAGCAATTTCCGTAAAATATGACTGTAGATATTGTCATACGAGTACATAACAATATTTTCTAATAAATAAATATTCAGCTAAATCAGAGACTATTACTTTGTTGTTGTTATTTAAAATTGTATTTTTTTAAACAATAATTTGCTATTTAAATCTTTATTGTGATTTTGGTTACATGTCGGCTTTAGCAAATAGTGAATGTGTCTAAAAATTGCGTATAAAAAAGCTTTCATATAATGCATCACTCAACTTTATTGCCATAACAAATTTTAAAGCTGATATCCCTCTGGCCCGCCTGTAGTGCCATCTAAGTTTACAACATCCTGGTATCATTTCGTGTTATGAAATATCAACTACCCTCACTATCAAAAATTTGATCAGCTTGTACATTAGATCCTAAATATTTGCGTTTAAAGCCATCCGAAATTAGGTTAATTTGTAGAATAAAACTGGGGCAATTACGCTGGTTGCATTTTTGGCTAACATTGTATGTTATAGTTATAACCCATTAATTTGTCCATTGTTGAAAAGCTGGTATTTTGAGCATGTAATGCGGCGAAATTGCGGCTGATGCCTATAAACCGCAATTTTGTGACTGAACGTTAAGCCGGATATTTATCAAGTAAAAATCAAAACGAGGCATAGTAGGGCGTCTCGAAAGCAATTTGCAGTTGTGGTGTTTACAAATAGATGGTTGTTTTTGTCTCAGCCGCGGTTCGAAAAACCGTCCTAATCCAAGAGACCGTCGGCGGAGGAAAAATGAGCGCTTTTCCGCCGGCCTTTATGCTTGTTCGGTGGACTACACAACGGTCACTGTATATTTCGATAAAAGGTTTTGCTGTTACAAATGGCCCGCCGAATATGAAAGCTCGAGTTTGCTACGTTTGCAGCGATAAACTCGACAATAAAAATGAAGATAAATCCGGATGTTCTTCCGCGCCTACAGGCACAAAAATGCAATTTGTTCATGTTAAACGCAGATTAAGAGCCATCAAACTACCCCAATATTTAATTTATACACCAATAACAACACTAATTAACCCATGCACCTCTAATAGTAATTAGGGCAAAAACTCGGGATATTTTTCCATGATTTTCGGAGGTTTTCATGTAAATGAAAGAGAGAGCGAGGGTGAATTTAGGGTGGTAGTTTGGCTACAGAACCATAGCAATCATTAGCGTCAAATATTAAGCTCGGCTTTATTAACAGAAAAGTTCGCTAAGCCGAAAGCTCGGGTTGTATGCGCTTTATTAAATTTTGCTTTCGCTGACATAAGTCATTAATACCAGCATTTTGTCATAAAGTTTTTCCCAGTTTACGTCTACAAACGGCCGGGCTCAAGTAGAGCCTGCAAGAAAATGCCAAGAAAATATTTACGGTGCTCTGGCACACCGACTCATTCTCACTCAACTTTTAGGATTTAAACGCGAATGCTACGAATTTTACAAAAAACCCGTAAGCGACAATTAAACCAATCCAACTTTTTAATTAAATACCGCCATTTGTCTTTCTATCATTTTTTTAAATATCACGCAAATAATGGACTTTGTATAGAGTGTCTCAATAAAAATAATTTACTCATTATCACCAAAATCTGAAATCTCTTCACTCTAAATAAATATTTATGCTACTCAACTACTTGTAGTCGAGCTATTGTCAGATGCGCTGGTATCAAAGTGACCAAGTAATTTATCAACAAATAATAATAAAACTATATCTGTAAAAGATAAGAAAAAGATATAATCAAACTATTCTATTGATGTAGAATGTCCACAAGTTAGTAGTTTGAACAATGATTATAAAAAATATCAGCTGTTAGATAAATAACAGTAAAAATTTTACCTGATTTTATCATTATCTTCCTAAGACTCAAAGCCGTATAAAAAATAAAAAAAATGAAAAATAAAGCAATTATTGCTTTTTTTTGACACAGAAATAGATTTCAGTTCAGTTTCAACATTGACAAAATTAAATTACAAAAAAAAAGTTAAAAAAAAAACAAAATCTTCCAATTTTTCTACTACATCCTTTTCGATCAGAAATAATGCTTTTTTGAAGTACACTTAAAGGCTTGTCAACGAAATCTTCTTCATCCGGAATTTCAGTTCCAACCTATTGGATGTGAGGTCTCAGGAAGTTATCAAGAAAGTAGTATTCTTTTTTTATAATATTCTATTTGTTTAATTATGATGTTTTAAGCTGTTTAACTTTTCATATACCGGCAATTTTTCTTTTTTTAGTTTTCTTAAATTTTTTTTTTGTTTCTGCTTTTTACTTTATTTCCCAATTCACTAGTTTTTTGCTTAGAAATATTTTCTCCTTCAAGCTTTTATATCATTCACGTTATTAGTTTCTTTAATTTTTCAAGTTCTTCAGTTTAGTCTTGTAAAAAACTTTTTTGCGCGATTGGTTGTTTTTATAAGTTTACTGTGCCTATTTCCACGACGGTAGGTTGCTGTTACTGGTTGCTACGTGTAACAAAACGGTAAGTAATTCACTTACCGTTCAGTGAACGGTAAGCAATTAAATCTAAAAAAAAAACAATTTTTCGATTTATTTATTAAAATTAAATGTACAATTATTAAAATTAATAGTAGTAATACCACTCGCATTTGAGTTTCTAGTGTTAATAGACAAACTTTCCGACGTAGAAGTCCCAGGTTGTTGTAATAGTCCACCAACATCGCTGTCTAAAATTTTATGAGCAAATTCAATTTTGTTTTGGAGGGAATCTACCACGTAACTCTCGGCCACCGTTGATGAACGCCACCCACCATGTCTCTTTAGACCCAACACATCAACTCTGTTATTCGCCAAAAGTGTAGCCGATGTGCGTCGAAACGAGTGTCCAGTAAAACCTTCAGGGGCTTGCAACTTTAAATACTTTGCAATTTTTGACGGCCAGCCTCCAATTGTGCCTTTTCCTGTGACTTACCTAGTGCATTTGCCATTTCGATAGTTCAGAAATAAATGATCTGACGTTGGGTTGCTTGGTCGAATTCTTATGTATTTTCGAAGTATTTCCAAATAATAAACTGCTTCATTTTCTTTATTAATAACTATGAACGTTCGCTGAATATTCGTTTTTGTATTTGGAATATTTACTTTAAACATTTCTTCATGTTCTTCAATGTCACTCATTTTAATATTGTACAATTCCTCTCGTCTACAAGCGCCCGATACTCCCAATATCATTGCTACCTGCAAATATATTGTTTCCTTAGAACTCAGATGTACCACCTCATCATCTACAACATACCTTTTGAATTAAAAATTGTTCGTCTGGTGCTTCATTCAAGAATCTTTCCATGTCTTCTTTGGTAAAAATTTTAGCCTTCTTAGGCCGATATCCAATATTTTTTCTCTTAAGATAAGCAATTAATGTAGCAAACTTAGAAATATCGATAGCATCATGGAGAAAAATTGTACTCTTCAGCATAGAATACTCCGCCCATAAACTGCCTGAGGCCTTCAAGTGTCTACTTCTCACCACAAAATACGCTAACAAGCTCTTTTCATTTACAGAAATCTTCTTTGCTTCACGCCATTCCTTAAACAACTTGTATGTCTGTTCATATCGAGCTTTAGATTTTTCTGGAATTATTGCCGAACATCCTTCTTGCCAAGCGTCTTCTAAATCATCCGGTAGATCATCACTATCGCTCATATTTGCTTCGAAAACGGAACCACAAAACAGAACTATGTAGGAATTATTGTATCAAAAAGACAATTTTACTTGTTTGGACCATAGCAACCATGGAACAGCCACCCAAAGTTTTCAGTTTCAGTCTTCCCGATTATCACAAATGTATTGATATAAATTATTATTATTATTATTCTAGAAACTCCAATCGCACAAAAAACGTTATAAGCATGTCGGACGTTAAGGATTACCGTTCTCAGACAATAATTGGAGTCGTCGCTTCGCTCCTCCTCCAAACAATTGTCCTCGAACGGTAAGCATTCCTTACCGTTCTCCATACTTAATATACTATTTTTTTACGATTATTTATGTTTCTGTTCCAATTAGCAACAACACTTGTTTTTTACGAGAAATTGTTCAAATCAAATACAGCAAACAGGAAACTGCAGACAGGATTTAGGGTTGCTGACACATCTTTAGTGCAGCGTATGCTGGTGCTATAATCAAATTAAATTCTTAATTAAAAAGATCAAAGTTACATAATCAAATTCAGAAGAATTTTTGTGAAAAAACCTGGCTAAAAAATTGTTAAATAATTCTGATTCTAAGTTGACCGTTTTTAATTTGTTATTAACAAAATTAACAATTTTTACAAAGAATTTGTTTGCAAAATTGCAGCAAACTTACGAGTCAAGAGAATTTCTATGTAAAAATTTGAAAATGTAAAATAGTGAACTTACTGTTGCTGATGATAGTAAGTAAAAACAATATTTTGAAATTACTTATTAAACAAAATAAAACTGAACACTTGGGTAGATGTTTTTACGATCGCTGATCACAATTTTGTGACGACAATTGTAAAAATTAAGATGGGGAACATAACATGATTAACTGCAAAGTTAAAAACATAAAAAACTTATTTAAAAAATAATTATTTTACAAAATCACATAAAAGTTAGATAATTTAAAATAGCAAATTCAATATGATGACTATGATAAATAATTTTTGTTTTAATATTTTGATTATAAAAGTAGTTGTTGAGTTAAAGTAGTAAATGTAACACTTGAAGCAGTTGTTTTTAAGATTGCTGATAACGATTTTGTCGAGAGAAAGTTAAAATGGTAGACCAAACATGGTCGACGGTAACCAGAAAAACATAGACTATTAATATTAAAAAAAATATTTTACAAGATCAAATAAAAATATTAACCGTATAATAATATTGATTACGATTTTAATGTAAAAATATAAAAATTTAAAATGGCGAACTGACCACAAAAGGCTGAATATACAGCGTGAGTCATTGTATATGACAGCCCCGTTTTTTAACGTTAATAATTGAAGGAATTTTATGAAATTTGCACATAATAAAGAGATGGTACTGGACTTTTTTGAGTACTACTAGATTCTTGCTACTAGGGCTTGGAAAAGTATCGATACTTACAGAAGATATCGATACCTGCTCAGGTATCGTACAGCGATACCAACTGCAATCAGGTATCGAAGTATAGATACTTCCGATACCTCGATATCTCTGATACTTCGATACCTCCGATACCTCGATACATCCGATACCTCGATACTTCCGATACTTCGATACCCCGACACCTCCAATACTTCCGATATCTCCGATACTTCGATACCTGCGATACCTTGAAAAAGAGTGGCTATAAATAAATATCTTATTCAGAGTGCTTTAGATGTTGAAAACACAAGTTATTTTGATGAAAACAAACAAATTCACAAGCTATTTAATGCGATATTTATTTATCGCCACCCGATACTTCCGATACCTCGATACCACGATACTTCCGATACCTCGATACCTCCGATACCTCAATACCGCAATACCTCCGATACCTCGATACTTCCCGATACCTCGATAACCCCGATATCTTGATACCTCGATACCCCCGATATCTTGATACCTCCGATACCTCGATACTTTCGATACTTCAATATCTCGATACTTTGGCAAGTATCGATACCCGATTCCTAAAAACAGGTACCGCCCAGCCCTTCTTGCTACCACTTTAATTGTAGTCGTAAAAAAATAAAAACTATTTTTTAACAAATCAAATATGTAATGTCATTAAGGCTATATTATTCTACATAATATATAGAAATTAAAGTCAAAAATGTTTGTCAAAAGTTGGTCTTTTTAAAAGGAAGTTGTAGAAAGTGCTTAAATTGTTAACACCTTTACAGAAATTTACTGTTTTATTTTATGTTTACTGTCGACAACGATAAAATTGTCCAAAAGTCTCAACATTATAAAAATTCCAAAAATAGACAACGTTATGTCACTATCATCAAACCTGAGAGGTATTTTAAAAATATTAAACAGAATAAAATAAAACTGAACACTTGACAGAACTGATATGTCTGACATTTAGAATATTACACAAGAAGAAATAAAGATGTTATCAATAAATCAAAGTAAAATTCGGTAGCACCATCTCTAAAAAAATCATTAACCTAAAAAATTCGAGTTTTATGTTATAGTTTTTTTAGCTTTGCGTCTTTTTCAGGTAAAAAGCTGAAAAAACAGTTGATCATCAAAAAAGTGCTTTTGATTTAGCAGTTTTCGCTAAAATATTTCAGTAGAGCATGTTTTTAATGTCTTGATGTAAATTATAAAGCTTTGCTAAGACCTTATAGTGTAGTTTTTCAATTAAAATTTTTTTGATATGAATTAAAACAAGTCACGTTTTAATTTAGAATATGCAGTTTTTCTTTGCAAACTAAAGATTAGTGCGAGGTTTTTTACGGGTTTTAAAAATCAATATTAATTTACTATGATACCAATTTAAACAATGCTCGGCCTTATATGAATATTCATGGAATTCCGTGTCGGTTTTGTTGAAACTTTCAATCCGAATAAAGCTTTCAATATTGAATACTACCTCAATTATACTTTTATTCATATTCTAATTTGTTTCTAGTGCGGCGCGAATTGGCTAAATATTTGCCTGGGATTAGAAACAATAAGTGTAATCAAAGTCAAAAATTCGTTTCACCTAAATAGAATCGTCTTCTTATTGCTGTTTATATTAAAAGGAATGCCCTTAGGTCGTTGAGAGTTTATTGCTTTAGTAGAGCGTAGGAAGACCAAAGCTTTGTTTTCGATTGTTGTACGTCAAACTATCTTATAAAAATGAGCTTTTTGACGGTACATTAACAGGCTCGGGTTTCCTTATCTAAGTTTAGCTTTCGACAATAATTTGGTAGTCTAATGCGGTGTGTATCTCGCTACTAGGATTGTTTACACGCCGGGGAATCTCTAACAACAAGAAACACAACTTGACTGAAATATTAGAGGACCGTCGGAAGCAAAATGATAACATTTCGGCGATCGGAGCACCGGTCAAAGGTTACCGGAACGGACAAAGCTCCAAATATGGGGGATATACAGCAAAAACAAATCGATACTTGTACAAGTATTCAAGGGGCGAAGACATGTGCAGTTCTCTTGACATGTCTGATTATATATTGTTTGGGGTTGTATTGATTGCCCTAGGGGTGCTGATATGACTTGATTGTTCATTCACAACCACTACAACACCAAATCCGGATCACAGAGAAAAGTATTTGTAACCATTTATTCCTATTGATTTTGACTTAAAAAATTGATAAATTAGAGGAGTTTGCAAGGATTTTACCGGATACGACCAGAATTTATGTATGTCAAATCTTATAAGCACCTAACAAATTGAACGAAAAACACAAATATTTGTTCAGATACAAAAATACAATTATTTTGAGAAAATTTTTAGAGGATTTACTGAAATGTGGTTGTTACATGGCAGATGCACTTACACTTAAGTCTCAAACTTGTGAGGAACACTCCAAGAGCTTTAGCGTATGGAAAAACCTCTTGAGATGACTCAGTAACTCGAAAAGCTGATTGTTGCAGTTTGAGTGCTTCAATAGTCGATTTCTGATAGCAGCAAAGAGATAATTTTCTCTTTACTAAATTACCTATTTTATCAAATTATTTAACAATAAAACTTTATTACTGTTTGTGTTGTTACGTATTTTTTTAGGGCAGCCTGCAGATTTGAACATGTTTTGTAGATATCACAAGTCCAATTTATAAAACAAGCAGCTAAACTCAAAACTGATTTATTAAAATTTTGAGATCTTGTATTGATGAGTAGCATAAAGTAGTAAATAATGTATTTAAAAAAAATAATACACAAGAAAATTAAAGAAATGGTAAAACAAGAAAAACAGTTGAAGGAAGAAATAAAACCGGTTTTCAGATCATGATTATCAAGGAAAAAAAAACAAATTTGGAGCAAAAAACGCACTAATTAAAAGAAGATAAATCAAATACAGTGTTTTATAAGGTAAGTGCGGGTAATAAGGCCCACCAAAGGATTGAAAATTAAAGAAAAAATAAATGTACATATTTTTTACAGTTTTTATATTGCAATGAAATACATAATCATTAAACTATAAATTGTGTCAATAATAACAAAGAACAAAGAAACAAAAACAAAATTCTGATTTAAAAAAAAAACATGTAAATGGACCTTATTTTATGAACAACAGGTAATTGGCCCATCCATTTAAGATGTACAATTTGGGCAAACAAAGTCTTCCTCGTGAAGTGCTTGGAATGGGTTCTGGTTCACAGGTGCGTGTTTCTTGTTTGCTGCGCATTGGTTTCAAGCTCTTTTCAGTGTCATTCTTGTTCTGGAAGAGATTTATTGTAACCTCCTGGGCTTTATAGTTTAAAGCCTTCTTGCTCAATGTGGCTCTCTTTTGACGTTTCGGTAATAGGAGTTACTAACACTGTCGAAAATGAATTGGTGGCTGCTTCATTTTGACTCTGCAAATTTTCTTTTAAAACATTCAGTGGTTGCTCATCCGCTGATTCCCATTCTTTGACCTCTGGAATTATTGTGCCGACCTCTGGAATTTGTCTGTTAACATTTGGAATTTCTCTGTTGGTGGGAAGACTAGGTGCGTAAACGTAGTCTGGGATAATATTTTTATTAAAAGGGTAAATCCCAGTAGCTCTAAAACCACTGGATATTTTGCCTCTAGTCATTAATCTTCCCCAAACAGGAGTAAATATGTCAGAAAATCTTTCTTTGTTTAAATTTCTTTCAGGATAGTTTTTCCAATACTGAAGAAGTTCTTCATCCCAGGAATGTTCAAAGGATCGAAATACAGCCTTATCCATTGGTTGTAATTTATTATGTAATAAGGATAACGGAAGATGAACTATAAAAAAAAAATTTGCACTTGTAAATTAGTCGACATTTCGCTGATTTTTCTCAGCTTCTTCAAGAAGAAAAATCAGCAAAACGTCAACTAATTTACAAGTGCAATTGTTCTTTTCATAGTCCATCCTCCGTTATCCCTATTACATATTGAATATTTCTGGACGATGAAATAACCCTAAAGTTGTAATTTATGTTACTAGGTAAACACATCATGTAAATACCTAATTGTTCAGCCTTAGCTACAATAGATAAATCGAGATGGCAAGAAGCTCTATCAAAAATTAAGGTAACTGGAAGAGCTTACATAAACTTTGCGAAATGATCAAGCCACATTACGAAAACCTCAGTCGTCATACTCCCTTTAGGTGTCATGTGAACAACAGAACCAGGAGAAAGTCCATCGGAAAAAGTTGGTTTCTTTCGTTGGCCCTTGAACAAAATCATCGGGGGATAACATGCCCCATAGCATTCCCGCACGCCACAATAGTTACATTTTCGGCATGCTCCTGGAAAACCCTTTTTGTTTTTTTTGCAATAACCTTTTGCTGGTAATGCAGGGTGAATCTACACCCTTTCTCGTCCACGTTATACAGCTTCTTTGGGCTATGTTTCAATCCTGTCTTGTTGAGCAGAGCTTCTAATTTACTGAAATAATTTTTTACAATGGGTCTTTTAAGTTTTTGAACCCGTGCGGGATTCATGTTCTGTGCTTTTCTATGAGATTTGTACCATTCTCTTCCTGCTAATTTTTTGGCTTTGTTAAATTTATTTGAAATTTTCTGTTGATCTACGAAAGAGTAAACAGTTCTCCGTAGAGATTTTAGAGTTAACGGAAAACCTCTTTCTGCAAAACGAACAATTTCCTTCTCTAACTCATTTTCTAGTTGAGGAGTTAGCACCGGTGGTCTTCCTAATGACCTGAAAGTTTTTCCAGATTTTCTATGATTCCTCAATGTGCGACGAGGGATGCCGCAATGTTGTGAAACGTATCGCTTTGACTTTCGTTGTCTAAGAAGTCGTAAAGCCTCATCCATGTCTTCTTCATTCCACTTAGCACGGATACCTCGGCACGGTTTGCCCATATTTCCTTAAAAACGAAAAGAATAAATATAATCCAGCAACGACAAGAAATAAAGCCTACTTAATGTTTTAGTGGGCCTTATTTCCTGTTTCATCACTTGCTTGATTTTTAGGTTATCAGTCCAACATGCATTGAACAAAATCGTCAATTTTTTGGCAGTACACTGCCTACATATGTACTTCAATGTACCTGTAGATATATAGTCATTGGCTGATAAATACCCTTGAAAAAACTTCGATAAAGCGACGCAATTTTTATAACTCAAGCAACAAAATTTGACGGAGAAACACATTTAAATATAAGAATCTGCAAAAACGATTTCTGCACTGTGGAAACAAGCCTACCCGGTATGTTGTACGTAATATAATGGACATGTGGCAGTACCGGTATTATAACTTAACGCCACTAGGAAAAATGGCGGCTGGGCTTATTACCTGCTGGTCCTTGTCCTCACTTACCTTAAGTAATTTTCACTTTTTTTCAATCGTAATTTACTTCTTATTTCCAATAAATTTCACTCTTGTCACTAATCAATCAAATCTTATTTGAAATATTGTAAATTTTAACTGACAAAAAAATAAAATCAAATAAAAAACACTGTAATAACAAAAATCCAAAAAACAAAAAAAATTAACGATAAACAAACAAAAGATACAAAATGGTAAAAAAGAAGACAAAAGTTAGATATAAAAGGTAACTGTCAGATTTTTTTCAAGTTACTAAAATCTACTGACAAAATTTGACATATTAATGTCTTAACAATTTCTCACAAATGGCGGTGCTTAAACTTAAACTTTAAATGCAATATTGTGAATGCATTTCTGTTGTTTTATCTGAGTAAAAATAGTAAAGTGCATTGTTTTATTATAAACTTAGGCTTTGATAAGATAATCAAATTTTAAGCCGTTTTTTAAAAAAGAAAAATCCCTGTGCTCTTTTTAGGCACTAGTGCGTAAAAACGGAAGATGATTGTAAAATTGACAGTCCCGATTGTTTGCTCAGTGCGTAATCACTTGATTTTTAGTAGAGTATTGCGAAAAAAAATTTGTATATCTATCACGATATTTCAATTAATTTTCGATGCAAAAAACTGATTGAAGTTTAGCCATTTTTTACTGTAAATGTGCTCACTGTGCAGAATTTCATTCTGGAACAGTTTTGGTTAAATAAATAAATTAAAAGGTTAAATCAAGACCATTGAATCCGGTTGAATAAAATATTTGTTTTCTTGGAGTTTGCGTGTGAGAATACATGTAGACATGAGATTTAAGTACTCTGGGGGCTCCCTGGAATTCTTGAGTCTACATGACTCTATTCATCCTACTATTATGTTTGCATCTCTTCACAGTGCGATTGCACATCAACTCAGTTCACACATATGAATATAGAATTCGTGCAAATCGAGCACAAAGCTTATGGGAGGTTGGGATTGGTTGTATCTAATAATCTCTGATCTTAGGATACAGATTGATGCTAATAAACGATATTGTCACAGTGTTGACAAGCTGTGGCTTTGTTTCGAAATTAGTTGTTTTCTTCTCGAAGTGTAATCGATCTGTATCATAACATTTAAATGTTCTTTGTGGAATCTAATCTTTTGTAAAGAGAATATCCCACTCAACCTCTATTTTGAACTATGTACGTATGTGCTTTACTTTGATCTCAGATTCACATACTGGTGTAAAATATAGATGTATGAAAAGGAGAGATTCTACTGGAAGTCACTACATAATACATCCAATGTAATAAAAATAAACCAAAACAAGTTTTGTAATGTTAGGTCATGTAACATGCAATTAAACTTACTCAGGGTTGTTACTCAACAAACTCTCTTAATACATAATTCTAATTTATTAAAAATCTTCAAAGAAAAAAAGTTTTTAAATACAAATTCATTTTTAACGGCTCTAACGGACTGGAGATAAAAAGAAAATTGACTTGTTGCTCCCTTTGGGAGATTATAAAGTTACTAATTTTTTTCTTTTAAATTTCTAACCTCTCACCTTTATATACATTCTGATTGAGTGATTAGTCTATTCTGATACTTTTCATTAAACAAATTGCAGACTTCTTTCTGTGTTCTAGTGGTATCATCACATCTAATAGGAATAAAAATATCGATTCTTTGCGTTTTAGGTAAACTTTTGTTTTTTGTTTTGTTTAGGCCAAAATTTGTTTCGATTCAATTATTCGATATTTTTAGTTTTAATAAGATTACTCCATAATTTTGCCGTTCACTGTATGTAAATAAATCTGAGGGTAGATATATACCGTTATGCTATTCTAGCCATCTCCCATCAATTTTGTCGTTGCCTCCACTAACAACCCTCTGTGGTTGTTATTTAAAGAAACAGATCTCAAAGACCTTTCGTTTGTCTAAGTCAGTCTGTTTTTAGAAGACAGCAAAACACAACGTGACTTGTAACCCCGTTCTAATTAATTTTTTAATCTAAAATATCGATATTCTGTGTTAATTAACACCGTAATTCAATCGCTCAATCCCGTATTGATTTACAGAGAAATATTTCAGAATTTTCTACGGTTTCAGCACATTTTTACATTAACGCTCTAACATAATTTACCAAGAATAACGTTTATGCATTATTACATTTTGTTGCCACATCAGCTATTCTCAGGCCAACTTGAATCATGTCAATGATTCTATTAACGTCAGATGCTGAAAGGTAAGTTCTTCTCATTGTTATGATCTGTACACTTGACATCGGATTTTTCTTAAAGCATTTTCTGCTTGCCGCAAGATTTTTTTGTAATGTAAAACATCATAAAAAACATGAAAACGGTCATTACGTTCCTAGTTAGGGTTTTATTATAGACGAAGAGAAGTTTTATTCTCCATTTATGATCTGTTACGCTTTGATAATGGACATTTTCCGATCAAAGAAAAAAGAAAAGCTATTATTCGTTGCTTGATTACTCTACGACTGAAGGATATTAAGTTATCTTCGTTTTACAGAAAAAGATTACCAGTTTTCAGCTTATGCTCTCTACGAGCCGTTCCAGAATTGTGTAACGTAAATTTAACAGGAAGCTAGACAAAAAAAACCTAAAAACACTATTCAAATTTACAGATTAAAAGAGGTCCTCAAAGACTCAGTTTTCTCCCGCTATTTTATTGTTTTTAATTTACAATTTTTGTTGATTAGAACTTGAGATGTGATGATCAGGCTTCGGCAGCAGTGATCTCTTTGCAGTGGCGTGATTTCGCATTTTTCTTTACGACTGAAAAGACACTCACTTAATTAAAATTTGCAAATTTTTGTTTATAATTTAAGCAATAAACAAATGTACACAAATGTCATTATTTAAACGGAAAATAAACGTTTATTTATTAACATAAATTTCACTCATTCCAAGTTAACCTAGGTGTGCTCCCCCTAGGCGTTGTGCAAATCTGAATTCGCAAAACAACGATATCCTGTCAAAACCAAAAATTTATTCGCGATAATCGGGAAATAACTTTCGATGGAAATACAGCTTTGGGAAATTCAAGGATTCTCACTGACATAAGCAGGGAAAAATGGGTTTCCGTATAACACTTAATTGCAAAATTATTGTTTTTATTAAATTCAACACGTGAAGTGTAATAATCGCAGTTTTTAAACTTCCTCAATCCATCTCGTTTCAATTTTGTACGAAAATGATTTTTTTCCGCTTCAATTGTATCTCTCGCCATCATCTCGCCGTTTATGAGGTTACATATTTTTACTGAAGTGTTTGATAAAAATCGGTAAATGTAGCACAATATATCAGTCGTCTTGTTTATCTGCATTCGGCGAAAAAAACCATTAAACATATGTGTGTTTCGTTAATAATTCATGAATGACATCGAAATAATGGATCGGAAAATAATTTTTCATTCTTCACGAGAGAGAAAAAACAAGCAAATGAGTTTAAAGATAAATTCCCGGAAATCAATTCAGGACGACAGCAGGATTAGCGGCAGGTTTGGAAATAAAACGAAATTTTAGAAAAATTCTAACGCAAAAACAGGAGTTGATAGCTGGAGTCGCAAAATAGCCACACAATACCGGTGAAACCTCTGCAAAAACAAACAGATTAGAAAAGCTCTTTGCTAATTCTGAAACTTACTGTAAGCTCAGGATTACATTCACTCCAGAAAGGACGACCATTGGACGCAGACAGTAACCTAAAACTGTCACTGCAGTGCCTACAGTGACACTCAGGAAAGCCTACATTCTAATACTCCTCTATCTTCATGTAATAACTAATTTTAGTAATTTCGATTTTACATTATTTTTTTAATATTTGAGTGCTCCCAAAACGAGTATTTTGCCCTTTATTCTACTCTTTGTGTGTTAATTTTCCCGCACAGTTTCCACATATAATGTTATAAAAGCGGCATCAATGATTCTCGCAATCTACATTTACGTAAAAATAGAGACATGTACCAAAACAGATCATCTCGTTTTTTCAAATATTCAATCATAGTGACTTTCACTCGTATTTTCAATCGATTTGTGCAGTCGCAGGAAAATTGTATCAAATGAAAATTTAATAGTGTCTAGACGATTCCTTTTTATTTAGGCAAGGTTGGCAAAAAGTGGCGCGTTTAATTCAGAAACGAATACATAAAGAACAAGAGTAGGAAGAGAGAGTGCATTTATATTTATGATTGCTGAAAAATAATTTTTATATGCACAAAAAATTTAATTAGATTTGTTATTGTAATTCGGAAAAAGAAGTTTGAAGAATACACAACAGATTAAAGATATAAAAGTTGAAAAAAAAATTAATTTCGGTTTCTTCATGATCTAGTAGAGCTTAACTACTATTACTACTTATTAAATTACCTATTAGCTTTTGTGCATTATCTATTGCCTTTATTACATATTATATTTGTGTATTAACAAACGCTTAATTTTTTTTTATTTCATTTATTGATTTTGAGTAAACATTGTAAATTGGTTGTGCGATTTATTTAAATTTAAAAAAAATTTAATTTCTGTTTTTATTAGAAAAGTGCGTAGAAGAACAGTGCCTATTTTAATAGGAAAACTGAAAGACGTCCTTTTAAATTCATCAAAAACTTTTTTTTTAAATTAGGTATTAGGTATTTTTGTTTATTGTATTATAATCAAGGAGCGGATGGATTAGAATAGTGACAGGGACGTCGCGAATAGTGGAGCTATACGTACTCACACGCTACACCAAAATGAATTTACTATTACTATTTTATTATTTATTCCCTTGCAGCCGACCACAGTCTTACTTACTTGATATGACACCATGTGATAATATTAAGCAATTAATTTTGTTTCCGTTAACCAGAAAAATTTTGGTTATTATAAAAATATTTGCGGACGCCACTCTTTCGGAGATCTCAAACGCCGGTACAGTAAACCGGCTAAATACTCACGACGTACACCGCACGGAATACGGCACGCTTTGTCTGACCGACTAAGGCAGGTACTAAAGAATCCGCTCTTTAATTATAATATACTATAATTTAATAATTACTAAATATTATTAATAAAGACAATTGATGGAATTACCGAGTAGTAAAGCTCGTTTCTTTTTAAACAGTCTTGCTTATTAATCTCTCTTAATAACATCGTTGTTTATTAACTACAGACGACAGCAAAAACTGTGATAGAATGTCAGTTAGAAGTAATGTAGAATAAAACGATCAAAAAAACTCAATCAAATAATAGAAGAAATTGGACATTATATTAGAAGAAAAACGAAGCAAAAATTAAGAAAACAATACATATAAAAAAGTAAAGAAAAACTATGGAATGATAAGAGTAAAAAAATGGAAGACATCAAAAGCACTAACATAGATTTTAGGACTTTTGCCAGAAAGAATGAGTAAGCAAGTTTAAAAAAAATAGAAGAAAAAGCAGTAGACACGATTGTGGTAGAAAAATATTGGAAAGCAATTACAAAAAAAAATGATAAGATACTATTAAGAATTCAGTATTTTACAATGCTATTACTAAAAAATTGAGAAACTCCATCACTAAGGTAATAAATCCAAAAGTACCTAGAGTACAAAGACTAAAAACAAAAAAAAAAACAACCAGTAAAATTTAAATAAAAAGAAACGACCAAGAAAGTAAGTACGAGTAGAAACTAAGTTTTGGATTTGAATTTTTTATTTTGAAAGTTCGAGACGACATTTTACTAATTCTGAGAGCTCAAGATAACATTTTACTAATTTTAAAGTTCTGGGAATATCTTTTACTTCTTGTACATCCCAAAAGCTCGGTTTTTTCAATTTTTTAATAATAATGGCAAAGGCAATTCTGAAATCCGAAAACCAACTTTTATTTATTTTTGAACCAAAATCCGACATTTTACTAATATTATAAGCAGGAGGAAATCTTTTTTATAACATTAAAATTAATAAAAATACAAAATTGTCATTTTTACAATTTTCGCACTCGGAAAGAATATTTTTGGTAATTTTGGAAAACAGACTCGAAGTTTTACCAGTTTTAGTACCAACAGCAAAATTTTTATTTTTTTCAATTAATAAATAGACAAAAGTAACATTTTTTTCTAATTTCAAAGACTGAAAATGTTATTTTAGTCATTGTAAAATACAATAAAGCAACGTTTTGTTAATTTTTTTTTAATAAAGGCAAAGATATATTCTTGTGTAATTCTAGTATTCAAAAGCAACATTTTACTAGTATGCAAAAAGACGCAAAATTTTACTAATTTTTAAGCCTAAATGAGATATAATGTACCTTTTTTAAATCAACAAATAGAAAAAGTAACACTTGTTCCAATTTTTAGAGCCCCAAGAAACATTTTACTAAGATTAAAACCTCCGAAATGTATTAAAATCTCCGAATGCATTCAGAAATGTATTTTATTAATTTTCTACACCAAAAGCAATAGTTTTTTCAATTTTTTTAATAATAATTACAAAAAGTGACATTGTTTTTGCAATTTTAAAAGCCGAAAGCAATATTTTACTAATTTAAAAAAACAGAGAAAACATTTTATTAGCTTCAAAATATGAGAATTGTTTTTGTAATTTTAGAAGTAATTTGAGAAATAAAGAAAAATTATAAAGTAGGTAAACATAAAAAAAAATTATTACAATTGTTAAAACAATTGTAATCAGATCAAAAAATAATCGTCAATTCCAGTTAATCGAAGAAAAAAAGTAAAAAAATAGTGTATTTATTTAAAAATGAAATTACTCGGTTCAGCTGTCAATTGACTTGATATTTTTTTCAAAAATGCTACAATAAAAAAATTCTAATTTCTTAATTTCGAAAAGCAATTCATTCAATTCACTTCGTTTTCTTATATTTGGGGTTTCGCTTCAGAATCCGAAGCTGAGATGAGGCCACCACTTGCAGAATAAAAATCTGATTATCTAAATTCGTATCCGAACGAACTGCTCTGCTAGTAAAAATCAGAATTTACTGTTCGCTTTCGTAACCGAATTTTTAAAACCGATATTTTTTTGTCTTCCGAAAATGGCGTAAATTGTGTATATGACACGATCAACAGGTTCAACTATTTGAAGCACCCTTCTTTAGTCGTGTACTATATTAAAATATCGACCATTAAATTCTTTCCTGCGTGGTTAAAATTCCACATCCACCATCGTGCAAATTATTTATGATATTAAAGCTGGTTTTAATTTGCACCACAAACAATTTAACGAATGTATGTTCAAGTCTAATAAAAAAGAAAATTTTTATCCCCCTACAAAGGATTATATTTATAAATGAAGTCTAGAATAGTTGAGCTCGGTTTTCATCTCAAGTCTTTGTAATTTTCTGTTTTATCGTGTATGTTGCTATTACCAGGAAAAACTAGTCGCTCAGATCTACACCAAATAAAAATAGGAAAACTCTTGCAAACAGGCGATTTTCCTTTAAAGGCTCTCTAAGTTAGAAACTTCAAAAAAGCGACAACTTTCTGAACGCAAATTGAATTAATATGATAAAAGTAACAAAAAATCTACTACTTTTAACGAGAAAAAATATGATACAGGCTAAAACTTTATTATCTTTTAAAATTAAGCTCACAAAGTCTTAGTTTCTTGCCTGAAGATACAAAACAGGTTAACATATCAGCAAGACAATTTTGTAAAATGTGTAGTCGCTGTTTACAGAAAACTCGAGGGCTAGCGGTATCTAACAGGGTCAACGCAGACCCCAAAGGCATTCAACAATCGGACCATCTAAACTTTTATTTTACCTTGGTTTCACAATAAATTTCAGCGTTTAATTGTACTGCAACAAAGACCAGCAAAAACTTATATTTTACGTTTACCAATAACCTGAAAAAAGTGGTTTACGACTTAACTGTGCCAAAAATTATAAAAGACACCCTCCTGCTTACTAATGGACTTCATTTCAGCGAATTACGTAAGGAAAGGGTGGTTAATAAATAAAGCGTTTGTCATTCAACCCCTTTACAATCAATGCTTTCAGGAGCATAAATTCCTGCCGCTTTAACCCGAAATATCTTAAAGGTAAATTAATGAAAAATGGGAGGTTTAGATCGATTGTACAGGAAACGATCACTTCTACTATTCTATTGAACAGAAATTGGTCTGATGTACTCCAGACCTACACAAAAAATATAATCACAAATCTTCTCGAAAGCGGAAAACATTACTCAGCCCTCTACAACACACCAAAAAAGAACTAATTCCTACTGTTAATTTCTATTCTAGAGAATTTAATGACTCGAATTGCGTTATAAAATTTTTATTTCTAATTATGCAAGTTTTTTAAATAAACAAACACAAACTGTAAAAGCATTTTTTCTCAGGAGACACCCAAGCTTGCGTCTTAAGAAAGTGTGTAAAAAATTCATTTAAAAAATTAAAAAAGCTATTAGAACTTTGCCATTAACCTAATTAAAACCGGAAACTTTTTACATTTCTTCTTTACATTTTTTATGTACAGTGTATACAATTTTGGGTGGGTTTCACATTATTTTTCGATTTCTTTTTTGGTGATATTACGTAAACTGACTGCCGAAAGCGCTGAAATCGAATACACTGCGAAAATTTAAATATTAGAAATTCAATACGCACCACCATTTAGCATATTTCAAAAGCTTCGACTTGTCACCTTACAACTTGTAGCCTTTATCGGCGGAACTGTCAACTCGAGGAAAAATGGAGAAATAGCAGACAATTCTTTTAATATCATTCGGCTAAAAGCTCGTGTTGTAAATTAATTGAATGAAGCTGTTTAGGAGGCTTTATATGTTTAAAGCTTGCCAAGAACAAACCTAATTAAATAAATTATCCGTTTGTTGCTTAAATTAAATAGAGTAAAAACGAAAATTCTTTCATAAATTCCCACATTTATTTAAAAGAGTGTCTGATTACGATTTTATGCCAGTTTTCACATTGATTAAAAAGCAATAATGAAATAGCAATGCTGAATGCTAATGGATTGCAACTAATTTTAGTATTCTACAGGGCTAGGAATCAATACTTTACTACACAACCTTCTGAATGACATTTTTTTAAAATTGACGTTTATAATTATAATTATAAACGTCAATTTCAAAAAATGACATTCAGACGGTTGTGCTTTACTAATTAATCTAGTCCTGTTTTATTTTTCCGTCAAATTAAGAAAATACATAACGCATTTGTTTGGTCAATAAAGGCGTTATTAGAAACTTGAATAAATTCCACTTGAGCCTTGCTAAATTAAATTTTGTTAGGAGACACAGGTGACTGCAGTTTAAAGATAAAAATTAGATGACTTAATCTTGCTGTAATTAAAAGTGAAAATCGATTTAAACACATAAAAGCACTCTGAAATTTGTCGTACTCGATTTAAAACCGAGAAAATCGGGAAAATTTAAATTTTTACACGGAAAGTTTTAAGTGATATGATAATTTAGGAAAGTTGGTTTAACGTATGTAGGTAAAAAATGAGTTTGTAAGCCGCTTAAGCCAGACAATAACAGCTAAATTTAATACCGTACAAATGTAAATCATACAAGAACGAGGCTTTAACTAAACATCTAAGCATTCAGTGTTTTTAACAATTTATAAACCAAAATAATACCGTTGTATTTTTGTAAATGTAGAACATTGTTCAAACAAAACTTAAAATAAAACATTATTTCAGTTTCGTCATTTACAAACTTTATGTAACTAGGTAATTAAAACTTCTTATTAAAACATATTAAGAGTTATTTATTGTATAAGTGTTTTAGACAGCGATAAAACGCGACTAAAACACGAATTCAATATAACGTTTTATCCACAATTACAGCGATTTAATGTCAGAATCGCCAAAATTTCATCTCATGTCGTCAAAAAATGATTTGACATTACACTCTGACAGCAAATGTCACCTCAAAAATCATTGAAATTAACTAAAAAACATGGGACGTGTTGAATCGTTGCTAATTACTCTCGATTGTTTATCGACTCCCCTTATACAACACGCTATGCAAGTTGGTGAAAATGGAAGAAAGTGATACTGCTTCTGAGGCAATTCTTGCGGAAGCTGAAGAAGCGACTCGCCAGTTATTGCCAGCGAAGTCCAGGAAACATTATGAGAAAGTATTTTCAAAATTTAATAAATGAAAAGAAGAACTAAGGATAATGACAATAAATGAGAAAGTTCTGCATCGTATTTCTTAAATTTGAAGAAGAGGTATGCAATTTCATCCATGTGCTCGAAGTACTCTAGGCTGAAGGCCGTTGTAAAGATCTATAAAAACATAGACATTGGACAATATAGTAAGCTCACGGCCTATCTGAAGAATCAGTCAACAGGATACAGGCCGAAGAAAGCCGCAGTATTGGAAAGAGCACACGTGAAAGAGTTTTTGAAAAGGCCTTGAGATAAAAAATATTTGATGATCAAGGTAATCTCTGTCATTACATAAACATGGTAGATAATAAATTTCAGAATATTTTAGGTTGCATTAATAATGAGGTGTCTGGTGGCTGTAGATGCTGTGAGCTGACAAATTTGAAAATCACTGATGTAGAAAACAGAGGCGCATACCTGATTGTTTCGATACCAGGTACCAAGACAGGTGTTTCACGTAAATTCGCAATTATAGGAGAAGGATTCTCTATCAACACTGTGGAGAAGTGTAGGAAATACATGTTCTTACGTCCGAAGGAGTTATCCATTGAGAGATTCTTTTTACGATACGCTAATCAAAAATGTACATCGCAACCAGTTAGAATTAACACTTTATCGAAAGTTCCTTCTAAAGTTGCATTGTTTTTAAATCTGGCAAACGCAGAAGCCGTTGTATGAGGCGCACTTCAACAACTTTACTTGCCAATGGAGGTGCTAATCTTACAACAATTAAACGACATGGTAGGTGGAGTTGCTCCGCCATAGCAGAAACTTATATCGAAGATTCTGTATCTACTAAGCTTGATATCGCAAGGAAAGTCCAAGATTTTCCTGGTACTAGTCGTTCCTTACTAGAGGAGACGTCCATTGTTCCTACAACTACTATTCGTTCTGGAACCGATAAACTACAAGCTTCTTATTAATGGAAACGAAGTGAAATATAATAAAACAAAAAACGAAATGTCTATTAATGTAAATGTTAATGTCAATATTAATAATAAATAGAATGCGATTGATTTAACATTGTATTTTTTCATTATTCCACCAGTGGAATAAAGTGATTTCATTATTCCAGTAGTGGATAAAGTGTTACTATATACGGTTCGTAGGTGTGGATAAAACATCAATTATAAGGTGATTGTGGACATACTTTTATTAATTAATATTCTCCTAGTCTTTCATCTATTAAATGTTATTCTGACCCCACAGTTGCCAATGCAGAATACAAATATAATAATCATGAAATTCTTCATTTAACTTCAGCCCACTTTGATTTATCGTTTTATTACATTTCATCGCTTCTACCTATAACCAAGTCAGTCAAGATTATCAATAGTTTCGTTTCTCTTAATTGCAGATGTAAAGTTGTCGTTCCATTTTTATCTATTTATTAATTATCTGCTAACACTTCCTTTCGATTTCTTTTCTTATCCTCATTTTATTTTATATATCTCTTTTTACTTGTGTTTTGCAATTTTCCATTAAATAGCCTCGATGCTACCTTTCGATTAATAATAAACACTCCTTCAATTCCTTTTGTTTTCTTCAATTTGTTTTGTTTTCAATATTCTTTTTATTTTCATCTTTTTGTATTCTTCACTTTTTTTCTTTTTTGTACTTCTTCAATTATTGACACACATTTTCTTTGCTGTTCTATAGTTTCTCTTCTGCTATTTTTCTCTATAATCTTCCTTGTGTCAATATCTGTACAGTTACAACTTTTTTTTGAATAATCTGTTCGTATCTGTTGATTTTAAGTAATTAATTAATTTCTTTAATAATTAAAATTTACTTAAGACAGTCAAAATATTCTTAAAAAGTGTAAAAACAATTTCTTATTAATAAATTATAAATATACCTTCTAAAAAAGTTTTCTGAATAGGAATTGTCTGTTTAAACCAGTTTTTTTTTCGATTTTTAAATTGACAAAAATAATTATCGTTTCAATTCCCATCACTATGTCTTTCGTTATCATTTCTTTATTCAAATATTTTAAATATGTTTTTGTCTCTTCTTTTCTGGTTCAGTAGTAAATACACAATAAGCTTCGCCTCTCTTCTTTTTGAAATCTTTTGCCATTTTAGTATTTTTGTTTTTTCCACGTGTCTGTTATTCTAGTCTTCAATTTCTTTTCTTCTTTCTTTATTTATGCGCTAATTATCATCATTCTGCTCATAGTAACCATTTTTCTTTGCCATTGGGTTCTAAAACTTTTGTTTTAAATTTTAGTTTCTGTTAGTATCATTCTTTTTATATAATTTCAAAAAAACGTTTTTTTACGTCTACATCTTCTACATTCTTTTACTCATCTTCTCTCTTAATTTTTTGAATATCATGAAAATAATTAAACCTTTCTTCTAGGCGTTTTTTTACTGCTTTCTTTTTCTACCGTTTTGTCACGTTTCTTTCTTCTTAGTATCACTATAATATTCTATTCTTCTCAAAGTTCTCTTTAGTTATACGAATTTTCTCTTTTTCATTAGTAGTTCTTCTATTAGTAATACAATTTGTTTCGCTTTCAATTTTTCTGAATCACTTTCTAGTCACTTTCTACCTTAAAACTACCTAACGTTTTCAAATTTTTCCATTACACTCTTCTTGCACTTACTCTTCATTATATCTTCTCTCAGTGTTAAAATAATTTTTCTTGTCAAAATTTATTATTTTGTCTTATATTGTTGGATTTCTTCTTCTATTTGATCAAATTCTCAGTACGTCTTATTTTTTATTATTTCTAGCTCCCTTTCCATTATTTTTTTGTTGTTATCTCTAGGTTCTCTTGACTTTTTCACTCCTCAACATATTTTTTTTATTCCACTTGTTTTTGTTACTAAATAATGACATTTACAGTGAGCAGTTTTTTCTGATTACAGTGTCTGTTTCAATTTTTTAGTAAATAACTTTAGTTTTTGTAAATGCAATCAGAAGTTTCAGAACCAAGTCCTTTAAATTGTCTTATTGTACTTGTTCTTCATTCTATCTTCTCCCATTCTTAGATTATTATCTTCGTTTCTTATTGTCTTTTCTTCTCACGTAATATTTGCAGATTTTATTTCTCATTAATTCTACCTGACTATAATCAAAGCCTTATATGATGTTATCTACTAATCACTACGTTTGCATTCATACATTAAAGCGAATAGATTTAACTGGTTGCCTGCTTTACAAAATTTTTATTACAAAAATTAAAAATACATTTAAGAAAAATTAATTTTACAATCTAGAGACAAATTTCTACTGACCTTTTTGTATCTAGCTTCTTCTAAGTTTTTTTATAAACTTTTTCTCCTATTTCATTCATATTTATCTTTAAATAGACTTGATACTCTAAATACCAAAAATTTTGGGCTTTTTTAGAACTTTTCTTTCAGATAAACAGTTATCCAGATTTTACAAATTTTATACCAATTTCATTGCTTTTTTTTCAATTTTTTACATCATATTTCAACAAACTTCACAGTGCGGCTATGCAAATCTCAATACACCCCCTAATTTCTAAATCAATTGTACAAATTGACCCTTTCCGTGTTCGTTTTTTATGTTTTGTGGAATAATAAATAAAGCGTAAAAAGCTACAATGTAGTTGTGTTCGTAAACATCTCAATGAAACAACTTAACAGCCCCTAAATTTTCCAGCTGTTTGTAACCGAAAAAATTTTAAAAATCACCACAAAAATTCAAGATTTCACATCATCAGAGAATCAGTGTTTGTCCATTATGCTAAAACTAATACGTTTAATCGTCCGTGATGCCCGATTATTGGGAAAATTAAATTAAACGAAGAGCGGTTATTGCTACTTTCTGTTCCTCTGAGAGTTGAAACAATAGAGTTTTCTTTCCAGATTTCGAGAAAATAGTAGATTATATCATTAAGAGCAGAAGGCAGGCTTTTCCCAGTGTTAAGCTGCTAAGTCTAGGGATTGAAGGGCGAGACAAAATTGGCCTTTTTTATATAAAGATAGAAATTTAAATATTAAATAATTCGTTTAACTATTTTCAAATTTTGACAAAATAATAGATTATATCATGGAGAGCATAATTCGGTCTTTTGGTGATAAGTTTAGGGAATAAAAGCAAGACAAAGTCGGCTTAAATTATTATTATTTGATCGAGCTGCCTATAGCTACTTCAACTTCCATTGACTTGAAATCTTTCAACTCCGGTAATAAAAATTTATTTTAACAGTTTCAATAGAAATTCAAAAAATGCAAAAAAAATAGAGAAGCTGTGATTTTATTTTCACAGCAATATATAATTCATATTTCATATGTAATTAAGCGAAATGTTTGAGGCTATTTTGAGTGTAAAAAATTTTTGAATCAATAAATTGATCGCCATACTTAATTTAATTTTAATCTAGTGGGGTAACAAATTATTTCAGCAAGTTTCAAATAATGATATTAAATTTTGTATATAATAATTTATTTCTATATTTGCATAATAGCAATTAATCAGTGAATTGTAATTAATCTAACTCAACAAAACACGGAAATTAGTTGTATTTACTTAGTTTCAAAAATGTTAGCATAAATTATTATATTCCCGTCTCGTTAGTATCAAGTTTCTGTTAAATAAAATCATAATCCAAGCAGTAATAAACATATTCGTGTTTATCCAACACCGGCAAAGAGTAGATAAAGAACAACATCGTTAGAGTAGAATTTTCTTCTAATTACAGCACGTAAAGTTCTAATTAAAGCAAAATATGAATGTAGAAACAGCGTGGGAGTTAGTGCGCTTGTCACAAAACATCGTATTATCTCATAGTATTATAATCCCGTGTGTTCACACTACATCATTTAACATTACACTCCCTCCCATTTTCGAGGGGTTGGAATAAAAATGATTTATCTCCCTCAAGAACATTTCATAAGAAAGGAATTTCAGATATTTCTACAACTAAAAAATATTTTCAGTTTAATATCGTTCAAATTAACTCTCGCTTCAAGACACTTTGACATCCTAAAAGTAGTTAATTAATTCAAGTGTCTCCGGTTCATTATAACTTAAGACAAATATTATTAGTTAGAGGGAACATCTGCAAAACTTCGACCAGAAATGGACTCGCCCTACTCCCTCTCTAGATCGATTTTTATCTCACGACATTGATGCCACTAAATTATTCAATAAAAATCAGATAAAAATAGAAAAGAACAAAACCGATAAAAGCGAAAAATAACTCACTGTTACACAAAAATTCAACTACCCTCTACCAGAGGGTGCACATTGTTTCTGGGATATTTAAAATAGAACACACTTTACTGAAATAAATTCCTGTAATTGACTAATTTCTGTTGAAAAAAATTGTAATCAAAGCAAAAACTCCATAAACTAGGACATAAGGATAAAGCTCCAAAGATTATCAAGTAATTCTAAAATTTTGATGTAGAAAAAACAATGTAAAAGTTAAAATTTCTAGATTTTAGAAAAGCATCATAATACATCACAAATTGGCTTAAAAATAAAGTCTAATCGAATTGGTTTAAAATTTTAGTAATTTAATTCCACCCTCTACTGTATTCTACCTATTTTAGATTCTTCTTGTCCTTAAAATTTTCTGCTGTGATCTGATTTTATAATACAGCCATCTTGAGCTTGGTCATTGTTACTTCTTAACTTTCAAAGTGATATTTTAGCTGTTTTACTAATCTTCGATCATTCCAACTGTATTCTGATTTTAATTGATTAAAATAGAACGTAATCAATAATTAGGGATCACAAAGAACCCCAAATCTACACAGAATCTATTCAAAAACAATTTCAAACACACAAGTATTTAAGATTTTAAAAAAATATCCTAATACATCACAAATTAGCTTTAAAATAAAGTCTAATAAGTGTTTCACAAGTCGATTTTAAATTTCAGTAATTTAATTTCACCCTTTACTGTGTTTCTATCAATTCTAGATTCTCCTTGTCCTTGAAATTTTCTGCTGTGATCTAGTTTTATGATATAGCCATCTTGAGCTTGGTCGTCGTTACCTTTTAACATTCAGACTAATATTTTAGCTGTTTTATCGATCTTCAATCGTTTCAAATGTCTCCTGGTTTTAATAGATAAAATAGGACGTAATCAACAAATATAGATCACAAAGAACAGCAAATTTACATAAAGCATTTTCAAATACACAAATCTTCCAAATTTTAGAAAAACATCCTAATAAATCACAAATTAGCTTTAAAATAAAGTCTAATAAGTGTTTCCAAAATCAGTTTAAAATTTCAGTAATTTAATTTTACCTTTTACTGTGTTTCCATCTATTCTAGATTCTCCTTGTCCTTGAAATTTTCTGCTGTGATCTGATTTTATGCTGTAGCCATCTTGAGCTTGGTCGTCATTACCTCTTAATTTTCAGAGTAATATTTTAGCTGTTTTATCGATTTTGATCGTTCCAAATATCTTCTGATGTTAATAGATTAAAATAGGACGTAATCAACAAATATAGATCACAAAGAACAGCAAATTTACATAGAATCTATTCAAAAGCATTTTCAAATACACAAATGTACCAGATTTTAGAAAAGCATCCTAATAAATCACAAATTAGCTTTAAAATATACTCTAATAAGTGTTTCCAAAATTGGTTTAAAATTTCAGTAATTTAATTTTACCCTTTACTGTGTTTCTATTTGTTTTAGATATTTCTTGTCCTTGAAATTTTCTGCTGTGATCTGATTTTATGATACAGCCAACTTAAGCTTGATTGTCGTTACCTCTTAACTTTCAGAATGACATTTTAACTGTTTTGTCGATCTTTGATCGTTCCAAATGTCTTCTGATTTCAATAAATAAAAATAAGACGTAATCAACAATTAGAGATCACAAAAAACACCAAATCTACATAGAATCTATGCAAAAGCATTTTCACATACACAAATCTTCCAAATTTTAGAAAAACATCCTAATAAATCACAAATTAGCTTTAAAATAAAGTCTAATAAGTGTTTCCAAAATCAGTTTAAAATTTCAGTAATTTAATTTTACCTTTTACTGTGTTTCTATCTATTCTAGATTCTCCTTGTCCTTGAAATTTTCTGCTGTGATCTGATTTTATGATATAGCTATCTTAAGCTTAGTCATCGTTACCTTTTAACTTTAAGAACAATATTTTAGCAGTTTTATCGATCTTGGATCCTTTCAAATGTCTTCTGATTTTATTACGTTTAAATAGGACGTAATCAACAATTAGAAATCACAAAAAACAGCAAATCTACATAGATTCAATCAAAAAGTTGTCTCAAACAAGTCCAGTTATTAGAAAAGCTTCTTAATAAATAACAAATTGGCTTTAGAGTAAAACATTTTTTTTATCGAGTAATTCCAAAATCCGTTTTAGATTTCAGCAATTTAATGTGTTTATATTTTAGATTTTCCTTGTCCTTGAAATTTTCTACTGTTATCTGATTTTGTAATAGAGCTATCTTGACCTTGGCGTGATTACCTCTTGACTTCCAAATTGATATTTAAGCCGTTTTATCAATTTGCGATCTGCGGTCAACATTCTTTTGATTTTGATAGACTTTTTGATAGACAAAAAACAACAAATTTAAACAAAATCTATTAAAACACATTCTCTAACCCAAAAGTCTTCCTGTTTTTAGAAAAACCTTGTCTTACTCCCTCTAGATCAATTTTTATCTCACGACATTGATTTATCTCACGAAATACGACATTTATCTCACGAAATTATTCAATAAAAATCATAATAAAAGTAGAAAAACTCAAAACCTCTGAAAGCTCACAATAGCTCTTCCTGTAACGCAAAACCCAACTACCCTCTACTAGAGGGTGCACACGATTTTCTGAAAAAGGTTTTTAAATAAAACACATTTTACGGAAATAAATTTCTGTAATTGATTAGTTTCAGTTTTAAAAAATAGTAATCAAAGCAAAAACTCCGTAAAGTAGGGCACAAGGATAAAGCACTAAGGGTTGTTGATGATCCATGGCTAGAGCAGTGACAAACAGTTTAGAAGCTGAAAGACTGCACCATAAAATAGCCACACTGGTCAACACAATACCAACGTAACCTCTACAAAAACAACCATTAGAAAAGCTCTTTATAAACTCCTGAAACTAACTGTAAGCTCAGGATTACATTAACTCCTGAAAGACCGACCATTGGAAGAAGACAGTAGCCCAAAACTGTGATTACAGTACCCATAGTGACACCTTGAGTCGACATCAAGCTCAGAAGAGCCCACATTGACAAACATCCCAAAACTCCTATACCGTAGATATAGCTGAAGTGAACTTTACCAGACTGAAACTCAGTTACAGTTATCTGTTTTCAGAAATTTTGCACTTACCAGAAGTAGAAAGCCGCCAAAAGCCAGACAGAACACTAGAGGTCCTGCGAGATCAGTATCCTGTAAAGCTGCGACTTCAGGACTGCGGAAAGGATTCAGCACGGTGAGAGTCTGAAACAGCAAGATGGCGCCACATGAAAAATCAATATTGTTCAGTAAAATGGAATAAAGCCGCATGACTATTAATCAAAGAATAGCAATTAACTTGCCTGACACTAATCAACCGTCCGATTATTAAAATTGATTTAAAGCCTGGAAAAGCCCTGAATCGGGTCTAAAGTTGCCGAAATCGATTGATTTAATGATAGATAAAGCGAGTGCGAAATAAACTAGAAAGTGACCCGTTTAATATTTTATTTTCTCACTTTCCTGTTCTAATTATTATTATTCTATTAAGTCAATTATTATCTTTCTTCTTGTGGAATTAATTTATAAAGAAATAATTACTGGTTGTTCCTGACATTTTAAGTACACGCTACTTGTAACGTAAATTCAGGACTAAACTTAAAGCAATAAATATAGGTTAAAGACGGGGAAATATACAGGGTAATTAGCATAACGCAAAGAGTTTTATATATCGTTATTTTCAGTATTTTGCAATAAATATTTATTTAACACACTACACTAGATTTTATTCGGCAATTATCACAATTTCCGCTTCCCGTTTTCTTGGTTTTTCGCTTTATAGGTCAGTTCTTCAAAGACTGACCTTTTATAGAGAATTATTCTTTGTCCTTTACCCTTATTCTCTCTCCTAAATCAAAGTTTTAGATACTTCTCTTATTTCTTGTTAGTGGTATCAAATCTCCTCTGAGTCCTATGCCCTACCCACTACCTATCAGTTTGTTTCGAAATCTTTTATTAAAATAGAGCAAAATTGCCAATTAGGGATAGCAAATCTACATAAAATCTAGCAAAAGACGTACTCAAACACAAAAGGTTTCCAGTTATTGGAAAAAAAAATCCTAATAAATCACAAATTGCTTTTACAATAAAACATTTTTTATCTAATAATTCCTAAATTTTGATGTAGAGAACACAATGTAAAGATTAAAATTTTTAGCAGATTTATCTTCCCATAGTGTTTTTGCTTTAGATATTAATTGTCCTTAAAATTTTCTGCTGTGATCTGATTTTATGATATAGCAATATAGCCTCTTGACTTCCAGATTAACATTTTAGCCGCCTAATCAATCTCCAGTCTGCGGTCAAAAGTCTTCTGATTTTAATAGATTAAAATAGGATAAATTCACCAATTATAGATCGGAAAGAACACCAAATCTAAGTAGAATCTATTGAAATACATTCTCAAACACAAAAGTCTTTCAATTTTTAGAAAAGCGTTCTAATAGATTAGAAACTGGCTACAAAATAAAGCCTAATAAATAATTTAATTTCATCTTTTACTGTGTTTCTATTTTAGATTTTCTCTGTCCTTGAAATTTTCTGCTGTGATCTGATTTTGTGATAGAACCATCTCGACCTTGGTCGTCGTTACCTCATGATATCCAGATTAATATTTTTGATGTTTCATCGATCTCCATTCTGCAGTCGAATATCACTGATTGTAATAGATTAAAATAGGATAAATTTAGCAATTAGAGATCAGAAAGAACAGTAAATCTAAGTAGAATCTATTCAAACACAAAAGTCCTCTAGTTTTTAGAAAAACGTCCTTATAAATTACAAACTGGCTTTAAAATAAAGCATAATAAATAATTTAATTCACCCTTTACTGTGTTTTTGTTTTAAATTTTCTTTGTCCTTGAAATTTTCTGCTATGATCTGCTTTTATAGTATGTATAGCCATTTTAACCTTGGCTGTTGTTACTTCTTGATATTCAGATTAATATTTTAGATGTTTAATCAATCTTCAATCTACAGTCAAATATCTTCTAATTTTAATAGATTAAAATGAAATAAATTCAGCAATTAGAGATCAGAATAAACAGAAAATCTAAGTAGAATCTATTAAAAAACATTCTCAAACACAAAAGTCTTCCATTTCTAAGAAAAACGCCCTAATAATTCACAAACTGGCTATAAAATAAAGCTTAATCAATAATTTAATTTCACCCTTTGCTGTGTTTCTGTTTTAGATTTTCTTTGTCCTCGAAATTTTCTGTTATAGGTTTTCTTTGTCCTTGAAATTTTCTGCTGTAAGCTGATTCTTCAATAGAGCCATCTCGACCTTGGTAGTCGCTACTTCTTGACTTCCAGATTGAAATTTAGCTATGTTTTAGATCTCTGATCTGCGGTCAAATATTTTTTGATTTTCAGAATGAAAATGTTCAGAAGATGTTCAGAAAGAACAGCAAATCTAAATAGAATCTATTAAAAAACATTCTAAAATACAAAAGTCTTCTAGTTTTTAGAAAAGCGTCTTAATAGATCACAAATTGGCTTCACAATAAATTATAATTAATCAAGTAATTCCAGAAAATTTTTTGTCTAAACTTTTTGCTTTCTCACAGACTAATTTAAAATGTTTTGCTGAAAAATTTAAGTAGAGCTTCCCCTTATTAGAGATATCCTATCTGTCTTAGACTTATTCCGTTAGAATTTCTTTTTATAGAGAGAATGTTTCTAGTTGGAGACTGTTGAGTCGAGCATTAGTCTCAGTTGCATAAACCGTGAAAGTTGTAAAGTTAGTTATGATCAGTGTTCCATCCACGTCTGTGGCCTCAGCGCAAACTTCATGTGGTCGAAAAAGTTTACCAGTGCAAATGTGACGAACACGTCTGTGTGCGCCGGACAATTCCGGTGTCCTCTCTTCCAGAATTCTAATAGCAATTTCGCGCAAATCCCTCCAAGTTTGAGAGACCGCGCAGGATGTGCTGAATGGTGCATAAGAGTGTCGAGAGTACACACCGTGAGCCGAATAAAAAACACCACCCCACTACAAACAGGAAAGCAATAACATAGTGGTCAGCCGAAATGAGCTACTTGTCCAGAATCATTCGAATCGAATAATACCCGTGTCGTGAAATAACCGCAAAAGATATAAAATATGTAACTGGAGTGGAATACTAATACCGGAGCTTGCGTGTCTACTTCCTACGCTTTCCACAGGAATACTGCAACCATCAGAATGGGATTACCAAGGATATACAATAGAAAAGCACCCAAAAAAATCAGACTTGCGGGAAATTAAATACAAGTAGTTAGAAGGATTTTAGGAGTATTAAAAGATAATGATGTTTCAGCGACTATCATAACAAGGAAAATGTGGAAAAGCCCACAGGCTGTCAAGACATGTTGTCTTAAGTGACATACATACTGTTAGGAATGACAAATCTTGGCTTAAACTGTTCTCCAACAAAGCATCTTATTTCATTTTTATTTATTTTATTTATTCATTTAATATTTACGACAGTGATGCGCGGCTAGTATTTTGTATAATCTAAACACTATGTAACGACTCCTTTACGTGCATCTGTGCGTAAAATGTATCAATCGCACAGTTAAAAAATTCTAACTTATCACTAACAACAGTGTCAAATTTTGCTTAATTATTGTATTTTTATTTACTGATTCAAATTAAAATTTTGATTCGCGCTTTAAATTTCCACTGAAATTCAAGAAAATGTAACACAACCCGAAATCGATATTACCCAAGTGGCTAAATTGCACGATCTCGGAATAGTTACCTTGAAGTGTTTGACGGCTGCAAATAACAAATATTGATTACAGCGTCTAATTATTTCCTGAGAATGTGCTTTTTGTTTCACGTTCCCTCCTCCTAATTTTTCAAAGACAAATATAAAGCCCTACATACATTCAAGACTGAAATGTTTACTGTTTTGTGATCCTAAATATCTCTCGGAGGAATTTTGTTGAGTGGAGTTAGGTTTTATTCACTGAATAATTGGAGTTTGTAGACATGTGTGTATGAAAGACGATTGCCAATTTGCGGCTGGCTTTTTACAGTTTCAGTCACAAAATACAATTTCATATTTGGTGCAATAATTCCCCTAAATGGGGTTTTACAAGTTATCGTGAACGTAAACCTCGTTTATTGTTATTCCAAAGCAACTTACAGTGCTGTAAAATACAGTTAAGTACTTTGGATTTTAGGTTAAACGTGATTTTTAGAATGGAAATCGATTTTTCTTTGTAATTCAAGTAATTTTATAGCAACTTTGGTTTTATTGCTAGTAATATTTAACTAACTGTTTCTGGTTCTGAAAATACATCTTCAATGTTGAAAGCATATTTACGAGCATACACTTAATTTTATCACAGCTATTTGAGCAAAACGTGGGGAATTTCGTAAAATGCCTTGTAGGGCTTAGGTTTGATGCCAGATTTCAAATAATTTTAGTAATATGAGAAAGATTTAAGTCCGCAACAATAACAGTTTTAATAACAACGATAAACAACGAGGAACATCTGCAAACAGCTACAGTTATGGCAGTATAGGTGTAATTAAACCCTTTTACAAAATGAACTTGTTTTGAAATGTTGTAAAAATTAATGGCTAGGTTTGTTAGTATCGACAAGCGACTATTATATTTTTTCGTGCAATAACAATAATGGAAGTGGATTAGTTTTGTCGTTTAATAAAAAATACATTAGCTTTCTGCTGCATCTCTCTGTTGATAGCTGATAAGAATCTTGATGATAGAAGCTACCCTCTGGATTGACTAAACGGCAAGCGAATTCAACATTAGTAGATTGTAATGGTAATAATAATTATTGTTCTCAAACTATTTCAATTACCATTATGTCAATGGACGCCACAACTCATCACAATTTGTTGGAAACTTGTTGGCAGGAAGTTCGAGTTTGAATTACATAACTTCACCGTATGCATACAGGAGTACTATTTATAATTAAAATCAGCTTTTATTTCAAATCAGAGAAAAGAATTCTGTTTTTATGATCAAGATCTTCAAGGTTTATTACCCTCTCTGACGTTTGTTGTAATTTTAAAAAGAGGGTAAATTTACGTGACAGCTTTAAGAGTTGCTATAGCAGAGATATTACCAATTTAATGAAAATCAAGAAGTGACATTGCTTCAATAAAATTTTGCTTTTATTGTTTTCAGCTGAGATATATTAAGCTTATTTTTGAACTCTTCTAACTTATAACCTCTTTATAATGAATTCAAGTTTTTTTAGAAAGCTTTTGTCAGTGTTATCAATTATTTACTCAATCTGTCTGCAAGACTAGTAAACTAATAGCACTTAAAATCAACTAAAAATTATTCGTTTTGCAAGAGGCGTATTTAATATCAAAATTTTATATCCATCAAGAGGACACATTAAAATAGTCGTGTAAAACCTGCAGCAAATCTACATGTTTATGGTGCTAATGTCGCTGTAGCTATATTTTCTTTAGCAGAAAGAGGAAGAGATTAGCACAAAGCAGTTATGTATTTTTCATTTAAAAAAATCTCTAAACGAAGCACAGATACGCGTTGTAAAAGGAATTTGTATTCCCACAACTTACCACTTTGATTCTGTCAGCTAAGGGTTGAACCAACTTGCATTAAAGAGAATATACAGGCTGTTCCAACTACAATTTGCACCTCATAAAGTCTCTGATTTCTCCAAGTTTGGAAAGAATGCTAAAACAGCTCAATTTCAGCTTAAAGTGAAACCAAATTTTAGCATAGGGTCAAAGCTATTACCACGTACTTCTAGCGCCCAAAGCCACCCCTTCAAAAAATTTAAATTAAAAGTAGAATCTAGTGACACATTATTTAAAAGCGGCTTTTATTTTCTATGCAACCACATATCTTTTATCAATTTTGTACATTTTTTTAAAGATTTTTGCGTAGATTACTGTGAGAGAAAACAAAAGTGGTTATAAAAAATAATTCAATTTAACGAATGTATTGCTCAAAATGTCCGCACCCCCAACTTCCATACAGTAGTACAACGATTTTCAAAAGCTTGCCAAACAACAATCTGAGACGATTTTTTCTCGAAACACTTGAAGAGATTCAGATGGTGTTGCATAAAGCTTGGACTTTAAGTCGCCCAACAAAAAAATCAAAAAGGTTTAAATCGGGAGACGTAGGTGGCCACCTCAATGAGACCTCTCCGCCCTATCCGTTGTCCTGCAAAATGCGCATTTAAGAAATCGCGTACTCGTACATGATAATGGAGAGACGCTCCATTTTGTTGAGAAAAAAGTTGGTTTTCGTAGAGATTTATGTCTTCTTCTAGTTCTTGAGTAATTAAGGAGTCAATAAACTATCTTAATTACTCCAAATAGCTGTCTTCGGCCAAATTGTCTTCTACAAAAAGTGTTTCAGTAATGTAATCAGCTAGAATGCCTGCCCAAATGATCAATTTTTGGAACGTTTGGTTGTGACTTTCAAAAAAAAAATGTATGAATTAGTATCACTCCAGTAACGCCTATTTACTTTACTATCTCACATTAACGTACTTTCATCAGAGAAATAAATGTAGAATTTACCGTAAACCTGGATCATGATTAGAAGGCTCAGTAAATTTTTTGCAAAACTTAAACGTCGCTCGGATCATTTTCGATTAATTCTTAGACAAAATTATTTTCTGTAGATCAAGCTCGTAGTTTTTGACAATCCGATGTCCACTACTTTTTGACACACCAAAATCTTGAGCAATTTCTCTGATAAATTGCCTGTTATCCATTAAAAAATGAGCAAGAACAGCCACTTCAACAGCCTCCTTTCGGATCGGTCGCTCGGGCTGATATTTTTTGTTTGTAACAGAGCCCGTTTCCTCAAATTTCTCAATTAAAGTAGTTACGTATTGAGGACTAACTTGTTTGCGTCAAAATGACAATAATGTATGGAATCAAGTAGAAACTGTATAAAAAATAATAATTTTACCACCAGCAGCCAAAATTTCTTGTTACTTTAAAAAGGAAACGCAATAGTGCAGATAAGATAACGTTTGTGAGTTCATCCATACCAAAAAACTTCTTCACAATTTGTGATTGACAATTTTGAATATTTCAATAAGCCTAAAACAGTTTTGTAATTCTCAAAAGAATCTTTCAAAATTCATAAAATATACGTAGTTGCGTAGACAATAAAAGCAGCTTAAAAATGATGTGCCACTCGATCCCACTTGCTATTTAATTTTTTTGAAGAAGTGACTCTGGGTGCTAGAGAGATGTGGTAATAACTTTGAAACTATGATAAAATTTGGTCCTCTTTTAAGCTAAAATTGACCGAAGATTTTAGGGGGTGTATTTCAGGTTAAGTCTTGCTGAGTAGTTATGAAATCAAACAGTATAAAAAAAATTTTCGATTCCAGAAATTAAATATACAAGGAAAAACGCGACTGGAAGCTTCCATTTATCAGGCAAGCCACGACGGGTTAAGATAATAGTGATCTACACTTACTTAGAACGTAATTTGCGGTTAGAGTTAGAAATAGCTGTCTGCTACATAAAACAAGAAAAACGAAGCAGTCTTGAAATTACAAGTTTCATTAAACGACAAAACTTAATCGATCGCTTTTGTTGAAGTATTATCAGAAAATCTCGATTTATTGAGCATCCACAGAATCAGAAATATCAGTAATAGGAACGAATTGCTTTCAGCCAGAACCGTGAGTTGAGGTAAAATCTCTGATTGACGCATTTTTCGTTTTGCACTTTTAAAATACGAATCAATGATTTATAAAATAGGAATAGAAGTAAATTTAAAGCATTAAATAAATAGTCACACATTTTCTTTTATTTCAGTTGAGAAAAATTGGCCTCATTTATGCCGGTACTGGGCAATAACGACTGCCTGTATTTGTACAAATGATTACGTTATCGATTTCTAGCTAGAATTGCATTCTTTGGTCCGTAAGGAGCCATTAATCCTGTTTCAGAGATGACCTAAATCAGTTGCAAATGCTTGCGATTAATTTCCGAAAAAAAAAGAGTTGTGCACCATTTACTTAATCTGATTGAAAAATTACAAGCAATCAAAGAAACGGCTTAATAATGACAGGATATTGTAGAAAATATGTGAAGAATGTTATTTATGAATAATAGATGTCCCCATGGAAACATCAATACGAGCGGAAAGCCCTCCAAAGAAATCATTAAAGCGAATAAATTGAACAGAAAACTTGTTCGCGTAATTTAACATATTACCAAACTCCAATGAGAGAGAAATATGGCGGTGATTAAAGACAATCTTGGAGAATATTACATATACATAAATTCCGGTTGTCGTCCTGAAAATAAATTTCAGTGCAACTGGTATTTAAGGATTTTCACTCATTAGATGTTTTCCGGCGAGTGGAATCTCATGAGAACGATCTAAACCCGGTTTTCCAGCAATTAAATACTTGGATTTGGTAAAAATTTCCAAAAATCTAACAATTTTTCCATTCAATATTTGCACAGCTGCCGGTAGCACTTTTATGGCGCTCTTTTAAAAGCCCCAAAAAAATGAGCGGAGCCACACACATTTGGCATAGTTTAATTGCTTTCGTTCAAATATTTTACTTGGGTAGACCCACAACACATTTTTATTGGATCAAATGTAATAAAAAGTCTGATATTAAACAAAAATGTTTTTCTTTGGTGAAAGCTACTAATTAGAAATTGTCTGGTTAAATCATTCTGTTTAAAAGCGTAAATAAATAATTGCTTGTTGCTCTATTTTTTCTCGAAAATAAATTTTGTTGCTCGTAAATCAATACTACTTTAGCAATGCGCTTGTGTTTCAACGTGAGAGGATGGAAAAAAATTGAGTAGGAATAAATTCTCGGACCATTAATCAAAATAATCAGAAAAATCGAAAGGCGCCTACGATAAAATCAAGCTTATAATTATTGTTATTAAAAGCCAATTACATGAATTGTTTCTGAAATTAATAACGAAATTACCTAAATTAATTAAAATGTTGGATTATCTGGATCAGCTGTTAAATATTTGCCAGAAAATTTGAATAAATAGAAAATAAAATTTATTTATTGATGAAATTGATGAAATTTATATACATATTTCTAAATTTATAGTTGGAATTTGGATAGAATTAAAATTTTATTAAATAACAGAATTATAAACTATAAAAAACCAAAAATTAAATTAAAACAATATAGAGTAAAAATACATTTAACGCAAAATAAAATAAAAATAAGAAATACACAAGAAAAAATCAGTAAGCTAAATTTCAAAACAACCTCTCTTGAATCTAAAAACCAGAAATCTCAAGACAGCCAAATGCTTCCCGTTTCCTAAGATTCTAGTTCAGAATTCTGACCTTCAAAAGCTTCTCTTCATAATCTTCCACTTCTAAAATGTCTCCTTTCAAGACATTTTGCAAACTTCTTCTTCTTTCCTGTCAGATCGTTGTTCTTCAAACTCATTTAAAAAGGTCTCCTGTCCTTATATAATTTTTCTTAGCTCTTCGTTCTTTTTTTTTTCAATTGTCGCTTTTTAAGCTTATTAAAAATTATTTTTGCTGTTCTAGTATCTCCTTTAGCTCTTCCTTCCCTCCCAAACAACATTATTAAACTTCTTCTAAAATTTTCTGTTTCTGTTCTAATTGTTATAAATAATTTGATAGAAATAGCTTCTGATCCTTTCAAATCTCTCTTTATTCTTCGTTTTTCCTTTCAAATCTCTCTTTATTCTTCGTTTTTCCCAACCGACATTCTTTAAATTTTTTCAAAGCTTCCTTCCGTTTCAAACAATATCATTAAATTTCTTCTAAAATTTTCTGTTTCTGTCTTCTTTAGAATCTTTCTTTATTCTTCTTTAAATACTTTCAAAACGTTTTTTTTTTTTTTTTCAATAAACATCCCTTCCCAAGTTCTTGTTCTTTCAATTGTTAATTTTTATTTTTGTCTTTCCAAAATCCTTCTTTGTTCGACTTTCTCTTTCAATTGTTTATCAAGTTATTCTAGAAACTGCATTAAACCTTTTAAAATGTTCTTCCTCTTCAACGTTTTTCAACTTCTATACCAAATCCTTTACCAATACCTTTCAATACCAAATACATATATATGTATAGTATTGCTCATTGTTTGAGCAAAAAATTATTTCTGAAATTTGTTTTCTTCCAAACGCCACTATTATTGCTTTTCTATTTCTCCCAGACATCGTTTTTCAAATATACTTAAACAAAATTCCATAACTCCTCATTCTTTCTCAACCATCGTTTTTAAAGTTCTTTCAGAATTATTTCTATTGTTCTGGCATCTTCTTTAGCTCTTCTTTTCCTTTCGCACAACATTATTTAACTACTTCTAAAAGTTTCTTTTATTTTTTTATGTAAAATATTATAAATAATTCTCTAAAAACTGCTTTTACTTCTCTAGAATCTCCTTTTATTCTTCTCTTTCTCCCAACCGACGTTTTTCAAATCCTTGCAAAACCTTATTTTGCTCTTTTTTCTTTCTCTAAAATACTTCCATTCCTCCTCTTTTTGTCAGTTCTTTTTCAAATTTTCCTAGACACTACTTTTCTCAGCCTTTTCTGACATTCTTCTTTTCTTTCAAAACATTGTTTTTATTACTCTTCTATTTCTCCCAGATGTGGTTTTTCACGTTTACCTAGAATTTTCTTGTATTCTTCCAAAAAAATCCTTTTATCTCCTAGAGCCTCCTTTATTTTTTCTTTTTTTTTCATTCAATGTTTTTCAACCTCTTCTTCTAGAAATCCCAATTGTTTTGCTTTTAGTATATTTCCTTGTTTTTCTACAAGTTTTTTCTGTTCTTCTTTTACCCCGACAGACGACTTTCACCATTTAAAATATTCTTTTGATCTTTTTTCATTAAACATCGTTGTCAAATTCTCCTCTTTCTTCCAAACGTGTACTCAATACTGCATTTCGATGTCGTTCATCCCTCAATAACGCACATGCTTACTAGTTCCAACTTCTACTGCTAGAGAAAGTACCAATTTTTTAATTGGCAATAGACTCAAAATAGAATTAAAACAAAAGTATTAAATCAAAGACAAAAAATATATAAAATAAATTTGTAATATAAAAATAAAAATATATAATTGTACTCGAATTTCTAATTATTGTATAAAACAAAAAAAAGTTAAAGATGTTGATAGAAGCAGAAAATACTAACAAAGCATAAAAGATAATCAAAGTAAAATAAGAATGCCATTAAATCACATTAGAACAATTAAGGTAATTAAAATAAAAATAAAAATTAGAGAATCAGTAAAAAAACGTAGATATAAAAAAATAGAATACAGTAGACCAGAACAGATTAGTTTAAATAAAAAAAGACAAAATAACGTCAAATTAGAATACAAAAATAGTAAACTCAATAAGTCAACATAAAATCAAAATGAAATATAATAAAAGTAGTAATAGAATAGAGTTAAAAAACATTAAAAAACGAAGATAAAATCAGAAAAAAATTAAATATAATCAAATCAATTTATAATTAGAATAACAATAAAACTATTAAAACAGAGCCAAGATAGAGTCAAAATAAACAAAATAAAAGAAACAAAACATAGATAGTGTAGGTGAAGTGCATTAGTGGAGGTAACATCAGGTCTGAGCAACCAGATCAAAATCGGTAGGACTAGAATTAGAATAGAATCACTCTAAATTTAATATAAAAAAAAAATTATAAGAAACATAAAATATAATTCAAAATAAGATCAGAAAAGTCAAAAACTATAATAGAACTAATACAGTTAGAATAAAATCTCAAACAAATAGTAAAAAAGAAACATAAAACAGAATAAGAAAACAATATATGTAATTTGAAGATTTAGACTTAAAGTCTAAAAAATATACTCACAGAATAATTAATAAAGCACGTTCAACTAGTGGAAAATCTCCCACAAAGAGGTAGTTGTTTTTGAGACTCAAAATAAAATTGTAAACTAGCCAATTGTAATTTTTCTGTCAGTTATTGATCATTAAGGTAATTGCTTCAGACAAAACTGCCATTAAAATAAATAGCCGAGAATTCAGAAGTAAATGTAGCTTATAAAAGAGTCATTAAAAGTGTCGCCATTTACCACCAATTGATTTTTACAGTCGACTTTATGCATATTTAATTCCGAATTAAATTAAAAATCTTGAGCTTTCGTATAAGAAAGCGTTGTAATAAAACCACTTTGCTGTCAAATCAACGTTTTTAAAATGAAAAAAAAGTGACGCCAAACATTGCGGTATAATTTTTGTTTGTTGTGTTGTAAATAGCTTAACAACGTTCCAAACAAACAAAAAAAGTTGTTTTCATCCCCAAGAATAATTATATTTTTTATCAATTGTATGTTCTATATTTCGTTTCAGATTTAGAACCACAAAGCGACACATAGAAATATATATCGCTAAAGCATTCGTAATGAAGGTAATTAAAACCGACCTCATTTTTCACAAAATAAAATATTTAATTCATTTAGAGGGAGAAAACAAATTCTGTGTATTTTCCGAGTAAACAATTTCAGTTCAAGTTTTCCCAAATAAGACAACTGTTTAAATAACGTGATATTAAATTATAAAATCGATATAATTTAAATCACGTTTCAGCATCACAACTGTAACATATTCATACCCCGGTTAGACGAAATCCCCCAAGGTTTCAAACTTTAACCCATCAACATTGTAGGAGGGTTCAATCCGCCAATTTCAACTTTATATTTGTTAATATGTTGGCGTACCAGCCCTTATCCGATGTCTGCATGTTAATGGGGAAAATCCACCTCTAATTGCCTCACATTTGATAAATGTTCCCTGAACATTTTTCCATTATTCAGTGACAGTTTATATTAATTATTAAAAAAATTCGTAACGTGGGTGTATCTCCCGAAATAAAATTTAATTAAAAAAGTGCACAAACGCAATGATTTTAGAATGAATCAATACAGGCCGAATTGTTGGTATTTCAAGGCACAAAGGGAAAAAAAGTTAGTGCGAATGAGAGAATGAGAGGAATGTTTTAGCCGACACGAAGAAATTATTAATCGGTTGGTGACGAGGATGATGGAACATGAATCCACCACTGGGATCTGAACAGGTGTCTCACGATAAAAGATTAAAGACTCATAATCATAATGTCTGTAAAATATACGAATTTTTTTCTCTGCTTTAAATTAAATTTTGACTGGATTAATTGCCAAAATAACAAACGAAAAGCGGACAATTAATTTTTAAATTTAACATCACTTTGACCAAAATTGTTATTTATTTAAAAAACATAACGTCACAGGTCCTGACAGCTTTTAAAATATGAAAAAAGGACATGTAGGTGGAATATTTTATTCTGAGAATATCGATTCGGAATTTCATCAAACACCGTGTCAAGAATTAAAATTACCTCAATTTTGGCTGACACAAAATTAATTATTTTTATATTTTTATCCTTGAAAAATTTTAAAAGAAATCCAATTTTGGTGCAAATCGGTGTCTATAAATTTTAATAGAGAGCTGAAAGGGTTCCAATTAACTATCCATAAGGAAACCCTCTATACACTTAAGACCCGAGCTTTCAAAGTCTTCCAGAGATACTGTGGTAAAGTAATTCAATCCATTCGGACCACAACGAACAAAATTGACGGTCCAAAGGCCCTCAACAAACGAGCCAAAGATATATTTTATTCTAGTCTATGACTACCCAGTGACCACACTAAAATACGGAAATGTCACGAAAACTGTTTTTTCTAATTACAAGTACGTTAATTAGAAGAATTAGTTTAATGATGGTAATCTCTACTCAGGAAAATTAATAACATCCAGATCACCAAACAGTGCTGTACACACGTGACCAATTTGACTAACATCCTTAGATCTTCGTTATTAAAACAATTTACATTAATTTGAATGCATTTTTAGTATTCAAATATTGATATTAAAAAAACAAAATAGGTCACGTTTGTGCACTGTTTGGTGATGTGGACAATATAAGATGACACCCTAAAAATTTACCCTAGTTAAACCCAAAAAGCACAAAACAGTAAACCAGCTTTTAATAAATGCAAACGATACAACAATCAAAAGATAATTAAACAACTACATAACACACTTCTATTGGCTTAAATAATAGAAAGTAATTCGCTCATGTGTTTCGCCAAGTCAAACTGTTCCTACTCTAGAGTTGCTAATATAGTATTTTTGGTTGTGTTATAATCCATATAAAATTATAAAAAAAATAGAATTAGGACTTGGGAAGTTAATTTTCTTAAAAAATTATGTTCAGTCAGAATATTCTCCTTTTCCATTATCAAAAAATTAACCCACTCATAGCTGTATATTCTTAACCATCCAGAAATTTACATTTAGTCTAAAATCTTATATATTCTTTAATTTAAGTGGCAATAAAATTATATTTTTTATGTGCAAAATTATTCTTTTCATAGATTTACTTATCCTTGAGAAGATTACAAAAGTGTACCATTCGCTATTTTAAATTTTAATTTAAATTATTGTCACGAGCTCTGCCTCGTGAGGTGAGGTTGAGATTAAAAATAGGGTTTTAATACAAAAGGAAATTTAATGATGATCGAAATATACATATTAGATAGTGGATAGAATACTTAAGAGCTACTTACAGTGACATTCTCAGACAATCGAAGGGTCTGGACATATCTCACACTCCACCTAAATCAACTCTCTTCGTTGAACTCTACCAACCGACTCCCCGATTAACGCCACCCGCTAGTTCGCCAACCCCCCAAATGCTGAGCCAGCCATTGCCTCAACCGACAGTGATTTAGTCGATATCAGCAATAGCCCATCCGCATCGACCTAGCAGGCTAACGAACTTCCGCTTCGTGACATTATTCACGTCCAAAATGACCTCAACGCACTTGACCTGACCTGACTTAATTTTAAAAAATAAACCAAAATTAAGAGACAATGCTAAAGACACTCATGAACGAAAGGTATAATCATTAATAAAAAAACAAAAATATTCCCCCTTTGAGATAAATATCCCCCTGCTAAACCTGAAAGTCAAGAAATATCAGAAAAAACACACCTGACAGATTCTACAAAAATTTTATTACTAAAATCCGTTATTTCTCAGCTCTCTTTTGTCAAACACGCATCAGACAACTGAGAATTCTAATACAATAATTATATAAGTAAGTCTTTTTTGTTTTTTTTTTTGTTGCTTTTATTGTTTGGCTTTTCTCACAAACTTAGTGACTCCTGTCACTAGGTACTTTGGTTTATGTAGATTTTATAAAGTTCTGCAAACTCACTAGTTGTTTCCATGAATTTTTGTTCGATTTTATTTGCTAATAACAGTAACAGGAACGCGCAGACCGGTTTTGGGGTTACCGTTCTACTTTAAGTGCAGAAATTCGCCAGTGTACTGAAAGGCAAACCGCAATGTTTCCTCGGACTCTTAAAGTGCTAGGAAAAGTCGCTTCCGGCTTTAAAAATACAAAAAAATTACTTTTTTCTTTACTAATTTAAAACTTGTTAAGAGGTATTACATTCAGTTTCTAAATTTCTTAAAATACTGTATTTGGTTTTCTAAGTTAGTAAACTGTGGGCTCCCTGCTCTTCAAAATAGTAAAATATTGTAATGGTCTTTCAAAATAGATTTTGATTCTTTGAATTATTAAAATAAATTTGCAATACATTTAAAAATTCAAATGAAAAGTTGCTTCCGGCTTTAAAAATCTACAAAAAAATTACTTATTTTATTAATTAAAAATTTGTTAAGATATGCTACCTTCAGCTTAAAAATTTATTAAAACATTTGTGAGCCCATGGCTAAACTCGTAGTTTTATTAAAAATAACAATATCTTAATCTAAAACTAATTTAACTTAAGAAATTAAATCTTTAAGAAGGCTTGTAGAGAAGGAACTGAATCGGAAAAAGATTTTATTCTTCTTTTAATTCGAACAGCAGATTCCTTTCATAAAAAGTAATAATGATATTAATTTTTTATTTGTTTTACTTTTTAATGCATTTTTTGTTATTCAAGAAATAAACGTTGCACTAATTACGTCAAGTTGACTAGTCAACCGTCTAATTAACCTGCAATTAACGTAGATATTTATCAAAATGTTGATACCACCCCATTTTGTGCAAACATTTTAACGGGTAAATAGCCCCCATTTTACTTTTATTTAAGTTTCAATGACAAGCTGCCCAAGTTGCGTTCGGCTAACTTTTCACATAAAACTATTCTCGTCTATTTGCAAATTCATAACACGTTTGGTAAGAAGCAAAAGTATTTGTTTTATTGTTATTGTGATCTCGGAAAAGTCACAAAACTATCCAACAAATTTCAAACTTTGACTTTAACAAAAAACCCAATTAGGCACATAACTCATTAAGCCAACCCTCTGATAAAAAATAATGCTGGGAGGTAAATGAAGTGATTGATAAAGAGAATGTTCGAAAACAGTTTTTGTAAAATTCTGTTTTCGGTTTTTCTGCCTCAAGCTTGCTTTCAATATTTATTTTAGGAAGATAAGCGGGTTGAAGCAGTTAAAATATATTTTATTTACATAAAAAATATTTTTTATGTCGCAAAGAGATTAAACAGACGCTTGTCACATCAAACAGATTTTATTGTTCCTTACATTAATTTTTATTTACTTAAAAAATAAAATAAGTACTTGAAATTTTATTTATTTCAAATGTGAGTAGGTATATTTAAATAATTTCAGTCGGCTCTTTTAGAATAAATTTTTATCTTATTATAGCTTCTCGTAAATAAATAAACGTTGTACATATAATTAATTAAAACAAATTAGTAAAGTTCAAATAGGTAAGTACGTAGTATAAAATTAAATACAGGTAGGTATATGATGTCCCGAGAGAATTGATGAAGAGCGACTAAATTAGCTAATTTAATAGAAACAGGAGCATTTGTCGTAATTATCACGAGATGCACGCGACTGGAGTGTCAACAAACACAAATTTGTTAAATAAACCAACTCTCATATTCACATAAAAATTTATTTAAAAAAATTCAATTTATTTGTTATAAACTCTCTGGAAGTTAACCCACACCAGTCTGTCGACCGATCTTCTGCCATGATACTATTAGTTAAATTAGTTACGATTAGTTAAATTAAACTGAGTGGTCAGGAAACTTAGGAACAATATGACATGTTTCCAACAACATGAAATAGATACTTCTTTATTGTTTAGAGTTGAGTACAAGTCCCTAATTAAATTTGATCTCTCCATAAAAAATTCCAAACTTCGCTTACATGTAAGTCAATGTAAATTGTTCATTATGCGACAAATTTTGTGCAAAAAGTTAATAAAATTTAATGAACACACCCATCTCACTTGGCCATGAGGGCATAATGTAGTGCTTAATATTACACAGGCCTTAGTAAATGGGACAGTTTCATTACCGCACCGCTATCACAATGATAACTGCGTTATTAACTAGAGAACCAGATAGATATGTAGACCTTTCGACATGAAGCCAAATTGGGACCACCAAGATAAGGACCAATTCATAAGTTGTTCCCAAATGAACTTTATGTCCTTTGCTTGATTACATCTTATCTCCTTCTTACCGCATTCTACCACACTTTTAACACTTAAACTACCGAAAGTGGACGTTTTACAAAATACAAATTCGGTTTTTACAGCTGCGAAAATGAAGCGCGACACTCTCCCTTATCACAGATAAATTATATACCGTGCCGGCGACCCTTTTTATGGATTATGTTAATTTATTGGAGATAATCTTATTTGCCTTTGTTTCACTTCACTCCTACCCCAAACATTTAATTACACACTAAACAGGTATCGACCAGTAGAAATAATTTTAACAAAAATTGCAATAAATCGAAACAATTGATAGAAATTTTGGAACCAAAAAAGAAATTTCTTAACAAATTTTAGAAATAAAAAACAACTTTTTTTCAAATTAAAGACAATAATAAGACGACAATCTATTTTTAATTAAAGAACCAAGAATGATTTTAAAAACGCCAGGCAACATTCTACGAGGGTGTATCAAATATAAACGGGAATCCATTTCTAAAAAGTTTCATAAGAAGCATTGAATCGTAAGAGGTGGGTTCTCAGGTTGCCCAAAGGTTAGAACCGCCAGAGTCTCACTTCACCCCTTTAGTGTAAAACTAGTCAATGAGCGAGAAAGAAGTACATGTATCTGTAGATTATCATCAAGTTTTTGGCCAAAGAGGGCTTCAATCCGACGGAAATATTGCGTAGATTACAGGGACAGTCCCCTGTCAAGAACTCGTGTCCTTGCTTGACACAAAGAATTCTCTAAATGACGGGAAAAATTAGAGAATCTCAGCCATGATCGTCGCCCGAGCACGAGTATCATGGACAAAAATATCGAGGAGTTCGGAAGCTTTTGGACAGAGACATAAGAACAACCCAGAGATTTATTGCAGATGAACTTTAATTGAGCTATAGTAGCGTGCAAAAAAATAGTGGAAAAAGAAAGAAAAATTGGTGAGAAACGTCATTCTTTTCCACGGCGAACGCAACGTGGCGAAAATTAGACCAAATGGGCTGGGAAACAATGGATCAACTCCCTTACAGTCCAGATTTATCGCCTTGTGATTTTCATTTGTATAAGCCGCTGAAAGAGGCCAGCATTTAGGAGACGACGCTGCGTGGAAGCCTCCGTGCTCCAATTGCTTAGAGAGTGCCTAAAGAAATTCTTCGAAAACGTGATAAAAAAACTCCCAATCAGGTGGCAAAAATGAATTTCATGCGAGGGAGATTATGCAGAAAAATAATCTTCAACTGTAAGTATTTGTAAATAAACTGTTAATTAAGAATTAAGAAATGAATTAAGAATGAATTAAAAAATAAAAAAGAAATATTCCCGTTTATATTGGATACACCCTCGTACTAATTTTGAAAAACAGAGAAAGTATAATTTATTAACTTTAAAAGCCAGTGGCAATACTTTAATAATTTTTGAAGCTAATCGCCACATTTATTTTTTTCGAATTGCAAAGACGACAATCTAGGTATTTTAGTGTAAGAAATTACTTATAAATAATTTTGAAAACTCTACTCAACATTTCACTAATTTTAGAAACCAAAGAGGGTTCAAATCAATAACTTCAAAAGAGCTTTTTTCAAATTTTTGGGAGTCAAATGCAATTTTTTTTATCAATTTTTAAAATCAAGAACAAAGCGATAATTTATTCCAGTTTTAAGATTTAAAAACAATTTTGAAACACACACGAAATATTTTACTCATTTGGAAAGCCAAATAGGTAAAAATTTACAAATAAGAGACAGTATTTTAACAATTTTTGGAGCAAAAGACAACATTTCTTACCAATTTTTAAATTAATAATAATATATAACGATTAATTTAATTTTAAAAACCAAAAATAATTTTAAAGCCTAAGCAACATTTTATCCTTTTTGGGAGCCAGATAGACTACAATTTTATAATTTTAAAGCCCGGTGACAATATTTTAACAATTTTTGAAGCTGATAGAGATATTTTCTAACAAGCTTAAACTAATAAAAGGAAGATTGACATTTTTCAAATTTTGTGAAGCAACAAGGACGACAATTTATTTCGAATTTTAGAACCGAAGACATTTTGAAAAAGACAAATAATATTTTAGTAATTTTAAAAACCAGAAGTAACGATTAAATAACTTAGAAAGTTCGAATTTTTTTTACAAATTTGTCTCCAAAGTAAATATTCTTATAAAGTTTTAAATAATAATAAATACAAAAATAACATTCTTTTTAACTTTGGAAGCCAGAGGCGTATTTCCTTAACAATTTCTAAATATATAACAACAAAATCGACAATTTATTTCAATTTTAAGAACCAAAATCCATTTTGAAACTCTGGGACACTATTTTACTTTTTTGGGAAGCAATGAGACCACAATTTACTAACTTAGAAAACCAAAAACGATATTTTAACAAATTTTGAAGCTGAAGGTAACAACTCTTAACAAGTTTTAATTTAGTAAAAAAAAGTATTTTTTTTAGATTTTTAAAGCTGGAAGAGGCATTTCCTATCACTTTAAAAATAAATATTCATTTATTTCAATTTTAAAAACCTGAGAGGTCATTGTTACCGATTTTCCTTCCAAAACACTCGCAAATTTTTGCACTGAAGATAGAACGATAACCCCAGCAAGTCCCTGTTGCTGTTATTAAACGTTAACAAAACGTGCTGAACAAAACGTTATTAAAACAACTATTGAGTTTCTAAAACTTTATAAAATCTACAAAAATGAAATCATAAATCTTGAAGATTTAATTTCTTTAGTTAAATTAGTTTTAGATTAAAATATTTTTGTTTTTAATAAAATCTCGAGTTTAGTCATGGACTCACCCCTTAGATCCCTTTTATCAGAAATAATTATAAGAAACCTTAAAGAAAATTAAACTTCTCATTTAATCAAAGCACTTTTGGTTCTGATTTAGATAATTAAAAAAACCAAGACAATATTTTATTAACTTTGAAAACCAAAAAGATTATAATTTAATAATTTCAAAGATCGGTAACAATTTTTGAAACTGATAGCTACATTTCTTAACAAGTTTTGCACTAATAATTTTGGAAGGGAAAAAAGACAACAATTTATTTCGATTTTACGAACCGAAGACATATTGAGAGATACAAACAACGTTTTAGTAATTTTGGGAGCAGCAATTTATTAATTTAGAGAGTTGGAGAATTTCTTTAAACAAATTTGTCTCCAAAATGAACATTTTTATAAAGTTTTAAACAATAATAATATTTTTTCCAATTTTTGAAGCCTAAGGCGATTTTTCTTATCAATATCAATGTGTAACAACAAAGTCTAAAAAAAAACCTATTTTAAAAATTCCAGACAATAATTTACTATTTTGGAAAGCAAGGAGCCCACAATTTACTAGTTTAGAAAACCAAAAACGATATTTTAACAAATTTTGAAGCCGAAGGTAACATATCTTAACAAGTTTTAAGTTAGTAAAAAAGAAAGTATTTTTTTTAAGATTTTTGAAGCCGGAAGCGACCTCTCCTAGCACTTTTGAAATCAATACTAATTTATTTCAATTTTAAGAGCCCGAGGAAACATTCTTAGCAATTTGCTATCCATCACTCACGAATTTCTACACTGGAGGTAGAACATTAACTCCAAAACCGGTCTGCAGGTTCCTGTTGCTGTTATTATCAAATAAAACTGACAAACAATTGTGGAAACAATTAGTAAGTTTGCAAAACTATAAAATATAAAATCTACATAAACAAAAGCAACTTCCGACAGGAGTCATTTAGTTCGTAAGAAATAGGTGAACAATAAAAGCAAAAGAAGTAAGACTTACTTATAAAATTGTTGTGTTAGAATTCTTAGTTGTCTGATGCGTGTTTGACAAAAGAGAGCTGAGAAATGATAGGTTGTATTAAAAAAATTTTTGTAATATCTCTCAGGTTTGTTTTCTCTGATATTTCTTGACGTTGTCTGCGTTTACGAGCTATTTATTACATACAGTGTAGTCATAAAATTTCAAATAAAATTAATAAAATAAAAAAAGGGTCCTCGCTCACATAACAAATTTAAAGAGCCAGTATCGGGTGAGAAAAACGCCAAACTCACTAAATCCTAAATCCTTGATCTTTTATTTTATCAGAGCTTTTTCCAGCAAGCCCTCGATTTATCCCAACATGAATTTAGTTGTTAATTGAAGGTGGAGTATCATGTATCGTCAATAATTTTCCTTGTAAACACATTGTGAAAGGTGTAAATTCGGTCTAAATTTAGTGGTAGGTAATTTGAAAATGTGCAATTCGCAAATCGTAATTTAATTGAGGTCTAATTATCGTTTTAGAAAAGTGAAGTTTGTCGAGTTTTGAGTTAGGTCCGTAATTAAGCAAGTCTGAAAGTGGAAGTTTTTTGGGGTAAAAAGTCTACCCTTCTGGGAGTGGTATTCGATGGAGTTTCCGATATTTATGTTGATTCACCCTCTTTTATTCTTTAGCACTTGTTTAAAAGCGTGTAAATTCAAAATGGAGGTGAAATTAATTTTTGTAACAATATTGCGCTATAAATTCCGTCGGAGAATTCGCTTCTTATCATTTAAAATAAATTACTGTTGGTCGGTTGACTCTTTTTGTGGATATGTTAATTTATTGTTGGTGCAATATTTTACGTTGTAGTCTCACCGGGGGTTACCTTAATTACTGAAATATGTAAATGGACATATTTGAATATGAAATAACTCCGGCAATTTATAGAATTGTCTGTTTGGCTGACTGGGACCGGATGCACATATGACTTGCTGTGTTATATGGTCGCGTGCGACAATTTACTTGCTATTATCTTGTAGTATTTGCACAAAAACACCAAAATAAGTTAAATTACAATCGTAAGAGACAGCGAAATTGATCACTGAACCAAAACTATGCGCAAATCATTAATTACAGACTGCAATTTGCTCTTTTGTCGTTTGGAAACTATTCGCCGCCTTTATTGAATCTCAGTCATTATTTCAGCCGGCTTAGTGTCAGCTTTAACCTAATGGATTCAGACTTGCCAGACTTCCGCTTCACTTACGCGTCTTAAATATGCACTTTTACGAAATTACCCCAATCTTAATAGATAAACAAAGCTGACGTAAAGACCTTGGAGTAGTTCTGTTAAAGTTTCCGATCAGGATCAGTCTACGTCTTAGTTAAATCCCTTGTTCAATTTAGTCGTGAAATCCTTAAATTCCCTTGGCATGCAGACTTTATTCGGCCCAACCATTCTTAGGAAAATATCGCAAAAAATGACAGCGTCGGCAAAATATTAATCGGAAACCATCTCCACAAACTTTATTGAGCCAACTGGACACCAAACACCAGAAAAACAACTTCATTTTATTTCTTATTTCTTACTCGAAAAATATTGAAATGACAGATTCTACAAAATACAAACGGTTTAATAAATATTTCAGTAGTTTTTGTTATACTCGTATACACAAACATAGTAAAAAAGTTTTTTTTAAATAAAAATACTTATTAAAAACAGAAGTCGTGTTATTTGCTAATTCTAAAAATTATCCAAAACGTAATTTTAACAAGATTTCTTAATGAAATTTGCGATGACGAACGTCAAAAAGACTATTTTAAACAAGATGGAGCATCTGCACATTGCACATAAAAATCTAGAGAAAGTTAAGTCACAGAGTTTTGATGATCAATGACTTGGTTGTTTAAGCAGAGAAGCGTCAAAACTATAATTTGACGACTCAAAAAGTTATAATTTTTAATTTTGATACAAAAAATCTTATTTTTCTTTGTGTTGAATCATTACAGATGACACATATTGGTTTATTTTACATACTGTCAAGGTTAACACATTTTAAGTCAATTTTAGCACCAAACGATTCTTCCTTCCTTTTTGCGTTGAAAATAAATTTAATTATTATCTTTCCGCTCAAACTTCTAAAGTTTGTAATGTATTCTTTTGGGTTTTAATTGAAGTACTTTACCTTTTTCTACATTTTAAGCTGTCTATTTGAAAGCAGAATTTTAAGATTCATTTAAAAGATAACCGATTCAACTTCCCATAACTGTACTATTCTTTGCTTGTTGTTATATTACCGCTTTAAAAAAAATAATAATAACAGTTGTGTTAAACAGGATATAGAGGATACGACTACGGTTTTGCGACTACATTGTATCTCCCATCGTTATTACAAAAACGCTGCTAGCAGTTTCATAACTGGGTCTCTTTACAGACTTATTTCATTAAATGTCTTCATAAAACGTAGAAACACCCAATACACCAAACAATTTTACTTTTGCACGTCGCACGTTTTGACAACAAAGTTGTCATCCTCAGCTGAAAAATTAAACTAAATGCTTTTCAAAATTTCTCGGCTTTTATACACTCACTAGCCCCGCCCCTCAACCAATGAGTTGTCAGTTTAATTCCCCATCTGAAAATGACAACTTTGTTGTCAAAACGTGCGTCGCAAGTAAAATTGTTTGGTGTATTGGGTGTTTCTACGTTTCATTCTAGAGACTAAGAAGATCCAACAAGATGTTTGAATATCTTCATTCACTTTTTTTTTCGGATGTAAATTTGTATTATCTAATCGTTTTTGCTACAGCTGTACTTCTGAAATTGTAAGAACTGGATATCGGTCATAGTTAAACTTCTTTTAATTCGTACCTTCTTCGTTTCTTATAAATCCCCTTGTCAATTTTTCTCAAATATAAAATTTTAGATTTGTTTCTTTCTTCCTTTTGTTCTTTTACCGTATTTTCTATCGCAAGTTTTTTTAATTATATTTCTGTTTATAAACATAACTTTCATCTCAAGCGTATAACCTTTAAAGATGTGAAAATTCCATTACTGTCGTTACGAAATACACAAAAATGCAAAAATAGGCGCCATTTGCGCTTTTAAAATTTGTGTTTTTTGTAAATAATTTTGCGCTGAAAATTATTTTGCCACTTAAAATTAAAAAACAAAGTATCGTTAAGTATAATTCAATTGCCATTTTAAGATTCCCGGTCTGCTATTAGAAATAAAAACGACTTTAAGAGTGCTTTGCAATCGTAAAACAGTTGTTTTGAATGCGTTTGATGCAGTCCTGATCACACAGCAATGAATTTACGTCATCAGCTAAAAATATAATCTGCCAATCACTACGTTTTAATTCATATATTATAACAAAAAGGTGTAATTGGTCGCTTTACGGAATTTTCCTTAAACATTATCCTGTAAAGCAGATACGTAGTAATTCTCCGAGGAGATTTCTAGTTGATAAAGTTTTGCTATATGACCCCGACTATAACGCCATATTAGTCTAGTTGTCAATTTTGTAAACATCCCTTTTATATCCCATGGATCATCGTTTATTTCAAAAATTTTTGAACAGGTCATAGTTAATACAATTTGCATTTAAACAAGCACAGTGCACAACACCAACTTTTGGTTGAATTTTGAGCTTTCAACTGTAACAAAAATTCGATTTTAATTGTTGTAGTCTAAAAATTTAATGCAAATAACACTCAAAAGTTAAAACAGTCTAGTTTTTACCAAATAATTTAGAACAAGAAAGCCCTGCTTATTTCTGTTTTGGTCTTAAGCTCATCATTGAAATGTCGCTTCCTAGAGAAGTTTCTACGTCTCACAGCTACGGTCCGTTTGTTATCTGATTTTGTTATAGCCAGTTAAGAATATTAAAAACGCTGTACAAAAATACGGCTCCACGGTTGTAGATGTGGGATAAAGCGTTGTAAATAGGTATTTTTCGTATTTTCATCAAAACCTAAAGAGGATTCCCCGCTAAACTAGACTTTTAAAAATTGTCATAAAGCTCTTTATCACAGGTTAACATAAAAATTTCTAATTTCGCATACAAAGACAACTGATTGCATAATTCACATAAATTAATTTGAAAGGAATAAATAATCCGATTGTATTTTATTTTTCGTGTACATATAATTAATTATACGTAAATTAATGTTTATAGATCAGGACGATGTCAAACCAATATTGCGATAGAATGTATAGATACCGCAATATACTGTCATAACCGGACTATTTACATTTCTCGTTTAATTATTAGAACAGATTTTAATGCAAAATTTAAAGCAGTAGATGATCTTTAAAAACCAAATTTCTCCTGCAGTTCTCCTCCATAATCAGTAACACTGCAAATAAAATTTTGATTTCGGTAATACTTAAATTTGTTTAACACTCATTGATCGTTAAACCTTGTGGTGTTAACATGCCCAACTCGATTTTAGCGCCAATGTTTCTACCAATAGCGAAATGTGAATATTTCTAGATTTCTTCTTTTCTTTTTCAGCTTTCTTAGAATAAGTTTCATTCATATCTTTCTGGAACAAAACTCCTAAAATTTGTAGTGGTTTTTCTAGCTTTGTATTACTCGCTCATTTTCTGTATTTCAGATTGTACTTCAAATTCAAATTCACCTTCCCACAACTGTGCTATTGGCCTTTTATTATCGTCGAGAATTCGTTTATTTGGTGAGCAGGCCTTACAGACTTTCTTCACTGAGTTTTTTGTTAAATCTATCTTTGCGAATTTTGGCCTTGGAATTTTTAACGTCCAGACTAAAGTTATCTATATACTGAAGATCAAGTATTGAATAGAATACCTAAGTAAAGAAATGAAGACCAACAAGCAGCTCAACTTGGTTTAAATTCCTCAGTAATCTAAATTTTTTTTAACGACCAGTGGTTAATTATAGTTTGGTCAATTTTGAGTTTTTGCAGGTGCTTTTCTCCTGTGCCTCCATCCGAAAATTCATTAGTCTTGTGTATTTTGTAGGAGACAATTTGCAGTTAGTTATTAAGCGGAATCCTTTGAAGTGACAAATATAAACTGACTTTCCATCTTTACTGTTTTAATAACAAGAGAGTTGAGTTTGCCAATTAAACTATTTATGAGATAATTTAAAAGTTGGTGTACGAAGTGCGTCCAGAATGCGTTGTTTGTTAAAAATAATGATGTAAGTTTAGAGAGTATATTTTCATCTTGAAGTCTTGGTAGGTAAAAGAAATCGCTGCTTATATATTCAAAAATATTTAATTCATGAGGATAATGGAATGACGATGAGCTTTCTTTCTTAATTATGGTAGCTTCTCTTTGTCGCAGCTTCCGTTTTATTTGATCAGTTTTGATGGGACATTTCGTGATAAAAGCAGGTGATGAACTATTCGTTAAGGTAATTCGAGGCATGTGGTGTACGAGTCTTGAGCAATATTACACGCCATTAATTACGAACCCTTGTCAGGTCTCCACGTGTTAATCTAGTGTATTACACAAACGCATCATTCTGTAGTAATGATCTTCGCCATGAATATAACAGGCTTAATTATGCGAGGACATGAGGGAAAATCGAAGAACTCGATATCTCTGACCGAAAATTGAACCAAGCTATAAGAAAAAGCTTTGGAAATCGTGGAGTTGTTGGTGAAATTAAATTTGCACGTGAAGAGTGGCTGTATGTTAAAATTCCATCATCTGGCGCTGGCATATTAAATTGTAATTGTACTCTGTCGTTCTTTGAGTTTCCTCCATATTCCACTCTAAATGCCTCCCTTAAATTCTGAAAGCAGCGCTTTGCGATTTGTAATTCAATAATTCGCAAACGAAAGTTCTCGCTTCACATTATGAAGCTGTGTTATTGTCAACGAGAGCACTTTCAGGCGGCGGATCCTGCTAGGAAATGGGAAAGTCGAGTTAAAGGTTTTATTGATTAACTTCCTTTTGGTTTGGAGCCATTAAGTTTGCGAGTTGGTCTGACCTCGCCAAATTAAATTCCCCGCTACTTTTCTAATGAAGTGTTTCCTGGATTTAGACACACTCCATCCAATAAATACCTTTTCACTTAAAAACCACAACGACATCCTTTTTAGATAATCCTTCATAATTTCATAACAAGAAAAAAATAAACAAGCACTTGAAGTAATTAATTAAAATAGTTGATGACAAGTTTGAATCCAGTAAATCAGAAAGACTAAATAAAAAAAGTAATCATGGGGTTCTTTGACGTGAAGACTTGATTGAAAAGACAAGTGCGAGTCAAGAGAGGAAGTTAGACTTAAACAAGACTATTAAGAACAGCACGTAAACAAAATATTTTCTCCGATTTAATGATAAGAGATATTGATCAAAAGAGTTGAACAAAAGCTATCATTATCGTTAGTAGAAAATACGTTTAGTGCCAAATTATTGATAGATATAGATCTATTTTAAAAAATTAAGAAAACCATACTTCTTGCTGATGACACAACAATCCTTCACTCTTATAACAGTCTAACTTACTAACTTTCTATAGCATCAACTAATAATACCTCAGAATTGTCTTAATTTTTTGTAGAAACGAGAATGTTACTTGTCGCTGACCAACTTGAATCAACTACTTTATTGCTAATAAATTAAGATGTTGACAAAACTAATAACCATCTTATATTTTCCACAACGTGTTTGATAAATGTCAATATAGTAAACAAAGTTGTTTTCCCTCGTATTATCTTAGATCCTCATCTTATTAAAGAAAACCACATATAAAACATTTCAAGCAAACTCTGAACGTCATCTTGTAGCTATCTACTGCAAAATTTGAGAAAAAAATTAGATAATAACATCATGATTTAAGAACTTATGCAGTTCATTTAAGACATACTGTAATAAACTAGAATCAAAGAGATAATGCAATAATTAGCTTTAATTTTGTAAAAAATATTAAAATTTCTAGGTTCCTACACTTTAAATTGCGTGTCCTGTTTAAAGAATAATATATTTAGATTTGCTTTGCAAAGATGTACTTTAATAAAAATCATAACTTCTGGTTGGAGAAAGAATTAAATTCTATAGGCATATAAGAATAGCACGATGTTATAAACATTTCAAAATAACAATAGTAGAAAGTTTCAAGTAAATAGTTCGAGAAAATACCAGAAGGATATCGCGCCTTAAGGTAAAATTCCACGAAATCATTAATAGACATGCACATAAACCGACCGAGAAGAATAAATCATCGCTCACTTAAGTGGAAAAAATTCGCAAAGCCTCCGAATATTCTAGAGGAACAATGGAAGCAGAGACATTGACCGGGCAGTTAGTTAGTTAGTGTGAAACTCGACAGCGATTAGACTGAGCGATATTCTCGGAAGCAATATTATTAAAGTGAGTTATTACTCTCTGTTTATCAAGTTGTTTATTTGTTAAATTATTGTTGTGTATTTATGTATAAGTAGAAATAAATTATTCGTTATTAATCCAACTTTTTGAATCTAAAGAACCCCAAATTCGTACATACGTTGCTATACTCTAGAAAAAGTAAAAGAAATTAAATTTGTAGCTGTCTTCTATGTATATCTAGCAGTTATATGATTTAAAAAATCTATTTACTACTCCGACATTTTCAGTGCAGTACAGTTAGGGTAGTGATAAGTCTAATTCTTTTCAACAGCTGAATAACATTACAAATTAAAATTTAACTACTCTTGCATAAGAGTAGTTTGTATAAGAGTAGAACAATCTTCTTCACTGTTAGTCAGCTCCAACAATTATAACGTTTTTCTTACAAAATTATTTAATAAATACCCTGTAAAGTAGGCAACCAATTAAATCTATTCGCTGTAATGTATGATTATTAACGTGGAGATTATCAGATGACATTTCTAGATTCATTGCTCAGAAGAAACACCAAAAGTTTCTTGAGAGGTTTCACTTGAGAGAAAAGATTTTACAGATCCAATAATTATTAAACTGTCGATAATACGTTAAAGTGTTATTGTACTTTCTCTGGTGTTTAAAATAGTCTGAAAGAAAAAAACTAAGTCTGTATAATCGATAATACAAAGAAACAAGCTAGATTCATACATGGATAGTATCGGATTTGCTGCGAATGCATTATTTCAACGACTGACTAGAGAAGCTACATTACTTAGTTACACATCTGCACTGGAATACAAGAGGATAAAAGCTGAAATATCTTCTCAGGCATTGGCAGGATTGAGTGGCTATTCAACAGAAATTTATCCTGATTTAAAGATGAAAATCGAAGATAATAAACATTGATTTCACTTAAATTTCGTTTGATGTATCAAGCTGTTCGATACGAAAGAAGGACTTGTCAAGATATTTTAATATCAAACTTCAAGTTATAAATTAACTATTTAATAAGTTATAATCAAGTTATTTGATTTTATAGAACTTTGCTATCTTCTTATTAACTATCAAAGTAATGCAAATTTTGCAAACTTATCATGAGAGGATTACAACAATTTTTATGTTAGTTAATTTTAAAAAAATAGGAGCAATTTTGAACTGTTTGTAAATTCAGTGTTAGAATGATTAGCATAATTCAGTGGCAATTATCGCCGATTATTAACTAGTCAATAAATTACAACGCTTAACTACCAAATGAGGTAGCGACATTGTTTCAGTATTGACCTAGGGGTAGCTCATAATAACAAAATGATTTTAAATTTATTCACGTATAGTCTTGAGTTTTGGTTCAGTCCATGTTTATTTCTTCTAGGAAACCTTTTTCTGTAATTTTTAGTGAATGTGTGTTGTCTCCTGTGAATTCCGCCTTGCTTTTAGACAAAGTTTATTGTAATGCAAGCCTTCTACTGTATACAACTAAGGAAGCCATCACATATTGACATTTGTTGGCATAGCAACAATATATATATATCACACTGTTCCTTTCGTTTTGCATTCATTTCCGATTCTATCGAAATTGAAAGATCTGATGTTTTCGAAACGTAACTTTGATGTTTCAGAGCTTTTAACCATGTTTTAATCTTTTATAAAGTTTGAGATTTGAAAATATGGAGGAAAAACATTGCGCGTTGAAGATTTATCACCGGTTTTTGTGGCTTAAGAAATCCAGGACACGACATAAATAATTCGTGGTCGTTTTTTCGTTTTGTATCGAAGAAATTTGAGAGAATGTGCGTCCGGTTGTAATGCTTTGGCAATTGTTGTGAATGTGGGGAGCGTTAACCACTGAGTTTCAGCTCTCACCCTAAATCAAGCATCCCTTTTGAGCTAGGGGAGACCAGCTGAGTGATTCACTTAACGAAATGGTCGAGCCCTTCGTGTACATATCTTTCGTTTTCATCCCTTAATCATAGCACTTTCGTACACTGGGATTGTACAACATATATCAATTTTTAACCGAACTTTATTCCATGAATTTAAATTTAAATTGGACGCACGTCAAAAACACAAGTGAAATATGAAACAAACATTTATTTAATTCTGGTAGATACCCAGTAAATTGGTTTATTCGTTACGATGCTAGTTGACAGTTACATTTTATTTATTGTGTCTGGATGTTTACGAGAGACTTAAAGAAGATTTATTTCCCCTTCAACTTATCGCATTTTGATAATTGAATTATCTCAGAGGGTGGGAGAAAAAAATAATAAAATGGCACATATGGCTGGTACCCCAATCGATAAAATACAAGCTCGGCGTGATCCAGGGGTGACCAAAATTGAAATTCCTGAATCTATTTTATTGTAGGATGGAAGACACGATTTGGATGTTTAATCATTTTCATCAAATTTTCATTTCTTAAGGGACTTTCCCTACGATCAATTATTTAACAAAATTACTGCATTATTTAACACTAAAAATCCGAAGTTCTTTCTCACAAAGAAACACTTTCAACAGACTCTTCAACAGTCTCTAACTTAATAAAAAAGCATTTGCGGACCCGATTTATACGAATCTTTTCTTCTCAGAACTGCACAATTCATTCCGTGATTTTATTTCAGCTTTTCCAACTCTTCTTTCTGTAATTGAGTAGACCTACTAAGCTACAATCAAATCCGACTTTCTTAACCAACTTTTAAGTTTTAATCACTACTCGCCAACTTGAAACTCTAATAACCAAGTGGAGGGAATTAAAATATTTAATACAACACCTGTGTAAGTTTGGCGAAAGATTTCTCGTAAACATAGGAAAACCTTAAGAGCGTCAAGCTCACTGAAAATTTTACCAAAAGATGGTAAATCGGTCATAAAGCACGAATGCTTAAGATGTACTTCTATTTTCTCAGAATAAACCAATAAAACCAACTCAAATTTTGTCCCTTATTTTTATTTTCCATTGTCTCTCATTTTTTCTACATCTATAAGCTTTACATTTTGTATCTTTAATTTTATATACCTCATTTTAATCTTTTCAATAATTTCATTCTTTACGTATTGTAATTTTTAAAGAGTTACTTATATACTTCTTTCTTTTTTAGTATTTTTCACAGTCTTTGTAAGATGATGTTGACGTATTTCTATAGTTTTTTTCTTTCTTCCTTATTTATCTTCTATTTTTCTCTCCATTTTTCTTATTCCTTCTTTTTCTCTCGCTATTTGCTTTACAGTATTTTTTTATTTCATCTTGACGTTCCATCGGTATTATCACCACTCTTTCTACATAACTTCTTAATTCTGTCTTTTTGTGTATTTCGGCTTTTTTAGAATCCTTTCTGATTATTGAATCTGTCGCTCTCGGTTTCTGAATATAAAACGTCTTTATTTATCTGTTTTTCTCTTAACTATCGAGTCTAAAAAGTCAATTTTCTTTTCTGTTTTCACTTTCATTGTAAATCTTATGTCTTCCTCTTTCTCTCTTCCATATATTATAGTAAAAAATCAGGCAATAAATGGGAGGCTTTAAGACATCAAGCTCGACTAAAATTTTTTAGCAAAAGATGGTAAATCAGTCATAAAGTACGAATGCTTAAAATGTACTGCCATTTTCTCAGAATAAACCAATAAAAGCAACTTAATAATTTTGTTATTTATTTCATTTTCAATTCTCTCTCGTTTTTTGTTCATTTATTACTTTCCAGTTTCTATTCCTAATTTTATATACCTCACTTAGATTTTTTAATAATTTTATTCTTCACTTATTGTAATTTTTAAAGAGTAACTTACTTCTTCCTTTTTCAGTATTTTTCACACTCTTTATGAGATGCTGTTGACGTCTTTCTATAGTTTTTTTCTTTCTTCTTCTCTTCTCTTTCCTATTTCTTTCTTCTTTATTTATTTCTTATTTTTCTCTATATTTTTCTTACTAAATACTTCTCTTTTACATTCACTTTCTCTCGCTATTTGCTTTACAGTATTTTTTATTTCTTTTTGATGTTCGATCAGTATTCTCATCACTGTTTCTATATAACTTTTTAATCTGTCTTTTTGTGTTTTCTACATTTTTAGAATCCTTTCTGACTATTGAATCTGTCGCTGTCAGCTTTCTGAATATAAAACATTTTTATTTATTTGTTTTTCTTTTAACTATCGAATCCAAAAAGTCTATTTCCTTTTTGTATTTCCACTTTCATCGTAAATCTCTTTCTTTCTCTCTTCTATATATTATAGTAATATATTCTTTGCCTTTCTCTTTCTTTTCTTTCTAAATGCACAGTACATCAACCATATATCTTATCTATGACTTAATTTCTCTTACTGTTTTACGTTCTCCCTGTCCATCTTTACTCACATACACTTTTCCTAGAAACAGCGACATAGATTATTTTAAGCTTATTTCTTTAGTACCTGTCGTTTTATTCACTCAAAAAAAAATTTGTTTGCACGCTACTCTAAGCAGTTGTTTCTTATCTTTTCTTTTATCACTTGTATTTGTTGTTTTAATAATTTTCTTTGCTATTTTAAACCTTCTTCTACCTTTTGCTTACTCACATCAAATGGTATCATTATCGTTTAGTCGGTTAGTTCTATTCGATTTAATTTGCTTACAACTTCTATATGGTTTTGACTGCTCTCTGCTCTCTTTGGTTCCGTTTTTTTTTTACTATTTTTCCTTACCACTTACGACCAGTGTTACTGACCGCTCTTGTTTAATATGGCCTAGTTTTGTTAGTCATTTCTATTCTTTTCATTTTTTATTTTCTCTTTTTCTTGTTTTCTTATAACTTTTTCCATCTTTTTTTCATATTTTTCTCTTGTTTTTACTACTTTTTCTAGTTGTATTTCTGCATTTTCCTCTTACTTTATTTGAATATAGTACGCTTCTAACAGGTACTTTCTATTGCTACATCTGTTTCCACTGTCAATAATTCCAATTTTTAAGCTTAGAATTTTATTCCTCTTTGTATTATAATTATGTTATTATTGTCGCTAAGCATTAGAATTACTAAAAATGGCTATTTGTACCACCCAAAACTAAAAAATAGAGACCAAATTCATACAAAAGTATCAAAAATCGTATTCGTCTAGGAAAAAAGAAGACCTACATAGTGTTTAACAAGATGGCGCCCAAATTTGTTAAAGTTCTGCTTTAAGTCGAGTTTCACAGATTGGAAAACTAAACTGTCTTCTAAGACAAATTGTAACATTTTTTTAAATTATTTTTATACTTATTCATCTCCACTTTTTTATATTACCAATGGTTGCTCTCTGTTGCTATTTTCACACTCTTAATACTGTGGTTTCCACTCCCAAAAATTCACTAATAAACGAATTGGTGGAAAGACTCTAATCAAAACCTTATAGTGACACTTTTATTATCTCTCTTTCTCAAAATCTCTCCTTTGAAAGACCTAGTAAAGCCGAAGTAGCGTAAGTAGTTGATAGAGAAATAAAAAGCCTTGTAGTGACACTTCTATTATCTGTATTTCTCGAAATATCTTTTCTTCGAATGACCCAGTAAAGCTGAAGTTGGTAAAGATCTTGTTATAAAGCCGCTTTTATGCTAGACTTCACGCTATCAAAAATCCACTTAATAATAGATTAATCGACAACGCTATCTTCAAACTACAAAAATAATTTCACAAAACTGTAATTTAAGCAGTCAAATCGTATTTTCTTTCTAAAAAATAATTTCTAAATATCTTATGACCAAAATAACAATTTTAAACTTAAGAAATATCTAAATAAATAACACTCATCTAGTTGTCTTTTTTAAAAAATTGAAAAATGTTTATTTCTTTCGATTTTAGGTCTTGAAAATAGAATCGTAGTCAGTTTCTATTCCTAAATTTTTGTAGAGCTTGCCCTTAATATAGCTTTGAATTAATTCCGATTTTGAATGTTTGTATTTCGTGACTGTACATTTTTCATAATCTTTTTTAATTTACAACTCTTTTGGTAATAAAAAACTTGAAATACTGTAGGTTTGGTGGTTAGCATTTTTTATTGTTATTTTTTTAATTGAAAAAAATGGAATGGTTACAATTAATATCTCTCCTCGTATGAATATGTATGTGTAGAGAATCGGATACGCAATCCACTTAAAACATTACAGATAATGGCTGTTTTGGCTTTTGGGACGTATTTTTGTTTAGTTAAACTTTAATCAAATTATTTGAATCCCATTACTACGGGCTTTATACAAATTTTGTTTATATAGTTATTGCTTTAATCTTGAAATTACTTTATTTCGTAATTGTATTTTACAAACTCATTTACGTTTAACTAATACCCATCAATTTATTTCATGTTTTAATTAAAAAAAATTCGTAAATGAATTTTTGTATCGCGTTGTTTAACAAATTCAATTTCCGGCTCTTTAACTCCACACATACTTCTCTGGTTGTCAGTCAGGAGTCTAATGTTTTGGCTTCCTTCTCTGAAAACTAATTTATTTAGAAAATAGTATTTTCGATTTTGATTCTTTCATCAGGAATATATTTATGTAAATGAGTTTGGTTTGGATATTCGAATTTTCTTGTATGCGAATCACGTAGTTGCAATTTTGCGGGATTAAAAACAATAATCGAAGAAAGGTCGGCGAAAATGAGCAAAAAACCAAACATTTTTGACCAAATTGAAGTGAGCAGGAAATCAATACCAAATCGGTGACATTTTGTATTGGCCTTTTAATAAAAACTGTGAACAAAGGTCATCGCCAGGTGTTTGAAACCTCGATCAAATGAAAAACGTATTCAATCATCAAAAGTTTTTACGACACTGGCTGCCAAAACTTTTCGGGCTTTGCTATGATTACTCCTGAAATTTTCTGAAATTAAAAGTTTGAACAGCGCCGATATTTTGTTTTTTTTCGAGTTTAGATTCTGAATTTTAGGATTTGGAAAGATTTAGATAGTTGTGTAGATCGGGCGATCGAAATTGAAAGTGAGGGAACTGGTCGTTTTGGTGGATTAAAGCCTAGCTTTTGTATCCCTTCTTTTAAAGATATCTTGTTATTTATGCTTCTGAAAATCTACTGAATATATTTGCTGGAGATAAACGTTCTTGTAGTATTAAGGAAGTAATTTATTATTCTTTTATTGATTTAGCTAGATGAGCAAACTTAATATCTTGCAATAAAGTTTGAGGGAGGATGTGAAGTCAGCCGCAGGTCAAGCCTCTCCGGTGTCCTGCCATAATTGCTGAAAGCCACAGGAGAGCAAATACTCTCAATAAACTAACATGCAGAGACAGGACGTAAATGACATACCATTATTCCAAATGTTTACATACATTTTTTATCATGCTAATGTTATAATGACGTAGATTTATATGCAAATCGATCATTGCATACGACACGTGCCACTTGCAACCGCTCTGTCAAGGGCTTTAGGCCCTCTATTGTCATCTACTGAGTGTGAGTCAACACTTCTATTTACCCCTCATAAACCAGAAACGACTCTGGATTTATATGTCCAAAACATAAAATATTTTATAACCGTTAATTTGGCGTGAACAAAATAGAATGTAACCCATATACAACGTAGAGGATCATATCTATTACCTTTTTTGATAGCACTATATAAAACAATTGTTTGTTTAAAATGCTGGATTTTGGGAAATAAACTTACTCATATTATGCTCGGTGTATAAGCTTAAAGCCCATAAAGCTGGAATCGGGAGGATTTATATCTACCGAAGTTCGATTTTTCAACGTTTGGCCGGAATGTTCCATGCAGTTTGTGCATCAGGAATAATAAATAGACACAATTATTAAACCAGAATAAATAAACAAACAGTTTAAACACACAATTCTATTTTAACAAATATCTGAATTAAGAATTTTTTACAGAAATTAAATATACAGACTGTCCCAGAAATTTCGGACCAACTTAACTACAGAATTTGCCTAAAAAACAGTCTTGGTTTCTATAAATGAAATAAAAACTGATTTAAATGCAAAAAACATTTAGGCAACTTTTATAAATTTTAGCAAATTAAATTTAATCAACAAATGCTCAATTCTTAACCAGAATATCTAACTTCTTATTAATTAAGGATCCTCTAAACGACGCTGTGATTCCCAACTCTGCACCTTCCTTTTTAAATTTAGGCGGTCATTGCTTGCACTCCAAATATTTTTTTAAGCAAATATTATTACCTTAACAAACCAGAAACAGTCCCAAAAAATCGATGGTAGACTTAGAATTGTCGTCATCAAAATGAACCTTTGTGTAAGAAACAAAAAAAGTAGTAAACATTTTGCTACTTTAACAAATTATCTGCTTAAAGTTTTCTCTAACAATTGTTTTTGCTACCGGTTCCAAATTGTTCTGTTGAACCAACACTTTCAAATACATAATGTCCTAACACTTTTTTTTAATTTTGTTCTCTATCATTCTTCCAAATTTAGCAATTAAAAAACAGTTTATTGTGAACAAATCTGTTCACAATTCAAACCTAAAATGTCAAGCCCTTGCTTATAAGGACGGTTGGTAGCGTCAGCCCGCTTTTGGCCTCAAAGTATGGTATGTTTTGGCAAAACTCATGCACTGATAAAATTTTATCTGAAAGTCGGTAATGTACTAAACTAAAAAATTGTCGTCTTTGTCTTTATTGATTTAAAAATTATTAAAAATTCACTCTGGTTTCTAAAATTAATAAAATTACTTCTAGAAACTTCAAAATTAATAAAACTGTCGCCTTCGGCTACAAATTTTTGACAAAAAATTGTTTTTGTATTTATTAAATTAAAAATTAATAAAATAATATCTTTGTCTTCTATTATTAGTAAAATTGTCGCCTCCGGCTTCTAAAACTAAAAAACACAATGTTGTATGTGTGTTGATGTACTTGATAGTAGATAAAAAAATATCGATAAAAAATCTAGTGTGCAAGTTCTAAGAAATCCTTAAAAATACGTTAGATAAATCTGTAGGAATTTTTAGAAATCATTAAATACCTTTAGTAATGCCCCAAAATCCCAAGAAATCAAAATTAAAAAAATATTGTGTATAAGTTCTAAGAAATCCTTAGAAATTCTGTTAGAATCTTTAGAAATCTTTAAAAATCTTGTATAAATCCGTAGATATCTTTAGAAATCCTTAGAAATCTTTCAAGATCCTTAAAAATGTTAGACAAATCTGTAGAAACCTTTAGAAATCATTAAAAACCCTTAGTAATATATAAAATCCCCAGAAATCAGAATGAAAAGAAATCTTGTGTAGAAGTTTTAAAAAATTCTATAAAAATCTCTAGAAATCCTTGACAATTTAAAAAAAGTACATAGAGAACTTTAGAAATCCTTAAAAGCCTTGAATAAATCCGTATATATTTTTAAAAATCTTTCAAAATCCTTAAAAATGTTAGATAAAATTGTAGAAGTCAATAAAAACCCTTAGTAATAACCCAAAATCCCAAAAAATAGAAAAAAAAATCTTGTAGACAAGTTCTAAGAAATCGTTAGAAATTCTATAAGAATCTCCAGAAATCCTTACATATCTTGAATATATCCGTAGATATCTTTATAAATCCTTAAAAATCTTTAACATCTTAAAAATGTTAGAAAAATCAGTAGAAATTTTTAGAAATCATTAAAACCCCTTAGTAATAACCCAAAATCCCAAGAAATCACAATAAAAAGAAATCTTGTGAACAAGTTCTAAGAAATCCTTAGAAATTCTTAAAAATTTTAAATAAGTCCATATAAAACTTTAGAAGTCCTTAAAAAACTTAAATAAATCCCTTGATATCTTTAGAAATCCTTAGAAATCTTTCAAAATCCTTAAAAATGCTACATAAATCTGTAGAAATATTAGAAATCATTAAAAACCCTTAGTAATGACCCAAAATCCCAAGAAATCAAAAAAGAATAAAAAAAAATAAAAAGAAATCTTGTGTACAGGTTCTAAAAAATCCTTACAAATTCTACAAAAATCTCTAAAAATCCTTAGAAATCTTTAGAAATCCGTAGCAAGCTTTAGAAAACGTTTATAAATCCTTAGTAATGACCGGAACTTCCAAAAAATCATAATAAAAAAAAATGTTGTGTACACGTCCTAAGAAATCCTTAAAAATTTTACAAGAATCTCTAGAAATCCTTAAAAATCTTGCAAAAATCCGTAAAAATTTTTAAATTATTTGGAGTCCTCAAAAAACACCAGAAATTACCAAAAATCACAAAAAATAATAGTAAAAAAAAGAAATCTAGTATTCAAAATTTTGTCAAGAGTTTACTCCCCAGAATATTAGAAAAGAATGTCGCTGTTATACTTAACTTAGACGCATCCAAAAGTAAAGGAGTTGTTGGTTGCCCCAATAATAGAATTTTTATAGAAAATTAATAAATTTAAAATTAAAAATCTTTTCTGAATAAGTTACTACTGAGTGCATCTATCTACAAAAGCAGTAAAATAACAATACAGTGAGAGATTTCACCAGACAGTTACTAAAGTTACTAGTTATAGAAGTGTTTTGTATTACGATTAAAAAGTAAAATAGATTTTTCTCTAAGTCATTCTGTTAACACAATATGTTTTGTTCAAATCTACAGCGCACCTGTAGTTATAAAGCTGTCGTAATAACTGTTATAAAAGGCTTCATAAAATAACTTTAAGAGTCCTTCCTGCGATATATTTATGTGTCCTAATACTCCAACTAACCCCAATGACTTCAAATACTCAATACAGTACAATATAATTTTTTAAATATCCTCTAAAAGTTTGTAAAATGCTTTTTTTCAATGTAAATTATTTACAAAAAAAACAAAGTCTCAGCCTTTTTTGTCATATTTTGTATAGACTGACTTATGAGTTGCTGTCTAATCTCACGCGTAAATTTGTAGTGAATAGGAATTCTGGGTGTTTTACAAAATAATGCCACAGTTTTAATTTAGAAATTTTTAATTAGCTTTGTCAATATTTCATATTTTAGTTTAGAAAGGCTCCCACTAGGAAAGCATCTGAAATGTTTGTTTTTAATTTAGAAAATTTGTTTAGTTTCATGGTGTGTGTGTGGGTGTAAACGTGATAGTAAATCTCCCGGCTAATAAATTTCAATTTGGACTTCATCTAGTGTTAGATGGTGAACGTGGAGATTAGCAAACAAAGTACGACGTCGAAGAGATTCTTTATAGGACGGTCGTAGCTTACAAGATTAGCAGTGAAAAAATCTGGAGCTTCCTTGAGAAAGTTGTTACTTTATTTACTTGGTGCTGGATTCTGGAGGTAGGGGCGGAGCGATGTGTATCGCGGATAAATAGATCAGCAATCTAGTGAAGCTAATAACATCAGTGCCGACGAAAGTCCAATAAAGCTAATTCAGTTTGGCTGGCAATGCCCAAGGGTTAGCGAAACAGCGTTCCGTAAAACTACATTCTATTACTTAAAATAATGGCGCGAAGAGTTAATTGTGATTTTTTGATGATCAAGAAGAAGAAGAAAATAAATCAAAGAAAAGTCAAACAACACGACAAGAGAAATGTATTCGGAGATATGGACGTTTTTGCTGTGAGTTCCAATACACGTTCCGGGTCGAGAAAGTTATTGAAACCATTTGTCAAATTCAAGAATACGAGGCAAAAACTTTCAATGTGTGAGATATAAAGCAATCGATTGATCATTCCACGCCCTGTATTTATTTATTATGGTTTGATTAGCGAATTCGGGGCGCCAGCTGTCGCTTCTGAAAATTTCATGAGGGTGTAAAAATAAGACAGCGGCTTTTTTCCGTCTTAATTTTGAGTCGATTAGTGTCGATTCATGATCAATTATCGTCACGTCGTGTCGAAAATTCGCGAGGTCGTTGAAAAATTTCAAGAAAATACCCAATAAAAATGACATTAATAGAGGCGTCGAAGAAAACAGCTGTGTTCAGTGTGAAGCCATCCACCAAAGACATAAAGCACGAGGTGACAAAGTGTGCAAGCGGAGCTTATAGTGAAAGCCTGCCCAGTTCCCCATTCATCAACGGCTCAATGTTTAGTTGAGCTCGCTTATCACACCGTCACTACCTTACACCCTCTTACTTAGCTTAGATTGCATTACCTAAAAGGATTACAACGGCATTTTATGTACGTAATAGGTCAAGCTGATTGTGTGCTGAGCGGCTTTATAAACATACGCGCTTCCGTAAACTCTTTCCCTATGATTTATTGCACACCATTCCGCACTTTCTAAGCACACAAGAAGAATTGCTTTTCTTAACAAATCCCAAAAGGTTCAAACATACTTCTTCCAACACCATTACTTCACAACTCTTCATTTTATTCAATTAAAAATAAAATTATTTCATAACTTAGCCAAGTTTTTAACAAGAAACTCTATTGATTATAGCATTAACTGTCTCCATCAAAAATTCAACGTTTATTATTTGATGCTCTATTTGAGTTTTTCTTCCTTCGAAGCTACTTAACAAAAGTATTTTGTTCTTTATTTTTGTTTTGTTTCCATTGAGTCTTAGATTCAATGTTAAATTACGTAAAACTAAAATAAATAAAAATATACACCACATAAAAAAAATAAAACAGTTAATACCAAGTTAAAAGATAAACTCTAAAAAGATTTGTTTGAACGATAATTTGTTCAACTACCTTAAGTAACCGCTACTTTTGATCCAAATCGGTCGCAAACTCGTATCCACTAAGTCCTATTCTAGACAGTTGCTACTTTTTTCAAGAAACGTTAATACGATAACAAATAATAAATAGCACAGTTGTGGGAAAATAAATTTGTAAAAAAAACCTCAATAAAAAGCTTTAAAATTTATAAAAAGTCACAGTTACAACACGCCTTTCAATAACGACATAAAGTCCAGATTAAAAATAAAATATCATATGAACTATATCAGTTTCACTTTCATTTAGTCCACTGTGTTGCAAATGACTTACCCATTTATATAGCATTTTATGAGTTGCACCACAGTGACACCCCAAAGTGCAAGTCCCAACAGTCAAATAAAAACAGCAACTAAATTAGTAAAGAAAACAACAAATCAAATTTTGGTTTAAAATAGATAATCTGAAATATAAAAAAAAATTAAACAAACTAAGCCTAGAGCTAAAAAAATCAAGTAATAAACTAAAAATCCAAGTCAACCCGACAAGTTTAATCAGATAAATTCTTGAATAAAAGTTGTAGAGCTGTTTCAAGAGTAGTTACCTGTCATCGTCAGTAGCTATATAGTAATGTAAAAAAATATATAAAAAGTTACAAAATATTAGAAAAAACTCACCAACCTTTGTTAATAATAAATCGAAATTTAAAACATAGAAATCTATACTAAAAATAAAATAAATTTTTATTTTTACACAATAACTAAATAAATGGTTCCTGTTTGGAAAATTAACACAAGAAAGATAAACTTTACCCGCTTAGACATGTGTGCTTTTTAAAAATTTAACATTTAATTTAAAAAATTATTAAAAAATAATTTGAAAAAACTATAAATACTAATATAGAGAGTAAGAAAACAATATTATAAACAAACATTCAATAAATTGAAGATAGAATAAGACATTCAAAAGTAATTTGTTCATTTAGAACTTACTAAGAAGATTTGTGAGTGAATTTGATGTTTGTGGAGATTTCAAAAAACTTATAAAATAAGCTATATTACAGATGAGAAAGATTCTAAAATAAAAAAACCAACAAAAAAAGAATGACTGGAGGAAAGAATATATGAGAAGAAAAAGCAGAAGAAGTGCTGGTTATATCTGTATTTTTGTACTTTTATATTGTCCTTATATGTTCACATTTTCTTGTTGCAATCCTTTGTCCTGTCTGACTAATATAAACTGTATTGCAATCATAGGAAGATAACTTATAGACACCTGAATAATGTAAAGTAAGAATTTGATCCTTTTTGCGTACCACACAAATCAAAAGACTACTTTTAGAATTAGGGAAACAGAGAAAATAAAAAAAGAAACTTTGGCAAAGACGAGACTAGAAAAATAAAGAAATTTTAGAGAAAATAATGTATAAAAAAATTGAGCAATATGTTGGAGATTAGAGACTTATGGGCTAAATTCAAGTTGAGATAATATCGACAGAATCGCAACCGGTTTTTTTTTCGTAGCAACTACCACTCACAATGACGAATTCTTTCAATTTTTCGTGAAAACGAAGATACTACCGGTATTATCTCAACTCGAAATTAGCCCGTAAGACAAAAACTTACAAAAATGAAAGATAAAAAAGATATGCTACAACAAACCGAAAATTTATAAAATAAAATAAAAATGTGGGGCCACATACATCGGGAAAACAGGCAGAAAACTAAAATCAAAAAGTCTCATAATTGTCGATTTAATTTTTTGAAAATTTTGTACTAGGAATGGAAATGCGACATTTTTTTCAATAACGAGTGGTTAAGAGCAATATTTTACTAATTTAAAAACTGAGAAAACAAATTTTTTGTTAATTTTTAAATAAAGAAATACAAAGGTGGCTTCTACCAATTTTAAGAGGTGGAAACAATATTTTACTAATTTTAAAAGCTACAGATATTTAATTACTCAATACGTCCCCTATAAAAATTCTGATAAACTAAGAAACCAAGACATTGTTTAATCTGCAAAGCAACATCTGTAGTAGCAGCAACATTTTTTGTTCCTATTTATCGGAAGAATTGAACAACCCGTTTTAATATGTTTTATGTAGAAATCAATATTATTTGAGCGGATACTTTTGTACTTTTCTATTGTCCTTACATGTTGAAGTATTCTTGTTGCAATTATCTATACAGTCTGACCGATAAAAACTGTCTTGCTGTCATTACAAGATAACTGTAAACGCTTGAATAATGTAAAAGAGGAATTTGATCATTATTGCGTACCAGACAAGTCAAAAGACTACCTCTAAAATTAAAAACAACTTTTATATTATGATTATTTTAAATATGAGAAAAAAAGAAATTTTGACAATGAAAAGAATAGAAGAATAAAGAGATTTAAAAAAAGAAAATGTAGAAAAAAAATTATACAATATGTTAAAGCTTAGATTGTATTGTAAAGTTATATAAAATTTTATTTCAATCATGTAACAGAAAGTGATTATTCACTGCTATTTGTTTTATAATAAACAATTCTTTTTCAGAGGCAGTTTGGTCTAAAAAAATTAAAAACTCTATACAATATAGAATCAAATATAAGAATAACAATATCAGAAATCGGGAGGAATTACAGGAGCAATTAATGAAGGTTTTCTAAAATTTTAAAAATAATAAAAATAAAATACAAGAGTTTGTTTCTGTTTCTACAGTAAATTTATTATTTTTATGCAATGAGTTAATCACTAAAAAAAATTATTTGATTCTATTTCGATAGCTTTGAACAGAGAGCTAACCTTATCAACATATATAACCAGAAACAAATATATTTTGAAGAAAGAAGAAGTTTCAGATTTTTTTCTTGAAGATTGTTCATAAATGATTCTGCTGAAATAGAGCTAAGGGGTAAGCTTGTTTAATCAAACTTTGAAATTTGATTTAATTCATTTCTGTCTCTTCAATTATCCCAACTGCTTAATTATAAATTTTATTATTTAAATCACAATTTTTGTAGAATTTAATAGCGTTTTGTTAATTTTCAGCCGGTTGACAGTTTTTGTTAAAACTATCAAGTATTTTCAGTTTTGTTGATTATTAATTTGCTGAAAAGTAAAATAACAACAAAAGAACCTTGTCTTATCTGAAATGAAATAGGGATTTGAAAATCTGCGAGATTTATTCGATTAGGGTCAATAGTTCAGAAACAATAAGTCATACAAAATCCGCTTAAAAGTTAAGGGAGGGTTTAATTTTCCGAGTTTTGTTAAAATTAATTAAATTTTTTTGTAAATAAAATGAGAAAGAATTTGATTTAGACAGGTATTTTGTACTCTTCAATTTTAAAATGAAATATCTTGTTATGAAATATGTTCAAGTGTTAACACTCTTTAAACCTCCCCCAATATGATCGACAGCTACACATTCATTGTTTACCATCGCGGTAGATTTATTTATTGATAGTTCCGAGAACAATCGGTGTCTAGTGATAGCCGTCAATCAAAGTCAGTTGGGTGCTATGTAATTGGAATGGATGATAATTAAATTTATCATCCGTTTTCATGTATATTAATGGGATAGTAACGATCAATTGCTAATTTTCCACAAACTTCCTAATTGTTCTTAATTACATTTCTCTTTGGACGATTTATAATAATTATTCAATCACAAACTACAAACTGAAAATTGTTTTTCTCTCTAGAGGGACAAATGTCAAGAGATATTATATTTTATAACCTTCCTTGTAAAAGAGCCAGCATAAAATACACAAAGGGATAGTAAAACTACAAGAGCATAAAGGGAACCCTAATATTCAAACCAGCAACGGTCACTTTGCATATAAATGAGCCTAAATTGATATTGTAAAACCTCATATTCTCAGAGAACGATATTAAATTAGTCAAGTGTTAATGCTAAAACTTGCAACACATGCCCCAACTTTACACAATTTTTACATTTCACAATAATCAATTCAAAATTTTAACAATAACTGCTGTTTGAAGTCCCTAAAACGGCAATTACGGGTCGCTTCCAAAAATATCGCTCATATTCATCGCTAATTGTTCCCTCCTTATATAATCAATCGTCCTTGCTAAAATGTGCCGTGACTTTTCTAGATTCAAGTAAAAGCAATAACTCATTGTTCCTGATGGCGAAAGTCTTTCTAGTATTTTTTACTCAAACTTTCTTTGACTTATTGTATATTTTAAAATGTTCGTAACAATACGATTAATAAAAAAATATTGTAACCCACTTTCTATTAAATATTTTTTTAAAATTTGCTTGTATTTTGAAATAAGAAGCCTATTTAAATTTGCGACTAGCTTTCTCTAGTCCTTTCTCTTTAAGAGAAGCTTTAGCATGAAATTAGCAGCGTTGGAAAAAATTAGCAGTGGTTTCGGGCAATTAATGATGATATTTGCTTGTTTTAGTTTTACGTTGTATTTTGAAAATCTATTCGTTCGCTTTCGTAAGTGGTTTTTAATCCTTGGGATATGGCTAGGCGTCTAGGTCCTTATCGTTCTGTTTGGTTTTCTGTCGTTGTTGTAAAAGTCGAGTGCTTCCGTTCGATACGAATCCTCGTCATCACTTTGTTACACAACGGGGCAGAAAATTGGGGTCGCTAGTCTCTCCAGCATTCGTGGTTTTCCTGCACTCGTTTCAAAACGAGAGGGATGCTGTTAATGTCGCAATTTCAATGTGAAATGCTAATTGTTTGGTAAATTGAAGTGGAATTTTTTGAAAGATCGCAATCTGGAAGAGTAAATTTGCATAGCCAGTGTCATATGCGTGATGAATGGCCGGTGTTGAAACAATAATAGTACCGACTTTAAGGTAAATCCCTTGAAGGCTAGCTCATAAAGAGCTTTGAGAGCTTTTGCTAACAACCGCACTTCATTAATTGTTACGAAATTATTCATATCTGTAATCTGTGGACTGATGGTATCTCTGTTTACTCGACACCTAACCAACATACGCTTCTACAACCGACATTAGTACAACAATGAAACATCGTTACCAACGACTCAAGCCATCACCGGTAACCAACATCTCGCATAAATGCTCCAGAATAACATACAAGCATAATAAGGTGAATTGCTCAAGTTTTCCGATTACAATGCCGACTCCCTCACTTATCTCCAGGAATTTCACGCATTAATCACAAACACCTACATATTCTGTTACGGACTAGAGATATATCCAGTTTAAGGACATGCTCTACTACTAAATTTTAGCAAAAACTAGTGAATTAGTCACAAGTAGAGCTTGGAAATTATACTCTTAAAAAACACGAAAAACAGTCTACATATAAAACTTTGCAGTCAATAAATTGCTTTCATTTTGCATATAATCCATGCTCTACACAAGTAAGTTAATGACTTGGGGCTAAAGCCTAGATAAAATCAGAAATAAACAGGTTAGGAACTAAGCCAATACCTTAACAATGTTTTCTATGTCTCTAATTCACAAATTTAAAAATAAGTAATTATTCTCACGTCTTCTAAAATTATTGCCACCGTTTTCAAAAATTTTAAAAACAAAACTCCTTTTTAATAAAACTAGTAAAATTACTTCCAGGCCAGGCAAATTAAGTTCTTTTCAAAAAATACTGAAAATCTGAAATAGGTTTTAATTACTCAAGTAGACCTCTAATTTAAATTATCAAAATTTGCCTCAACTTTCGAGAGAAACTGCAATTGTGATGTTAAAAAAATTTCAGAACTTTGCCGAAGTCTATTTGTTAGAAAATCAGATCAACATCAAATCTCCTTTTTATAAAGTTCAAAAAAATGTTAAAAAGCCTTTTCACTTAGCATATATTATATAAGAACTACAAGCCTTGTAGACTCATGGCTTGGTAGACTATTCTTCTCCATTCATCCATATTCAGAGCTTTCTTTTTCCACTGCAATATTTGTAGTTTTTAAAAGTCCTCTACTTCTTCGTTCCACTCTGTCCATGATCTACCTCTTCATCTGTTAGCCCTAGTCCTGTTTTTAATAATCTTTTTGGTAGTCTGTTTCCATTCATTCTTGGCACGTGACCTATCCATCAAATTCTACGTAATTTAACTACTCCTATTATATCTGTATCTTTCCTTAATGTTCCTAATTCCTCATTTGTCCTTCTAATCCAAGTCTCTGCTACATTTTTCTTCCACAAACCTTTCTTTCCCATATCTACAGCATAGACTGTTCGTGTTTTCTCAGTGTCTCTCCCTCACAAACGTATGTTACCGCCGGTTGTACTATAGTCTTGTAGGCATAAAGGTTTGTTGCTCTTGCCACAACTTTTGAACTTAGAATAGAGTGTAATGCATAAACACTTTTGTTTCAAGCTGATATTTTTGCTTTTATCTCTTCTGTATTTATTGGTTTAATTTCTATTTCACTTTCCAGAAAGACAAATTTATCAATTTATTTGAATTTGTATCTCTCTCTTTCGTTTACTTTTACTTCCAAATATCTGACTTCTAATACTTCCTGTTCCCATATCATAAATTTAGCTTCTTCTTCTTTTATTTTCATTTCCATTTTTTCCGAGTTTTTAATCAGCATTCTTGTTTATCTTGGTAGCTCTTCTATAGTTCTTGTTATAAGTATTACGTCGTCTGTAAATGCAAGACATTGATGTTATTGATGGAAAAGCAAATCTTGTTTATATACATTGCTGTGTCTTAATATTTTTTCTAGAACGATTATAAACAAAACAATATCAAAAAAAGCAAGTGTCCTTGTTTTTAATCTATCTTGACAGATTTCTATTAACTCGAATCTTTTTGTAGTTTTCTTAAATGTCATTTTTACTAGTCTCGCTATTTTATTGGGTGTTTCAAAATCTTTTATTTCTTGGTATAATTGTTTTCTATTTATGCTGTCGTAGACCGTCTTAAAATAGACAAAAAGCAAGTAAGTTTTCAAGTTTTGTTGGTGACTTTTCTTTTGCATCCGTTGTAGTAAAAATATTTGATCTACTACAGATCTTCCTTTTCTAAAACAACACTGTTATTCTTCTACTACTTCTTCCATATGTTCTTTCAGATTAGTATTCAATAGTGTTGCCATTATCTTATATACAGTCTTCTTAATTTTCACATTTTGTCTTATATCCTTTTTATGAATTAAACCTAGTATTGCTGTTCTCCATGTTTGCGATATTTGTTTTTTATCCATACATTCTATTCGTTATTTTTTCTCCTCCGTACTTTACCATTTCTCCTTGTATGTTATCTTCTCCTAAGCTCTTGATGTCTTTCTGTTTTTCTATAATATTTTAATTTCATCATATGTGAGAAACCCTTCTTCTCTTCCTTCTTGTCCGTTTCTGTAGTTCTCCTCCTTTTCAACTGTTCTTCTATTAGTCAACGATTTGTTTAAGATTTCTTCAAAATATTCAGCCCATCTTTCTGTTACTTCTTCTTTGCTTCCCACTAATTAGCCATGTTTATCGACAAAATATAGTTTTAGGTTAAAATCCTTGTTTAGTTCTCTTGCATCCTTCAAAAAAGTTTGTTATCTCCTCATTTTTGTAATTATCTTCTACATCTTCTATTTTTCTAGCGTTGTGCTCTCTTTTCTTCTCTAGAACTCTAATTCTCTTCAATTAGTCAATTAGTCTCTTAATAGATACGGAGATTTTGATGAAGGCGAAATAAGGTCTTTTTAACATCACGCCTAAACCCCTAATCAAAAAACGGGACAAATTCAAATTATTTATGTCAGTGGACTACTGAACTAATTAAAACAGTTTCCACAACTCCGCCAGTTTGTGAAAAACGCTCCCTTTTTTTAAATATAGTTTAACTGTTCTATTCTTTAGATTTTAAAAAATATTGCTAAAATTAATTACTAAAATTGAATTTTCAACTAGCTTTTTATATCGCAAAAAAATTTCAGTAAAGCTTGCCCTTAATAATGTATTCGGAATTGTCCAAATTGATATGTTTATTGTTGCTGTAATTATGTGGGATATTCTGTTGGAATGTGAAATGTTGAATGAAAATGGCATTGTTCTGTAGTTGTCAAATAAATGAATTTTATGAATTTATATGAATTTGTAAAGACAAAAGTTAAAGTCGTCCTTTTAGCATTTAAAGTTCTAAGCTCTAGTTTAATTAAGTATATTTGAGAATAGAATAATTAGTATCTGAAACTAACGAGCACTTTGAATAAATTTTCCGAAAGTAGTTAGTGCTTAACTACATTTAGAAAGCATTTTCTCGAGTTTCAGCATATGAAACAATTTCCTTAAAATCACCATTATATAAGTTAGTATTGGCAAACAAATTGTGGGATCTAATTTAGCTTTATTCCTGGTTGAAATTTGATACATCATTAGCAGAAGCAATTTCGCCGGAAGCGGTTTTTTATCTAGTTCGATTTATCTCTGGCGGTCCCTGTCCATCTCAGGTTATATTTAAAAAGCGGCTATTCTCCGCCGGAAAATGACCAGGAAAAAGCAAGTTAACTTCTTTAGGTGGTGAGGTAACGGCGTGCGAAATGAGCTACTCGATTTCAGCCCGATGCGGACATAGAGTTTATCTTTGAAAGAAACTGACTGCAACCCTCGTAAATAGCCCACTTTGAATATCTCGATCCTGAATAGTGGACCATTGTAGGTTATTAACGCCCGGAAAAACTATTTTCCAACTCCCATAACGAAATAAATAAATCGAACGACACAAAACACATGTGTTTCATTAAACTAATGATTGTAACGGATGCCACTCGCGCGACTAATAATGTTTTCCTCGAAAGCTTTATTTTCATCATTAACTAATCCGGAACGATTGGATTTCCGATCTGTCCCTTGAGGGCCCCCAAACACGATCTTAATATCAAACAAAAAAACAGACACGATATTTGTCAAAGTTTTGACAGAACCAATCGTAACTTTTAACGAAAAAACCGAAGAAATTTACAATCGATACGTGAAGGAAATGCAAGTGGAAAAATAATTCAAAGTGGGAAAATGCAACCATTAATACACAAGTGCGTTGCTGTTTTTCAGACAAGGATACTCGTTTGAAGTCTAACAGGATTCAAATGCCAGAACGCCATACAATTTCACGGAACAAGGATCACATGAACTTGTGCAGTTTAAATGCGACACCGACGATAACCCCAAAACCGCTAAATATATATTAATGTAAAGCGGCGCTTGCCCACACTCGACAACAACAATTTTATCTTTAAACTGAAAATTTAAACTTTATTTTTTCACACAAAAAATTTTCGTAATTGAGTGTTCTGTTAAAAAGTTTTACCAAAAGCTGGTAATCAGTCATAAGCATTAGTTTAATCACCGAATATTATCTGAACTAAATCGCCTTAGGCCCCAAAATGGTCTTGACATCTTGAATTTATTAATTAGAGGAACAAAATATCGAGCTTTTTTGTAGTTATTAATTTCAAAATTTAAAAAAAAAATGCCGCCTCAGCCCACCGAAGTTAAAAAAACATGTAATCCACGTCCTTATTAATATATAACATGATAATTGTTGTCTTTAGCTCCTAGAATTGCGGGTAAAAATTACAACATGCCTGTAACTTCCGAATTAATAAATTTTTTCATCTTTAGACTATTGAACTGACCTTCAAAATTAGTAAAATGTTACTTCCAGTTTCTAAAATTACACAATCATTGTTACTTTTGTATTTATTACTAAAAAAACTAATAAAAAATATTGCCTCTAGTCTCTTATGTTAGTAAAATGTCGGTTCTACAATTCCCAATAATAATAAAATATATCACTTTTAGCTTTGTTAACTTAAAATATGGCTCCCAAAACCAAATTTTGAAGAGAGTTTTATAAATTTAATAAAGTTATAGAAATTAATAAAATGTCGCTTCAATTTTGTAAAATTGAAAACGCATACCTTTTGGCTTCACACTGATTTAAAATTTGAGCAGAAATATCAACTCTGAAATCTAAAATTAATAAAATTCCTTTTTCCATTACAAAAATTTGTAAAATGTCACCTCTAGTTTCTAAAATTACATAAACATTGTCATTTTTGTATTTAGTAATTTAGAAATTAAACAAAAATGTCGCCTCTAGCTCCTAAAATTAGTAGAATGTTGCTTCCACAATTCCCAATAAAAGAAAGACATGTCACTCTTGGCTTTGTTAATTTAAAATACCAGTTCTCAAAAGCAAATTTTGCTTGGAGTTTTATAAATTAAATAAAATTTCCAAAATTAATAAAATGTCGTTTCATACCTTTTGGCTTCACGCTAATTTAAAAATTCCATTTTTCATTTTAAAAATTGGTAAAACGCTACCTTCCGGTTCTAAAATTACATAAACATTAACACTTTGTATTTATTAATTTAAAAATTAAGTATAGCCTCTGTCTTCTAAATTAGTAAAATGTCCCTTCTACAATTCCCACTAAAAGAAAAACATGTCCTTCTTGGCACTGTTTATGTGAAATATTGACCCCCGGAACCAAATTTTGCCTAGAGTTTTATAAATTTAATAATGTTTACAAAATTAGTAAAATATTGCCTCCAGCTTGTAAAATTCAAGACATTTTTTCATTCAATCCCTTTTGACTACACACCGATTTTTAAAATTGACCATAAATATCGCTCAAGCTTCTAAAACTAGTAAAATTCCATCTTCCATTTTAAAATTGTGTAAAATGTCAGAAAATGACAAAAAAATTGTCATTTTTGTATTTGTTAATTTAAAAATAGATAAAAACAGCATCTCTAGCTTTTAAAATTAGTAAAATGTGGCTACTACAACTCCCAATAATGAAAAAATATGTCACTCTTTACTTTGCTAATTTAAAATGCTGGACCCGAAACAAAATCTTGTTTAGAGTTTTATAAATTTAATAAAGTTTACAAAATTAGTAAAATGTCGCTTCCAGCTTGTAAAATTAAAGATGCATTGCTTTTGGCTTCACACTAAATTAAAAATTGATAAAAAATAGCGACTCTAACTTCTAAAATTAGTAAAATGTCGCTTCCAGCTTGTAAAATTAAAAATGCATTCCTTTTGGCTTCACAATAAATTAAAATTTGATAAAAATATCGCCTCTCGCTTCCTAAATTAATAAAATATCGCTTGTACAATTTCCAATAATAAAAAAACAAGTTATTCTTAACTTTCGTAATTCAAAATACCGCCTCCCAGACCCAAATTTTGCCTATAGTTTTATAAAGTTAATAAAATTACCAAAATTAATAAAATGTTGCTTTCAGCTTGAAAAATTAAGGATACATTCTTCTTCGCTCAAGACTGATGCGAAGACTTTTTTTGACCAATTTGACCAAAATAACGACTCTGTCTTCTAAAATTAGTAAAATTACATCTTCCAATTTGAAAAGTTGTAAAATGTTACCTCCGCTTTTCAAAATAACATAAGCATTGTTACTTTTGTATTTATTAATTTAAAAATTAATAAAAAAACGTCGCCCCTAGTTTCTAAAATTAGTAAAATGTAGTTTCTATAATTCCCAATAATACAAAAGCATGTCGCTCTTGGCTTTCTTAATTCAAAATTCCCACTCCCAAACCCAAATTTTGCCTAAAGTTTAATAAATTTAAAAAAGTTTCCAAAAGTAGTAAAATGTCGCTTCTAGCTTGTAAAATTAATGGTATATTCCTTTTGACTTTATACTGATTTAAAAACTGAGCAGAAATGTCGACTGTGGCTTATAAAATTAGTAAAATTCCATCTTTTCTTTTAATAATTTGTAACATATTACCTCCGGTTCCTAAAATTATATAAAAATTGTCACTTTTGTATTTATTAATTTAAAAATTGATAAAAAAAACATCGCTTCTAGCTTCTAAAATTAACAAAATGTCGCTTCTACAATTTCCAAAAATAGAAAAACATGTCACCCTTGTCTTTGTAAATTTAAACTATCGAATCCCAGAACCAAAATTTCCCCCAAATTTTATAAATTTAATACAATTTACAAAATTAGTAAAATATCGCGTCCACTTTGTGAAAGTCAAGACACATCCTTTTTGGCTACAGACTGATTTAAAAATTGACCAAATATATCGACTCTGGCTTCTAAAATTAGTAAAATCACATCTTCTGTTTTAAAAATTTAGAAAATGTTACCTATGGTTTCTAAAATTTTATAAACATTGTCTCTTTTACATTTATTAGTTTAAAAATTAATAAAAAACATCGCCTCTCGCCTCTCAAATTAGTAAAATGTCGCTTCTACATGGCTTTTTTAATTCAAAATACCGACTTTCAGACCCAAATTTTGCTTACAGTTTTATAAATTTAATAAAGTATCCAAAATTGATAAAATGTTGCTTTAATAGCTTAAAAATTAAAAAATTAAAGATATATTCTTCTTCGCATCAGACTGATTTAAAATTTAACCAAAATTTCGACTATGCTTATAAAATTAGTAAAATTCCATGCTCTTACCAAAAAAATTTGTATAATGTTAGCTTCGATTTTTAAAATAACATAAACATTGTTACTTTTGTATTTATTAATTTAAAAATTGATAAAAAACGTCAGCTCTAGCTTACAAAATTAGTAAAATGTAACTTCTTCAATTCCCAATAATCCAAAAGCATGTCACTCTTGGCTTTCTTAGCTCAAAATTCCAACCCCCAAACCCAAATTTTGCCTAGGGTTTTATAATTTTAAAAAAGTTTCTAAAAGTAGTAAAATGTCGCTTCCAGCTTGTAAAATTAAAAATACATTCTTTTTCGTTTACAACGAATTAAAGATTGAACAGAAATATAGACTTTGGATTCTAAAATAAAAAAAAATTCTATCCTTTAGTTTAAAAATTTGTCAAATGTTACCTTCAGATTTTAAAATTACTATTAAAAATATCTATTGCAACTTTTGTATTTTCTAATTAAAAAACGTCGCCTCTAGCTTCTAAAATTAATTAAATGTGACTTCTACAACTCGGATTTATAAAAAAACCTGTCATTCTAGTCATTGTTAATTTAAAATACCGACTCCCAGAGCCAAATTTTGACTAAAATTTTATAAATTTACTAAAGTTTCCAAAATTACTAAAATCTTGTTTTCAGCTTGTAAAATTAAAGACACTTTCCTTATGGCTTCAAATTGATTTGAAGATTGACTAAAAATATCGACTATGGCTTCAAAAATTCTATCAAATAATTTAAAAATTTTTAAAATGTTACCCCCGGTTTCTAAAATAACCTAAACATTGTTATTATTAAATTTATTAATTTAAAAATTGATAAAAGATATCGCCTCTGCTTCCAAAATTAATAAAATGTTGCTTCTACAACTCCCAATAATAATTCTTAATCCAAAATACCGACTCCTAGACCCAAATTTTTTCTGAAATTTTACAAATTTAAGAATGTTTCCAAATTTTATAAAATTCCACCCTGTAAAACTAAAGTCACACGCTTCTTGGCTTCACAGTTTCAAAATTGATCAAAAATATCACGTCTGTCATGTAAAATTAGTAAAATGTCACTTGTACAATTCCAAATAGAAGAATTTTTTTTATTTTTGTTCTCAGTCAAAAAGAGAAGTGAGCAACATGACACCATATGAAAATATATTTACAAATCCGTCTCTATATGGTTTAAATTTTGTTTAGCTATAATTAAATTTTTGTCGAAGAGATTACCACAACTACGAAACTCATTCCGTCTTCTTAAAATCTAAAGGCTTTAAGAAATGAAATTGAATTCCATTACGTCATCAAATCGAAATATAATACGAGAGCTTTCAAGTAAACATTTGCGCATTTCAGATGAGGTAAATATTTTAAATATTCCACGGCAAGTTCAAATTAAATCTGCTCGAAGCCGTAAAATTTTGGATTTCACTTGGACATTTTTTAATCTTATATCAAAACCTAGAAAAAAGAGAGAATAAAATTTTCGTGTGTTTAGCATTTTGCATAAAATGTGGACGTGTAATGCGACATGGACTCTGAAAAGCGGATATTAAACAAAGTTATGACCAACTTGCATACATATATGAGCCAAAATGGCGTCTTTTCACTCAACGAAATTTTTACAAGATTAGGTTAATTTTTAAAGTGATAGACAACCCGCGAAGCCCACCCTGATGCCGGTTGACACAAAACGAATTAAATTATTTAACCGCTGATTTAATTTTCATCAAAGGCTTACATTTTTGAAAAATTAATAAGCCGGCTAAAAATAGGAGAAAATGGAGCTGAAAACTATTATAAATGCTCACCGAGACTTGCATGCAGAAAATTGCAGCGATTTTTTAGTAACTTAATCTTATCTCTCTTTATAAATAAATGTATGAACAGCAAAAGCTTTTTGAGTTAATAATAAATTAAACAAAGCTTTAATGATTTTTTAGTTGGTTGTTCTCTGTATACGAAAAATTAATTAGTCTCAAATGCGAAACATTCTAATGTAAACTTTGAAGAATTATTCATACCTCTATGTTCAGCCAAGCAGAATTAAAATTTTTCTCATAAAATCATCATAACAACAATTAAATTAATTTTAATAATTAAATTTAGGTTTGTTCTAAATCAATAAAACCGTCACGGACAAAGCGGTTACAAGAAATGGCCTTCCATTATCTCGTGTCTCTTAAATAATTTGACGCCACTTATCAGATGAAGATATTTCGGGACCAAAGCTACACTTAATTTAGCAATAAGAGTTAATCTTTTCGCTTGAGCTCTACACTCGAACTTTCCGAACTCTGCTACATCTTTCAAAGCCACGATATACAACTAAATAATTTAATTTCTATTTACAAATGGCTGGAAATCAATTATGATTGAGTGAGTTATTTGGATCATTTGGTGCAGATATGTGGGTAGAATTGTGCCAAATCAGTTCAAACATTTTAGAGAAAATAAAATCAAACCAAACTGTGGCATTATATCATTTTTGTTGATTATACTTTATGTATTTTCATAACAAATACACTAAGCAAAATAATAAAAAAACACCTACCGCCATTGCAATGCATTTGCGTTATTAAAAACTAAAACACAAATGAATAAATAACAGTTTTAATTAGGACTGCCGTTCAATATTACAATTATTTGTCTCTATCGGCTCAAATATATTGTTACGAGTAATTCAAAATAACAATAAGAGAAACATCAGTAAATAACTCCAGAAAATAGTAAAAAAATTTCGCGTATAAAATTCCATAAAGTTATTAATAGACCCGTTCAAAAACCTATCAAAAAAATTAGTCATCGCTTCCAATTAAATCTAGAAAGGTCACGAAACATCTGGCACGTTCTAGCAAAGACGTTCAATTATGTAAGAAAAGAGACTGGCCAGAAGTTAGTCAGTCAGTTAGTGAAAACCAGACAAGCAAGCAATGTAAGCGTTATTTTTGGAGGCGACGTGATTATAGTGTAAATAACGTGTTTTTATTTATTGTTATTTTATTAGTGTACAATAAATAAATTATTCGTTATTAATCCAACTCCTTGAATCAAACGAACCCCAAAATTGCCCACACGTTACAATATTTAGTTCATTTGTGCTTCTACAACTTTTCTTACCTTATTTTCGTATCTATTCTTTTTTCACTTTCTTTATAACGTGAGATCAAAATGTAACTGAATCAGAGCAAGCAGTGGAAGTGGGTATTAACATTAGACACATCATTACAGTTATGCTAACACAGCCTGTTCTGATTCAGTTACATTTCGATCTCACCTTAGTAATTATGTAACTTCTTGCTTCCAGCTACTTCTAAACCTTTTTTTTCTCATTTTCTTTGTTTCTGCTTTCAGTATTACTTTACTATGCTATCTTTCTTCATTTTTAGATACACCCAAACCGCCTTACCTTCTGTAATTATTTTTTATTCCACTTTTTCGTTATTACCTTTAATTCACTGCATATTCTTTAATTTTTTATTTGCTAGTTTATTCAGTTTTGTCACCTTCGCAACAATTTCACTTGTTTTTATCTTCTTTGCTATCTCTTTATTATTAAAAATTGTTCAATATACAGCTCTGCACAAGCGTACACTCCAAAGTGGAGCTTTGGTGCTTTAAAAATTGCTATAAAAAAAACTCTGGCTTCTAGAAATTGTAAAATATCAAATCCAGCTACCAAAATTATTAAAACATTATCGCTCTTTTTTTTATTGATTTAAAGATTAACAATAAATATTCTGTCTAGCTTTTAAAATCAGTAAAATCACTTCTGCAGACTTTAAAATTAGTAAACTGTCGCCTCTGGGTCGCAATACTAAAAAAATTTTGGTTTCCTATTTATTAATTTAAAAATTAGTATAAATATTAAATATGTTCCAATAACGCTTTAAAGCCAGTTCAGGGCGGCTCAGAACTGTCCTGAGCATAAGCAGCAAAAATTGTAGACCGCTAAAACGTTACTGTGTATGTGCAATTCAATTCTGAACCGTTCTAAACTGTTGTTAGAACAAACCTATTATCTTCGGGTTCAAACATTAGTAAAATATCGCCTACGGCTACCAAAATTACTAAGACAATGTCTTCCTGGTCTTTATTAATTTAAAAATTGTTGAAAAATATTGTAGAACTGTCGCCTCCGGCTCCCAATAGTAAAATTTATTATTAATTTCAAAATTAGTATTGCAATATTGTATCTGAATAGACATCTTCTATATGGGTTACTATTTAAATTAATTTCGGTTTTTTTTCTAGATTTATATTTAGTTAATTATCTTTCTGAAACTTCACTTATTTTTTTATTTTATTTTGTAGACTGTGACCGGTTAGGTCAGGTTTTAATAGGTCAGGTCAGGCTTTAACAAGTCGTCTACGTACATCAGGCCATTATAAATGTTTAAAAAAACTAGTAGCAGTTAGCTAGTTGTGAGCATCACGTGACGAGCATCAATGCTAACATGACATAAAATGGACATAACCAGAAAGCGGCTTTGTTGATTTGATTTGTTGTCGAGTCCCAATTTTGAGAATTTTAATCGCTTTGGGGTTGTTTGTTGTTTCTAATGTAAAAGTGTTTCTAATTAATTTGGCGCATCTGGTAGAATACTATCCGTTGAACGAATGTAATTAGTTTTAAGATTGAGTTTAGAATTTTAAGAAGCTTTTGTATCTGTCTGCTTATAGATGCTTAGAAAATAAGGATATCAGATCGGGAATTGGAGGGAGGTTAGTTAAGCCTGTAAGTGCTTCTCGTTTGAAGCACTTTTCATTCAGATTCCACATCCTAACAGCCCCATCGTTCGATGTTACAAGCAGCTGCTACGTGCTAGGAATTTTGATCAGCAACAAATATTCTATTGACAACGTTTATATCGTTGTGGAATGTTAATGTCTTTAAAAAAAAAATGAGCAATAATTATGTGATTTTCCTCGAGAGGTGCGTTTTTTAAATGAAGAGGCTATATTTCATCTAGGATGCGAGGTTGCAGATCTGCCTATTTACATACTTTACACGCATGGCTGCTCTAGTATATACTTTAGGTTCAGTTTGGCCAACATAAAAGTGATACACGACCCTTGTGTTTCTGCATAATGCCCTTTTCGTATATACAACGAGTCGTCACATTGTTTCGCAGATATGTAAAGTGTCTTTTCCATAATTTAAGCTTTTTTGGTAATTTATTTGATGGTGTGGTGATTTGAGAATGGTGAAGGGAGAAACGAAAAGGGCAGAGATAGTAGAACTGGCAATGTATAATAATAGTACATATCCAGGGAAGCGCCGGCCTCCTGTATCCGATAAAGACTCATAAATATCACATTAGTGGCTCACAGTTCTTCGACTGAGATGCGCAGCGTGAACATTACTTGCTCGTTTGCCGCAGCCTTTACCGCAAAAACCCACTGCGGCTGTTACGAACTGTTATGTGAGTCCCTGGTTGTGTTCGGGATTATGCCCTCGAAGATCGCTCCTTATTACGCACTTATGTCATATTCATGTTTCTACCGCTTCTATAGAATTAAACGAGCCTCGATTCAATTTAGACACAGTCCGAAACAGGACCCACTCATCTGCTCTTGAAAGGACTCATCAGGTGCACTACACTCTCCTATAACATATTTCGTGATAAATTTCACCAAGTGGTAAAAAGAAATAGCGTGGGGTGGTTCGCGTGAGAAACGCAACTATGCCACCAACGGTCAATAATAGAACTAATCCAGCACGACAACGCACAATCAATCTCAACTCTCAACTCATTTCACAGGTCATACATTCTCCAAATTCGAGACCAACATACTGGAAAACTATATTTACACGTTGGCACGTTGCAACAAACATTTACATATCGACCAAACAAATTATACGAAAAAATACAACCACAAAACACAGCCACAAAAAAAGACACATATTCTAATTGAATAAAACCAAAATACGAAGACATACAATTTTTTTCTATATGTTATATAAAATACCAAAAGCTTAAATATAACTTTAAAAAACTGGAACATGCAGGCAACAATTTATAAAAACAGAAACTGCAAAAGGCTTTTTATAAATACTGAAATCAAAAATCACCTTTTTGTATTAAAATATAGTTTAGAAATTTATTGTAAGCTATATTTTATAAAAAATGGCTGCCACAATAAAAAACAAAGATCGGTTTCAGTAGAAGATATTTTGAAACTCTTTTTATAAAAACGAGAAACCGTAAGTACAATTTTATAAAACTGAAAAACGCAGACAACAATTTATTAAAACAAAACTGTAAAGGGCATTTTATAAACACTGTTTTTATCAAAACTAAAAACACAAGAGATATTTTATGAAAACTGTAAAACGCAGACTGTAATTATTTTGTAAAAATAAGAATTACAAAAGACATTTTAGTAAAGCTGTTTTTATCAAAACCAAAAGCATAAATGACAGTTTATAAAAACTGGAAGACGCAGACAACAATTTGTGAAAAAAGACACTGCAAATTTTATAAAAACTGGCAAAAACAGGCAATAATTTATTGAAAGAAAAACTGTAAAGAGTATTTTATAAAAACTGATTTTATCAAAACTAAAAACATAAGTGATATTTTATAAAAGCTGGAAAACGCAGACTGTAATAATTTTCTAAAAATAAAAACTGCAAAAGGCACTTTATGAAAGCTGTTTTTATCAAAACCAAAAGCATAAATGACAGTTTATAAAAACTGGAAGACGCAGGCAACAATTTATTAAAATAGAAACTGTAAAAGGCATTTTATAAAAGCTGTTTTTATTAAAACCAAAAGCATAAATAACAGTTTATAAAAACTAGAAGATGCAGGCAACAATTTATTAAAATAGAAACTGTAAAAGGCATTTTATAAAAACTGTTTTTATCAAAACTAAAAACACAAGAGATATTTTATGAAAACTGTAAAACGCAGACTGTAATAATTATTTTGTAAAAATAAGAATTACAAAAGCTGTTTTTATCAAAACCAAAAGCATAAGTGACACTTTATAAAAACTGGAAGACGCAGACAACAATTTGTGAAAAAAGACACTGCAAATTTTATAAAAACTGGCAAAAACAGGCAATAATTTATTGAAAGAGAAACTGTAAAGAGTATTTTATAAAAATTGATTTTATCAAAAATAAAAACATAAGTGATATTTTATAAAAACTGGAAAACGCAGACTGTAATTATTTTGTAAAAATAAGAACTGCAAAAGGCATTTTATGAAAGCTGTTTTTATCAAAACCAAAAGCATAAATAACAGTTTATAAAAACTAGAAGACGCAGGCAACAATTTGTAAAAATAGAAACTGTAAAGAGCATTTTATAAAAAATGTTTTTATCAAAACTAAAATTATAAGTGATATTTTAGAAAAACTGAAAAACACAAACTGTAATTATTATGAAAAATAAAAACTACAAAAGGCATTTTAGAAAAGCTGTTTTTATCAAAACCAAAAGCATAAATGACAGTTTATAAAAACTGGAAGACGCAGGCAACAATTCTATTTATAAAATAGAAACTGTAAAAGGCATTTTATAAAAGCTGTTTTTATCAAAACCAAAAGCATAAATAACAGTTTATAAAAACTAGAAGACGCAGGCAACAATTTGTAAAAATAGAAACTCTAAAGGGCATTTTATAAAAAATGTTTTTATCAAAACTAAAATTATAAGTGATATTTTAGAAAAACTGAAAAACACAAACTGTAATTATTATAAAAAATAAAAACTACAAAAGGCATTTTATAAAAGCTGTTTTTATCAAAACCAAAAGCATAAATAACAGTTTATAAAAACTAGAAGACGCAGGCAACAATTTGTAAATACCAAAAGCGTAAGTAATATTTTATAAAAACTGAAAAAAGCATGCAACTATTTATAAAAATAGAAACTACAAAAGGCATTTTATAAAAACCGTTTTTATGAAAACCAAAAGCGTAAATTATGTTGTATAAAAACTGAAAGACGCAGTCAGAGATTGACTATTTGTAAAAAAAGAATATAGATTAGAAATCGATTGTACGTACATTTTATAAAAATTATCTTTCACATTTTTTTTTTATAAAAGTCACATTGACATTTTATAAATCCTTTATCAAAATCAGAAGCCGTAAATGCCATTTTATAAAAAGTAGAAGCCGCAAGCGACAGTTTAAATAAATAAGAGCTGCAAGAAGCATTTCACAAAAATTGCAATCAAAAATAGCTTTTTTTTATTGAAATTGGTTATCACAAAAAGCATTTTATAAAAATCAAAATCAGCTTTTTTAACAAAATCAAAATCCGTATGTGACATTTTTATTTCTCTGCAGACGACAATTTGTTGTATACTAGAGTACTAGGTATCATATAACATCTAGGTACTTTATTGTTGCTTGTTGTTATTGTACCTATTCCTCTGAACTTGATTCAGCTTTTTTTTTTTGTTTTTCAGTAATTAGATATTTTTATTCGGATAAACTCGTATTGATCGTAATTTTATCAAACAAAAATATAAATATGGAATAGTTTTTTTATCGTTTAAAAAGCTAAATACAGATTTGAAATTGTATCCTGAAGCTGTTTAAAATATTGTATTTACTGAAATACTAAATAATAATTATAAAAGAACATGAAAAGCTTTTTAGTGCCCGAGTATGTTGGTTATTGTAAAAGAAATCTGGCATCAGTAGTGATAAATTGGATGCAATAAAATTGTCGACTGTTGCAAAATTAGATAAGAGAAAGAATGAAAGAAAAATATTTGGTTGGACAACTCGGCGATGACTTTTTGTAGTTATTTTTACAATAACATTAATCAGATTGTTATAACATGCAAGAATGTTGGAATAACTTTATTTTTTCTTGTTTTAATAGCAGTGAAGCAAATGTATTCAAAAGATTAAGAAATACTTGTGATAAAAGTGTCGCAATTATTTAATCCGCAAAAAAGGTATTTTCTCGTGGAAATATTTTTGTTGGAATCTGTCAAAAGTTTATTAACGAATTGTTACAAGAAGAAGTTCAATTACGGTAAAAGCTTTAGCGAAAATCTTGATCGATTTGAAATTAACAATCTCGGTTAGTATTTGTATTTATCCGGAATTTATGACATTTATCCAATAGTTGATTGGTCAGTATTTGTGCGGTTTTGACTCGATGAAATTTTCATAACTGTCTTAGCGAGTGTTGCAGAGACATTTTGTGAAATTTGACGTTGAAATCAGACTCTTATAAATGAAATGTCACCTCGGAGTACACGAGGGTTGGTGAAACTGCGGCTGTCTGTCAGGCATTCGAAGCAAGCAACGCCTTCTCTCGAATCTCCGCCAGAGAGATTTGTTACTCTTGACTTTCAGTACTTATATAAATCCTATATATGTTGATTTCAATTTATGATATCCAGCTTCCCAATAGACAAGAACAAAGCTTGCGGAAACATTCGATTCGGGCGCATTTTTCACAATGGAATTGCTTCACGAAACAACATTTGATTTTTTCAGAAATCAAGTTGTCGGGGCAACGTTCTAATGATTCGCCGCTTTTCAGGTTGTTAAGCCAGTTAGGGTACAAATCTCTCGGGCTTACCCCACAGCTCTGGGATAATATCCAATTATAGGGAGCTATTTGCTCATGCGTTAGCTCATTAGTGGCATAAGCTGCATATGTAAGCCAGTAGGTTTTTTTAGGGGACACGTAAAGGAATTTAATTAAATTCTTGGTATACCGCTAAATCTATTTATTGTGCGATGATTCTGAATCGCAGCAGACGAGGAAATATTGAATTAAGTAAGAGTGCTTGTCGCTAGAACCTCAGAGACTGCCACCGCTGCCACGTAGATAAAGTTGCAACGTTTTTCATCCTGCAAAAACTTGAATTTTCCATTTTGAATGGATTGTTTTGTGATTAGTATGCCCTATACATTTCTGTAGTGAAATAATGGCATAAAGTAAGCCTTTGACTATGGCATGTCGAGTTCGGTTCTTTGTCCCGACTTTACGAGGCGTGAAGCGCAAGCGAGTGCTTTCCCTGCTACACGCGATACGGAATTAATAACGATACTTATATCTCCATTATATGCAGACATCTTATTGTAAAGAATCTTCTCGCAAACTCCCAACTAATTACCCAGTATTATAACAATTTAAATTATTATTGTTTTCAAATTTCTATTCCATTTCAATTTTTATTCGAAGAGATTACCGCTACCACCCCCTATTACGAAACTCATTCCGTCTTCTTAAAATATAAAGGCAAAAGGCTTTAAGAAATTCAATTTCGTTACGTCATCAAATCGAAATATAATACGAGAGCTTTCAAGTAAACATTTGCGCATTTTGGATGAGGTACTCTACTTAGTTCTATGCTTTTCTAGCGTTAAGTGGAAGACAGGAAAAGCGGTGTTTAGTAACCACAAAGATAAGAGGAACGAATTTTTAACTACTCGCAGTAGGTAAACCGATACAAAAACTATTTCTACGACCACAATTTCCAAATAGAAGAGTTACAACTGATTTATAGCGGCTGCTTTTCATATTCAATAATGACTTTGGTTTCTCTGCCTTACCTTACTTTTCTTTCAAAATAGTAGGTATAGAGTCAAAATTTTTCTAAAATTATTAAAAGTTGAAAACAAAAAAACAAGATCATTGTGCAGCCGCCGCTTGAATATTTTTTCAACATCAGAAAACTTTGAGATTCTTGAATCAAGTTGCTTTATCATGTAGTTAAAGTCACTTCTTCGCCTAAGCTGCAAATAAAAAATTGGTAGAATTAGTAGAAACTTATTTTCTGCCGCTAAAACTTCTTTTTCTGCCGGTAACAGCATAATTACGCTTATGACAACCGGTTATACAACGCTTTTAAGTAAGCAAAATATTTTTTTTTCGACTCATTCCTATAAAGGTACGTATTATTTGTTGAGAAAAATGTTGTTGCAATCACTAAAATTGTTGTTAATTTTACGACACAATTGGTATGAGTTTGTGCAACAATTGTGCATTTTCCTATTACAAAAAATGATCCCCCAACATAAAAAAGACACAATTGTTGTACAATTATAAATTGTAATTATTCTAAAGCTGACAACAATTGTAGTACCTGCAACAACTTATTTTTTGCCGACGTAAAAAACATTTTTGTAACTAGAGATGAAAATACTTTCACTACAAAAAGTCAAAACGATTGGGGATCGAACATCCTCATCCTATAATAAAATACAGAATGCGTGTTAGATAAAAAATTATTTTGTTATTTACGTTGATATAACAATTATTGCAAAGCCAATTAGGTCACCTCTCTAAACTTATTTTTTTAATTTTCCCAATTAACGCCAAAAATTAATAATATGTATTAGAGGGAGGTAACCTGACGCCATCAAGCGTAGTGCGTTTGATTGGTTGAAATATGGTAGTTTGTGCCTCGTACAATGTGATGGGGAATGTACGCAACCCATTGCTCCGTTATTGTTGGTTGTGACGTTTCTAAAGCCGAGTTTTATTGAAGGAGGTAGGCAACTAGGCGTGGTTGTAACACTGCCATCATGAGGTAATATTTTACTAATTATTGAAGCTATTGGTTATATCTTTTCGCATTAATGTTAAAACCAGAAACAAAAATTAAAAATCTAGATACTGATTGTGCTTGTATGGTTTGCACACTAAATAAGTGCTTTCCAAGACGTTACTTTAGACAAAAATTCTGTTATTTGTCTAGTTTTTAAATAAAATGCTGCCTTAGACCAACAAATAGCTATTAATGCAAAAAGAGAGTCTTTAAAACACGCGACGTGAATCTTGAGCCACATCTGGTCCAACACGTCAAAAGATTAAAAGACATCAATTTTGCAACGTATTGTATTCAAGATTTTGTGTTACAACGTTTTATAACAAATTTCTCTTTCAAAAATAATGATCTCAATAGAACATTCACATTGTACAGTAGGCAGACGGCAGGTTGCTGTAGATGTAAATTTTGTTGTTTACTGTTTTTATAAAATTACGGACTGTCAACTTGGGTTCTGTGTTTAAGTTCTGTAATAAAGAAAGACAAAAATTAGCGACTCTGAATTTGATTTCGACATTATAAATGCTCCGGAAGCTGCACTAGTCACGCTAGTGTCCGAAAAATCTAGGAAAATTTACAAGAAAACATACAGAAAATTTGGTAGTTGGTCTGAGGAAAAAAGTAAAATAAGTATTAAAGAAAAAGTACTTTGGCCTATTTTTTGAAATTATTTTCCATGTATAAGCCGTCTACTTTATGGAGTACCTACTCAATGCTAAGAACCATAATATATCTTAACAAGAATGTCGATATCAAAAAATTTACAAACTTGATTGCATTTCTAAAAAGAAATGCCAGTAGGTACAAGGCTAAAAAATCCAAAATATACAACAAGTAAGAGATAGAACGTGTCATAACAACAGCTGGTAACAAAGACTATTTATTGGCAAAGTTGTGCTAATTACCGGAATTTTTGGCGCGTTACGCTGAAATTACGTTTTTGAAGGTAAAAGATATAGAAGATTATGCAAGTTTTTTTAAAGTGAAGATACCGAACACCAAAACAAAAATTTCATGAATGATTACAATAATTGAAGGATTTGAAGATGGAATTAGTTTCTAAGAAATTTTACGCAAATACGTACAGCTTCGACCTCCTCATACTAAACATCAGAGATTCTTCTTAACTTATAGAAATTCCAGATGATGTACGCTACGCGATGGTATAAATATTATTGGAGGTATGCCTTAAAAAAAGCAGAATGTCTCGGCCTTCTAAATGCAAAAAAATATACCAGGCACTGCTTTCGCGTTGTTCAACAACACTCTTAGCAGATTCAGGAGCAGATATTACATTACTCAAAAGTCATAGATGATGGCAATCGCGTTCTGTTGCAGAAAGTTGCATAGAAAACTCTGCTGAAAGCAAAAACGCAATTTGGATGAAAATTATGAGGAAAGAAGAAACTGTATCAAAGAAAAGAAGAATCTGTGATAAAAATAGCAAATCTAAAGTGGCGTTTACAAGTACCGTTTCCATTTGTATTGAAGTTCAGGAAAGAAATCTAAAAGCTTTGAATGTTCAATTTAGTCACCTAAGTAATTGTACTTTTCATGTTTATAATAAATAAATAAAGTAAAAAATGCATTGTTCATTTTTAAGCACTAGTGCTTAAAAGTATGTCACTTTTACCCACTAGTGCGTAAAAGTACGTCATTTAGCAATCAGAATGACAATCAAAAAGTCACTGTTATAAAACGCTGTAACAAAATAGATATTTAAGCACACAAATTAGAAGAAAAAAAATATTTCTGTGACGATGTTATGTATTCAGGCATTTGAAATATCTCTCGCCGACATATTGTAGTTATTACCAATGTGTTTCTGAGGCACGTCTTTCCACACTTCCGGTAGGCTGTCTGGGAATTCGCGTATAGTTGTCGCGTTTGATGATTATTTTAGTCTTGTTCAAGTGTCTCGTAAATGTTTTGCATAGGCAGAAAGTTAGAGAATTTCGGTGCAACCTTTATGGGGAGAAGAGTGGTTCAAGTTTAACATAATTAGGCCTACACTTAGCAAACAAATGTAAAGAGGTACTTCATTAGAGCAATTTTCCCAGTCTTGAATACACAATTTCACACGAAAAAAGGCTTGAAGGATATTTTAAAAAAACAGTTTGAGTTAGTTTAATTTGTTTCGTTTAATTTCACTTAATTCAAAGGTTTAGTTTTTGTAATGGCTGGGTAATTGTCGCTTTATTAATGTATGCTTCAAGCTGGGAATAATTTAAATTGCAAGCGCTGCTCTGTCGACGGATTTGTAATGAATTATGTAGCTGGAAAAAGTTTTAAAGTTTTTTTAGTGGATTTTATTTCTGATATTCATCAGTGAGTCCTTTTATTTTATTACGAATAACGTGTACATAAATATTTATTTACAAGGTTTATAGATCTGAAAACATGTGTCATGTTGGTAGGATTTTTGCATTGCAAATAGAAATTTCTACCGCTGCACACAATTTTCAGTTGATAAGCGAAAATAAGGGCAAACAATTTTACTAAATGTAGTAATTTGTTTTAGGTAAATCAAACGATCGACCCTAGATTACCAGATACGATCTCCGAGAATATGCCAATTGTCTTCAACATCCCGCGGGATATTCCGATCCCCTCTTTGTACCGAAAGATCTTTTTTGTTCAAAGTGTTACAATATAGCTATTACCCTAATAGGTATCTAGAGCTTATTTTAAAGCGGCAAGGCCGACACATAAAACTAACATTTTATTCCCTTTGTACACATCCTTTTTTAAATTTTTTATCTGTATTCTGTATCTATCTACTATAATTTTGTTAAAGCTCTATTTTAATTTAAAACAAAGATAAAAATTTTATTACAGAAAAAGGTGAACGTACAGAAATTGAGTCTCATACAATTTCAGCGGAATGCTAAAAATACGATGATATCCAGAGTGTCAATTGATTTGGAGGATTACGATGTAGCAAAAACAATTGTCACGAAACAAATAACACGTACGCTTTTCACACATCTGTCGATACTTTTTCTGTTTTTTTATTTTTTCTAGCAAAAGATTTACTAGACGAGGCTTTTTCTATTTATAGACAAGATTTTCTTAACTGACGTTATCTGTTTCGGAAAAATTTTACATCATGATTATTGGTATTTGTTTATTGTCGGTGTGACAACACCAATTTCGTTGATTTTAACTGATAATTGATTTTTAAGAAAGGATTGTTTGAAAAAATTTGTCTGTGATTACAAATTTGTTTAAAGATTTTATTTAGAAACCTTTATAAATGATTACGATATTTGAACAGATACAACTAACTGTCTCAAATAGTTAGTATTTAAGTCAAGATCTGCTCAATGAGGAACCAATTCAACCCACTTGTTTCAAACCACTCTATTTAAGAAGTTTATCCGCCAATATCCTTGTGTAATTACTTTTATTCGAATTAATATTTTTTTATTCCAAAATATTTTCTTCCTATTTATCTAGTTAGTTCTTTTCCATCATTTTCGAAGTTCCACATGCCACCTGGTATAAACTTTCAAAAGGTCGCAAAAATCGATGTTTGTTGCCGCATTCGAGCTTAGCAAAAATTTCCGGTAGGCCTTTTAGTACTAGGGGTGACTAGCTTCAACAATAATTTCATTTATTGTAGAATAATTTTTATTTATACTAAAAGGAATTTTTTTAGATTGTTGCCGACGTCTCGCTTTATTATATATTTAATTTAAAGCTTCCTCAGAGCTTAAATTCGCAATTCTTATTTTACATTTTATAAAAAAATAGGTGTCACGAAAGTCGTTTTATAAAAATCAGAATCAATATAAGGTTTTTATTTATAATTTTTTTGTAATAAAACCAGAAGCCATCAATAAAATTTTATAAAAACTGGAAGCCATAAGCAAAACAAAAAGCTTGTAAAAGTCAAAATTAACAAGAAGCATTTAATTTATAGATTTTCTTATCGAAACCTAAAGCCATTGTAGACATTTTGTAAAAATGAAAACTACAAGAAACATTTTAATATAATAGAGATCGTAGACCACATTTTATAAAAACTGCTGCAATAAGAGACATTTTGTTTTTAGCTTTTTTATTAAAACCGCAAGTCTTAGACCAAATTTTGTAGAAAAAAATGGGAGTCATAGGTGCCAATTCAAAAATAAAAACTAGAGAAGACATTTTATAAAAATTAGAATCAAAAACTGTATAGCTTTTTTTATATTAAAACCAGCAGCTGTAAGTAACATTTTATAAGACCTATAGAAACAACACAAGCAACAATTTATTGCAAAGGGCATTTCATAAGGATCGCAATTCCTTTCTTGTAAAAAATATATTAGAAATTGTAGAGCTTATTAAAAAAACTGGAAGCTACACGAAAAAAAATATTTATAAAAATAAAATCTACAAAAGACATTTTAAAGGTAGCAATGAAAAATTACCTTTTTGTAAAAAAATATTAGAAATTTTAGACCAAATTTTATAAAAATCGGAATAGATAAGACACTTTATAGATTTTTTTTATCAAAACGAAAAGTTATATATGACATTTTATAAAAACTGAAAGCCACAAACGAGTTTTAGAAAAATAAAAGCTGTAATGTGCATTTTATAAAAGTTGCTATAAACAGTAACCTTTTTGTAAAAAAACAAAAAATTTAGAAGTTGTGAGGCTCATTTTATAAATATTAGATGTCACAAAAACCATTTTATAAAAATCAGAATCAACAAGACTTTTTTTATTTTACCTTTTTTATAAAAACCAAAAGCTACAGATAAAATTTTATAAAAAATGAAAACCAATAGCTACTTTATAAAAATGGAAACTGCAAAAGGCATTTTAATGTGCTTAAAATTGTAGACCACATTCTATAAAAATTGGCTGTCCTAAGAAGTATTTTATAAAAATCAGAATCAATGGGAGATATTTCGTTTATAATTTATTTAATTAATTAGTTATATTAATTTATATTATATTTATAGAAATTTTATAAAACGTGGAAGTAATAGGCGACAATTTATAAAAATGAAAACTGGAAATGGCAAAAAAAAATATTAGAAATTGTAGACCACATTATATAAAAATGGGCTGTCACAGAAAGTATTTCATAAAAATTAGAATCAACAGAAGACATTTTATAGTCAAAAAAGTAATTTTAAAAATTTAAACTCTGGTTATTTATTGAAAAAATCGCTTTACTGAGAGCTGAATTAATATGAGAAACAATAAAAAGTTTTTCAGTTTTGTTTTAAATTTAAAATGACAATTTCGCAATTAACAGCTAAATTTTGAATATCTGTGATTGTAGTAAGAAAAGAGGAGAACGTATTTAACACCTTTATTAAATAAATTTAATTCTGGTGTAGAAAAATGTGATAAATTTTTGGCTCGTGGGTGAAAATTGTGTTCCAAAAATTTTGAATTATTCTAGGAATTGTAATCGTTTAAATTTAGATATAAATATTTATGTTCTAATCTTGTATCTTTACTCTCTTTATCAGTAATTATTCTCTTCTAAATTCTTTTTAAAAAACGTATTTTTTAGGCGGCTAAAGCTTATATTTCTTTTGTCAATTTTCCAAACAGCAGCCATTTGTTTATTTGTTTTTTTCTTCAGATTGATCAACAACTATTTTGCTAAAAATAGCGGTTTATTCTATTTTTAGTATACCTCTTATGTTTTTCAATTTATCTTTGACAAACATTTAGTAAGTTTTTTTCTTTTTTCATTATTTCTATAACAGAAATTTACATCTAAATGTGGTAGAAACCTCTCTGTTTATTTTGTTAAAATTTGAAAGAGTTAAAATGTAGAAAACTGTAATGCGTGTGATCAAAAAAGTTTAAAAATATACTGAGTGTTCTAAGTTTTATTTTCATCCCCTTTTTCACTTTAATTCTTATCGCAAAAAATAAAAACAGTCTTTTGCCTACTTTGACAAGACTTTACTTGTGCTATATTTTCTTCTACTACTATTTAGTAAAAAAAATATCTAAAATTTTGTCTTAGATGACGTGTTCTTGAGGGTCGCGTTCATTACGTGTAGAAAGTAATTTAAGAAAATAACACATTTCATTTTCCTTAATCTAAAAATCTCTTTATCTAGAATTTTCCTGTTGAAATAAAAATACGATGAAGAAACGAATGCGTGTTCCCTGAGACGTGTAAAAGACTGACATATAAATTGCTATTCCATAGAGATCCTATAGGATAAATTAATTAAAAGCAGAATCACGAAAAGATATATCCAATATTTCTAAAAATAAAAAAACGAGTTGGTGTAATCTACCTGAAATATTTTTGAGGGATTAATTTTAAAATGCAGAAGCCATTACTAGTCAAAGCTATCAATATAATTAAGTGTGCAAGTTGGAACGGCGAACAAAAGAAAAGTTTAATTGTAAGTGATGTTTTTCCCTACATTTTTCATTCCGCTTCTAAAGTAGCAAAGTTGGTCCACTTATCTCCCCGTTCGTTTTATTTATTGTCTACAAGTCGTTCAATCATTCCGATTAATCACATTGAGAAATCAACTTGCCATCGCGTTATTAAATTTCCGAGCTCTTTTAAATAGTAAATCAATTAGGGGTCGAGCTCGTCAAGCAACAAAATTTGATAAAAGAGTTTGGTCTACATATAGGAACAACCCCTTGCATATACCAAAGCCCAGGCGACGACTCTTCACAGCTTAATTAAAGGTTCTCGATAAGTGAATCAAGTTCATTTAAATAGGACGCCATTCAGAATATTAATCAGCAGTGGCGGGATAAAAAAAGACGAAACGAGTTTGAAAGTAATTATAAGTTGGACACGCCACTTTAAAAAATTTGATTTTGCATAAAAGGTATTTAACTGCATTCAGCAAACTAAATATTGTTTCAGTCTTTTGAAAAATACAAGCTCGTGTCGTTATTGATCATATTTCGCTGCTAAGTGACTACGCGATGATGATAATATAATAATCTCGCCTGCAAACTTTCGAAAAATATGTATTCGAGTAGCTCATTTTAATGTTAACGTAATCCAGCACCTTATACTTAGAAAACAAGGTTATCCAGTTTGATGACTTTTGTCAAGTTATAAAAGGCGACGTGACGGTAGAAAAGATTTCGAAAATTCCAAAATGCACCAATGAAAAAACAAAAGTAAACGGACACGGTTACAGTTCTTATTTCGTTTACAATTTGCCGCTTGATGGATCACACACCTGCTGAACACAAACGATTATTTTTTTCATTTCCATCTACACTCAATTGCGTGTCTCCCAAACCTTGGGATAATCATGGATTTAAACGCTAAATAACCTCCCAGGTCAAAGACTTAGTTTTTTTTTCACAAATGCAGTTACCGCAAACTTGTGAACGCATATCGATTCGGTTCTACGCCATTCAACAAACTTACTACTTATTAAGGATTTAGGACGCAGGTATAAATCACCGGAAATGCATATTTATTACCACCAAAAGCCAATCCCTTTCGACAATAACATACTACGACCAAAGAGCCAACAACTTTAGACAAAAATTAATTTCAACTTTGGAGTTATACTATTACAAGAACGTTTTAGAAGTAAAATGGATAAATCAACTCTGTTTTCTGCTTGAACTTGATAAAAAATCGGTGTTGTAAGCTCTAATCTTCCTTACTGGCAAAGTAATCTAATTCTGAGATTTTTCAGTAACATCAGCACAACCTGAAATATATAAACATATTGTTAACATAAAAAAAAATCGCTGCTGGCCATGATAAAAAGAATTTTCTGTTGAATAATATGTTGATAAAAAGAATTTTGTTTTCTAATAGATTTTTGGTTGTCTATAATTATAATAAGCACCAGAAGCTTTGTAGGCTCACGGTTTGATGGAAGACATTTCTCCATTATTTCTTATTTAGAGCTTTCTTCTTCCACTGTTATGTTCGCAACTTTTGAAGGTCGCCCTCTACTTCTTTTTTCCCACTCTGATGTCTTTGATCTGCCTTTTCGTCTGTTGAGAATATACTTTTTAGTAATCTTTTTTCTATCATTTCTTTTCCGCAGCCTATCTATCTAATTATTTCTAATCTAACTACTCCTATTATATCTCTGTCTTTGTATAATGTTCTTAATCCTTCGTTTGTTCTTCTACTCCAAGTCTCTTCTACTTTTTTTCCTCCGTGCATTTTCCTTAGAACCTTTCTTTCCTATATCCCATAGACTGCTCTTGTTATCTTAGTGTCCATCCTTCGCAAACGTATGTTACCACCGGTGGTATTATAGTTTATAGACATGTTTTGTTGCTTTTGCTGCAGCTTTCAAACTTAGTCTAAAATGTAATGCATAGACGCTTATGTTTCCAGCTGCTACCCGTGCTTTTATCTCTTCTGTTTTTGTTGATTTTTTTTCTATTGCATTTTCTAGGTAGACAAATTTCTTAATTTCTTTGAATTTGTATCTCTCCCTTTCTTTTATTTTCTTTTACTTGCAAATATAAAACATTGATGTTGTTGATGGAAAAGTAAACCTTGTCTACATTATACTGTTTGGTCTTAATATTTTTTCTAGGGCGATTATAAACAATAGAAAAAAAAAGAAAACAAGTTTCCTTGTCTTCAAACTTTCTTGACAGGTTTCCATTAACCCGAATCCTATTTATGGTTTTCTCCAATGTCATTTTTACTTATTTTCCTATTTTAGTAGATGTTTCACAATCTTTTAATTTATTTGAAAACATAGCTTTCTATGTTTTGTGTTTGTTTTGTTTTTGTTTTTAATTTTTGTTGGTGACTTCGCTCTTGTGTCTGTTGTAATAAAAATATTTGGTCTACTTCAAATCTTCCTTTTTTAAAACCACACTGGTATTCTTCTACTACTTTTCCCATAAGCTCTTTCAATTTATTATCCAGTACTGTTACCTTTATCTTATATACAGTGTTCATCAGTAACGCTGTTCTTCTATAATTTTCTCATTTTGTCTTGCCTCCTTTTTTATGGATTGAACATAATACTGCTGTTCTCCATATTTGCGCCGTTTGTTCTTTTACACATACATTTTTAATTAAATCATATACCATCTTCATCATCGTTTCACCCCCGTGCTTTATCATTTTTTCTTGTATGTTGTCTTCTCCTAGACTCTTGTTGTTTTTTTGTTTATCTATAATATTTTTAACTTCATCATATATGAATCGTTCTTCTTCTCTTTCTTCTTAGCCGTTTCTGTTGTTCTCCTCTTCTTCAGCTGTTCTTTTTTTAATCGACAATTTGTTTAAAACTTCTTGAAAATATTCAGCCATTAATTCTACAACTTCTTCTTTGCTTCCCACTAATTGGTTATCTCGACAAAATATAATTTTAGGTTAAAATCCTTGTTTAAATCTCTTACATCCTTGATAAAAGTTTCTATTTCCTTATTTTTGTAATCCTCTTCTACATCTTCTATTTTTTAAGCTATTTTTGGTCTTCCGTTTCTTCTTTCTGCAAATTTTTGTATGGTGCTCTTTGTTTTATATATTCCTTCTGACTGTTCAGCGCATTTTTCTAGCATCCTTTTCCTTGTTGTATCTTTCTTCTGTTCTTAAAGTCTACAATCTTCATCGTACCATTCTATTAATTTCTTTATATTGTTCTCTATAATTTGTTCTTTGACTGCTTGTTTAATTAGTTAAATATAAAGAATATCAATGTTTTTGCAAATTTATCTTCAAATTTTGATTATTTTTTCTGAAAAGTCTTGGTCGATTTTAAAATTAAAACACCATTCAATTTAAATTAAAAAATGAAAAAATTAAAATTTAAGTTAAACCCACAAGTTTAATCAATTTAATTGTTAGATAATAGTGGCAAAGCGCTTTCGAGGACTGCGTCTCATTATTAGTGTCTGTAACAATAATATAAAAAGGAAAATTATAAAAAAATTATCCAACTTTTGTCAATTTTATCAAATTGATTTTTCTGAAAGCAGTTCTAACACAATGAGAATGATTGTAGCACTTGTTTTTTAATATACTATTTTGGTTTTATCTTGTGGTTTTATTTTTATGTGAAAATCCATAATCGTTGTCGATTCTTTTTCGTTAGAAAATGTAGTCGTAAAATTTAATAACAGTTGTAACCTCTCAAGCTCTCGACTTTTGGATATTCCTCTTCTAATATGAATGATATCCCACATATTGATCGCAGCATTAAAAGATGAATGGCCTTTGAGTACTCTGAATTACAGTAATCAAATCATTGCACGCAACGCCGTAATTTATCTTACTTAAGAGAAATTTTAACAGCAAAATTAGTTTGTTTTGGTTGTGTTTTTAATAGAGCGTATTATTGTACCTTTGGGTATTCCATAATTGAATAAAATATTGATTCATCGATAAATAAATTGAAGCGTTCCTTTCGCAAGTGCTTGATGACCGAGATATTTACATAACAAAACTCAACTTCCCGTTCCTTATTTTCTGCCCTGTTTCCCTACGAAATTGTAAAAAAGTTTCGAATAATTAAACTCAAACAGTCAAATAACTGATTTTCCAGTATGCATGTTGCACAAAAATTCAGACTATCATAGAGTTCACGAGGCATAACGGTTGGTAACTCCTTGCTTTGTGTTTAATGACGAAGATGAGATAATAAGACAGTAGACATCATTTCCGCCTCGCCTTAAAACACACTCCTTCCGTGATTAAATGTAAATAAAGCTCGGACCGATACAATATCGAAGCAAAATAAACACGTAATATCAAATTCTCGAAATCCGGCGAAGCTTGATGAGCCAACCATCCTCCGATCAAATGAGATTGGAGACATTTGCCAGCACAGCATGCACAAAGTGCGCTTACTAAGCTCCAAAAAGCTCGCCCTGCATGAAATAATTGAACCGGCTTAAGCCCACTTCAAATACTGCACCGACCGATGAGATTACCCAATCATAATAAGCTGTTTACGCTATATTTGTTACAGTCTAAAGATTCAAAACCGGAAATGCTTACTATCGCCAGTTACTTAGAGTCCGGTAAACCCGGATTTGAATATCGGAAATCAAACAGGTTATCAGAAATAAATTAAACTCAAACTTCGAGATTTTAAATAGTTTGGAAAGCACGTACAAGGAAAACTCCCAAACGAAAATATCAAATACGAGATTTCTATGAATGCAAAACGCAAAGGTTGTACGTGAGAAATAGGAAGTTTTGTAATTTTATATAAAGTGATCTAAACTGCACCAAAATCCTGAAAAACCATGTCTTGCTAAATCAACAAAAAGTTTAATGAACTTAATTTATTTTGCTTCCGTTTTTTATTTCAAATAAATTTTAATTTAGCTCAAGTAGTTACAAACAAAGGAAGCAAAGAGCACTCCCGAGACGAAGAATTTCCTTATTTTAATTAAAATAATTAATTCACGGTACATAAAAACATCAACTCCATTTTTGGCAATCAATCAACTTGCTGGAAATCGTAGAAAAACATTCAATCAAACCAAATTGACCGATACACAATCAATACAATCGTTTGTGGCTTAAACCCATTGTGGTAGTTGGAGTTTCTATAAACTTTACCTTTAATAATTCATTTTGCTTTGTATGTTATATCTCTCAACAAAGATTTTTTCTACTTCTTCAAAGTTAGAGTAGATCCACGTTTGCCCGAACTCGCCTCGCTAATTTTTGTTTGCATAATCACATTATCCTATTTGTAGAAGCGACAGAATTTTTACATTTGTTTTATAATCAATAGAAGTTTGCCGAAAATAAAATCACAAAAATAGTCACACAGTTTCGTATGTTTACCTAAAATTTTAAAAGAATTGTCATAGAGATGAGCTCATTATTAAGCAAATTTACAAAGTCTGAATAACACGAAGAATTTCACTGACAGAAGCTGCAAAAATACGCACTAATTAAAACTTTATTGCTTTTTACGTTTGTTAAATATTATTTTGCTATTTTGAGACTGTAAAATGAAACAAAGGCATTTTTGAAATAATTTAATAAAGTTGGAAAACTAACAAAATACCGGGAAAAATATTTATAAAACATTAATGAAAATATAAATCAAAATGTAGCAAATATTTTTTGTTAAATAAAAAAATCAAAATATTATATTATAATTAGTTCAATTAAAACAAACTATGAGTCAGTTTCACCAACATAAGTTAACTTTAACGTACAGTTAGAAACAATCGTTTCTATGATTATAATAATTGTTGCTATGGTCTTATTTGGTAGTTCACTTTAACTTATGTCAGTTGCTTTTAATTCTAAAAATAGTCTTTCAACTTGTCTCGTACGCAATAAGAATAAAATCCCTTTTTTACATCATTTAGGCGCCTACAAGTTATTTTATAATGACTAACGCAGTTTATACCGGTTAGACAGGACGAAGGATTGCAACAAGAATTCATAAACATATAAGGACAATAGAAAAGTACAAAAATACAAATATAACTAACACTTTATCTACTTTTGCTTTTGATATTCTTTCTTCCTGTTATTTTTTTTTCTGCTGATAACTTAAAATCTTTTACATCTGCAATAACGGTTTTACTTTAGTTATTTTGTTATTTTTAAAACCTTTAAACCCACCCACAAACCTTCTAAATAAATTGGTGGTTGGTAACCTTTTTAAAATTTTAATAAATAAAACTTAGTAATTAGTTAATAGGCAAAAGTTTTGTATTAAAATTTACCAAAAACAGTTTTAGAAATTTGGATTTTGAGCCACTGCTAAGGTTGCCAACCATCTTTTATTTCACAAGATAGTCCTTTGATTTTATAAACTGTTGTTTAGTCTTTAAGATGTACTTAAAGAACACAATTTGTACTTTTATCTAGTTTTTTAACCAAAGAGCAACGAGTAAATCTTGGAAAATTAAAATACCTAATTATAATTAGATGATTTGGAAAATTAATTAATTGTCTAGGAGCCCTTAGGTCACCACAATAAAATTTTAAGTATGTGTAAACAAGCAAAGTTTCTTCCAGACTTGAGATATAAAACCTAATGGGCTAATTTCAAGTTGAGATAACACCGGTAGTATCGCAAATTTTAACACTTTTCTATGGCAACAACCAATCAAAACAACAAACTTTATTAATTTTCTATGAAAACGAAGATACTACCGGTATTATCTCAACTTGAAATCAGCCCATTAGTAAATAGAATATTTATTGAGAGAAAAAAAGAACAAAAAGAAGTACATACGACTAATAAGAAAAAGAGAATAGAAGTAGGTTCTAGAACAATTTGTAGAAAAAGTGACCCAATAACACAAAAAAACTAGTAGGTGTGTTGCAAAAAAAATTTAGAATAATAAAAGAATGATCCTTCGAGCCGGATACTGAAAAAATCTAAATACAGACAGAGAAATTTATAATAATCTTTGCCTCCCACTCCCAAAAATCTATATATTAAGGTTTTTAAGAAAATTTCGGAAATGAAGGTGACTGTTACGTCACGTCTCCCCACTCCAACCATAGCTGGTCTGACCGGGGTTAGCACCCTAACTTAGATCTTAGTACCACTTGTATTAGTAATTGTATTCGAGAGTCAGTACGACTCAGTTCATCTTGGACAACACCAAGACACTTGTAAATAAGTTGTAATAAATGTGTGTATATAGAAGAAGTTTCGTTTTCTTCTAAAGTCAACATGAAAGGCAACAGTGACAGTTTGTACTCTTTTTTAGAAAAATTGCAGAATTTCAAATTGTATTAAACATTTTATGACCTTCGAGTCAGATATAGAAAAACGTATACTTGTTAGTATAAAAAAGATAATTTCTCGCAAACGTTTGATTTTGTTTTTTTTTAAATACTGCAAAAAAAAATTTTTATATTAGTTGTTTTCCGAAAATTGTATAGTCCTTCGCTCCAGTTATAGAGAAATGTCTGAGTAATAGATAGGGCAATTAGGAATAGTCCTGTTTGTGGCTCTCATAATGGAATTTGCTGCCAACGTTTCAGGACTTATTGGCACTTACAAGCTCTGAAACATTGACAACAAACTAACAAAAACAAATATAAACGTTCAAACAACATAAAAAAACATGTACTTCTTTTATAACTAAATCAACGAAATTACCGATAAAAAATAAAGATTTAAAACATTTTCCATTTTATTAAATATAAAAATTGTATTAAAAAATTAAGAATCCTTCGAGCAAGATATTATTAAAAGTCTGAGTATAGAAATAGCAATTTACAATAATTCTCGGTTCCGCTCCTTAAAAATGTATATTTTAGGAATTTCAATAGAAATTAGGAGCCAAAGATTACAGTTTTTATTTGTTTATAATAAATATTGTAAAAACAGTTATTTTTGCAGTAATTATCGGCTTCGACACCCAAATTATATTGAATTAAAAAGACAGATGAAATAAAAGTACAAAAGCCTACCTAAAAGAAGAGTTCTAAAAACAATAGTGAGATAGTAAAAATTCAAACTCAATCCACCCCACTAAAAAATAATCCTAAATATGCCATTGACAACGTCCTTTATTTCTATATCAAAAAGTTGACAACCCTAGCCACTGCTAGTGTCACAAAATCCTCATAGTTTCAAAGCGTAACGGGAAATAGAATTTTGTTATTAAATTAATTATAATCGAAAATTTTTTGTCTGTTGAATAAATTTTTTAGAGCACTGTGGAGATTCTAAAACTGAAACAAGGAGAAAAAACAGTATGTAATTTACTTTTTCTTGTGTCTCTCTGTATTATTCATTACTTCTCTCGTTTTAAATGAAATTTTAAGAAAACACATGTTTTATGTTTAAAATTGCGTTTTTTTGTCTCGATCTGTCTGTTCCGTTGTTGGGATGTTATTGTTAAAACAGAAGGATCACGTCGGTTGTAAGTTTGGCCAACATATCATATTACAAGTAATTCCATTAGATCCGAACACGTAAAACTTTCAAAACAAGTTAAGAATTCGTTCAGGAAAAGGAAGTATGTGGTGACGTCACTTGGGTCCATTTATCATATTTAGCGTATCCTAGTGGCACGCTTTTCTAAACACCACCTTGGGATTCCGATTTGAAAACATGAATTTTGATTGAGGCTAATATTTTGAAAAGCGGTGTCAGTCACGTAAACTCACTGAAAATTTAATAATTGCATCCCTTGCCGGCAATCATCCCTACCAGTAAGCCATTGTTTCACAGATAACAATGCTCATAAATCTATAACTGTAACGATCTGTTCCGGATTTCAATGTCCCGCTTCCTACATATTGAATTTTTCACTGAACCACCCTCATCCTAACACGCCGTTTCAATTATATTGTCCAGTTGCGTTTGAGCATGCCTCATGAGCTTTGCTATAGTTCATCAACCACTCACTTATTCAAAGGTATAATACGTTTACAACAATATTTCATTTGCTTTGATTGTTCTAACGGCGAAATTAAACGAATGCCATCAGCATGTGACTCTGATGGGCCATTTAGGACTACGACATCATTGCGATTAAACGAAATGAGAGCCATTCTACAACCAATTAGCACTACAATTACAAAAAAACTAAACTAAAACACATTATAAGCAGTCTACCTAATGAAAAGTGTGAAATACAACTCTTTCAATTTGTTAAATAAATAAAAACAATTTAAGTAACTTCGAAAAGCCTATAAATACTCACAAATGTGTTATTTAAATATATATTTGAGCTTTGTTGATAGACACGGTTTAGAAAGGTTTTATCCGGTCCTTATTGCAGTAAACAGTAAACCAATTAATCATAAAATGCTATATAAAAATATTTTGTAAAATATAAAATAAAAAAACGGTGACGCTAATCATTTGCCCTGCCATCGATGGCAGTCATTATAATCTCGCCCTCGCAGAAAGTCACTTTTTGTAGAAAACTTTTACAAGTTTTTTATAAAAACTATAGGCGTTTTATATTTGCATTGATCCACCTCCGCTTCATCTAAAAATAAAGTTTAAAAGTTTAATAAGCAACCACGTAAAGAGCAAAATTTCCTCAGAGATTTTTTTATTGAATTCCCCTCGTTCGTTTGGTAGATTATAACACCCGAAAGCCAGCAAAGAGAACCAAAGTGGCAAACTTACGAATCGTACTTGTTACTTCGGCGATTACTGAAATCCTCTCTCTTCGATTTAGTAATCTATTTCAGCATTAAACTATTAAACCAATCGCTTTTACTATTGCTAGCCAAAATCCTGCCGACTCCAAACTTCTCCAACTGTCTAAACTCGAATAAGATGACAGACCGAAAATGAAACGAACGGCTTTTCCTTGACACTTTACCAATCCCAATCTAGGTTTTTAATTAAATAAAAAATTCAAGACAAGATGTGACAAAGGCCTAATAACGCGCTGCTATTAGTAGACCGTACTTCCTGTGAGTTTTTCAAGCGAAACCACATCTGAAAGATTGCTATTGTTACTGCGATTACCTCGGTGGTATTCTGGACGATATCGGCTTAAGGAACACACACACACACGGACAGACGGCAATTTAAGACAGAGCCGGATCCGGCAAATATTCGTACAAAAAATTACAACGTACTATCTAAAGTAAGTCCCCGGATTATTTAAAAGAATTTAAAAAAATCAAATTGTTATTTTTGATTTTCTCTGAAAATTTCACTCTTGTTGATTTGTCCTGCTTGTTTTCAAACCCCCAAAACCTTTTAAAGTCAATCCAGGAACCTACTCATATATTAGAGTGAGCAGCAAAAAAATTAAATATTATTTTTCTAACTTAAAAAAGACACTGAAAAAATGCTTTTTAAAGATAAACTCTTTATTTTAATAGGAAGGACTTCCTCATCTCAGTTTTCTATTTTTTCTTTAGTTCTATTTGGCAGAATCCATATCTCGTCACTACCTCATCGTAAGAAACAATTTTATTTACATTTTTTGTAGAAAATTGAACGCTCTAAAATAGGTATCTTACATTTTTTTGCCATAAGAAACTAAAAAAAAAAAACTGCAATAAGAAAGTCTTTCCCATTACAATTAAGAGCTCATCTTGAAAAAGCATTTTTTAAAGATGTCTCGGAACCAATATTTCAGTGTCAAAAGTTAAAAAAAATAGTCGAGTTTTTTGGCACACAATAATGTATATCATTATTATTATTATTTAAAACGCTGAGTACACGAATAGAAACACAAAATAAATTTAAAAAATTGTATAAGGAAGCTTGCGAGGCTATATTATTCCGTTTTAATACATAATATACTATTTTTGTAGAAGTTATTTGAAATACCAACAGTAAATAAGTTATTTAGTTCGTATGTCAAGATTTAGTTTCATTAATTGGAAGAGGGTGGCAAAAATAATTTTGAACGTGGTGGGCTTAAACCTACGTCTCGCCCCTGCACACACACAATTTTTCTGTGAGTGAATAATCGATGGCTTTTTTATTGGATGTGCCTTTGGGTTAGTTAGTAAATAACAACTCGGGCCCCTCTAATGGTGCGGTTGAAAAGATGAATGAGTTGAAACATTGCGAGAAAGAGAAAAGGTAAATAATTAACTTGAATGGCGGTCGCTCTGGGTCTTTTATAAATTCTCTTTGCATCGGTCTCCGGAAGCACAGGTAAAATACCTTCTGGTTGGGGTCGCTTAGACCTGCCTAAACCGCACTTTTGAAATCGTTGCAACGGAAAAAATCGAAACGTATTAAAAGCGAAATCCAGTTTGCCTTCATAAATAATTCCGTGCTGTTATCAGGCTAGTTCACAAGAGGGATCCTCCGGATGTATTGTATACCGCTTGTTTTATAAAATAAGAGAGGAAAAACGGCATTCTCGCTTTATGAGATAAGCGCATGCCACCCAAAAGCTAAAAACACGGGTCAGGGAAGCAGATGCTGGAAGGTCGGCATTTGCAACGTCTGGACACAACGTTGATGCGCCTCGTTTCACACAAATGTGAACCATCCCACCCAGTTTCTATTTTCTAATATAGCACAGATTCAACCCTATACAAATATATTGAAAAAAAAATTTCTCAACCAAAAATTGCTCTATTATAAAAGCTATCACTGCGTAGCTAACGCAAATTCACATTTCACAGGACTGATTAGTAATTACCCAACTGGCAAAATCTTCAAATGTACTTTGGTTTCTACCTAATAAATGCTCACAGTTCAATCAACTCATCAAATTTCCTGTTAAACTCATTAACAAAAATTAACAAATCATTTTTAATTATTTCGATATGCTATGCCGATTATAACAACATTCCCACCAAATATTTTTTTCTTTAATCGCACTTTAATTGCATTAAATTAACCTTGTGAAAACTCTGAGGATGAATGAAACACCCAACACCTACAAAAATGCTTTCTGATCATTAGAATAGCGTCAAGTTTACAATGTTGTCATTCCACCGTGAAGATTTCCGTTTCCTTTTAAACACAGATAAATACCTTCTCGTAGGAGGCCAGGGCCGGACTAGCCTAACCACTTTTACACTCCAACAAAAACGTAATTAACCGAATATTTAAAGCGTACAACAACAAACAATTAAAACTTTCTAGCCAATAATTAATTAATTGTTTATAAACGAGTATAAAAAATAGCTGCTCTTTGTTGAATTTGGCAAAATGAAAATTCTCTCATTAATCATGATTAACTCATTAAATTACATTTGGTTAATTTTGCGTGCATATAAAACAATGTCAAACCATATACCCAATAAAACAATTAATGTATGGGAGCTGTTCCAATGCTGGTCAGTCGCTGCTTCTGCGAGTCCCTCAAGAAATATAAATTCGTCGCTTTTGCTGTAGAAACCTTCAGTATATAGAAAATAGAAGCCAAAGCACTTATAAATGTCTTGGTTAACCTCTTACGACAAAAAACAGATGCGAGAGATAATCAGAAATTTTTAACACAAGATATTAGTTTGGCAATTCAACGAAGAAATGCTTTCAGAGTGTTGAAGACAGCTAATAAAAAAGTTAGTCTTGAAAGATTATATTATACTTTATTTTAAAGTTTATTATGCCTATTACTTGTATTAGAAACAATTAATAACTGACACAAGTTTAACAAAATTGACTAACCCATTGACTCCCAAACTTATTTGGCTCCTATTTAATTACTTTTTGTAATACCTCGTTATTACGAGTTGTTTGTTACTAAGTAAACAACCTCTTAACGACTATGGCCTGTTGTCAAGATGTAAAAGATACCTCGACTGTTAAGAAGCTTTTTACATCTTGACAACCGAGGTTGTTTACTTAGTAACAAACAATCCTTAAAGCAACTCTAGAATTATTAATTAATTATAGAGATATTACAAAGAATATTGTACAAAACACGACCGTTAAGGACTCCTCAATTTATTCGACTCGCTCTTCGAGCTCGTCTCACAAATTTTCTGACTCGACCGTAAAAGCCTAACGAACCTGTTCTGTAAAATACCATTTGTGCGATTAAACTCTATTTGATTGTTTACCATGCCCATTTCCAAGACAGTAAAAATTGTTGCTAACGCTAACTCGTCGATAAGTATTTTGTTTGCTTGTTGTCAACAAAAACTGGATGGTAAGCATTCCGTTCTAAAGCAGTAAGTAAATCTATTTAAAATTAATTTAACAATTTTCTTAATAAAAGTTTATCAAACATTTTACCGATCTCCAACAATAAGTGCGTCTAGTCATCATCTCGCTCTTCCTTCAAACATTTGTAAAACGTTCCTACCGTTCTTGTTACTTAATACACTATAAGTGTATACCAGCTGTGACAAAAAAAAAAAACGATTTTGCCTACTGAGTATTAGAACTAGTAACACATGAGTTATTATAGAAAAAACTCAAATTGTTGTCATGTTGTTGACGTTTCCCCCTCAATAAAGCACGTGTTTACTAATTTTAAACCACGTCTATAACATGCATAGCGCAATTTTCATTAGATCCCAGCTTTTATAATTTTTTTGTAAAATGTTGTAAAACTGTCGCCTGCGGTCTTTCATTTCTTGTTAAAAAATAGTTAAGAAGCGTAGGCGATAGTCGTAATAAAATTAGATGCCGGAGGCGACAGTGCCAGTGTTCCTTAAAAATTATAGATACATCTAATAATTATAACAATACTACAGTTTCTAAAAATATATAACAGCTTTTCTAACAAATAAAATTTTGAAATTTGAAAAATGAAATACTAACTATATGGCTACATTGATCAACTTTAAAAAATTATGATAATTTCATAACCAGTCACCCAAATAATTTCTAAAAACGTAATAAACGTAAAGCAAAAAGTGTAATTTCCCTTATAAGCCCGCAAATTTTGAGACACCCATTATAATGTAATAGAGAATTTAAATTTAAACTTCATTTATACATATTTAAGTTCCCTTATCTGTAAATTCTTTATTTAATTTTTTTATGCAAAACATTTGTTGTTTTGATATTTTTTTTATAATAAAGTAGATTTTGGAGCAAATTTTGAGACAGTTTTTGTGCTAATTTTATACTAGTTTTACTGAAATCACAGTACAAAAACAGATACTGTGGCCCACCTAGCAACTAAAATCTATTCCGAAAGTGCCAAAGATTTCTTCAAGGATTCACTAGAATTTGTAGGGTCATCCTCGGCCTCTTGTACTTTTGTTCTTATGCAATGTGCTTTAATAAACTAAATAATTGTTTTTATTCAAAATCTGATATAATAAATCAACACGATTTTAAAAGCAATAAATTAATCAGAACAATCAATATGCATTAATGAACAGGTCGACAATTTTTTTTGTAATAATCCTATTTGCAATTTTGAAATAAAAAAATAAAATTTTTTAAACCAAAATATAGAGCGACATTTATGAGAGAAAATATTGTTTGAAACAATATAAACGTTAACCAAAAATTGTAGTTTTAATCATCTATAAATTCCTAAACAAACCTCGATTGTTTGAACAAAATAATAATTTTGTGGTAAAACAGCAAAATAAATGTTTTTTTATTATTATTAACAATAAGATCTTAAGTATAGGTGAGTTATAAATGTAATAAAGTTCCTGAAATCAGTTAGTTTAGATAAGAAGTTTGATCACGAAATAATCTAATACAATCAGGACTAAAAATAGTGTTTCCCTAATAATGGTAATTGTGTAGTCAAAGTTTCGCATATTTATCATGACGAAAAGCGCCCTATATCCAAGTTTTACGAAGTTATAAATTTTTGAAATCCGGCTCTGTCTGCGCCGCCTAAATAGCCAAATACCTCGTATAAGAACCCGGCACAACAAAGACCTGTTCGCTGTCCTGAACACCGAAGAAATAAATTAGTGTGACCGTCTAGAGCCGGCATACAAAATAAAATCCCTTAAAGTATTGAATGGTGTCAAAGCCTCACCTTGAAACTTTTCTAATTGGACATTTCACACAATTCATTTTAGGACAAAACCCCAGCAGGTGTGTAAAATTCCTCTTTGTGAATTTGGTAAAATTTTCAAAATTTGATTGGGTTCGAAGACATTCTTATTAATGAGAGTATGTTGGGCGCAGCAAAAATCAGTACGGTGATGCGGCGGTTACTTGTGAAGCAGTGCGCAACGGCGAGATGGAGGCCGGAGGCGTGAGGCGAGGGTGCGAGACTCCGAGGAAGGAGTAGACAGCCCTCATTCAGTCAGCGTTTGGCGTCCGTGATGTGCGCGTTCGGACCCCACGTGGTGTCCATCACTTAATCGCGTACTTTGTGAGTATGGTGTCGGCGGCGCTTCTACGCCGCCCCCTTCTGGTGGCGGTGCTATTGTTCGTGCCGTGCGGCGGCTTAGGAGGCACCTGTCCGTCCCCCTGCACCTGCAAGTGGAAAGGGGGCAAGCAGACCGTCGAGTGCACCGAAAGAGGCCTCATCACCATCCCCGAAAGCGTCGATCCCGAGACCCAAGTACTAGACTTGTCGGGAAATAACCTACAGATCCTCCCGAGGGAGACTTTCGTCCGGTCGGGACTTCTCAACCTCCAGAGAGTGTTTCTGAAACGGTGTCGGATCGGGCAAATCGACGATCTCGCGTTTAGGGGATTGACGAATCTCATCGAACTTGATTTATCGCATAATCTTCTTACGGCTGTGCCGTCAGCGACGTTCCGTGACGTTCCGTTTTTACGCGATTTGGTTCTTTCACATAACCCGATTCAAAAAATCGACACTCAAGCTTTCAAAACGATTCCAGGACTTATCAAACTTGACTTGTCAAACTGTGAAATTCAAATTATTGCATCGAAAGCTTTTGAAGGCATTGAAATGTTGGAATCACTCAAGCTCAACGGAAACAGATTGTCGGAATTAAGACTACGGACTGTTGAGACTCTAAACCGACTTCATGGCATCGAAATGCATGATAATCCATGGCATTGTGACTGTAGACTAAGAGCAGTTAAGGAATGGCTAGTTAACAATAATATCCCGTATCCTATTGCTCCTGTATGTTCAGGAGGACCTGAAAGAGTCATCGATAAAACCTTCACTGAACTTCATATTGACGATTTCGCTTGTAAACCTGAAATCCTTCCAGTTAATCGCTACATTGAAGCAAGCTCCGGTCAAAATGCCACGATTTTATGCCGAGCAAATGCTATTCCAGTCGCTAACATCAATTGGTATTGGAATGGTAGACCTCTTCTCAACAACACAGCTTTCAGTTCACATCAAAAAATCTACGTTTTTGAAGACGGCAAACAAGAAAAACGCAGTGTTTTAGTGTTAACTAACGTCCAAGAAATAAATTCAAGTGAATTCTATTGTGTAGCTGAAAATCGAGCCGGAAATGCTGAAGCTAACTTCACACTTCATGTTTCAATGCGAGCTGCTGGAATAACCCAACTTGGTAGTGGTCAAATAGCCGGTCTAAGTGTCGCTCTCATAATCCTAATCCTTTTCATCCTTCTTGTTATTTTTATTCTCTTAGTGCGTTTGCGACGAATCCCATTTTCCGAAACGAAAACTTCCGGTCAAATCGAAGTTGTAACGGTAGTCAACGGAACCACAAACGGCAAAGTTTCAACAGTTCCAGCAAACGAAACTTCAACATTTAACGAAACTAAACCAACTGAACTAAATTTTTGTAACCCAGTTCAAAAACCACCCCGTATGAACGACATTCCATACACCACCGGTAACTACAACAGTAACGGTAGTGTAATGCCAGCTTCTTGTTTCGTCTCACCATCATCAGCTTCTGGGAACAACCCGGATTTAATTAACGACACGAAAACCTCCGAGGAGTACTCACTCGAAGTCCCTGAAAGACCAGCAAGTGGTGAATACAGCCGAAACGCCGACTCGTTATACCCATCAGGGTTATGGGAACAAGAGGATTACTCCCGGCAGAATTTCTACGATGATAAGACGCCTATCATGGACGGGATGAGTGGCGGTGGTTCAGTCGAAGAATTAGCGTTTCGCAACTCGCAAGGATATCCTGCAGATTACGGTCTTCCGATCGCCGACCAGAAGCCAGTTTTGGCACAACAAATCAACCTTCCCACCAATGCGAAGACCCTAAGGGTGTGGCAGAAAGGCGGTGTTCCTGTTTTACCGCCGGTGACGGCACTCAAAAGAGCGCTCAGTCATAACAGAAACTCGCCAGATGAGGGATACCAGGAAGGGTGCGGGACGGACGTTTAAAGCTTATTACCAAAGACTGCAGGTTCCTAATACAGATCAGACTGTTTGTATATAGTTTTTCAGGAAACACTGTGCTGTGAAGTACACCGGAAAAGGGGAAATTTAGATAAGTTTGTATTTCCTTATGTGATACATTTATTGTTTCGTAGCGAAACTTGTTGTAAATATTGTGTATAGATAATTAACTGTAGATAATGTTGTTTATGGCGTTATTCTAGATTAAGAACTCACGCTCAAAAAGACTGATTAAAAAAATTGTACATTTTTGCAAAAGATTTTGTACCAAAAAAGAAATTTTCCGGATTGTTTATTTATAAATGGAATAATTGTCAGCTATAGCAAGAGATTTTTATGTAAAAAAAAATAGACAGTGAACATGTAAAAAAAATGTATTGTTGTTTGCAACAAGGTGTAAATGTTAAACAATATATTACAATGTTATACCCTAAATAACGGTACCTAATATCAATTACTAATAATTCAGTATTCTTAATGTTACCAAGATGTATATAAATGTGAATTAAAACGGTGCGTAATTTTGGTAATAAACAAATTTAAGAAAGCTCAATGTATCATTTCACAATTTTTCCTTTGAAAAACGTGTCGATAATATCACTAACCCCAAAGACATCAATTTATCCCAATACCTATTTTTCACTGATGCTTTCGGAAACAGGATATAACCATCTCCTCAAACGGGACACAGGATATGAAAATCGTATGTCAGACCCGTATCCCGTTTCAAGGTGGGAATTCAAACAAAATTAATTATCTCAAGTGGATATCAAAAATGTATCAGAATGATCTGACCTTGCTAAAATTTAATTTAAACAAGCAAAATTCATAAAAGCACTCAACCAAATTTAACAAAGGATAATTAAAAAAAGAAGGTGGAATCTCATGCTTGAGGAAATATGTGGATTAGCACAAAAAATGTTGAAATAAATTTTATTTGAATTGTAAGACAAATTCGAGCCCCGTTATGATGTTCTGGAGGTGTAAAATTTCAGTTCCAGATGGATTGTCGGGAACAATGAATCGGATACGACAAGTTTCTGTATCTGGTTAGAAAAAGTTGTTTTCAATAGTATTTTTGTTTTATTCGACTCGGACTTGCGGTTCAAATCTCGTTTCACTGACATGCTTGACTACACCTACCCATCACACAACAGCAACTCCTACAACAAAATCATTAAGCATTTCTAGGTCAAAGTATTGACAGTATTAAATCGAATCAATACACTTGATTTTGAAATAATTCCACTAAATAATTGGATCGATCAACTGCAATATGAGCAAAGTTATTCGAATTTTGTCTAGAAACACCTCAAAACTAGACTCTGAATTTAATAAGGGTCATTGTAAAGAGAGGTGTGTCCAATTGTCACTGAAACAACCAGCTTAAGAGGCTACAATCCCAAAAAGTTAATTGTGTCTATTGTATCCCAAATTCAAGCATTTCTAGCCAAACTATACCTCAAACCGCAAATTCGGCTCTTTTCGTCTAATTAAGACACAAGCTTCTCATAAATAAACATTTTTTCGGGACTGAAAACAATAAAAATTTTATTGCTTCAAAAAAAACCACAAAATTAAAGCATTTGTAGACAAGCTATACAACAGACCAAAAATTAGACCTTTTTGTCTAATTGAGACACAAATTTCTCATAAATAAACATTTTTTCCAAAGCTGCGAACCCAAAAGGTTAATTGTCTCTATTGCACCCCAAATTCAAGCATTTATAGACAAACTATACTTCAAACCTAGAATTAGACCCTCTTCGACTAATTAAGACAAAAGTATCTCCTAAATAAACATTTTTTCCGAGGCTGTGAACCCAAAAGGTTAATTGCCTATACTGCACCACAAAATGTAAGCATTTGTAGACAAACTATACTTCAAATTTAAAACTAGGCTCTCTTCTTCTAATTGAGACACAATTTTCTCATAAATAATCATTTTTTCTGGGAGTGCAAACCCAAAAAGTTAATTGCCTCTACTGCACCACAAAATTCAAGCATTTGTAGACAAACTATACCTCAACTTTAGAATTAGGCCCTCTCCGTCTAATTGGAACACAATTTTCTCATAAATAAGCATTTTTTTCGAGGCTGCAAACCCAAAAATTTAATTGCCTCTACTGCACCCTAAATTCGAGTATTTGTAGCCAAACTATACCTTAATCCTAGAATTGGCCCTCTTCGTTTAATCGAGACCGAACTTTCTCATAAATAAACATTTTTTTTGGAGCTGAGAACCCAAAAAGTTGATTGCCTCTATTGCATTTATAAATTCGAGCATTTGTAGCCAAACTATACCTCAAACCTAGAATTAGACCTTCTGCGACATAAGTTTCTCATAAATAAACAATTTTTTCGAGACTGTGAACCCAAAAAAATAATTGCCTATACTGCACCACAAAATTCAAGCATTTGTAGACAAACTATACTTCAAATTTAAAACTAGGCCCTCTTCTTCTAATTGAGACACAAGATTCTCATAAATAATCATTTTTTCTGGGACTGCAAACCCTAAATGTTCATTGCCTTTATAGTACCTCAAAATTCAAGCATTTGTAAGCAAATTATACCTCAAACCTAGAATTAAGCTTTCTGCGTCTAATTGAGACATAAGTTTGTCATAAATAAACAATTTTTTCAGAGCCGCAAACCAATAAAAAGTTGTTTGCTTCTACAGAACCACAAAATTAAAGCATCTGTAGACAAACTATACAACAACCTAGAATTAGGCCCTCTTCAACTAATTGAGACACAAGTTTCTCATAAATAAGCATTTTTTTCGAGACTGCAAACCCAAAAATTTAATTGCCTCTACTGCACCCTAAATTCGAGCATTTGTAGCCAAACTATGCCTCAAGCCTAGAACTGGCCCTCTTCGTTTAATCGAGACCAAACTTTCTCATAAATAAACATTTTTTCCGGCTTGAAAATGAATTGTTTTAATTGTTTTTGTAGTAAGTGTACCGTAAATTTGATTTGAAACTTTTGCATAACGAGGGTGTAACAAGCCGTCGTGAGTGGCGCACGTGCTACTTCAGAACTTTCAACGACCTGACCAGCAGTTATGTCACCCTAAACGTGATAATAATGATAAATTTGTTTTTCGCGCTACTGTGAAATATGCCTTTTTAAGGACCGACTTGTATAACTGGTTGCAGAACAGGCGCTACTAGTTTTAACAATCATGTCGTGTAATATACCAAATAATTGATAGCTGTGCTAGTACAACACCTCGTAGCATAATATTACTCAAATTTGAATAATTGAATTGCTAATTTTCAATAGGCGTAATTATGCAAGCCAAAAATTTGTTCCAGGATCTACATAATAGGTCCAATGATAAAAATAGAAAATACGAAAGATCAAAAATCCGACTGGGATTGGTAGGCGGAGTTTTTCATACACTAATAATGATGCTATTATATTTGTATTAACTCCTCCTACTACTTACAAATCATTAAATTTTATTTCAATGCTTATAATTGACCCAGTTATTTATAGTTTTGAGTAAGAGAAGTACTTCAAAAATCTATTTTTGTTTTTAGAAAAAATATTTCGAGTCGGGTTTTCTCAGATGTATTGTTGCTACCTAGACCTAAAAGATAAAATTTAATCTAATATTAACTATCACTAACCACTTGAAAAACGACATTATTTATAATCTTATCAAAACAATAATTGATTTAATTCAAATTAAAAAAGTGTTTCTCTTGAAACAGATATTCAGAGAAACTATTTTGTTTGGCTTTGTTGTGTTATATTAATTTTAAACAGGATGTAAATTACCAGAAAGGAGTATTCATTCGCCAGGTAAAACCCACATAGAATGTCCAAGGAAGAAAGCGAGTATTAACTGTAATAGGCTTTAAATTAAAAGTTACAAAAATAATTAAACAAAAAATACTTACTGTCATATAGAGGAATAAATTTGTAATGTTCGTATTTAAAAAAATATTTGAAACGATGCAGAAACGGGCAAAGCTAGAAGAAATGCTAAAGAAAAAGCTTGGATAGACACACTTATCTATAAGACAAATTTTGAAATAGATTTGTAATTGTAAAAAGCTAATTTAATAAACTAATAGAGTTTAGAAACCGAATTAAAATTATTTGTAGCACTTGCCAACTCACAATAAATAAACGCAGATAATTGGTAACGACCACTATAATATTATTGCTCCATTTAACTTTAATAACGGTGAACAAACAATTTTATTTATAATAAATTAATAACAAAATAAATCCCGAAAAAAACATTTTAAAAAATACATTGCAACATTTCGAAATTTAAATGTTTATTAATTAATAAACTTTAATTGGTTTGCGTGTAATTTGTAAAAATCCAATAAGCCGAGCAGATAATACCACGCCCTACATCTGATCTGATTACAGACGAGCATGTTATTGGTCAACCTTATTAGCTCATTATTTAATAACCGCAAAAAGGTTGTCACAGCTTGTACATCCAGCGAGATTAATTACAACAAGTAAAACAGAAAATAAAAATAAATTCTCTTATAAATTAAACAGGAAAATATCGAACTTAAAAAGCACTTTTCTCGTCCTTTAATTTTTAACTTGAACGACAAGTTGTTAGCAAATACACAGCATTAAAAAAAATCAATACACTGTAATAGATACGAATGGATAAAACCGATACTAATTCAAACAAAAACTTCTTTTTTAAGTGCGAAGTTAAATTTAATACAGCCATTTCGTGTTCATTTGTGAAAGTCGCTTTAAATCATGACTTCCCATTTTTCTTACCACTTCAAATGCGTGAAAGATTAGGGCTATTCAAGGCGCTATTAAATTTTTATTTAATAGAGAAAAGGACGAAGGATTGAAACCAGAATTCGTGAACATGCAAGAACAATATAAAAGTACAAAAAATACAGGCATAAGCAACACTTCATGTGCGTTTGTTTCTCATGTTCTTTCTTCTGGTTATTCCTTTTCTCCTACCGGTAATTCAAAAATCCTTGTGTCAAATTTGCTAGAATAAACTTCAAAAAAATTATTCCACGCACAAATCTTCTCTACAGACAGTGAATAACCAAATGAATTTTGATAATAATATTTTATCTTCACTGTTTAATCTTCTTAACTTAATTGAATATTGAATGTTTGTTTACTTTCTCGTCTCTTTACTTTCTTTCAGTGATTCATGAGTATTTATACTTTTACTATAACCAAAAATTTAATATTAAAAACAAATAAACTGGAATATTATTAATACATAGTGCCTTTTTAAGATTAGGTATTTATATATTACTTTTTCAAATTCTTCTAAAATCTACTTCTATTCCTGTTTTTCCACTACAATTCTCTTTATTGTTCTTTTCTCTTTATCGTTAAATACCCTTTTTACGTAGATTTCATAACTCAAATCTGGATAGAATTGTTGTTTGTTTCTACGTACTTAAAATTTATTTTGGTGACGTAAAAGGACCTCTAAACAATTAAATTGTTTTTGAAATCAACCAATCACTAACAATTTTCTAACGCTTGCTCGTTTCTCTTTGATAAAAAAACTAGATAAAAGAAGAAATTGTGTCATTTAAGTACATGTTAAAGACTAAAAGACAGTTTATAAAATTAAAAGACTATCCTTTAAAATAAAGAAAGGTTGGCAACCCTAGTTTTTGTTACTGTAGTATTATAGAATATGTAGTTGAAAAACAGATTTTATCCAAAATGACGATTTAAGTCTGGTAGTAGTTCAATTGATTCTCCATATCTTTCTAATGAAGGTATAAATTAGCATTATTGCTTTAGCTACAATATAATTTTTTTATTGATTGTTGGTTAGTGAATCAACATTGTTATTTTACAACAATTTACCTAGTATTTGCACAGGACGCGTAATAAATGGATAAATTAATAGAGTATTGGTTTATTGGTAAAATCGGATAATCGTAGTGGCCAAAATTGAAATAAAATACTAAATATAGAAACAGTAACCGATTTTGTCTATAAATTGGGTGCAGTAGTAGTAATGTAGCCTATAATCTGGTTATTATCTAGAATTGGTCCGATTATAAATTTATAAAGCAAAGCTTGTGTATTATCAGCACCTCTGGATTGTATGTTGTAAATTCCCCGATCTGGGTAAGTTGAGTGAAAATAGGCATCAAATTCCAGGTAATGGCTCATTATTTAGTTCAGATGGTGTACGTCCCTAATCTATATCTAAATTGTGATTTGTGGTGACGTTAGCCAGGTCAATAACAGTCCGGCGAGCTGAATAGAACGAGCAGAATCGTGACCAGAATAACTAGCAAGTGCGCTAACTGCGATCTATCTATCAAAAGTTTATCCTGGTCGATAATGTAATTTCCAACGGACCGGAAACGGATACAAACGGCATATTTAGCCCTCTTTGGCTATTGTTACATAATTTCATATATGAAAAGAAAACGGGTTAATCCACTGATGGCATGGGATAATAGCTGACAGCGTAAACCCTAATTAATGGACGACAACAGCCACGATGGATAGAAAGATAACTTACACTTCCAAATCCTTTGCGCACAATGAGATACGACGTTAATTTGCATACGTTTAGATTTTAGTCCGATTTAATACAATAAAGCGACTGCTTTCACTATTCAAATTGAATTGGATTTAGATGCATGTCCGGAATGACGCGACCTAAACTATTTCCTCAAAAAGTTAGGTCATCCTATATTAAAACAGAAATTTGAAATGGAACTCAGTATTGTTTGCTGATGAATCCAAATTTGGCTTGGGAAGAGACAAGAGACGTATTCGAGTATGGAGAATGCCTAGCAAACGGTATCAGCTGGTTAACATTTCAAGAAGAGACAATTGAGAAATCTGTCTTGAGAGTCGCACTAACCTGTAAATTTGCCTTGGAACGATGACTACATATACGCCAATGACATTATAAACAAGATTGTTGTCAATTTTCAAGCCGCTATTAGTCAAAATTTTGTTTTATTGACGATAATTGTCGGCCTCGCCGTACTGTGAAAGTGTTAATTACACTTGATTTTCATGAAATTGAACAAATTGCTTTTCCTCCACGTTCACCGGATTTAAATCCAATAGAGCATGTATGGGACCTTCTTAGAATCGCAGAGACCTCAACCTGAAAATGTGAGGGAGCTTAGGCAGCTTTTACCCATTCTGTGATTGCAAATTCCTTAGGAACAAATTGATATTCTCATAAGAAGTATGCCAAGTAAAATTTGGGAAGTTTTACATGTTAGAGACAAAAATACCCCCTATTAACAACTTTTTTTTTTTCATTTATACACAAGAAATTTATTTTTTATTTTTTTATTTATGGACTTGATTTTTAATTTATTTTTATGAAACTATCAATTTAATACGAATTTTCTTAATATCCTTAATTTTTTGTGCACAGTGTAGTCCTCTCCTAAATAGTTGAAGTATTTTTTTTGTTGTAAGCGGTCGTCATTATTAGAGATTTCTTGTTGGTGTATATGCGGGTAGAAATACACAGTTTAAATGAGCAGAAAAAGTAAGCCATTCTTTCATCATTCCTCTTTTGTTGCTAAAGATCTTTTTACTCACATCGCCGTCCTGAATACAAATATTCCAAAAGGAAAAAGCTACACTTTAAATTACAACTTTTGTTTTTTCTTAACTAGATATATTTACCGAAATTTATGGAGAAAACTTTCTCTATAACTCGTAAAAATTGCATCTTTTATTACAATTTCGTTGGTTGAACTTTCTACAAGTTTATAAGACAGCGAAAATATGTAAAATTACAAACAGCAAGAACATGACTCATCGCTAATTAAATTAAAAATTTTCTTTCGGAGTTTTGGTGGAAGGCAATTGTGAATCATGATGATGACGAATGCGCCTAACATGTCCTAGCAAAACGCATAAATATTGGGGGTTGAAATCAGGCTTAACTTGATTTATGAATAAATGGAGGGTGCTCCACTTAGTAAGCTTTCGTGACAAGTTTTAGAAATTGCCCGAAAAAATTGCTTTCTGCCCAAACACAATAGAAATTTCACATCCAAATCGATCCAATAAACACAATAAACTTAAGCTTCCACTTCCTCCAAAAACACAATCTGATTAACATACAAATACGAGGACTTCCTTAATATAAAAAGAACATTCTTTTATACTTGTCACAATCAATGACCCATTTCAAGATAAACATCAACCAATTATTGCTTTTTACATTTTTTACTATTTCCCAACTGTCAATTAACAGTTTTTCAAGCAATTCAAAAATGCTAACACTTAATTAAAATCTTAATGAAAATTAATTGAGGTTCCGGCGAGTAATAACAATAAGACTCTACGGGCTACAAGCCATTAGAACTAATGGTAGATCGCTACCTTCGCCTTTCCATTTAGAATACACAACAGTTGACTGAAAATGTTATTATAATTATGTGGGGTGTAATGGAATTCTCGTTTCAAAGCTTTACTACATAAATTTCATTCTAATTTTCAAAATATTATTTTCGAAATTCAATTTAGGACACAAGATGCAAAGACTAGCAAAATCATTAGCTTAAAGGCAAGCTCTACTGAAAGATTTTAGTTAAAACTCTAGAATAACTCGTCTTAAATTCAAACCTCCCGCGATTACTATCTGCAGAGAAAGACATCTTAAGTTGGCTATGTGCTAATTAAATTGTTATTAAAAATGTGTTAAATAACTAAATTAAGATTGAATTGTTCTGATCCATGGTGAGACGTTAATTAAATCAGAATAATAGTAAGGTCCTTCACTCTCATGTTTTATTATTTAAATGCGCTACATGTTTCGACCACTATTCTGTGGCCATCTTCAGGCTAAAATATCAGTTACACCGCATTGTGTTATTGCACAAAGTGGTGAATTTAGAATGGTGAATGGTAGTGAATTTAAACAAAGTAAAAAAAAGTTCTGACAGTTCAAGATCTAAAAATCATGTGCTAGATTTTACTATGGCAGATATTATTTTGTTGAATGTTCAGGCTACACTTTATCATCTAGAAAAGACTGCTCTTTATTTTTGAAAAGAGAAAATCTAGTGCTAAATAGTAGTAATCCAAGCTTCCTCCACTAAATATTTTCGGAAAATACTGAAGATTTTGCTCGGTCCTCTGAATTTAGTCATTGCAGTGGAGAAAAACTAGAATGCTAAAGTGAAAATGATGCCTGAATTCCTTGAATTTCACTATATTGTTTATAAAATATTGTTTAAAAAAATGGGTTTAAATGATAGGGAAAATACTGTAAAAATAATGTACTGGTTGTATACTACCAAAACGTACCTTTAAAAAGTCCTTTAAGAGTAAATGATGAACGTTACATCAAAATTAACCTTAAACATGAGATAGAACTAGTAAACAGTAATGTTATTCTAAAAAACGAAGTGTCAAAGCTTTCTCTACGTAATATTCTTCTTACTAGAGTCTCCAAAGCTTTTGTTTTGTCTTCTAATTACAGCTGTTATTCGTTGTAGCAAAAAGAGGCTAGGATAATAGAGTAAAAATAATTTGTAGAAGGTGTTTAATTAATTTTTAATTATGTCTTGATTATTATTAAAGACTCAGATTAAAAACAAAAAGATTATAAGACACTATTTTACAAAAAATACTTTTGTAATCAAAAAGCAATTAATACTTCAAAAATATCAAAGCCAACTATTACCGCCATTTTAAAAAATGTAAATTATGTTGTTGAATTCATTAAAAAGAAAATTAATAAAGCAAAAGATTCTACGTAAAAAACTTTCTCATATTGTTTTTATTTCAAATGTATATCTTCAATAGTAACCAGAATATGACTTTTTCTATTATTTTTTTTTACTTGAAATCAAAAAAGACGATGCCAAAATTACTTTTTCAGAAAATTATCTCACGAATGTGCTATTCGTTTCTCTAATCTTTCTTAATCTAAAAACGAATTGATGAGATAAGAATAAAAGTAGTAAAAGTTACCACAGACTACCCAACAAACCTATTAAAATCAAAAATGAGTATAAAAATGGTCACGCCATGGTGTAAAAAAGGAGAAAGATACTAAACATTGGTAGTATTCTAATAAACTCTCTTATCAAAGCTTTCTCAACCAAAATTACTTGCTGCCAACTACAAGATGTTTTGTTGGATTAATACAAAACCTCCAGCAAGAATTCTATATTTCTCTTCTCCATCATTCATTCAAATTTAAGCTTCACATCTTTATCTACGCCTCAAGAGTTTATCTTGTACATTTTAACCACATTTGTTCACAAGCATTACCGATTTTTACAATTTAATTTCTAAAAATTAATCTAGCACGCTTCCCACACATTTGCTTAAATACGTTTGAGGTTTACGGACATGATTTAGGAAAGATTTATCCGGTCCTTCTTATAGTAAACTAGAGCTGGGAAAAGTATGGATTCTTACAGAAGGTATCAATACCTCGTCAGGTATCGTACACCGATACCGACTGCAATCTGGTATTGAAGTATCGATACTTCCGATACCTCGATACCTCCGATACTTCGATGCCTCCGATACCTTGATAAAGGGTGGCTATAAATAAATATCCTATTCAGAGTGCTTTGGATGTTAAAAACACAAGCTATTTTGATGAGAACAAACGAATTCACAAGCTATTTGATGCGATATTTATTTATCGCCACGATACTTCCGATATCTCGATACCTCGATACTTCCGATACCTCAATACTTCCCGATACCTCAATACCGCGATACCTCCGACATCTTGATACTTACGATATGTGCGATAGCCGATACCTAAAAACAGGTATCGCCCGGCCCTACAGTAAACTAATAAAAGAAAGCCGTAACAAATACTAGGTACTTCTGTTTTATTCTTGTTTAATGATGTATACCCATCTCAAACTCTCACAAAGTCACATTCCAACAATCCTCGCTGCCATCTTGTTAAACACAACGTAGGGCTCGTTTTCTCTCCGGTAATAATAAGAAATTTTAACCATTTTGTTTAAAATTAAAGTAAAGCGCAACTTTGGGTCATTACAACTGTTAAAACAATCATAAACACTACTTCTACTATCAATAAAATATAAAAAGTTTATTTAGATAGAAAGTGACTTGCAATTATGAATGCATTGTATTTGATAGTATCACTACGTGATAATTACTAGATTGCCACTTTAATTAATAATTTTAATTTAGGTATTTCAAAAATAAATTGTTGTTTGCACTCCTTAGCGTTTGTTTATGTACATCAACTCTAAATCTGAATTCTGCTCTCTAATAAGAATATAGAGGAAATAAGCATAAGACTTGTTTGACAGATTTAATGATCCAGTTATCTAGTAATAACTTTTTTAAATTGATTTAATCGATATCTCTTCAATGATCTCAATTGTTTATAAAAATCATATCAAAATTTATGTAGATCTTGCCGTTAAATTTGAAATCTGCTTATCAATCAGCGATTGTTAGATTTCGATGTTCGTTTTGTCTGAAACGCAAGAAATGCCAAAGTCCCAGCTAAGCATTTGCCGTGAATTCCGGATTTCAGTCTTTTTAAGACCTCCCTCGAATACTAATACATTAGGAAATTTCCCTCGCGAACTCATTGTCTGCTGAGGTATAATTTTGCTATTGCTATCATCCGCTAGTTATGTCTCATCCAACTGTTTGAAATTACAACTCCTCAATAATCGAAATGATTTCCTCGAATTCTATTCTGTGACAGTAGTTAGACCCCCCGGATCATAATTTACCCTCTGGATTTTCGAAAAGGGCTCATTTCAACAGCGCTCCCTTTTTGTCAGAGTCTATTATCATTTCGTTGTTTTAGCACAAAAAGACGGTTAGTAAGATTCGACATGCAGGAGAGATTGAGAGGAAAGCCAATCGGAATTTGTCTCTGTTTTTGATCAAATATGAAGCGTCTCAACTTGCAATTATCCGGTAAAGCTGATGGAATATTTAAAAGAAATTCAGAGAGTAAGAAATGGGAAAATCTTGTTATTAAATTATTAAATCAGACCTAGTTTGAAATTGGTGCCAATTCAAAAGAAGGATCAGGAATCACGTACTTGCCAATTATTATTGTCTGATTTTTTTTTGATAAAATTAATAATTTATTTTTGAAAATCGCGTCTGCTTCTAAATTAGATTAATGTAAAAAGTTTAAGCTTCAATTCATGAGATAATTGATGATTAAAATTAAGTACTTCATTGATAAAATCTAAAAAGTCCTTATATTAGCTATTTTTTAAGCATAAAAAATGAAAACTTGAGAAGATTATGTACGATCAACGGCAAGATGGTCTCGAAAAGGCGATTTGGTGCACTGAATACGCCATTAAACACAAAAGAGCCAAAACCTTTAAGAAGTTATTCCATCAAATTTTTATACAGTGTATAGACTAAATTCAAATCTTAATTTTATTAAAAAAAAACTCTCCCCTACAATTATTGGCTTCAAACCGCCATTTCCCTAATGGGAAATCCAATTCTGATCAACAAGATAAGCAATAAAAATCATGGAAAAATATATAACTGCTTGAAATGATAAAATCTATTTCCCCTATTCCCATAAAATCAAAGTTCACTATAAACAATTTTTGTTGTATCGAATAATTATACCATTTTTATCGAATTTCAATCGTTTCTCAACGTTAGATAAATAACATTGTAAAAGATATCTGAAGTTTAAACAATGCAATTCAATATATGCGACTTTGAATTTTACCCTTTGTACAAATGAAATTCAGAAAACTTCAAGTGTTCGATTCTGCGAAGTGTACTTCTTGGAAAAATAAAAATAAATTGGATGAAATTCACGAATTTAAAACCATTGCAGGGAGCACACCTGTTCATTATACGTTTAACTAGCAATATTTTCGTTAGTAAACAACTAAGTTTTGAAAAAAACATTCTTTCTTTCTCAAAGTGAGTCAATTTTCATGAAAATAATAAAAGAATAAAAATGTTTAGCCATAGGCGGTCCCCCTAGTTCCCTTTTAGCAGAATTAGTTATCAAGAACCTTAAAAAAAAATTGAAACAATTTTTAAGATTTTTTACTAATTATAGAATGTGTCGGCAACATTTTGCTAATTTTTAAAACCAGAACTAGTTTTATAAAACAGTGTTTCTTATCGATTTTTAAATTAACATAAACAAACAAAAATATTTTTAGAATTTCAGAAAAAGGCAGCGATATTTCATTAATTTTTAAATCAAAAAACAATTTCAAAATCAATTTACAAACGGTAAAATTTTTGAACTTCTAGAAATCTGAAACAGTATTTTACTAATTTTAGAATACACGGCAACATTTAACTGCTTTTTAAAACCAGAGGTGTAATGTAGTAATTTGTTTAATTTTATAGTAAAATAGCAAAATATATTATCAGTTTTTTTAATTAACAAAAACAAAAAAATATCATTTGAATTTTAGAAATCAAAGTCGATTTTGCATATTTTGGAATCAAGAAACATTTTACTAATTTTAAGATTCAAGGATGTTATTTAACTAATTTTATAAGACATATTTCCTATCAATTTTTAAATTAACAAATATAAACAAAAATATTTCTTAAACATTATAATTCTGAAACAATATTTGTGATTTAACAAATTTTCTATACAATTAAATAATTTTATTGCTCGGAATTGTCACTTTTGACATTTTGGCATTTAATATTTTTGCAATTTATCAAATTTCCATAATTTCTTATACCTTTTTAAATCTATAAAAACAGCCAATAATATTTTTGACACCTCACAAGCCGGAGAAAATTTTTTTTAATACTGAAATCCGAAAGCAACATTTAACTAATTTTAAAATTCAAGAATGTTATTTAACTAATTTTAGAAGACATATTTTCTATCTATTTTTAAATTAACAAGAATCTAAAATATTTTTAGAATTTTGAAAGGTGAAGATCATATTTTACCAATTTTGTAAACAAAAACAGTCTTTTACTAATTTTAAAACCTAGAAATCAAATTTAACTAATTTTATTATTAATAATAACGTAAAAACGATATTTTTTATCAAATCTTAAAATGATAAAAACAAACAATAGTATATTACTATACGTGTTTCATAAGACGATTATTGTGACACGATGAGTTTTGAGGACGACGAGCGAAGCGAGGAGTGCTCAAATAGAATGAGTGTCACAAGTCGTCTTATTAAACGAGTGTAATATACTATTTTTTCTACTTTGCGTTGCAAAACAGCATTCAAAAAGTCTCTTTTGAAGAATTATCACAACTTGGGATTTTTGACAAATTTGGTTGGCACTAATGAAGTAATGACATCTGTCAAATTAATTAAGGTTTTCAACTGATTTACTAATTAACTGATATTTTGCTTCAATATTTTCGACAGCTCGCTTATGATTTTATCAACTATTCCATTTCATCCCCATTGCATAGGCGGTAGACGTAATATTTATGCTTACGGTGCCAACATAACCAATAAAAAAGTTACTGTTTTGCGTGCTATAATGAAAGTTTAGTGTCATTATTATTTAACACGTTTGCGTTTAACAATGACAATATTGTTAACGCAAAGTTGAAAAAAATATTTTTAGAATTCTGAAAGTCGGAGACAATATTTTACTAATTCTAGAATCAAGAAACAATGTTTTACTATTTTTAAAGTCTATAGTAGTTTAATTTTTAAATTAACAAATATAAACAAAATTAATTATAGAATTTTAAAAAGCAGAGAAAATATTTTTCTAATGCTAGAATCAAAAAGCACCAACTTCTAAAAAAATGGGTCAAAAAAATAAATTTTTTGAGTAACAAAAACAAAAAAAAACAATTTTAGAAGCTGGAAGCAATATTTTATTTATTTTAAATCTAAATTACATATTTAACTAATTTTTGTAAGCCAAAAAAATTAATTCCTATCATTTGTTATATTACCTGCCAGAGATAAAAAAAATATTTCTGCAATTTTAGAAAGCGGAGGCAATATTTTACTACTTTCGAAAACAAAAAACAATATTTTACCAATTTTAATATCTAGAAATGTAGGTTAAATAATTTTTGGTAAACCAAAAACAATATTTCCTATCTATTTTTAAATTAATAAAGATAAAAAAAATCTAAAATTTTAGAAAGCCGAAATAATATTTTTCTAATTTCAGAATGAAGAGGCAACATTTTATAAAAAAAATCAACATTTCTTATCAATTTTTAAAGTAACGGAAAAAACCAAAAATATTTTTAGAATTTTAAAAGCTAGAGGCCATATTTCACTCATTTTGTAAACAAAAATAATCTTTTCCTAATTTTAAGACCTAGAAATCTAATTTAATAAAGTAAAAACAATATTTTTTATCAATTTTTAAAATAAAAAAACAAACAAAAATATTTTTAGAATTCTGAAAATTGGAGGCCATATTTTACTAAATCGAAAATCAGGAAACAATGTTTTACTAATTTTAATGTCTAGAGTAGTTTAATTTTTAAATTAACAAAGATAAAAAAATATTTCAGAAATTTTAAAAAGCAGAGATAATATTTTTCTAATCTAAAAATCTAAAAACAACTTAAAAAAAAAATTGATTAAAAAATTAATTTTTCGAGTAACAAAAACAAACAAAAAGAATTTTTGAATTTTGGAAGCCGGAAACAATATTTTATTAGTTTTAAAATCAAAATTTCATATTTAACAAATTTTTGTAAGCCAAAAGCTATATTTTCTATCAATTGTTAAATTACCGAAAATAAACAAAATTATTTTTGCAATTTTAGAAATCGAAGGCGATATTCTTCTAATCTTAGAATCAGAAACAACATTTTATAAAGAAAATCAATGTTTCTTATCAATTTTTAAGGTAACAACAAAAAGCAAAACTATCTTTAGGATTATGAAATGCGGGGACAATATTTTACTAATTTTGTAAACAAAAAAAAATATTTTACTAGTATTAAAATCTACATTACGTATTTAACTAATTTTAAGAGCGATACATATTTCCTATCTATTTTTAAATTAACAAAGATAATATTTTTCTAATTTTTGAGTCAGAAAGCAACATTTTATTAATTTTAAAATTCAAAGAAATAATTTGACTAATTTTATAAGCCAAGCGTATTATTTTATGCTATTTTTTAGTATTAGAAGCGAAATGTTTAGAGTAAAAAGGAGAGGAACTGCTTACATAATTGTAGAAGCTTATTGGCTACCAATTAAAATCAAATATATCATGTTTGTACAAATAAAAATAATAATTAAATAATTAGATACTATTGGCAATAATTAGTTATATAATATCAATTGCCTTAAATAATAAATAATTTTATTTTAGAGACAAGAAAATGGCGAAAAAAATAGTTAAATTTGAACTATTTTTCAACGTAAGTGTGCTCACTGGAATAAAGAGAAAATCAATCCAAAATTAACTAAGCAGCAAATGAAATAAACATGGGAAGAAAAAATAATAAAACCAGCCGTAGTAAAAATGTGACAAAATCATAAAATAGCCCCAGGAGCTATAAAAGAATCCTAAAAGCTCGCCGACTTGAATTAAATATAGTATAAATAAAAGAAACGAGTCAAGGTCTTGTTTATAAAAAAATAATTAGTCTTCAAAATGTAATAACCATTGTTGAATTCTCTACCAACAATAAGGGATTCGTTCTGGCAACATGTTTCATCACATTACACACACTAATTTGCACAATATTTCACCACTATAATAGAAAATAAATTTCTGTTAGCTGAAAATCAGCTGCTACAAAATTGCTTTCATAAGCAAAACCCAACTTTCGCTATTAAACTCGAATTTAGTCTCGAGATATTCAAACAACAACCAAAAAATCACTTAAAATTACAAATTTACAAATAGCTCAAAGCAATCAATAAAAAATAAATAAACAAAAATTATTTTGCGGCATAATCCACCCCATTTTATTGTATTATTCCAGCGGAATGAATAAAATCAAAAATCAATTAATTATTTCGTTTCCGCTCATAGAATATGACAATCATTAGGAATTTATTCAGATTAGAATTAAATTACGGAACCTATTTTATCGTTTATTGATTGTTTATTAATGTAACAATTAAAAAAAGATAACCACTTAAGATTTTATCTTTACGTCAATGTGCAGGTGTTCCCAGCGGTATTCTCTAATTGCTTTGACAATACAAAAATCATCTTGATCTAGATCTTTAATTACAACAAAATCTTGTTGCTAACAAAATTTATTCAAACTCGATCGTTATCCAATACAGATTTCACAATTGCTTTGAAAATACAAAAATCATCTAAATCTTTAATTACGACAAAAACTTGTTGCTAACAAAATTCATTCAAAATCGATCTTTATCCAATACAGATTTGAATCAACTTTGTCAACATACAGCCCCCATACAATAAAATATAAATAATAAATGACCACTGAATGAATATCAATGCACCTACCACCTACTTTTAGTTTCCATTGAAATTCCTGGTTTAAAACACGTTTCAGGGTTTTCAACACGTGAACAAATCATGGAGCATTTCGACACTTGAACTATCTGTTAAAAAAATGCGTCAAGTACCCTCTTAAAAAATCTCAAATCACAATTTTTTAATTGATAATTTCTATTGTGATCTTTGATTTGCTCTGTTCTATATAAACTCGAACCCAGTTTGCTAATCTCAGTCCTCAAAATGTTGGCTTTAGTTCTGGTGTGTTTGCTAGTGTCTGGGAGCCAAGGAGCTCGAATTCTTGGCGTCTTCATGACCCCAAGTTACAGCCATCAAGTGGTCTTCCAACCCATCTGGAAGGAGTTGTCTTTAAGAGGGCATGAAGTGACCGTTTTGACACCCAACCCTCTCAAAGACTCCACTCTAACGAATCTCACCGAAATTGATTTAAGCTTCTCGTACAAAACATGGGATAACTACAGCATTGCAACACTGGGAACTAAAGAACATTCGACTTCGGAAGAAGTCAAGAAATTATCAGAAGCGTATTTGGCTGTCAGTGAAGTACAGTTAGCACACCCTGAAGTCCAAGAACTGCTCAAAAATAACACGAAATACCAGTTTGATTTAATCCTAGTTGAGTTTCTCTGGCCGGTCATGTATGCCTTCAAAGATATCTACAATTGCCCAATGGTTGGAATTTCCTCACTTGGACTTACAGCAACAGCAATGGAAGCAATCGGAAATCCAAGTAATCCAGCACTAGAACCTGAATTTACACTTCCTTTTTCTAAAAATTTATCTTTCAAAGAACGTGTGATTAGTTCAGTGTTTAAACTCTTGTTCAAATTTGGAGCTCAAGTAAGTCTTCGGCCCAAAATGGAGAAACTCAAAACGAAATTCTTTGGCAATGTTAGAAGACTTGAAGTCATTGCAAGAGAAGTTAGTCTTGTCCTTGTCAATTCTAATCTAGCACTACAAAATGTCAAGCCTTTAGTACCTGCTTATGTTGAACTTTCTGGAATTCATTTAAAGAAAAACAAACCTTTGCCAAAAAAACTACAGAAATATCTAGATGATGCCAAAGAAGGTGTTATCTACTTCAGTCTTGGATCAAATGTTAAAAGTGAATTATTGCCGAAAGAGCAGTTTGATAAATTTATGAGTGCTTTCGCACAACTGCCTTATAAAGTCTTGTGGAAATTCGAAAATGAAGATATGCTAGACAAGGCTAAGAATGTCGAAATTCAAAAATGGTTGCCTCAACAAGACCTTCTTCGTGAGTAATTCCTCGAGAATTAGTTTTTAGAAATTAATTTTTTCTTTTAGGTCATCCTAATATTAAATTATTTATTACACAAGCCGGGCTTCAATCTCTCGATGAAGCAATCCGTGCTGGAGTCCCTATGCTGACAATTCCATTTTTTGCGGATCAGCGATACAACAGTGATCATTTAGTTCAAAGTGGTGGTGGCCTTTCAATTGATTTCCATTCATTCAGTTCAAATGAATTTAAAGAGAAAATCGTTGAACTCATCTCTGATCCAAAGTAAGTAGACAAATAAAATACTAAAAGCTAAAAACTAAGTTATAATTTTAAAGGTACAAAGAGAAAATTACAAAACTGTCAAAGATAGCAAGCGATCAACCGATGGAAGCTTTAGAAAAAGCGGTGTGGTGGATTGAATACGTTATAAGGCACGATGGTGCTGAACATTTGAGATACGCCGGTATCGATATGCCCTTTTATCAGTATTTTCTCCTGGACGTAATTGCTTTTATCATCGCTACACTCGCCTTAATAATCTACGTTCTTAGAAGAATTTTAAAACATGTTGTCGTGTGTTATAAAGTTGTGAAAAATCTGCTTTCAACACTTGGCAAAAAGAAAAGTCACGTAGAATAGTTTATTATTAATCTCAAAAATTATTTATTACAGGCCTTATAGGCTTCATTTTGTACACATCTCATTGTAAATAAAGTTTTTTATTATAAAGTTGTTTATTATATTTATGAGGTTCATTAACGCAAGCGAAACAAGCAACAAAAAAAAATATCTCATAATATTTACTTCAAATATAAGATCTCAGGTTTCAAGCATTCCTTCAAATTGTGTAAAATTGTGTTTCAGAATATAAACTGACAAAACCCGTTACATTACAATCTCAAATTTTTTTAAATACATTTTGATAAATAAAGTAGGTTGTTCGCTGTCTGATTAGGCGGAGAACATATTTGCATTTCCGTCTATTTCGTCATGAGCTAACGCCAGTACTAAAAATCATGCAATTGACAGGTAAAAAGCCAAGTGTTACTAAAAAATAGATAAATTTAAAATTGATAATCAAAAAACAGCTGTAAACGATCACAAAACTGAAAACAACGAGAAATACAAGTATAATCAGAAACATCACAACGACCGATATTCAATCGTTCCAATTCCATAACAAAAAAGTTTTTAAAAAAATTTTAAAAACGACAGTTGGTAGAAAAATAAAAACAATTAAGAATTGTACAAAAAGCTGAAAGATGTCAGCAAAGAGAAAAAATTTAAAGAAGTCTAGAAGATCACAAAAATTTTCTAGAAGAATTTAAGAAACAACAAGTAAAGAAAAGCTATAAAAATTCTAAAAAAAAATTAAAATTTCCTAAAGAAAAGAAAGAAAATCTAAGAAAGATTCTAGAAGAACAAAAGACTAGAATCGCCTTATTTTATTAGACAAAAATTTATTCTTTTAAAAAAGCAAAATCTTTAAATCACAATGCCAAATTAAATAAACGTCACACTAAGGTTAAAAGTCAAATTTAAAAAAAAATCAATATAAATTCACATTAAAAAACATGGAACAAAAAAAACCAAAAGAAGAACAGAAGAAAATTTAGGAAAAGCTCAAAAACAACCCTTGGATAAAAAAGAAAAATTGTTAAATAAAACAGAGTAAATAAAAATTGTGGAAGAAATTGAAAAGCGGCGGCTAGAAAAAGTGAAACAAGCGAAACAAGTTTCTAAAAATTTTTAAACAACGATAATGTGAGTAAAAAAACAAATACAATTAAGAATTCTAAAAAACTAAGTATGTCTGCAAAAAAAAACAATAAAAGCCTGGAGTAACAAAAAATGTTGCTGGACAAATTTAAAAAATTGAAATCGAAAAAAGCAATAAAGTTCTACAAAAAAAAAGAAAAGGTAATGAAGATTCTAGAACAACAAAACGCAAATAAAAATTCTACAAAAAAAGATAAAAATTTCTAAAAAGAAAAGAGAGAAAGCTAAGAAAAATTCCGAAGAACAAAAGACTGGAATATCCTTATTCAATTAGGATATAAATTTATTCCTTTAGAAGTAGAACTCTTTAAATAACAACACACTAAATTAAGTGAACATCACGTGTCAGGAGTAAAATTTAAAAAAATAGATAAGAATTTGAATAACAATAAATAATACGAAAAAAAAATCTAGAAAAACAAAAAAAAGTGTCTAAAACAGCATGCAAAACAATGCTTGGAAAAAAAAGAGTAAACGCAAATTCTAGAATAAACTGAAAGACGTCGGCTAGAAAAAGTAAAATAGCCAAAAATTTCTATAACAAAAAAGTTTCTAAAAGAATTTAGGAAACAACAATTAAGAAGAGCTATAAAGAATTCTAAAAAAAATTCTAGAATGAGAAAGACGAGCTAAGAAAGATTCTAGAAGAACATAAAGTAACTCAAAAAAATAACGAGCAAAAGAACATTATAGAACAACAAAAAACGTCTCTAATGTAGCTCAAAAAAACGATTAAAAAAAAACAAGAAAAACTACAGCAAAGAAAGAAATAAATCTGCGACTAAAAAAAAGAACAAGATTTTTTAAAACATCGACGACTAGAAGAAGAAAAGAATTTCTTCGTCAAATTCAACAATTTAATTTGCAAAATGTATTAGAAATAAACATTATAAAATTAAAAAAAAATTAAGTTATGCTTCTGAAAAATAAAAAAATTTAGAAAAAAGTTTAAAAAACTGAAAACAAGTTCAAGACTTTAGCATTAGTCTTATTGGAACCAGAAAACCGTGTGGAGCAAATTTCAGGCACTGCAGAGGTAGAAGGTAAGTTCTGTTACTTCTGAAACGTAACTTCTGAGACATAAATTCCCAGACTTCTCTAATATAAATAAACAAGAAAGCAAAAAAAAGTTATTTATTATTCTAATATATAATGTTCAATAATAATCACAAAATCACTCTTAAGCTCAAAGAGCAAACGGATAATTTTCCTGAGTTCAACATTCATCTGAGATTTGTTTTATTTACTGACCAAACGCTTGCAGTTTATTGTTGTTTTCATTTCCTGCTCATGGTTACAAACACCACGTAATACGTGTTCGCTTCGCTCACGCATAAAAACGTCTGCATTATTAATCGCTTTCATTAGCAAACTTGTTGATTGAATAACTATCACCGGTTTTGATTTTTAATTAGTTCAGGTTTTAGTAGAAATATCAAAAACCAGGAGAGTAAATAAAATTTCCTGTTACAAAATGGAGTTTAATATAGTGCCCATATTTTAGATGAGTGCTTTTGGCACAATTGAAAGTTTCTATTCGTTCAATTTAAAAAATAGAAAACAGTAAGATGTCTGATTTATTGATTGAACGGTCCTTGAAATCCATAGATAAAGCTATCTCGTGGATAGAACAAGTTATAAAGGAGCAAACCACTCGAAAATCCAGCCTCCGGATATGCTCTTTATTTGATATAATCAGATTTTTAAAAAATTTTATGATATCTAAATTTTGTTATATGATTCCTTCCGGTCTCTGTCATAAATATTTAAAATCTTTTGTATGCATTGTATTCAAGTCTTATTATCTATTGTAAATCAATGTAGGTACAACATAAAAATTGGATCGATTGTAACTCTATTTTAAAATGTAATTTGAGTATGTGTATAGTGGTTTTGTATGCAAGCCTTCATCAAAGTTTCAAAGGAAATCTATAATATTTCAGGTAGGAATAGCGCTCGAAATGCTCAAGATTCAGGCTTGCTTTTGAGTTAATCAAGAGCAAAGTTTCCGTTGTTTAGGAGAAATATCGTTTTACAAAATTATGTTTCAGGATCTTACCTCCGGCTGAAACAATAAGAAATTAAGGAAAAGCAACTAATAAGATTGGAAGTGTACAATTAATCCTGCCATATTGAATATAATTTAAACCGGGTTGTAAAAACGTGTGTGATTTGCGTTGAATCTCGTATTTCTGCGCGTGTTAAGACAACGTTGGGGCTTTCTCCCAGTCCCGGATATAAATCTGGAGCGGAGGCGGCTCGACAATGCGGGAAGAGAATTGATTTCGAGTGAGATCGGAATGCTTAGATGCGATCTGATATATCGTTTTGCCCATATCGCAGACATTTACAACAACTCACCCTCATATTGTCGGATTCATTACCAAACACGAGAAATTTCCCTTTAATTTCCAAAAATGCCCGATTTCAATAATTTTCAGAATCAACGTCATGTTTACGTAATTTTTTTCGATGCGTGGCGGTTGAGATGTCAGCAGGCTTAGGTCGATTCGGGCACTTTCAATTGATTGAATGGTTCGGCAAGCGGTAGTCCGCGATTTCTATTGAGAGGGTCTTTGATTTATTTTCTTATCCATATTCAGAAGATATGCACTGACATACAGTGTTGATACCCAGCCAAACCACTTTTTTCAAATCCTCTTTGCCTCTAAGTCAATCCCATTTATTTCAATGTGGCCGGGTTTAAGCCAACATAGCACCGGTTTTTAATCACAGAATGAGACTTATTCAATGTAATGTCGTTTATCTTTAATGACGCAAATTTCGATTCAGTTTACTTCAGATAGATGTAATTTAGAAGATTATTACGCAGCACTTTTGGGACGATTTTTATTTCAGACGAGGGGAAATGAAATTACTTTTATTATTATTATCAGACGCGGTGCAGCAAAATTACATCTATCTGCAAGATAATGGAAATAATTAGAAAAGACGACCTCTGTTTACAGCTACATCGTAAAAAAATTTAATCTCTCAAAATCAATAATTCATTTCATAAACATCAGCGTAAAAAAACTTGTGTGCGTTAAAAACACTTTTCACAAACTGATAACAATGCGTAAAATGTTTTAAGTGAGTTGTAGAAAACTATTTACAAAATTAACTAACCCGGCGCATCCACCATTTTCGACATAAAATTAATGACAAGCATTTCCACCAATTTTGACATACAGTTGATGTAATTTGCTATTACATACAGTTGATGTAATTTGCTATTTGTTAACATTGTATCAGACTAGTTTTGTTTCTATAAAAAAGACTACTAAAAATTGGTTTCCATTCCTTTGCAATTTGTTTGTGCAAAAATTCACTAACCCGGCGCATCCACCAATTTTGACGCACAGTTAATATCTAGCAGTATATTGCATAATTATATAGATTTTTTTAATTATTAATTTTGCCGCACAATAGTTTTGTTTTAACAAGATGCCTCATTAGTCATTAGTTTCCGTTCCATTCTACAAATTTTTTAGAAGCAAATACACTAGCCCGGCGCATCCACCATTTTCGGCAAAAGTTTCATAATAACTGAATTTATTGCAAATTAGTTTTGTTTCTACAAAAAACCTCATTGACAGTTGGTCCCTATTCCTTTACAAACTCTTAGAGTATTATAGTTTTCTACTTACATTAGAATCAATTAGGTAGCTATAAAAAAAAGAGATAATAGTTGCTTTTGAGTTATCGCCTTAAGTAATTTTTTTCTTAAGATAACGCTCATTAAATTGGTTATTTGGGCAATTTGTTAAAAGAAATTCCTCGTCACAAATATATATTCGTTAATTTAACTTGTCCAAAAGTGAATTTAACTAAGTAATGGTTCACGGAACACTGACAAGATTGTGTTGAACTTAACGTCCAAGTTGGAGAAGAAAATTGCTCATCAACTTTGGGATAATTCTTCGTCACACTCAAGCACCTGCCTGTGCATCCCAATGAGTTCATTATATTCATCTTGTGTCTGAAATTTTTTATTTCCTTATTTTTTCTTTGTTATTAATCATTCTCGTTGCAGTGCTACAAATTATCGTCCCGTTAAAATTAATTCATGCCGAAATCCAAATTCCTCTTCGATTCAGTCGCATTTCGTGAACTCGACTTACGGGAATCCGGGGTGAAATATCGGCAAAGTTTGGTTAAAACGCCGGACATGGCAGCGAAGTGCTTTGGTAGTAGGGGCGAGAACGGATATACAGACGCTGCTAAAAGGACGCCTGAGACGCTCATGGCTCAAACGAGACGCCTAATTCCAAAGGCGATAGGTCTCCGTCGCACGCGAAACGAGCACAATAAATATACATTTTTTATCTATTTCCGTTCTCGACCTAAACAAGACGCTCCAGATCAATTTCGTTTTTCGCGAGCTTACGTTCCGAATGAACTTCCATTAAACAGTCTGATGAGACTAGGCTAACATACGACGACGAAAGCGTATAAATTTAAGTTGAAACAAAACAAGAACTTTATTCTTCATTCTGCACCCCTCGGAAGCGATGAATTATTGAGCACTAGGCCCACATACATTACTCTATTTTGCACATCCATTATGGGCTCACCACACCCACAATTTTTATACCAAAAAATTTGCAACAAAATGAAAACTAATCACAAGCAAAGCTTTTACAGAAACAGAACTAGTTTTCAATAAAGTTAGGAACTAGAAAATCTAATAGAAACACGTAATACAATGCTAGACATTACCGGTGCGTTAAAATTGGTGGATGCGCCGGGTTACTTAATTTGTATTTACAGAATTTGTAAAAGAATAGAAACCAATCGCTAATAAAGCATTTTGTTCAAACAAAACTATTGTGCAACAAAGGTAATAACTAGAAAATTAGATATGATTACGTAATACACTGCTAAACATTAACTGTGTGTTAAAATTAGTAAATGCGCCGGGTTAGGTAATTTGTACTTACAGAATTTGTAAAAAAATAGAAACAAAACTATAGAGCAATAATGCTGATAACTAAAAAATTTTATATAAATATGATACAATAATAGATATTCATTGTAAGTCAAAATTGGTGGATGCGCCGGGTTACTTAATTTATATTTACAGAATTTGTAATGAAATAAAAACTAATCACTAACGAAGCAATTTATAGAAACAAAACTATTGCACAACAAGGTTAATAGCTAAAAAATTTGGTATTATTACGTAATACGCTGCTAGACATTAACTGCGTGTTAAAATCGGTAAATGCGTCAGGTTAGTTGATTTGTACTCACAGAATTTGTTCACTAATAAGCCTAAATTTATTAAATTCTAAATAATAAAGTCCGCAAGACGTTATTTTGATACCTACCAGTTTATGAGAAAGAGTAAACAGTCCAAGTTGCTTAACTTATTTTTATAATTAAAAATACCTCAACCCTAAATTATTGTAAGTAAAAATATTGCTTTACTAACTTTGTTACACAAAATTTAATAGTCTACAAATTTTTCCCTTAACAATTTGGTTAGTTTCGACCGTTTTAAAATTATACAGAATTTTTTGTGTTATTAGTTTTGTAGTTTTCAATTCAAAGAGAATCACAAGATTGAGCAGCTAGTTTTAACTCTCCCTTAGATATTTTTATGTGAGTTTAACCCGAAGAGTAAAACCCCCTTTTACTATTTTACTTCGTAATTATAGAAGATATAGAGCTGTGAATTATTTTACTTTAACCACCATAAGTCTTACAAAAAAATTATTTCACTAACCCGGCGCATCCACCATTTTTGCACCAATATTTTATTGATATAATATTCTATTGTATAATCTTTCACATTATCATTCACATTATCAATCAAATTACTAAATACAAAATGTTTCGTTTTCAAGTTTTTATAACAAAATATGTCAGATTTAATTATTTATTTAAGTCTATGAGATGATCTGCTGTAAGTTTGGCAATTCTATGTATAATCTCTCATAAATTAGGTTGGTAAAGTGAAGAGTTTGACGAAAATGAGAAAGTGTAGCTTTAAGCTTCTTGGTTGACTTGCACGTATGCTAAATATACCCTTGAGTTCCAAACTTTAGGGTTGTAATACCTACAGCTCCCTCATGAGATTAACGATAGCTTGATAAGCCTTGGCATAATTGACCCCGATACGAAATCTTACATGTATAAATGCTCTAAAGAATCCAAATCCGAAACTTTCTCTTTAGACGAATCGATAATTCTCGCAAAATTTCCAAAACTGAGAAATGATCTGCGTGACAGGTAATCCGATTTTCGCCAGACGGTGTTAGAGAAGTTTCGGCGGTTTTAAATGGCCACCAACACGCGCTACATTCAGAAAAGTTGAGAGAGAACAAACTGTTTCTCTAAATGCCATTTGTCACAATTTCTTTACCAGCCGGTGCACAAACGATATCAAAAACTGGCCTAGTGTTAGATTTCCTGAATTAACTTTGCAATTGATTGCCAACCCAAAACAAGGCTGACAGAATATTAGATATGAGCTTCGAAACGGTATTTGTTCTTTTAGGAAAGAGCCGTTACGGTGCCTCAATCCTCCCATTTACTCTGAGTTATGAACAAAGTGCGTTAGAAGTTCTATTAACAGCCAGGAGCGACTCTAGCTATAATCCAAAGAAATAAAAATAATTCTTACAAATTTATGACCCGAAAAGAATTATTAACTCTTTTTAAAAACAGACAGACTTAATTGAGAGCTATTTTAGGGTTTCAACTATCTCACAAATTCAATAGCTAATTGCTATACCAGATAACTAACTTATTAAACTGCATTAGATTCATTAATAAAACATTGTTAGCTGTAAACATGCCATTGTCCATAGGGGAAAACGACATCAATTTAATGTTTGAAGCACTTGAAGTAATAACAATTAAACCGAAAACTTAACTCTAGTTAAAGCTAGAAAAGTTAAATTACTAAGTACAGACTGTCTAGGATCATGGAAGATGTTCCCCGCATACGAATACAAGACTCGTCCCTTGCGATATGATAGGGAAATGTGGGCTTGTAAAGTGTGCGTGTGGCAGGCTCGCTGATAAGACTGACACCGACCTCTCTAGAGGAAACACACCAGTTCCGACAACTCAAGTTTTACCATTTCCGTCTTATTTACATATAGACGTTCTTATAACTGCTAAATTACTATATGCTAACATTGTATTACTTACATTTACCCAACGTACCCTACAACTTCTTATCACGAGAAAACGACGGCTTATTTCTTCATTTTATATGAAATTTTCAAGTTTAAGAAAAACGCAAATCTTGGAAAAAGGTAAAATTAGCTAGAAATTTCTAGGATCCATATCTGTCAAGATATTTTATAAAATTAAAGACAGATGGGTTAGAACAATGTATATAAAATAAAATAAAAAAGATTCGGGTAAATAATCTCAGAAAATACCAGAAAAATATCGCATCACGAGTCACACTGTAGTGCGAAATTCCACAAAACAATTATTAGTCATCCCCATAAATCGATCAAGAGAAATTATGCACAAGTAGAGAAAAGTCGCGAAATTTCCGGATGTGCTGTTATATAAGCAAACGCAGACAATAACCGACAGTTGGTAAGGACCTGATAAGAAATTGAAGAGTGAGCGGTTCATCCCGGTGACAGCAATCGCAATTATTGCTGACTAAATATCGAGTTATTAATTATTCAAATTAGTTCATACAATATAGCAGAAATAAATTATTACATTCCAATATTATTGTACAAATAGCCGCAGTAAGACTAAAAGCTATTCTTCTGAACTCTTGCTGAAACACAGTCAGACAAGAAAAAAAGAAAAACAAGAAAAGGTTCTGGAAAAGCTTGAAATTATTTTGAAAATAAAAAGAAATAACTTGAAAAACCGCGTTTGAAAAAAGAGAATTTGAAAAACAACGTTTGATGGAAAAGATAAAGCATAAAAATTCTAGAATAAGTTGAAAGACACCGGGTGAATATAGAGAAAAAAAAAATTAAAAAACAACGATTTGTAGAAAGAGAATTTCTGTTGAAAATCTTAGAAACATTGAAAAATCTTAGCTAGAAGAAAAAGAACAATAGAAGGTTCTAAAGAAACGAAAGAAGTTTTGTAAATTAGATTGAAAATCAATTCTTAGAAAAAAAAGATCTCTGAAAGATTCTAGAAGTAAACAAAATATTGTTTTAAAATAGTTTTAAAAAATATCTGTTAGAACAGAAAGACAAATAAACAAATTTATAAACCAAAAAAATAATTCTAAAAAAGCTTGAGAACAATGATTGGAGAAAAAAGCACAAGTTAAACAATGTCTAATACAAAAAGAATATTAAAATAAAAAAAATATTTTCTCTAAAATAACACTAACGACCCTGCCTGACCTGACCTGACCTGACCCTGCGAATCTCAGATAAACAGAAAAAGGTAAATTAATGGTAGTTAGGTTTAATAAAAAACGTGTGGAACAAAAAAAAGATTCTAGAAAAACAATAAAATGTTTTAAAGTTCAAAGCCAATAAGTGAAAAAAACGAAAGATTATTTTGGATAACAAAAGAAAATGCTAGAATAACAAAAAATTTTAGAAAAGTATAAACAGCCGTATTTTGGAAAAAAGAATTTTATAAAAGATAATTAGTAAAAAAAACGAAAAAAATATTCCAAAAGGAGTTAGAGACGTCCATTGCGGCTAAAAAAAAACATAAAAGTTTCTGGAAAAGAAGTTCAAAGTCGCCTAGTAAGAACAAAAAGAAACAAGTTCTGAAAGAACTGGGAAAAGTTATGAACAACAATTTAGAAACGATAGTTAGTAGAAAAAAAAAAACAGAAAATATCCCAAAAAAACGTCGTTTGTAACTGAAAAAAAAAACAAAGAAAGTTTCTGAAAAAAAAAGTTCAAAAACGTCGAGTGAAAAAAAGAACAAGAGAAAAAGATTGTGTAGAGAAAAAGCAAAACTGAAATAGCAAGCAATTCCAGAAAAACATGAACAACACCGTTTAGAATTTCTTTTATAAATGACAAGGGCTAAAAAAACAAAAAACATTCCTAAAAGAGTTAAAAAACATTGGTTGCGGCTAGAAAAAGTTTCCAGAAGAACAAAAAGAGCTTTAAGAGGAGCTTGAAAAACAACGATTTGAAAAGAGAGAAAAACAAAGAACAATTAGAAAAACAAAAAAAGTTTAGACAAAATCTTAAAAACTATCACTACAAAAACAGGAAGAATGAAAAAAGCTTCTGAGCAGATTCGAAAAACAGCGATTTAAAAAACAAGAACGTTCCAAACATAAAAAAAATAAAACCAAATTTCTAGTGATTATTGAAGATATGGAGAAGAAGGTTAATACATTGAGTACAGAGTAAATACTACAAACAATATAAACGACGGCCAAACCTCGTGCTCAATGTGTAACAGACAATTTAAAGAAAGAAAAGTCAAGACAAATATTATTTAAAAAAAAAGCAAAGATACGAAATATTCTCATAAATTCTAGAAGATGTCGTCATTCTACTTTCAGACTTCCTAGAAATGTGACTCATTATGATTCGATACGCAACGGAAATAAACACTAATCCATGAGAAAGCAACCTGAGCTCTCGGTAACAAACGATCAGAAGGTCATTGTCCAGGCAGTTCAACTCAGCAAGACACAGCGATTACTACGGACGAACCATTGGCGATTATTCAAGACAACAAAAAACTGTTTAACTATTGGAAGTTATTTTTAAGTAATTTGTGTAATTTAGGTATTTTTTGTTTCTATTTTACTCAAAATAAACAGATTTGTTTCGTTTACTAAGTTTTGATATCAATTTCGTCCGTAAAATTATACTTTTTTTTTAATTCTTCCTTCGTCAACAGAACTTTCGTGTGTTCTTTGTCTGCTTTCGCCTATGTTAAATAATTCTGTTCTATTTTTTTTTCTTAAGTTGTTAGTTGCATTCTCTTCTTCTTTTGCCTTTTATGTAAATTGTTTATAACTAATAAGTTTATAAACATTTTTACAATACAAGTTTTTTTTTAACTTGCGTGTGTTATACAAAATTTTATGTACGACTTAATTATTGATAAATTTGAATAGCACTTCAAATTAATTTATTGGACCAAGAAAATAAACTTAAAAAAATTAATAAACATAAGTGTGAGTTCCAAAATGTTCATTAGATCACGGGTTACGTAATGAACTTAATTATGTAATTTAAATGAGTACAAATTATATTAAATATTAAACAGTTTGATAAATGCAAATTTCTGCAAAATGCATTATTATGTTTCGTTGGTTTGAAGATCCTGTCAGGTATTGTAGTCGGATTAGCTTATTACTGAGTTGTATGTGTGTAGTTTTACTGTAATTATGGAAGCATCTAGTGTTTCATGCAGATGGAGTTCAAGATCTGGAAGTCAATTAGGGGTTGTATCTAGTGCGTGAGCTCATCGCAATATGTCACATATTGCATATATTATGAACCAGCCATGTCTGTATTTACAATATCACTACTGTATTTAAATCGTGTAAAATCATTGAAGCAAATATCACTCTCTTATTTTTTCCATCAAGTTAGATAAATTGCGCTGTCAGCAGACATGACCACCAACTGTGGCTGTGGAATTTGGTTGTGAGGCTGCAAGAAAATGTCACTAAACTAATCGAAGGAATCAAGTAATTCGGTAGGCGGTCGTCTATTTGACACAGCTGCCTAATAAAAACTGTTCTACACTGCAGTAATTACTAAACTTTGGATTGGAGGTGGAGACCCTTCAAAGTGTTCTTTAGCTTTCCTGAATCGCTTCAATTTCCAACTACCAAGCCGCTGTTGGCACGCTGCCATACACACCGTTTTCCTTAATTAAAAATAAATTAAACTTAGCATTGAAAAATTACGAGCACTGCCCCCGATTTATTGAAAAATTGCTCAAATTCAGGTAGGGCTTTGCTCGATATCTCCGCAATTAGCAGCTGTCTTCCTGGCATCTGTTTAGCGTCTGACGCGAAACCCGATCTCGAATTTTTTCCCGATGAATGTGTAATCACGAACATAAGTAAGAAGGACCGGAGATCTTATTACCAGCGACGTCGTTGAGAAAATTCACCATGAACAATAAATGACACTAGCAACATTTTTCAAGTTGAAACGCGACCCAAGTGTTGTGTTCGTTTCAACTTGAAATATAGCTCCTAAGAAAAATGTGTACAAGAAAAATGATTCGCATAACCTAGATTTTCGGGAAATGGGCTCAAATTGCCTCCGAATTACTAATAAACAGTGACAGTTTACACCGAATTGCCTTCATTGTTTTCTTTTCAACACTGAGAAATCTATTTTACACGAAAATAATGAAAAAATCAACAACGATCGAATGGAGCATGTTTATGTCTGGTTAAAAATAGAACGACAGCTTGTTACAGACGACTCTTTATTTTTAATTACCACAGAATATAATCACAGATTGATCTTCTCTCGTCTCACTCGAAAATTTTTGGTCGGAACGGACAAATCACCGTAAAAACACAGTTACACCTGCTCAAAATGGCGGTCACACGTGGCGTCGCCCGAAAAACGCGACAAAAATAGACAAACACTATTACAAATAGATTCGCAGCAATAACTCAAGTTTTATTTTGTTACAACGTCCCTTTAGCCCTTATCCTAAATAGATAGAAACTCCAAAAAGCTAGGAAAAAAAATCTGTTAAACTAAATACAATTTGTCCTAGTTTTGAAAAAATGCTAAAACAAGTCAATTTTGGCTTAAAGAGAGAACAAATTTTATTATAGTTTTAAAGTTATCACCACATCCCTCTAGCGCCCAGAGCAACCTATTTAAAAAATTTAAATAGCAAGTGGGATCGAGTGACACATCATTTTAAAGCTGCTTTAATTGTCTATGCAACTATCTTTTATAAATTTTATAAATTGTTTTAGGCTTATTGAAATTTTCAAAATTGTCAATTCAGAACACTCGTTCACATGGTGAACAAGTTTTTTGGTATAGATGAACTCTCAAACGATATTTTATCTGCACTAATGTTTTTTCTTTTCAAAGTAACAAGAAATATTGGCTGTAGATCACTTTATACACAGTTTCTACTTGATTTCATACATTATTGTCGTTCAATAACTAAGTTAAAAATAAAACCTGTAGTTTTGAAAATGGTTCATAGTACAGAATAAAGAATTGAACTAGTGTTACTCTACTATAGTAATTACAATTGTGCCAGTGTCGCTTCTAGATTTTTTAATGCAAATTATGTAAAACAACAATTTTAAACGGGCTCTGTCTACAAACAAAAAACATCCCGTGAGCATCTTATCCGAAACAACGCTGTTGAAATGGCTGTTTTTAGTCATCTTTTAATGATTAACAGACAATCTATAAAAAAAATTGCTCAAGATTCTGGCATGTCAAAAAGTAGTGTACATCGGACTGTCAAAAACCACAAGTTTTACGAAAATTTTACTGAGCGTTTCAATAATGACACAAGTTTACTCTACAACATTTGCTTCTCTGATGAAAGTATATTTATATTGAACGGTGAAGTAAATAGGCATAATTGTCGTGATAGGAGTGATACTAATTCATACATTTTCCTTAAAAGGCACAGCCAAATAGCCCAAAAATTGACCGTTTGGGCAGGCATTTTGAATGATCACATTATCGAGCCACTTTTTGTAGAAGGCAATTTCACTAGCGACAGCTATTTGCAGTTGTTAAAAGACTTTATTAATTCCCTAATCACTCAAGCACTTGAAGAAGACATAAATCTCCACGAAAACCAACTTTTCTTCCAACAAGATGAAGCACCTTCCCATTATCATATACAAATACGCGATTTCTTATATGCTTGTTTTTCCGGACATTGAATACGACAGAGAGGTCCCATTAAGTAGCCACCTAGGTCTCCTGATTTCACCCCTTTGAATTTCTTTTTTGTGGAGTCACTTAAAGACCAAAGTTTATGCAACACCATCAGAGTCTCTTCAAGTGCTTCTAGAAAGAATCGTCGCAGATGCCGTTTGATCACGTCCGAAATGTTGCAAAACGTTAGGCAAACTTTTAAAAATCATTTGTACAATTGTATGGAGGTTGGGAGTAGACATTTCGAGCAATACATTCGTTAAATTAGCTCAGTGAATATTATTGACGAGAGACAAGACAGTTTCAAGATTGTTACAAACCTGCAATAAATTAATTTGTGTGTGTTTGTGAGAGGCATTGTTTCGGAAAAGTGCAAGAATTGCGTGTAATTTATAGGTATCCCATCAAGTGGGGCAAATGATAAAGAAACGGGAAGAGGGTGGACAATGTGGTTGGCATTCTCGCCACGAGCCTGGAGTGAGATTTATATCGCCTTTGGTTACTGCTTTTGTCGCTAGAGGTGCTCTATTTTATCGCTTCTAGTATTAAACAGGCAATACAATCTCTCGCCGCCCAACTTGGCACAGATCAACAATATAGTGGTCGGCGTAAACCTTATCTAGAGGCAAGACTGATGCCTCTCCATATATACACCAGATGTTCACTGGATGTTATTACACAACGTGCAACCAACCCCTATTACCCAAGGTTATCGCAAGAAATAAGACTGATAGCGGCGTCAAGATTGCTGCATAAATAATTCTAGCCAGACAGTGGAGAATTATAAACTAGCGAGCATCTCTATCAAATCCGGATTTAATTAATTATCGAACGGTTTATTCAAAATTTATAGAGAGAAAAATTGAGGCTGGACGTGAGAAAACAAGCTTCGGTAGTTGTCACACTTCTAATGGATTAGCGAGACACATCCCTCTGGACAAACACTGATACTGGGCCTCTTTTATGACATGATACTTGTACAAACTTGTAACGAGAATTATTATCATTTGTAAACGACACACTCGACGCAGGATGACAGGATTAAACACAAAGTTAAACGAAACTTTATTTTAAATATTGTTGAGGTGATTTCATGGTTCACTTGCAATTTGATATCATTAGAACGATGATGATAAGATTATGTATAACTAGACCTAAAACAGCCTAATATATGCACGTCTCTGCTCCTGGAGTAATCCTGTTATCTTGCATGGAGAGAGCTCTGTCCGATTACTTTGAAGATATAGCACAGAACTCACACAGACAACTTTCTTAAACTGCTATTTCAGGTGAAACTACCAACGTACTTTTACTCCTCTCTAAAATCAATATAACTTAATTAAACTCTCTTCTTCTAAATATTAAAATTTTAAATATTTATTTCGTAAATACAATATTCAATTATTAGAATTGTACTAAAAGATGAAAAAAAATTAGAATAAAAGACAACAAATATAAAAAATCCCACACCGACTTTATATTGTCGTTCGAAACTAATTTTTCTAGTGGCTATGAATCTCTAATATACAACTGCTTAGTACATATGCATTGATGTGTCACTCGAACCCACTTGCTATTTAAATTTTTTGAATAGATGGCTCTGAGTGCTAGGAAAATGTGGTAATAACATTGAAGCTATGATAAAGTTTGGTCACCCTTTTAGCTAAAATTGGCCTCTTTTGGTATGTTTTCAAAACTTGGACGAAATTGGAGATTCTAAAAGGTGCAAATTTTAGTTGAGACACCCTGTACTTTGATAGAGTTATGAGTTACTTTCCATATTTTACTAAAATTTCATTACCTCATTATACAAAATAGTTATTTTTATTACAAGGCCAGAAACTGTCGTTTTGCGAGTATGAGCACAGATTGTGGGCTGTGGCGAAGCCGAGGCCCACAAGTGCAAATAGTATTTGTTTTTCTGAGGTTGGTAGCATTATCATGATAACTTGATCATTGACAAAAATCAATTATGAATTCTATCAAATCGTGCTTTTGTGCTAAAATAAATAGAACTTCTTCCAATAAATCAGAAAATGGAGGACGATAATAACCCAAAACATATAAAAAACGCAGCCGGAAAGGCAATTGAAAATTTGCTGCTTGAAAAATCATATAACAGGTATTGGAATGAATACAATTTAAAAACAGAAAATCCCTAGATTTTATTTTCGATGTCTAGACAGTGCAAAATAGTGACAAACGTAAACAATCACTTTCCGGACGATTTATACAACTAGAAATTTAGTGTTTCTAGACGGAGGCCTAAAAATAGGTTTTTTGTCAAATTTGTGTAAAAATGAGAGAGAACGTCGATTGAAACCAATGAAACAACCGTTGACGTCAAACCTTTGTCTTCTCGTTGAGGGCAGTCATTTAGTTTGACGTTGCCGACAAAAATATCTTTTTCTTTTTTCTAAAATCTCGTGATTAACGATTTGGAGCTGTTGATGTAAAAATGGTGACATGCAGTAGCAGCAGCTCGTTGTAATAAATTGAAGTGGCAAATGGCCAGGCCGCGTGAAATTGGAGCTAGTAAGAATGCAATACGCGACAACTAATCCTCCATTTCTTTCTCTAATTTTGGAAAAGCTCTAGTATAGTCCTGGAAAGTCTGGCTTTGCATATAAAACATCCGCGATTCAATTTCGACTGTGTATTCGTGGAAAATTAGGGCTGAATCGGTTAAGCCGGCTTGTATGAAGGGGTTCGGGGGCGTAATAATAGCCGAGTATGGCACACGTGATGAATTCGTTGCATTAAGATGTAGGAAACTTGAAATTCAGCCATCAGTTTTGCTCGCTACATTACTCTGTTCGCGTTGAAGCTCTCAGTTTCCTCCGGCCGTTCAAGTTTTATACACGCTTATCCTTTCATCCGCTAAACAGGATCAAACTTTAAAAGTAACAAGATATATACTATTAACGTCGACATGAGGTGTCTACGAATTAGCTACCAGACATCTAGAAAAATCGACAAAAAAATTATGCAAGACTCAGCTACCAGAAATTGATTGCCAATTCGTGTTTGCTCTAATAAGCTGTTACTGCTAACTAAGCTCTATTAATTTTCGTTTTCTGCTAATGGATCTTATAAGTTATTTATTACCTCTAATCGTTTTTCTCTAACAAATGGTTTTCATTGACTTAATAACTTTGACATTATAACTAAATTTTGATTAATGATCCAAGCTAGATTTGCGATCATTTCTACTTCACTTCCGAAACTTAACTTTTGTTTATTTACAGGAGTTTCACTATTTAAAAAATGATTTAGTTTTGTCACAAAACAAGATAAATAATACAAAATTTAAAAACCATAACACAATTTTTTTGCAAAAAAATTAAATCGCATAATATACAGATCAAAATTTAAGCCATTTCACAGTTAAAATAGTCTTGTCCCAATTAAATTGCCTTTTTTTCAAATTTAGCTTGCCACTCATTGTTTAAAATTTAATGAAAAAAAAAAAAGAAAAACGGCTTTGAATATTTCAACAAATATTTTTATTTAAAAATAAAATTTGTTAAAACCACAACAATTGTTTCAAAACACATTAACTCTCATTATCAGCTAACTAAAATGTATTAAACTAAACAGAATTTACAATTATTTAGTTACATTGACTAAACTAGATGTAGAAAGAAACGTTAACTATCAACAGTTGCTGACAATTGTCCTATTTATAAATATTTTTTTAAACAAATATTTTCGGGTTGCCTTGGATTGATTTTCCGAGTTTCAACAATGCCAATGGCACCATCTTCTAAGAGTGCTGGTAGGTATAAGAAACGACAAAACTATTGATGAGCAACTTCAAACCAATACACTATCCTAAACGATAAGTAAAAGCAACTACTCCGTGGACACAAGCAGACTCGTCCCTGCTCTTCCAAAAAATTACTTTATTTATTAAATTTTTAAAAAGTTAGTGTCTAATTTTTAAAATGTGTTGCGTCATGTAGTTCAATGACTGTCATTAATTTTGATTGAAAAATGTAAATTTGAACTTTATTTTTAACTGTTTATTTAAAATTAATTAATAATCAATCGGTTTAAATAGTGGTTTAGATAGTTTAATTATGGTTTACAAGAGAGAACCTTATAGATTTGTAAGTAGCCAAAAAAACGTAAAAATAGCCTCACAGTTTTTTATTTGATATCATTATTTTTAAAAGTGGACAATCAAAAGTAATAAATGAGCAATAGTGGGCAATCAGTTTGCACTAATTTTTTACAAAAAAGCAAGAAATTTTATTTTGGAGAACATAACATTATTTTTATAAAAATGGGCAATCAAAATAATTTCGTAGGCAATGATGGACTATCAATAGATAACTGTTTTTATCTTTTTTTTTTATTTTGGGAAGCCAATTTCACAAAGGTCTAATTGTCAACTAACTAAATAACTCATCTTGTCAAACTGGCAAAATCCATCTATTCATTCCCAGTATTGTTAAACTACTCATTTTGACTTGAGCCATTGTAAACCAGATTTAATAGCAGTATTTGCATAATATAATTACCATAAAAATTACAAAAATTAAAAAAATATCATTTAGAATTAGAAATATATCGTGTATTGTCTTATTATAACAATTTTTTTCTTTCCTTAATTCACTATATTTTTTCACTATAATTTTGTAGCAACATTAACACGAGTTAAAGCTCTCCTTGATTTAAATATAATATTAAATTTTGCGTCATACTAAGCCATTTTTTATATTTTTAACATTTAATTTCAGTGTAAAATTTATACTTTGAGTAAAGTGTATAAACATGTTTAATTCACAAAGAAAACGCAAAGTAAAACCCATAAATTTTCACTTAATTAAATGCTTTTTAAATATGTAGTGTAAGTGACATAAAGCAAGCATTATTATCCAGAAAATATGAGTGCTAAAATGTTACGGTAGGTAATTACAGAATCGCCTTTCTCGATAAAATTTATATTTTCCATTATTGTCTTTTCATTTAACTGGTAATGCCGCAACCAAACTAATGATAATTATTTCACACTGTAATTTCAAATTTCATTACGCTTTAATAGAAATTAGAATTAGAAAACAGAGAGGTAAATCTAGATACCTGCCTCAGGCAGAATTTTATTAAAATTAAATTAGTACGTACAGAATTTCAAACAAAAAAAGAGTAAAATCGATAAAAATTTGTGATGGAATTTCCATTTAAAATAAATATTATTAGAGAAAGTTTTCGAGTGAAAAAATGATTGGTCCGCCTCGGCATTTTCCCCGCTTTGAATATTCAAATTATTCAAAGTTGCGAACATCAATTTGGCTTTTTAGTGTCGCACAACTAGCCGGGAAGGAAATATCGTGCGAGTAATTTCTGGGTCAGCACGTAAAGTAAAGTTTAAAAAAGCTAGAGAAATAAAAAATTTAGGGTGAAAAACAGAGGCGGACCGCCCAAAGCTGTCTAGAGGCCCGCCTATCAATGTTTCGCAAATTTTCCTGGCCATCCTTCCATAATTCCAGCAAAATTCACAAAAAAAATTTAAACAAATTCCAAAAACAGCGACTGAAAGAAAAAGAAGAATAATAAAAACTCTGTTTAGAAACAATAAAAGTAGAAAGAAAAATATACGAAAAAGTCAACAAGCAAGTAAAACTGCCATAAAGTCAAAATACACTACTTCTGTCTTCTTTCCACTCATAGAAACATGAATAAGCGTTAGAGAGAAAGAGGAAAAAAATTAAACAATGTTTTTGACAGAAAGGGAGGGTTTCTAACGGTCCTTTATTTCAAAAAATTGTTTTCTAATTTTATAAACTGTCCTTTAGTCTTAACATGTATTTAAAGGACACAATTCGTTATTTTATCTATTTTTTACCAAAGAGAAAAAAATAAAAGTTCTATCCAGAACTAAGTGAAACTGAGAACGAAACTTACATAAATAGAGTATTTAATAGTAGAGAGAAAAGAACAATAAGGAAAACTACGATTCGTGGAAAAGAAGAACAGAAGTAAATCTTAGAAGAATCTGAAAAAGTAGATTCTAAAAAAAATTTAATTTTAAATAACAAACAATAAAAGAAGAAGATGAAAACAACATTTAGAAAAAATAAGGAAAGTTGAAAACAGTAAAAAACAAGAAAAATTCTAGATTAATAAAAAATTATTAAAATTTAATATTTTTTTTTAAAAAGAATAATCCTTCGAGCCGGATACTGAGAAAAGTCTTAGTAGATACGGAAGAATTACCATAACTTTCGCTTCAAACACCCAAAAATCTTTGTTTTTATCAATTAAGGAATTTATTTTTAATAAACCTTGTAGAAACATTTATTTTTAAAATAATTATTGCTTGCGGCTTTTAAACTGTTGCTTGAAAAGCCGGATGTAAAAAAAAGTTGAGAAGTCTACCCAAGAGAAGAGTTCTAAGAACTATAGTAAGATAGAAAAAAAAATCCTCTTCGATTCCTCACGCTCCTCCCTAAAAAAACATCCAAGATACGCCTTTAACGATGTCCCTTATTTCCCTATCTACAAAGAAAAAAGAAATTTGAAGTGGAGGTTTTAGAAGATATAGAAAAAAGTCGAAAAACTACTGTATTATTTTTTCATAAAGTATAGCTAATTTTTATTGTTTAATTGCCTCTTTAATTGACGGTCTCTTAGGCTGTGGCCTACAAAGATTCTGCTTAAATCCGTCTCTGGTGTTAAGAGCCGGATCGGATTTGAATACGACAGATAAAAGGTGGCTTTTAGAAATATATTTCTATAGTGTTGTGTCTCTTAAGGGTGAAAAAATTTAAATTCCGCCTGTTACTTTGGAATCAAGAGAGAAAACCAAAAACGAAGCAAGTTAAGACTTTGATAAAGCAAACAAAATCTTAAATGTTTCCCAAGAGTGGCGGTGTAAAACTACAACTCTCCCTTTAAAAACGACGAAACAACCTGTTTAAGAAAAAACAAAGACACGCGATTCGCTAATTGGATGAAGAATATTTCACGTCTGAAAAAGCCTAAATCATTCGCTCAGACGTCATCGGATTTCCGGGATTGCTCTGTTTGTTTTGCATATTTTATTAATCGGTTGGCACAAAGGCCAGAAACGTGACGAATTTCAGCTAAACTGTTATAATAAAAGGCAAAAAGCGACGAGAATTGCAAAAACTTGCCGATTTTTCCTGGTTATAGCCAAGGGGAGCTTCGAACTTTCCGATATTAAAGCGTCTCCCAATCAATATTTTCCGTCGCTATTAATTTTCTATCACAGCTTATTCGGAGAAAAAATTTTAAGTAAAAACTCACCTTTTGCACGATAAACTCCGGATTAATCCCCAACTCTAGAATAAATAAAATTTGTGTTGGATTTTAATTAAACTAACTCACAAGGGCCAAACCCAAATCTGATAAGAAATTTTAATTTCTCATCCGATTTGAGATGATAATGAAAAAAGTTATCAAGGACATGACTAGAAATCCCAAGATTGTCGAGTAAATAGCGATAAGTTTTTATTTCAGTTTCCAATAGCTCATAAAATCTTACCCTCAAGTAACGGCGGTTCATCCTCAAATTCTCCCCCAGCCCCATCATAAGCTCTTCCTTCTTGTCCAGAGCTTCCATATACATCGCCTGATGGATTTAGGTAAGGATTCGACTCGTAAATATTGTCAGAGACTGTGGCCTTTCCGTCAAACGATTGGAAGTTTCTACAACAAAATAAATGCTTTTATCGGACGTAACACCGAAATTACCGAATGCTCCACTCAGATTAAAACAACAGAGGTGGATCTAATACGAGAACAAAACCCGGAAAAAAGCTTTCAATGAAACACACACAATCATGAATTTCTAGCTGGGATTAAAACATAAAATGATTATTTTGTTATTTTTTAATTAATTTCAGAGAGATATCATACCTCAAAGGTGTTTGGTTGTTTTATCAAAAGACTCGCTCCCTAATAAATCTAAATTTATACCCACGGTTATAATAGTATCATCAAGGATATAACAACACTCCCCTTTTCGTATGTACTGACGCGTATTGTTGACATAAATAAGATATAAAGCAGGTCCTGTGTTTTACATCCATTGTTTCAGAATTTATTATTAATTTAAGTGAGCAAACATTTTTCATCTTAAAAAATGCACTCTTTTATTTTTCAACTGTTATGACAGAAAACTGTAAAACAAACAAAAGTAATAATTAGAAATAAAAAAATATACAGTATGTCCCCGGATCGACTTTAAAAAAAGAAAAACTTTCTTATTTATGATTTCTCTGAAAATTACACTCTTATTGATTTGCTCTGCGTGTTTTCAAATCACAAATATACAAATTACTTTTTATTTAACACAAATTGGGCTCAAGTTTTATTATAAAATTTAAAAAACAGTAGAATAAAATTTTCAAAAAGCTAAACTATTAATTTTCTATTCGAATAATGCTCCTCCTTTTTCTGCACAGATTTCAATGCAAACTCTACATCCATTAAAACTGCCTCTTATTTCTAAGATAGATAAAGATTAGACTGCATTTTCCTATTTTTAATTGCCCTACATCATTGTCTTGTGGCTCACTGTACAAAATTTGTTTTAAACTACCCCACTGTTAAAGTCCATTATTGTAAGATCAGGACTTCTCGGTAACCATAAAATGCTACCATCTCTCTCTTTTCAGTTATCATAAAACTCTGTATTGAGCCACTGGCGAACAATGCCGACATAATGAGCAAAGCACCCATCGTGCTGGAAAAACATTTCCATTCGGTAGTTTAATGGCAATTCATCCAGTTTATTAGCTAAAAATTTTACATTTCCAAATATAAATTATAAAAAATATTGCTAGAGAAAACGTGTTATTCATTATTCATTATTTTGGCTTTAAAATTATAGTTTATCAAATAATTTTCCATTAAATTTACTACAGACAAATAAATGTCCATTTAGCTTCTAAAAACAGTTTCCAAAGTGTGCTTAGATATTTCTAGCTTGGTTCATTTGTTTGATAGGCAAATTACTTCTTACTATCAGGACCTACAAGCGGTGTAACCATGTAGTAGATTTTTTTATGTAAGTCTTAATACTAATTATGTAAAGCCCACCCTAACCAGATTGCCCTATTGAATGTTCACGCTACTACTAAATAATCTATGTGTTAAAAAAAGAAAGACAAAAAATGATAGATAATAAAGGTCTCTACAATGCGTTACCATTTACAAATTTTTTACCATTACGTTTGCTAAGAAACTTGGAGAAGTCACAACTAAAATAAAAAGCTTTAATTAAAAATTTCTGAAATAATTCCTTATGTCCATCAAAAATTTTGGTTAAATTTCTAATTGTTGTTATTTGTTGTAGTAGAATGAAACCAGAATAATAAGGTAATTCTAGAAACGGCAAGTACTTCAGCTTTATCATCAAAGGCTGTCTATTACTACGTTTTTCAATAAACTTTTGGAGAAAACAAATTAAGATAAAAACGTAGTAACCAAAACATTGAAATAACATCACAATAAACCTTAGATAAAGTCACAATAAAAATACAGCAATTTTATGTAAAGATCAAAAGATAAAAATCAACAAACTCTCGTTGTAAAACTTTCTCTAACATGTGTTAAGATTTTCTCAATCTGCTGGTTTCAGAATAAAGTTAGTTAAAGTTAGATTTGTAATCTTGGACAAACTGAACAGCCCGAAGTCCCAGAAACATCTAATGCTCCAGGTTTATACTCCTTAATTTTGAAATTTTCATACAGATTTGTATTTTTTTATTTTGAAGAAACTTTGAACAAAAAATTGTAGAAATTCTAATAGGTTAAATACATAAAGACCTGTTGGTAGTTCTGATCTGTTGTTCTTAAGTCGCTGAAGCTTTAAAAATGTTCCCAACAAAAGTACTAGAATAGTAAGTTTCCTTTCTTCTCGACATTAAATCACCCACAAAAGCGTCTCCTCCCTATTCTCACTACAGTTTAAATTTAGAAAATGTGTGCACTGCACGTTACTGTAGCTAAATTTGTTTAATCTTTGTGAAATTTGTGTCTTTGAGCCTTGTTCGTAGACACGGTTTAGTAAAGTTTTATCCGGTCCTTCTTGTAGTCAATCAATCAGACAAAAACAAAATGTTATCTGTTTTATTCTTAACTTGTTTTCCTTATACCGAAATTTCTGTAGAGCTCAAATATCGGTTTTATTAAAGCGTTTGGCGAAATTCTCTTGAATCGTATCATTTTATTAGATTTTAACGATCTTTAGATTTGTTTAAGTGCGTAAGGGTTAGCATCTCTAGAAAAGACTCCTAATAATTTCTAACAATTCATTATTAAATCATAAAAATAAAATTTATTTTGTAAATGAGCAAGAGAAGCATCCATTAATATTTATAAAAATATCTCAAGCAAATTTAAATTTTAAAATGATATTATCTGTCATAACTAAAGCAACTGTTGCTGCATAATTAACATTTTAAAAATAAGAAATAAAAAATGCGCTTTTCTGCAACAAATCTTGTAGAATAAAAAGAATAAGTGGCCGCATAAAAGTGTGTAAACTGCAGAACGGGCATAAAGTAAGTTATTTATTTTTCCTTGACTCGGTCGTCCGTATAAAGTTAATTATAGCTTAAAAATAAAAAATTTCAAATGTGAGTGGATATCATATGCTAAAACTTCAATTTGTAAATGCAAAAATTACAAAGCCGCTCTAATAAAAGTGGAATTTTTATCCAGTGTCATTTTTTCCGGATGAATATTTATAAAATTAAGCTGAATTTTCCATGCGCCAAACATAAAATCTGCATAAAGACTGCATTGAATAATTAGACAATCGCTTTCATTTTGACACGTTTTCACACAAAACCAAAAACCAGATTAATTTTTAAAACGCATTCAATAATTAAAGCTCCTAACTTTCACTTTAATTGTGATAATTACCTCAGAGACTTAGCGGAACACGAAAAGTTCACGGATAATTTCAAAGTTCACTTGGCAATAATTTGTTGATATTTCAAGATTAAAGCACCTCTTATACACTGCTCAAAAAAAGTATTTAAAACTCATTTAACACAATTTTTCCTTTAATTAAATTAAATTAAAAAAAGAGTTGCAATAGATTTTGAAATAACTAAAACTAGGGGCCGTTAAGCAAATTTGCTTAACTCAGCGAGGGCAATAATAAGAACACATTTGCACCATTTTCAAGCGGCCGACAGAAATTTTAAGAAATGGCAAATAGTGTAGATATACTTTAATTAAAATATTTAGTCTGTAATAAATCTTTTATTGTTGTCGCTAGTGTTATATAATATTTTTTAAGTCACTATCATACCGACATAAACTAGTTTCATCTGCGTTAAACATATTATAAAGTTTATAGTCTCTAAAATTTTGGCACCTCGTATCTCCCTTTTGTTATACACATCATAAAGAAATAAATAAAAACAAGCCAACCTTTAAATAATTCTAAAATCCCAAATCTGTCCTAAAACTAACTGGTTCAAAGTAGTACATAGAAAATCAATAATTTTAAAGTATGTTTGTATTACTCTATCCCGAGGGAAATAAAATTAAAACAATTAGAAGTCTGAAAGTACGATAAATTTCAAAATGAAGTTCCTAATACAGACACAGACATTTTCCCAAACTTTTATGTCAAAAGTTGAAGCGAAATTGAATAACTTGTAATCATCTGACCATCATATAACGTGCTTAAAAGCTCAGTATGTCGTAAATAAGATAAGAAACGAGATTTTAGTATTTCGAGGGCCCGAAAAAAGCAATAAAGCTCGATACAAATTAATTTGTAATTAAAAAAACACGTCCCGAAGATAGCTCAAATATTGATTAAGTTAACGGAAATTAATAGCTTTTGCTGGTACTCGGTGAGATATTAAAAAAAAACAATGTAAATAACAATTTTAGATAAGGAATAAAAACATCTTTATCATGACCTTTCGGTTTTCCTTTGATCTGTAAATAACTAAAATCCCTAAATAAAAATCAATCACAAAGAAAAACTCAATTAGACGGATAGCATCTTAGTGGCAATAACGCGGAAAATGAGGGTTGGATTTTGACTGGAAACACATAAAAACTGGTTGTAAAAATATCAAATTTTTTTATCGGTGTTTCATTTAATAGATTTGGGAAAGTTTGAGACTTTGAGTGTTGAACTGCAGGGATGGCTGAATAATTTATACGATTTGTTAGCAGAAACACATTTAGTGCAGCAGGACCTGTTTCGACCAACCCATCTAGAAATGAACTCCTTAAATAGTTAATACATTTCTGTAAGAAAATGTGACTAAATAAAGATAACAATAGAATTACGTTTTCATCAATTCACTATTTAAAAGCTAACTTTTAAAGCTAGGTCATATTGTTGTGATTTATTTATTTTTAGTACAGGCGTCTGCGAAAATCGATTTCGCGGCCCTTTCACTGGCAATGTAAAAAATCGGACTTTCCTCTAATTTACATCTAGAAAATCTGCACACGGAATTACTATCACTTCGCGAAGTGGCTGTTAGTATTTAGGCAGTCTATTTTCAGCTCAATTTGGCGGATGCATAGCGCCCTAAATTCAGCTATACACTGAAAGAGTCCTTTACTCTTAGAAAAACCTACCCCACTTTAAGACCAAGGATGGTCTGACGCTACTGACAGTCTTTCCCATCATAACCACCCACATTCAGAATTGAAAATGCAAGAATTGTACAGTTTTTTTGTTTTAATCCTTCTTTCACTAGAAACTTTCCTCGCATTTCTTTTATTAATTATAGCTCTATTTTCAGACTGTTTTTACCGTTCCCAAAAGCTAAGACTCCTAAATCTTCCCAACCACTAAACAGTTTTTATCAGGTTACATTTTAATAAGATTGCTTAAAATCAATGCAAAGTAGAAATCAAAATAGTGATAACCTGAAAACATATTGTTCGGTTCCTATTATTCTCTGTTACCTATTCTTTTCTTTTTCTCCTCATGTTTTAAAATAGATTTTGCACTTCTTTCTTTTGACAATTCTTTTCCATTTCAGCTATCTTTTCTTCTTATTTTTTATATTAGTTGCTTTAATTTTTCTTTTATTCTTGGTACTCATCCTTAGCGTCATCTAATGCCTCTTGAAATGCGTATCATAATGTCTCTTTTTAATTTTTTCATTACCTTCTTTCATTACTTACTCCTCTTAAACCTTCTTGCAATATCCTTCAAAGCTTTTCTCATTTATTTCCGTAAATATTTCAATATTTATTTCACTGTGTTCATAATAATTTTTTAATTATTTTCTAGGATTTCTTTAAACCTCTTCGTTTTATTTCGTGTTTTTTTTTGCACTTTTAATTATATAATGCAAAATGTTCTGCTTTGTTCCAAGTCCAACCAGAAAATGGATCTGTATCTATTACGTTTTTACTTTCTTTTAAATGTTCTACTTCTATAATATCATTTACCTCTATTCCATCCTCTTTATCTCCAATTCCTCGCTTCAGTACGTCTCTCAATTTTTTGTTGCGTTCTTGTTATTATTTCTTCATCTATCTATCTTTTATCGTTAATTCTGCCATTATATTCATCATGTTTTGAAATAAATTTCGTACTTCCGTTTAACGATTTTCTTCTATTTCAGCTATCTTATTACTTAATTTTTCTTTTTCTTTGTCTTCTTCTTTGGCTTCATATACTCGTAGTACTCTTGCAATCATACTCACTTTTTCTTTTTAATTTTTTATAACATTCTTCATCATTTCTTATTTACTCTCCTCTTCTTCTTCTTGCAGTATCTTCCAAAACTTTCCTCATTAATTTTTATGTTTTATTTCAGTTTTCTTCTTCTTCCTTTCTAAATAATTTTACTTCGTCTTTTTCCTTCTAATTCTATAATTAAAAATTATCTACTTTGCCTTAAGCCCAACTAGAAAATAAACTTCCATCTGTTTTCATAATAAAAATTTTATTTTTCTTTTGTATTGTTTCCTCTATCGACGCGTAAATATCAAAAAACCAATCTTCTGATAGATATCTTCTTCTCTGATCGATCTAAATTTTGTTCCTAACTCTCTGATTTTTTTCTTTAATTAAGATACCTGTTCTCAATATTTTATTAGAGTCACCACAATTATTTAATTTCTTTCTCTTTCTCCAACTGTTATCAAAGCAAATCAATATATCATTCCATGTCTTCTTCAACTCGTTTAATGTTCGAAGCCTCATTCTACATATATTATCTCTTAATCGTGTTATTCGTATTCTTGACCATTTCCGTTTTCTTACTCGTGCTTTTCCTAGTTTTTTTGTTCATTCAGGTTGTGATTTCTCATTTCAATTTACTTTATACCTGTTTCTTAGTTTTCTCTTTCCAAAACCAATTTCCCATCAATTATAAATTTTTGATTTTAGATTAGTATTCTGTCTTTTCTTTTTTCTTGTGCTGCTTTTTTCTTAATCTCTCTTTGCTCTATAATTTTCCTTTAGTTTTCTTAGTGTGTGTCTTCTTTATTACTTCATCTCAGGATTTACTTTTGCTTTCAACTTTAAATTTTCTACTTCTATAATATCCTTTACCTCCTCTTCATCCTTCTTCTAGATTCCAGATTCAATATAGACAGTAAAGAACCATAGTTCCTCTATCACTTAGGTCTCACGGTTTGGTAAGTACATTGTAGCAACTCTCCTAAAGGTAGACCACATGCCAGATATTTCTCAAGCCAACCGACTGTATCTATAAATTTAAGAAGTTTTCCAGATGCAACACTACCAAAACTTCTTCTTTTTTTTTCTCTAATTCTCCGACTTTCTCAATTCTTTGATAGTTTCTTATACTCTTTCTACATCTGTCTTACTTCTGTCGTTAACTCTGCCATTATTTTATTATTTGTTGTAACTTTTTATCTGACCTATTGTCTCTCACACGTCTCTCACTCGTCTTAAAAATCTCTTCTTCCTTTTCTCTTTTCTTTTTTGATCATCAGTCATTTCAGACTCGCTCATTTTGTTTCTAATATTTTGAAAACCGACCTGTTCTTTCTTTATCTCTTTTTTATACTTTGTATTCCTGACCTGTTCTTTCTTTACCTCTTTTTTATTTATAAACTCCTATTCGTTTCCTTCACTTAGCGAATACAAACCAATCCAGATCAACTTATCTCAATTTCTTCTTTCAGGCTTAGCCTCTATACAGAGTACCTACCTAACTAAAGTTTTACCTAAATAATTTAAACATTAAATTTGACAACTCCTGAAGAAGTCTCACCGCCAAAACATCGACAGCAAATAGAAATAATAAATGTAAAAATCTAATCTACCTAATTGAAGTCTCAAAATAAAACTTACAAAAAATGTTAGGAACAGACAATCACGTAAGTAATTCTATTGTTGTGATTATTTACAATTTTAGTCACACTTTCATGCACCAACTATATATTCTTTACCTTCAGTAGAAAAAATCAAAGGTTATAAACAATTAAACCTCAAAAAGACGGGAAGAATAATTTAGTAAATTTGAGTTGGCTTTGCGTTTCTGAACTGATTGAGTAAAACTATCAAAAATAAAACAGACCAGAGCTTGCTCTGATTCAGAAAGTTTTCGTTCTCGTGGTATAATAGATCCAGTCGTAGATTTAACCAAAATCAAGTTACTAAAACTCAACTATCAATGCTGTCAAGAGTTGTCATCAGCATTGTACCAACAGGAAACCTTAACAGGAAAGTTTACCAATCGTACCAACTTAAATCTGTCTTGTTTTACAAATTTTACGGCGTTTCTGATAATTTTATATACTTACAATTCTTGTTGAAAATCCTGTTGAGGTGGCAGGTCAAAACTGTACGTGACGTCCTGATTCTGCCCGTAAAAGTCCTGCTGGTTCCCGTAAGACATTCTACAATGATTTGAAACAAATCAATAAAAACGCAAAATTTGCATGTAACACTAATTATGAGCTTCCGAATTACAGAGTACAAGCGATCGATCAGCAAAATTGAATTTTAATCACATGATTGGGCATCAACAATTCTGTTCTAGTTCTAGATTTGAATAGCTGTCACGTTTGTCACGTAAATAGGCCTATTTCTGGCCAAGTCTAGACTACTTCAACTAAAAATAACCAAGAATTCAATAAAGCACCTTCGAAGATTTTATTATAATGGCAATAAAGTTGTTGCTAGCTAATGTCAAGCACCAAACCTCGTTATGAAAGACAATAAATCAGATTTTATTTGTTTCAGCAAAAATATATTCCTGGAGAAAAATACAGCAGGAAGAGACTGAATTACAAAATGCTTTAATCATTTATCAAGCCATTTCCTTATAACTATCGATTTTATTATTACAAATTCATCGTTGTGAGATATTCTAAGCTGCAACTCTGTTATATCGAGATCAATCAGAATAATTGTAAACACCTGACAAGACTACATGTTTTTCTAATTATTTCTCTTCACTGGTATTCTCTACTAAATTCAGAATTAATTTATGAAGAAATAACTCATGTTCCTGCTTAAATATGTCAAATAGTTAGGCAGCTTAAAGTACTAGAGTTCCAGTGCTACAAAATTTGTCGCTTGAGGCAAATAAAATTTATACAGTCCCTTGATACAAGTTTCTTTAAAAATACGGGTAAAATAAGACGTAAAATAGACACTTAACAAGAAAAAAAACAATTTTTTTAAAAAAATTAATAGGTGGAGTGCTTGAGGCTTATGCAGGGTAATAAATGTCTTATTTGGAATAAATTCTATAACTTGCAGTGCCGCAAAGTTGGTCTTAGTCTAAATTTAGGTGCAAGCAGTAAGCTAATAATACGAAAGCAATATTTTATTAAATATTGGAAGTCAAAAGCAGCAGTTTACTAACTTTGAAGTCCTGATAGATATTTTTACTAATCTTAGGGATTAGACATGACATTACTTATTAATTTTTAAATCAAAAAGACAATGAGGGCGATATTATTTTAGTAGATAGTGAAACATTTTTTACTAACTTTTAAATTATTATTTATATAAAAGCGACAATTTTTCTAATAGTGGAAGCTAGAGGCAATATTTTATTAATTTTAAAATTCGAAGACATAATATTATAAAGCGTAAAGCCAAAGGAATTGTTTTTAATCAATTTTTAAATAAATAAACTCAATGACAATATTGTTTTTATAAAGTTAGAAGCTGGAAACAATATTTTACTAAATTTTACCAAAGGTTTAGTCTTTAGCTTGCGTGTGCCACTGTATAAATATATAAGAAAGTTATCTAAATTTTGTCTTTTAAACAAAAAAATGCTAAATAAATCTATAGTTAATTGCATAAGTGTTTTAGACAGCGTTTTAACTAGGCAAGAATGTTTAAGCGCGAGACGCAGTCGAGCGTTTAATATTCTTAAGTGGATAAAACGCGACTAAAACATGAATTCAATATAACGTTTTTCCACAATTACAGCGATTTAAAATCAGAATCGCCAATATTTCATTTCATGTCATCAAAAAATCATTTGACATTACACTCTGACAGTGGATGTCACCTCAAAAATTATCGAAATTAACTAAAAAACATGGGAGGTGTTGAATCGTTGCTATTTATTTTCGATTGTTTATCGACTCCATTTGTACAAAACGCTGTGCAAGTTGGTGAAAATTGAAGAAAGTGATACTGTTTCTGAGACAATTCTTGAGGAAGCTAAAGTAGTGACCCGCCAGTTATTGCCTGCGAAGTCCAGGGAACATTATGAAAAAGTATTTTTAGAATTTAATGAATGGAAAGAAGAGCGGGGGGTATGACAATAAATGAGAAAGTTCTGCTATCGTATTTCTTAAATTTGAGGAAGAGGTATGCAATTTCATACATGTGGTCAAAGTACTCCATGCTGAAGGCCGCTATAAAGGTCTATAAAAGCATAGACATTGACAAATATAGTAAGCTCATGGCCTATCTAAAGAATCAGTCAAGAGGATACAGGCCAATGAAAGCTGCAGTATTGGAAAGAGCACACGTGGAAGAGTTTTTCACAAGAGCTTGGGATAAAAAATATTTGATGGTCAAGGTAATTTCTGTCATCACATAGACATTGTAGATAATAAATTTTAAAATTGCATTAATAATGGGGGTGTGTGGTAATTGTCGATGCTGGGAGCTGACAAATTTGAAAATCAGTAATGTAGAAAACAAAGGCGCATACCCGATTATTTCGATACCAGATACCAAGACGGTCGTTTCACAGAAATTCACAATTATAGAAGAAGAATTCTCTATCAACACTGTGGAAAAGTGTAGGAAATACATGTCCTTACGTCCAAAGACTTTATCCATTGAGAGATTCTTTTTTCGATACGCTAATCTAAAATGTACATCGCAACCTGTTGGAATTAACACTTTGTCAAAAGTTCCTTTTAAAGTTACTTCGTTTTTGAATCTAGCGAACACAGAAGCTTATACCGTCCATTGTATGAAGCGTATTTCAACAACTTTACTTGCCAATGGAGGTGCTAATCTTATAACAATTAAACGACATGGTGGGTGGAGGAGCTCCGCCATAGCAGAAACTTATATCGAAGATTCTGTATCTAATAAGCATGATATCGCAAGGAAAATCCAAGGTTCTCCTGGTACTAGTCGTTCCTTACTAGAGGAGACATCCATTGTTCCTACAACTACTATCCGTTCTGGAACCGATAACAACTACAAGCTTTCTTATTAATGAGAACGAAGTGAAATATAATAAAACAAAAAACGAAATGTCTATGAATGTAAATGTTAATGTCAATATTAATAATAAATAGAATGCGATTGATTTAAGATTGTATTTTTTCATTATTCCACTAGTGGAATAAAGTGATTTCATTATTCCACTAGTAGATAAAGTGTTACTTTACACGGTTTTCAAGTATGGATAAAACTTCAATTGTAAGGTAATTGTGGATAAAATAAATTATTAAAATTCCAAAAAACTTTTTTTAAAAAACTCGTCAAAACCATTGAGAAATTTTGTAAAAAAATAGCTATTTATATAAAATTCTAATAACACACGCCCTTGAGCTTTAAAATTTCCAGCTCAAAAGATTATAAAATTTTTAATACAATTTAGAAGCCGAAAACAAGAATTTTAAACAATACTTTTTTGAAACTAGCGTTGTCTTTTCCAAAATTTTATTCTGAATCTTAAGTTAAGTATATGTTAGCTTCCAGCACTGCTGTAGAATCAGTTCAAAACGAACAGAGCATGCGCAATAGAAATTTTGTTTTGTTTTGATGTTTTGGACGGCTAAAACATTACTGCGCGTGTGAAATTCAATTCTAAACCATTCTGAACTGTTATTAAAAGTTGGCACTGTTGGCAGGAAAAATTATTGTAAATTGGTCCTTCGATCCCTTCAATCACTTTGTATCTAAACAAGTGCTTCTGGCTGATTTTAGCATCTTTTGTTGAAAACTTTCGGTAGAGCTTGCCCTTAAGCGATTTCTGATACATTCATGAATGTATAGAGGTTCTATATTCCCTTAAATGAAGCCCTCGTTGTTCTAATGCATTATTGTGGTTTATGCACCGAACGTGCAACAACTTTGTACGTGTAAAGTGAACAACAGACCTGATTATTTCACAACTCGAAATACGCTTGTTTTCAAAGAAGGTGATAATGCGCAACGCCATTTAAACATGAATAAAACACCAGAAAAATAATAAAGTGGCAAAGATGTTCCAGCTAATTATCTCATTTGTTTTGTCTACTAAAGTGCTGCTTTTTACTTGGACACAATTTAGAAATTAAACTGTAGTCTCTCGAGATATTGTGCTTTAATTCTGTTAGAAAGTTTCAGGTTTTGAAAAAGATTCAGTTAGTTATAGAAGGGATACACCTTTTTTCCTAAAAGTATTTTACAAATAAAATATTATTAAATAAATATGGCCCTGTGCTCAATTTTGAGCTTATCGATGTTGTGTAAATGGTTTCAAGTTAAGTTGTTAGAAGTTTAAATCGATTTAAATTGAACAACTACTTCAGATTTTGTATGTAGTTTCATAACAGCATAAAAGAGCAATAAAAAGTTTTGAACAAAAAACACGCAGCTAGACACGTCAAGGAAAAATATATCGTTTATTAGAGATTCATTAATAGTAGCCGGTCGTCTCCTACTAATAATAGTTGAAAGTCGGTCGATTAATACAAAACTTGATAATCGATAATTTTAATTTTTATTACTCTGATTTAAGAGACCAAAATTTAACAGAAATTGCTAGGATTAGCCAAATCCTGACAAGAAGAAAAGCATTTTCAACATTTCTTAAGTAATTAATAAATAATTTTAATAACAATCTGCTTTAATACTGTTATGAAAATATTAAGAAAGAGGTTTTAAAAATTGTAAAATTGACATTTCGATTTGACAAGTAGGTAAATAAAGTTATCAGAGACATCCAAAATAATTGTTTTTTATTTTCACAGCACTCGAATTTTTAAAATAAATAAGTGTTATATACAGGTTGAGTATTTTAACTTGAATAAATTCTATAATGCGACTCTCATTAGTTCAATTAAACAATAAACAAATTAATTAATTACTAATTAAAAAATGATTATAATAAATAAATAAATTTGAATTTAAAAAAAAACTTAAATTTTTATTCCAAAAAATCTGCAGGTTAACTGCTTTTTCAAAAATTTTTCTAAATTAGTTTAGTAAATTATAGTTGTGAATTTCAAAATTGGTATATAAAATTCTAAAAATACAATAACTATTGATAAAAAATATCGTTTCTAGCTTCCAAAATGTAAAATTTTCTCTCTAAAGTTCAAAATTCGTAAACAGTGACCTCCAGGCTACAATATTAAAAAAATTGCTCTTGTCTTAATTCGTTTAAAAATTAGTAAAATAAATGTTACCTCCGGCTTCTAAAATTAAGAAAATACAGATTTCGGTTTCTAAAATGTTCCAAAATTAAAGATTATTAAGAAGTTTCATATATAGTTTCTAAAATTAGTAAAATTACGGCTACAAATTCCAAAATTAGTAAAATGTCGTCTCCGACTTCCAATATTAAAAAAAAATCACTCTCGTAATTAGTAAGGTAAAATTTAATAAAATAAAATATCTCGTCTTCTAAAATTAGTAATATAGTAATAAATATTAAATAGTAGTATTTAATATAGTGATGCAACGAATAGTATATTCGGCCTTTAGCCGAATACAGAATATTTGGCTTAACGTTCGCGCCGAATACCGAATATTCGGCAAGCCAAAGTAGCGCCAATATTTTCTTGTTATTCTAGAAACAATTTCATTTTTGTTTTTGCAAAACAAACGGAAACTAATTTGCCCAAATAAATTAGGCGGGTTCACACACATTATTTAACTAAACTATGCACAAATGAATAGGGATATTTTGAAAAAACATTAGATTTGATGATGTAATCAATTTTTTTCAAAACTATGTGATTAATTAACCTTTATTTAGCTTATCTAAAAACTAAAAACCAAATGAATCGTTTTTCTCTTGGTATAATAGAGATATGAGTGTTTCTTAAAAAAATTTGTTTTCTTCTATTGTGTCCACTTATTTGTATCAGTTTACGGTTAAATTAAGGGAGTTAAATTAGTGGTAGGCATGTACACAGGACATTGCCTATTAAAAAGACACCTGCATTTCATCGGACTCAGCGAGGACGAGATTTGCAGAGGTTGTGTTGAAGATGAGGAAACTCCTCTTCATATTCTCTGCTACTGTCCTGCTTTTGCAAGCATCAGAGATTTATACCTGGGCTCTCGATATCTGAAGCCCAGTGCTATCGGGAAGGCTCCTGCAGACAAGGTACTGAGCTTCATCAGAGGCAGAGGGCTACTGCAGTAGTGCTATTTCGAGAGGTTGCATACAATGGGCGTAGGCCTCGGTGTGCGGCTCGCGATGCGGGCCCCTCTTGTTCAAAAAAAAAAAAAAAGGACGGCATCATCTTCTAGCCAACCTTTGTGAAATTATTGTGCAAATGCATAATGAGGGTTACCGACAAGTTGAGTTTGGCCAAACTATCGGTATATCTCAAAGCGTGGTTTTCCGCATCCTCTCACGCTGTCGGAAAACAAGATCTACTGCTAAGCGGCCTGGTAGCGGATACCAACGTGTTACAACCAACGCGGATACCAACGTGTAGAGAAGATCGTAACATAGTCATACCAGCCAAGCGCAACCCCTTTTTAACAGCGCGTCAGATTTGAAATCAATTGCAAAATGGTCCCAAGCGGCCTATTGCACTTCAAACAATTCGGAACCGTTTACGGAAAGTTGGACTGTTATCGTAAGCTCCTTTAAGAAGACCAGCCACAACAGAACGTCACTGGCAGTTACGAAGAAAATGGTATAGCGAGCGGCTGACTGAGCACACAAACTAGCAAGCTGTAATGTTCACTGAGGGATCTCGTTTTTGTCTACACAGTGACAACCGATGACAAAGAGTGCACAGAGAACGAGAAATGCGCACCATGCCGCTTGTGCTGCCTGTCTATCGGTTTGGAGGCGGTGGTGTTATGGTCTGAACTGGCATTTATTCTGGAGGCTGTACAAACCTACACATTATTGATGGAAACCTTACAAGGGTGCGTTATGTTCAAAAAATTGTGTAGAAATAAGTGTTACCCACAAGAAACTTTACAAGTGAAGAATTTCGCTTTCTTGACGACAACGCACGCTCACATAGAGCTCAAATAGTGCATCAATTTTTGAAAAACAATCAAATTTCAGATTTGCCTTTGCCACCAATATTACCAGACCTTAACCCAATTAAGCATATGTGGGATGCACTGCAAAAGAGACTTTCCGATCACTATCCACAACCCTCAAACCTCAAGATACCTCCATAGACTACAAAAAGCGTTACCGCCCCTTTGAAACGCAATCCCTCTTTAAATTTCTGATAACATTATTAACGTATGCCAGAAAGATGTCAGCAAGTTACTAATAACCGTGGACATTATACTCGATGTTAAAAATGACTTTAAATCATCAACATCAAAATTGCATAAACAAGCAACAACAATTTTTTTTGAGCATTTTTATTAGTTTTTTTTATTACAAAAAGTATTCCAATTTGTAATGTTTGATGCTATTTTGTTACTTAAAAAAAAATGTTACCTTATTTACAAGTAAAGGTAGAAATTCTAGCAATATATTTGTGCGTAGTTTATTTTATCTTTTAACTTGTAAGTCTTCGTTTTGTGGAATGCCATGGCATCAATGAAAAAAATCTTACATTTAGAAATATTTCATTGACAATGCAAATATTTTTTTTAATGATTGATAAAACAACAAAGACCAATTTCTAGAATGTATTCTAGAAATGGTTCTACTTATTCTCGAGTTTTTTCCTTATTTGGTATTCGGCCGAATAGTGAGCTGATATTCGGTATTCAGCGGAATACTAAAAATCTAGCCGAATAGGCCGAATACCGAATAGTTACCGAATATTCGTTGCAACACTAATTTAATAGTAGTAAATAGTAATATATTATTTTAAAAAATATTATATCTAGTTTCTAAAATTAGTAAAATTAAGGCTGAAAATTTAAAAATTAGTAAAATATCGCCTTCAGCTTCCAACATAAAAAAGAAAAGACGCTTTCGTATTTAATAAGTTAAAAATTAGTAAAAAAAAAATAGCTGCGGCTTCTAAAATGAAGAAAATGCAGCTTTCGGCTTTTAAAGCAATAAAAAATCTCTATTAAATTAAAAATTGTAAAAATTAACATCTCTAGTTTCTAAAAGTAGTAAAATTACGGCTGTATATTTTAAAATTAGTAAAACGTCGGCTCCGACTTCCAATATCAAAAAAAAAGTCGCTTTCGTATTTAATAAGTTAAAAACTAGTAAAAAAATATCTCCGACTTCTAAAATTTATTATTAGTAATTAATAATCAATCAGCAATCAACATTGCTATTTTAACAATATTGCTTTGTTAGAACAGAATTAGGAGCAATATTATCGTATATGACTTTATTAAAATAAAAGTTTATAGAAAACCGATTTCAAAATTAGTAAAATAAAAAATATTTTATCTGGTTTCTAAAGAATTAATAATATTATCTCTCCGGACTTCAAAATTAGTAAACTGTCGCCTTTGGCTCCCAATATTAGAAAAAAATGTCGCTGCTGTATTTAACAATAGCTGATTAATTATTTTGTTACTTAAAATGTGTGTTACTGAAAGAGAAAATTAAATGTTTGAGATGTTGAAGACTACCAATTTAAAACGTCAAAAAAATAATAATCAAAACGCAGTTTGCTCTTTAAAAATAACTCTTTCTTATTTCATTGATTAATTAAGTGCTCTAAATTCATACCAGATTTTAAATAATGCCGTCAGCAGATTCGCATGTGGCCGCTAATACTTATACTTAAATCAAATTTTAAAAAAATATTTGTTTTTGACGGTTTTTATCAACAATTCGAGTTTCCTCCCTCAACAATGCACGTGGCACGTGCTCCCAAATATTCCACCACTGGACTAATAAATACCAATTGACAATACCGAAAAATTTATATAGAGCTTGTCCTTATAATTATAGAATTAAATAAAGTCTAAAAACAAGCAGAAATTTAAAAAAAAAATGTTTAATTTATGTAAAAAGAAATTTAGCGTATTTTTTCATAACAAAGACAACGTAATTAATTAATTTTTGTTAATGCCTATAATCTGTTCTTTGTAAGAAAAAAATAAAAAAATTGTTGAAAATTTAAAATACCTATTTGTGATTGGTTAATTTCAAAAATTAACAAACAAATGAATATTTCAAATTTTCAACGCCTACTTGTTTCTCTCTAGTAATAAGAAATTTTCTTATTTATGCAACCAGCAATACGTCCTAGAATGTGCGTAATTCCGTAAACGTAACACGTAGTGGCATAACGTAACAACCTAACCAAAAACCAAGGTGAGTCCTTACAAAAATGTGTTTTTTCTAGAAAAACTAACTAATCTGGATTTAATACTTACTTTGTAACAGCTTTAAACAAGAAAAAATATTTTTTATGTTTTAACTATTTATAAAAATTCGTTGACTCAAAAATTCGTACACCACGTAGCTAAGTGAAACATTACATGTCGACGTCATCAGAGGTCAAAAAAAATAATTTTCTAATTTTCATTTCTCTATTTATATTTATAACAGAGTTACAAGCGAAATTTTACAATTTTATTGCATATTTTTTCCTAAATGAATTGCATTTATTTATTGTAGCTGAACACCTCCTTGATTGCTACAAATAAAAATCGCTGGCACTAAAGTTTTACAAACTACTTTTTACAATCTTAAAAATAATTGGTCTGAAAATTTAATAATAGTCGTAATTAGAGTGGTTTTGTCACGTAATCAACTTTACTAAATTAAAATTACAAGAGGAAAATAATTAAATTAGAATAATGAATTCCACAATTCAATGAAACCTGTCATTCACTCATTTCAATTCATTTAATAAGATTTTTTATTTATTTCAACGATACGATTGGGTCTTTTTACATCCAATTAGATTTAACGCTGATTTACGCATCTACAGGTAAATTAGGTACTTAAATAATTCGTCAAAATTAAATATTGAATAAAGCGCACAAAAAAACAAATTAGTGTTTTTTCAATTTTCATTTTTTGTCAATTCAAATGAATTTCATTCTTGTCATTAGTGGCACAGATTTGTTCGAGAACAGAAATAAGACTACGGCAGACTAAAAACTCAAAATACATCCGTCTTTTTTCCACTCATGGATGAACGAATAAGCGTTAGAGAGAGACAGGAAAAGTCAGTTCCCTAACAAACAAGTTGTTTGTCGCTATTTCAAACCCATTCGCTGAGTTACTTCCTATTTTGTGCTATCATTGTGAATCTGAATTGACACAAAGCGAAAATCAATTGGAAACACTGTAATATATATTTTTTTTAATTTATACTCTAGAAGGCTTTGAAATGCTTTTTGCCAATGTAAATTATACAGAAAGAAATAAAGTCAGCTTTAATAGCCAAAAACACACCCAAAATGAGTTCCTTAATAGGTCTCTTATGCGCTAATTTCAAGTTGAGATAATACCGGTAGTATATCAACATAGAATTAGCCCATTAAGGACGCAAATTATAAAAAAAGTCATATACACCATTTCAAAATAACATAGATTATTAACCTTACAGGCTTTAAATCACCCTTTTAGCTGTTTTAATCACTCCATCCGAATCTGGCTCGTAATATCTGTCTTCTTTTTAAGCATTGTGGTACAAATAATGACCCCCTAAATTTAATTCTCCTAATTCAAGAGTAAAAGGCAATTATTTGTACCAAAATTTTTTTTAAACAAGATATTATACTACCTACTTCTTTCGTAATATATCATTTGATGACTTTTCTTATAATATTAACAACCATATTTGCTCTTTTCAGACCAAAACATAAAGCAAAATAAAAAAAATATTACATTGTTATTTTGACAAGGAAATGTTTTTTCTAAACACAACATTTTTTCCCTACTTGTAATCTCTTAATAACATCGAAATAATAAAAAATATAAAGAAAATCAATTTTGTTTTATTACAAATATCCGAGATATTGTATTTATTATTTTCAGTACTTTTTGCTTCACTAGATATTTACAAAACAATATAAAATTCGTAACAAAATAATTATTAATCTGTTTTCCTTATAGCAAATGGGCAAAAAAATCTTAATTTAGGTAAAAACTGAAAATTTGGTTTAGACACATCACAACCTTGGGATTAGTTAAAAAATTGTTACTTAGATCTAAATTTTTTTTTTTTCAGTATTTCGCGTCTATATTCAAATAAAATTCCATTTTATAACCTTTTTTACCAGAGAACAACCAGTAAATGTTGTAAATTTTAAAGACTTTTTTGTGATTGGTTGATTTTCCAAATCAGCCAAAAAACAGAACTTAAAATCAATCTACACGACATTAGAAAAATAAAGTGACTGTTAAAATTCACGTTATATTACTTTTTGTCATAAAATAAAAAAATGCGCAGAAAAAGAATTGAAAATTTTCATTTTTGATGTTTCACCCGACTACGTTTCTCTCATCAACAACAGTCCCGGGTTATAGTACCGCAAGCAAGCGGTTGGCTATGAGAGTGAATTGTCCTCTTTTAATAAAGTTGGTGGTCTTTCCTCATTAGAATAGTACAGAGTTTGTCACCAGAGGGCAGACACTTTGCTAATTCTCTCCAATGACTTTATCGCTGACAATATTTTAATCAAATTGATAGTTTGGATGTGGTTAAAATCACGGCCAAAATCATGGCTTCCTCTTAATGATTTTTTTTTTTTCAATCACTTAATATTTAGCATAAATCCAATTCCAATTTTGTGCCTGTGTCTAAATTGTCCCCTAAATTATCTTTTCTGCTCACACAATAAACGAAACTTAAAATATAATACTGAGACACTACTCATACGCATTTAAAAATAAAAAAAGCGAGTATTAAAGCAAATTAGGTAAAAAAATACAAAACAAGTACACTTAATCCTACATCATTCCGCCATATATTATCACAGTCAGCTCTTGCACTATCCCTCCTTATAAATTAATATACTTCTTATGCTTCTTATTATGTGCGGATAAATCCGAGGAGGTCGTAAATCTCCGATCGCAAATCGTACACGAATACGGTTTTTCCCCCGTATGTATCCTAATATGTACTTTAAGACTCGATGACTGCGTGAATCTCTTCCCACATGTAAAACACGTATAGGGCTTTTCCCCTGTATGTGTCCTCATGTGTTTTTGCAAGTACTGATGACGTGTAAACTGCCGATCACAGACAGGACAAGTCGAGAGATTCTCTCCAGTGTGAGTCCTTGTATGTTCTTGCAAATACGCAGCTGTTGTAAATTTCTTATCACATGTAACACAGGTAAACTTCTCTCCAGTGTGTTTCATCATATGCGTTTGTAACTCAGAGGCATAGTTACAAATTTTATCACACATTGTACATTTATACGGCTGTTTTCCTGTATGTTCTCTCATATGTACAGTCAGTTGCGACGAATGCGTAAATTTCGCATCGCAAACTTTACAACTGACTTTCTCGCCGGTATGTTTCCGCATGTGCACATTTAAGTGAGATGATTGAGTGAATGACTTGCCGCAAATTGTGCAAGTGTAGGGACGTTCTCCTGTATGTGTTTTAATATGTGAGTTTAGTATGTATGTACTTGCGAATTTTTTTCCACAAGTCAGACAACTAAACGGTTTTTCTCCTGTATGTGTCCTCATGTGGACTTTTAAATCAGCCGCTGTGAGACACCTTCTGTCACAACATGTACAAGCGTAGGGCTTCTCCCCTGTATGTGATTTCATGTGCATTGTAAGCTCGCCTTTGATTGTAAAACGCTTGTTACAGACTGCACACTGAAATGGTTTTTCTCCTGTGTGTCTTCGGATATGTTCCCTTAGATGTGATGAGTGGTAAAACCGTTTTTCGCAATACTTACACTCGAATGGTTTTTCACCAGTGTGAGTACGCATGTGAATGCGTAAATTTGCGTTTTTCCGGTAGTTTTTACCACAGAGGGTACACGTAAAGGCTTTTACTTCTTGTCCTTCTTGGTCTGTGGAGGTTGGAGTTGGGGGGCGGACTTGGACACCTGTTGTTCGTTTGATTACTTGCCGAGGCTGGAGTTGAATTGTTTGAATTTGGACTGTCTGAATTTGAATTTCTTGAGTAGGCTGTTCTTGTTGATCTATAAAACTCTGAGTGGGGGCTTCAGGACTGACAACACTTGGTGGTGACTGCGAGACTTTAGTTAAGTCTTCGTCATTGTCAAGGAAGTGTTTCAAGTGAAGATATTCCGCATTTTGGGGCTCTTCAACACTGATAGGAATCTCATCTTGGGTTGTTGTGGCAATAGTAAAATCGAATTTTGTTGGTGTTGAGAGTTGACACGGCTTATTATCGTCTTGTAAATGGCTGATATATCGGTGTAATGTGTGATCTGACTGAAGACAGACATTACGAAAGTCGTAAGCCACCCGAAGACGCTCAATACAAGTTGAACAAATTAATGACGGTAAACCTTCTTTCTGCCACATCTGAATGAAATAAAACAGTTAAAAGACGATAAAGTGAGTTAATTTGACTTACAACTTCAGAAACACAAGATAATAACTTGTCACAGAATTTTATTGAATCACTATCTTGGGCACTTGTGGGAGTTAGTGAACAATCAATACGTAAACAAGCACGACAACAATCTGCGACATTTATTATGTTTTCCATTGTAATTCCATCAGGATTTCGGTCTTGAAAGACTATTTCTTCAGACATTGAATAAAATTATTATAACCTCAAAGGCAACAACGAACTGTCAAATTATTTAGGAAAAATGCCACCACCAACCTAACAAACAAAAAAAACCAACAGTTTTTTTTGAGTTAAAACCACAAATTACGACATTTTTGTCTTTCAAAAAATGTGATTTTTATGTAATATCCTATTTGACCGATTTTTGTATTTCTGTAACGATAATTAATCGAATTACGTAAACTTTTATTTATTTTTTGTTACAAGTGGCGCCCTCTACAACTGTCAAATTTGACAAGTCAAGCTGTCAAAATAAATGTTTATAAATAAACAATTTAAGTGCTTGAAACACACAAATTGTGTTAGTTTTATTAAAAATAATTAAGAATGAATAGTGTTTTTCAAATAACAGATTGTTGTCGTACTTGTATGCGAGTAGAAAGTGCTTTAACCCCCTTAGATACAGTGGATAGTGACAATATAAAATTATGTGATAAACTAGCTGCTTGCGTATCAGATATTGTAAGTTTTTTAAATAAAAAACACTTTTATGACTGTTTATTATGTAGGCATGGACAAAAACAGGTTATTCATCTTTATTATGTTCAAATTGTACTGAAAAACTTCGGATAGCATACGATTTTCGTTTGATGTGTATCCAATCAGAAAACACAAGCCAACAATACACAAATATCGAAGAATTTCAACTACCTACCACGATACAGATTCAAAATAACGTAATTGAGCCTGTAAAAACCACCGAGTTTCTTACTTTTAAACATTTCTTGGAAGGAGAGCCTTCAAAAACCAAAAATTCACGAAGTACATCTCCTGATTCAGTTGCTACCACTGGTTTTGCTAAATATGAGAAAGTAGTGAAAAAGACAGTGGTACCAACTCGGTCAGTTAAGACTCAAACACAGCCTTTACCCCAATATCCGACTTTAACTCCAGCAGCTGCACGGCTTGAAGCTCAACAAAGTAAAACTACAATTATTATAGAAGATCCTTATAAATTTACTTGTGAACTTTGTGGGAAAAAGTATGCGAAAAACGCAAATCTGAAAATTCACATGAGGACACATACTGGGGAGAAACCATTTGAGTGTAAATATTGTGATAAGAAGTTCTATCACTCGTCGCACCTAAGAGAACATATTAGAAGACACACAGGCGAAAAACCGTTTCAGTGTAATGTCTGTCAGAAAAGGTTCACAATAACTGCAGAATTAACAGTTCATATGAGAATACATACAGGGGAAAAACCCTACGCTTGTAATTGTTGTGAGAAAAGGTATATTAAAGCGAGTGATCTTCAAGTTCATATGAGAACACACACTGGTGAAAAGCCCTTTGCTTGTAATTACTGTGAGAAAAAATTTACTTCAGGGTATATTTTAAATTCTCACTTGAAAACTCACACAGGTGATAGACCCTGGCAGTGTAATATCTGTGCCAAAAGTTTTACTCAATCTTCACATTTAACAGTTCATATGAAGAAACATACAGGTGAGAAGTTTGTTTGTAAAGTTTGCAACGAAGAGTTCACACATTCGTCTCAACTTACTGTACATATGAGACAACATACAGGGCGTCAGCCCTACAAATGCACAATTTGTGATAAAATTTGTAACTACGCATCTGAGCTTCAAACCCACATTATGAAACACACAGGAGAGAAATTTACGTGTATAACATGTGATAAAAAATTTACAACAGCGGCTTATTTACAGGAGCACACAAGGACACACACTGGTGAAAATTTGTTCAGTTGTAATTATTGTGAACGCACTTTTACGCGAGCTACCTATTTGGATAAACACCTGAGGACACATACAGGCGAAAGGCCTTTTGCTTGTGAAATTTGTGGCAAGAAATTTACTCAGAGTAGCAGTTTGAATGTACATATCAGGAAACATACAGGTGAGAAGCCATATTCTTGTAATATTTGTAATAGGAGTTTTGCTACTTCATCGTATCTCTCTGTACATTTAAGGAAGCATAAAAAGTACATCAATATGTAGTTTTAAGTGTAAAACAATATTTTTCTAAGCAATAAATATGTAATTCAAGTTGTGTTTTATTGCGACATCCATATTTTTATTGAATTCTATGATACAAAAATGGTATGAAATATTAAATACTTTGCAATAACATAACATGAATGGAATGAATTAAAATTTAATAAACCAGCCTTAATTTAGAAAATTAAAATTTATCAACGTATTATTAAAAAGACTAGAAATATAGTGTGATAAATTACTGTTATTTTTTATTTTTTAATGCATTTGCCAACCATTCCATTGCCATATCCAAGCCCTCACCTTTAGTTGCTGATGTTTTAAATATTTGAAATGTTCTATTTTTTAATGCTTCAAGACCAAGTGCTTGATGCACTTCTTTTAAAGACATACAGCCAGGTATGTCCTGTTTATTGGCCAAAACGACCAAAATTGCGTCCCCTAATTCCTCCTCCTGAAACAACAGTTATACACAAGAAGATTAAAACTAAGATTGTACCCTAAGCATGTGAAATAATTCGTCTTTGGAAATACCCATTCGTTCCTTATCGGCTGAATCAACCACATAAATAATTGCATCTGTATTACTATAATAACACCTCCAGTATGGCCTAAAACTAATGTTTTAATACAAAATCAAGGTGAGACACGTAATTACCTTATACTAGTCTGTCCCCCCAAATCCCAGACTTGAAAATTAAGATTTTTGTATTGTACTTGTTCAACATTGAATCCAATAGTTGGTATAGTTGTGACTACTTCTCCTACTTGTAATCTATAAAGTATAGTAGTTTTACCGGCTCCGTCTAAGCCCAAAATCAAAATTCGCATCTCTCTAGCCCCCAAAAGGCTTTTGAAATAACTAAATAAAACCCCTACAAATGTTTAGTTAACCTAGAAATATTTCGACCCAATATGACAAGCAAATTGTATACCCATTATGTCCAAATTAAGTGGAAGATGCAATCAATTATATTGGTAGAACTAATTACTAATTCATTTTAGAACTTAGTTCAAAACAAAAAGTTAAAATACTCAATTTTCACCGACCTGACGTGTCGTAAACATAAACTGGCAAGCTGTCAAAAAACAGGGTGGCAAACCGAGACGTAACGCAACAGTAACGCAAGAAATAAGAAACGTTTAAATATCAATTTTTAAACAAAAACAGCACGTTTTAGTATCAAAAAATGCCTTTTAATTTGTTATTTTAATTTTAGTTAAACCTCAATAAACTTTTACTAAGATTTACCTTAAACAATAGTTGCTGTAGGCAACACAGAATACAAGTTTTTAAATTGTTCTCGCCCGAAAATTCAAAAATAGGCAACACGTTATACAAACAACTTTGGGAAAAACTAGAAATGAGTCAAATGAGCTGGCTCTGGAAGAACTGACAAAGGTACTGTCAACAATGTTGACATTAATTTACAACCCTCTATGCCTTAATTTTGAAAATTAAATTTTAAAAAACTAGCAAAGTATAGTGTGTTGCTTATTTTTTGAGTTTCGGGCAAGAACAACTAAAAAATCGCCTTGTAGAAACTGAATGAGTGTAATAAAAGATGATAATAGAAAAAATCTTACCTTGAAGTAAGGATAACGTTGTTGATGCACACTCTTCTGGATAGTTCTAAGTTGGTCATTTCAAAAACGTTATCTAAAACTAAAAACATATTAATAAAAATACAAATAAACAACAAATCTCTAGTCTCAGTAAATAACCATCAGTTCAAATCTTAATTAATAGCGACTGATAGGTGGCAAATCCCTTTCTTCTGCTTCTTTCGGATCTACTTTTAATCCAGATATGCCGCAATGTCTTCGAAGTCTACCTTCCAAACCTCAATAAAACAAAAGACATTTAATTAGAATTGTTTATTTATTTTTTACAAAAGAAGGGTGGAAAGTAACTCTAAATAAAAACGCGTAAATTTATTATTAAAACAATTACAAATAAAAATTGTTTATCTCTGTGTTATTTTGAAATTTGAAAATGCAAAAATGTATTTGCTTAAACAAAATCGCGATGTATTCCGTTTAATAATCAATAAATAAGAATACACAGCTTTAAAGCGGCTGTAATGCGTCCTGTTCGAGAACTGGCGCTCGACTGATTCAAACAAAGGAAAATATCGATAAATATACAAAGAAAAACAAAAAATGTTTATTATATCACCGAATGTCGAAGCGCCTTTGTGTCTTTGAGTACTTTGAGTTACATAACACATCATCGTGTTATGTAAGCAATTAGTTCAAATAATAAATCAATAATATAGGTATTTTACATAAACAAAATGTTTCTATTTTGGTTTTTAATTTATATTTAATCATGAATAAGCGCCGAAAATCAATAATTAATTTTATTTAAACAAATGAGACTAAACATTGTTTTAAACAGCTGTCATTTCCAATTGGAAGGACAGGTCAAAAATCTCTTGTCAATATTTTCTAAAGTCTTAGTTTATATACTATACGGGATGTTCCAATTATATTTCTATTGCAAGTCTCGGTTTATATACAGAATGTACCAATTTTATTTCTGTTGCAAGTCCCTTTTCACCCTATCTTTTATCGAAAAAATAATCAGAACATAGAGTGACCTTTGACTAGAGCCTTCTTTAGTTGTATCTATGTATTTTTATAATATCGAGTTATTTGTGACTGAAAATTTCGAGAAGCTGTACAGGAATTAATAAAAAATTGATTAAAAAATCAGTCTGCAATTTTATTGTGTCTTTTAAATTATTAATTTCTGAATAAAATCAAATTTTACACTACAAATTGAGACCAACATGTCCCTTACAAAAAATTCTTTTCACAACAAACAGAAATGTTGGTTGAGAATGCCTACTTTTACGCTCTAGGACTAACAATGTTGTTGAGAAGAAGCTTATAGTGTAAAGAGACCGGCAGGTATATTACGAAAACAAGAAGATTTTGAAAGAATAGAAGAAGATTCTAGAAAAGTTTCTGAAAAACAGAGTTTGGAAGGAAAAAGAAGATTATAGCAGAATTTGCGAAAAGATAAGTTCATCAAAAAAAAGTTTAAAAGAAAATTCTAGAACAGTTTAAAAAATCTCAGCTTAATAAAGAGTAAAAGAACAGAAAATTTTCAAAAGAACAAGAGCAATTCTAAAAAGAATATGAAAAACCAATGATTGGTAAAAAAACAATTTCTAGAAGGTCTTGAAAAAACAACGATTGAAAAAGAAAGAAGAGCAAACTTTACATCTAGAAGAACAAAAGACGATTCTAAAGAAGCTTGAGTAATAATGGCTAAAAGAGAAAGAGGAACAATTTTTTGAATAAGGTTGTGTTCTCCCAAAAATTTTGATTTTCAAAACTGTTTGTAATGAATAAAAATACGTTTTTATTGCATCAAGATATACATAAAAATCACTAAAATAACAAGGCAACACTAATAAATATATAAATAATCTTAACTAAACTCCAGAACAATAACAATTATTTATTTACATTTTGAAAATTTTGATTCAACTTAAAATTATTTTGCGTCTTTCTCGTTTTAATCCTATTTTGAAGAGTATTCAACAATCCAGCTAAAACATCATGATTAGGTAATTTCTTCGCAAAGAGAAGTCTTTTAACTGAATCATCATAAGTAAGTAGAGCTACCATATTTTGCAACAAAAAACCTTGACAATACTCCAATAATTGCACTGCATTATATACTTTAGCATGAATATACATTGAAACAACATTATCTAACGCTAACATAGAAGCACAACGACTTTCGCAATATCGTAATAACCCATCCAACTGAAAAAAATTCGCAGCTGCCATTAATTCTAAAATATCGTCTTGAGCTGGCTCTAAAGCTTGGCAACCCCCTTGATACAAGAATTGCATAACAATCTGAAATTAAGAGAAATTAAATTAATACAAAAAAGAAGAGAGACTTACTTGAAAAATATCGTATCTGATATCGTTGATTTGCACTGTAGGTAAGCCTCCTTCACACAATTTTGAACTTAGCATTGATCTCAGTCTTGAACTTGCAGTAACTAAAACTATTTTATGAGCATAAAACAACCGACCTTCCACTCGAAACGTCACGTCACTTAATTCGGGATTATTTACATATTTTGGATCAATTCTAGAACCGGAAGTTCCAGAAGAAACACAATTTTTGATCGGTTTAATCGGTTCCCAACCGAAACAAGTCGAGAAGATATCAGCCAGAAGCAGAGTCGTTCCTTCCTTCTACAATAAACTCTTAAAAACGTTCTAAATAAGCAGTTTCTCACCTTGCTGTATCTAAAAATATTGAACAGGAGCGGCAAACACTCTTGTACGAACTGCGAACTGTAATCATCAGGACACACTTGTAAAAAATCCTGAAGAAGTTGGTCAATCACACAATCTAATCTCGCCTCATGTGCGGCACCAAGTGAGTGCATCCAGCAATGTAGCGTCCAAGGAACACCCAAAGTCCGAATCTCGACTGTTATATCCAAATGGTTGTTCTCCGCACTGTGATACATTGCCTCTTGCAAGGACTTGATTTGTGATTTTGTAAAATGCGGAGTCGAATTTGATGAAGAAGGACAATTTGGAGTAGTACCTTCAGCTAGAATCTCCTCCAAAGAAAGCACTTCTTTATTAACTGGAATTAAAGGTTGTGCTAACAATTTTTGAAGAATTGCTCTTTGACCATGAGCTGCAGCTACGGAAATAGCACTGTAGCAACCTCTTTGAGCCGACGCTGAGTAACAAAGAGAGTCCTTGATGTGAGTCGAGAAAAAAGGATGTGCACCATAAGCTAACAGTATTGATACAACTTCAGAATTTCCGTTACCACAAGCAACCTAAATCTTAAGTTTTAGTAAAAATAGTAATTTTGGGAGTTTGTATTACTTGAAGTGGTGTTAAGGTACACTTCTCTTCACTTAATCTAGCTCCTCCTTCGACATTAGCTCCTCTTTCTAGCAAAATCCTGCAACATCTGGCATGTCCCTTAGCTGCAGCGTACGTCAAAGCTGTCCAATGTTGTGTCTCTCCGTTGAAACCTCCAGAAACTGGTGTTTCTACATCAACTGAAGCTCCTGCATCTAACAAACCCTAAAACAACAAATTTCACAAAAATTCTATAGATCTAGAAGTAATTACAGTTAATGCTATATCATCGTCATTAATCGCAGCTAACATAAGTGCTGTATGTCCTTGTAAATTTAAAGTATCAAGTCTTGTAGACACTGGAAGTAACGAAATTGCATGTTGAATTAATTCCGGACGTCCTGTTAGTAACAATCTGAAAGCTAACTCGACTTGGATTTGTCTAGAAGCTTCAATGTGATCCTCTTCATTTCCGGTATTTTTCCGAATACGAAGCATTTCTTCTCCTAGATTTCTCACAGGACAGTCAACTCCAGGAAGTAGAAGACGTGCAGCTTGCATTATATCGTCTTTATCAATCAAAGGAGCAAATCTGTGTTCACTGTGAGCTGTTGCAACTCGTAACCACTCGACAAGAGGAGGAAGAACAACGTAAGCTCTTTCGTAGCATAACTCCTGTACTGCACTAGCTCCTTGTTCTACGTGTTCAAGTTGGGAGCATCTCATGAAATAAAATAGTGTTCTCATTGCTTTAGGACAGAGAGGGACACGTGGTTGCATTCGAGTGATTAGATCTTGGAGTTCTTTTAAAGATCCTACACAGGTTGTCATGAGAGAAGGTTCAGGAGTTGTGGGACTTCGTCTAGAATCTCTTCCTGAGCCAATACTTGACATAGAAGCCCATCTTGGAAGTGATAAAGCACCTGAAGCTATCCGACCAGCGTTTAAGTGAGCGTAAGGCTGTAGAAGGCCCCACAAATCTCCGTTATTTGCAATAGCGTGTTCGAGGAGAGTTGCAGTGAGAGTCACTTCGGAATCACTTGGAAGACATTGTAGAAGAATTTCTTCAAGTAGATTTTCTAAGCCGGCACAAAGATAAACAGCTGCGTATCTTAAGAAAAAAATTAGAAGAGTTTAGATCTTTTTGAGGAACTTACTCATGGACAAAACGAGCTAGTTTTATATCAGTCATCCACCGATGGAAGCGTCCAATATGAAATTGTAGACCTGCTCTTTGTGATTTGCTCTGTTTTAGAGTGCAATCTCCAGACATTGCAAGCATTGCTGCTGCTCGAAGAGATGCTTTAATACAAGAATCTGCTAAAGGAGGACAAAGGACAATACGGAAAGATACAGTAATGTCGTGTTTTGTGCAAATGCCAAGAGTTGAAGATAAGCGTTGGATTTCGCGACCGATTCGGACTAAAGCTCGTTGAAGGAGGTAGGAAAGTCGAGGGATTGTCTCAACACTGACTCTGGAGACGTGGTCACGGAAACGGCCGGTTTGTAAAACACGGAGGATGCAGTGGTTGGTCCAGGGGAGGTGTTGGAGCTCAACAAGGCTGAAAGTATAATCAGTTAATTGAAATAGATCAGTAGAACTATTTGGCACAAATTGAACCAATTAGGTACGTCTTCTAAAAATCGTGAGAAGAGTCAAGAATATTTTTGAGACCGACGGTAATAGATCACTGAAAAATGGTCATCGGTGACTAAAAAAAACCAGAAATCGACCTCCAACTAAAGAAGATTCTAGAAGAATTGGTAAACAGCGTTTGGTAGAACCAGAAAAGCGATATAAAATTTTAGAAATAGTCAAAAAAAAATTGCTGAAAAAAAATAACAAAAGAAGGTTTAGGAAGAGCAAGAAAGCAAAAAAGGGCTTTAGAAGACAAAAAAGGTTTCTAAAAGAAGATGAATAATAAAGAATTAATGAAGAAAAGCAACAAACACTCTAAAATTCTAAGAACATCGGGTGGAAAATAAAAGAACCAAAAAAGAGCTTGGAAAAGATGATTTGAAAAAACTGGAAAGCTAAGATTGTTTCTAACAAATTTAAAAATGGTTTCTAAAGAGCTTGCAAAACGAAGAGAAGGATATAAAGCAGGATAAACTACTTACGTCTTCAAAAAAAATATTCTGAAAAAACAAAGAAATACTCTAAAAAAGTAAAAGAAGAATGTAAATAAAAACTACTTAAAATAAAGAGAAAAATGCTAATCCATTGTTGAAACGCAAAAACTACGCCTAAAAGAGCTTGAAAAAAAAATTACATAAAAGAAAAATAAAAGCCAAAAGAGTTCTTTGCAGAATAAAGTATAATTCTATAAAAGCGTGAATAGAGACTCAAGGAATAAAGAACTAGAACAGCTACATACATCTAGAAGACAAAAAATGAAAAAGCAAAGATTGTGGAAGAACAAAGGAATATTCTAAAAAAAGATAAATGTAAAAACTACGACTGAAAGAATAAGAGAACAGAAAGCTTCTAGAAATATGCAATAAAAGACTAATAGAAAAACATCTTTCGGAAATTCGAAAATTTTCAAAATTCTTTTAAGAGGCTTTAGGAATAAAACAATTTGAAGCAAAGCTTCTGGAAGTCAAAGAAGATCTGGAGTTAGAAGGTTATTGTAAAGAAGAAAAACAAAAACATTTTATCGATCATGTAAATCGTCTGCTACTAGAAGAACAGGGAATGGTTGCAAACTTTCTAGAAGCCGACTTTGATGTATATAAAACAGGAAAAATGCTGGAATAGAGCAGTTTAACTTAGTGAAAGACAGTGATTTCTACGAGAAAATTATTAGCGATTATCAAAGGCGATAGAAGTGTTATTAAGTTGTTTAATTACTGAAAAATATTTATATAAATTAATTTATAGAGTCCGCATCACAAAAATCAGTTGTACCACAGTAACGTTGGCTCAATTTGAACCAGATAATTCTAGAACATTCTTTATAGATTTAGGTATTTTCAAGTATATCTTACTTGGCTATACCCAATCCCTGATAGCTATATATAAAAAAATTACCGATTGTGCGAATCAACCCAAACGAACTCATCTGCACTCGTGATATTCGTATTAATAGTCTCAAGCGAGGAATGCCTCATCAGTCTCCTAACAGCCGGTTCCGAGCTCTCAGACCCCGCACTAATACTCGAGTAAGTACTCGAAGACGTATGCGACCGCATTGTCAGTTGTTGGAGCGCTAATTTTATATCCTCAAGCCCTCCACTTCCGGTCCACGGAACATGCAACTACCCTTTCATTATTACAAAAAACACAAAAATTTCAACTAACCCTTGCAGGCGTTGCTCTATGCCTCGACCGATTATGCTGAGTCGAAGCTCTGTTTTTAAGCGACTTTTGCATAACGCCAGCTGTTAGACGATCAGTCCCCGAACTGTAATTACCCCTAGGAGAACTGTTACCATTATCAGACATACTGGCATGGCCTGACGAACGGTTTTCATCCGAGGAACTGTTACAGTTTTGGGCTCGCTGTTGCTGAAATTTTGGAAATACAGAGAGGAAAATTAGTTCCCGACTTACTTGTTGTAGACGGAGTTCCTGGATTGTGACGTGGTGGTGTCGCGAGTTTGAGGTTCCTTGAGGAGATAAATTGAGAGTTCCCATGGGATTTTCCGAAGTTGTTTTACTGTCAGTGTCACGTTCCGGTACCATATTATTTTTATTGTACTCATGACAGTTGTTTAAATTATTTTTGTTGCTGATAATGTTGTTTTTGTCGGTTTGTTCGTTGAAAGTTGAAGTTTTGACGTTGTTAGCGATGTAGAGGTGTTGGAAGTGCTCAACTTTACGTTTTGGAGAGACCATTCCTTCGTTTAATTGGCCATCGATTGAACAAGGGGGTTGTGTTAATTTAGCAGGGGTGTTTACCCTTGGAAATTCTTTATTTAATTGAGAGTTTGTCTCTACTTTATCTACATGATGATTAAAATGCTCGCTTTTGGAATTGTTTGATAATCTGGAAATCAAACACATAACTCAGTTTTTTAAAAAAAAATTCAAAAAAGGTGTTAATACGGTTTTACCTTCTTTGCTCTAAATAATATTTTAACATGTCTGCTTCCATTCCTAACGGAAAATCGTCGGAACTGTCTGAATAGTACTCATTACAAGTCCGCACATCTTCAATAATTTGACTCGCCAAAGAAAATGTATTTTTAAAAATAACATTAATCACGTGACTATTTTCAAGCGAATCTAAACTCATATATTCATCAATTATTTCTTTTATTGTTATCCTAGAAGTATCTTCAATACTTTCAGTTTTTAAATCATCATTAACATAAATAACCGATTTGTGTTTATTTTCAGTAATTTTGCAATTTTCTTCATTTTTGTGTTCTTCTTCTTCTTTTGGCGGATTTTCGTTAAGCCACGGGTCCTTTTCCATTCCGAAAAAAGTGTATTTTGTGGGATCGCGAAACTCGACATTTTCCGGTTTTGTTAAAATGAAATTATCGGTATTATCACTGCTTAAATTTGCTTTATCACAACTTTTTAACTCAAGACACAAAATACAATTACAGAATTCATCACAACCCATGTTTGCACTCTAATTCTAACACTAACTGAGCAAGACTGAAGCAGTGCGAGTTAACAAAATGAAACTGTATGAACCACTTCCCATAAAACTATTGTTTTTTTTTTAATAACTCTGTTATTGTTTTTCGATTCATTTCACTTGATATGTATCAGAAATATCAGTAAAAGTAAATTTTAATGATTTGATATTTTTATCCAAAATTGATGAATAGAGTTTCGAAAAATTTTCAAAATTGTTATTTCTAAGTGAGACATGAGAGAATTTTAATTAGAATTGAAGATTATCTTGAATGAGAAAAAGGAAAATTTTCCTCGCTTTTTTTTGTTTATTGTTGGTTAAATAAATTTAAGTGGGTCACGCCCTAAAAATGTTTTTAATAAGAAATAAAAATAGGAAAATAAATTAGAAAAAAATGTTGTAGATAAGTAATAAAATTAACAAAACTACAAAAATATATATGTATACTCAGCAATACCCCGAAAATCAGTAGTTTTGGCGTTTTTGCATAGCTTCTAGTTTCTAATCCAATAAACCGATTTTCAAAAAATTTAGGACATTTGAAAGAGAATTACGTAGCAAATCGATTGCGTTTAAAAAATTGGTTTTGTGATCTTTTGAGTATTTTCTAAATAGAGGGAAAGGGGATATTAGTCTTTTTTTAAAGGTTTTTAAGTTTGGCAATTTTTCAAAAAAAATAAATACTAATTAAAAGAAATCTTTTTAATTTTTTTCGTTTCAGCAAAATCGTATGTTTTGCCTCTTACAGCAACTGAAAAATTTTGGTAATCTTGGCATTTTTGAATAGCTTCTAGTTTCTAATCCATAAATCCGATTTTCAAAAATTTTAGGACATTTGAAAGAGAATGAAGGTAACTCTATACAATATCGCCACGCTAAGCTTCAACATTTTTTTAAATGTTATTATGTTTTTTAAGAAACTATCATTTGTAGAGAGTATTAGCTATACTATTTTACTACACACTTGGACAATAAAAAGTAGTTGATAACTCTTTCGTTTTTTTTAATAAATATTTTTTAAAATAACCACAAATGGCGATATTGCCAACAGGAGGTCATCAATATCGCCAACATCTGTATCTCTGAAAATCAGTAGTTTAAATTTCTAATTTCAACAACGGAAAGACCCTTTGCTTTAAAAGAAACTTTATTTTAATGTACTTAATCCAAACTACTAACTAATTAAAACAAACTAACAAAATGAACAAGTGAAGTTATCAGCTGGATCATCTTTTGAGAGTAAACAATCATCATGAAGGTAACTTTTGCAAATCACACAAAGTCGCATGTCTGCAATTCTTTCTTCCTTGCACGCCTTACATTTTGCTGTCATAAAATCAGAAACAAAATACAGTAAATAGTGCAATATTGTCATGGCGATATTGCCATTGAGTTGATTTGGCGATATTGCTAATAGTCAAGTGATTCACTTCTTGCATGGTTTACTGTGCTACACTACAGACTTTGGAACAGCTACTAAAGCCATTTTGTTTTTAAAACACTCTTTTATAAGACTAACAACTTAAAAAAGTTCTTATCGTCATCGTCCTTGTAAGCACAAAATAATAGACTTGTCTTCACTTAATACTGAATGTTTTCAGAACGTTCATTTTTCTGTAGCACATATAGAAAACTGTAAAGTTGTGGATGTTAATTACAGGTTTTATTTATAGTTTAAAAGATTATGCTTAGCGATATTTACCCTTGCAACATGGCGATATTGTATAGAGTTACCTTCTTACATAGCAAATCAAGGGCGTGTAAAAATTGGTTTTGTAATTTTTTGAATATTTTTTAACCAAGAGGGAAATTGGATATTAGTCCTTTGTCAAAGGTTTTAAAGAATGGCAATTTTTCAAAAAAATGCCAATCAAAAGAAAAGTTTTATGACTTTCTTAATTTTTAGCAAAAACATATAAATTTTGCCTTTTAAAACAACTCAATAATTTTGGTAACATTAGTGTTTTTGAATAGTTTCTAGCTTCTAAACCAATAAAACGATTTTCGAAAATTTTAAAGCATTCGAAAGAGAATTAAGTAGCCAATCAATTGCGTATAAAAATTAGTTTTAAAATTTTTTACTATTTTTTGTTTAAGGGGAGAAAGAGATATTAATTCTTTTTCAAAGTTTTTAAAATTTAGCTATTTTTGAAAAAAAAACCTAATTAGAAATAAACTTTCTTAACACATTCGTATAGAAAATAATTTGGAAAATCTAATGATGACCGAAAAAGTACAAAAATCAAGATTATTTAAAAGTAGTGAATTTGTAAACCATTTTTTATGAATTTTTTTCTGTAAATCTGTCTAAACTATAAGCTCAAAAAATTTGAAGCAATAAAAGCATTTCGAGGTCTCTCGATTGATACAAAGCTTCTTAAAGTCGGATTTATACTTTCAGAAAAATACAGAAAAAACTACTTTTAAGATAAAATCAAAAATGAAAAAATTTAACTCTAGTTTGTAGCTAAATCGTTTCGAATACCTTTTTAAACAAAATTTGGGTAATTTTGACGATTTTTGAAAAATACTAATTAACTTTTTAGACATATTTGTATAGAAACTAATTCAGAAAATGATATAACACTAAAAATGCCAGTTTCTTTAGAAATTGTGAGTTTTTCAAACTTTTTCTAAGTTTTTTATTTGTAAATAGTGTCTAAATTATAACTCAAAAAAATTGAATAAGATACACAAATTAGTAAATTTTGGGATCTTTAGATTATTCCAAAATTTATTAAGATCTGATTTATAGTTTCGGAATAATTTAGAAAAACTATTAAGCTAAAAATCTAACCAAAAATAAAATTTTTGGTATTTTGAATAAATAGTTATAACTTCTAAACTAATGAACCGATTTTCAAAAGTGTGGCACCGTTGGAAAATGCATTCGATAAGCTATCGTCTGTAAGGCTTTCAAACTTTAGCAATTTTAAAAAAGGTACTAATCAAAAGTAAATCTATTTGAATATTCTTATAGCAGACTATTCGGAGAATCTAATGTTGATCAGAAAATTACAAAATTCTAGATTGTCTACATTTTTCAAACTACTTTTAGAAGTTTTTTTTATCTGTAAATACTCTCTAAATATACTCGACATAATCGTAATTTTTTTCACAAAAAAACTCTATCAGGATCGCGGTTTTAGTTGTAGCGTAATTTTAATTTTTTTTTCTAAATTTTAAGAGATGTTTTGGGTGTGCGGATAAAACTTGATTCACCCGGTATAATAACATTAACTATACAATGCTTTTGTGTGACTAAAAATAGACTTCTTGCACTCCCGAGACTAAATTGACTATTTCAGGCGTCTATTTGAGAGACTAAAGTACTACTATTAATTCCAAAAAACTTACTTTGGAAAAAATTAAATTTGAATAAAATTAAAAAAATTTTGAAACAAGATTAATACTTATGTTTACAGTACTACCTTCTGAAATTTTTGGATTTTGAAAAATACCGCAGGACGTCTTAAGTTCACTGAAGAAAGATAAGAGTAAAACAAAATACATATAAATTAGACAAAAATTGTATTCATGAAAAAAATGAAAAAAAAAATTATAAGTGGAAGCATAAATAGTCGGATGTCTGAGTATCTGCGTGATAGAATGACACTCAGAAAAAATAATTAAAGCAAAGAACAATGCGTTAGCAAGCGTAAACACAACCTTGGCTTGTTTAAGATAAAAATAATAATAATATTCCCATACTTTCCTTCCAAAGTAGTTCTACTTTCTACAAGTAACGTCTGCTATTTTAATTCTCACATTTCGTTTCAAGTGTAAAAGCAACACTGATTAGTTGAATTAATTCAATTAATTAATCAATTGTGTGAACTGGGATTTAAGTGAGAAAGTGAAGGTTTCAAAAAAAAAAAATACGTACCGTCTTGGTTTAGGCCTGAGTATCTCATGGTTGGCATCGGTGATACACAGCGGACTCAGCGGCCCTGATAAGTGATCCACCCCTGTCCAGGCCTGTTCTGGGGTGTTTTTCCCATTAAGCGGTGCCATTTCCCATCCCGCAGGGCCCTTCTGGTGGCCCATCTCGCTCTCTACGACGCACCAATAAACCCATTAATACCCTCCAGCACCAAAATCTCACCTGTTGCTCCATCGCATTCCATTCTGGTACCAAAACGGTCGGTTGCACTGCGAGGATTCAGAGGGTCATGGTGACGTTTTTGGGCACTTTTGCGAGATTTTGATGGGTGATGGGCAAATACATTGGCTTAGCACTTGCGACTGATCGCACTTGTAAACATTACCTTGACCAGCAGCGCCACGACCGGGATGGCCTAAAGAAACGGACGAAAAGTGGCCGTGTGAGGCCAGACGACCTCTTCTTAGGTCGGAATTTATTGTGCGCCTATGGTCGCAAGAACTGGTTTTTAACAATGGGAACGTGAGGTGATTTCAGCCAAATCACTGAAGACTACAGGGGCCCAAAATTTTTCAAAAAATCACCAGTGGAAAAAGAAATTTTCGCGATTTTTTACGGCTTAACAAAGATGCTTAGTCAGGCTATCATCAGAGGTATTTGGCAGCAAAAAATCTCGAGATGAAAATTCCAAGATAATAACAGGAGATTCGGGTGGGAAAGTCGTTCGTGTTTAGGTTCAGTGTTATTCGATAAGGTTTATTTACGCAGAATTCTTGTATTGCCCAAGGGAACTAAAGCTTATTTTCAGTAGTACTATGGGAACGTTCTGCCTACCTGAGTAGGTAGGTGAGTCAGCCCTGAAGGTTTCTAAAATTAAATCGAAATTCTAATCAAATTATTTTCTGTTAATAGAGATTGACGAGCTATTTTTGCATAAATATCTTACTCAAAAATTAGACTAATAACAAAAGCTATAAAAAACATTTAATAACCAACAAAATTACTAAAAGAAGAAAATACTGACGACAAAATGTGTTGTTTTGCTTCTAACGTAACTGTTCCAAATCTTGTCGAAATCGGTAAAACGATTACAAAGTTATAGATAAAAAACCAATTTTAATTTCTAACTTTGGCGCCCTCTACCTTCTAAATGGCGCAACTGGATTTAAGAATCTCATGGTGTTTTTATTATTGCCTGATATGAGCGTTTATCAAATTATTATTTATGGGCCTTTATTTATTTTGCGATAAATATTTCATAAAAAAATAATCACTTTTCACTTAATACGTAATCTTTAATTATTTTAATAGCTTCTAATTACATTCATTTCCAGCAGTAAAAAGCAGTACTCATGTTTCTTATAAGGAAGTCGTAATTATTATCATTGTGTTAAAAAAAATCCAGCAATTCAAATTCTCTTCAGATTAAATTAACTGATATTTGCCACACATAGGTACACGAGTCTTTAAGTACTTTTTACGGTTTATTCGCGTCATAAATTTTACTTTCTCATAAGAATTTGCTATTGTTTATAAGTTAATTAAGAAGAATAAAGTTGGAAAATACGACTGAAGATAATCTGTAGATACAAATCTGTTGTATTTCTATTAACTGAAGTTACTGGCGATTTCTAACAGGCGATGTTCGAGGAGTCTCTCTGTGACAGATAATTTTCTGCCAAACATTTCTGTATTTGTGTTTGAATAGAGTTAATACACTGTTTTTTTTTAAAACACGGTAGTGCAAATAACGACATCCTAACGATAATAGAGTGTCGTTATTTGATAAATTTTTTGTTGTTTTTTTCATTTATCTAAAAATTTTATTTGTTTTTTAGAATTGTTCTCTGCTTTTCTTTTTTTGTGGATTTCTTTCAGAATTGTCGTCTGTTTCTTTTTCTACCAAACCTGAGTAGTTATTTGAAAAAAAAAACAGTTATTATCTTTAACCACGTAAACATTGATTAATTGATCAAATTTTTAAAAATACATAAAAGCGTCTTTAAGGCACACAATTGCTCAAAAACCAAAAAGAAATGCATAAAAATACTCCATTTCGTAATTAATTTATTGAGAACTGACCAGATGTCGCTTTATTTCCAAAATTGTCAATAATTATTTAAGATTTTAAATTTTGTAGTTGAATCTAGAGCTACATAGATTTCTGTACACTCTAAAAATTTAAAATAAATAAATAAAAATAAGAGAATGACAGCAACATGAGGAAACTCCTCTTCACATTCTCTGTTACTGTTGTTCGTGTGCGGACAGCACTGACAGCAGAGATATTTTGAGACCAGTGCTATGAAGAAGGCTCCTTTAGAAAGGGTACTGAGCTTTATTAGAGACACAGGGCTGCTGCAGTAGTTTTATTTCGAAAAGAACACAAAGAGTATTAAAAAAACACAAAACTTATGCACTCCATCCACCCCTACCTTCCAAATTTTATTACTATTACCCTGCTTAATTCGGACGATCTATTGTAAAAGTATTAAGAGACTAGCACCGCCACTTTGCAATAATAATAAATCACTTTTTAATGACTTTTCATGCTCTTTTTAATCCTTCTTCTTAATAACATTTTTCTTGCTCTTCTTGAAACTTCTTTTGTTTTTCTAGAAACTGTTTTTGTGTTTTCAAGTCATATTTCAAGTTTTTTTTAAATCTTTCTTTGTTCTCCCAAAACCTGATTTAGTTTTTTTTCTACACATCGTTTAATAAGCTTTTCTAAAATTTTCTGTTCTGTTTTTTTCTACAATCCTCGTTTTTCACATTTTTTTAGAAACCTCTTTGGTCTTTTTAAAATCTTTTTTTATATCAATTTCTTCTAGAATAGTCTTGTTCTTCGGATTATGTACTCTCAATTTATTTTCTTCCAAACGTCGTTTTTTAATTTTTACTAAGCAGAATCTTCTTCTATTCTTTGAGAATCTTTCCTTGCTTTTCCGGTACCTTCATTTGTTTTTCTTTTTCTTTCAGCCGATGTCTTCCAACTTCTTGATTTTGTTTGCTTTTTTTAACAAATGGCGTTTCTAAATTTTTTTTCTTTCAAATTTCTAATCTTCAAGCATTTTCTCTTGCTTTTCTAGAACCTTCTTTTGTTTTTTGATTTTTTATCTTTCTTTTGCTTTTCTTCTTTTGTAAAACGTCGTTTTACAATTTTTTTGTTTTTTCCACAACCTTCTCGATAAAAGGCGTCTTATGTCTTATACAGCCTGCCGCGTGGCGAGCTTACAGTGATTCTCCGCTTGGCGCTGCTTGACGATACACGTATTCTGCATATACATCTTATCTATGGATATCCATCGTTACAACTGTCAAATTTGAACTAATTCAAATTTTGTATTTAGTTTTTTGCATTATGTAAGATTTGTTAGTTGTTTTCTTTGTAAGTTCAGTTAGTTATTGTTTGTTTTTTGCTTAGACCGATGGTTCGACTTCGACATAACCTCATTGTTTTAACCTTAGATTGACAATTCAGCCCAGAGAAGTGCAGTGTATATAGAAATAGTGCAACAGTGCACAGCGCCAATACGGCAGAAAGTGGCGTTTCTCCGGAATCACGATAACAATGGGAATTCATCGAAATTGGCAGGCCGCTAATACCGTCATTTTTTATTATTTTATAAAGAAGGTCGTGGTTTTTTCAAACGCCGTTTTTCAAACTCTTTTTGAATCTTTTTTAGTTCGTTTAGAATTCTTTTTTAATTTATTATTTTCTTCTAATGTTTTTTTTCCTTCTGATTGACTAATAATTACACCTTCTTGTCCATTCTTTTTCTTTAACTTTATTGAGTGAATTGTAAGCATTTTCTCGTATAAAGATTAAGAAAACGCCAAATTAAACAATATGCCAGCTTGGACTAATCAAACTCTGTTTTCCTTATAGATTATTTGTTACAACAAGCAGTCATTTCAATTTTAAATGTAAAACCATTGTTTATCATGTACTTGGTGCTTAACTTGTTTTGTCTGAATTTGTTAGGATTAGTAAAAGATTTTCAAATAGCAGTTTCAAACTTCTAAATTCATCAACCTAACCTAGGAATCAAATGTTATTTGTGTAATGAAGATTACACTGAGCACTGAGGTATAAAACAATAAAATACACTACGAAAGTGAGGTTATGTATAATATTACAATTATTATTTTGGTAGATCAACAAGTAAATTGGGCAGGATTAAGTACAAAACTTCAATTTAACAAGGACTTTTCTTCTGTTTCAAAGTAATTCTACCAAAGTCAAATACATTTTAAAATTTATTTCAATTTTTCCGCCAAATTGCTGTTTAAGATTTTCTCCGCCAGAGGCGCTTTTGTTTCGCGGATTGTTCAATTGGGTAAATAAAACAATAGTTCAGTCAAAAAAATTTATTAAAAAAAGACAATTAATCTAAAAATAAATAAAAATCATACATTAATCAATAATGTAAGAAAAAATTGAATACTGAACACAATAATAATGTTTATAAACGAAATTTTCAAGGCCTCCTATTTTCCTTATCACGCAGAGCCACTGCAGGTGACTCAATCCCAAAGGGGCTGTACAGCTTCGTCGGGGTTCTCCCCAACACCTGCTTGGAAACAGTGTGTGGGGTGGCACAATTGGGGGTCATGGGCCCCTCTTCCAGAATCTGCCTCCTCCTGGTTGAAGTCCGGAATTTCTGGAACAAAAACTGTGAGAAAAAAACCGTTATAATCCCTCCTACCTGTGAGATAGTCCCGAATGTAGTCCTAACAGTATTCAGTGTCCTGCTTAGCCTTTCAGCGCTGTTCCTGAATATTTTGCGCGTGTTTTCATTCAAAGACAGAATTGATAAAACGCTTCTGTCGGCAGGCCTCGTCTCATTTTTATCGCAATCCTCAAAATTCTTTTGTAATCGACGCCGACAAGCCGGACCGGTTTGGCGGTGATTAACACGTAATTCACTCGGAGGCATATTAATTATTTTTTCAGAAATCGACGTTTAAAAACCTGATTTAATACGAATCTGACCGTTATTTAAAATTTGACGTTTCAAAACTAATACCAACCTGAGATTCTTAGGGAAATTTCAGTTGCTTGTATTGGCAGTACTTTAACATTACGTAATTTGAGGTTATGTAACTCGTAACTGTCACTTGGTTTATTTACATTTTTTTTATTTTAAAATTTATATTTTTTTTATGTGTGAAATGTTTTTAGAAGAATATTTTATTAACTGTATTTTATGACGTTCAATATGAGTTCAAATCAAACCAAAGATTTAGAAATAACAACTCTTTCCTTCAGGTTTGGGTTTGTCTTGGGGCCCCTAACATCTCTAAACTCGTTTATTTCAGTGAAAAAGGTGGCAAACGCTGTGATTATTTAGAATGGGATGAGTATTTTATGTCTATGACGTTTTTACAACTCAGGAGAGGCACTTCAAAGCACTTCAATGATGCTGCAATTATTTTAAATCATCGGAAGATAATTATAAGTATGGCCAATACTTGTACAATAAACAATGATAATAATAAAGCAGAGAATTACAGTATTGCCCTTTAACGATTAGATAAGAGATATTTTTCTAAATTTGATGTTTTAGTCTCTCATGCTGAATACAAAGCTTTAGAAAAGATTAATCAAGGAAGTGTTATGTATACGACAGCATTTCCATGTGACAAATGTGCCGAATTTATAGCACAAGCTGGAATTAAAGAAGTTATTTTTTATAATAATACACAAGATGAGAATAAGGCTAAAGATCTGTTTGATAAAAGTGGAGTCAAATATAGGTAGTAGTCAATAAAATTTTAATTGATTTTGAATACTAGATTGTTTCAGACAATTTACAACAAACAAGAGAAAGATTGAAATTGATTTTAGTCAATTTTGTGATAATTAAACATTTCTACCTCTCTTATTTATAAGGGAAATTATTTTACTTAAGAATCTAGAGCTTAAGTATATTTTAAATAAAATAACTACTTTTTCTAAGCAATGGGTGGTTATTTAAATTTCCAATAATGGAACCGAGTTTGTTTGCAAACTTCATGTGTCAAAAGAAGCACAAATATTAATTTTATTTATTCAATAACAAAATAACTGGTCTGATTGCCAAAAGATTTAATTTACAGCCACTCTGTATAATTTACTACAGGTCTCTGTAACCAGCAAGCTCGCAATTAGTAAAAAAGCCGTTTTTCGATTCTTTTTCCAACCTCTAAGAAGGCAAAGTTCTAGAATATCAGTGTAGATCTTTTGTTTTACAATAAATAAAAATCACTGATATCTAATTTTGCCACTGACAAAAAATTGGGAAATGTTTCCTGTAATTTTTGTATGAGGGGATGCAACCCAGAATTCATCTAGGATTCTGAGGCGTTCTACTGTAATTAACAGTAAAATTATATAATCCGGATTTGGCAAAAAGTTTTGTAAAAACAAAAAAGTTTTTGAACTAAAAAACTTTATAGAAAAAGCTTGTAAAGTCGTCCTGTGGGGGTTCGCCGGTTTAATGATCACGGATTCAAAATCGTTTTAGCTAATCATAGTATTTCTCAATGCGCTATGTCGTGTATATAGGATCCGTAGGATGCAAAATAGAATTTTTTTGTTTTAAATCTTACCGTGTCATGATCGCTGCACTATCATAAGACTATTAACCAATGAGGTTTAAAGCGCTGCCACAAAAGCTTGTAAAAGAAATATAAAAAAAATTCGTTTAAAAAAAATATTGCTTTGAAGCATTATTATTTGTTATTACTTTTTTTTTAATACAAGAGGGGCCCGAAGCGCGAGCCGCACACCTAGGCCTACGCCCATTGTGTGCCACCTCTCGGAATAGTACTATTGCAGTAGCACTGTGCCTTTGATGAAGCTCAGTACCTTGTCTGCAGGAGTCTTTTCGATAGCACTGGGCTTCAGATATCGGTAGCCCAGGTATAAATCTCTGATGCCTGCAAATGCAGGGCACTAACAGAGAATATGAAGAAGAGTTTCTTCATCTTCTTGTTATTACTTAGGCCGTAGTAATTATTTCTACATTTCTATTAGTTTTTTTTTTGATTTACTCTGTGCAAATGAGGGTAGTTGTTTTAGTAACTCTTAATAATATTACACAATAATAAATTGCACAATTTTAGATCATCGTATCAAGATGCACTTAAAGATAGCAATGAGAAATAATTACAAATTATTATATCTCAATTTTTTTAATTTTATTTCCTAGAATGTTTATTTTACCAATTAATAATTTCAAGCATATTTGTCTTAAAAATTAAACAATGAAGTGATAATACAAAGAGTTTTTTAGCAATTAATGTTACAAGTGTGTTGTTGGCTACATATGTCACGAAAAAAACTGTTAATCCAAGAACCACGAAGCTGCGAATGACTTAGAGCCACAACACACAAATTGGAATACAAAACTTTATCTAACAACTTTCAACAACCAACAAATTCTTAAAAAAATAAAATATAATTAATTCCAATGAATTTAACTAAAAATAAAAATTTTGCAAATTTGTGTTTAATGGACAGGCTTCGGCGGGAGCGAGCTTTTTGTAAGTGGCCTGATTTCGCATTATTTAAACGCGGTACAACTGACAGCTACTTAGACAGTCTCTTATTCAATCAGTATTTATAATATAATTATAATACATCTTTAATTTAAGTAATAAACCGACATTTCTGATTTCCGAGCATATTAATAATGATCACCAGTTGAATGAGTAACATGCAGCCTACAGGAATACACCGATTAATTATCTGGCGGTTTGTTTAATAGCTAGCTGTGGCCGAAGCCTGTTAATTAAACAAAGCAAAATGCAAAAGAAACCGTTTTTCTACTAAACGCAACTACTCAGTTGTTATTAATTCCTGTTAATTTTTTAGTTTTTTTAAACACAAAATTTGATTGAGTTGTGGTTTCATGCCAGTACTGACATTACTAACTACTGGTTTCAAATTTTCACTCTTATTGGAATTAAATTAAATGATGCATTTTAGTCTTATTAATGACTTATTGGGCGTCTTATTGATTTAAAATGAGAATAGTTATGTTAAGACATGTTAAAAAAATTACCAAATAAAATATAAAGTAGTCTCTGTTAAAATAAAATTAAAAACATGTTAATCGAAAAAGGTGAGTCCGTGATTGAGAGATATAAGACAGCCGTCATAATATGACTTTCGCGATTCGACTAGGTATCTGTCATTTCAGCTATCAATAGAAAATCAGTTTTAAGAGCAGAAATTCTGATTTAGAGATAAATAGTAGCACCTACAAAATAAATTTTGACTCGTCATTTTATAAACTTTATCATCCAAATTGCATTAAATTTTAGTTTTGTTTATATAAAATAAGATAAGATTTATACGAAAACGAAATTCATTAGAGTGAGTTTGCGCAGATAAATAAATTATATAAATAAAACTCGGTTATTACACTGTAAACACTTCAGAAGTCTAAATTAGTTTGCGTTGGTTTACTAAGAAAAATATGGCTGCAAAAATGTTTTTGGATTTGCCTGGTGGGCTCAAAATGCCATCTCTTGGACTCGGCACTTGGCAGGTAAGTGGCGTATTAAATATATTTGCTAATTAAATTATCAGGAAAATATTATTTAATAGATAAGTTTGTTTAGAAATGCTTGATTTTGTGGTGCAATATTGGGTCCTTCATGCTGTTTTAACGGACCAGCTGGTCGCTTTGGTGACAATAGCATACACTTCTCTTTACTTAAACCTAGTTTGAAAGTCAAAACCATAAACTCTAAGCATTTCTGTATAATTATATTATTTAATGTTTTCATAACACATAACTACACAATCAAGAAAAATTTCTTCTTGAGAAGGTTGTGAAATGCTTTTTGCTCGGTCATACTGCTCTAGGAGATATTTTTTTCATTATATTTTAGTTTATAAAGTGAATTTCTATTTAAAACAGGCAAAAGACCGTGACGTGCTTATAAAAGCCCTAAACGCCGCTCTTGAGGCCGGTTACCGCCATATAGACACTGCTAGTGCCTACGAAAACGAGAAAATCATTGGTGAGGTGTTAAAACAATGGATAGATTCTGGAAAAGTAAAACGGGAAGATTTATTTATCACGACAAAACTGCCAGCACATGGGGTACATCCAGACCGAGTCGAGTTTTTTATGAAGAAATCACTCAAAGATTTAGGACTTGATTACGTCGACTTATACTTGATTCATTTTCCTGTTGGGGTGAAATATAATGAAGAGACAGGACGTCCTGTTATGACTGAAAATTTTCAAATGATACCAGAAGGAAAGACTGACCATGTTGCTATTTGGAAGGTCAGTAATTAATTAAGTAATTTTCGTGTACTAGGTAATAAGAAAATTGTAATTTAGAAAATGGAAGAACAAGTTGATGCCGGCCGAACTAAGACAATAGGTTTATCAAATTACAACATTTCGCAAATTGAAACAGTTCTAAAATCTGCGAGAATCAAACCTGCAAATTTGCAAATCGAAATTCACGTGTTTTTGCAACAGAGAGAACTTGTTGACTTTTGTAAAAAGAATGGAATTTCGGTTGTTGCTTTCTCGCCTTTGGGTTCTCCTGGATATAATAAGCTTCTGGAATCACTTGGAAAACCGTAAGAATATAATCCGAAATAGCTTTTTTTATTTTGTTTTTTTTAGACTTAAGAAATTGCCTGATATTCTTTCAAATCCAGTAGTTACCAAACTCGCCAAAAAACATTCTAAAACGCCAGCTCAAATTGCGTTAAGATTTTTGTTACAAAGAGGAATTGCAGCTATTCCCAAAAGTGTAACTCCTCAACGCATCCAAGAAAATATCAATATTTTTGATTTTGAACTCGACGAAAACGAATTTAAGGAGTTGTGGAATTTGGACGCTGGAGAAGACGCTAGAGTTTGCGACTTCAGATCATTTGGGTGAGTTACGAGTAAATAATTTCTGATCATGTTTTAGGTTTATCTAATCTTGTTTTTCAGTTTCGAAAATCATCCAGATTTTCCAATTAAACGATAATTTTTTTTTGTAATTTCTAATAAAGCAAATCTGATTTAATTTTTCTTGTTTTATTACACCTTTTTTACGTTGGATTAGACAAACTTTTTTGCATTTTTGTGTTCTACCTCAAACCTAAATGATCAGTTTTACATAATCAAATGAATTTACATAAAATTGTTTGCGTTATGAGGCACGTAAAGAACGCTAGATAAAATAATTGAAAAAGGGAATATATTTGGAAAACAACTACTCAAAATAATAATAAACGTGTGTTTTATTGTATGATGAATTCAAATCAAACCAAATATTTAGAAATAACAAACACTCTTTCCTTCAGGTTTGTCTCATTGGGGCCTCCCAATATTTCTAAATTAATTTATTTTAGTGAAAAAGGTGGCAAACGCTGTGATTATTACAATGGGATGAGTATTTTATGTCAACTTAGGAGAGCCACTTCAAAATCTGATTTTGCCACTGAAGAAAAATTGGGAAACGTTTCCTATAATTTTTGTGTGCGGGTATTCAACTAGGATTCTGAGGCGTTCTACTGTAATTAACAATAAAATTATATAATCCGGATTTAGCAAAAAGTTTTTGAACTAAGAAACTTCTTAGAAAAAGATTGTAAAGTCGTCTTGTGAGTTAAATTCGTCGATTTAACAACAGAATTTTTAAAAACTTTTATTTGACTATTTTTACACTATTTAAAATTACACTTTATTTTGATTAATTATTGATTGGAAAATACACTTTGATTTATTATTATTATTTGAAAAATACACTTTATTTTATTAACTTCGTTTACTACACTTATTTTACTAAATTGGTTAAAAATAATGAGACCTGCACACAGCACAAGGCTAAGCTGCATACATTATGTCTGCCCTACTCCTAGCAAAAGGTGGTATTTATATGTTTCTAATATGCTGACTAGACAGTATACAGAACAAAGGGGTTACTATGCTAGGGGAACTATAACTCCTCCCGCCGAAGACGGAGAACCATGGGGTTCGAAGCTGAACTGCTAGGGGGAACATTGCCATCAGGAGGGTCATATCTTATCTTCCTATAAACTGATGTTCCGTTGAGAGGTAAGGGTTGGTAGATCAATTTCCTCCAGGTTCTTCTTTTGGAGATCTAAAAACCCTGCATTTTATCAAAGTCACTAAGGCCGATGTTTTCCAAATTTAGGTTGTTGGTCTGACCAGGTCGCTGTTTTCTACCCGCATGAGTGATGTCCAATTTCGGTAGTATGATGTTTTGAACTTTGAGGTTAGTTCTTCATAATTTCGGATAAGAAAGGGTCCAATATGCATTTCACACGAGTCAACAATTTCGAGGAAAAATTTATCTTGAGATGGATTCGTTCTTCTAAATTTCTATATTTTTGGGTGGCGGTAATTCTTGATAGTACAATCACAATCCACTAATTAATTTTGATTTTTCGGATCTTCGGTGAATTGACGGAAATCTGATGTGGTCTGCAATTTGATTGTTGATTATAAAGTATAAGTTGAATTTCACAAGGGGCATTGTCCTTTGGTATTTCAACACTAGTTCCTTCGCAGATGAAATTTTTCGGAGATGGCTTCTTTACAGGGTATGTCAAGATAGATATGATTTAGGTTGTTTGGACACAAAATTTGAAATTTTGGGATTATTGTTTGGAAGCCATTTAAGATAAGGAACAGGTAGAGGATAAAGGTGATAATAATCATATTCGACAGTCTCCACAATTGAGATTTCCAAAACGGAAATTATCAGATTTTTTTTTATAACTTTTAATTTTAATTAAATTCATAATGATTAATGAATTATCTAAATTTTTCTTCAAAAGGCAATTTTCCCATAGTTACGTATTTTTTTTTTTAATGTTTAAAATAAAATTATAATTTGGAAAAAATAACATTTACATTCTGGACAAATCTTCAAGACTAATAAAATTTAATTCTAATTTTTTTTTTTGGGAGTTTTCTACGTATATTATTCTTGATTTCAAAATTAGCTGATTGTGGGCAATTGATTTAGAAATATTTTCAAAGAAATTTTTTTATTAAATTTTGAAGAATTGTGATTTGATCACCAATTAATGTCTTAATTTTTATTTTGATTATTTGAAAGTGATATGATTGCTTTATCATAATATTCAGCATCATCCTGGTCCAAATTTTCTATTAAAGGTTTTATTACTAAACCTAATCCATAAATCAATCCAAGTTTGACTCGTACGTTAAGAATAAGAATTTTGGGGTTAATTTCCTTAATTTTGTATTTTAATTTTTTGGTTTTCAATGTCCGAATAATATTGCAAGAATTATAAAGTTCGCGTCTGTTTAACATGAAAGAATTCTCTATGGCGGTTTCAATTCCCAAAAACGGGTACGTAGAATATTGAACTCATCAACGATAGGGGTAACATCGTAAATTTGAATAAAGGACCAAAAGTCAAATGTATTTTGGGCTTTTCCGGTGCGAATAGGCAACATTCCTGAATTGTCATTTAGATTGTGAATTTTGAGTGGGGATGTATCCGAAAAGATGAAAACGTTATTTTAAAACATGAGGAATTCCTAGTTCCTTTAAATAAATAATTTTAGTTTTCTTTATATCTTTATTTTAAATTTTGACTTTATTATTTTTGAAAACTGTTTGACCTAGTTTAAATTGGTGTTAATCGGGTCTAAAATAATTTCGATTATTCAAAACTATCTCCTTTTTGATTTCAATTTTTAAGAAATTTTATTATAAAGGTGTTTAAATTTCTTCTTATGATTAGTAGCGTTTTTCGTATAAAATGCAGTTTCAATTAGATCAGAGGGATCTCTAGCGTTAGTATGAAAGTTAGTAAGAGCAGTAAAAGTTAATTCATTTGGGGTCAAATTTGTTGCTGAATGTATCGAGCTGTTGTATGCAATTATCGCGTATTTCATAAGTCTAATAGGGTTATGGTCAGTATGAATTTGAGTGTTCTAAGATCTTTAATAATGGTGGAATAAAATCATTCGATTATTGAATTCGACTCGTGGTGTAAAGGGGTAGTAAAATGAATATCAATATTATGCTATTTTAAAATTTCACGAATTGTATCATTTTTGAATTCAATTCCATTGTCCATTGTAATTTGTTTCAGTATTTCTTAAAATCTAAATTAATTTTGAAAAAACGTCAGTTGTTCTTAAAAAAAAAATTTTGATTATCAATTTTTAAAAAAATATCAGCATATAAAATTTAAAAAGGTTTATTTAAAGGCTAAATTTGAACAAGGGGGACATATGGTTTTTATCGGGAATATTTTGATTGTTTGACAGGTTACACACTCATTGATATAACAAGTTAGGTATATCAGTTTCATATTTATCCAGTAATAATTTCGTTTAAGGTGTTCTAAAGTTTCAGCGATTGCTCTATAATTGCATTTTCCTTCGTGTTGGTATTTTATCAGCATTTTACGTTCGTCTTCGTCGCGAACGAAATTAACCAATTTGGTATATTTAAATTAAGTTTAAGACTATTCGCATAAAAATGTTCTAAATAAGCATTATTGAAATCATTATACATTTTTTCGTCATAAAAATAAATATAAATTGTTAAATGATTTACGGTATAATTTTTTTAAAAAAAAAGTCCAAAATTAAATGTTTGTTATTTATTGGTATGCCGTCAAGAATGCTTATGCTGTCATTTAATACGTTCTCATTGTTTCCGGTGTGAACGATTGTAAAACTGAACGAATCATCATTTAAATCGAGTTCAGGGGCAAAGTTAATATTTTCAGCTAGAATTTTGATATTTTGCAAAATTTTTATTTTTTGGTGATTTAGGTATTTTAGAAAAGAATTTGATCAAAATTTTGAAAAAAGTTGTTATATTTAAAAGATTATGAATATTCTAATTGAAATTTTGGAGGTTTATATTTGAAGAGTTTTAAATATTTTGATTAAAATTTTGAGGGTTTATATTTAAAGGGTTTTGGATATTCTGATCGAAATTTTGGGGGTTTATATTTGAAGGGTTTCGAATATTCTGATCGAAATTTTGATGGTTTATATTTAAAGGGTTTTAAATATTTTGATTGAAATTTTGATGGTTTATATCTGAAAAGTTTTGGATATTTTGATTCATATTTTGAGTATTTTCGGTCATTTTCGGTATTCATTTTTTGATTTACATTTTTGGGGTTTTTAGTTACATTTTCATTTTCTAAGGTATTTAAATGAATTCGAGGTTGGACTTCCGATTTGTGATTTCGAGGATATGATTTCGTATAAGAAGGTATTTTATTTGATCCAATGGTATGATGTTGAATTTTATTAATAAAATTATCACAATAAAATTTATCTCGAAAGTCGTAACGTGATTTTTGAATTTTTAATTTCTGATCGCGATTGGAATGTTTAGGACTTAACTGTTTCAAATTTTCTTTTAAATAATTATCATATTCGGGATAAGATGTTTTATTTGTTTTTACAGGTTCTGTAAAATGATGTTCAAGTTCGTTAAACTGTTCGACATTCAGTGGTGAATTAAAAGTAATTTTAACGGGATTTATATTTGAATTTGCAAAGGTGGTTGTAGCCATAAAATTTTTAGTTTTTACTAAAGCTTGGGGTGTTTCTGTTCCATGTCCGAATCGTTCATAATTTATTACTGCATTTCCTTCTTTATAATTAACAGGAATTTGGCCAACTATTTGACAACGAGGGGGTATAATAATTGAATGTGGACAAAATTTAGGAAGCTCATTAATTGGTGTAATTTTTGGAGTAGAAGTATCTTGATATTTTATTAAAATTTGGCAATTGGGTGTTCTTAATATTCCTCTATTTAAATTTAGATTTGCATCAATTTGTTTGATTATATCAGCGCCAATTAAACCGTCAAATTTTTCAGAAAAGTCGAATAAATAAAAAGTATGAATTTGATTGACGTTAAAAATTTTAAAAGCAGGTATATCAACAGCTTGATTGTGTGAAGTTGATCCATGAGCAGTAGTTATAAGAAAATCTTGATTTTGAATATAATTTGGAAAATATTTGTAAGCAATTTCGGGTTTTAAAAGACTTCGTGAACTTCCAGTGTCTATTAAAAAATATGCATTTATTTCGGGAATATGAATATATGGTAAATCTGAGCTGAAATTATTTATCACTATCTTGGTTTGTCTGTGGAAATAACCTCGTGAAAATTTTGTTGATCAAAAGCTGCATTGCATTCATTGTCAATAGGTTCATTGTTGTAAGCAGTTTCATTGTTATAAGCAAAAGGTTCATTGTTATAGGAAAAGTGCGAATTATCATAGACTTGACCTTGTCTATCGTTATCATATGTGAAGTCATCATCTGCACAGGTGGCATCCGGTTGATAATTAGAACAATTATATGGTTGTTCATTAAAGTCATCATAATTTGGATTATTTAAACTTGGGTCAAAAATTTCTTGATTAAAAAGTTCTTCAAATTGATAATTTGTTTGTTGTGGTCTAATAGGTGAATTACTGGAGGATGTGTCCATTGGTTCTGGTTTTGTACGAGAAATTTTTGAAAAATCATTTCTAGGTTTAAAAACATTAGTTGGAGGTTTTTGAGGATTTTGAAAATTTTGGAATCTTTGTTGAACAAACGGTTGTTGTGGTCTAAAAAATGTTTGGGGTCGAAAAACTGTTTGTTGTTGCATTGGTTTTTGAAAGGATGTCTGAAATTGCTGATTATTATAAAATGGTCGCGGAAAATTTGTTATTGGTTGAAAATTAGAGGGTTGCGATTTTTGGAAATAATTTTGGGGTTGATGATATTGTTTTTGATAATTTTGATTTTGATGTGGTTGAGGTTTATTTGTGTTTGGTTGTTTTAAATTTTGATTTTGACCGTGGCAAAAATATTGAAAATTTTCTTCTTCTGTAACAAGAGCTAGAGCGTTTTCTAAGGAATCGGGGTGTTGTAATCGTACAGCAAGTTGCATTTGGTATGGAAGACCGTTAATAAATGTTTTTAAAGCAAAATCGTTATAATGGTTAATTTTTATTCGTCGTTCATCTTCATTTATTTGGGCAGCAGATAATTTTGAAAAAAGTAAACTACGCGTATCCTGTATGCGAATTCCGAATTGAATTGGGGTTTCATTTTTTTGTCGTCGAATTGATATAAGGTCTTGAATTAGACAGTCGATGCTTCTTTGATCAGAAAATGTTAAAATTAAGGCATCACGTATAGCGTCAAATGTTTTTAATTCGGAACGTGAAGCAATTAAATCTGCGGCACGACCAGTTAATTTTGATAAAATTGTGTCAAGAAGGCAAATGTTAATAGGTGCATTTGCATCAGCGGCATCTCTAAATGTTAAATAAAGATTTTTACTGCTATTAATAAATCTTTGTAATTGTCTGGGATTGCCATCATATTGTGGAATGTTATCAGCTTGATATCTAAGTAACTGAATGTTAGTTTGAGCCATTTTACTAGTTTCTACTGGATTATTTTCTACTGAGTTATTTTTTACTAAATTATTTTCTACTTCTAAATTCGCGGTATCTTCGATATTTATATTTCGTAAACTATTTATTATTTCTTCTAATTCGTTATCAATCATCAATTGTGGTAACAGTGAATAAAATTATTGGAAAGGACTTACATAAAATTAAGGATTGCAAGTTTCATTCTTCGTTTCTTCCTTCTTTTTCTTAAAAACTAAGGTACCAATAGGTTGCGTCGATGCTAGACTCGCCCTGGATTTCCGTTGAAGCAGGAACTTTCGTTTCTTCCTTCTTTTTCTTAAAACTAAAGTACCAATAGGTTGCGTCGATGCTAGACTCGCCCTGGATTTCCGTTGGAGCAGGAACTTGGTTGGTGAATTGTTGAAACAAACCGGATCTTTCGATGTTTGGAAAAATACCGTCCAACACTATCCGTATGACTGCGCCAGTTAAATTCGTCGATTTAACAACAGAATTTTTAAAAACTTTTATTTGACTATTTTTACACTATTTAAAATTACACTTTATTTTGATTAATTATTGATTGGAAAATACACTTTGATTTATTATTATTATTTGAAAAATACACTTTATTTTATTAACTTCGTTTACTACACTTATTTTACTAAATTGGTTAAAAATAATGAGACCTGCACACAGCACAAGGCTAAGCTGCATACATTATGTCTGCCCTACTCCTAGCAAAAGGTGGTATTTATATGTTTCTAATATGCTGACTAGACAGTATACAGAACAAAGGGGTTACTATGCTAGGGGAACTATAACTTGTGGTGGGTTACCCAATGAGGTTTAAAATGCTGCTAGAAAAGCTTGCAAATGAACTATGAAAAAAATATTTATTTAAAAAAAAATGTGCTTTGAGGTTTTTTTTTATTATTTAGACTAAGTCACTATTTTTACATTTCGATTAGTTATTTTTGATTTACTTTGTGCAACTGAGGGTTTAATATTATAATAATCTAATATTACACAATAATAAATTGCACAACTTTAGATCATCGTATCAAGATGCACTTAAAGATAGCGATGACAAATAATTACAAATTATTGCATCTCAATTTTCTTAATTTCATTTCCTACAATATGCTCACTTTTTCAATTAACAATTTTAACTATTCGTCTTAAAATTATTTGTGTTTGCCTTAAATAAACACTGAAGTGATAATAAAAGACTTTTTTAGCAATTAAAACACTAGTACAACATTATACTTGTAAAGTGATGACGTAACATTAATAATTATTTAGTGTTACAAGTGTGTTGTTGGCTAAATATGTCACGAAAAAAACCATTAATCTAAGAGCGACGAAGTGACTTAGAGCCACATCACACGAAATGGCATACAAAACTTTATCTAACAACTCTCAACAGCCAACAAATTCTTAAAACAATAAAATATAATTAATTTAACTAAAACTCAAGGATTTGATCAAATTCTGAGAGTATTTTAGATGACAAAATTAAAATAAAAATTGTGCAAATTTATGTTTAATGAACAGGCTTCGTCGGAAGCGAGCTTTTTCCAGTGGCCTGATTTTGCATTATTTAAACGCGGTACAATTAACGGGCACATAGACAGTCACTTAATCAGTATTTGTTTATTTTTATAATAATCTATTATAATAATTTAAACAATAAATATATTTTGACCACATTTTTAGCATCGACACTGCTAATTTTTAAGCCTATTTGAATGACCTTGTAGAATGTAGACCAATTAAATAAGTAACATGAAGTTGACTGGATTACACCGATTAATTACCTGGCGGCTTGTCTAATAGCTCGCTGTGGCCGAAGCCTGTTAATGGCACAAAACAAAATGCAAAAGAAACTGTTTTTTTACTAAAGGTAACTACTCAGCTGTTATCGTAAGTCTAGATCTTAAAAACGGTAAAATTTTAGTATTTTTCTTGTTAATTACGCAGCTTTTTCAAAAATAAATTTGAGTGGGTTGTGCTTTGGGTTTCCTTGCGTTCGTAAGTGGGTTTCATGTCTTGAAATATTTTTTCCACCTCTAGTACTAAGGGTGATACTTTAGTCTTTACTAAAAGAGACTTAATTGCCACTGTGGGTCCTAAGAAACTTAAAATGACAGTCAAATGAAATTTTATGAAATTTAAAATATGAAAATATCTTTTATCATTTCAGATATCTATTAAACAGAAGGAGCAAGCTCTGCTAGACAAAAAACTGAGAGAACAGTTGTTCGAAATAATAACATTATTTATTTGAATTAATTCTTTTTTGTTTATTAATTGTAGTCCCAGATTTACAAAAAATATCCTATAAATCTCAGAACCAAAGTTTTTTAAATCCGAGCTCTAAAGACTTTTGTTCCCTCAGGCTTCAAATTATCACTCTTGGGATTAAATAATGCACTTTACTCTTTTGATAGAAAATCTGTTTGAAAAGCAGAAATTCTGATTTAGTCATAAATAGGAGCACCTACCTACAAAATAAATCATTTTGCCTTGTCATTTTATAAAATTTGTCATCCGAATTGCATTAAATTTGAGTTTTGTTTATCTACGATAAGATACAGATAAGTAATTTATATAAATAAAATTCGGTTATTACAGGTAAACACTTCAGTAGTCTAAATTAGTTTGCGTTGGTTTACTAAGAAAAATATGGCTGCAAAAATGTTTTTGGATTTGCCTGGTGGGCTCAAAATGCCAGCTCTTGGACTTGGCACTTGGGACGTAAGTGGCATATTTAACAAATATTTTACAAGAAGTAATTAGATAATTTACACATTTAATACTCTGCTTGTAAATAATAACTTATGAACAAAAAAATATCTGTTAAGTTTGTCTAGAAATGTTTGATTTTGTGGTGCAATATTGGGTCTTTCGAGTTGTTTTAACGGACCAGATGGTCGCTTTGGTGACAATAGCACACATTTCTTTTTACTGAAACCTAGTTTAATAGTCAAAACCATAAAATCCAAGCATTTCTATATAATTACATTATTTATTGTCTTCATAAAACGAAACTATGCGATCAAGAAAATTTCTTCTTGAGAAGGCTGTGAAATGCTTTTTGCTCAGTCATACTCCTCTAGAAGATATTTTTTTGATTATATTCTAGTTTATAAAATGATTCTTTATCTAAAATAGGCAAAAGACCGTGACGTGCTTATAAAGGCCCTAAACGCCGCTCTTGAGGCCGGTTATCGCCACCAAGGACGTTGAATGATACAACGTCCTTGATCGCCACATAGACACTGCTAGTTTTTACAAAAACGAGAAAATCATTGGTGAGGTGTTAAAACAATGGATAGACTCTGGAAAACTAAAACGGGAAGATTTATTTATCACAACAAAACTGCCAGCACATGGGGTACATCCAGACCGAGTCGAGTTTTTCATGAAGAAATCACTCAACGATTTAGGACTTGATTACGTCGACTTATACTTGATTCATTTTCCTGTAGGAGTGAAATATAATGAAGAGACGGGAGGTCCTGTTATGAATGAAAGTTTTCAAATGGTACCAGAAGGAAAAACTGATCACGCTGCTGTATGGAAGGTCAGTAAATCATTAAAAAACAAATTGTATCTACTAATAACAAAATTGTAATTTAGAAAATGGAAGAACAAGTTGATGCCGGCCGAACTAAGACAATAGGTTTATCAAATTACAACATTTCGCAAATTGAAACAGTTCTAAAATCTGCGAGAATCAAACCTGCAAATTTGCAAATCGAAATCCACGTGTTTTTGCAACAGAGAGAGATTGTTGATTTTTGTAAAAAGAATGGAATTTCGGTTGTTGCTTACTCGCCTTTGGGTTCACCTGGATATAATAAGTTTCTGGAGTCAATCGGGAAACCGTAAGAATATAATCCGAAATAGCTTTTCCTATTTTTTTTTTCTAGACGCAGGAATTTGCCTGATATTCTTTCAAATCCAGTAGTTACCAAACTCGCCAAAATACATTCTAAAACGCCAGCTCAAATTGCGTTAAGATTTTTGTTACAAAGAGGAATTGCAACTATTCCCAAAAGTGTGACTCCTCAACGTGTCCAAGAAAATATCAATATTTTTGATTTTGAACTTGACGAAAACGAATTTAAGGAGTTATGGAATTTGGAAGTTGGAGAGGATGCTAGAGTCCTTGACTTCAGATCATTTGGGTGAGTTAAATAGTTAAATTTCTGATCAAGTTTTACGTTTATCTAATCTTGTTTTTCAGTTTTGGAAATCATCCAGATATGCCAATTTACCGATAATTTTTTTTTGTAATTTCTAATAAAGTAAATCTGATTTAATTTTTCTTGTCTTATTGCACACTTTTTAAGTCGGATTAGACAAACTTTTTGTCATTTTTGTGTTCTACCACAAACCCAAATGATCAGTTTTACATAATCAAATAAATTTACATAAAATTGTTTGCGTATGGGGCACGTAAAGAACGCTAGATAAAACAATTGGAAAAAGGAATGTAGTTGAAAAACAACCCCTCAAAATAATAATAAACGTGTGTTTTATTGTAGCGGCAATTTAGTCTTATTTAATCTCAGAAGTGAAAACTTGAAACCTGAGGAACCAAAGATCCTGAGAGCTTCAATCACTTGAGAATTTAAAACACTTTTATTCTGAGGTTTATACGATATTTTTTTTGTATGAGCTTCTCAATTTTTTTGTACACTGGTACAAAATTTATAAAAATAGAACCTGTAATAGTCAGTTTCTTAAGACTGCTTAAGAAACTGACTACTACATGTTCTATTTTTATAAATTGCCGCTTATGATTTTTAGTTTTTATTAAGAAAAATTGATTTTGATAAAAATCTACAAAAAAAGCAAAAGCTACAAAACATCTCCTGTTAACTCCAATTTTTATAATATGACTTTTATAGTAGACAAAAATCTAAGACAAACCTACAAATTAAATTAAACAATTTTTATATAAAAATGGCAGTGTGCTTTCGGAAGCTAGGTATCATCATCAGTGCCTAATTATAAATGCAAAAGAAGAAAATTATTAAAAGTTAAATCAGCTAACTGCCTTTTTATAATTTTCTTTATTGCATAGCTAAATAGACACAACATTTTATAAATTGACATTCGTCTTAAATTATTTAGACTAGGACGTTTTACTTTTAAAATGACGAAGCAAGATTAAGGTTTCCAATGAATCTTGTAAATTAGATTCCAGGTAACAGTGAGTATGTCTTTTCTAGCAGGATAGGTACAAAAAAAAAACAATTTAGAGATAAACAAAATTACCTATTTTATTTGATTTAGATAATTTTTTTAAATACAATTCTGGTAAGTCGTTATATCTAAAAACTATAAAATTATGCCTTGTCATCTTCAACACTGAGTATGCGCACAGATAAAATAAATTGTATAAATAAAACTAGGTTACTACACTGTAAACACTTTGGAAGTTAATTTATTTAGTGTATCTGAGTATTAAAAAATGGCCGCTAAAATTTTCTTAGATTTACCTGGTGGGCTCAAAATGCCAGCTCTTGGACTTGGCACTTGAGAGGTAAGTGGCATATTAAATAAATAAGTTTGTCTAGAAATGCTTAATATTATAGTGCAATATTGGGTTCTTCGAGTTGTTCAAACGGACCAGCTGGTCGCTTTGGTGACAATAGCGCACACTTCTTTACTGAAACTTAGTATAATAGTCAAAATCATAAAATCAAAGCATTTCTATATAATTATATTATTTAGTTTCTTCATAACACGAAACTATACGATCAGGAAAATTTCTTCTTGAGAAGACTGTGAAATGTTTTTTGCTCAGTCTTACCTCTCTAAAAGATTTTTTTTTTGATTAGATTCTAGTTTATAAAATAATTTTATATATAAAATAGGCAAAAGACCGCGACGTGCTTATAAAAGCCCTAAATGCTGCTCTTGAGGCCGGTTATCGCCACATAGACACTGCTAGTGCCTACGAAAACGAGAAAATCATTGGTGAGGTGTTAAAACAATGGATAGATTCTGGAAAAGTAAAACGAGAAGATTTATTTATCACGACAAAATTGCCAGGACCTGGGATACACCAAGACCGAGTCGAGTTTTTCATGAAGAAATCACTCAAAGATTTAGGACTTGATTACGTCGACTTATACTTGATTCATTTTCCTATTGGTGTGAAATATAATGAAGAAACGGGAGGTCCTGTTATGAATGAAAATTTTCAAATGGTACCAGAAGGAAAAACTGATCACGTTGCTATTTGGAAGGTCAGTAAATCAATAAAAAACAAATTTTATCTACTAATAACAAAATTGTAATTTAGAAAATGGAAGAACAAGTTGATGCCGGCAGAACTAAAACAATAGGTTTATCAAATTACAACATTTCGCAAATTGAAACAGTTCTAAAATCTGCGAGAATCAAACCTGCAAATTTGCAAATCGAAATTCACGTGTTTTTCCAACAGAGAGAGATAGTTGATTTTTGTAAAAAGAATGGAATTTCGGTTGTTGCTTACTCGCCTTTGGGTTCACCTGGATATAATAAGTTTCTGGAGTCAATCGGGAAACCGTAAGAATATAATCCGAAATAGCTTTTTCTATTATTTTTTTTACTAGACGTAGGAATTTGCCTGATATTCTTTCAAATCCAGTAGTTACCAAACTCGCCAAAAAACATTCTAAAACGCCAGCTCAAATTGCGTTAAGATTTTTGTTACAAAGAGGAATTGCAGCTATTCCCAAAAGTGTGACTCCTCAACGCATCCAAGAAAATATCAATATTTTTGATTTTGAACTTGACGAAAACGAATTTAAGGAGTTGTGGAATTTGGAAGCTGGTGAGGATGCTAGAATCCTTGACTTTAAACCATTTGGGTGAGTTAAATATTTAAATTTTTGATCAAGTTTTACATTTATCTAATCTTGTTTTTCAGTTTCGAAAATCATCCAGATTTTCCAATTAAACGATAATTTTTTTTGTAATTTCTAATAAAGCAAATCTGATTATATTTTTTTTGTCTTATTACACCCCTTTTACGTCGGATTAGACAAACTTTTTTGCATTTTTGTGTTCTACCACAAACCCAAATGATCAGTTTTACATAATCAAATGCATTTACATAAAATTGTTTGCGTTATGAGGCACGTAAAGAACGCTAGATAAAACAATTGGAATGGGGAATGTATTTGAAAAACAACCGCTCAAAATAATAATAAACGTGTGTTTTATTGTAGGATAAGTTTGTGGGAATTCTCTTTTGTTTCGTTCAATAATTTGGTAATTTGTTGTCACATAACTCACTCAGTTATTATTTAACAAAACGTTTTTACACTTGTTGATTTCTATTTAGACTGATTTTATTGTTTTGGATTTTATAACGGGTGATTATTTAAATTTTAATTAAAAGCAAGCCATGAGTTTATTACTATCAATTCTTTCTTTCTTACCCGAAATATTTATAAGATTCTTTCATGTAGACCTTTTTTTGTACGATTTTGTTTTGAAAGGTTTTTAAGATTTTTGAAAGGAAAGACAATGTTAGGTTTCTATGAGCAAGCAGTATCGGACTGGGGAACCTAGTTTATGAACTTAATAAACAGAATATGTTTTTTAGAGAGACGTACTAACTTATAAATATGTCACAGTCACTTGATGAAAAGCAATTCATTACAAAAAGGCGGTGTTTTATAGCAATTTTTTCATTTTTATAAATTGTCGCTTACGACTCTTATTTTTTAGAATGCGTCTTAAAATTTCTAATTTTTTGCTTTTTTTTACAAAATGATCGTATCTTTGTAAAATGCTATTACAGACTCCATTTTTATAAAATGTCGCTTGTGACTTCTAGTTTCTATAAAATGAGACGTAAGGCTTCTGGTTTTGATAAAATAAGCTATAAAACGTCTCCTGTTTATTTCGATTTTTATAAAAAATGGTCTACAAATTTTAAAATATTTTTTTTACAAGATTTTTGATTGCAATGTTTATAAAATGCCTCTTGCAGTTTCTAGTTATTTTTAGAAATTATAAAATGCTCATTGCAGGTTCTATTTTTTTTGATAAAAAAAAAACTATAAATAAAATGTCCCATTTTTATTCAAATTTCTATAAAAAAAAATTGTGACAGCTAATGAAAATTGTTCTCCAATTTTTGCTATATTAAAGTGCTTTTTGTAGTTTTTATTTTTATAAATTGTTGCCTATGACTCTCATTTTTTACAAAATTTAATCTATGGCTTTCGGTTCTGTAAAAAAAGGTAGAAATAAAATAATTTATGCTGATACCGCGTTTTATATTAAATATCTTTTATTGTGTCAGTCAATTTTTTACAAAATGAGCTCTTTAATTTCTTATTTTTTTTACAAAAGGTAATTTTTTGTACTAATCTTAAGAGAATGATTATTACAGGTTCTATTTTTATAATTTGTCGCTTATGATTTTAAGTTTTTATTTAAAAAAATCTGATTGTGATAACAATTTTTAAAAAGCCAAAAGCTACAAAATATCTCCTGTTAATTCTAATTTTTATAAAATGACTTTTATAGTAGCCAAAAATCTAAGTCAATCTCACAAATTAAACCAAACAATTTTTATATAAAAATGACAAAACGCTTTCGAAAATTAGGTCTTATCATCAGTGCCTAATATATAAACTACCTTTTTATAATTTTTTTGTTACATAGCTAAATAGACACAATTTTTTGTGAATTGATATTTGTCTTAAAATTATTTAGACGAGGACGTTTTACTTTTAAAATGACGAAGCAAGATCAAGGTTTAAAATGAATCTTGTAAATTAGATTCAAGATAACAGTGAGTAACTCATGTCTTTTCGAGCTTAATAGGTACAAAAATTTTTTTAGAGATAAACAAAATTACTTCTTTTATTTATTTTAGATATTTTTTTTAAATACAAGTCTCGTAAGTAGATATATCTAAAAGTTATGAAATTATGCCTTGTCATCTTAAAGATTAATGTTTAGATATTAGGATATAAAACACTGAGACTGCGCACAGATAAAATAAATTGTATAAATAAAACTAGGTTACTACACTGTAAACACTTTGGAAGTTAATTTGTTTAGTTTATGTGAGTATTAAAAAATGGCCGCTAAAATTTTCTTAGATTTACCTGGAGGACTCAAAATGCCAGCTTTAGGACTTGGCACTTGGCAAGTAAGTAATTTTTTTTTTGTATTTCTATACATTTAATTAACTAACCTATTATTATGATGTTCATTATATTAAGAGTGAGCAAACAAAAAAATTATTAAGATAAGCGAAAAAAAATATTTCCTACTACTGAACATCAAGATTATTCAATTATGTTAATTCAATTCTGACCTATTAATTAATACATTAACAGTCAAATCCGATTAGAATTTTTTTCACTCTCACGTTATTATAATAATAGGATTATTGAACGCCATATATTAATATAAAAAATATCAAAACAGATAAAATAAATCTTAGATGACTTAGTCTTTGTTATAAAATAATATTTTACGATGATTAATTTATTAATAAATAATTATTTTAGGTGAAGGAACGTGATGTGCTTGTAAAAGCCCTAAACGCAGCCCTTGAAGCCGGTTATCGCCATATCGACACTGCAAATGCCTACGAAAACGAAAAAATTATCGGCGAGGTATTAAAACAGTGGCTAGACTCAGGCAAATTGAAACGAGAAGATTTATTTATCACAACAAAATTACCACTAAATGGGATACATCCAGACCGAGTAGAGTATTTCATGAAAAAATCACTCGAAAATTTAGGACTTGATTATGTTGACTTATATTTAATTCATTTTCCTGTCGGATGCAAACATAATGAGCAAACAGGACGTCCTGTTATGAATGAAAAATTTCAGATGGTAGTAGAGGGAAAAACCGATCATGTTGGCATTTGGAAGGTTGGTAAATAAAACAAGTTTTGTTTGTTAATAATAAACCTTAAATTTAGAAAATGGAAGAACAAGTTGATGCCGGGAGAACTAAAACAATAGGTTTATCGAATTATAATATTTCACAAATTGAAACTGTTCTAAAATGTGCTAGAATCAAACCGGCAAATTTACAAGTCGAGCTTCATGTGTTTCTCCAACAAAGAGAACTTGTTGATTTTTGTAAAAATAAAGGAATTACTGTTGTTGCCTTCTCTCCTCTGGCTTCGCCTGCATATAACAAACTTTTGGAATCATTTGGAAAACCGTAAGGCTTTTGTTAAAATAAAGTTTGGTCAACAACATTTTCCTGCTGCCGATAATGTAAATAACTTCGGTATTAATTAATTAATTTCTCTTGACCACGGAATGTAAATAGTAATATTTACATTACTAGTAAATTTATCGATTTAATTATAACAATGTTGAATTAAAAACTGAATATAAAAACGCTCTTTTTACAATTTTTTTTAGATTTTGATTGACAGCAGGAAAAGTATAAGATGCAACACGGAATGAACTGTCTGTTTTGTATTATTTAAATAACTATTATTTTGACTTAGAACTAAGAAACTGCCAGACCTTTTCAACAACCCAGTCATCAATAAAATCGCTAAGAAACATTCTAAAACTCCAGCTCAAGTCTCACTCAGATTTTTGTTGCAACGGGGAGTTGCAGCTATCCCTAAAAGTGTGACTCCTCAACGTATCCAGGAGAATATAAATATTTTTGATTTTGAACTCGACGAAAGCGACTTTAAGGAATTGTGGAATTTGGAAGGTGGAGAGGAGGCCAGAGTTTGCGACTTTAAAGCATTTGGGTATGTTGTTTTATTAAAATTTGGGATTTTAATCTTGCTTTCCAGGATCGAGGATCATCCAGACTTTCCAATAAAACCGTAAATACCGTTTTTTTGTTAAATTTATAAACAAATAAAGCATGTAATCAGATTTGGTGCATATTTTAAACCCTTTTTACGCAAAGTTTTTGGTTTTTTTGTATCAGAAATCTGTTTTCGAGGAATGCATTTACAAAAGAACCGCTCGAAATAATAAGCTTTGGGTTTATAGTAGGACGAGTTTGGTGGAATACTCTTTTGTTTCGTTCACTAATTACGAAATATTTGTTTCAACTAGTAGTAGTTGAATTAAAATTAAAAAAAATTGTTTTGGTCTTCATGAACGGTGATATAAAATAATATTTCAAGCTTTACATGACAATAAGAGTTTGTTTTCCTCCTTACTACTCTAGTTAATAACGACATTTTGTGCTGGTAATAATCCTGTCTTAATTCATAAATCAATATTTACTTGAAGCAACGTAGAATAAATCTTAGTGCAGCCAAATCTTTTTTTTTTGATTTGTAATATTTTTTTAACCAATTTTCAGTAATCAGATATTTACAAGACAGAGAGTTTTTCCCATTTATTTTTAAGTATTTTTATTAAATTAAGTGCAAATAAGTTTTGTAAAACAAGCTAAGAAGATTAATTTTCATTATAATTAGCTGGTTTCGAGTTTGAAACTTTTAAACTTTTGTTGTTGTTTGGATGAGAACTTGTTGGATAACTAGACAACTGATTAAATAATATAATCGGGTCTTTTATTAAAAATCGACCTCTAGTGTGATATGTAATTGCGCTAAAGAGTGGCTTTATGTGTCTTTGAGCACTTATATTCTGACCAGATTTTCACACGCAAACAACCCTCTTGCAGCCGGTTTCCGAGCAGTTTGACTTAGCGAGAGACAGCGGTTATTATGGGTGAATTATCGGCAGTTATTTAAGACGATAGAAGTGTTTTATTAAGTTGTATGTATTTTTTTTTGTGATTAATATTCACGGACAGTTTTAGTGTCTTAAATTTCTAGTTTTTTTTGTTAATAAATTTTTTTTCTAGTAATATAAGTATTTACATTTTTTTGTTAATGTTTTTTAAACGTTTTTAATTTATAACATAATAATACTAGAAAAATAAAAAAGTTTCAGAAGAATTTGAAGAAAACGATTAGTAGAAATGAAAGAGCGAAGAAAAATTCTAGAAGAAGTTAAAATACGTCAGCTGAAAAAAGAAACAAGAATAAAAAAACTGTAGAAGAATAAATAAATTTTAGAAACACTTAAAGAGCGATGATTTGAAAAGAAAATAATGCAAAGGCAAGTTATAAAAAAAATTGAACAACGACGACTGAATGAAAAAGAATGGCTAAATAAAACTGTAGAAGAATAAAAAGCAATTATAAAAATGGAATTTTTTTTTTTTATATATGTACATAGATATGTATAAAAAAAGAAGAAAATTTAGAAAGATTTGACAAATTTTTAAAACGAAAAACGGCATCCGGAAGAGCAAGAAAATTTTGGAAGTGATATTTAACAGAAAAAGAAAAACAAAATAAAATTTTGAAAGAAGTTGGTTGGAAGAAAGAAAAAAGCTAAAGAATATTCTAGAAATTATTTTGTGTGGAAAAGGAAAAGGAACTAAAGGAGATTTTAGAACAACAAAATACGTTTTTTAAAGAATTGGAAAAACGATCATAGAAAGACAAAGAAAGCTAAGACAGATTATAGAAACAAAAGGTACTTTTTTAAAGAAGATTGAATAAAATTGTATAAAGAAACAAGGAAAACTACATCGAGAAATAGAGGAGAATTAAGAAAGATTTAAGATAAAAAAGACAATGTAAAACTAGGACTACGAAAAAAAGAAAACATGACTGATTACATCAATCTTTTTGTAAATTAATTAGTTACAATAAAAAGCATATAATAAAAGAAAGAATAATTCTAGAAGAACAAAAAACAATTTTGAAAAAAAATTCTAGAACAAAGAAAAAAGCTGTTGCAGGGCAAATTAGAACAAAATAAGAAAAACAACAATCGTAGTAATTTAGAGAATTTTAAAACTTAAATAACACAATTTAAAAAGCAAGAAAAAGGAAGCTTAAAGTAAGTAAAATATTTATTAGAGGGCAGAGTTACAAATTTCGTTCGTGATTTTCGAACTTTTTTAGAAACGAAAACAATAACTCATCTGTGACCGTGGCTCTATATAAGCGAGTGGTTGGTTGTCGGGCAAATCAATAATATTTTTAACAGTTTTGAATATAATTAATGCTCTATTATTATAAAGTAACATTTCAAAATAGAATAAAACGTCATTTTGACAAGAAAATGGATGTATTTATAAAGGACATTTAAAATTAAAACAATAGTGTTACAAAGCGGTATAATTTACAATTAATGGTAAAAAAACTAAAATAGTTTATTTTATTTTTGTACATGTATAATTTGTGTTATTATTACATTAGTATAATTATGACAAATCACAGAGAAATATCATTTTGATAATATTGAAATAGGTACATTAACATGCTATTAGAGAATTTGCCAAAACAGAGATCAAAGAATGGTGTAAAAACGTTTGCTTATTATTAATTACAATTAAAACTTAAGATAAAATCAGTCTTTTAAATAAACCAACCTGTCTTGTACACAAATACTCCACCCACGTAAATATCTTTGATCAGAAAATTAATCTGAAGCGATGCAACAGCATTTTATATCGTCGTTTCATTACAATCATCTTTACTTTTGTAATGAATTTCATAAATTAACGTACTTCCAGTATCAGGTATCGATACTGAAACAATCTCTTTATTCATTAAATTAATTTTATCTTCATCAATTTCATCAATAATTGTTTCCATCCGACTTGGAGATTTCTGTATTCTTATATTGTACGAACGTGAATAGACATCACCAAGAGTAGAATGTCGTTTTTTGTTCCTTTTTGATTTGACACCACACAAGACTTCTTTAAATGCATTCCGCATCCGATCTGACATAACATTGTACAAAATTGGATTAAGAGTCGACGAGAAATAATAAAAAATTCCGGTAATGAAAAACATGTACGTATTAGCTTCGTGATAATGCGATCCGTAAATCACCAGGAGGCGCTGTGCGTGAAAAGGGGCCCAACACAGGAAAAACGCAACAACTACAGCACCTAAAAAATACTAATATAAAGACGTTGACGAGATCAATGCAACTACTCAGAGAGCAAAAGTCCGCGGAGTAGTTGTTTACACTAAGATATTGGATTTTTTTGTTACTGTCTTTGACGTACTAAGCATTCTTATTACGCTCCTGTTTGATTGTGTTTTCCTGCTGTCTCTATGAACTGAGCCTCGTAAACCATGACCTAATGTCTTTCTGGTAGTTTTCGCAATTTCTAGTCCCATTTTTGTGTACTGTACTGCTATAACAAGCATTGGAATTATGAAGAAAATTAAAGTGCTGAGTTCAGTCATTGGAACTCCTGGAGGTTGGTCTAGCATTCCACAAAAAGCAGTGTCCTAAAAGAAATGCAATTTTGGATATTTATGACAGTAAAACTAGACTTTTACTGCAAAAAATTTTTATTCAGATATTTTTAACGAAAGTACCCTTGATTTGAATTATAGATTTCTGTTTTTAAAAAGCGAATTTAAGTTTAAATTTTTTGTCTAATTTTACTGGGCTAATAAGCTGGAAAGCGGCGACAAAAACTACGTCATCGAGTTTCAAGCTGAAACATTTAGGTATAGTGAAATTCAGAAATAATGGTTATACACAAGATATTTTGGTAAATTTTGGATATTGGTCAGATTTTTGGTATCTATTAGAGTTTATCTTTAAAACGTCAAGTTTTGGCATTTGATATGATAGATTTTGAGTGGTTGAACATAATTGATGAATAGTCGTATAGACAGACACAGTGTGCCATCTAACGAAGAGTGCTGGAAGGTAGCAAGAGTTGGCATCATAATGTTGCCGGATAACAAAGTTATCTCTTTGGCTCTCACTTGGCCACCAACATCACCAACCTCCACGATTAGGCAAAAACAATGCCTCGACCGACATTGAATTACATCACCTAATCGCCCAACCAGCAACACACTTTTGATTGGAACACCTTTGATATTTGGTGAACATAATTAATTAATTAAATTTAATTATTTTTTGTTGTTTGTTACTGTAAACGTGCCAAAATATTTCGAGACTATCTACTACTTCTAAAACGTATTATCAATGAACTATCTGTACAAGAAAATTTATCTGAAAATTCGATGACGTATTTTTTTTGTCTCAGCTTCCCGGTCTATAAAATTACGTTTAAAATATTTTCAGATCCTGGTGGATAATATAAATAGTCGACTCTTGAGTATAGTGAGAAAGGTAATGCGCTGAAAAACGCAACAAGCCAAAGACAGGCAATTATCCTGATTGCCCTTTGTAGTCCTGACATTGTATGTAAATAAAGAGGATAACAGATCGCTAAATACCGTTCAGTAGAGAACGCAACGATTGTAAGAACTGATACATAAGACGCCCTAAAAAATATATTCACCAAACAGATTTTGATATGATTGTGTTTACATTTCAGAGAGTAGAGCTCTAAGTTTACAAAAACCTTCACCCAAAATCCAGGGATATTGATGCCAATAAAGCGTTACGTCGTTGGGTAAACCTACAATTCCGATAAATCAAACTAATTAATTCTTGAAATTCAATCACATAATTACGGAAGTTTTTACTCACCGAATATGAGAAGAGTTAGATCACTGATGGCTAAATTAAACAAGTAATAATTCGTTGCTGTGTGTAATGAACGATGTTTGATTATAACTATACAAACGGCTGTATTTCCTAGTAGACCTGATACAAATATTAGCACATTTACAACCGTTAAAGGAATTGCCATTGAAAGGGGTTGCTGTTGGTTGCCTCGACATACCAAAACGTACTCTTCCACGTCCAGTGAGATAGATTCATTCATACAGATCGCTTTTGCAGCGTCTTCCATTATCCTGATTTCAATACATTTTCACTGAAAAAGAGCGTAGAAAACTGCTCACAACTTAGGTGAATACAATTATAAACTTGGTAAATATTACCTAAATAATGCAATTGTCAGAGCGTCAACGCTTTATCTAAATACTCTTTATTATAATTACTGGATTATTTTCAAACAAAGAAAAGTATGTGATAAAAATTATTGTGTTAATTTTGTAAAATAAAATGATAAAAATCTTTATACTGGGATTTGAAATAGGACTAGACAAGAGAAAATAATAACAAAGAATATAATGGGAACAACACATAAAAGAAACTTGAGAGAAATTAGATATATCCAGTCACCAAAAACATATTCATCCAGAGCAACCTCTTGCAAACGGTCAATAAAAATAATTTTAAATGGTACCTTGATGGTAGTCTCACTGTAATTAAAATGTATTTATAATATATAGCTATCTACTGATAATATTTTGCTAAAATATTGCTAATATCACGCTAATCAAAAGGTATTCTTGATGGTAACCTAGTAGTATTTTCTCCTTATGAGTTGTTGGGCATATAAGAACGATTATTTGTTAGACTCACTATCGTTTGGTTAACTGTGGTGCAAATGACTGACCCATAAGTTGCCATAGTAATAGATCAGTCATTTGCACCACAGTGGACCAAATAAAAGTGAGTCTGGTATAGTATTCAAATGGAAATCTTTGGGAGCTTTTGGCAATCTTTACAATCAGAAGTAATTTTAGAAATTGTGCCATTTTTTGGTATATAGGTACTATATTTATTACGTTTCATTTTTTTTTAAATTAATTTTATTCTAAATGTGAAATCAAATTTTTTCAAATTACTATTTCATGAGCGTATCGTATTTTTATAGGGGAGAAATAGGAGTAAAAAAATTCCGAATGTTATCTAGAAAAGTTGTGTGTTTTGGTGAGATCCACTACTGGTTAAAAATTTTGTATTCATTTCTGAAACAACCTGTATATAAGATAAGTTTTCTTAATAATAAAAAATATATAAATAAAATAAATAATAAATTAAATAACCAAAAGAAGATAAAAGCTTTTTCTATTTTTGAATGCCAACTCTTTGTATTTAAGCTTTGTTTATAATTATAGCTTAGAAAGGATTTATCCTGCCCTTCTTGCAGTTTTATTAGGATATGTCTTTTGTATTAATGTACATTTTGTTTGTTTAGTTTTATTGACAACTTTTCACTTTTAAATCATTTTTTACATTGTTGTTTTATTAAACTTTTCTCTCTTGAATTGTCATACAGTTACATTCCAACAAATTTTGCCGTCATTTTGTTAAACACAACGTCAGTATTCTGAATTTATATTAAGCGCGCAATTTAGCGTTTTTGGGTGGTAAGAGAAAAGGTAGTAGTAGAACAGAAAGTAAACATTCTTGACAGAGAGTAAAGTGTTTCAGAATAAAAGGTACAGAAATAAGAGGCGACTTTTTCTATTATAAAACAAAATGAAGACAAATATAAGAAACAAAATTGAATAAAATTATTAAAATAATAATGCTAAAAACAAATTTAGACTTACGGTAGCAATTTAGAAAACAATAAATGGAGAAGATTTGGAAACTATCAATAAAAAAATATAGAAACAGACAGATGGTCAGGAGCACTACATAAATAAGAAAAATTGAGTAAAAAAATAATAAAACAAAATTTAATGAGAAAGCAACATTAGAAGTTGAGAAAATGCTAATAAGAAAAAAGATTATAGAGACACAGAGACTATATATTTGAACTGTTAACTAAAAGACAAAAATAATGATACAAAAAACAGTAACCTGACTAGAGAAGATAAAAGACAAAATTTAAGAAAAAATAATTAAAAAAATATAATAAAGAGACATAATTCAAGCACTACCAAACCTATAGACTAAAAGTCACGGACTTTAAAGCCTACGTCATAGTATACAAATTACGATGTTATTACTTAGAAAAAAAAGCAATAAAAGCAAAATACAATGTAAACCAATCTCGATATTTGTTTTAATAAAACTATAGAATCAGATTTTCGAAAATCATTAGAAAAACGTGAAAGACCAAATATGAGGATTACAATTTTTATATTACAACGAAAACTGTAGAAACAGAGAACAATTAGAAATAACAAAAGAAATACGACGATATATTAATAGAAGCGCAAGACATAATAGTATATTAGATAAAAAACAGAGAAATAAAGAGACTATACAATAGCAATGAAAATACACTGTTATTTTTGTTAGAAATAAAAAAAAAACAAAAAAGACAAAATCTAGAAATCAAAATAAAAATATTAAAAAAAATGTTCAAAAAAGCAAGCGCAAAACACAGATAAAAAAAATGTTATAGGAGTAAAAGAGGCAGTACCTACTAGGAAGAAGAAAAACTTGAAAAGAAGACAATAAAACTATACAAAAAAGGAAAAAGCAGAAATATCTGTAAAAATTGTTAAAACAGTTGTCTTAAATTAAATCTTACATTTAAAAGAGTATATGAGCACTAATTACTTATTTTTGTAATAAATAACTTAATATAATGTAATGTACTTCATGCATAAGAAAAATACATATTTGAAATTTTAATTTATGTAAATACTAGTATAAAAGATTTTCTTATTTCAAAACTTTTATTAAAAATGTTTCAGTTAAATTTCTTTATTGATAAGTGCTTGAACGCATTTAATCTATTTAATATAAATTCTAAAAGTTAAAAATAATAATAAAATTTTCCTAGAAAATTAAAAAAGTCGGCAAAAACTTCTTTTATCTTACAATAATTAAATACTCGTCTTTCTTAATAAAACTTCTTTTTAAAAATTACAAAGATTTGTTTGCTAATTTAGGTGGCAGTGGCGGTATTTAGGATAATGTCTACAAAGGACGAGACTAATAAAAATTGAAATTTCACCTAACTGGTACTGATATTAATTGAAATAGTTCTCCCAAAGTTCAGAAAATTGAGAATTGAAAATGTGACATCAAAGTTCTAGCAATAAAATTTCTATAAAGTGATGAAAAATATAACGCTGAACGAAATAAAATCAATTTGATTAACCGGCAATAAATCACAATTTATGACACAACGTATATTTCAATTTAAAAACAGAACTTTCATAACGCGAGAATATTAAATCTGTGTTAATCTGTGCGTACATTAAACTCACCTCATTGTTTCAGTTATTTCATAATCCATAATTAAAAAATTCATTTTGTAAATTTATAAAACAGCGTAAAATTCATCTTTTCAGAGTGTCGTCGTTCCGGTTGCACGCCTGGCTACTAACTGAAACTGTTCCTCCATTGTGTTGATCCGGTAATGATCTACACATCTCTGTGATAACTGAAAGTTGCAGTGTGTTGCGATTTCATTGTACTTCTTGCTAATTACGAGATGAAATCATCAACATCAAATACTGAGCTTTTGAATATATTCGAACTTTGATTGCAAAGCTTCCACTGGACGGATTTAACACTTAATCGCTTTTTTTCAGAGTATTGCAATGATTGGATGATCAAAAATTCATACACGCCCTTTAGGGGTTTTTGAAATAAGTGCTAAGGGGGTTTTCACCGGATTCCCCAAACTCTTTTTCAAATGAATTAGTTAAAAGAAACATAATTTAAATCCCATGTAAATACGTTTAATTTCCGTTGTTTATAATCTTATCTAGAGTCAACAATATAAAACATATGTCTGGTTACAAGAGAAAAATAATTAATTACAAAGATTGGAAAAGTAGCTGAAATAAACAATATGCTTTCAGGAAGAAAATAAAATGACAAAGGTAAACTCATTGGGAAAAAGTGTGAGAGAAAATCGAATTTTTTTAAGGATAATTGAATTAAATGACAACGGAGAGACCCCTCAAGAGAAAGAAAATATTTATTTTATTCGTAAACATTTTATTGGAAACATTTTTTCTTTTCTAAACTATTTTCAGTGTCAACAAAATCATGTTTTAGCTATTTTTTTAAGTATATTAGTTGTTTATTTCATGAGTGCGGTAAAGGAATTATTACAGTACAATGCAACAAAATACAACTAAATGAGTGACTTGTTTTTGTATTTTAAGCGTTTTATTGGCAGGTGCGGATAAAACCTGATTATCTTGTACTGTAAAGTGTTTCTTACCAGACTGAAATGAGGTCGGTAAACCAAGAAGTACAAACAAAAAGGTTTTACGTTCTGTTTGAATAAAAGTTGCCTTGATAAGTTACAAAATATTTTTTTTTAATAAAATTAAATTACAAAGACTTGAAAGACAAGAAAGAAAATCTAATTTTATCATTAGTAATCTTCTCCATCAGAGCATCCTTTTCAGCAGACTCTTAATCCTCTGAAGGTCAATTTTATCTGTGATAAATAGTTTTTATTTAGAGCATAACACGCTTTGGAATAAATTAAAAAGGCAATCAAAATCGGATTTTTCAGATTTACTGAACCGAATTTGCAATTATAAAAATCATTTAATCAAATTTCTCTGATTACTTTTCCAATTATGTCCTGTTGAAGCATACAAAATTTTTAACGCCACTTTTGTTCTAATTAGCTTCACGTTAATTGAATAAAATTAAGTTTGGATTATGGTAAAATTAAGAAATACGTAGTAGCATTTAGTAATAATTTTTATAATTAATCTTCATTGACCCTTAAATTTTATCAGGCGTAGGCTCTTATAGCGTGTTATTTCTCAAATTTAGATGAGAAATAATTACCTCAGAGAAGTTGATTGGAGTTTTTTTATTCGCATCTAGGACAAATTTATTTAAACACGTGAGATGATCGATAAGTCCACGGGAATGAGCACTTAAAATAATGACTGACATCAGCAAATCACAAACAAGGACTCAAAATAGATTTTATTTTTCTAAAATTACAATTTCCGGCCGAAAAAGAATTATCTCGTTTAGATTTGGGTTGAGATAGTTTTTCTTTCCGATTTGCTTCTCAACAACTCCGGATTTGACTCTGTTCTACAATATCTAATTTCGAAAAAAATAAATTTTTTTTGTTTTTATTAAATAAAATTATTAATTGGACATTTGTGTCGTCATAAATCACAAAAAAGCACTCAAAAAAATTATTTTTCTAGAAATGCAATTTTAAAAAAATAAGTGACATCAAGGATTTAACCCGAGCTGAATTTTCTTCCGGATTTGAATTGTAAAAAACTTTAAATTTGATTGTCTTTCTGTTCTACAAATCTTTGTTATAAAATAAAATCAATAAGAAGAATTTCATTTTATTAGAGACTTATGTCTTCAACAAATAACAAAAACAAAAGAGAGGTCTAAAAGAGTTTGTAAAATGGGAATTGGGAGAGAACAACGAATAAAGAAGTATTCTAGAAGAGCAAAATACGATTTAAAAAAATAACGACAAATAACGATTTTGAAGAAACAAAGAAAAGAACAAATGCTAGAGAAACAAAAAACAAAAAACTACAAGTTGTTGAAACAGACAAACAAAATAATTTTCTGCAAAAATTTTAAAAACAACGACTAGAAGAAAAGGAAAGATCAATAATTTGACAGTTATTAAAATGTTTTGAAGAAAGACGTTTAAAAAATGATATGAAAATCTGAAGCAAAGCTTCTAGGAGTAAAAGAAATAAAAAAATAGTATGAAACCAGTAAAATTTACTATATATGTTATGTCTAAACAACTCGATTTGTGCAAGCTGTTTCAGTAAACGGAAACCTAAGTGCAATTGGTGATACGTTGGAGAACGGCCGAAAAACTCGTAGAAGGCTGGGAAGAAGCCAAAAGATGTTTGCAAAAATAATAAGAAGACTGTGGAAAAGGACGGATAGATTTTGTAAAACAGAAAAAGATTCCAGAGAAAATAGCATTTGGAACAAATAGAAAAGCAAAAGAAGGTTTTATAAAAGCAAAACAAGTTATTAAAGTAAAGAGAATTTATAGCAAAAGAAGATCGAAAAAAACTCTTGAAGACGCTAAAAAATATTTTTTAAGAGAAAAACTTTAGATTTTATTCCACTAAATTAAAACAATTCTAAGTATTTGAAAAATAAAAATTGTAAAAAGAACAACAAAAAGTTTTAGAAAGGGTTTCTAAAACGAATTAAAGAGAAGGAAGAGTCCTATTTTAAGAACAAATAGGCGGAAAAGGGTCCTATAAGAGACAAGATAACAAAGTTGGTAGAAATGTGGAGTTTTGTTCAAGGATGTAGATCACAGCATAGAATTTATGCTGACACTGCAAGTTCTTTAACTAGCGTTGGAATGCTTAAATATGTGCTTTCAGGAAAAAATTCGAATTATTTTCAAAAATATTTTGTGTTCATTGAAGTAACATAAGTTTCTTAAGTGGTTTCATTAAATTTGGCTTAAAATAATAGAGGTTGTGATTTGATTGGCCTCTAAAACTATTTGTAATAAATAAAAATACGTTTTTATTGCACTAAAATATTTCATTAATTAGAGTTTTATGCTTTCACAAACACACCCTTAAAATTACTTTTTGTTTTTCTAAAACTACAATTTCTTGCGGGAAAAAGTAACATCAAGTTTAGATTTGATTCTCTTCGGAATTGGGGTTGTAAAAAAACTCAGGGTTCGATTTATGCCTTTCTTCTACAATATCAAATTTTGAAAAAGAAATTTATTTGATCAATTAGAGATTTCTTTCATCAACAAATAATAAAAACGAAAAACAGGTTTGAAAGAGTTTGAGAAATGAGAATTGATAGAGAAAGACGAGTAAAGAAGTCGACTAAAAAGAGTAAAGAAGAATTCTAGAAGAGAAAAATACGATTTAAAATGAATAACAAAGATTTTAGAAAAAACAAATAAAAGGAAAAAATGCTGGAGAATCAGAAAACAAAAAATTACAAGTTGATGAAACAGAAAACCAAAATAGTTTTCTGCAAAAATTTGAAAAACAAATACTAGAAGAACAGGACAAGATTAATAGTTCGACAGTTTTCAAATTGTTTTGAAGAAAGACTATCTAAAAATGATAAAAACATATGTTTTTAGAAGTAAAAAAAGATCTAAAAAATGTTATAAAACCAACAAAATTTACTGTATTGGGCATGTCCAAACAACTCGACTTGCGCAAGCTGTTCCACTAAAGGGAGCTCTAAACAGAATACGTTAGAACGGCTTAAAAACTTGAAGCGGGCCAAGAAGAAGCCAGATGATGTTTGCAAAAGCAATAAAAAGATTCTGGAAAAGCAAGAAAAGATTTTCGAAAATCAGAACATTTTAAAGTGAATGAGCATTTGGAAGAAATGGAAAAGCGAAAAAAGGTTCTATAAAAACAAAACAAGTTATTAGAAAATTGGAGTAAAGACAATTTATAGCAAAAGAAGAACAAAAAAAACTCTAGAAGACGTTAAAATTATTCTTAAAGAAAAAAAAAGATTTTAGAACAAGAATTCTACAAAATAAAAACAATTCTAAATATTCGAAAAATACAAATTTGTTAAAAAGAGCAACAAAAATTTTTAGAAAAGATTTCTGGACCGTATTGAAGATAAAAAAGAGCTGAGCAAAATTCGAGATCTAGAAAAACTAGAAACGACTTTATAAAAGCAAAAAATGCTTTTCATCTGTTATTACAATTTTAATTAAACCACGTCAAATGGATGTTAAAATGTACTTTTGGCTGTAATAAGCTATTGTAACGGTTTACAATGGTTAAACTAAACACAAAAAATTGCGCAATATTTTTAAATTTATACAAAAACGAACCGTATTTGTCATCGAGGAGAAAAAGAGTTCTATGTTGTACTTGACAAGATTACAAAGTTCCCAAGTTGGTAGAAATATGGAGTTTTGTCCAAGGATGTAGATCACAGCATTGAATTTATGCTGACACTGCAAGTCCTTTAACTAGCGTTGGCATGCTCAAATATGTGCTTTCATGAAAACTTTGCTAATTATTTTCAAAAAATCTTATTGTGTATATCAAAATAAGTTTCTTAAGTAGTTTTACTACATTTGGCTTAAAATAATAAAGGCTTATTATAACTATTTGTAATGAAGAAAAATACGTTTTTATTACATTAAAATATTCTATTAATTAGAGATTTATGACCTCAACAAAGAAGCACATAAAATATCTTTTTGTTTTTTTAAAATTACAATTTCTTTCGGAAAAAGGTAACATCGAGTTCGGATTTGGCCCTCGCTAGATTTTCTTCTGGATTTGGGTCGTAAAAAAACTCCGGATTCGACTTATGCCTCTGTTCTACGATATCAAGTTTCAAAAAATTAACGAATTTATTCGGCGAAATTTGCATGTTTTTATTAAAAAAGCATTTCATTTCATCAATTAGAGATTTGTGTTGATTCTCGTTATTTAATTTATTTTCCTCCTGGAATTTTTTGGACTCGTCCTGTCCGTTGTAGATTGTAAATATTCCTCCTTCGCTCGATCGCCGGCTTAATTGTAAAAGTCCTTCGAGTCGTGTGATTTCCAAATCAAGTGCTGCCAATTCGCATTTGTAGACTTTATTTTGTATTTCTAGCCTCAGGATCTGTTCTTTTGGGTCGTTTTTGATAAACCTGCGTGTGTTGTATTCAATTTTCAGTCCCATACTTTGCATGATCGGATCCTGGGCATTATATCGGCCAAAAACCGATTTGAATTTCGGCGAGAACAGCAAAAATAGAGTCAAACTTGTCGATGTTAATATACTTAGAGTTCGAGCTAAATAACTGAAAACAACATATTCGTTAATAAAACTCGTGGAAACTGTTATAATAGCGCTAAAAACTGCACTGTAGACACAAATTCCGATGTATTGGGAATCCTGAAGCCTGAACTTTGACATGGCGTGTTTCCCACGCCATAAAAACGCCCATTATTAAAATTAGGGCTTTATAGCCGTAAACAGCGATGAACCAGCCGGTGGTATTTTGAGAGCGACATACTTGTACCTGCAAATATTATTATGCGGTTTCTTTATTATTGATTGATTAAGAAATTACTTGCGGCTGGTAAACAACTCCACGCTCTTCGGAATTAATTTCTAAAGTTAAATTGTACAATTGCCGTTCCAAAGGGTCGATCATTACCCAAAGTGCCAGAATAATTGTGTCGATAATTAAAGGAATTAAAATTAAAACAATGAGTTGCTTGTCTTTCAATAATTTATCTTTGACTGTACTTGATCCGCCCAATGTAAAAATACGATGGACGCGGTATGTTTTGGCAAACATTGAACCGAATACTAACGAGAATCCCGACGAGAGCAAATAGACTTGGACCTACAAATAATTTTTTTTAAGAAAAATAGAGCAAAAAATTTGTTTGTTCTATCTAATTTTGGTCTTGAAGGTTCTACGCTGTTTGAATTGTTTTTTTAAAATAAAATTAACTAATTAAGAGCAAAAGCTCATGTTACATGAAATTTGATATCAAAATTCTACTCTAGAAAATTTAAATTTATGATTTAATGATTGTGTTTTGTAATCAAAGCTTTGTAATAAGAAATTGATGCGATCAAAGTTTTAATTGAATTTTCAAATGTCGCAACTTGTTGACAAATTGATTTTTAGAAAGTTACGAGCTTTTTTAACAAAATTTAAATATTGCTACTTCTGTTATCATATGTTTCCTATTTATAAATATTTTAATTACTCATAATTTAAAATTATAAATTACTTTGATGTTTACAGCGAGGAGAGAGATTTAAAACAGTCCATTAGCATAATATTGAGAAATTAGATTAAAATCAGATTACATTAGTTACATTAAGTAATTAATCATTTCAAAAATTACTTAATAAATTAAAATATTTATTGCTTTTATGGCAAATTATTACAAAAAATGTCCGAATTTAATTTCAAAATAAAACACAGTAAATTTCAGGCAAATAGTTGCTACAGCAAAATTTGGGAAACAAACTAACGTTAGCATTTTTGGAAAAATATTGTCTTAACAAATCGATTTTTTGCGACTTGACGCCATGCGATTTTTTTTTTAGTGTTTTGTAAAGTCCAAAGTCAATGCTAACAGACCAAAGCCTTTAAACTTAAAACACAATTCCAGTTTTTGTAGAATTACTACAGCAAGAATCAAAATTTTGTTCAAATGCCGCGGCATTAATTAAGCTGACATCACATTATATTATTATTTTTACAGTTTTAATTTTATAAATTAACAAAAACTGCCCAAAATTATTTGATTTAAATTTTTTAGCTGCTGTTTTAGCTGCAGTGGTTTAACCTGAACTTGAAAACCCTAGTTATAAATTGGCATTAATTTGACTAAAGTCAGAGCTTACAAAAATACCAGATCAGATTTTGTTTATGATCTTTGTGACGTCATAAACGTTGACAAAATGGTAAAGCAGAGTAAATATTTTTTGTTTAAGAAGTTTTAAAAGAAATAAAAGAAAATGATTAGAAGTTTTGATTTTCAAATTGAACATATAATCAGAGTTATTACGGCAGCTTTATAATTACAACTGCGCTGTAGATTTACATAAACAACATGTATTACCTGCCTCAGTAGTGCTGTAGTATATCCTTATAATGTAGGCGTTGTATTGACAGAAAAACTTATAAAATAATTTATTTTATTTATTAATTGTAAAATAAACACATTTATAATACTAATAACTGCCAAATCAGTCAAACTGTCCTCTATTGTTTTGCTATTTTACGGCTTTTTTCTCTAAAAATGTTTCTAAAACGTTTCATTTATTATTAATTAGAGTTTTAAACAAGCAATTTATAAAGATTTTCTAAAGATGTTTTGATAGTTATTATGATACCTAAACCTGTATCGAACTGCTAAAAGAGCACCTACAGCTGTAATTACGACACTTAAACCTGCTATGTGGAGTAATTGAGGAATAAACAAATACCTGCATTTACTGATTTGCTCATTTTCTTACAGTTATTACGGCAGCTTTGTAATTTTAACTGCGCTGTAGATTTACATAAAAATATGTATTACTTGTTTTAAAGTTTTTGTAGTGCCGTAGTATTGCTCTATAATGTAGGTGTTGTGTTAACAGAATAACTAAAAGAATAAACTATTTTATTTATTAATTGTAAAAAAAACACTTTTATTTTAGTAATAACTGTCAAACCAGTTCAACTGTCCTTGATTTTTTTGCAATTTTATTGCTTCCTTTTTTAAAAATATTTTTCAAGCGTGCTGTTTAAGAATAATAATTAGAGTTTTAAGTAAGTGATTCGTAAAGATTTTCTAAATATAACAGCGAGTATTTTGATAGCTATTACAACACCTAAACTTGTAATAAAAGGCTAAAAAGCACCTACAGCTGCAATTACGGCACATAAACTCCCTATGTAAAATAACTGTGAGCTAAAAAAATATTTGCTTTTACTGCTTTAAGGATATTACTAGAGTTATTACGACAGCTTTGTAATTTCAGCTGTCCTGTAGATTTACATAAAAATGTATTTTTTGTTTTAAGGTTTTTGTAGTGCCGTAGTGTAGTCTTATAGTGTACGTGTTGTGTTGACAGAATAACTGAGAAAATAATTTATTTTATTTATTAATTTCAATGAAAGACACTTTTATAATTCTAATAACTATCCAACCAGTCAAACTGTCCCTCACTGTTTTATTATTTTACTGCTTTCTTTTTTCGTTCGTCCTGCAAACAAAGTGCTCGCGCGGGAAATTTATCTTCCCAAATACGTTAGATAAATAACTATTTTTGTAAATAAATGACAGTTATGGTGTGTTATACTGAAGCTTCGTTTTTAAGGAAAAAACTATTTGATGCTCGATATTTTAAACAATTTTTCCAATTTTATTTTTAACATTTTGTAAACACTAATAGATCAATCTTTTCGATTATATTAAAAAAATTATTTTAATTAATTTTTAGCCGAATCGTAAGTACCGTACCATCTTGATTTTAAAAATACAGCAAAAAATTTTTGTTTTTACTTTGTTTTCTTTTTGAGTGACTGTGGTTTTTATTAATTTACAAAACAAAAATGTAATTATATTTTTATATAATTCTCTATCTGTATATAATATATTTCATAATTTTTAATCAGGCTGTATAATATCATTAATATCATTGATGGGTTGGTTTGTTGATAAGTTTTGTTATTGTTGATATGTTCAGTGTTAGATGAGCATAACCATTGAGAAGATGGGTTGTTAATAAGATGGGTATGGTATAAACGCAACAATTCATTATATAAATACTTGCAAGATGGTGGATGCGCCGGGCTAAATTTTTTTTTGTACAGTGGATAAAACTCATTTTATTAATTATAAAATTGTAAATGTTTTTAAAGTTGTTGCTAATGACTTGAGTTTTTGATTAGTTTAATTGTTGATAAATGGGTATAAGCTACAATTCATTATATAAAAACTTGCAAAATGGTGGATGCGCCGGGCTAGAAATTTGTTTCTTCTATAAAAACAAAATCCATCTTATTAATAAAAAATTTGTAAACGTTTTTGAATAAAAAATGCTTTTGTGAGCGTAGGCTTCCCAAACTTTTTGGCCACAAAGCATATTTGTCTAATTAATCCTCTGTCCTTACCGTGCAAAGTTCGTCAACATATTTATTCACGTTGGACGTGTCAAACCCCAAAAGGATGACAGAAAGGTAGACTAAAATACACCCAACAACAGCCACATTATTCAGTTTCGGACTCGATATTTTCACACTCTTCATTCGTCTAAAATGTAAATTAAAATAAAGGAAAAACATGGCGGATAAAATCCCCATAATGGCAACAAAAATAACGGAATAAAACGCCGACTTGGGTATGGTAATTAGCGATACTTTTAATATTCTTTGCGCAATGGGCGTCTGTGTGTTCCACCAACTAACCCGAAAGCAAGTTTTGCATTCGAAATCAAGCTCGCCCGAATCTGAATCAAAAAGAGCGATGTCTCAAATATGACCGTCTGGAATTTTTAATCCAATTAAAAAGGTTTTAGACTGCCCTGAAATACCTTGTATCTGACGCAATACGGAACTTCCAACACGATCAGCTCCAATAAATTTCAACGGGCCCTGAAATGTTTTCACTTTACTAAATCTGTCATTTTATATTAATAAGTACTCACTGATATACCCATGAAATTCAAAGAGCTCATCCGAACCACAAACTCGCAAACAATATCGCTACGATCATAATTAAATTCCTCTCCAAAAATTAACACGTCTTTCAGGATCAAAGCCATTGCCCAAATTGCGTCGTAAGTCAAACTTGCGTATTGAGAGATCTTTGACACGTTTAATTCCGACTCAAAACGAGCATTATCCTTTAAAAAACAATTTCAGTGTTTTACTAAATAATTTAAAAAAGTACCAATCCTGAAATTGAGCTTGAATTTTCAGCAACTACATTATAGTCTGAAACTAAAATAATCCCTTCAACTGCTTTCGAGCATTCCGTTGTTACATTCCACCAGATTTCTTGCCGATCTTGTAGAATCCACACGTAATCAGGTCCGTACATGCCCAAATTGTAAACTTCGCAAAAAATTCTCGGTGCGATTTCAGTCGATAAAGCTCCAATGATAATCCTAATATCGGAGTTTTTTAAAGCTTTCAACTGCTCCTTGTAATTATCCAAAGAGAATGTCAATGTGGTCACACAAGAAATATTTTCATTTTCAAAATCTTTTATTAGGTTATTTAAAGGAAGCAAAAATTTATTTTCACTTTGACTGAATGTAGCAACCACTTTCCAACCAAAATATTTGACGAAATTGACTTTGGCTGAATTGTGAGAGGAGTCCGGAGCTACAGTTCGGAAAAATAAAGGGAATTTTTTACGGTCGCTTAGAGTTGGGGATGTTGACCCGAATGAAATCTGAAATTTGATTAAAATAGTATATTATACACAAAAGAAGAGAAAACTTGTAGTCGAGACGCTTATTAGCCGACATGCTATAGTAAATACGAGACTAACTACAATTTATTAATAAAAAAATGTTTGTTGTAAATTAAACAATGTTTTATGGTGGGTGATATTTCTTTAATGCAATTCTTTGTTAAAAATTGAAGTGTTGTTTGTTTTTAAAGGCATTAAGCTAAAAAATTTAACACTTGCATTTGATACGATTTGTTGAACAACTTTTTTCAACAAGATGGGGCTCTTTCTCTTTACAATATTTTAAGCAGATTTTTAATGTTACAAAAACAGAAACAGTAATAATTAATTACTGTTACAACAATTAAAAGTTTAAAATTTAACACAAATTTGGTAGAATTAGTTGAATGTAGAGTTTCTAGGTAGAGAGTTGTAATACTAGTGCAACGATTATTGTGTCACTTTTCTACAGTGTCATTTTTAAAATTGATCAACATTTCGTTTTAACAAATAAGCAATTGAAGTTATTAAAGATATTTAAAACAATTCTATTATAATTTTAAACCACTCTAAAAAGTTGTTAAAACATTTTAACCCTATAAGTTTTAGATATTTTAACTCTGTTTATAACACAAAACCTTCAAAAATTTTTTTTTTAATTATTAAGGCATAAAATACGGCTAGTAACACGTTTTAGTGGCTAGTAGGCAAAAAGGAGCATTTTCTTAATCATTTGGAACATTCAGAGGCTTTAGTTTAGCTAGAATGCTACGAACATTTTGAATTAGCAGTAAGAGAAAGAGTGTTTTGAGTAAATAGTTTGAGAAAATACCTCATCGCGTTGTAAGTCGTACTGTAACGGAAAACTCTATAAAACTATTAATAGACACGCTTATGCACTGACGAGAAAAATGAAATTATCGCTTTCCACTAGTGGAAAAAGGTCTTGAAACATCTGGACACATTTTGGAAAGACATATGGTTATATAAAGAGCAAAGACAATGACCGGGCAGTTAGTTAGTGTGGAACTCAACAGCGATTAAAGTGAGCGATATTCTCAAATGCTACGTTATCAAAATAACGGCTATTGCAATGTAAATAGTAGAAATAAATTATTTGTTAATAATCCAACTCTTTGAATTGAAAAATTTAAAGTTTAAACAAAGTATTTATTTAACAACCAGTTGATAGACACAAATAGCTCTCAAATACCACAAGTCCGCAGAAGTTTCTGTAAATAAGCTTCATTTAGCTTCTGTTAGCTGATTGTCAAAAATGTCAAACCTCACCTACTGGAGAGGGAGCTAATTACACCCTTTACTTTTTGCCGGCTTTGCTTTAGAGGTTATGTCTAATTACGCCGAATTCAGGTTGGTTGAAATTTTTTTCGAAATTTTGCATAATTTTACTGGGTTATCTCTATAATTAGTAATTACAAATATTGCAATTTTGCAGTATTTATTGGCTTGTGATCCTATTTTGTTTTGCTTAGTGTAAATCAACAATTTTTGATAAAATGAATACAGAGAAACCTGAGCAAAAACCTAGTCTCAATCAGCCACCTCCATTGATACCACTTCGAGACTTTTTGGCAAATGGAGGCGTAGTGAAAATGCTTCACCGAGAACAGCAGCAGCAGCAGCAGCAAGCCAAAATGCAAGAAAAAAATATTGTCAGCTCATCCCAAAATGTGCAAAATAATGATGACAGGAATCGTGAAACTACGACAAACCAACAGGCTCATCAGGACTTCTCCATCCAACCTGGTACAAGTACTTCCACTGGTAAAACTTCTAAAGTAATTTTAATGCCGGAACCCGAGCCTACACGAGGTAGGCGCCCTCCATATAAAATGCAGAAAAAGCTGATTGGAAGAAAATTTTTGCCCTGTATTAACATGAAGCCATATAACTTCACTGAAAAACTAGTTACTTTACATGACCTCACCAGGATTTTGTTTTGTAACGTACCAGTGGAGTCATGTCGAATAATTATGAAATTATTAGGAATCAATCTACACAAACCTAATGTTGCCCAAAGTAAGGTCCTCATGAAGGCTAGAAAAATCAAGAATTTGGACGAGGAGGTACTTTTGGTTCCAGTACAAAATGTGATTGATTCCATGACTCAGTTGAAATTTATGATGGGGGGCCTTTTCTAACATAAATGTCTAATAAACGACAAAAAAATAGCTAAGACTAGCCCAATTTGGGGAGTTATAACTTTAAAATTTGTGAAAGTTTACAAAGAAGCACTGTTATTCAGGACAGTTTAGTTATATTAATATTGTTCTAGTTACATAAAATAAATTTTTTTATTAACATTCTTGTTTTTTTATGCAAATACTAACCTGTGTTAACCCGTTTCAGTGGTTTTTTTTCTTAGAATGTTCTAGAATGTTTTAGATTAAATAAAACCAATTTGTGAAATAAACCACAATAGCTTAAATTGTCCTAGAATCTACAGTTTCTTAAAACAGAATATTCTAGAATGTTCAAGATAACGTAAATTCAATTCGGGAAGCCTTAATATATGAGAAAATGCGAAATTGTTTTTTATCACTTTATAAAATGTTCTAGAATGTTTACAACCGTTATTAATATAAAACAGAATAGTTTAAATTGTTCTAGAATCAATAATTTATTACGTGAAAATGTTCTAGAATGTTCAGGATAATGGAAATTTGATAGAACACAACTAACAAATATTCTAGAATGTTTAAAACAACGTAAATACATTTTAGAAGATTCCAAAAGCTTTAATTTATCAGAAAATGTTATTGCTTTGTGATTGCTTTATAGAATGTTCTAGAATATTTAAAACTATTGCGTGAACTAGAGCAAATAGTTTAAATTAAACTGGAATCAATGTTTGTTACATAATAATATTCTAGATTGTTAAGGATAACGTAAATTTAATAGTCTGAAACAAAAATAGAATACTCTAGAATGTTTAAGATAATGTAAATATAGTTTTAAAAAATCCAAAAGCCCCAATTTATCAGAAAATGTAAAATTATTTTCTTTTCGCTTCATAGAAGGTTTTAGAATGTTTGCAAACATTATTGAAATAAATCAGAATAGTCGAAATTATTCGGGAATTGATAATTGATTACGTGAAAATGTTCCAGAATGTTTAGGATAATGAAAATTTGAAGAAAAACATATTTTAGAATGTCTAAGATAACGCAGAAACACAGAAATACCTATTTTAGAAAACTCCAAAAACTTTAGTTTATCAGAAAATATTGCTTTGTGATTGCTCTATACTTAGAATGTTTTAGAATGTTTAAAATTATTGTGTAAAATTAAGCAAATAGTTTGAATTAAACTGAAATCAATATTTGTTACATGAAGATATTCTAGATTGTTTAGAATGAACTCCGATAGTGTAAAACAGAAATAGATTATTCTAGAATGTTTGAGATAACGTAAACATATTTTAGAAAAATTCAGAAGCTTTAATTTATCAGAAAAATAATTTTGTTATTACTATTCTAGAATGTTTGAAATCAGTATGTGAGGTAAATTGAGATAGACTATAGACTATATAATTGTTTTGGAATTGATAGTTTCTTACGCAAAAATGTTCTAGAATATTTAGAACAACGTAAATTTTATAGTACGGTACAGAAAAATATTCTAGAATACATATATAAAATTACACAAATATTAGATATATTTTAGGTTCTAGAAGACCTGATTTATCAAAAGATGTAAAGATGTAAAGATGTAAAGGTACCGTTTTCTAGAATGTTCTAGAATGTTTTAAGCTAATATGTAATGAATGCAAAATTGTCAAAGTTCTAGAATGTTTAAGATAACGTTAATTTGATAGTGCGATAGAGGAAAACATTTCAGAATGTTTAAGATAAGTTAAATATACTTTAGATGATTCGAAAAACCTTAATTCATTAAAAAATGTTATATTGCTTTATAGAATGGTCTAGAATGTTTGAAACTATTATGTAAAATAAATCAAAATACTTTATATTGTTCCGAAATCACAAGTCCGTTATTTCAAAATATTCTAGAATATTTAGGACAACATAAATTCTATAGTGCGGTACAGAGAAATATTCTAGAATGTTTACAATAAAGTAAATATATTTTAGAAGATTTAAGAAGCCTTAATTTATTAAAAATGTTATATTCTTTTGTTATTGCTCTATATATTGTCTTGAATATTTTTTAATATCTAGTATCTATGACTATCTGGGGGAGAATACCTGTAGGATGTTCCAATAGGGCACAACATGTGCTAGACTTTCGGTAACATTAGAGCAACTTGTTCCAAGTAACATCACGATGGTTTTCTTTGAGTATATAGCGTGAAAGAATCGGTCAATTCCGACCCCTGGGTCACACTGTTTTGAGTGTTATAATTTTCTGCAACAAAATACCAACCTGAGTGTCGTTAATAATTAGTTTGAGTGTATAATCTGGAAGTATATTAAATCGATTAACGTGTTTGATGGCAAGTTCAGCTGCTGCCATTTCACTCAATCCCTCCGGTCTTTTCCCCCATTTAGTCGTCAGTTCAAACAGGCCCAGAATATAGATAATTTCGCCGCCAGTTTTATTCCGTTTTTTTTCAAACGGGAAATGGAAAATGTTTGGCCGAGTGCGGTTTCTCGAATTTCTGATTGGGTTATTTTGGTTCTTGGAGTTTTTGAGAATTAATAGAGACGTAATTATCGCACTTGTGAGGAAAATCACACACAAATGTTTGTGAAAAGAGTGTGTCGGCCACATTGTAACCCACTGAACAAGAATTTTGAAAGAAATCATCCAAGCAACTTTGAGTACTCGAGAGGGTACTTCAACTTGCGCATGGCGCTCCACAATTGACAACTCAGCTTTTCAGTTTTACTTTGTGGGCATTATTCTTTTCAAATTGTATGCAGAGAAGAGGTTCTTAACGCGATGATATCTTTTTAGCGGGGAATCTACACGGTGTAAATAAATTTAATATTCGTTCAAACACTTTTTATTTTACAAGTTGAGTAATTAAGTTTTGTTGAAAGAAAGAACGAAAACGGAGTTTTCTGTAAAAGAATTAATATAACTTTGAGCTGAGTTTGAATAAATAAGCAGATGAAATAAAGTAATTTAGCGACGACTATTATATAATACCCAGATTGTATAAGGATGCCTGGTAATATCGTAGTTTCAGTTTTTGAATTTATTTAAATTCAGTGATACTTAATCTAGTCGGGAATAATATTTTTCTCTTTTATGTAACATGTTTTGAATAATTGCAATCTTTTATTTGTTATGGATTTTGTTTCGTTTATATAACTTGTTATAAAATACGTTTAAAAAATGTTCGCGCTCGATAGAATTTTCTTGAGATGTTTGCCGATATCTGATCGCTTTTATTGTGTTTCTCTTGTGTTCTGAAATACATCAATAATTTCCGCTTATGCTTTGCTTCCATTTTTTCAATTTTAACGTCAAGATGATAAGGAATGTAAAGTTTTCTTTAAGGCTTAGCAAGCGTATTGTCGAGAAAAAAAGTAAATATTTAGTTTCAGTTAATTTATTTTTTTTTGTTAATTTCTACATTAATTACAGTTAGATAGGTATTTTACAACAAAATTCGCTTTTGTTGGGAAGCTAAGCAGTCAAAAAATTGATAAGATGTCTTTAATATATATGCAAGCTGTCCCGAATACTGAATTGAGCATCAATTTCTGTGAAAATTATGTATTTGTTGCTTTTTTTGGAAGCCAAAAGAAGATGTTTGCTTAGCAAAAATTTAATAAATTTCTTATCTCTTTTGAATTTTTTGTTTGACTTATTAAGCAAACACATACATATACTCATATACCAAGTGTTCAGAATAAACTAGGTACATCAGGTTTCTACTTTTTTATATGCTAAAGTATCTATTCAATAAATAAAAAAATGTGTTTTTAAGATCTCGCAATATTAAATTACAAACACTACAAAAACAGTAACTGTTTAGTCAAAAACATAAATTAAGCTTGGTGTTGGATCTCATTGGTGTGTAGAATAAAATGTAGCAAGCACCCAATAGCACCAAACAATTTCACTTTGCAAGACGCACGTTTCGACAACAAAATTGTCATTTTCAGGTGGGGAATTAAACTGCTCAGGTGAGAAATTAAACAGTTGAATTCTCCACCTGAACTTTGTTGTCGAAACGTGCGTCGCGCAAAGTAAAATTGTTTGGTACTATTGGGTGCTTGCTACATTTTATAAATTAAGCTTTAAGTTTGGTAAAAATTACATCTATCGCAATAGATTGTAAAAATGACACTTAAAAATTGCTTTTTAATGCTTAATATCTCACTATAATAATTACTACAAATATATTATATAAAATTATATAAAAAAATATTAAAAATAAGGAGGAAGAGAAAGAATATATTATGTACTGTATATTCCTTTTTCCTCTTCTTTGTTTAAAAACGTAGAAAAGTCTTAAGAACTAATAATAATAATAATAATAATAATGTTTTATTAACGGCCACGCCAATTACAATTAATATATAAAATACAAACATAAATAAGTACAATACAATTAATATATAAAATAAAGTGTTAATAATTATTAAAAGATACTAATTCACTATTTTCAATCACAGTTCTTTTAGAAATTTGTTTTCAGTTAAACCTATGAAATCAACATTATTTGAAAGTTCGTTACATGTTTTAGATAACCTAGAAATTACAGAATTTTTCCCATAATTAGTACGGTGGTAAGACACCACAAGCATTCTAGGTTCTCTAATATTACAAACAGGTGTATGTATTAAAATCAGCGATAGAATAGAGCTACAATTCACATTACCAGACAATATACGATGAACAAAAGACGCATCATAAAATATTCTACGAGAAGATAATGAGGATAATCTTAAATAACTTAAAATGTTTATATAATTGTTTCTGTCATAAAATATGTTAAACTTGTAGCATAAAAACTTAACAAATTTTTTCTGAACATTTTCAATTCGATTAATATGAACATTATAGCAGGGTTGCCAAATAACTGTACAATATTCCAAGATTGGACGAACATAACAATTATATAGTAACATTACAACACGCAAACTTGAAAAATCAGAACACTGTCTTTTTATAAATCCTAATGTTTTATTTGCTTTAGACAAAATATGGTTTATATGATAATCAAAACTTAACTGGTTGTCTACAATAACACCTAAATCGCGAATATGTGTGACACATTCAAGTCGATTATCTGATATAAAGTAAGATGGTAAACTGTAATGTAATTTTCTAGAAAATCTCAGTGCTTTACATTTATTTATGTTTACTTCTAAATTATTTTTTTTACACCACATACAAAGACTATTTAAATCACGTTGTAATATATCAAAGTCGTTTTGATTATTAATAACTTTAAAGATCTTTAAGCTATCGGCAAAAAGAAGGATTTCAGATCTTTGAATAACCGCTTTAACATCATTTATATATAGTGAAAAAAGAATTGGTCCTAGATGTGACCCCTGAGGTACACCTGTGGATGACCGAATTTCGCAAGACTTAACACCGTTTATAGTTACATACTGTACACGATTTGATAAAAAGGAATGAATCCAACTAAGGACTGGATCACCAAAACCTAAATTATCCAGTTTTGAAATTAACAACTCAATAGAAATGCGATCAAAAGTTTTTGACATATCAGTATATATACAATCAATTTGGAATCCATTTTCGAGATTCAACGTTATATATTCAGTAAACAGAAAAAGATTGGTCATCGTGGAGCGACCCTTGAAAAAACCGTGTTGTTCTTCAATAATAGATTGTTTTACAGAAGATGATATAATGTCAGCCATTATGGAGTCAAAAACTTTTGATAAATACGATGGGGTACAAATCGGTCTATAGTTGGAAATATTTACACGACTACCATTTTTAAAGACAGGTCTTATATCAGAAATTTTCCAAATATCCGGAAACTGAGACAGATTAAGAGACTTATTGAACAGCATTTATAATGGAGATGTTAATTCATAAGCAGAATTTTTTAAAGGCATTTGAGATATACCATCGGGGCCGGTTGTATAGTTGTCTTCTGGATTTCTCAATTTCGAAAAAATAACTTCGGCAGAAATATCAAGTTTATTTAAAAAGACAGCATTTTGATTGTATTCAACAGGTTTTAAATCTGATAACTTAGGTTGATCAACATAAACGGATTCGAAATGAGAGGCAAAGAGATTTACAATGCCATTAAGAGAATCACACTAATTTTCATTAAGCGATCTTTTTTTGGGATAACCCTGTATGGTTTTTTAGATTTAACATATGACCAAAATCTTCTACTGTTAGTTATAATATTTTGTTCTACTTGATCAAGGAATTGTTGTTTACAATTCCTCGTGGCATTTTTACATTGTTCTCTGAGTACACAAAATTGTTCATAATCATTTAAGAGACCACTACGTTTATATTTTTTGTGAGCAATTTTCTTTTTAACAATTAAAGATCGTGTTGACTTGTTAATCCAAGTAGGAAAATTTTTAGATGATTTTTTACATTTGATCGTAACAAAGTTATCTAGGACATAATAGATGTGAGAATAAAAATATTGTACAGAGTTATTGATATCAACAAAGTTAGCTAAAACAGACCAATCAATAGAGGCTAAATAATTTTTAATAACATCGTATGGTGCATTCTTATAATCTAAGTAAAAAACATCAGTTTCTGGTTGTAAAGCAGGTACAATAATATCACAGATATTAACACATAAAGGTGGATGATATTTATCAATAGAGAGAAGGGGTTCACACTTACTTACTAAAAGCCTATTATTACAAAATGTCAAATCTAAAAAAGTTCCATTGACATTTGCAACATTATTATACTGAAAAAGGCCGAAGTAGGCAAAATTGTCACATATGATTTCTTCTGCGGCAGAAAGTACGTTGTTTGGCACTAAATAATCACAGTCATTATGAGTTAACCAACTAATACCTGGCAAATTATACACCTAATCACCGAGTACACATATTACGGCGTTCGGGTAGTTTGTAGATATACGAGCTAGGGAGTCTAAATGATTCGAATATTCCACAAGATTTGAGTTAGGTGGAATATAAGTTGCACCGATAATCACCTGAATAGAATTGACGTGAATGGTGATTTGTTATATTATAAGAAAAATCATTCGAACGGCTAGCTCATCCTCTTCCAAACAGTGCCAATCTTTTGAGAATCGGTTTATTGGTTTAAAAGTTAGAACTTTGGTTAAAACCATTTAAAAATACAAGAATTTTCAAATTCTGTAAGTACCTAGTCCTAAGTAAGGCTAAGCAAAATAATTGATTAATCTATTAAAAAATCAACTAACTGATTAATCGCAATATTAAACTAATCGATTATTAACTAATTAGAATTCACAGTAATTAGTAGTTAGTTCTACTAATGATGTTAGTCATTTTTATAATCTATCTCGTCTAACACCCTTTTAAATCTATAAGGACTTTTAATTTTTTTTTAAATAGCAACTCATCTTTAGTCTTATTTCAAATTAAAAATTATTTAATAAGCAGTTTATTGTTACAAACAAATTTGAAAAATATCAAAAGGTTTTTTCAGAAAAAATATTTTTAAATTTTTTTTATTTAATTTTGTTAAACAAATAGATATAAGAAAATGTGTAGTTTGTCTAGTTTTTTTTCATAATAAGATTTTAATTGCTTTTGAACACTTTTAAAACTATTTCTGTGGGTTTTACACTTCTAGATAATAAGTTTTTATTAATGCCCTAATGAAGGCCGGTCTGGTACAGGTAAAATTAATTCTAGAGCTTTAAAACATGTTTTATAAAAATTTAAAAAAAAAAAGATAAGCACATAATACCCCAGCATGTCACAAAATTAAAACTATTTTATACATATTTGGTATATTATAAATTATGCTAAATAAATAAATAAATAAAAAAATATTGTTTGTGTAACAATAAATTATTTTTTCAAAATTAATTACAACAAACTACTTATTAAATAACTCATTTAAGGTAAAACAAGTTAGAATATTATTTAAAACAAATGTTAGGTGACTGTGGAGGATAGAGGGAGTAAATTACGAGTATAAAAAATTATCACATGCAGCAAATTTTGCCCTTTTTTGAAATAAAAGTTGTTTTATTTGCTTAAGCATGCATTTTTTTATATTGTTTTAGTTTAAAAAGTTTATGTGGCTTTAGTTTATTTTACAAAAGTTTTAATATTAAATGAAGAAAAACTCCGACGAATTTTGATTCGTGTAGTAATTAATCTAAATTAAATTTTCTATATTAAAAGCATTACGTTGTTATAAAAATAATAAATAGTTACATTATTAACACAATTGTTTAAAAAAAAAACAGATATAACTTTGATAAAAAAAAACAGGATATAGTATAGTGCAGTTTTATTTCTGTAATTTGAGTGTGATTGGTCAAAATTTGAAATATTAAGCACTTTTTGGTTCATTTTTTATGAGGAAATAATCACAAAAAGTTTGATATTTTTTAAAAAAAGTGAAAAAAACTTTTTTGTTTTTTTATAGTTATGCAACTAACAAAACACTCTGACATTCAAAATTTTAGGGATTTTCTTAACATAAAGTTTGAAGGTTGGTACTTGGCTAAAAATAAGGCGCGATCCTTGAATTTCAAATTTAAATTCAATGTTATTTATTTATTTTGAAATAAACGTTGTTACTTACTTAACTTTATATATATATATAAAGAATATTTGAGATTAAATTATTGCATTTGATTATAATTTACTAAACAAAGTAATTGAAATCCCTGTCAATATTATTGTCATAATGTCATATGTCATTTTCAATTTTGAGGTTAGATTTCTGCAACAACACTGAATAAATTAAAGTGATGAATTAATAAATGTTTATTATATTGGAATGATTTAGCATAACAAGTTGAGGTAATTAAATCTTGCCTTTTGTTTAAAACACTTTAATCAAACTATTTTGCAGCAATAAGATTAAAAATTTATGTTTTTTACATTGTAAATATACGTTCAAAAAAACGCAATGTATTCAATTGCAAAGTTCCTCGATACTGGCTAATTATTTTACTATTATCTACAATAATTTTTCTTATAATTATGAATTTCGTTATACCCTATAACTCAGGTAAGTAGCCACACAAAAATGTGCAATTTGTTACAGTTATTTTGTTCTAGTTTACAAAGATCTAAGTAACAGTAACAACAAACTTAAATATGCGAATAAAGAGGATGAAACTCAAGGGTTGGGGCACAAGAAATCGCCCCAAAATAAAGAACCAGACAGTAATCAGCTGAGTGATAAATGTGAAGTCATTCATATTGGATTTGTTTGTTCTGGATACAGATCAAATCTATATTTACACACTTTATTAAAATCTTTATTTTTTCATAGTATTAATCCTATACATTTTCATATCATGGTCAACAAAGTCTCGGAAAAAGTCTTAAGGACGTTATTTAACACCTGGAATGTACCACAAAGTAAGAGACAACCACGAAACTTACGGTTTTATTAATGACGTAAACTCATTGTTTTAGGTAATACAACATTTTATGACGTCAATGATTTCATTCAGGATGTAAGATGGGTACCTAACAGTCACTATTCTGGCATATTTGGGCTGCTAAAACTTGTATTTCCGAAAATAATTCCTCTGAATGTTACAAGGAAAATTATTGTGCTTGATACTGATCTTACATTTGTTGGTGATATTTTTGAGTTGTGGAAACTATTTGAAAAATTTAATGCTAAACAAGCTGTTGGTATTGTTGAAAATCAAAGCGATTATTATTTAGGGAAAAACACTAAGAATAAACCATGGCCTGCCAGTGGCAGAGGGTTAGTATGATAATCAAGTCGATTTGGAGTAGGCCATGATTTGTAGTGTAACTTTAGCCACACGTAACTTGACAATATTTAACAATTGAATCTGCTTGAGACCTTATTTTATCAGTAAAATAATAATGGAGAAGCAATAATTGTTTATTATAAATAAATTATGAGATTATTATTGTTAGGTTTGGCTGTATCTAAAGTTACAGTTAGTCCTGACGTCATAGCTACACTACAAATAGCATGAGATCAAAAAAATCCAATTCAGGTGGTCTTCATAAAAATAAAATTTCAGCTTCAACTCTGGAGTATTACTTTATAATTTGGGGAGACTAAAGAAGCTTGACTGGCCTACATTATGGCCTTCCGTTGCCAAAAAAGTAGCCATTATTTATGGTTCAACAAGATTGGGAGATCAGGATATAATCAATGCTGTTTTACTTCAACACACTGATCTCCTCTACCAAGTGCCTTGTTACTGGAATACTCAATTAAGTGATCATGCTTTAAGTTATAACTGTTACAATAAGTTTAGAGTAAAAGTAGTTCATTGGAATTCGCCAAAAAAAATTCACGTTGTTAATAAAGACGGTGATTATTTCAGAACACTTCATCAGACATTTGTTGAATATAATGGAAATTTATTACGACGACAGCTGTACTACTGCAACACTACACAAGACATTATCAATGTAATATATCCAAAGCTTTTTTTTTGATGTTAGAATTTTTTTTAGGAGCCATCAATTGATGTTTGTTCTGAATTTCACCGAGCCAAAACTAGTCAATGGAGAACTTTGTTATTTTTTCGCGAATATCATTCAGTTGATGAAAATGCCAAAAATGATGTTACTTTTGTTGCACAATTATCCTATGATAGGTTACAAATGGTTGAGGAATTGGTTAAATACTGGCAAGGCCCTATTAGTCTTACTTTTTATGTTACCGATCCTGAATTTCAACAGTGTTATAATTTTATCGAAAATTCTGAGCTGTTACAAGACAGAAATAACATTGCGTATCATGCAGTATTCAAACATGGGGTACAAAGAAATAACGGGAGTACATTTAAATTTCACTACCTGTTTTTGTAGGAATATCATCCAATCAATATTTTACGAAATGTGGGATTAAAAAATGTTGACACTCCTTATGTATTTCTAGCTGATATTGATTTTTTACCAATGAAAGGTTTATATTCTGTCTTGAGGAGTCACTTGAACGCAATTCGCGATATGAAAGCCAAAGTAATACTCCTTTGTTTAAAATACGTGAGAATTGCATGACGTTATGTTAGAATTTATGAGGAAATAATATTAAAAAGACGTTTTTATTGAAATTAAAATTCTAAATAAACAGAAGCAAGCTTTTATTACATAATTTAAGTTTTTTACTTTTAAAATTGTTTAATTAAATTAAATAATAAGCCAAAAACAAATAACAAGCTTTTTAGAGTAAAAGAAAAAAAAATGTTGCGCAATTCTCACTTATTTATAAATTCTCTTGTTGATTAGTACGCGTACAGTATGCTTCAAAATTAATGTCAAACTCGAGCGATAGAAAACAGGGTAAAACTCACCATCTGGCAATATAGCATTTAGCCTCAGTTAGTTGAATGGTTCTGTTGCTATTTTCTAGGTGATCAGTAGTTAGATATATAGCTGTCTGACTAAAATAAAAACTATATTAAGAATGTAGCTCAAGTCTGGAGCACTCAAATGTGACATTAATTTTAAGACATACTGTACATTGATTTTTTTTTTTAAAGATTAGTGTTACGATAAAACTTTATTTAAGGCCCTCATAGTTCCTGCTTTTGAGACCCAAAGATACCGCAGCCGTATTCCAAAAAACAAAGCCCAACTCGTGGGCATGTGGGAGAAAAAGTCTGTGTTTCCATTTAGATCTGATGTATGGGTGGCTGGTCATGCACCTACTAATTATACAAAATGGAAGACAGCTAATGCACCCTATAAAGTATGGAACAATCTCTAGGGAGTGGCATTCGAATAGAAATGTTTTAGGTGAAGTGGGAGCCCGATTTTGAACCGTATATCGTGGTCAGTAGTGGCGTTACTGAATATGATAATAGATTCATGGGTTTTGGGTGGAATAAGGTGTCACATATTATGGAATTGGAGGCGCAAGGTTACCAGTGGATTGTTTTACCAAATGCGTTTATTATTCATAAACCACATGCGCCCAGTTATGATATAGCCAAGTTTAGAACATCGCCGGTTTATAGAATGTAATTTACTTAAAAAAAATTTTTTTGTGTTTTTCTATTACACAATTTTCAGGTGTTTGCAAAATTTGAAAGAGGAATTTATTCGGGATTTGGATAAAAAGTATGGAAGGTTATTTGATAATAAAAACACTTCGTTTATTTTAGATATTAAGTAGAACAACAAAATATAAAAAAAATAGTTTATTTTAAAATAACTGGCATCTTTAGGTTATAAATCTACTTGATTCCACTTATTTTGAAATGGACTATAAAGTGAATGTCGTCGCAGTAAGCCATGATTGTGTAAACGTGGCATTACATAAGTATTTTGACGTAAGTCGCGGACGTAATCACGTACAGGTTTTTGTAATTTTGAAAAAAAAATTTGCTAAATTATGGGTCATTATCGGATTTGATTGAGTTTTGCTTGAAAGTTAGAAAGAAAGATTTAATATGTGACACTTTCGAGTTTCATAACTTATAAAAAGGGGCTTTTTGGTCATTTAGAATTACAGATTTCTGTAATTTTGAAAAATATGTCAAAATTGAAAATTTGGGTGCGCTTCGGGCGTTTGAAATCCGATGCGCTTTGAATCCGAGATGATCGAATTTTTTCTTTTTCCCGCCAGAAAATTGACAGTTCTAAAGTCGGCCAACAAAAATAACTGATAACATTTTCGAACAAGTATGTCAGTTATTTTTGTTGGGCGACTCTAGAACTGTCAATTTTTTGGCGGGAGAAAGAAAAAATTTAATCTTCACGGATTCAAAGCGCATCGGATTTCAAACGCCCGAAGCGCTCTACAGGTTTCTGTAATTTAAAAAAAAATATATCGCTAAATTTTGGGCAATATCGGATTTGATTGAGTTTTACTTGAAAGGTATATAGAACAGTTTTTTTTATTATGTGGTATTTTGAGTTTTATAATTTATGAAAAGGGACTTTTTGGTCAATCTGAATTACAGATTTCTGTAATTTTGAAAAAAATATCGGTGAAAATTGGTTGAAAAAATACACGAAACCAGTATTTGTAGAAACATCTTTCTTTCTCGCCAAAAATGGCCCAAAACTAGTGGAAACTGTTGCCTACTTAAATTTGAATTTTCACGTCTTGCAATGATATTTATTTTGAAATGTATTCTATTCACTTATTTTTTTATCTAAGGTTTTGGGATGGGTGATTAGAGGCAGCTAATTTTATAATTGCTGTGTGATAATCTTTTACAATTTTACTAAAACTCACAAAAAAACGTAGACTAGGTGTGATACTGTATTATTGTATATAATTCTCACGTTGGCAATCATGAATCTGATTTTTATCTTTTTAAAAGTTTTAACTACTGTGTAAAGTATTTATTCTTCCATGTAACATACGATATTACGTAGATATTTTAAATATATTGAACTAATTTAATGTAAATTGTGCTTTTATTTAACTTATTCCTATTGAGAATTCACTACAATCCATACGCTCTCTACTGGTAGAATATGAAACTAGTAAACACTTGCTTTATTCAGGGAAAAGCTACTAATCTTTTGAAAGTATATTTTCAGTTTTTCCCTCAATAACACACGTGTTCACTTGTTCTAAATTCCATTGATAAAATTCGCCAAAATTTAAATGTATAATATATAACCTACCTCACAACTATAGCTATACCGGGTGTAAACGAAATTAGGATCACCCCATTTTTTAATAGTATTTTTTAAAATAGAAAAACGAAACTTAGGAAATTTATTATGTTAGAAAATCTCAATTAATTGAAAAAAAATAAACTTTTTAACACTTCCGGTTTTACCGGAAACGACCGTAACTTTGGATTTTTAAACAAAGCACTATACATATTTTTGTATTTTTGGAATCTACATTAAATTCTGAGTGTAGTAGACTACTTTTTATAACTTTTCGAAAAATAAAGTTATTTTTTTGTAATTTTTGTTTTTTTAACTAGAAAGCTGTGATGGTTAAAAAATAGTTTTAAATAATGTAAGCAATCATTAAAAAATATAAGCTGTATTATAAATGCTCTAGATTAGAAAATACAAGACTTTTAATTAAATGAAATTAGATTTCCGGCTTAACTATTTTTTTTTTCAAATGGAACAATATAGTGGCTCATCCGACTCTTTAAATTCATTTTTTTTGTGAATTTAAAGATACCAAAATTTAAAAAATCCATTCACTACTTTTTGTTATATTTACAAAAACAATTTAAAAAAAAAAATAGAAAATGTAACTGACGTAATGGTTTATTACGTCGTAACTCATTTATTATGAAAAGAAATTTTATAATACACACTGGTGCTATTATTATTAAATTAATTAAATATGGAATTAAAAAATTTCTCAATGAAAATTTTATTGTTACAGCAAATGTTCGAAATGTCCTCTGTTTTCTTCCTGACATTTTTTAATGCGATTTATAATTTCTGTGATAACGTTTTGCAATTGTTCAGCAGTAATTTGTGCAATACTGTGTCTCAATCTGGCTTCTAGATCTTGACTTTCTTGAACAGGAATTCTGTATACTTCATTTTTAATATGACCCCCCCGAAAAAAAAAATCTAGCGGGGTTAGGTCAGGAGATCTAGCGGGCCACCTAATAGGGCCATTAGTACCAATCTAACTATTTTCAAAATTGTGGTTCAGAAACTCAACGACTGGTTTATAATTGTGAGATGGTGCTCCATCTTGCTGATAGTATAATCTTCCAAACACATTTACTGGTAAGTCGTCTATAAATTTTTCTATTTCGTTTTGGAGTAACTCTAAATATCTTTGTTCAGTCAGATGTCCATCAAAAATAATGGGTCCTATAAGTCGTTTTCCAACAATACCCATCCAAACATTAAAACCAAAATGCTCTTGAAAATTATTTTCTCTTAAAAGATGGGGATTTTTTTGAGCCCAGTAACGTGTATTATTTCTGTTAAAAACGCCATTATTAGTGAAACGACTCTCATCAGTATAAAAGATGCAACTAGGAAACAATGGATCTTCACCCATTTGCTCCAAAAAAAGTTACTGTAATTCAATCGTCTTTCATCATCATTTTCATGGAGATGTTGGTGTAAACTGTATTTAAAAGAACGGTATCTATGTTTTTTAAAATCTTCCATACTGACTGATGACTTATATCGCAGTCCGTGGCAATTTCTCGCAAAGATTTAGTTGGGTGTATATTTAAAAATTTACCCACACCAAAACAGCAATCTCTGTGTCTTCATCGACAATAAAATTTTCTTCAACGTAATCAGGCCCTTCTCTAAATTTTTTCACAAGTTTGCTAAAATAATGACGTGATGGGTGACGTCTGTTGGGATACCGATTTCGATGAACCATTGCTGCTTTAACAGAATTTTTCCTACTCTCTTCATAAACAAGCAGCATATCAACTCTTTCATTTTTGAATACACTGGCATTTTGACAATATGTTTACACAGACAACAAAATGAAAAATACGGCCGTTAAGCTTAAACTGTTACTTTAGTCAATTTTTGACGTTAGTGCACAGCTTGCTTAAATTTTTCTTCAGCAAACATTTTCGAAGTTTTTCTCTAAATTGTTTTTGTAAATATTACAAAAAGTGGTAAATGGATTTTTTATATTTTGGTAACTTTAAATTCACAAAAAAATGAATTTAAAGAGTCGGATGAGCCATTGTTGTTTCATTTGATAAGAATAGTTAAGCCGGAAAAACAAATTTCATTTAATTAAAAGTCTTGTATTTTCTAATCTAGAGCATTTATAATACAGCTTTTATTTTTTTGATGGTTGCTTACATTATTTAAAACAATTTTTTTACCATCACAGCTTTCTAGATAAAAAAAACAAAAATTACAAAAAAAAAATTATTTTTCGAAAAGTTATAAAAAGTAGTCTATTACACTCAGAATTTAATGTAGATTTCAAAAATACAAAAATATGTATAGTGTTCTATTTAAAAATCCAAAGTTACGGTCGTTTCCGGTAAAACCGGAAGTGATAAAAAGTAAATGATAGTTTGTTTTTTATTAAATTAATGGAGATTTTCTAACATGATAAGTTTCCTAAGTTTCGTTTTTCTATTTTAAAAAATACTATTAAAAAATGGGGTAAGCCTAATTTCGTTTACACCCGGTATAAAATGCCTGAATCCTATAAATTGTAACAAATCAATTTGTATTATTTAACGCAAATATTACTAAACTATTATTTTGTTTTAATCAGAAGTTTAATTTAAAGAAAAAATGTGATACACAAATCTGTCTTCTACCGGTGCTACTCGATGTTTTTTTTATTTGAACGCTCGATATTTATTCGCCAATTCGGAGCAGTAGAGCAAAGTAAGACCACGCTGTTTGAAGGACCTAATTTATTTATTTATTATTATTTTTTAATTAATTAATTTTTTAAATACCTTTGTGAATGTTTCCAGTGAAAGATGTGTAACATTCAATATCGGCATTTTAATCGGTTTTTGTGTACAAGCCATGAAAACAACAAGATTTTTTTTCGTCGATAAAGATACCTCTAAAAAATTCATTTCAAAAGCAGAGTACGCAATTTTGCTGCTCTAAAAATGAATTTTTGAATTATTTAAATATCTTTGAGGTAATTTCTTGTTTACCTTATAAATAACTTCACTGCCGAACCAACAGTATTGAAACATTTGAAATGCAACGGATAATCCATAAAATATAAGAAACACTAAATTGAAAGTGGAAATTACCTTAAATAGAAATTTTTTTAGTGTTTTTTTTGTGTGTAAAACACTCACAAAAGTCATTTGAAATAGGGTGAGTCCGATTGCTAACGAACTGGTTGCCACTTGTACAAAAATAAGCATGTAACAAAAATCTGTACACATTTCTGAAAATCTACAAAAACAAATTGTTAATCAAAGCTTTTCCACACAAATTATACTTGTTTATTCCTTGATGGTGTTTAATACATTTTTTGAATTCTTCTTCGCTACTGTACCATTCAGGTTTTGGTGAAATATATCCAACATTTTTCAAATTTTCACAAAGTAGATCACACTGCAGACCAATATAAGTCATCAGAAGTGTGACAAATGTATCTATCTGTAGAACCATTATACAAGCATAAATTATAGAAACTGACTGATAGAAATAAGTCAGTTCAAAATAAGGTGACTTCATAGAATCAAAAGGAAACCAACAAAGCAGAAGAAGTTGGCGTTCGCCACCCCCCATAAGACCATCGAAAATTGGATACAAAATCATTAAAGAAACTGCAACAATCGCCATTGAATAAAACGAAACGTAGTATTTTTTAACGAGTCCCAGTTTACTTTCTAGTTCAGTTTTTTGTTCGTTATTTTTTGGTTGAAACAAAATGTGATTTTCCAGTGTTTCAAAAATTTTTTTCAAAACGGGGAATTTTAATATAAAGTAGAGAAACTTTATCAGAAGGTGATATAATTGCATGACCATTGTAAGTGCAGATAAGAAGAGTTGAATATCGTCGGAAATTAAAATTAATTTAATTGTGAGCAGCAAAATATGAAGAATTAGAAGAAATGTCACCGTGAAGTGAGCGTAGAAGTTGTAGAAATTACAGGTGAAAAAAGATTCCTTCGGCCAGATTCCAATTATTTTCATAAATTTTGTATTTGTTTCTATTATTTTTGTCCACTCGAAAAATATTTTTTCTTCCATTTGAGTTATTTAAAACAGAAAATCGGGTATTCTTTAACTACTTTATATTTTGCTGTTACTTTATGAGCTCAGTAAGCGAAAAAAAGTGTTTTATACCTGTTCTTCTTATAAATTTTCGATTTACATTTGCGCAGAAAGAAAACTGCTTCCAACAAGAATTTATAAAGTTAAAAAATGTATTTTTGCTAAAATTTCAAGTAAAGAAAATTGTTTTTTATGTCTAAATTTATTTATCAGTATTTTTGCAAATATAATCATCGTAAATATTAAAGCGCTTGTGGGTAATTACGTCTGGGATGAGAATCCGAGAAATGGATATACGGTCTACTTAATAATAAAATAAACAGAAAATAAGCACCCTACCTCAGTCTACAGAGAATAAACTGACCTCTTTACATATTTCATATTCTAAATGGCAAGTGTTCGAATTATTATAAATTTTTCGGAGCAATTTTCTAATTTATCCTACTGGAAATTTAAAAAGAAACTATTAAGATTCTGGAATATCAGAGGTAATATTTCGTGTATTACCGAAATCAATCATACGAAGCAAAATTAGATTACTCCTACTGTAATTTGACATGTATATTCAATAAATAATGATTGGCTATTAAATGAGGCACTTATTTAAATAATAAGCTCTACTTGCAGCACCCAACGTTGTAATCAAAGTCGCTTAAAATTTCCTTGAATTTATATAATGGATTTAAGCTAAACCTAAAAATAGGAAGTAGGAATTGTTTGCAAGAGAGCTTCTTCACAGATTTTCGCAGATTTCGCTCTATTAGAACGTAAGTGCCTTCCAGAACATTTTTAGTAAGAGTGGAAAGTCGATCAGGGGCTACCCTGCTTGTTTGCAAACTCCCAAAACACAATTTTTTTTGCGCGATTGGTTGTTTTTATCAGTTTACTGTGCCTGTTTCCACGACGGTAGGTTGCTGTTACTGGTTGCTACGTGTAATAAAACGGTAAGTAATTCACTTACCGTTCAGTGAACGGTAAGCAATTAAATCTAAAAAAACAATTTTGCGATTTATTTATTAAAATTAAATGTACAATTATTATAATTAATAGTAGTAATACCACTCGCATTTGAGTTTCTAGTGTTAATAGACAAACTTTCCGACGTAGAAGTCCCAGGTTGTTGTAATAGTCTACCAACATCGCTGTGTAAAATTTTATGAGCAAATTCAATTTTGTTTTGAAGGGAATCTTCCACGTAACTCTAGGCCACCGTTAATGAACGCCACCCATCATGTCTTTTTAGTCCCAACACATCAACTCCGTTATTCGCCAAAAGTGTAGCCGATGTGCGTCGAAACGAGTGTCCAGTAAAACCTTCAGGGGCTTGCAACTTTAAATACTTTGCAATTTTTGACGGCCCGCCTCCAATTGTGCCTTTTCCTGTGACTTGCCTAGTGCATTTGCCATTTCGATAGTTCAGAAATAAATGATCTGACGTTGGGTTGCTTGGTTGAATTCTTATGTATTTTCGAAGTATTTCCAAATAATGAACTGCTTCATTTTCTTTATTAATAACTGTGGACGTTCGCTGAATATTCGTTTTTGTATTTGGAATATTTACTATAAACATTTCTTCATGTTCTTCTATGTCACTCATTTTAATATTGTACAATTCCTCTCGTCTACAAGCGCCCGATACTCCCAATATCATTATATAAACAATATATTTGCTACCTGCAAATATATTGTTTCCTTAGAACTCAGATGTACCACCTCATCATCTACAACATACCTTTTAAATTAAAAATTGTTCGTCTGGTGCTTCATTCAAGAATTTTTCCATGTCTTCTTCGGTAAAAATTTTAGCCTTCTTAGGCCGATATCCAATATTTTTTCTCTTAAGATAAGCAATTAATGTAGCAAACTTAGAAATATCGATTGCATCATGGAGAAAAATTGTACTCTTCAGCATAGAATACTCCGCCCATAAACTGCCTGGGGCTTTCAAGTGTCCACTGCTCACCATAAAATACACTAACAAGCTCTTTTCATTTACAGAAATCTTTTTTGCTTCACGCCATTTCTTAAACAACTTGTATGTCTGTTCATATCGGGCTTTAGATTTTTCTGGAATTATTGCCGAACATCCTTCTTGCCAAGCGTCTTCTAAATCATCCGGTAGATCATCACTATCGCTCATATTTGCTTCGAAAACGGAACCACAAAACAGAACTATGTAGAAATGATTGTATCAAAAAGACAATTTTACTTGTTTGGACCAAAACCATAGCAACCATAGAACAGCCCTCCCCAAAAATTTCAGTTTCAATCTTCCCAATTATCACAAATGTATTGATATAAATTATTATTATTATTATTATTATTATTCTAGAAACTCCAATCGCGCAAAAAACGTTATAAGCATGTCGAACGTTAAGGATTACCGTTCTCAGACAATAATTGGAGTCGTCGCTTCGCTCCTCCTCCAAACAATTGTCTTCGAACGGTAAGCATTCCTTACCGCTCTACATACTTAATATACTATTTATTTAACTCGAACGGTTCTCGAAATATTTAATATCATTTTTCTTCAAAATTTGGACTTAGTTTTTTTGTAATTTTTAGAAGTAACTCTAGTAAAACAAATCTAATAAGTTAGTAGAACTGCAAATTAAATCTTCTCTAATTTGAACAGTATTATTTAATGTTGATTTTACATCAAAGAAGTGCTATCAAATTGTTATCAGAAAATTCAACCAAAAATACTCGGAAGTTATTATACTGCTTTGAATGAAAAATGCAACACCAAATGCAACACATTTTAGATCAGTTTTCTCTTTACGATTTTGCAGAGAACGTCATTTAAAATTCCCAGAGTTTATGAACGTCAAAATTTTCAGCAACTAAATGATTTCGAACGATGTCGAATTATTGGCATGAGAGAGGGTGGTCTTTCGTTTTGGACAATTGCCACCAAAATTGGTTGTGACGCAACTACAGTGATGAGATGTTCGAGACGATGGTCTGAGGAATGTTTCTATGGACGTCGGAGAGGATCTGTACCACAGCGAAGAACGACAGACCGCGAAGAACGACGTTTAAGACTTTTGGCGTTAAGAGAAACAATGGCGTCCATATATCGTCGAGTATGTAGTTTTGGAGTGCGTTCTTATCGTTCTTTTTGGGTGCCTTCCCCTAACGCTTCATCATCGAGCTCGCAGATTAGAATGGTGTACGGAACGGGTGAATTGGAGGCAAGAATGGCATCAGATTGTGTTTACCGACGAATCTAGATTTTGTTTGTTGGCCCACGACGGACGTAGACGGGTCAGACGTCTTCGCGGCGAGCGCAGAAACATGAACTTGACACAACCTCGGCATCCTGTTTTTACTGACGATGACGGCGTGATAACTTAGGGTACTATCACGTATGGCAATAGGTCTCCTCTGGTTTTTATTCCTGGCAATTTAAATGCTCAACGGTACATAGAGGCTATACTGGAACCAATTGCACTGCCGTACTTGCAAGGACTGCAAAATCCTGTTTTCCAACAGGATAATGCCCACATACTGCAAGGAGGACAGTGAACTTCTTAGAAGAAGCTAACGTGGTGGTACTTCCATGGCCTTCGCGTTCACCGGATCTTTCGCTCATTGAACATGGGTGGCATATGATAGCCGCAAGACTAAGCAATTTATCTCATCCCCCAAACTCTTTGGACGAGCTTCGTGTGCAGATTCAGGAAGCTTGGGATCCACTACCGCAGGAGGATATTGATAATCTCATTCAAAGTATGCCAAGTCGAATGAATAAGTGCATTAGAAATCATGGGGGATCCACACATTATTAAAAAAATGCATTTGTTGCTAATTTAATAAATTGAAATTTTGATGTTTTCTTTATTGCATTAAAATAAACCTTTTGTAAAATTTTTTTTAAAATATGCCCACAACTTCTTGGTGTTGCAATTTTCATTCAAAGCAGTATATTTCAAATTTCGGTACAAAAAACTTTGTGACCAAATTCCTAAAACGGGCTCAGTTTTAAACATTAAGAAGTTGTTTAATGAAGACGACGCTGCTTGCACAAGAGAAGCTCCAAGGAGGGCAGTATAAACTGAGATAAGTAAATCTCATCTATGTAGATAATTTAAATAAAAAAAAATTTTAAACTCGATTCGGGGAAATACTGTATATTTAGTTTTTGCAATTTTCCAATTTTTTTTTCGTGTGAGAAGCACTATATGCAGCCAGCAATACAGTCGTCCGCTTCGTGCATTTTTCGATCAATAATTTACATTCGAAATAAATTTTGTGTTATAAGAGTACAACATATTTGTACAACAGTAATGTATTACTCATTGGTATGTTATTACATATGTTGTTAATTTATAATTTTGCAATGTTATTATTTATAGACGTCATACAATACGTTCCCATCCGCTGCATTCTATTAGTTTATTCGTGTTCAATTAATTAACAACTGTTGGAATTTATTTACTTTAATTAACAAAGCGAGCATAAAGTTATTTCTGACATAAAAAAAACAAGAATTTACTGTATAATAATAATAAACTGTATTAAATAGAGAAAAAAATATTTGTTTAGTGATCTAGAAATTTAATGATTTTTAGTTATTTGATTTTAATAAATCACTCGTGTCGATCGTTTTTATTTTGATTATTAACTAACACGCAAGCAGTCAACATTGTTATCTAAGTCTGTAAGATATTAAGGAAATCTTTAATGATTTCCAATACTAATATCGTAATTTAAAATAAACAACAGACTTGGAGAAGCGGATTTATACGTTTGCTATCTATTTTAAGTTTATAATAAATTTCTTTTAATTTGATTGTTGTAAACCATTGCACCCTGAATGTCTTAAAGCATAGCCAAACGATTAGAATTTAAATTCAAGTAAACAAAAGAGAAGCACCATTAAATAAAATAATGTATCTCTAAAAAGACATGTCAGCATTTATCGGTTTAAAGATAAGAACAAAACATTGCAATTAACTGAGACAAATAGTTAAAATAGCGCTGTCATGTTTTGGAATTGTAATAAATTACCTATTTTGAAGGAATTACATGTTTTTACGAAAAAAATCTTCGATAAAAGATAACCACAGGGCCGGACTGGTGGTTTGTTAAGGCTCTCTTGGACAACGCTTAAGAAAGGGCTCTGTGACAAAAGTAAATTGATAAAATATATGAAAATTTATACTCAGTGATATTAGAAGTGTTACTCCAGAAGGAAGAATTTTTTGATAACAGAAAGAATAAATTTATAGCTTCACTGTGCACATTAAGTTAGGGATATTTAAAAAAAATCGTGTTAAATTTGAATAAAAAATGAATAAATAACAAAATAAAATATTTTATTTACTAATTTTAAAACATAATTTGATGTTTTTACAAAAATAAATTAAAAATTAACAACACAAATAAAAAAATTCTGGTGCTTAAAAAAACTTGAATATTGTTTCTAATAGATAAAACTTCCAGGATTTTAAAAGACTTACTCTTTAAGAGAGTATCAATTTACTCCTGTAGGATTTGCAACCACAGAATGGGTAAAAGCTGCGCAAGCTCCCTCACGTTTTCTGGTTGAGGTCTATGCGAATGTAATGCTCTTTCAAGAAGATCTACCTGCTCTATTGGATTTAAATCCGTTGAACGTGGAGGAAGAGGAATTTGTTCAATTCCATGCATTTAAAACTTCTGCAATACGGTGAGGCCGACAATTTTGACTAATAGCGGCTTAAAAATTGACAACAACGTTGTTTGTAATATATGTGGCCGGTCTTCTTTTCAGTGCGACCCTTTACACAGATTTCTCTTCATACAGTAATTGTCCCCCTTGGAATAGAACGGTGTCTCGGATAAATTGTTGCTGATACCGTTTATCAGCCATTCTCCATACTCGAATACGTCTACTGTCACTTGTGGGATCAAATCTGGATTCGCCAGTGAACAATACTGAGTTCTATTCCAAATTCCAATTTTGATATTGGGTGGCCCGGCTCACACGTGCCGCATGGTCTTGCTGTGATAACCCGAATTCCTAAAATCGATTATAAATGGTTTGGATCTTGGAGCATGAAGAGCATTTCTTGCTGCTGATGCATAAATTGCTGCGTTTCTTCTTATATAACGGACTTGATTTTGGGTTGTAGATTGAGGTTTTCCTCTTCTAGGTCTTTGTCGAACAGATCTTGTCTTCAAGTATCGATTCCATAACCGACTTTGACTCACTCCAAGAGTGTGAGCAACACCTGATTAAGTACAGTCAGCGTGCAACATCCCAACAGCTCTGTTGTCTTCAGTTTCAAACAAAATTCTTCGTCTTTCCATGTTTTGCTCAAAAGTCACTAAATTTTGTGGAATAATAAATATATGAAAGCGACAAAAGCGAAACCGATTTAAGTACCTAAGCTTTAAATTTAAAAACTTATACTGCCTTAATACTTAAAACTACTAAACCATGTTTTAAAAAATGTGATTTGTATTTTTTTCTATGAATAGGAAATAAGGATTCTACAGGAAATTTTTCAGTAACCCTTCTGTACCAGTCCTGCTCTGAACAAATTGTCAATAAAAGTTTCCGTTGCTTTGGTTTTGAGTTCGTATATTCACTTATGCCTGAGTGGTCTAGTTTTCTACATTGTATTGTAGTGTTGTAAGCAAAGCAGCTGTTTTTTATTAGATACTGTTGTAATCTATCGATTTCTTACAAGTATCTACTTGAACTTTTCCGTGTCTGTTTTATTTTTACTTGTTCAGTTCAGATTTATGCTTTTATAATTTTTAAGCAGACAGTTAATTAATAACAGTGTTTGCAGTCTCCGTTAATTAGAAAACTAGACGCCAAGTATAGATTTAAATCATTGGTAAATAGCTGCAAAGTTATTAGGTAAATAAATTTGAACACTTTACGAGCAGTGTGCATTTTGCATATAATTTATGTTGAATGTTGGCAGTTATCATTTGATAGCAGGTACTTAGTTCATAAATGATTAATGAGAAAATTCTGTGCTTGAGTGTGATAGATGGGTAAACATTCTTATACAGTACAGAGTTGTTACTTTTTTTTTCTATTGCTGGCAATACATTTCATGTCGTAATCACGCAAAATGATATTTAATAATACAAACAAACTACTGTTTTATAAATACATTATTTTCTCTTACAGTAAGGGTTATTTGCCGGGTGCTAATGCAGACTTGTCGGTAAGTATTACTTACCGTTCTAGAAAATTAATCAAATGTTTGATTTTTAAAACAAGCATCACGAACGTTAAAAACATTTTACCGATTTCAGAATATAATTGGTAAAGTCTTCTTACCGTTCTTGGTACTTAATATACCTATATTTTAGTTGAACTAGATGTTACAACTTACACATCCTATTACAAGTGGAAGACAAATAAATTCACCTCGGAATTCACTCAAACTTGTTTGCTTTGGCACTTGCAAGATTAGCAAAGTTGATAGTAAAATATATTGCAGGAAAAAGCACGAATCGGAAGATAATGAGAAAGTGACGATCAAAGTTTGTTTTACTGTCTTCCTCTCCTACAAGAAGGATATACAACGCAACGAAAATAATAAAAACTTGACAGAAGAGGTTATTAATAACTGAAAATATTAATAACGAGATTCCTTCTCTTTATGGTGCTGTTCTTCGAGAAAAGCGAAAGTTATTGAATTATTCACTTCCCTTAAATGTTGATATTGATTGCTGTCAATTAAATGTAATTACGAGCGAGAGTTGAGGAAGTGTGGCATATTACGTATGAAGATGGTTTAATTATGATAACATATTGTTATTATTAAATACTTTGGTGAAATAAACGAAATCAGATATCTATTATTTATAAGAAAATAATAACCGTATCGTTATGCTACTGAATAAATTCAAAAAAGACATATTTCTAGAATTTCAGGCTTTGTCCTTGATTTTCACGGGTTGGTAGGTCAACCTTGGTTGTGTTTCTGTTGATTCCAAACCATAATTTTATAAAATTTAAATTAAAACAAGTGAGTCCAAACATTTTTTAGATATTACTCAAGTTTTGACGTTTTGGCGCCCTGGCCAATCCTTATCAGACCTGCATTTTTTTTTTTATAATGATACATGCTCTATTAGTGAGATTTAGAACTACTAGAGCGTGCATCATTGAAGGAGAAACATTATTACAGCAAAAATTAAGTGTTTTTGTCAACAGTTTGAATTTTGAAGTTTCTCTCAATAATGCACGAGCTCTCATTTTCAATTTTACAATCAGCGCTCTTAAAAAAGTAACAAATCTATTGGGACCTGTAAATTTATATTTTATGTGTGTCCTTTAGCAGATCGCATTTTAGAGCAACTGGAAACTATTTTTTTTCTAAATAAAGAGGAAACATTTCCTCTCAAATGACCAGAATCAGGTTAATCAAGTACAGAGTGGTGTAACATGAATTTGTACTTACACATTCCAGCTCGTTCTTGAATCTCTTAGTTTGACATAGTTTACAGGTGCCAATTTTCAACCCAATTATTTTTAATGCGTTAATTCCATTATAAAGAACAATTTTATACCTTTTTAATAGAAAATCGCGGAGAAAATCAGTCTAAATCAAACAATGAACACTGTAATTAAAGATACAAAAGACGCAATTACGCTAAACACCGGTAACTTATTTTTTTGTATTTTTTACATTAGGGGTGCCATTTGTGTCACATTAGAGGTGTTACAATATTAACCTTCAGAACAAAAGCCTGGAACAGTTGAGCCGTTTTAGAGCTAGGGGAGGCAAGTTTTTAACTTGTAAAAATTATATTTTTGTCATTCTGTTATGAAGTGTTTAATTTTACATTAATTTTTGGTGTTATGTAACAGCATATATTACATTACTAGTTACGCAATGACATATGTTGCTAAATTTTATTATTTCTTTACTTATGTAAAGTACGATTTTATATCACTAACCGGAAACTCAAATATTCAGGTTCCTGTGTTTGTCTACAAGACGTCAGATAATAAAAGAACATAAAATATTCGAGAAATTTACCAAAAAAAACCGTTATTTTGAGAAAAAAAACTTAAAACGACTGGAAACAAGAAGAACAAGAACAACATGCTTAGAAGATAAAGAACAAATAAAGATTCTATACAAGCAAAAGAAATGTTTTAGAAAAATTTGAAAATTGATAACTGGAAAAACTAACATTAAAAATTTGTAGTTTCAAGAACATGAAGAAGAACTTGAAAAGAAGAAAATTATGTTTAGAAAAATAAAAAGAAGTTGTAAAGTAACTTAAAAGCAACAATTAGAAAAAATAGTACAAGAAAAATAGAAAGATTAGAAAAACAATAAGAGCAAATGGAAAAATTGAAGAAACGAATACGACTGAAAGCAAAAGAAGAAGGAGAAAAACGCTCACATAGAAAAACAAAAGAACATCAGAAAAAAAATTTTAACGAAGGCTCTAGATTTAGAAAAGAGTTTTTATGTAACAAAAATATAAGCTCAAGATTTTTGAAATATGTAGAAGTAAAAATTAGGAACTTATACATCTTTTCATATTCTTTTTTATTTTGTCTTCTTTATTTTTTATTTAAAATAATTTTTATTTTTTTGGTAATTTGTTGGGCTTTAGGTCAGTCCATAAAACTCATAGGTAGATCTGCTTTTGATTAATTGGTGTTGGTGCAAATATATATAATACAGTCATGACACCTACGCCAAATTTGATATTTTTGTTTTTTATAGTAATTTATACTGGGTGTTGCCCCAAAAAAAATACCAAGAAGCATTTGATGGATTTGAATCAAATTTGGTAAGAAGGTGTGTCTAATGAATAAGCTTCGGTGCTAAGGGTCTGGCTTAAACGACCAGGTAATTAATACAGCGGGTTGCATGTGATTCATTCTACTGGTCTACTGGTCAACTGGTGTAGACCAGTTGAATGAATAACATGCAGCCGCTGGATTACACCAGTTAATTACCTGGTCGTTTAAGCCAGACTCCTTTGCGCCAAAGCTTACTAATGAAAGATATACTAAGTGATTAAAATTTTAAAAGTTCGCTGTAGAAATAATGATTTTTGAATTTTTTTATGGAAAAATCTAAGTTTGTTGAATTGTTATTTTTAATTATATTTGGTTTTGTAGGTTCCCCAATTAGGCTAAAATGAGAATAGGCTAAAATTAGCAACAGTTAGAAGAGTTATATTTCAACAAAATTTGAAAAAGACATTGTAGACTAAAATATCGCGATACTACCATGTTGCTATGGAAATAATAGGCATATATCTATATTTTTTCTATATTTATACAGGGTGATTTTTTTCCACACATTATACTAACTGGGTGCACATAAAGCGTATGTTGTTTTGGATACAGTTTAAAAAAGCATCAAGTTTTTTTAAAGTCACCGGATAGAGATAGTGATATATGGACTCAATGAAGTAGATAAGGAAAAAAACGGTGCACTCGGAGTGGCAAACCCGAACGCAGCTATTGTTGACAATACTTTTAACAGTGCTTCCAGAGTCAGTCCATTTGGATCATTTGTAGTTTTTTCAAAGTTGTTCATCGTTTGTATAACGTGTTGCTTATTTTTGAAATTTTGGGTGGGAGCAAATACAAAAATCACCTGTATATTAACGTAAAAACTATAAAACAAAAAAATCATATTTTCATCAAATACTTCTCTTAATACAACGTTATCATTCTTATTTCAAAATTTATGTTCTAATTTTACACTGAGGGCTTAATTCTAAATCAGATTTACGCCGATGTAATTTGAGTTGCTAGGGGCAACGTCGTAACTTTACTATGCCCTTTATATTAGATGGCGTAACTTTACGATACCCCGATGGAGTAGCGTAGTGATTTAGAATTCCAGCATGAGTTACACTTATACAAAGGTCAAGGTCACAAAGTTTTTTATTATGAGTTTTTTAATATTTCTGCCAATTTTCGAAGACTTCATGTTATTTTGGATTTCCAGTTATTACCAACAATTCTGAGAAATTGTGTTTATATCGGTGATTTTCGATGATTTCTAGTTATTTCCGAAAAATTATGTTATTGTCAGTGTTTCCGGAGACTTCCCTGAAAATGTACACCTGTTTCTAAAAAAATCTCTCTTCAAGGATACGTAAAAACATATACTGCAGTCTACAAGTATGTTTAAGTATTTCTATGATTTTGTCAATCTAGAATTTTGTAGCAAAGGAACTAAAAATTAGGTTGATTCTATGATTGTGTGTGTTATACACCTATAAGCTAATTTCAAGTTACCATAATACCGGTAGTATCTTTGTTTCTATGGAAAATTAAAAGAATTCGGGGCTGTGATTGGTTGATTCTTTGGAAAATTATTAAAATTTACAATACTATCGGTAGTATCTCAACTTGAAATTAGCCCATTACTGTTTATTGATTTAATATATTTTTTTAACGAAAACCTGAAATTAGTGTTTAATAGACAATTTAAATAATTAAAAAAACTTTGGTGAAATTTGAATATAGCATATGAATATAGATTATTGCATTTATTTATTTCAAATTTTTGGCAGAAAGAGAAATTAATAGTATATTAAGTATGGAGAGCGGTAAGGAATGCTTACCGTTCGAAGAAAATCGATTGGAGTAGGAGCGAAGCAACGACTCAAATTATTGTCTGGGAACGGTAATCATTAACGTTCGACATGCTTATAACGTTTTTTGCGTGATTGGAGTTTCTAGAATAATAATAATTTATATAATACATTTGTGATAATCGGGAAGATTGAAACTGAAAACTTTGGGTGGCTGTTTCATGGTTGCTACGGTTTTGTTCCAAACGAGTAAAATTGTCTTTTTGATACAATCATTCCTATATAGTTCTGTTTTGTGGTTCCGTTTTCGAAGCAAATATGAGCGATAGTGATGATCTACCGGGTGGTTTAGAAGACGCTTAGCAAGAAGGATGTTCGGCAATAATTCCAGAAAAATATAAAGCCCGATATGAACAGACATACAAGTTGTTTAAGGAATGGTGTGAAGCAAAGAAGATTTCTGTAAATGAAAAGAGCTTGTTAGCGTATTTTGTAGTGAGAAGTGGACACTTGAAGGCCCCAGGCAGTTTATGGGCGGAGTATTGTATGCTGAAGAGTACAATTTTTCTCCATGATGCTATCGATATTTCTAAGTTTGCTACATTAATTGCTTATCTTAAGAGAAAAAATATTGGATATCGGCCTAAGAAGGCTAAAATTTTTACCAAAGAAGACATGGAAAAATTCTTGAATGAAGCACCAGACGAACAATATTTAATTCAAAAGGTATGTTGTAGATGATGAGGTGGTACATCTGAGTTCTAAGGAAACAATATATTTGCAGGTAGCAATGATATTGGGAGTATCGGGCGCTTGTAGACGAGAGGAATTGTACAATATTAAAATGAGTGACATAGAAGAACGTGAAGAAATGTTTATAGTAAATATTCCAAATACAAAAACGAATATTCAGCGAACGTTCACAGTTATTAATAAAGAAAATGAAGCAGTTCATTATTTGGAAATACTTCGAAAATACATCAGAATTCGACCAAGCAACCCAACGTCAGATCATTTATTTCTGAACTATCGAAATGGCAAATGCACTAGGTAAGTCACAGGAAAAGGCACAATTGGAGGCTGGCCGTCAAAAATTGCAGAGTATTTAAAGTTGCAAGCCCCTGAAGGTTTTACTGGACACTCGTTTCGACGCACATCGGCTACATTTTTGGCGAATAACGGAGTTGATGTGTTGGGACAAAAAAGACATGGTGGGTGGAGTTCATCAACGGTGGCCGAGAGTTACGTGGAAGATTCCCTCCAAAACAAATTTGAATTTGCTCATAAAATTTTACACAGCGATGTTGGTGGACTATTACAACAACCTGGGACTTCTACGTCGGAAAGTTTGTCTATTAACACTAGAAACTCAAATGCGAGTGGTATTACATAATAATTGTACATTTAATTTTAATAAATAAATCGCAAAATTGTTTTTTTTTTAGATTTAATTGCTTACCGTTCACTGAACGGTAAGTGAATTACTTACCGTTTTTGTTACACGTAGCAACCAGTAACAGCAACCTACCGTCGTGGAAACAGGCACAGTAAACTGATAAAAACAACCAATCGCGCAAAAAATTAGTTTTATCATGAACGACTTTATAAAAAATTTTTTTTTTGAATAGAAGTAGTGATTTTTGTAAATCGATTCACAAAAGGGGTCAATTCACAAATTTTTTTCAGGCTATGAACAAATTCGTTTTGTGATATTTTACCTACATTTATAAGAAGTGAGAAAATAATTCTTTTATGCAATTTTACTATCTTTTAAAGGTATTCATTTGTAATTTAAGCTATGTAATTGACAATGACAGCCTGAAGAAGGTTTGTAAATAAAACCAAAACATTGCTATAATTATAGTATTTTTTGTCACTCTGTTCATTCCCTGTAAAACTACTAAAAAAAGTAATAATTAATTATTAGGCACATCAATAAATAAAGCTCGATTTTTTAAAGTGTTGCCACCTAAAAAATCCTATCTTCGAGATTGGCAAAAGTGCGTATTTGATCAAAAAGTCCCTAAATGCATTTTCGTTCGTAATTAGGGGCATAAGGCGGTGTAATCGTCCGGATCCGCTTCTTTTCGTGCATCGTCGTTGCCGCAGTATTCCACCTTTGATGTTCGGGCGCCAATCGTATGTGCGCCTCCCGGTTGGACGCGTTGTGTGCGGAGTGCTATCCGGCTTTTCGTGTTTTCGTGCATTTAAATCTTGGGAAAAAAATCGAAAATTCAGCCAAAAGTCAGTTCGGTCAGGTCCGATCGCCAGCATCGGCCTAATTCTTGTGTGTGGTGTGGTTGTAGAAAAATTTCGCAAACAAGTTTAGTGTTGCTGTTGCACTTCTTCGTTTGTTTTGAACTGCACCGTAGCCTCCTTGGACGCGTTTCTAAGGTTAGTGCATCGTTGCCAGGTTGTGTGCATTCTTTCGTTAATTGCGTGAATTGCTTGTCAGGGGCGCAAATTAAAAATTAATGTTGATTTTGGGTTTTTTTGTGAATTATCAATTAAAAAAAAGATCGATTTTAATTATCAACAAGAGGATTGCTTGCTTCGAATTGGATCTGTATGTGAGATCAAAGGGAACTGACCGAAAACACCTTTTGTTGTGGAATGGAATAATTTCGTGGGTAATAGGCCTGGCTGCACCAGACCGAAAATCTCACCCGGTCATTGATTCCAAATTATTATCGGGAAATCAATCAAAATATACAAAACGCGTTTTCAATATCCAAAAAAAAACATAAATTCACGCTGTCATATGTCAAATTTCTAATTTTTGAGATGTTATAGTGACGGAGTGACGGGCATTTGGTGATATTATCCGAATTTTATCGCACTTTCTGACGCTAAATCAAATCTTCAAATCTGATATGTCAAACGCAGCGCCTTCTAGTTTTGCATAAACTAATGAAAGTCTTAAGGGGTGGCGCATGCGTTTCGGATGCTGTCATTTCATCTTCAGGGAGGCTTTTAACTATTTAACTAGAGAGGGCCCAGAATGGCCAAATTCTTTCTGAAAAAAAAAGTTGGCCACTCTAGAATCTTATTGTCTTGTCTGCTAGAAAAAGATAGTACACAGTATGTCTCCGGATCGACTTTTTTAAGAGAAAAAAATATCTTATATTTTATTTTTCAGAAAATTTTACTCTTGCTGATTTGCCCTGATTGTTTTCAAACCCCCAAAACACAAATTAGTTTTTATTTAACTCGAACGGTTCTCGAGATAATATCATTTTATCTATGACTGCTTTGATAACTGCATATTATACTGAATATTTGAGTGTAAGTGTAAGTAAAGTGACATATTACTTCACTAGTGAAGTAATAGAATAAGAATCTACTCTTTAAAATAATTCGTTTTAATTTCAAATTCAATCTTAATTACATGCTATTATTGTTATTAATATTAATAACACAATTTTCACACATATTTAAAGTAGGACAAGCCATTTCTGATACATTTTTTTCGATAACAGCTGTCGATGCAGTAGTTCTAACTGTTGTAGTATTTTTGTTACACAGAATTTTTGAAGCAATTTGTTTTTTATTTTCTTCTGCCGTGTTTATATACTCCTCCGCCACTGTACTCCAGCGCCAGCCTCCATGACGCTTTACTGTTAAAAGATCAGCTCCCATATTAGCAAGCGACGAAATAGATGAGCGCCTATAACAATGTCCCATAAATCCTGCTGTATGAGGTAACTGAAGAGATATAGCAATATTCTTGGGGAAAGCAGCAAATGTGTTTATACCAACAGGTAACTTTATACACCTCTGGTTTCTATATCCTAAAAAAACCGTCTACTAGTGGCGTTATTAGGGCAAAGTGCAGCATATTTTCGAATTAATTCTAACATGTTGTTTCCATCAATTCCGCCTGACGTAAGAAAAAATTCTCTGGATGTTTAGTATTAGAACATGGAAGCATTGTCCCTGATCTTTGACATCTTCCAAAAGCATGTTGGTAAATTCTTAGAGCCTAGAAGCTCTACCAACTCCAACAATTAAAGCAACCTTAAAATTAACATTACTTAGTAAGAATAATTTATGCATAAAAAGGGTACAGTATCTTTATTAACAAAAATTTATCATCATTTGCTTTTTGTAAAAATTTGCTAATATCCTATATAATGAAAATTTGCGATTTTTTAGCACGATATCCTTCAGATTTTCTTTTCAGAAAGGCGATTAAATGCACGTATTTACTGATGTCAACATTTATTTTCATTTTTATTATTGTTTTAATCATAGAATAGAAAGCCCAGAGACTCGATGATTTATACTGTTTTGATAAATGAACAAAATATGCAAGTAGAACCTTCTCATGCGTAATGTTTTTAACATTTTTCTCGTCGCACCATGAACTGAACCGTTGAAAAGTCATCCCGTACTTTTCTTTGGACTCCTCTGACACCAAGCAAGAATCAATATTTGTCGCCGCTTCTTCGATATCAGAAGGTAAACTTTCTGAGTCAGTCATGTTTACAATTTTCTTGTTTTTACCACAAAGCACAATTTTTACTGATTATCTCAAAATGGCAAGCTTTGTTTAAAAAATTGTAAGCGGTTGCCGTAGTGTTTACTGAACATATACATAAGTCACCTTACTTTTGATGCAAAAAATAAGGAGTTTACGACAGCTTTAAATTTTCGATTTTTTTAATTTTTTGCAGTCATAGATAAAATTTTGTATATCTACTGGGCTAGAGCACATTACAGTAACTCGTGTGTTACAGATATTCGGGCTAACGCTCTCTTTATCTACACACTCGTTGTGTAATGGTGAATATATCCCACTAATAATATAAATAACTGTTTATTGATAGAAAATATTTAAATTGGGCTCAAGTTTTATTTAATAAATTTTTAATAACCCCAGTTTGTGTTGCTTTCTTTCTTAGAGACAACCTTTAGAGCTTCTCTTGCGGAAAGAACGGCAAGAATTGAAGCATTCATTCAACAACTTTTTCAACTTCCTATGTTTAAAATCGAGCCCGTTTTAAGAAATTTGGTCAGCAAGTTTTTTGTACCGGAATTTGGAATCTTTCGGGTATTTTTGGTTGAATTTCATGATAACAACTCTGTAGCGCTCTTCTCCAGTTCCGTAACATTGAATTAGATAAATTCTTTGTTGTAAAGTCAACATTATAACATAAATACTGTTCAAATTAGCGAAGATTTAATTTGCAGTTCTAACATATTAGATTTGTCGTCTGCTCTCAGTGGTATTTTGCAATGAAATCCGCTTACTAGAGTAACTTCTAAAAATTATGAAAAAAACTAAGACCAAATTTTGAAGAAAAATGATATTATTCCGAGAACTATTCGAGTTAAATAATTTTTGACTAATAATGTCTACAGTCTGCCTATTCGCGAACTGATTTCCTCTCAACAATTAACCAAATCCTCAATAATTTTGTTATATAATGAGCGTGAAATTCAGAGTGCCGCCCACTTTCTTTTATGCTGGAAATCGAGGGGTTGATGTTTATAAAAAGTATCTGACCTTGTTCCTTGATCACAATGATCCTTATTAAAGTGAGAAACCTATTCATTTATGAACCCTCCATATGTGGAACAACTTTTTGTATCACGAACAACAAAAATATAATGAGAACTAAGAGAAGTATAGTATTTTTATAAGAAAATAACAATTTGAATAAGTTACTAAAGTGTTAACAAAGCAGCCGTATGTAAGCTGTTACTACATACTGGTATAACCCTCGCTAAAACTAAAACTCGTATCCTAATTCTTCTTGTTGGATCTTCTTGATGTGTTTAAATGAAAATTAGAAATGAAACACCCACTAACACCAAAGTTTTAATTCCTACCTGAGGATGACAACATTGTCGTCGAAACGTGCGTCGTATCAAGTAAAGAAGTCTAGTGTTAGTGGGTGTTTCATTTCCAATTTTCTTTTTATTATAGCACTATTTTCGATGCTTTTATACCGATTAGAGCTTTAGTGCTTTAATAAGTCTATATTAAAACACTGCTTTACACTTGTTGTACAAGACGATTTGTTACACTTATTACTTTTGAGCATTTCTCATGCTTCTATATTTTTCTACATTAAATAATTCGCCTTATTTTTAAGAGAGTGGGTGAAACAAAGAAGCTGAAGAGTGGACGTCAACCTATTGTCGAGTAACGTGGCAATGCTGCTTCAAAATAGTTCATACAAAATGAATAAACTTTATTATTTTTTGCAGTTGTCTACAATTTTTTTGAAATATTTCTTTCACAAAACAATATTTTAACATTCTGTCATTTAGAATGACATTAGAAATAACTCGAAATTTGGTGTTACGGGGAAGTGGACGACAAGGCAAAGAAAGAAAAAAAAAACTGTTTTATATGGTCTTATAAAACAGTTTTTTTTTTCTTTCTTTGCCTTGTCGTCCACTTCCCCGTAACACCAAATTTCGAATTAAAAAAATGGACGTAATTCACCAAAATAATTAGAAATAACGTAAATTTAATATTTTTTTCAACGAATTGGTATTAATTAATTGATATTTATTAGAAGGAATATTAGAAAAATTCTGAAAAAATTTGCTATAATATATTATTTGGGTTATTTTAATTTTAAAAGAAAGTTTTTTGCTTGTCCACTCTGAAATTATAGCGTGGCTACAGGCCTGTCTTCAGGACTTGTGAAATAATAATTGTCAAAACATTTTTTGAGTCAATACACCGAATTGGTTTTTCTTGAACAAACGTCGATGTTTGATTTGTAAATAAGATTCTTTTCATATCAGTAGAGATGCATGTTTTGTGTCAATAAAAATATTCATTTTATCCATTCGATTCAAAGGATAACAGAAGTAATACATGCAAAGATAAGAGATTTGATGAATGCTTCATGAATAATTCTGAGTTAATTTTTGAATGAGTAGGAAGTTATTGAATACATTTTGTAAGATTGGTAATTTTACACATTTCAATAACGATAATGTTTATTGATTAAAACTAGAACATTACAAATGAATATGTGAATATTCTCAGCCTATTTTAATCACGGGAAGTATTTAATTCTAATTAGTAACTCAGGTTTTCTCAGACAGATATTATGCTGGTTGTAAAAAGAACTAGAACATGACATTAAAGAGGAATTTAGATATGGGTATTATGTTCTTGTAAGAAGCAGAAGTACGACATGAGGTTATTATAATTAAAAGAAAAAAAGGAGGAATTAAGAAGGCATGTAATTGCTTTGTTTTTATAAAATAACGCATTTTATTGACATTAAGTTTCCTCTTGACACCCATTTGAAATTATTTATAACGGGTCAACTGATAAGCGACGCGTGGAGAGGGCGGGGACGTATAATTAAAATGTCATTTTTATCAAAAGCCTGAACGAGAGAGGTGACAGAGCACACCTCATTACTACATATTTAATGACTTTTATGACCTAAAATATCTAGTTTTTCTCTCCTATTTAGCTTCTGATTAAAATTTTATATTACAATTAGAATAAACTAGACCTTTTATAATAATAATAATAATAATAATAATAATAATAATAATAATAATAATAATAATATATAATATAATAATAATAATTTATATCGGGTGTTCATTAAAAAAATTGCTGTGAAATTAGGTCATTCGCAATAAAGTGCACTCCTACTTTATACCTGCGGCAGACCGGCAGAAGCCAGATCCCAAACATCTGTTTCAATAACCAGAAAAATACCTATTGTTTACTTTATTGCTGGCGACTTAACTTCGGTCCCAAGCCTCTTTGTTGTAAGATTTATAACTTAAGTCATTTTTCCAAATTTGAGGAGGACGACAGTATACATTGTCCGGGGGAATAAATTCCGGATATTAAATTTTGGCACTGACAAAAAAATTCGTATTTGAATTTGTTAATGAAACTGTAGCGGTAGGCCTGTCCACCATTTTGTTGTTTATTGTCATGTATTTGCCACCATTTTAATACGCAAATTTTATGTACTTTTTCTCATTAAAAAAAAATATTTGGGCTATAGGGCCGATTCTATTCATATGTATGCTCGGTTTTTTTCAGTTTTTTTTAAATATTTGGTTGTTTTTTACTCGGTTTAGCTTTAATAAGACACCTGTCTGCTCTGTTTTTTCAATTTAAGACATCGCTGGCTTCAATATCAGGAAAATCTTAGTTTCTGTTTCAATCTTTCTACTGTTTTTCTACCTAATACGTCATGATTTTACTATACTTCTTAAGGCATCCTGCGAGTTTTTTTTATGAACGTACTGTATATATTTCTTTTATCAGATAATGGGAATGTTACTAAGTCATAAATTATTTAACAAAGCTAGCGTACTTAAACTATCAGTTCTTGTGTCACTGAGCTTTGAATTTGAAAGTATTTTACTAAGATCAGGTCAAGATTTTGGATTAGGGGATGATTTTTGCCTGCGGTCTTTATTACCTACTTAGAGTTTAATCCCATTAGAGGATGGTAATAGCTTCAATACGGCTACTTTGTTAACTATATAAAGCTTCCAGGAGATTGCGATTTTCAATATTTTTCTAATCAATAATAAAACAACGTGTAATGAAAAAATCGAGCAATTCTGTAACTATATTCACCCTGTTGATTGACAAACCGCAGACTATGTAAAACGCGTGTGATTTTTGTTTATTTCACTTTAAACAATAACAATCACAAATTATTTATTGTTTGTAAACGAAATAAGCCTTGCCATTCAAAGCCTTGTTGTTCGTTTTTTTTGCACTTGCAAATCTCGCCATTTGATATTTTGAACATTTTTTTTTTATGATAAAACGTGCTTTGAGAAAGCTTTACGTTATTAAAATGGATAAAAATGTATTTCATTCTCAAAATGTCTATAAAAGATTAAATCAAACCTGTGACATAAAAAACCGGATTACAATTTACTGTTTTGCGTTTCACCTAGATAGCTTTTTATAGATTGGTTAAAGATACTCAAATCGAGCTTATTTCGAGTTAAACGTGGCCGATTATTGTACTGTCATTACTGGGGTGTTTTTGTAATGGTTTAGCAGTTGAGTAGAAAAGCATTACGAAATTGTATGAAGAACACTCGCTGAATAATTTATGCTAAGGCATAATAGCTGTCGCTTCCTTAATATGCAAAAGGTTATATTTGAAATTAGTTTACAGAGTTAATTTTACTCTCTCAAAATGATTTATAATAATTAAAATTGACAGACAACATAACAACAAAAATGGAAATATTAATGATGAGAGCAAATGCAAAAAGCAAAACTTTGTACGCTATTTTCAGGTCTGGCCATTACTGCTTGTTTCACTCTGATTTTTCTAATCAATTTACGAAATATTTGTTTGTATCAAAGCAACGAAACAAAAATTCTGATATAAGACGAACAGAAAATCGCTGTATAATATTATAAATGCGCTAAGTAGCGAGATGTGATTCATGCCAACATCTGGGTTTATAGACTCTGACACACACACTAGGACTAGTGCGATTTTTTAATTCTAATTTGTGTGGACTTATATATGCTTTTTTAGTGTTGTTTAGTGCCTCAGTCGTATTTGATTAAGATACTTGGAATTTCTCTTTATTTCGTATTCTGTGACAGCATTTAGTTTTTTGCGTAGGCTCTTAATTGATGTAAACGAGATAAAGTTAACTAACCCTTAAATCCGTTTTCTTTCTTTAAGCCGAGTGTTTCTCTAATGAAGTAATTGCCATTTTAGAATCTTATTTCCACCTTAAACTGGCATTTCAAACTAGAAAAACAATTTGCAATATATTATAAATTGGCGTCTTTGCTCGTAATATTTTCTCTTGTTTCTCTTCAGTCATGTTCGTTCCATAAACAGCGGAGAATATGTAAGTTTCATATTAAAATTTGTTGGTGTTTTCGTTAAAGCTTAGCTTGTCGTAAATTCTCGATTTGAGGATTTAAGTTGATCAGATCAAAGACCGTTTTCGTTATTCGCAGCAATAAAACCAATTTAATTGCTTGCTCTAGTTAGACACTATGCATGCGAAACCGTCTAGTTCATCAGATAAATTTACTGCAACGGTTAAAACAAACCATTTTGTAGGGGAATCGAACAGAGTTTAGCTTCATATTTGAGTCTGATGCGATTAAATCGACAGTGATCTATGTTTGTTCGGTTATTAATAACAAGCTCGCCTTATCTTCGCTTTAAGCCGATCTATTGGAGAGTGCCTTTACTTAGGGTCCTTCGAAATCCAGATTAAACTTCCTAAACATGGTGATCGAAGAACAAGAATTGTGATCAGTGCCGTAGTCACTGGCACTCAAGACAAAATATTAATTTCTCGCTCAAGTAAATTACTCAGGATTTTACTAAATAATTTTAGAAGCTGATGGTGGCAATAATTCACCAATTTTTGGAGCCGAAGGCGACATTCTTTAAGAGTTTTTTGATTGATAATGCCAAAGGTACTTTTTTTTTTGTTTTGGGAGCGGGAAATGACGTTTTACTAATTTTGGAGACAAAATTTGGAAACCGGAAATTAAATTTTGTTGATTTTAGAAGACGTTTTACTAATTTTGGAAGCCTAAGGCAAGATTTTACTAATTTTAGAAGCCTAGAAAAGGCTTAAAGACAAAAAGGGCATTGTTTCTGATTTTGCGAGTAGAAAATGACATTTTATTAATTTTGAAAACCCGAAATTAAATTTTATTGATTTTTAAAGATGTCTTGCTAATTTTGGAGGCTAGAGGCTAAATTTTACCTACTTTCGAAGCCCAGAACAACTTCAGAGTCAAAAAGGGCATTGTTTTCTAATTTTGCGAGTAGAAGATGACATTTTATCAATCTGAAAACCGGAAATTAAATTTTATCGATTTTAGAAGACGTCTTACTAATTTTGGAGGCTATAGGCGTAATTTCACTAATTTCAGAAGTCTAGAAAAGGCTTAAGGATTAAAAACAGGATTGTTTTCTAATTTTGCGAGTAGAAGATGACTTTTTAGTAATTTTGAAAACCTAAAATTAAATCTTATTGATTTTAGAAGACGTTTTACTAATTTTGGAAGCTCGAGGCACAATTTCTAAAATTTTAGGAGCTTAATTATGGCTTTAATATCAAAAAGGCCGTTTTTTTTTTAAATTTTGCTAGTAGAAGATGATATTTTAGTAATTTTAGAAACTAGAAATTAAGTTTTGTTGATTCTAGAAGACATGTTACTAAATTTGGAGGCTGGAGGCTAAATTTCATTTACTTTAAAAGTCTGGAAAAGACTTCAGGGACAAATAGGGCATTGTTTTCTAATTTTATGATTAGAAGATGACACTTCATTAATATCGAAAACAGGAAATTACATTTTATTGATTTTAGAAGACATTTTACTAACTCAGAAGCTGGAGGCGACATTTTACTAGTTTTAGAAGCTGACGACAATATTTTTTATAAATCTTTAAATGAGTAAATACAAGAACAAGTATTTTTTTCATTACTGGGAACTGGAGGCAACAATTTATTAATTTTGTGAACCAAAGATGAAATTTTATTATTGGTTGAAGCTGGAGGCGATTTCATACTAGTTTTTTATTTTTTATTTCTTACTAGGAGCTGAAGACAATATTTCTTATCAATTTTTAATTGAATAAATACAAAGGAATTTTTTTTATATGTATTTTGAACTGGAGGCAACAGTTTACTAATTTTTTTAAGGCAAAGGGGACACTTCAATATTTTTCTGAGCTGAAGGCGAAATTTTATTAGTTTTAGAAGCTGTAGACTAGATTTCGTATAAAAATTTTGAAATAAATAAGTACAAATGCAATTTCTTTTCAATATTGGGAACCGGAGGCGATAATTTACTAGTTTTCTGAGCTAAAGACGAGGTTTTACACTTTTTAGAAGCTAGAGGCGATATTTTCTTATTTATTCCTTTGCTAATTAGTTTCTTTCTATAGTCTGTGCTCTTTTTGCTAGGCGCTAACTCCGCCACTGATTGAGATGGCCGAATTTCTGGTTAATTCCGCCTGCCTTTTGATATTTTCATGTGTATGGGGACATAACAGTGAGCTTATCGTAAAACTGCGGTGAATTTAGCTCAGTCGCCACCGGATTATTAAATATGTATTACTCCGGAGGGTTGCAGGACGACAAACAATATTTCATTTAATTGTCAAGGGTCGATATCTTGCAACAAAACCAAAAACTTAATCGAAACGAATCCCATTACGGACTTAATTACGACGATTATATCTACATTCGGTGCAATATTTCTGTTTTAAAACGCGATTTCTTCCAGAATGAGAAAGTTTTGGCGGTGATGGTGGAAATACAATAAGGACAAATATTAATAAGTGGCTTAAAGCTGTAATTAATGTCTGAGAATAAATCAAATCATGTGGATTGATCGATTTTAATTAAATTGAAAATAAGTTTGATTTTTTACATCTAACTTGTATTTCGTATGAACATCGTGAAGAGAATACGATAAAATAAAATTTTGTGGGGAAACTTGGGTCAAAATAAGTTTGGTTATTTCACTGAAGAATAGACAAAGCTTCAGAAGTTTCAAAGCACGCTATCGAATGTGACATTAATGTATCAACCCTCCAGTTATAACCATTTCTACCATTAAGACATAATAAAATGATGTTCGATGAAGTTTCATTCACTTGAAAAACGAGAGACTATTTTTAGACTTGCTTTTTGATTTTATCAAACAAGGTTCAAAATATATAGGAGTCTCTTCGAGTTTCGAGTGGGCGTTGAAAATGTTTCGCCTTTTTATAATATTAACCTACTAATAATTCATTCAAACTTTCATATCCAAGTGGCGTAATAACTAAATAAGTTATTTCTTGAGTACATTTTAATGTACTATATAAGTTAAATGTACTAAATAAGTTATTTCTTGAGTACATTTCTTATTACTTTGAAAAGGAAAAATATTAGTGCTGATAAGATAAAGTTTGTAAGTCCATCTATACCAAAAAACTTGTTCAGGATTTGTATGAATGATCCGGATTGACAATTTTGATAATTTGAATGAGCCTAAAACAATTTTGTGATTCTCAAAAAAGAATCGTTCAAAGTTCATAAACGATACCTGATTGTATAGACAATAAAAGCAGCTTTGAAATGATGTGTCACTCGATCCCACTTTCTATTTAAGGGGGTATTCTGGTGTAGAGGCATGAATGTTTTTTCGGGTGCTCTAAATAAATAACAAAAAATATTTTTACTATCCATTTTTGATAAGATATTTACTAATATTTTAAGAATACATCGAAAAATAAAAAATGTCAAAAAATTAAAAAGTCAAAATGTTATAAATTGTGGAAGTAGGAAGTTGAAAAAAAAAAAAATGACGCGCTAAGTTTGTCACGATTGCAACTCTTCTAATGATCCGAAACAAAAAAAAATAAAAAACATTATTAATTTAGATGAATGCTGCTATCGTACTAACAAAGAAAAAATGGGAAAAATTTTTTTGCAGATTTTCGGCTGTCCGAAAAAATAGTAAATTTTTTTTTGTTATAATAATAGTTAGTACGATAGAGACATGTATTGTGTACACACCAAATTTCAAGTAAATCGGTTAAGTAGAAGCTGAGAAATAATGACAAACTCTTTGAAAAATGTAGTCTTAGAAAAAGGCGTTTAAAGTTTCGGGTATAATAGGTAGAGGAGTGATCTCTAACGTCTTTTGTTTGATTCGTTCCGGTCTAAAATGACTATATCTCTGAAAATAATTAAAATTTTAACAAATCCTTTTAAGGACACATTCTTGAAAGGTTAAGCTCTAAAATACCCCAAAAAAAACCAACTGATTTTTTCAAATTTCGACACCAGAATACCTCCTTTTTTGAAGAGGTTGCTCTTGACTCAAGAAGAATATGGTAATAACTTCAAAACTATGATAAAATTTGGCCCTTCTTTAAGCTAAGATTGACCTGTTATATAAATAAAAACGAAGACAACAGTCATTTAATTTGTTTCTGACAGAGAACTCACTCTTACTGTACGTGTTTTTCAACGAAAAAAAAGCTTTTATGTGTCAATCCTGATGTAGCTGTTCCTGTTTTTTCCCCGAAAGTGGCCCCAACTTTTAATTAATCTTCACACTTTGCTGTGATAATGAGGCGTACTTTTGCGATTTAACGCGCTGTATTGAGGTGTTGGTCGCTTATTTGTGAAGTTTAAAATTTATCCAATTACGAAGGCGAGTGCAAACTTACTAAGCAATTAAAGTTTTTCGCGATTTTCCGACGAGTCATCAGAATTGCATTACTCTCCAGCACAATTTTCATTCTTAATGACGGTCAAGTTCAGCACTGTTGGCATATTTTTTTCGATTTAATTTTGCCTAACTTGGTAAAATATTTCGAAAGTTAATAAAATAAACACTCGGATTAAAATATTTATTAGGAAATGTGGAGTCGAGTTCGTGAAAATTTAAGAGCAACCTGTCGCGAATTCATTACTGGGTGAGTGCTCTCTGAACAACTTTTAAATTAAAAAATTAAATAACGGTACAAGTGCTTTCTGTTTGGGGACTTTTCTTGTTTGGTGGTTACTGCACGAGAGACTTTACAAGAGGATTTAATAAGGTAATAAACTTTCAAAGTGTACATAATCTGAATGATTACGTGTATTTCAAACACAAGAGGAAGCTTGTATTAAGTTTCAAATAGCGATTTAAGTTTTACTTTGACCATCAAAAACTCGTTATTTTCTCAAAGTGGAACATAAAAAATGAAAACTATTTACCATATTTTTATAAAACAACTTAATAATGTAAGACTTAAAGTATTTTCTTTCCTCTAACTTTTGAGTGAAGTCATATTTCATATTTCACTAGTTTTATCGTCTGTACTGAATTTAAAGTTAAAACTGTCAAAACTATATTTCAAATGACGTCTTTCATAAAATAAGTACAATAAAATTATATCTACACAGTTATAATATTTCACGGGAGAATTCTAAACTCGCCTCTAGCTATTTACGTATATATAGCTGTCTTAAAGTTGTATGAAATAAATTTATAAAAAAAAACTCGAGTATTGTAGAATTGCAAAACAATTGTTTTAGATGTCTTGCATCAAGCATTTCATTCTAATGTATACAAATCATAGGGTATGGTATAACGGGTTGCATATAACCGCTTGAGGCCCCGCCTATTTTACATGGCGGATGCGGTCACCTCTCCACTCCTACCTGTCAAAATCAAATGTTAATCAATTCTATAGAAGCATCTCCGAGATCCGAGTAAAGCGACATCATTCTTAAGCCAATTTTTTTTTAAACTAAGTGTTTTTAAAATAATGAATAAAGCGTCACCAGATACAGTTTTAAAAAGTCAACTTGCCATTTTTCACTATTTTAAAAATGTATGAACGCTGCCATATCCACAAAGCTTTACATTTTCCTTTCTATGTTGTGAAATGTATAAGATAGGGGTTGATATTCTTACAATTGAAGCACTGTTTACTGTTAAATGAGATTTGGTGAGAGGTGCATTGTACTGCTCAAGTCAATAATTCAGCTTAACAAGTGGATTGATTTGAATTATTTAGTTATTGGCAGAGAAATTCAGGAAATTACAAAACTCTTATAGCTGTAAAACTTGAAAAATATGGATTATTTTTACAAAAAATTAATATAGAATAATAAAATAGTAAATTATTATCTAAAATCAAAATACAATTTTATTTAGTTCATTTATAATTTGTCTACAAAAGCTTGAATTCTTGTTTTGATCTACAAATAGTTTCTGAGAGATTTAACAAGGGTTCTTGTAGAAAGCAATGTGCGCTGTTGTCACCGAGGCGACCAGCTGTAGCGTTGAGGCAAGCGGGAAAGGGGTTTCTTTATATCGCAAGACCCAAAAAGATAATTGTTCTATTGCACTATAAATGGTATTTACAGACAAATTATATCATAATGGATACTTTTTTTTATTTTTTAACTCAGTTTCAATCTTTTGCCACTGAAATTATTATTTTTTTTTTTGAATTTGAAAAGTACCATCTCCGCTTGCTTGTAAGTCTATATTGACTATAAGTTTTCTTAGAAGTTTCACTACCTTTCTCCACTCCACTCCTGCGAAGTGCCTTTTAATGGTTTCGTGAAATTTAACGCTACGGTGCGGCTCTTTTTGCGATATTCTTTTGGTATTTTCTCGAACTACTTACTTGAAACAATATTATATTATTTTTAGTTACTTAGAGAATCTAGTATTAAAATATCAGCTTGTTGTCATGAGTCGTAGAAAAATCCGTTTTTCTTTATTACTTATGTCTTCATATTTTACAACCTTCATTAAATATATTCAACGATAGCAGTTAATTGTTATTCTTTCTACGAAATTTCTTTTATAGTTTCCTTACTGAACATAAAATTTTATCGTGCAAAGATTATCGCTTCAAAGGAGTTGATTAGAAATTGAGGTTGAAAAAATACCTTAATCAGACTAAAATTTATAATTAATATAATCTCAATTTTCTGCTATAATTACCTGTTTAAAAAAAATTGGAATATCCTAAATTACATAATTAAATGACGCTCAAATCCTTATTGGACATAAATAACGATTTAAGCTCCCAATAAAGTTAATTAAATTGAGTATTAAATTGGTGTCGCTTCTGATATTCGTATTAGTATATTAATGTCTAAATTGGTTGGTTGGGAATAAATTCGTTTTAAGAGATAAGGATATAATTTTAATTCGTAAGCGCCAGTGCATGAAACCAACATTGATCCTTGTTCCCTGTCCTGTTTATACGAGTAGAGGCCAGATGTATCCTAATCTTGGTGTCGTAATTAGCCAGATCCAGGCAGCGCCCCTAAACACCTCTAATTTTAGTTGGTAATAACGCGAGACGCGGTCATGGAGCTGTATATACAGGAAAGACGGGAATGTCGGGACTGCTGGAGATATCTTACCTAATGACACTCTTTCCCTCTTCCAGCAGCGATAACAATCAGTAATCAGCCGACCCGCCTGCTGACATGTAATTTGTTGATAATGGCGGATTACTAATAGGCTAGCACATTTTCAGATCGCCTAATCTCAAAACATTATAAAAAATATCTGCCTTGATAAATTTTCTCCAAATCCAAAACTGGCAAAACTGGCAAAACCTTTAATTAGAAGTCGGCATTTTTGCCGATTTTGCGGTTTCTCAACGAAAGTTATCATTAAGATCTAGCACCGTAATCAACACGAGTTTTTCCGCGTCGAACTCATTAGTATGCTTTGCGAAACGATTTTTCTACTCTGTTTTACATTGCACTAATTTGATGATCGTATGATATGCACGTTCTGGCGTTTACTGCCGGCGCTAAGTAAAAGCGACAATTTAAATGCGGGAACATCAAACAATAATTATTTTACATCGATAATCGACACACTGTATTATCAGAGCGCTCTTATATACCAAGGGTGGAATTGTTTATGAAATTTCTCAATTTCACCAACTAATTGCTGCAATATAGAAAGAAAAACAAGAGATACCGCAGGGTATAACTGACCCATAACTCGGAAAGTCTTGAAACAACATTACCGACATTCTAATAACAATTAGAGCGTTTATTTTCACTTATCTCGACTATTCAACAACTGGGAAACTAGTTAAATGTCAGAGAAAATACTTTGCACAAGAAAAATAGAAAGGGTTTCTTAAAATTAAAGGCATTTTATTAAAATTTTGTATAATATTAAACTGCTACAAATTGATTTTTAGAGCCGTCAGGGTTAAAAGAGTTTCTGAGATATTAATTTTTTACCGCTTTAATCGGTCCTATTAGACCCGAGATGACGTCACAGTCCTAGAAAACAGGAATATCTTTTGAACCGTTGCGTTGACTTGATTCAAGTTTAACTAAGATTAAAAACTTTTAATTTATTTAGCAAACTTGATTAGAGATTTAAAAAAAATGTTTTTTTTCTTATAATCGTACCTACCTCGAGTCTTTAACTATTCTTTGCCACCTAGATGTGTCTGGTAGGTAGCTCAACTATTTGGGCTTTTCTGTTTTACTCAATGGTTTTCGAGATATTAATTTTTTAATGCAGATCTTTGGCGTGTTTACTTTTTAATTGGTTCTAGACCCGAGATGTCGTCACAGCGTAAAACAGGTATATTTTTCGAACTGTTTCATGTCTCTGAATCATGTCTAACAAACACAAACATTTTTCAATTTATTTAGAAGACTTGATTAGATATTTTTCAAGAAATCCAGTTTTCCTTAGACCATTCACGAAACCGCTTCGCTGTAATGGACTGCTAATACAGTTTAGAAACACACGAAAAGATCTAAAGGACAAAAGTATATCTTGGTCCTTTACTGTGCCGGAAAGATTTCAAGTTCTTGCTTTGTAACGTTGCCATATCATGTTTTTAAAATTGAATTTAGTGTAAGAAAAAATATATATACATATGGTGTTTCTATTTAAAATTGGCTGTTTGTTTTTTTTGACAACAGCGTACACCGGCGCCGGTGTTGAAAAGAAAGAAACAAAATATATTCTTCTCTCGCTTGCATGTTGGCGTGTAACTCACGCACAGGAAGATTAGAAGATTGGCAGTCCATTACAGCGAAGCGGTTTCGTGAATAGTCTAAGGTCTTTCCGTATAATCATAGCTACCAGGAGTCTGTAGCTACTCTTTGCTACTTAGATGTACCCGATTGGTGGCTCAGCAACTCGGGTTCTCCTGTTTTACTCAGTGATTTTGGAGATATTTGGAGATCTGGAGATGACGTGTCACATCCCAGGAGAACAGGAGTATTTTTCGAACAGATTTATGTCTCTGAGGGCTTAATTTTAAATCAGATTAACGCCGGTGTAGTTTGAGTTGCTAGGGTCAACGTCGTAACTTTACTATACTCTTTATATTAGATGGCGTAACTTTGCGCTAATCCGATGGAGTAGCCCCAGTGATTTAGAATTTCAGCCTAGACATGTCTAACAAACACACAAAATTTTTTTAATTTATTTAGAAGACTTTTATCTAGAATTCTATCTAGAAGACTAAGGACCACGAGTCTTTAGCCATTTTTCGCTCCCTATACTCGTTCGATAGGTAGCTCAACTATTTGGGCTTTTCTGTTTAAATTACTGGTTTGTTAGATATTAATTTTTTTGATGCAGATTTTTGGCGCGTTGACTACCGTTTTAATCGGTTCTAGTCCCGAGATGACGTCACAGCTTAACAAAACTGGAATATCTTTCGAATTGTTGACTCGATTCAAGTCCAACAAAGACTGAAATTTAGTAATTTATTTAGTAAACTTGACTAGATATTTTTCAAAAAATGCAGTTTTTCCGTATGGTCATAATCATGAATTTCTAGCCGTACTAGGCTACTTTGAGGGGCCTGATAGCTGAGAGGAAACTTAGGTTTACTATATGTAGATATTTGTCAGCTTCTTTATTTTCTTTCTTCTATTCTTTTTGTTTACGTGAGTGTTTTTCATTGTTTATCAGTTTTCTTTTAATGATTATGTTGGTGGTTTGTCTTTTTTTTACTACTTAATCTGTTAACATTCATTTTACAAATTTAAACATTAACGTATAATGCAATGTACATAAAGCTTTATTAATTTTAAAACAAATACAGTAAAGTTCATATTAATGTCAATTTATAGTAAATGTCCAATGTTTATTTATGAAAATAATATTTATACCAAACTGATTTAACAGTAGCATGTAAAATTTAATTCATGATATTAATTTCCTCTCAAAATATGTTAATTTAGGCAACAAATATAATTTTTTAATTAATTTCAGCTGTTTAATACCGTTCAAACAAATGATCTAAAAATTTCTATTTTATATTAAAATAAATAATTCATTCAACTTTAATGTAGGTTGAAAATAACAATACCACTTGCGTCATTTTAAATAAAAATATTGTCTCTGTAAAATACTAGGCACTTAATTAAAATAAAACACAATAAAGTACCTTAGTTAGATTTTTGTTATCGATTTACGGTATTATACAGATTCAGTTACTAAATTTTTTCCCTAAATAAATTACCACAATGGACCACAATCCATATCATCTGACTTTAACCAAAAATAAATTAGTCTCTATCCGTAGAAATAATTTCATTAGAGTGAAAAAACTTGTCTATTGTTGCGTGCTTATCCAATTTCAACGAACAAGTTGAAGTCATAATGGAGCCTCAAACTTGTTTAACTTCCCAACGACGTTGAAAATAATTTTAAATTGAAATGAACCTTCTAATAAAAATAAGTCTTTAGGTCAAAACTGTAAGAAGATAGAGATTATAACTGTACAAAGAAAACTTAGTTTTCAACGCTTAACACGATTAAAACTTATTATGCAATGAAACTACAAGATTGTGCCACTCTTTATGCAAATAAAAAAATAAATACTTCTTAGCCATCTATGATGGATTGTCACGTTTTTCATTACGTTAATGGAAATGGCGTGACGTTTAAAGAAATTTTTTTAATTCAGTCCGTAGTTTCTTAAAATATTTTTTCAATTCGTGAAACGCTCGATTTGTAGTTATGTTCTTAAGTGTGACCTTGGCATCAGCTGTTTGTGTCATGCCACAATATCGACATTTCAAATTTTAAAACACTTAATCAAATTTCTTTTGTCAGATTTTGTGATTTTTGGGTGTCTTAACGCTGTTATAAATGTTAGTTTCACGTTTGGGACATTCAATAATCACTTGTAGTACATAAAACAACCACAAGCTGTCCGACCCCATCCAAGAGAGCATTACTCACCCCTGTACCGCATACACACGACCAAGTTAGTGGAAGAGCTTCTTAGTGGTCTTGTGTTGACCTCACCTTCATTTAAGACTGTTGATGGTCATCGTCTAATGAATCCAAGTTGTTGTCAAACAAAGAACGTCGACCACATTGAAACACTTTGAGTAGGTTTATTTGAAGTGTATTGTGTAAAAATATTGCGGTGCTCAACAAGAAATGAAATCAATAAATCAATGAAATAATTTCAACAGATAAAAGAAATCTTACAATAGAAAAATTATGTTGAAGGACTGTTCTTGTATTAATATAACGAGAGAAAATTTGTGAAATTGTAAAGGAGCAATCACCAGGATATCGTATAACAAAACATTGTTTAAATAATGAGAAATGCTTAAAAAGGAACAGGAACTGGGGCATGTAATTTAAATTCACTAGTTTTTTCGCTCCAGAGATAAATATTCCATGTTATAGCTCCCCGTTTTATATTCAGACAAATAGCCCTTGTGATAAGGAACACACCACATTTACTAGAGCTTACAACGCAACTTGTATTACTTACTTTTGATATTAAGATTACAGTCATTACGTGAGTCATGTAACTAGAATTTGATTATCCCTAAAGATACAGAAACGTGAATGAAATCAATTATTTTCTATTCAGACCGTCCCTATAATTTCACAAAAAAAACGACATGAAAAATGAATAAAACCCAAGCTCAGTACGGAATAAACTAGAATTGATGAGAAAACAGAAACTTACAACAATCAACGGGAATGTTTATTCATTAATACGAAATTAACTACCCTTCCGAAACGCTCGCTGAACTCACAACCACACTCACATGACGCTAGTGGAAATTATTTCACCAATAGAGGGTGGGTTTGACACTAAATAAACACATTTCACACAATACACACAAATTTGAAAAAGTGAGAATGGTACAGGGACGGACCCAGGACAGATTTTTGGAAGGGGTTGCAAGCTCCTTGCTACAGCAGTTTTAACAAGGGGAGTTTTTTAATGGCGTAAGCAGCAAATAGATATTTTTTTGGCTTCAAAATATATAATAATGGAAAAAGTTTTTTTGGTGTTTTCTACATTTTAGGATTAGTAAAATGTTAAAATTATGCTTTTGTTTAAATTAATATAAAAATTAATAAGAAGTGTCGTCTTCAACTTATAAAATCAGAAAAAAATTGTTTTCGTCTGCTCCAAAGTTGTTAAAACATCGCCTTACGTTCTCAAAATGAGTAAACTGTTGCTTCTGGCTTCGAAAATTAGTAAAACATTACTTTTGGTTACCAAAATTGCACAGAAAGGTTGCTTTTCTCTTTACTAATTTAAAAAATTAAAAAGACATATTGCATTTGCTTTTTAAAATTAGTAAAATTACGAAATTATTTTTATTTGCAGTGAGTTAGTTTTACTATACTTGGGACCAACAATATTTGAGATTGACTTTTAATGAGGGTTGAGAAGCTTTACCGTCGAACGTCATCGATTTTTACAGTCAAAAGCACAAATTTTCGTTAATTACCACCATCTAAGTACAAAGCTTTTGGACGTGCCTACCCTAAGAATTGTTTAATTGTTTAAAACAACGCTCATAAACCAATATAAGGGACAATTGGCTTATTTTGTAATGAGGGCCAATTATCTCTGGGTCCTACTATAACTTTAGAAGCTAGACACGCTATTCGTTATCAATTTTAAATTTGTAGAAGTAATGGCAACATTATTCCTGTAATTTTCAAAGCCAGAGTTAAGAGAGACAGCAAAATTGATTTTTGGAACTTTAAAATTAGTAAATTGTTACCTCCTGCTTCCTAATATTTGAAAAGAAATGTCATTTGGAAGTTCTGAATTTACTAATTTAAACGTTCTAAAAAAAATCTGTTTCTGAAATTTGTAAAATAACGTTATTGGATTTCAAAATTAAAAAAATGTCGCCTTCGGCTCTTATTACTAGAAAAGTTGTCGCTTTTGTATTAATTAATTTATAAATTAGTAAAAAATATCTCTAGCTTTTAAAATTAGTAGAACATTGCTTTCGACTACTATAATTTTTAAAAGAAAGTTCTCTTTGTCTTTATCAATTCAAAATTGGTGTATAGCTTCTACGTACTTCAATATTTTTTTATTTGAGCGGATGGGGCACTGGAGTGGTATTTGCGCTCTTCGTAATTATTTAAATTTCAAGTGTGAGATAAGAGTTATTAGAGCATTCAAGTATTCAGCTAGCGTTTTGCTGATTTTGCTCAAGAGAGTCCATGTGACGTTTTTCAGTGTGCGTTCTTTTACGTCGTAATCTAGGATACTATGCGACCGTCGTAAAGGCCGAGATTGGGGAGAAAGAAAGCAAAAACCTTAATAAAATAAACATTGCACCGTAGCGTTCAGATCGCAGCGGAAAATAACAAAGTATCTTATCTATCTGTGTAGCGTCAGTAGATTGGATTAACTTTTCAAAACGCTTTTCTTTGAAAATTTTACCGACGGTTAAAGAGTATACGAGCGGCTAATGATCTAGGAGTTGCTGATATCTGTTTTTTTGTGATAAAGGAGGGGTCTATATTGATTGAGATGTTTTGATAAGAAGACCTGAGGGTTGCCTCGTTATACGCCTTGTAATGAGAGTCATCTTCCAAGTCTTGTCAAAATTACAGAAGAAATCAGCCTAAATTAAACTATTAAATTTTAATCAATTGCTCCATTTGAATCCTTAATTAGCAACGTTTTATAATTAAACTTAATATTTTATCAAAATGAAATTTGTTTTCAAATCAGAAGCGAACAATTTTAAATTCAAATTTTGTTACACCCACCTTCACAATTCAATGTTCATCACATATGCAAATTTAGTCTGAGAAAATTATAAGCAACCGAGATATTTACACCTCGCTTAGCAGCTTTTAATGATAATTTGCCATTTAGCAGTAGGCAAACTGTCAATTTTATGCTTGAACGACATTCCACACACATTCCCTTGTTTGTTCACGTAGAAAATACTTAAAATTATAACAAATATTATTATGTGATTTCACATTCGGATTTTTACCGACGTTTCGCTTTATTGCTTATATTTTTAAAGCTTCTTCAGGGCTTAAATTCGCATTTTTTAATTATTAAAAGTATTTGTTGTAAGGCTTCTACACGAGCTTTACAACAAGACAGGGCTTTCTTTGTTGAATGTAAGTTTTTTGAAAGAAGTGTATGCTCTGTTTTGGAGAGAGAAAGAAGGATAATAGAGAACAAAGTAGACTTTCTACCATTTATTAGTAAAATTTTTATGAGTGATTATAAAGATAGAGAGGCGTTAAATAAAAAATATTGAAATAATTACTCTTGTCAAGACTTTCTTTACCAAATAGTTTTGCTACTTGTTAAACAAAGGTTTTGTTTAATCTTCTAATTGTTGCTATCTGTTGGGCTTTCCATTTCTGTATTTATTAGTGAATCGTTGGGATAAACTAAATTAACCTTAATTAACCTTAAATTAACCTTACTACCATAAATAGTAGTATTGCTGCTAGTCTAACCAACTCTCGTGTCAAGGCTTTTTCTACTAAATGTTTGGGCTACCAGTCTACCGGACTTTTGGTAAGTATTTTGAAAATAGCACATTCTGCATATTGAGGAGTGAAAGAGGAATAACAGAGAATAGAGTAGACACTTTCTACCATTTATTGGTAAAATTTTCGAGAGTGATAATAGAGAGGCGTTAAATAAAAAATATTGAAATAATTACTCTTGTCAAGACCTTCTATACCAAATAGTTTTGGTACTTGTTAAACAAAGGTTTTGTTTAATCTTCTAATTGTTGCTATCTGTTGGGCTTTCCATTTCTGTATTTATTAATGAATCGCTGGGATAAAGTAAATTAACCTGAAGAGGATAAATAGTAGTATTGCTGCTATCCAGACGAACTCTCGTGTCAAAGCTTTTTCTACCAACTGTACCTGCTACCAGTCTAAATAGTTTTGTTGATCTAATTAGAATTTCATACAACAATTGTGCAATTCTGTTCTTTATCAATTTTTTTAATTTAGCCTCAGATATCTTATTTTAAAAAAATTCAAGAAAATCTTAATTCACCTAAAGTATTTAAGCGCAGATGAAAGACCAAATTTGTGATTCTCTTTCAGCTATAATTGAGAGAAACCCACGTATTATTCATGAAGTAACAATGTAAACCAACTTTGTAAAATAATATATTTTTTTATTTTCCGCTAAAACTTTGTGGCAAATCGTTTTTCTTTGAATGTTGGGGTAAAAAATATAATTACTCAGAATTTCTCAACAGAGAACATTCGTACTTTATAATTTTCCGACTTATATTTCGCTTCATTTCTGAAATAGATATCACAATTTTTTTACAAAGATGTAACATCTTCAAAGCGATTTGTAGAGTCACCTTTATTAAAATAAAATAATACTCAAAGATCAAATAAACTTATAATTAGAGTCATTCGAGTGAAAATACGATTTAGAAGAAGTACATTACTTTTTGGTAACTTTATATTTGTTGAAGCAAGCTGTTGAACCTCATTTGTTTGTAAAAAAAGGTGAAAAATTCTGTGTAACGACTAAATTTAATTATAAGATTCCCCTGACGGCCCCGTTTTATATCAATTTATTGGCGTAGAACTTAAGAATATAACCCCAGGAATTAGGAACCCCCAAAGGAAACGGTCTCATTATGAAATTACTCGTGAAAACATTAAAAATGTAAATAATTATTCAGTTCAGGTAATGATAAATGTAGCGAAATTATGAGTATAAAAAAGAGGGTAATATCTCTTGGCAAGATCAAAAATATCTTGTTATTTACAATTTGAAGCAGGTTTCGTAAACACTTTAGGCAGATTTTGATATAGTATTTAATCAGGTGAGGTGAGCATTCCTCGGTGGAATTACATGAAAGCTTGTTAAAAATTAATACTGAATTATTTACCGAAACGTTAAGTGAAACTTCACAAAAGCCTCAGTTCTGCAATAATTTTTCTTTTGTCGAAAAGTTAAAAGCATTCAGAAAGTGCTTTTGTAAATCCTGAGATACCTTCAAGGAGACAAAACGCTAAATTAATATTAATTAAAATACAAAGGAAATTAAACTTCATAGCAATTAGTATTTCTCTCCATCTTTCAACATCAGAACAATTTCAAAAATATAACAGTTCTACTAATCACTAATCGGGTTAAATAAATTTTTTAAATTAACTTCTTACTTGATTCCAGAAAACTTTCGAATTTAATGTCAAGTTTCGTGCTTTAAGCAATCAATTAACTCCACAAAGTCTCAAAAAATTCTTACCATAACTTTTCCTACAAACCATAAACACTCCAAACTCTTTCATATACTTTAGACTCCACAAACACCGAACTCAGCTTCTATTGGTCGTTATAAATTACACCAAAAATTTATCAAGACTTCCTCTTAATTGAACTTCAACATAACACGTTTAAATAACTCAGACTGTTCAATAAAAAAAATAGTAGGTAACTATGAAAGTTTTTTATATAAAGGAGCAGTTCGGGTTACTTTTCTATCAGGTTTGCAAACAAATTAGAAATTTTTAGTCTTTGTTAGATATAAATCGAGTCAACGGTTTGAAGGATATTCCTGTTTTCTTCAGCTGTGACGTCATCTCGGGTCTAAGACCGACTAAAGAGTCGACGCGCTAACAGCTTCAGTTAAAAAATAAAAATGTCAGAAACTACTAGGTGAGATATAAGGGAAGATATACAATTATAGCTCACTCTGGTGAAGTCTTAATTGTTTCAAAAACAATTTTGTTTTAAATTTTGTAATTTTCTTGATGTTAATAGTAATTCTTGATGGTGGTGTGCTTAAGGGTAGTGTCTTTTTCCTCGGATCTGATAACCCATTTGCAATTCAAACGACTTTTTAAAACTAGCGAAAATTGGTAATAGCTTCAACACCGAATCTGAAATTGACCGCATCCGCAATTGACTCGAATAATTCAGTTATGTAAACACAATCAATAATGAAGTCAGCGTTGATGGTCTTTTAGAGGGTGAAATGTAATCCACTATACCCGATGGAGTTGTCGATATGTATTCTTAACTTGGGATTGTTATGACTGATGGGGTGAGTGGGCGCTATGACTCAGCCTATAGAACGTCTAGTTGAATGATTTATCAGGAGCTGTACATGAGTGGGTTCAAATTTAGTCAAACGAGACTATTATCTGGCTTAATCAATACAAATGTAGGTACGCATGTGTCAATAATTGGCCGGAAATTTTTCTAATTTGCCTTGTCTTGATAGCTTGATACAATTGTAATTATTTCGTTTTGCATTTCAGGTGAGTTTCTCCTAGCAAACAGCAGCTTGCTTACTAGAGTGGTAAGTTTTTCTAATTGGTTTAATTAAGCGAAAAATCAATAGACGTGGTTCTAACAAAGCGTGTTTTTCTAAAGGAGTTTCATATTTATTCAACTCAGACAACTATTCTTAGTGAAAACGGAATAATACAGTGAAACGCCTTAATTTGAAAATAGTTTACTACACCGCGTTTTATCCTGAACATTTAGCAAGCTCTCGAATTCTCCTATTTTATAAAAATTACCAACACTGAAATTATTCTAATCTCACCCGTCAAAATTATAATAGATTGTACAGTTGTCAGTTAATAATTTCATAAAAAAAAATGATCCAGTTTTGAAGAATCGACGAGAATTATCTGAAAAATTACATCGAAGATCTCTCGTTCGTATCTTAGAGAATCTTTAGCATTTTTTCCAAGTATTGTGACAGTTTATGTTACTCGTGTGTTGTCACATTAAATCGTTTATGTGAAGCTTCTCTTGTTTCGTTTTTTGATGTTTTTAGGCTTAGGAGATTGTTATTTTTGCGCTTTAAAATTGGTAAGCGGATTACTTCAAAAATTGCTTGTGTACATTGTAACTATAATAGATTGATACAGTTATCAGTTAATTTCAGAATCTTATGTGTCACGAAATGAAAAACTAGATTTTGTTTTATTGTTTAACCGTTTTATTTTTGCTTGAACTACCTATATGAAGTTGCATTCGAATGATTGGAACTATCTTATAAAATAAATATGATCGGAAATAAAAGAGTCGTTATTTCTGAAATCTTGAGGCATCAACTTCCTCTGTACCGACGTTTTCCGGGCTTTAACCGTAAGAATCAAATGTAAACAGCCTTCGGAATTTCTTCAAATATCTTTTTAATATCATCAGCTGTGGTGGAGTTCGTCTATTTCGATTAAATATGTTTCAGAATGTATTTGATATCGGGAGCTTTGAAGACGCTGCGGTCAGCTTCACTCGACCATATTTGAGTTCAGCAGACAGAAGTCGCTTTGAATTTTATTTTAAAAATATTTATATTTCACAAAGAATTGTATTTTGCTTTATTTAGGTTTGCTTCAACTTTACACAATTTTCACTAAGCTAAAAGCCTTCAAAATTACTTTTTTCTAGCTTGAGCTTTCTAATTCTAATATTTAAGTTGTTATTGATCCTAATTATTATAAGTAATTTCCAGTTTTTACTGGTTTCTAGTTTATTTTCTAACTCTGTTATCTGTTGTCAATCTATGAAGCGCTCTTCTGAAGAACCTAAATCATAATAACCGTCGGTTACTACAGAGATGAAACTAAAGCCGTATTGCTTGTTGCCTACCTAATTTTATTTACAATTTTGCATTGCAAACACTAATTTCTATTCTCTATTTCAAATTGTACATTTGGGCCGGTCTAAAGGGGCTAATTGTAACTAGTAGTATTATCTTTTATTTTCATGTCGTATATTGGCTGTCTTCCTTAGGAGAGACGTCTAGCTAAAAAGTTGTTGTACCATTTTGGAAGCTGCGAGCTACAGAAAATTTTTAATTCGACGTACCATTTATTCTATGATTTTATCTTTTTATAAATTTTGGTATCGCTCTGCTTCCGAATTAGAATGACTGAAGCATACCTGTCAGCATACGTTTTACTGCTCGTGTGGCGTTAGAACATGACGAAATAGACGAAAATGTAATTGTCGCATTAAATTTTGTTTAAAAAAAGTATATTTTGGTGAGAGACTAGTATTTGGCCTAATTTATGTCTGTTTTAAGTTTTCACAATTTTTACGAGGCTAATACCTTCAAAATTACTTTTTTTCTTGCAGCTTGAGCTGTCCAATTTTTCCTCGTTTATGCCCTATTTAAGTTGTTTTTAATCCTAATTATTATGATTAATTATTTCTCCTCGTCCTTTTTTTCTTCATATCTGCATGAACATGTGTTTTATGATCTTATCGCTCTATTACAGTAGTGCACGCAAAAGTGGTGAAACGGAACTAAATGACTTTACTGCAGTACAGTCGGTTTTTAAATTGCCCTGAGAGCAATTATTTTCGACGGTTTTCATGATGCCAGTCGTGACACTTTCCGAACTTCGTTTATGTCTGAAGGAATTTGATGTGCATTGTGTTCAGTAAATGCTGGATGCCGTTTCATTTTATTTATATAGATGTGGAATGTATTCAGAACGCGTCTGTTCGGATTTATTGGCTTATTTTTTAGATCTTTTCACGGTTTTTCGTAAAAAACGTCACAATTTCACTATGAGAGCCGACTTTTCGCCGATGCTGGCTAAATACAAATCAAAGCGTATTTCTTAAAAAGTTCAACTCGGATATAAAAAAGATCGATAATTTTATTTTACGTCGTTGCGCGTTTTTTTGAAGATTAATTTGATTTTTATTGATTTTCTGCTCGGCTTGAAAGACGCTCTTCATTTCCGACGAAAACTTCTTTTTGTAATTAATTTTACGTTTAGCGATTTGCCAACAGCTTCTGTGGTTTCATTCCAACTAATTCAGTCATTGTACTTAATATTTTCCGGTTTCTTTTTATTACTTTCTCCGCTATGGCGCTCCGATGATAATAAAATTTCAACCCAATCATGAAATTCGTATCAGTTTTTTACGACCAATTCGGATTGTTTCTTAAAGGCCAAAATGGTAATAATGTTTGCTTTACGTTGTTATTGGTTCAATATTGAAAACAGAATTGCATTCTTACTATCCGTTCCAAGGGAAATAACGTGCGTTCATAAAAAAAACTTAGAGAGTGCTCTGGAATTAAAAAACAATTACATCAAAGATCTCTAGTTCGTATTAAATATGCATTATTTCCAAGTATTAGACAGTCTTTGTTACTTGTGTGTTGTCACATAAAATCCTTAATCTTTATCAGGCTCAGCGAGGACGAGATTTGCAGAGGTTGTGCTGAAAATGAGGAAATTCCTCTTCATAGTCTCTGTTACTGCCCTGTATTTGCAGGCATCAGAGATTTACACCTGGGCTCCCGATATAATCTGAAGCCCAGTGCTATCGAGAAGGCTTCTGCAGACAGGGTACTGAGCTTTATCAGAGGCACAGGGCTTGCAGTAGTGCTATTTCGAGAGGTTGCACACAATGGGTGTAGACCTCGGTGTGCGGCTCGCGCTTCGGGCCTCTCTTGTCAAAAAAAACCTAGTGATAGTTGACCGACTACTATAGATACAGTTGGCCGACTATTCTAGTAGTAGTTAATCAACTATTGGTAGTGGAGGGTGACCGACTATTACAGGAGCAGTTGGCCGACTGTTATCAATAATTTAACATGAAACGACATACTTTATCTCTACAAGTTTTTTTTAATGAACTCTCTGTAGTTTAAAAATTGTTTGGCGACACTTTAAACCAAAAATTTATATTCTAAAGCAATTAGTGTTACCTTTAAAGCTCTACCCGGATATAAATTGAATTTTTTCATTCCGCAATCCGCCCTGGAATATTTTAATTTTGATGATATTAACGAGGTTATGAATCGTGTCGTATACATCTGGGCAATTATATTTTATAACGTCTCGTTATTTTATTCCGTAGGATATTTAAATTGGTACGTCTAAAAAACGTGCTGCTTCTCTGAAATCATAATAGGAAATGAGCAGAAATTATTATCATACTTTATGGCTTATTTAGGACTAATTAATTTTTGTCTTACACTCTCCTGGTCTTAAGGGAATTCGGGAGTTCGTTACGCAAATTAAATCTGAGATAGGGGCGCCACTAGTCCCAAATTGGATATTCCTGCATGTTCAGCCTCTCAAATTTATTTGGCTCATTGCTTTTCTTTCAAAAAGAAAATGTTTATCATACTTTTTTCAAATGTCAGCATATGTTTAGAAAAGGAAAATTTTAATAAAGAAATTTATGATAAATAGACAGTTATTTTTGAAAATATTCTCTTATAAAATTATTTTCTAAAGTAAGCTACAAAAGCGCTTATAAAGCTCTTATTTTTTTAAAGATAATTTGAAGAACATAGCTGAATAGTAGTGTACGCTGCGATGTCTCAATGCCGAGTGCCCTTCTCATCTTGTTTAATTCAGAACCAACGCTTTTTCTTTGGCTGAACTAATAAAAATAATCTTAATTATTAACAAATTTTTAAAATATAAAACTAATATCTTGTACTAAGCTACACTTTTATGAAAAACAATTTTTGTTAAAGTTTGAATATTGAAATCTGTGGGGTCTTTGAGACTCAACCATGCATCTCAAAAGCCTACTGTCAGTCCTGTTTTGTAGTATTAATTGTGCTTAACTAATCAACTGGTATTATCCGTACAATTGTGTTGAGTGGTGATGTAAAATTACCGAAAAATCCCCTATACTCGTATCAATTGACGATTGTAGTAGCTAACAATGAGCGTGTAATTCTATAAATCCTCTCAATACACATATTATAAAATATTTTCCAGCAGCAAACCCTAACAATACCCACCCAACAATTAATTTTTGATGATTATTACAAAACTTTAAATTTTTTAACACGCATAAATTAAGTGTCGAGCACAAAAACAATCGGAGCTTTTATTACCGCCATGCATCAAAATCGTTTATAATGGCTCATCGTAAATTTGCAGAAAATCTGTAATATAACACCGAGCCAGATAACCGAAAACTGTCCAAGTTTTAACCCGTTTTGTTCCAACATATGTTGAGAAAAATGATCAAAGAGTGCATCTCAAAGCGAAACAGCAATAGCTCAGTTCATTTTATTACATCAGAGAGCTTATAGGTGCACAAGCAGACGTGGAAGAATATAATATACGGTTTACGTCGAAGAATATAACGGAAGTCGGCAATAAACATTTATATGAGTATTTTATCATAACACACATAACTCACAAAGCTCGGAAATATCACCGTAATAAAAAGGACACCCAGCACAGAGACAATAAAAGTAATCGATTACGCCCATTTCAACTGGAAAGATGGCGTTAACGATACAACAAAACTAGAATCTAATACCTGAGAAAATGCACTGAAACAGACAAATCAATTTTCTAAAAAAAAAAAGAACGGGATGAGGAGGGCACTCGGCATTGAGACATCACTGCGTATTAACTTCGTGATTAATTAATTATTGTAAATAAATGTGATCTGAAAATATAGTTTCGTTATTAAATTTCTAACAGCAACTATTATGGAGCACTACAAACTTTGTAGGCTCATGGCTTGGTGGACGATTTTTCTCCATTCTTTCTCATTTAGAGCTTTTCTATTTCATTGTTTTAAATGTTACTTTTGGAGGTTTTTCTCTACTTTTTTTTTTCATTCTGTCTTTGGTATGTTTCTTGGTCTGTTGGGTCCTAGTCCTGTTCTAATATTCTTTTTGTTAATTTGTTTTCTTTTATTTTTGTTTTATATTGTTAAATCTATCTCATTTTTTGCGATTTAACTACTTTGTTTGTTCTTCTAATCCAAGTCTTTTCTACTTTTTTTTCTCCATAATTTATTTTTAAATTCTTTCTTTTCCATATCTGCAGCATGGTTGCTTTTGCTACAGTTTTTAAAGTTAGTATAGAGTGTAATGCATACACGCTTTTGTTTCCAGCTGCTATTCTTGCTTTTATCTCTTCTGTATTTGTTGGTTTCTTTTCTATTACACTTTCTAGGTAGATAAATCTCTTATCTTCTTTGAATTTGTATCTCCCTTTTTTGTTTACTGTTTCTTCTAAATATCTTCTTTAAATACTTCATTTTTCTATATCATAAACTCTCTTTCGTTTACGTTTACTTCTAGATATTTTCTTGAAATACTTCATCTTCCTATATCATAAACTTAGTTTTTTCTTTATTTATTTTTAGTCCTATTTTTTCCGCGTTTATAGTCAGCTTTCTTCTTACTTTTGATAGCTCTCCTTTGGTTTTTCTTATTGGTGTTACGTCATCTTCAAATGCAAGGCATTGATGTTGTTGATGGAGGAGTGGACCTTGTCTTTACATATTGCGTTACAGTTAGTTTACAGTTTTTCATTAACCCGAATCCTGTTTGTGGTTTTCTCCAATGTCATTTTTACTAATTTCGTTATTTTATTGGGTGTTTCAAGGTCTTTTAATGCTTGGTATAATTGCTTTCTGATTATGCTGTTCTAAACCGTCTTGAAGTCAATAAGAAGCAAGTAAATTTTTAATTTTTGTTGGTGACTTCTCTCTTGTATCTGCTGTAATGAAACTATTTGGTCTACTACTCTTCTAAAACTACACTGGTATTCTCCTACTACTTCTTCCATATGCTCTTTTAGTTTATTATTTACTACTGTTGCTATTATCTTATCTACAAAGTTCAGCAAGGCTATTTCTGTATAATTTTTACAATTTGTCTTGTCTTTTTTTATGGATTGGACATAATATTGCTGTTCTTCATGCTTGCGGCATTTGTTCTTTTATCCAAACATTTTTAATTAAATGGCATATCATCTTTGTCATCATTTTTCCTGCATACTTTATTATTTCTCCTTTTATGTCGTCTTCTTTTGGGCTCTTGTTGCTTTTTTGTTTTTTATGATATTTTTAACTTCATTATATGTGGGAAGTGCTTCTTCTTTTTCTTCTTATTTGTTTCTGTTGTTTTTCTCGACGTCACGATTTGTTTAAGACTTCTTCAAAATATACACTTCATCTTTCTGTTACTTCTTTTTTTCTTCTCACCAATTGGCCATGTTTGTCTCGACAAAATATGGTTTTACGTTGAAATTCTTATTTAATTTTCTTGCATCTTTGATAGAAGTTTCTTATCTCTTTATTTTTGTAATTCTTTTTTATATCTTCTATTTTTTAGCGTTGTGCTTTTGTTTCTTCTTTCTGAAAATTTGTTTGTATTTTACTTTTTGTTTTTTATATTTTTTCTGGCTGTTCTGTGTATTTTCTTCTAGCATCTTTTTTCTTGTTGTGCCTTTCTTCTGTTCTAGAAGTCTACAATCTTCATCGTACTATTTTTTTGTTTTCTTTTTATTCTTCTCTCTAATTTGTTCTTTGATTGCTTGTTTAATTAATTTTTCTATTGCTTTTCGTTTTTTTTTCTATTGTTCTAGTAGCTTCTTGTTGTTGATCTTTTTCTATCGCTGTTATATATATTTCCTTGTTGATTATTTTGTTGATATTATTTGCTTGGTTGCCATATTTTTCAGATTACTATTATTTGTATGAGCTCGTGTATAATTTGCTTGAATTTTATTTCTACCATAAAATGATCGGAATCTACGAATCTACTTAAAAATTGAGTTTTAGAATGTTTGTAATAATCTCGTCTAGTCCTAAGTCAGTGAAATTCCCAGGATGGCAGCATTGTCGTGTAGTTATATATGAAGACGTCTGTACAAAAGCTCCTGTCTGTTGTTTATAGATCCATGTTTTCCGAGTAGACCTCCACTTCAGCCAAGTAGAACCGTGCAAATAAAAGGCACTAATAACGTAAATCTGTAGTAGGTCCTTGTGTGAATCCTGGAAAGAAATTTTTGTGTGTCGTAATTATCTGTTATCGATACTTGAAGATGATATTGAATATATCCTTGAAGGCGGCTAGATTTCAATACAACCTTTGTGCAGTGTATCTCTTTGATCATATTTGTCAAGTAAGGTCGGGTTTAATAACGCAAAGCAACATTACACTTGGTCGATGATGCAGACACGTTTTATGCATAAATAAATTACAAACATCAAAAGAACTATGGGTACATACGAAAGCATTAATATTTAACATAACGAAAATAACGGAATGCTTTCAAAGGAATCAATACGAGACGATACAAAATTATTTCACGGCTAAAACCAAAAACAACAGATGAAATTTTCAGGTTTCAAACAAACCAACTTAACGCTGATAAATGCGACTGCGGGAAAAATTTGCAAATGAAAGGAATATTGTGGTTATGACCATCCAGATGATTTATTAATTGACACACAAAAGCCGGTTGAGAATATAACGACTTTTTGACCCTCTGATCCGTATTGGAAGAGTAATTTTACGTTTCCCGTTTCAATTGATAATACAATCTCGAAAATATTTGGATTCAATAACGGTGTTTGATGCCAAAAATTAAATGAATTATTTTCCAAAAAAAAAATTGAAAAAAAAAATTTAGCGAATTGTTTTAACACCTTGTTATACACCATTTTTGTTTAATAGATAATGTAGCTGAATATAATGTGGCAGTTGTGGTCTGATACACGATTGCTGGTGGAATTCAGTTTACTATTTTACTATTAATTTTATATATTTTTACCTGCGTTTTCACTAATTTAATTTTTAAATCTGCAACCTGTAGTTTTTGTAGTAATTCGATTACAAAATCTATGAACTGAATTTCAATTAGTTAATAATCTGAAAAATATTGCAACAAGACAATGTAGTATAAAATTAAACGAACAAATCAACAAAGAAAAATATATAACAGTAATAAAGAACAACAAGAAGCTACTATAACAGTTGAGGAAAAATGAAGGAACAAGCAATCAAAGAACAAATTGAAGAGAAGAATAAAAAGAAAACAAAAGAGTGGTACGATGAGATTGTAGATTTCACATACAGATGAAAGACACAGCAAGGAGAAAATACGCAGAACAGTTAGAAAGAATATAAAAGCAAAGAGAAGAATACAAAAAATGCAACGAGAGCACAATGCTAAAAAATGGAAGATATAGAAGAGAATTACAAAAATAAGGAGACAAGAAACTTTTTTTATGGATTCAAGAGAATTAAACAAGGATTTTAACCTAAAACCATATTTTGTCGAGATAAACATGGATATTTAGTGGAAAAGGAAGAACTTAACAGAAAGATCTGCTGAATATTTTGAAGAAGTCTTAAACAAGTCGTCGACCAAAAGAAGAATGATTGAAGAGGAGAACAACAGAGACAGACAAGAAGAAAGAGAAGAAGAACTTTCCACATATGATGAAATTAAAAATATTATGGAAAGAATGAAAAACAACAAGAGTCCAGGACAAGAGAACATACAAGCAGAAATAATGTTACGGAGGAGAAACGATGATGAAGATTTAAAAGATGTATGGGAATAACATGAAAACATGATAATGAAGATAGAATAATCCAATCAAAATTTGATTGGTTATTTAATGTTTGTAGGCGGATTTAAGAATTTCTGAAGCTTCTAAAAATTTTAGAAAATAATTGTTATTAAAGCTGTAAAAGATTTTACAATTAACAGAGGAGAAAAGGAATGACCGGAAGAAAGAATTTGAGAAACAAAATCAAATGAACTGTTGGTTATATCTGTATTTTTGACTTTTTTCCGTTCTTGTTCTCTTATGTAAAGGAGGAATTTGCTCCTTGTTGTGTACGAGACAGGTCGAAGGACTTTAGAATCATTCAACCAACCAACATTATCATCGTTTTTTACATTTTTATATAAAAATTATTTATTATTCTATTGTAAATTTCAAATGTAGTGTTGTAGCTATTATAAAATTATTTACACGTTTGTACAATATTGATTTAACTTTTTATAGAACATGGTTATTACAACTAAAAAAAGGAAAATAGAACCGATGATGTGGTATAAAATTCCTAATGGTTCCAATTTGAGTATTTACAACCAACATTATTATTTTTAATTAAAAAAATTGTTCCTATTTCTATAATTTTTTTAACAAGAGACCTTTAAAATGTGCTAATTGACAAAACCAAATTTGTTACGTATATTTCCTGTTTAAATAAAGTTTGTGAAATGTCTACAAAGTGAAAGAAAGTTTGTTATAAAAACACGATGAAGTGTCGAGGGAGAAAAACTCTGTCAGAAAGTCGTAAAGCAAGATTTAGGCTAGCATTATGACACAATCAGTTGTTGAATTAATGTATGGTATTAGGTACAGGTTCAATACTTGTTTGATGTGTTCTCTATCCCTGAAATCTTTTATTCATAATGTAGAGTTAGAAGGGTTTCTTCGGGAAGTTGTCTACTTAAGAGATTTATACATGGATGTTTTCGATAATACAGTTTATCTGGCTTAGAATTTTGGATAAGGTATTGATGTTGAATAAGCTGGTGGTAATCTCCAATTTTTTTTTTATTTAATGGAGCGTCTTAAAATGTATTTTTAACTGAAGATTTTGTTTTGTCAATACTTTCCAGAAGTGTCGATCCACTATTGTAGTGCGTCTTTTGTGCTCCAGTGTTAATCTCCGGTTTCTAGTACTTTTTTAGTCTCATTGGGGGCTTCAATTTTCTGTCAAAAGAATTTTATTGTTTCAAATAATTATGCACTGTCTAGTTAATACGAAACAAAGTTTTAATCTGCATTTATTAGGGTTTCATTGGGGGAAGTTGTCGGACATTGGAGCCACTGGAGATTATCACATTTAACATTTCTTTGTTTGATTGTTGACGAGTTATCGATTTGATAATTACCCGGATTAAAAATGAGTCTTGGTCGCTTGAAACGTCGTGTTAATTACGGGTTATATAGTGAAATCGCATGTCCGATAAGTGTTCAGTAAGTGGGTTATTTAAATAGCTCCTTGTCCGGAATCAGATAAGCGGCAGTAAACTTTATTCCCGGAGTAAATTTTCTCCGATGGTGGCAAGCTCTAGCAAATCCGGTAGTTAACGTAGTGATTATCCGGTCTTGTTTGAGTTAGAGGCGAATGTTGTAGCGTCACTCGGACGCCTTCAACTGTCCACTCCTTCTTTTTTTAAAACTTACGATCAAGGGAGGACTTTAATAAAAACTTGTTAACTTCTTTTGTCGTCGTGCTTTGTGATTTTTCAAAACGAAACTTGGACAAAAAGGATTCCGTTTTAATGCTTTTTCTTTCAATTATTGTGAAAGTCGCACGATGGGACTTAATAAATGAATTTCGTTTAAGCATTTGCTTTTTTAACACGCTCTCTGAATACCATTTATTCCAACACAGAAAAGAAATTTTATATTGATAACGGTATTGTTTCGGAAATGTTTTGTGGGAAAGGCTTTGTATTCTACAACACAGTCATAAATAATTTTGGACATTTATGCGAATGGATACAGCAAAAAATGCGCTAAATGTCATCGCAATAAGAGTGCCTTCCAATTTTTTTCAGATCTAAACAATTACAGTTGATTGCTGTCTGAGGGAAATAATACAAAATGTTTTCTAAATTTTACATTTTTTGTCCACCTGGAGCAATGAGAAATAAAGTTTCTTTACCTCATTCACTAAATTAAGTCGCAAACATCAAGTTTTTTCAGGTTTTTAGACTGAAATAGAGATGTCTTTATGGAACTTTGGAGGGTCTAAGCAATGTTCTTATAAAATTACAAAAAATGTCTCAGGGAAAGCAGTCACTAATTTTTATCCTAAAATGCAAACCGCTATAATATTTGTTCTATATTAGAGTGTATCAAGTAAACTTAGAGTCAGAGCTCTATAAAATACCAAACGCACGACATTTTATCAATTTTTGGCTAATCAAAATGTTACAAATCAATATATTTCTCTGACAGTAATGGATAATTTACTTTTGTGTTGGCAGAACTGATTTTGACAATACGTGTTTTGTCAAAATGGCAACTGTTAAAAGTCGAAAAGAATTATTTTTTGGAATAATGTTTTGGTCACTTTTTCAATTGTGGCTAGTTTAGTTTTTACGTCTTTTAGCATTTTGCTATAAGCAGATTTTGTAATTTTTTTATTCCTAATCTAGGTCTAACTACAGGATTTAAGGAAGGCAATGTAACTAAATGAAACAAGAAAAGTTGAATAAAACAACGATTGTTAAAAAAAATCAAAAAATATTATTTTCATAGCAGACTTTTCTACTAAGATTGGTTTAGATCTAACTCCTTCAAGGTGTTCTTTTTTTATGACACTCAGTATATATTGAGAGTATGTATCTGTTATACTCGTATGTATCTGACGGACTTTCTAAATATTTTTTTAATTATTTTACATCTAAGAAAAAACGCCCAAAAATATTGGTTTTGGCCTATAATGAGTGCACCAATTATTTGGAAAATTTGTGTACAAAGAATCTAGCAACCCGGAAAAACTGGAAAACTTCGAAATGTCAGGGAAATTATTTACATAAAGTCAAGGAATAGTCAGGGAATTTGAATATTTTTTTAGAAAGTCGGGGAATTTATTTTATTATATGGAAAATTACTCAGAGATCAGTAATTTTTAACAGTTTTTTAATAACAGTTCTTGAATAAAACAAGATGAATTAACAGCTGTTTGTCTAAGTAGTGCTTACGACTGATTCCTCAGCTTTCGTTAAAATTTATCAGCAAATTTGCATCAGATATTATAAACCCTGAAATTGGTAAATTTCTTCTTGTGTTTGGCGTTTGAGGTCGACCTCTGCGATTTGGTATAATCGCGATAAGCCGCATCCTGCGCCTCCATTAACGGCAAAAAATATAAAAAGTAACATTCTTGCGAAAGTGATATGAAAGAGAAAAGTCTGAAACGAAGAGAGCCTATCGCTGATAAAAAACGGAAAAGAAAATCTTTGAATGTAAAGATCGGACTAAATCGCCGGTTCTTAATTTCCTTTGAGTGGTGATGAAGTGAGGCAGTTCGTCTTGTACGGAGGCTCTAAGTACCTTCATTTGATCGCAGTAACATTTGCTCGTAAGATCAGATGGTAGATATGGCGTGAAGATTTAATTAATTCCACTCTTTGAGGACGCTTGCCCGTTTGCCTTTGACAAAGTTTGCTCGAAAGACTTATTATACAGATAAGAAAAGAGTCTGACCGTAATTAGGAAACTCTTCAAGGGGCTTACTCGACGCACAAATTAACCGGGAATTAATCACGAAATTATCAGTGCACGCATACAAGCCGGTGGTAGTCAACCATAGACATTTAATTTTACTTAAATTAGCTAAAATTTTGAAGGAAAAATCTCGGAAAGAGCAGTCAGCTGTGAGATGCTGTAATAACCAGCCTCTTTCCGGGATATTTGACGAAAGTGAATGCACAGATTCGCAATGAGAGAAAAGCTCTGATCTTTCACCCTAACACCGAGTGATTTAATAGACGTTTTATAAGGCACGTAGGTAACATATCAGCATGCGAGTGCCGTTGTTACTTTACCAGGACAAGAGACGCTTGATTGTTTTTCGTGTACTTTTTACGTCGTTCTTCCTAGATATCTAATAAAATACCAGAAAAAATACCCCGATTTTAACGACCTGGAAAATTATATCCTTCCTTTTTTTATAAGTCTTTCACAAACTCAAAACAAGGTGCAACAGTAAATGTTTCGCTCCAATTACGTAATTTTTAATTTTGTAAAGCAATTATGAAAAACAATTTGGTTTCCCCCTTTTTCATTTCAATCTTTATTACAATTACTTTTCTTTGTTATTTTAATATTGTCTGGAAAATCTAAATCATCGTCAAATTGTATTTTCACGATTCATTTAAATCTACATTTAGGTGAACTTGTATTGCTTCCTTGTCCAGGCCCGTAGCTGGGGTGTCAAACGCCTGCGTGTAAGATGCATAAGTAAGATAATATTTTTTTACGATGTCAAGAGTTCAATTTTCCAAATTTTGTAAATTTCAGACACTTCTCTATTGTAGCAGATCTATTTTGAATTATTTTACTCAAAACATTATTTTTTTCTAGAAGAAAATGCCATATTGTTAAACTAAAAATAAATTAAAAAAATATAGTTTTGTTGCAACAGAATCAGCTATAAATTTTGCATTGGCATCTCGCGACTGATCACTTAATATTTCTAATAAACTGTCATATACTTCAGGTAGCTAAAAATAAAGAGGTCTGATCGCTTTAACTCTACTTTTCCACCGAAAATAATGACAAAGTGCTGTGGTTTTTAATAGTAGCAATTGTTGCTTAACATGCCCCACCACATTTTGAACAGTGAATGTAGTTTTTGATGAATTGTATAATTAATTACGTTCATTGCTTTAGGAGACGGATGAAGGATTGTTAGATCCTTTATTTATTTATTTATTTATTTTAGGTCCTAGGAATAATTTAATTAATTTTTCTAGCTTCGTAATTTTTAAAGTTTCCATATATGTATATTTATATAAAAAAATATTTCTAAAAACGCGCCCTCAGATAACGCTGTCCGTGTGAAAATCACGCACTGAATACCTTCCAGCTACGGCCCTGTCTTTGTCAAAGAATTTCTGTGGAAATAAGTGATCGCAATAAATTGTTTGTGGGTGGTATTCGTTCAGGTGGACAATGTCTTCTCAAGAACAAACAGTTCACGTTCGCAATAAAGCTTCGTGCGTGTCGAGCAAGTCGGGCACCTTGACAGGGTATGCCACTAGCTAATGCTTGACATTCTTGGAAATCCGTCGAAGATCTTCTCTGGAAGTTTAAGGCTCGCGGCCATTTTCGGGTATAAACTTGGCGGTCGTTTAGCGGTTTATCGGGCGCATCTCATTTTCCGGCCGGATATGTCGGGTGTATTAGGCCGATAAACACACCACGATCGACCTGAGGCACCCTCTAAGCTGCCCAATCATCCATCTACCACCGACAACTTATATACAACATGCGCTTATCACAAACCTTATGAGATCGTACCGACGCTCTAATAGAATATTCCTAATATGCTTATCGGACGACGTTATCCTTTTTATGACAGGACGAGGCGCATCCAGACGACCAAAAAACTCAGCACGACGTTTCTATTGTTCGACCAAACTACCCACAGTTAACTGCAAGAAAATGGAATTGCGACTAAGTGAAAACAGGGTTTTAACCCCAAACGGTAATTTAGTTATCAATAGAGTTCGGATTTTTATGTACATTAAACATTAAATGCTTTAAATATATCCAATTTTTCCCAGAAAGATGTCAAATACATGCTTCGTTTTTACCATTATTATGTACTTTGTTTTTGATATCTTTTTCTTACTGGAAATCAAGGAAAGTGTAGTAAAACAACAGAAGGTAATCTAATTATAATTTTATTATACATAATAATAATAATAATTACATTATATATGATAAGAACATTACATAATATCATTGTAATATGGTATCGATTATAATTAACAGCTATATACATTAGGATGTTTTAACTTTCGACACCGAAAAATTGGTTTCTAGGCACCTTTTAAAAATGCTTTTTAAAGATAAGCTCTTAATTTTGATAGAAATGAATCCCTCATCTCAGTTTTCTATTTTTTTTTTAGTTCTATTTGGCAAAATTCGTATCTCGTCACTACTTGATCGTACAGAAAAATTTTATTTACATTTTTTGTATAAAATTGAAAGTTTTAAAAAAGGTATTTTACAATTTTTTTAAAGCTATTAGCGTTTGAAAGATATTAGAGGTCAAAGTTTGATGAATTTAACAAAAAAATTTTTTACTTCTAAATTTTATAACTTATAGATAAATAAATATAAAAAATGTAAAATATGTATATAGTTTTATCGGAAATTGAACGCTCTACAAAAAAGGTCTTGTAATTTATCGATTATATCCAAAATATCCAAAATATTGGGATGATATTCCTAATAATAAAAAGATTTTTTTTTACATAAAATCCTAACTCTAGTTATCAATATTCTCATCGCAAATTTGTTGAGGCTTTTTAGTAGTGCAATGTCGATTTTGAAATAAATTGGGAGTACTTACCTAAGCGAATGGCATTTCTATGTTCTGACTTCGTCTGTCTAAAACGTAAAAAACAATCTCCCAAACGCAAGAAAGATTCTGTCAAAGCGAAAGTTTGATATTTTCGAAGGGATTTATATTGGCGCCGACGTTTGTTAGCAAGTATGATGGATGATGTTATCAATGTCTCAGAATTGATAGCTTCTGGACCCGCTAATATATTATATCTGGAAAAGTGTCGTTTAAGAAGACCAAGTGGTTCCAAGATTTGACGGATTTAACACTAGCAATTATTTTTGTGTGTCTTGTACCTGTCCAACCAATCGGTAAATCTGAGTAGAAAAGACAGAAAGTTAATAAATCTCTCAATTTCTAAGGGCGAGTCTAATTTAGTTTAAAAGCTCTTGAAATGATAGACGCGAAATAATCAGTTGGTTGTAAGCTGTTTCTTGGTTTGATAGAGGCTCTTGTGGTCATTCAATCACAAAATAAGCAATTAATAATTAGGGGTTTGAAATAACTGATGGAATTTTCGGTTCAAACATGTCGTCTTAGAACTTGTAGAATCCCAAATAACATCCCTTCAATGACATGCATTTCACTGAAACATCCAATTTTACCACAAAGGGTCTGCACCGGCGTTATAAATCAATAGCTGGAGCCCATTAAATGGAATAGGTAGACGCAGTGAATAAATTATTCATATTTGAATATACCCTGAAAGAACGAATAATTCAGCAAAATTTCCTAGAGAATACCTAATTAAAACATTAACTCTGCATATTCCCTTCTTTAATTTGATTCAACTAAGATGCAACTACTCTTAAAAGAACTAGTCCGGAAATGGAAACTCAGATGGCTTGTGCTTGCTGAATAATAACATTCAGCAGAACTTCCTCAACGTTTTATGAACAAACATCAATATTTCCATTTGACTAACGAATCAAACCACCAAAAAACTTCAACAGTCCTGAACAGATGTTGCCGAAAAGTTTTGTTTTGTTTTTCGACCAGATTCGAGAAAAAATAAAATATTTCAATCCGATAGCTCCAAGCTAGTTTTAATGATACGCACGTGGAACAAACAAAATTTTTGAAATGTTAAATTTTTCCTGGCTTATTTACGTTTTCCTGGGAAAGATAAAGGTAAATTGATATTGCAGCGAGTGTCTCTCCATGAAATTTTCCTGTTGCGTGAACCTATTCGAGTAGTAACAGTGCAGCCATACGAACAAACGGAACACATTTCGTTTTTAAATTGGGAATGAAATATGAAAAATGAAGCGTCATGTAGCTGACAAGTCCTATTATATATTTTTTCGTAGGAAAGTATTAAAATTTAAAATCATAAAAGGTGTGCGATTTGTTACCGAAATGATTTATTAGAGAGATAAATTCATAAATAGGAAAACAGGGAAAGGTGTCGCTACTAAAAGATTTATATTTCTTAAACGCGAAACTTTTCCGGGTTATATATTGAAATTAAGAAAACACCTCGGTCGTTCTTTCCAATTTACTCTGAATCGGATTAATTAATTTGAAATAGCGAGACCTGCCAGTTTTCCCTTACCGGAATTTTTACGTTTTTATTCCGGCAACGCTAAGGCTAATTGAGCACTTTATAGACCTCCCTCGAGTTCTAAGATCTTTTTTTATTTTTGACTGTCAACATTTAATATTTTACCTTTACGTCAGGAATTTGTGCGTGGCGTACTTTTTACAACATTTTTTATGAGTATATTTCCTCAGCGATTTATTGAGGTTATCAGAAACACAATAAATTTTCATACAAAAAGTCCTTAACTGAAGGATTCTACGTGATCAGAACACGTGTTACCTATAAACAACAACCTACATAAATCACGATCTGATTATACAAAAACGAGAGAAGTTTTAGAATTATGAGGCAAAAATCGAATACATTTGACCACTCCACATCTAAGCTAAATATTTATTTAACTTCAAAAACTAGCCCTCCAGCTCTTTTCCTTACACATGTTATGACTACGAAACTTTAGCGAGCATCCAGTTTACACAGACCAAGATATTAATTACGTCCTGTTTTCTTTCACAAAACTAAAACATTGAGTTAGATATTAAAAGCCGACCAAATCAGAACAGGATAATCCACTTAATGATTGATCCTCACAAAAAATTGACATTTTCAAGTAAAAGTGACATTTTCGAAGTATAAAAATAGTCCTCGCTCGATTGCCCAAATAATAGCATGACGCTATGAATAATCCTACTAATTATGAAGGAAGGATCTTTGGATTGATCTGAAAGGCCGAGAACCTGAATGGAGTATTGTTTTATGTGAAATTCAATTCTTGAACAAAGCTATCATATTACAGCTTTACCTTTTGAAATTAAAAGGTCCGGGAAGCTTTGTCGTTTGAATCCGGTTGCCTGATTGAATTTAACTCGGGAAGATTTTACAGTCATTAAATTAAAACCGAATCGAATTATCCCTGCATGCAACTAGAGAATTTTTACTGCAAAAGCTGGAATGATACAGAGATTTTGAACTTTAATTTATGTGGCTAGAATGTCGAAATTTGATCTGGACAACAACTCTTCTACAGGTTTAATAATAAATTAAAGTTTTTTGTGAAACAACCTGTGTTCTTGTTAATACAGAACCTGAATTCTGCAGGCCTGCGAACCAAGAAAACCTCTCTTAAATTAAATTCTAAATTTAATGTTCCTTCAAGAAAATACATTTAAACGAAAAATAAAACTATGTAAAATATAATCTACAAGTCTGACGTAAAAATATCCACATTTACCTTAAAACATCATGGTGGTAAAAATGTTTTTCGGCGGTTTTATGTTTACCAATATATTCTCTAAAAATACACAACGATATGAGTCAATTTCCCTCGCTCTTTGAAAATACAAAATGTCAATTTTAAAGCTACTGAAAGATAACAAACATTAAAAACAAAAAATATATCACATTAACTTAAAAGCATCATGCTAAAGGCGGTAAAAGTTGCTCAAATTAAAAGTAAACTTTGATATTAAAATTTTAATACTTTGAAAGAAATGATAAAAATTACATTTTTGCTGGTTTGGGATTTATGATTACAAAAATAAAAGTGTGCCATTTGCCATTACTTAGAAGATTGTATTTTCATGTAGATACGAAATGATTAAACCATATTTCCGAAATAAAAAAGGACATAATCCTAAATTCAATTAGCTGATAGTAAAGAGCGAACAGAAATGTTGGATTGACTTTTACGGTCTGGAGGAGCTGTGAGGACTTAAATGAGGTGTAATCTATTGTCGGTATAAGGATTAACACTTGGAGTAGCTGTTTTCATCTAGATGTAGCTTTGTTTTGCTGTGTTAATTAATAGTTTCATCATAATCACTCAAAGGTAACAACCAACAAAAAAATACATTTTTTTCAATCTGGAGAATCTTATCTGTAGAAACACCGAGAAATATAAAAACTATCTCTAGTAATACCGCGAGATCTAAAAGTCGCTTATTGTATAGTTTTTAAAAAGTCAGAACTGTTAGAATTGGATTAAGTTGTTTTAAAATTTGGTTTTCTATTTGCTAAAACTGAAATTAAAATGTTTCCATTGTAATTGCTACATTTTTATTATAAAATACAGACTTCTTAAGCTTATTTTACAACAACATCTTGCACTGTAATTTCAGATAATTAAGGTGACTAATGTTAGGTGAATAAACTTTATTTTTGTCATAGCTTGCTTTGATGCCACGATTTTTGGTTTTCTCGTTAGCACAAGAAGTCAAAATTTATTCGTTACTTTTGGTATAGTCAGAAAAAAGAGGGCGAATTTGACAAATATAGACAGATCAATGAATTGGAGGGTTTTCATTGTCAAATTTGTGTTAAACAATGACAAAATTAAACGAAATTAAATCTGAAAAACTAAAAATAAAACAAAAAATATAACGAGGTGATCATAAAATGGCAGAAAAGCTTTCCAGTACATGTAGGAGACTGTTAGTAGACCGAAAAAATTATTAAAAAACATTTTTTTCTAAAAAATTAATTAAACTATTATTATTTAAATTTGTAGAACGTATATATCTATATCAATACAGTAATCTCGAAGTCGTGGGAAATTCAGAAATTTAAAAACTTGCAGGAATTGTGGAATTCTGTAACAGTTATTGAAGTACCTGGAAAAGGTGGGAATTTTAGAAATTATAGACTGCATGAATAAGGGAAATTTCTGAAAATAAAAAAATGCCTGATTACAAGAGCTATAATTTAACAAATAGAATTTAACAAATATCACGAATTGTTACAGAAATAGGAGCAACTATAAAATCTGGAATTGTAGCAATTTTAGAATTGTCCAAACTGTAGACATTACCAACATTATACATATAAGAATTGTGGAGAGTAAAACAGTTCTAGAAGTTGCAGAATTGAGAAAATATGTATCAATAATTATTGTAGAATTTTAAAGAAATTGGAGCACTAAAATAGAAACTGTAAATAGTGTAAAAATGTACTAATTATTACAATAATTTTGTAGGAATTAGAAACTGAAAATGCAACTAGCAATACAATTCCAAAGCTAACGTAGTTATTTTTTTTTGTTTACAAATACATTAAATGAAAAATCATTTAATCTTTCGGTTAACTGAAGACCAACTAATGCCACTTGCTTGTGAAATTATTCTTTGACTTACATGTGAACAGGACCAGTAGCTGTTCTTGTTTTTGGCTTTTTCAAAGGTGGTCAAGTCATTAAGGTAGTTTCAAGTCATTCGAATATGGTGTAAGCAAGAGTTCTTCTCTACCCGGAAAACGTCTGTATAAACTCATCGCGGCAGAGGCATTTTTTCCCATATATCATCATCATGTCGGTTTTTTCATCGTTTGAATAGATTTTTTTTATCGGTGACAGCTTTGACCAATAAAATTAGAAATCAATATAATCTATGTTAACTCTGGAATTGTATTGCTGGTTGTATTTTCAGCTTCACAGGCTCATTACTACTCGTGAAACAGTCTGTATAAATGCCAGTTATTTAGGCTGTAAAAAGTTTATAGAATGCGTATTCTATTTATTTCTTTCTTCTCTTAATAGATTGATCCGCAATGATCTTTTGTGAGTTTGAGAGCTAAAACTGCCGTATCCGTCAAAGAACTCCTCAAAGTTGCAAAGGAGTTCCCATGTATAATGCATTTGATTTTAGCATACGAGATTGCAGTAGCGGGTCAAATCTTGTATTAAATCCATTCATCACATAAGTAGTACGCTGAGCGAAGTCGTGTATTGTGGTCAGGGTTGTATTCAGCGTAGAGGCGAGTAGTGATTTCATTTCCCGGTGCGGTTATGAATAATAGTCGAGTCGTGTTAAACTAATAGGAGAGCATATCTGAGTATGAACCAAGTCAGGGAATAATCGGTGACGTCACATTGCCATATTGTGTTATTAAGTGTTTGCAATTAGCTTGACGCAATGTTCGATGATTATGCAAATTACATCCTCTGAGACGTATCAGATTAGTGGGATCTAATTGTTGCGATTGAGTGGTTCTGGTGGATGCGCCGGGAAATGCGGTATTTTACGATTAGCTCAGGATGGATGAAATGGCTTCTTTTTCAACGGAGAAATTGCGATATTGATAGAGCGAATACTTATGTAAAGTGTGAGTGTATTTGTATGCTATACTGCAATACCCACAGCATGCATATTCCATTGGCCGGTATTAGTAGTGCGGAGAAGTTCGCGAAACGTCCGACATAAATCACCAATAGTAGAATTGTAGGAGACTTGTAATCTCCACTAGGTCGATTAAAACTGCTGTACTACTTTAGGCGAGAGAATCGCATAAATCTATACTCGCCGGTTTTCTTTTCTTACTAGATTCTAACTTTATAGGCTACACAGATCTACACGTGATAAATAATAACACAAGACTATTTTCGTTTTTTTTTATTTGTTTTTTGAACAGCAGGAGCAGAGCTCAACTTTCATGTCTAGTACAACTAAGATAATGCTCTAAAAAAATTTAATTAATACCTAAAAACTGCTTCACAAAAGTTAAGAAAGCTGAATTATTTTTAAAACAAACAAATTTTTTATTCTATTATTAAACATTGTGAAATGCAATGATGCTATGATAGGAATAAAATTAAAGCAAATTGTACTTACAAATAATAATCTGAAAAACATGGCAACAAGACAATATCAACAAATAAATCAACAAAGAAAAATATATAACAGCGAAAGAAAAAACCAACAACAAGAAGCTACTAGAATAATAGAAGAAAAATGGGAGTTAATAGAAGAACTATTTAAACAAGCAACCAAAGAACAAATTAAATAGAAGACTAAAAGGAAAACAAAAGAATAGTACGATGAAGATTGTAGACTTTAAGAACAGAAGATAGTCACAGTAAGGAAAATGATGCTAGAAGAATACGCAGAATAGCCAGAAATAAAAAAGAAATTAACTTACAGGAAGAAGAAACGTGAACACAACGCTAAAAACAGAAGATATAGAAGAGAATTACAAAAATAAGGAGATAAGAAACTTTAATCAAGGATGCAAGAGAATTAAACAAAGATTTTAACCTAAAAACATATTTTGTCAAGCAAATTTGTCCAATTAGTGGGAAGCGAAGAAGAAAGAAGGGCTGAATATTTAGAAGAAGTCTTAAACAAATCGCCGATCAACAGAAAAACAGTTGAAGAGAAGGAGAACAACGGACAAGAAAAAAGAGAAGAAAAACTTCCCACAAATGATAAAGATAAAAATATTATAGAAAAACAACAAGAGCCCAGAGGAGACAACATACAAAAAGAGATGATAAAGTAAAGAGGAGAAACGATGACGAAGATGATATATGATTTAATTAAAAATATATGGATAAAAGAACAAATGCTCTAAGCATGGAGAAGAGCAATAGCAAAGAGATAAGATAAAATGTGAAAATTATAGAGGAATAGCGTTACTGAACACTGAATATAAGATAATGGCAACATCACTGAATAATAAATTGAAAGAGCATAGGGAAGAAGTAGTAGGAGAATACCAGTGTGTTTAGAAAAGGAAGATCCGTAGTAGATCAAATATTGTATTCAACAATGTCCTACCTTTGTTTAATGCGGCTATTGGCGAAATTTCTTTTGTTTTTGGACAACAATGGTTGGTCGCACCACGCAGAAATTGTAGAAAACTTACTTAAAGCTCACGGGATCTTTTCGTTACAACTGCCACCGCTGTTTCCCGATCTTAACCCTATTGAGCACAGCTGGGACATTCTTCAGAAAACATTAGTTTTTTATCAACCCCCACTGCAGACTTTCCGAGTGTTAACGGTGGTTTTTCCTCAGTTGTAGGCACAAATTGAGCAAGATCAAATGAATTATTTAATCAAAAGCATGCACAGAGTTTGCCAGGCAGTCATTGATGCTAGGAGTAGGCATATTCGATATTAAAACTGGGATTCTGGTGGGTTTTTAAGAAAGTGTTTTTGGTCTGTTTAGAATATTTTTATTTTATTTTGGAAATTTGAGAAAATTTATTAATTGTTTTGTACATTATATTTTGCGGTTAATATACTTTTAAAGTACACGATCTGTTATACAGTTTGATGTATTTTTGTTTAAATTTTGCAAATTATTGCACAATTCCTTAACTTTTGTTTAGCAGTTTAGTAACACAAAACTATTTTAATTTGTTATTTGTCTTTAGAACACCAGAACTCTTAAATTTTCAGGTCTAGTACAAGTTTTTTTGTCCAACCTTTTGTCAAATATTGTGTGTGTGCTTCAAATATTTATCCATGAATTTTTTGAAGCTATAAATTGTTTTTATACTGTTCTGGGTTGACCTACCTGTACCAAATACGACCCGACTTCACGTGACCCGACTATTATTAGGTAGCCGTTTCAGTGTTGGTTTCTGTGGTTTGTGGTTTTGCGTTCCGTCATCATAAAATTAAAACTTTATCATTTTTAGAGAGAACAAAAATTTCCAAATTTCAGATTGTTTAATTTTCGAGTTTACTATTATTGTTTAATTTAATTAGAGCCACAATTAGATTAAGATGCGAATTAGGAGAAAGCGAAAATATAAATAAGTTTTATGATTTAAAGCGATTTTGTCGTCCACTTTTCGCTCTGTTAGCTCTTCAATAAATTAAATTCCCGAGCTTGTTGAAACTCTGAGCTTGTTACTTATTTAATTAGCAACTTTATTCTAATAGTTTGGTGTTGGATGTGGCCTCTCTGTCACTGTACCTTTGGACGGTCAACGCAATTACGCGAAATCTCGCATCTTGTGTTCGTTGTCAAGACGCCTGGAGGTGCCTTAGATGCCAGACATTTTCATCGAAATTTGCATGTTTCTCTAATCAGGTTAGTTTCAGATTTCAGTTTCTAACTTTACAAGCGCCGAAAATTCGTCGTGTCAATACAATAAAGCTGTTAACGTGGTAATTAGTCAAAGAAAATTCTTCAGCGAGTTTCTAGTGTTCAATTATACACCGGAAGCGGAAAAAATTACCTTGCTGTCTACTAATTGATGCAGAGGTTGTATTTTGGGGTTAGTGTCGAGATAAAAGTGCGAAATACGTGCCTTATCGGTTTTGTATCGTCTTTATGAACCCCTTCGTTATTGAACGTGTAAAAACCTGACGGTTAAGTATTTGTATTACGAATAGCAAGTCTCGCATAAACAGGGGTTCAGAGTTTATCGAACTTAAATAGTTTTTGTCCACAATTACTTTTCTACTACATTAACTTGTTATGTTTTCTTTAACGCAGGTTTACGATAACAACTTGTAAACTTCTGGGAAACTAATTATAATTTCAGAGCGCAGCTGCATAGTCAGGATAATAGACATGTTTCAAATTAAGATCAGACCTAAATTTAACTATTTAATAGACTTTGATAGGCTATATTTGATTAAATTTCTAAAATACCTTTCTTCGAACTTCATACCTTTCTGGTTTAACGTTTATACTAGTTGTTGAGCATTCCAAACAACAATTACAACAATATCTCTACAGCCTGCAAACTTCAATATCTACACATTTTTAACTAGGTGCTACTACCAGTTATTTGTAAAAAAATAATAATTCACACAGTAAAAGTTATTTAAAATAGCAAAAACACATTTTACAAATTTAGTAGCTATCTACTTCAGGTTTATAATGCTGTAATTTCCTATTCTGTTCAAATTCTATAATTGCTAAATTTCTGTAAAACTTTACAATTCCTGTAATTACAATGTTTGTAATTTCTACACTTTGAAAAATTTATGTAATTTCTATCATTTATAATGTTTTTTTTATTTATAAAATTTTAGAATAGTTGATACAGTTTGTAATGTCTACAATTCTTACAATTTCTTCGATTTTTAGAACATCTACTACTCCAAGATTACTATAATAATGTAGTGTAGTGCTCTATTTCAGGCTTCATACTTTTGAATTCCTGATATATTCTGGGAAATCTATGCTTTTCCTACACCTATTTTATTCTGATTTACATTAATAAGTTATTAGTTTTAATTAGTAATATTAATTTAATATTAATAGAATTCATAATTTTTTTTTATGTAATACCTTGTTCTGCTTCGTATGCCGCCACACATAGCTTGTCAAGGATTAAGAACGCGTGCTAATTACAAGACTAAATCAATACGCCAACAGTAGAAAAAAATTTAGGCTTTATGTCTTTTCGTCTTTCTGTGTCATTCCATAATTTCCATGTAAGTACCATTTAGGAATTTATTCATGGCATTATTTGATCTAAAATATATCCTCTTACGGCCACCTTGCGGATAATTTGGCTCCTCTGCCGACAGCTTAATACCTCACAATTGACAGTTATCGGTCCCTCAAACATCTCGGTCGACTCAGGAATAATTTAAGAGAGTCGACTCCTTGCATCGCTTGCCAACTTTTGCCAAATTTCCCTTTCTCGCTTGCGATAAGTGTTTGCTGGCAAAACTTTTAATTATTATGTCTTACCCTTTAAAAATTAAGCAGTTTACACGCCAACTTGTATCTGCGGCGATCTCATCTGTATCTCAGCGTCCAATTAAGAATGGCTTATATCCTTCTGAATTCTTCATTAGTTCCTTCGTAAATAGTTGATGGCCGAACGGAGATTTGCAAATCGGGTTGCAAGCTTGCAGCTTTCTGTACTGTTGCACACATGTATTGCTTTGAATTATTTAACGGGAAACAGCTGGATTTCGTTCAGATTACTCTGAGAAAATAACTTCCTTTGCCCTTCAAACGATTGCCCTGTAATTGACTTGAGGAGCTGGAAATCGTTGCGAATCGGTCTTTAATTAGATCTTGCGGGAGGAATCTCCATTTAGGCTAATCTTCACTGTTCCACCGAGTTATTAACGCCAGGTGCCGGGGATAAGGCTAGCTTAATTGAACCTTCATTCAGGTGCAGAAACCTACACATAAAAGGCGGTTTTTGCTTTTTGGTGCTTTCTGAATAAAGATTCATTCATCACTGACAATTTGTACAGAAACAATGCCTAATTAGAACTTTATAATGTAACAATTTTATTTTATTTTCGAGTAATTGGATTAAGAAGTGATTTGTTTATTTAGGGTTTTTACGAATTAGTTAAGACTGGATCGGTTGCTAATTAATCTTTTGGAAGTTAGAGTTTGGAGTTGGAAACAGCGCTGTAGCTAGGGACTCGTTACAAGGTACACTCTTGATCACTGAAAATGAGACGGTCAGGCTGACTCGTGTCATTACTCATTATCGCTAATCTTTACAATCAAATATAAATGACTCAGTGTTTTAGGTAATGTAAATATGCTCCATTTTGATAAGTTTTTGGAATTACAAAAAAATGCAGAAATAACGTTGTTAACGACAAGTGTGTTTAGTTCGATTGCCTCATTTTTAGTGATCTAGGGGGTATATTCAGAATCTAGATATTTGGTGAAGTTTCAGGTCAATAAAAATTGACAAAAGATACGGCTTTCAGCTTCTAAGTTAGTAAAATATTGAGAGGGTTTCTAAGATTGTCTTGAGTTCTGATAATATGACTTTGTCACCATTTAAAAATTGCTAGAAATATTTGATTTTGGCTCTAGAAATTTATAAGAAATGTCATTCTCGTATTTACTAATATTTCATATGAAAAATTGGCTTTTGGCTTCCAAAAATTATAAAATATCGTGTCCAAGTGTCAAAATTAGTAAAATGTCGCCTCTGATACCCTAAATTAAAGAACCGGACGTTTTCCTAAGATTATTCTTAATTTAAAAAAGGTAAAAGAAGATCATTCTCAGTTTTTGCAATTAGTAAAATAGTAATCAGTAAAATGTAAAATAGCATATTGTCTCCGTATTTTAAAACTATTAAAAAAAGATTCATTTCTCTAAAATTAGTAAATTGTTGCTTCTAGCTTCTTTATTTTACTAATTGCAAAATTAGTAAATTGTTGTTTCCGATACCCAAAATTGAAAAAGGTGTGATGATATTTACTAAATTAAAAAAAGGAAAAAATACTACATTTAGGGTTTAAAATTAGTTAAATTTTGCTTTTGATATCCAAGATTAGTAAAATGTTTTTTGTTATTTCTCAAATTACTTCTAAAACTACAAAAATAATCTTCATGTTTTGAAGATAATAAAATGTTTTTTCTGTCTTTCAAAATTAGTAAAATATTGTTTCAGGTTGCCAGAATTGGCAAAAATATCAACTTTTTATATTTGTTAATTTTAAAATGATTAAAAATAAAATATTGGCTCTGGCTTTTAAAAGTGCAAAAACAATATCAGACTTGCAATTATTATTTAAAAAAGTGAAACTGTTTTTTGCTTTTGCTGTAAAAAATTAGTAAAATACTTTACTAATTTTTTCCAAATTAGTAGAATGGCGTCTCTGGCTCTTAGTTTTTGTAAAGTATAGCCTCTAGCTCCTAATTTTAGTAAAACGTTGTCTGTGGCTTTAAAGATTGGAACAGGTGCTACCTCTACGTTTTGCTAATTTAAAAAAAGGCACAAAACGTTGCATTAAATTTGAAAAAATAGTAAAATGTCGCCTCTGGTTTTTAAACATGTAAAATGTTGTTTTCGTATTCTAAAATTTCAACAGAATATAGCTTTTATTTTTATTAATAAAAAAATGAAAAGAAATATGACGTCTGGTATTTAAAATTAGTAAAATAGTTGTATTTTTATAATATTTATTATAAAGGTAATATTTGTACTTTCAGTTTCCGAAATTAGAAAGAAATTTTACTTTTCTTTATTTATTAATTTAAAAAAGATAAAATTGTCGTTTCTGGTTTAAAAAAACAGGTAAAATTTCGGGTTTGACTTCTAAAATTAGTAAAATATTGCTTTTGGATGCGAAACTTTGTAAAATGTTGGGTTTCGTTTCCAAATTTAATAAAAGTTGGTTTCCGGCTTTTAAAATTACAAAACAATGTTGTCTTTGTAATCATTATGAAAATAATCGAAAAAACTATTGCTTTTGGTGTGTACAGCTAGTAAAAAACCTCCTCAGAAATTCAAAATTAGTAAAATGTTGTATCGAACTTTTAAAATTAGTAAAATGTCGTCTCAGGCTTGTAAAATTAGTAAAACGTTGCTCCCGGTTTTAAAAATTGAAACAAACGTTATCCTTGTATCAATTTTCTAAAATAGTCTAAAAACTCCCTAAAATTAACACAATGAATGAGGAAATAAATTTAAAGTTACCTTTGTATTTTTGTTAATTTAGAAAAGGTACAAAACCTCACAATAAGCTTCAAAAATTGTTTTTGAATTTTAAAATTAGTGAAACAATATTACCTTTGCAATTACAAAATAAAAATCGAAAAAAACCGGGGCTTAAAATTAGTAAAATACATCTCCGATATTCAGAATGTTACGACTGACTTTCAGAATTAGCAAAATATTGTTTTATTGTATTTTGCAATTAGTAAAATGACGCCTCCGGCTCCTGTAATTGAAAAAAATGTTACTTTTGTACGTTTGTTAATTTAAAAAGGATAACAATATTGCTTCTGGTTTTCAAAATTATTAAATTTTTAGTCTAGCTTTTAAAATTAGTAAAACGTTGCTCAAATGAAGCTCATGACTTCTAAAGTTACAAAAATAATGTCATTTTTGCTATTATTGATTTAAAAGTCGAATAAAAATATTGTCTCTAGTTTCTAAAAGAGGTAAAATCAGATCTCAGTATTTCAAAATTAATAAAATGATACCTTTGGTTTCAAAATTTAGTAAAATGTCTTTTGCGATTTTCGGAAAAGTTTTTTTTATAGTTGTTGTTATTAATTTAAAAAAGGTAAAAAACATCGTCTTTGGCTTCTGATCTGTAAAATTAGTAAAATGCTACCTACCATTGCCGTAATTAGGGACTGTCAAAAAAACACTTGTGAAGGCAGCAATGTAGAGGAAGCAAGCAGTAACACTAGGTTTTTATTTTATTTTTCAATAAATCTATAAAACAACAATCAATAGAATATTTTAAATGAAATTTTTTGTTTTGGGTGTTAATAATTCTAGTTAGGGCACTGGCTGATAATATCGAAAAGACACAACTCTCAGGGAATTGTGTCTGGGCATAACTCGTGAATTTACGGTAATTAAATTACACGGTGTTAATTTCGTCGGATATGCCGGATCTAACGGCCTAAAGGTTTTGGAATATCCAACCGCTATCATCTTTATTAAATGCATAGATGGATGCTCCTGGGACGGATCCAAAACATACAGTAGTGGTGTGTATAGATGAGACAGTAATTATGTCGGGTCAGCTCTACCGTCCAACCACGATAAGGCAGGCAACTCGTTAATAATCCGTTCACTAAATTATCATTTGTGTTTCTCGGCTTGGAACGGGACTTGTAAGCAGCCACTGCACACGTTTCCCCTAAGAATAGTATATTTGCTCCGAACACAATGGCGAAAACTTCAAGGTGGTTCGGGTTGAAAAAGGCTAAACCTGCCAAAACTAACTCACTAAATTATTCAACTGGCTGCTACATGAAATATTACATTTGCATTGAAGCAACAGAATTTAATTTTAAGACCACTTTCTTTACTCGAAAATTAAAATTTCTGTTTTAAGATTATAATTTATATACAAAGAAGATTAGCGTGTCAGATGTCACTAATTAAATAAAAAGTATGACAGATTTTGGGCAAGTAATCAACTGAAATTTTAATCAACTCCAACAAGGGGCGGACACTCAACATTTTTAATTCATCAGATATGAATTATACACTGCGGTCACGATGAACAAATTGGAGAAATTCAGTTAGGGACTTTCAAACTCCAATGATTTAAATTACACTGCTCTCTAAATAAAGCAAATATTATAAATTAATTAGTTTAAGCAAATATTATAGTAATAATTTGCCAAAATGTAGCGATTCCGCCCTAGTATATCTTTAGATTTGGCGTCTTAAAGAAAACTAAACTCCTGCGTAATAACTGAGTTTCCGAAGACTATTACGAACGATTAAAGTAACAATAAGAGAAAGAAACTTTGAGAAAATAGCATCAGAAATTACTAGAAAGATGAGTCATTGCATCTAATTAAATATAGAAAAGTCACGAACTATGTGACATCTTCTAGCAAGGACGTTCGATATTATTATACAAGGAGGGGGACTAATCGACTGCGTTAGTCAGTCAGTTAGTGAGAATCACACAAGCAAGTGGGCGTTATTCTCGGCAGCGGCGTTATATCAGGAAAGCGACAGTGATTGTAGTGTAAATATCGAGTTGTTTATTTATTGTTGTCGTATTGGTGTAAATAGTAGAAATAAACTATTTGTTATTTGTCCAGCTCTTTAAATCTAAAGAACTCGAATTTGCACAAACGTTGCAATACAAAACAAAGTTTAACAACAGTGTTACATTAAAAGTCTGCTTAGATATCTAATTGTTTTAGATTTCAATTACATTATCAGTTCATCATCATCGAGTAAAAATGACACTTTACAGATGTTTTTTCTGGTAGTATTAGTAAAATTGGTAGTAAAGGAATGATAATGTAAAGGAGTCATTAAAGGTCATTATGTCTTACAAAATTTACTAAATGTCATTGTTTAATGACGTTTAATGTGGGCGTTAAATCCATTCTTGTATATACTGTTTTATTTAGCGGTCACTGGATTTACTTCTTGGAAAATATTCTCGGATCATTATTTTCTGATTGTACTTGTTATTGCACCAACAAAAGAAAAGTATTTCACTTTGTTGAATTCAACGTTCTCGATCGTCGCATGTTGACACCTGCATAATAATGGTCTTGTTTGTCGTCGCATTCAATGTCGTCTGCAATTATCCTTATTGGTTGTGGCACTTTTAAAGGTTCAAATTGTACATTTGCTTTCTCGGAATAAATATTTATAAGGATTGGAATGAATAATGTATGGAGTTCCCCGATAGTACATCTTACTAAACTTTTATTCAATTTATCGACGTTAAAGTATCACTTGAAAATTTTAATCTCGTATTATTCGATTGGCGATTTTTTTTAGCGAGATTTTAAAGTGTTTACCTTCGAAACGATTGAAGAATTGAAAGTTATATAATGGATTAACGTCGAAATAGGAGAAAAAGGGGGTCAGTAGAAGAGTGGTCTGTGAAGATTAGTTATATATTGAATGAAACATTGGGAATGAAAGGCCGGATGTGCCTATCGGAAGATATAGGACTGAAATATCGGAACAGGAACAATTATGGGTTTTGTGTATTGTTAGGGTCCCTACAACCAATTTCAAAGATAATTATTGGACGATTTAAAATATCGTTATGAATGCAAATGAGGAGGTTTCGTGTCGTAACTCCAGGAATATTTAATTTAATGTCAAAGTGTCTCATTTTTTTAAATACGCAATTTGCGATGGAATTCACGCTCAAAAGTTACGATAAAGGGTTTTGGCGCATTTTTGATCGATAATAAACACATTATTTTCATGCAAATTTTAATTTACTTTACGATCAAATCAGAGGTTACGTGCTTCCAGATAATCTAAAGGGATTTCAACTTAGACTGATGAGCTCATAATGGATTTCATTTAGCTGAAAACACAATTATTTTCAGTAGGTGACTGCCGAAACGCTTTTTATCACAGGCTTCTAATCATCTCAAGACACGTGTATGATGGCTCTTTCAATGGGTGGCTATGGGATACGCTCCGGATACACGCGTTTTCCCCCAGGGAACGCACGCGATCCACGAACCTCCTTATAATGGCCCTCCCATTATAACCATTACTTCTGCTTTTGATTAAGTCGAGAGGCTGCCATTTATCTCACTAAAAGCCGATATTTTTTCGGGACGAATTTAATTTGGCTTTGTGGACACCTCACGTTTTAAAACGTCTGGACTTTGTCTTGGCGCTTTCTGCGAGCTTTTACGCTCAAACCGGATCACTTTCAAATGTTTTCGCTCCGGATAACTTCCGGGAGGACAAAAGGTAGGCTAGGTGTCTAATATATTGTCATGGAATTCGCACACTTAATGGAAAGTAACGAAATTGAAAATAGTTTGGAGGAAAATGGGCGAGTGGACTTCTACTAAACATAAACTGCAAAAATGTAAGGTATTTATTGTTGTTGTGTTACAAGAGAAGCTTGATTTAAATTTTTATTTTGTGGAATATATTTTTGCTATCCCGGCGCATCCACCATTTTCATATAGTGCTTATAATTATATATTGTAAGGAGATTTTATTTGGTGATTGCTTTCTTTTATTAAAAAGATGCTTTATACAATTATTTTTTCTCATGAGAAGCTATTTTGTTAGCGCTAGGATCCAACAAACGTACACCACCACCGAGATGGCAGATCATTTGACATTTGACTTTCAAAATACAAAACGAAATTTAATAATAATTTTCTTAGATGTTTATCTATATATTTGTGATTACAAGAGTGATAATTCACAGCTCTAATGAGATTTTATTAGGGTAGGTATACCTTATGAACCAGCTGATGTGTCAAAATCCACTCGAACTTACCAAACTTTCAAAAAAAAATTTTAACCGTGCAGGAATTTTTTTAAGCCACTAAATTTGAAAATATACTGGCGGTTCTTAAATCAAATGGTTACACCGTTTATCTTAAAAGACAAAAAAAAGTTGTGTAAGGACAAGGATGAAATTCGTGTTGTTTTATAAGTTCATTACCTTAACGCCTTACCTGCGGCAAAAAGTGAGAGATTCGGCGTGTTTATGACTGATTTAGCAGCTTTCTCTAAATTTTTTGCTCGAATTTTTATTTCATTTATTTTTTAAATAAGCGGAAGCTATTCATTGTTGTTAGTTATTTGGAGATAGTGGCAATTCCCTTGTCGCTGCGCTATCCCATGTTAATGCCGCTTTTATCTCGGTGAATGTGAAAAGTTATTTAGGCTAAGTCATGTCGGACATGAGTGAGGATGATTCCCGTTAATGGGATGTTGTCTTTGTGGTAGAACAAGCAATAAAATTAAATTCTCGTTGTTGGCATTTTGTCGTGGTATCAAATGTGTGAGATTAGAAGTGAAGCTTTAGATAAATGAGCGTGAGAAGAGTAGAGGTTAAAGTATCTTATAATTTTCTTTTCTTCTATGTGACTAGGATGAGAGCTCATTTTGTGGCTGACGTATCAAATCACTTCGAGGGCCAGCAACGGTCAATGAGATTAGCTCTGCAAACTGCACAGTAGAACGCAATATCCCTTAAAAGCAGGCATTAATGTGCGCAGAAAGCTTGTTACTAGAACCGAGGGTTTGATGATGAATAAAAGCGACAGTTCCGTCTCGGTCTTGGAAATTATATGGCAGATGATCGATACTGAGAAAATCTTTTTGTTCGTCTCTGCAATGTCTCATTTTCTAGGCATTCTACATAACGATGGGGGTAGCTTTCAATTTGCATCAGAAACGTTGAAATATTCATTCCGTCTAAGTATCTTTAGATGTTGCTATTGCCGCTGTTTTAGAATTTAAATCATGATCGACAGGAGATACTGATTTTCAAATTGAACTGAAAAGAGTTTTCTCTACCCAAATCACTGCTCCTTAATTACTCCGATGATCATTTCTTCTTAGGGATTAATTATACGTCTGACGTTCGTGTCAGGATGTTTGCTATGGGGTTTTGCTCGTCCCTCTCAAGACAAGAGAAATTTGTCGGAAGTTTGCGTGTTAATGGTGTATCGGGTGGACTATTGTCGGAACTGCAGGCCTAATTAGGTATCAGTTGGCTGCCTTGAGACACGCAAAATTAAATGCCTATCAGAGATAAAAAGTGGGTTGTCTCTTATTCACCCGGCACATCCACCAATTTTTACAATCTGAAATGAGTTTTTTTAAGTCAAGCTATTCAAGTAAAAACGATAAAACAGTTATAAGCACTACTTATAGGAACTGCTGGAAAGCAATGAAATTTTTGCTATATACATGCGACACGCAATAAAACTAATCCTGTAATCCCTGTGCCAATAGTTTGAGATCAAGACGAAATACAAATTTGTCTTATTTAAAAAGTTTATTTGGTGAAAATGAATAGTTTTGCTCTCGTTATTACGTTGACACTTGACTTTCGTGTAGTAGCGAGTTAATAATTTATTTTGCAAGCTGTGTGTAGATATCATCGATGCTATTTTAGTATTAATTATAACAGTATTGGACACGATGTAATGCGAGAAGACTCATATAAAATTTATTAAATCTGTCAATCAAAAACGAACTTGGAGCGGAAGTTATTTATAAATAAACTAAAAAGGACTCAGTTAATATGAACTTTATAACTACTAAAATTAATTTTGTATCAAATTTCTTGGTTGTGAATGAGAAAATTACACGGGAATTTGCTTTTTTCAGTGACCTTATCAAATTTTATTTATTCACTTGCGTATCTAAAATTTTTTTAATTAATTAAGTCTATGGTTTAATGGAGCAATTAAAAATAAAATATAGGGATCGACAGTAAAAATGAGTAAAGCTGACTCGCTCTAGATATACGATTTAATTAGTCCATGTTTTGTTTAATTAAATAGGTTTCATGGGACATAGACTACACACATATGTGCACCTAAATGTTGGTGAAATTAATTAATTTTTTCCTGGCTGAAAGCTATAGGAAAAAATTTGAATTCTTATGGAAATTGAATTTGCTCTGGGAGTTGGTGTCTCAGCGATAAGTCCGTAATGGAATGACTGTATTAGCTCCGTTTGATTTTTAATAGAAGTTCCCTTGTGTTCGTGTCAAATTCATTTTATTTTGACATTTCGTGAAATAATTAATCTTGTCCTCAGTGGCTGGTGGTCAGTTCATTGTGTGACATGTTTCAATAATGTCTGGCAGTGTAGTAATTATGCAAAAGTCGTCATTTCCGTTCGGTTGGTATCGAGTCGAGTTATAGAAATATGAAAGGCGTCGAAAATTCATAAAGGGAAATTCTTTTGTACGAATTTATCTCCGACGTCTCGCGGTTGTGGCTTAATATCGATTCGCACGCCGTTCTGAATAGATATTAAAGTCTAATGTGTTCGTAAGTAAAACTAAGAGGTTTGCAATGTAAACGGCAATTGGCGGTTCCAGATGTTCGCCGGCTCAACTTTTTCGCATAAAGTCGATGGAGCAATACCCACAATTCTTCGTTAAAAGGATCGGGAAATAAAAATGGCTTGATTCTAGTGCTCTCTTGGAACAATGAATTGTGAACGTGAGGATGAAAAAAATATAACACAGGATTGAATCACGACGAAACGATTGGTATCTGGACGCCTTGAGGGTGTTTGCTTTTGTTGCCGGCTCGGATTTTTCAATATAATATTACCTGAAGTAATAAGCCTAACGCGGATCGCAAAATTGATAAAACAGATACATTACACCTCTCTTAAATATTCAAATCTGCACTCCCCAAAATTCTAAAACTTTAAACCGTAAACCCTTTGCCAGTTAAGGATTTTCATTCAGGTCTTGGAAAAGTCAATATTAATTAAACTTTTCTGCTTCCGACAACTTTCTCCAGAGACACCGCAATTATTATTTTTCGCCACTCCGAGAAGGTCGTCTTACATCAATATGAACATTCTTAAAGTTTACAAAGTCTATTTATTTTATGGAAAGTAGGGTAGCTTCAGTTTTACTTACTTACTTATTTAGGTCTATGCTTTTTCACCCTTAGTGGAAGCCGAGTGAAGTCTCCCAAAGTTATTCTATTTTTTCCGTGTCTTCCTTGCTTTTGGTCTTTTTAGTTTTTTTATTTTCTATTTTCAAAAGAAGTAACTTTCTAAAAAAAATTTGATAAAATTTATCTAAGCTAATCTATGCTTTCTGACTCCATTTTTGAACTCAGATCTGGGATGAAAGGAGGAGTGACTATTCTAGAAACAAGTTTATGGAAGTGAAAAACTATTCTTCCACTTTAAGATTTTTTTCTCGAAAATGCGAAGAGATATGGGACTGGGGTTTTTAGAAATTGATAGAGCAGTTTAAAATCTGTAAGCATGGTGAATTTCATGGTGCAGGTGCGGTTTGTTCAAAAGTTATAGAAGAAGGAAGACAATGGTGTCCTAAAATAACAAATTTGGGGGCTAAAAACATTTTTTTGTGAGGAGTTTTAATTATTTCTGATTCTCTTACGTCATACTATGACACAGATTTATTATTAGGATGTCAAATGTGACTATTTCAGCGATTTTTAGTGAATTTGAAAAATTTTGAAAATTCGACGAATTTTCAAGGGTTATACACTCACAAAAAATGACATTCAAATTTTATTTTTATTTCTGAAAAAATGTATCTAAGCTAATTTAGGCCTTCTAAATTTATTTTTGGATCTATTTCTGGATTCAGATCTAAGATCGGAGGAGAATTGACAATTCTAGAGACAAGTTTATGGAAGTGAAAAATTGTTCTTTGACTTTGAGAATTTTTTTCTAGAAACCGCAAGCAGATATGGGGCTGGGGTTTCCAGAAATCGATAGAGCAGTTCACGTTCTATAGCTGTGGTGAATTTTATGGTACAAATGCGGTTTAATCTAAAATTACGTGGGGAGAATGGTGTCCCAAAACAACAAATTTGGGGACCAAAATCATTTTTTGGGAAATTTTAATTATTTATGACTCTTTACAGTCATCTTGTGATACATATTTGTGATCAAGACGTCAGATATGACTTTTCTAACACTTTTAAGCTGATTTGAAGAATTTTGAAAAATCCACGAATTTCAAAAAAAAAATGAGATTTTCTAAAAAGTTTTAAAAAAATTCTGAAACTTTTTTTTAAGATAAGCTAGGTCTTGTGAATTTATTTCTGGATCTATTTCTGGATTCAGATGTAAAATCGGAGGAGAATTGTCGATTCTAGAGACCAGTATATGGTCTCTAGAGTGAAAAACTATTCTTTTAATTTGAGAATTTTTTTCTCGTAAACGCGAAGAGATATGGCACGGGGGTTTTCAGAAATCGATAGGCTAGTTCAAAATCTATAAGTGCGGTAAATTTCACGGGACAGATGCATTTTGTTCAATAGTTACGGAGGGAGGAACACGAGGGTGTCTCAAAACAATAAATTCGGAGGCCAAAATTATTTTTTGGGAGTTCTAATTATTTCGGACTTTATTACGTCGTATTATGATACATATTTGTGATCAGGACGTCAGATATGACTTTTACAGCCGATTTTTAGTCAATTTGTAATTTTTTTAAGGACATACAACACAATATTTCTATTTGAATTTTAATGTCTTATTGCTATGATGTTTTTTTCTCTTATTTTTGTATCTATTTTTTCTAGCTGCTTTTTTTAGTTTTATTATTACTAAATAGCAGTTACTTTCTACTTCTGTTTCTTTTTTTACTTTTACATGTTTTGTTTTGTTGCTTACTAGAAAGTGATTTTTTTATATTTTGGGTTTTAAGTTTCGTGTTTTCTATTATTAGATTATTATTTAACATTTTCTTTTCTATTACCAATTTTATGTGATCTTCAAAAATTTTTCTTTTTCTTTTATTCTTGCTTTTCTATGTTCGCTGTACGTCGTTATTACCATCAATGCTTTGCCTTCTGTCAGTTTTGTTTTAATTATTAACAGTTTCTTTTTTATATATTTTTTTTTGTATTACTTTATTTAATTTTTTTGAAGCAATTTTTATAATCTACTTCTTTTCTTTTTTTATTTACTTTCAGTCAAATTATCTAATAGTTTTTGTGTACTTTTTAATTTATTTTTTTCTTTGTTTTTCTTTCTCTATTATTGTTTTAATTTTTCGATTTTTGTTTCAATTAGCTTCAAAATCTGCAATTTCTCGGCTTTGTATAACTTTGTGACCAGTCTATTTGCGTTCAAGAAGCGTCCGGTAGGGATTTAGAGGGTATGGTTTTCGATTTATGCAAATCAGCCCTGGATATTTTTTGCGGATGCGTCGCTTTTAAAAGCACTCCACTTCTAAAACCAATCTTGGTGACAAATGGCCTAAAAAACGTAATAGAAAAGCCCACGTGTTGAGTTTTTTTTCATTCGTTCCAGTATATATTCCTTACACGGTTTCAGTTCGTTTCCTTCTTTTTAATAAATCTATCTGAAGGGTTAGCGATGTCGCATCTTCACTGTTAATCCACCAAGTCTCCTAACGTATTGCTTTTGATCGTTGTGAATATAAACTAGATTGCGGTGGTGGGTTTGTGTTCGTGGTTTTCGGACCGGCACTAATACACTCGACATATTTACATGGCACACGGTTTTCACTACATGTCATTTATATAACATAAGCTTAGACGGGATATAGAGTTTGCAACGAAATTCCATCGAGAAAGATCCAAAAAAAACACCATCAGACGTCGTTTAGCTACGAAGCTGTGCATACATTTCGACTTAAAATTCTAATAGTAGAAGGGGCGAGATCTAGTCAAGAGAAGGTTTTTTCCCAAGAGAAGTTTTTGAATAAGAAATTTTTCGTTACTCGCTAGGGATTGGCTCTTCGTCATCATTCATCTTTTTATTTGATTTTTCAACGAAAATTTTGTTTAGATTTTATGTAAAATAACTTCTAATTCTCTCTGAGGTAGTTTTTATTGATTTTTAAGTATAAATTTTTAATTTTCAATTATACCAAGCTGGGAATATATATCGCAGTTGTAATCAATCATGTAAGTGCATTTAATACGATGCATCTTTGTAGAATTTTGCTAAAAGATGTCATAGCTGGAAATGATGGAAGACGTGGTCGATACAAGTCTGGAATCTTTTTTCGATATAACCTCAAAGTTCATGGGTTTTAGATGGCAAACAAGCACGTCGCATGTCTCTTGAGGAACGCTACTTTATGGAAGACGGTATAGGTGTGTTCTAGTGGCGTTCGATGAGGTTCAATGCGAGGTACCCGCGGGGTTCCTCCGGAAGTGATTACTTCCCCGCCAGGGACCTCCGGCTCAATAAAAGCACCTCTAATGTATTCTCACTGTTATACCTCCTCATCTCTTGAGTATAGCGTTTTGTTACTTTTTTAATTGAAACGTTTTTTTTCGTCCGGCGAGAGTGATAACCTCTCATCACTACCGGAATTTATCAATAAAATATCGAAAAGTTTTTTCATTTCGTTTGCGGTTTTTATGCTCAAAACAAATATTGCTTTCCGTTCATGTTCGGAAAAGTTAAATGGTAATATTTCATATTTATTGCAGTGATGAGCCTGTTTCATGTTCAGGGAAGACGAGGAAGGTTTTTATTCGTACCATTCAATACTTTCTACCATTTCACCATTAATCGTTTATGAGTTGAGACAAAAGAGAAAAATTTTAACTCTTCGAGTGAGTTGCTTCAAGGGCAGCATTTAACTCGTCTAGTTATAGAGTGAGCACCAAAATTATGGTATAAGCTTTTTAAAACTAAAAATATTTTGTTAGTTTTTATTATAATTATATTGGATTTTGAGTAATGACGTCATTGGATTTTTTTTAAATGGAACAGTGACTTTTTAATTGTAATTTTACGCACTTGTGTTTCCTCTTTTCTCATAATTTTCATCGAATTTGCGTTTTTGCTTTAAGCACAGTTTTCTGTGTAACTTTCCGCAACAGAACTTGATCGCCATCCTCCATGTCTTTTGAGTAATGTAATATCTGCTACTGAATTTGTTAAGAGTGTTGCTGAACAACGACGAAAGCAGTGCCCGGTATATTCTTTTGCATTTAGAAGACCGAGACATTCTTCAATTTTTTTAGGCATACCTCCAATAGTTGTTACACCAATGAGTAGCGTACAGCACCTGGAATTTATATAGGTTAAGAAGAATCTCTGATGTTCAGCATGAGGAGGTCGAAGCTGTGCGTATTTGCGGAAAATTTCTAAGAAATTTATTCCATCTACAAATCCTTCAGTTATTGTAATCATTTGTGAAATTTTTGTCTTGGTGTTCGGTATCTTCACTTTAATAAAACTTGTACAATCTTCTATATCTTCTACCTTCAAAGACGTAATTTCTTCTCTGCGTAACGCGCCAAAAATCCCAATAATTAGCACAACTGTAGCTAATAAATAGTCTTTGTCATCAGCTGTTTTTATGTAACGTTCTATTTCTTGCTTGGTGAATATTTTGGATTTCTTTTTAGAAATGCAATCAGGTTTGTAAATTTTTTAGTATTTACATTCTTGTTAAGATCATGGTTTTTAGCATTGAGTAGGTACTCCATAAAGTAGGCGGATTATACATGAAAGATAATTTCGAAAAATAGGTTAAAAGTACTTTTTTTTTCAATAGTTGTTACATTTTTTTCTTCACACCAACTACCAAATTTCCTATATGTTTTCTTGTAAATTCTGTTAGATTTTTTGGGTAGTAGCCTGGTTAGTGCAGCTTTCGCAGCATTTTCAATGTCGGAATCAAATTCAGAATCGCTGATTTTTGTATTCCTTTATCATAGAACTTAAACACAGAACCTAAGTTGACAGTCTGTAATTTTATAAAAACAGTAAACAACGAAGTTTACATCCATAGCAACTTGCCGTCTGCCTACTGTACAATGTGAATATTCGATTGAGATCATTATTTTTCAGAGAATCTGTTTTAGACTTTTTGTCAAAACAAAATATTTTTTGTTTTACTAAGCTTATTCCATAATTTTGCCGCTCAGTGTACAAGCCATTGTTGCTACTTTGCGTTTAGCTTTTGGCGAGACTCCACTATAATTTATTAAAATCTAAAGACACGTTTCGGCCGTTATATCTCGTCGAACAAAATTCGACACGAACTAACGGCTTTAAAATCTTTTTATCATTTGATTTGTGCATTTTCTTTAGCCATTTACCTTGAACTTTCGTTTCCAATATTTTCCGTCGAGCCTGCCTTTTGAGTCGAGTTGCGGAATTAATAAGGCTTTTTTTATTAGAAAAATCTACTCGCTCAGCTGTAGAATATGTTAATTTATGTAGACACGGTTACACGAAATAGGCGGGTTGTGTTCCCTCCCATCTCTTCTTAGTGTAATCTCCCTTCTTTTGGAACGCAGTGAGATAAGCACGTGTTTTCATTACTTATGTATTTTGAGCACAAAATTAATTATGACCAATAAGCTACGTGATATCTCAATGTCAGTGTTTGTGTTGACGCGACCTAAACAAACAAATTCCTTTTGTGACCATTGCTCTATGATGGGCCAATTGTTAAACACATTTAGTGTTATTGATGTGAAGCTTTATATCCGCATAGAATTTTTTATTTCAATTATTGACACGAATTAGCTAAATTGTTGTTTTAAATGTTTTTCCATCGGATTTAATCTGGAATTTAAATTAAACTAAAACAATAAATTATTTATAATGTTTTATCTCGATGTTTTTAATTAAAGGGAAAATTGGTATTTGATATCAAAGCTTGAACTTTATTTCAAAGTACAACGTTCTTTTATATTGAATTTTCACACCGTTGGGTAATGGATGGTTTAGCTCTCAAATAGATGCTTTCCAGATTTATGGAAAATTGACTATAAAGGACGCAAGGGAAACTGATCCTAGGCTTTTGCTAGAGTTAACTTTTTCTACATAATTCTCGCTTGTAGCTTTTTTACGAAGAGGATTTCTCAAGGTGATGTTTTACCACATCGTATTTGAAGCGTGAGGGATGACTACCAACCCTTCTTAAAATTCTCAAAGGCTAAATTCTTCTCTACTCCATTGCTTTAATAAAATGATACTTCTCGTCGTGTTATTTTCTCGTTTCTAACTGTTATTTATTTGTTAATAACTTGCATAACCTCTCATCTAAATTGTCGTCTTATTTTCTGGAAATTCTTTGTAGTTCAGTCTCTTTTTACAACGATCGGTGAAACTACAAAGCGAGTACTTACTTTTATTGAGAAAAATATTTTCTAGTTTTGCTTGTGTACACAATTAGATTAAATAACTACAAGAAACTTTTATAAAAGAGACCAAAATAAGAATCCGTTATCAACAATTTTAGATCGAAAAATGATAGAAACTTTTTGTTGATGGCCTTCTTGACCTTTGGTTCTTAATTCCATTGAAATAAACCGAAGGGTTCACTTGTCGTTAGTTTCCTGAACTTTAGCAACTCGCGCTGAGAAAATAATGTGTTTCCGTTTAGGACAACTTCCGAATTTCAATGTTTTTCTTCCTGTGTCCAGTGGTTTCGCAAACTCAACAAGTAATGCTCAAGTGGCGACAATTATCAACGAGCTTTTAAAACAAACTTGTTCTAAAGAGCACAAGTGGTATTTATATTTTTTTTCTTCAATGCCAATACAGAATGTTCATTAAAAAACATCGCAGTTTGCCAGGAGAGGGGGGAAAACATGAACATCTCTAATCTTTGCTTAAATAATCAATAAAATTAAAATTTGTAGAACTTAACTAACAAATTGGTCTTAAAAGTTCCAAGGGGAAACTCCATCTGGGGTTTTCTTCAAATAAGTAACGTAATAGTTAAGGCTGTGCAAAAACGTGGAGTTTTTGCCGCTCTATAATATACTAAACATGAGCTAAATGCCTGTCAATGGCGTAGAAATTTTACGGGAAACGCAAGCGTGTGGGTTGTTTAATCTTAACGGGATATTACCTGTATGTAGTGCTCACAAAGCGTCCAAACCTAGTTGGTAAAATGTTAAAAATCACATCGGTAAAAATATTATATATAATATCCCGTTTACATTAAACAACCCACATCCTTGCGTTTCCCGTAAAATTTCTACGCCATTAACAGGCATTTAGCTCATGTTTAGTATATTATAGAGCGGCAAACACTCCACGTTTTTGCACAGCCCTAGTAATAGTAGACTCCTATCGCTTTCAATAATCGCCGTTGTTTTGTTCATAATTATCGTTTTTGAATTGCAAACTGAACTGCTTTAGGCTTGTTTATATAGCATTACAATTCTAGAAGTCATTTAACATGCTTTAAGAACAAAATGGCGTAGTGCGTTTCGAGAATGATTTCAATAGATATTGTCATTGTTTATAATTATAGATTGTATTTTTTAACATTGTTTTTCTCTAAAATGTTGTATTTTCTGAGTAATCTATCTTATTTTCTGAGTAATCTATCTCAATTTTCTGAACACTTATAATGTCTGTTGCTATCTTCTCTCAGCTGCTGTTTCAAACAATGCGTCTTCTAGAGTCTCTATGTTTTTTCTTTATTAGCAACAGTCTTTTTTAGACGATTTTTTTTAAATTAAAATAATGGGGTCTTCTAGTTGCCGTTTTTCGAATCATTCTAGAAGCTTTTATTTTTATTTTTTGTTCTTTTTCTACTACACCTAATTTTTTCTTTAACTTTTCTTCTTAATAGTCTTTGTTTAAGTTTTAGAAAGGTTTCTTATTCTAGAATCTTTGTTCTTCTTTTTTTTTTATTACATCCCTGTTTTTCACTTGGTTCCAAGCCTTTTAAGTATCATATTTTATTCTATAAATACTCCCAGCTTTTTTTTTCTAACAGTCGTCGTTTTTCTACCTTCTCTATAATTTTTTTTTGTTTTTTTGGGATATTACATTGCTTTTTATCTCATTCATTTGACGTATCTCAGCTTATTCTAGAATTGTCTATTAATGGATGTTTTTCACATTTTTTTATCAATTTCTTTGTATCTTTCGCATTTTCCTATACTTCTTGAGAACCTTCTCCTGTTCTTTTTCTTTTTTCAGCTTTTTCTAGAATTCTTAATTGCTCTTCTTTTCCTACTAATTTTCGTTACTCAAATTTGTATAACACCGTTTTTTCAAGATTTTTTTTTATTTCTTTTAGATTTTTTTTTGTTTATCTCGAATATTCTTTTCTTTTTCTTCTTCTGGAATTTTTCTTGATTTTTCTATGGTACTGTATCGCTTGCAGTGTCTTCTGATTTATCTCGTCAATTGCTCTATTTGTACCCGAACCACTACAAAATTCTATTCAATACTGTAGATATTTTCGGGTTTCTGTGTTTATTTTTTGTTAACTAGAGTCTTTTTGTAGATGGCCGCTTATTCTACGATTGTTAAAACAGTTGGATTTTTTAGTACCTATTTTTTTATTTTTTCACAAGCTTGTTTTGTTTTTCTCTTTCTTTTTTTTACTACACACTTTTTTTTCTTGTTTATTTTGTCTTTTTAAAAGTCGTTTTTTGAGTTTCTTCAGAAAGTTTTTTATTTTTTATATTTTCTTTTCTTATTCTTGTCACCTCTTATATAAATCTTCTCTATTTTTCTAGATTATTTTGCTTTACTAACTTTTATAGAATTTCTTGTTTCTTATTTTTACCAATTGTCATTTTTCACTTTCTTCTAACAACTTTGGTTGTTTTTCTAGATTTTTTTTGTTGTTTCATAATCTTCTATTATTCTCTTTTTTCTTTCAGGAGACGACTTTCAACATTTTCTAGAATTTTCTATTGCTCTTTTATTTCTACCAATTGTCATTTCTTAAATTCGTCTAGAAATTTTTTATTTTTTTTGTTGCTTCTTTCAGCTGACATCTATTTACTTCTTCGAGACTTTTTAATTGTTCTTCTTCTACGAATCATGGTTATTCAAATTTATTTTTTTAACGCTGCTGGTGTTTTACAAAATTATTTTTTTTTTACAGAATCTTTTCTTGCATTTACAATTTTTTTTCTTCCAGTCGTCGTTTTTCAATTACTTCTAGAAATTTTATTGTTGTTACATCTGTTTAAAAGAGCTTGAGCTTGAGCGCTTTAAGGTCGATTGAGAGAACCAAATTTGACAGAAAAATTGTAGAACTGGTACAAAGCTTGTTAGAACAAAGAGTTTTTGGAATAAATGAAAATTTTGATCAGAATATTCTGCAATGTGAAAAGCGTCATTTACCAAATTGTTTGTCGTTCTATTTTAAGAAGTATTTTAAGAAGTAGTAAAACAATTGTTTAGCACTTCTACAGTCTTCTAGAGTTCTTTTCACTGAATACACTGTATTTGTTGAAAGTTCCCACACACGAATCGAAGAAACAAAGCTCGAAAATGAAAATTGATATGAAACTTTCTCAATTAACTCAATCCCCCCAAGAAATTAAGCGATACAGACGCACGCGGTCGCGATAATTTGATTTGGAGCGTGAGCAACGTGCGGATTGGTATCACTGTATCGTCGAGGAAGTCCTTCGAGCCATGTCCAGACGTCATTTAGTACCGGATGAGGCCATTTACGACCAAATAGTATGCAGATCGAGTTATGTAATGCGAATTGCCGGTCAGGTGACGTCATAGATGGTAGTGTAATGAGACCGGAGGGTAACCAAAGAGGCTCTAACGACATGACCAAACATAACTGTCATGTTTAAATGATCAAAGCTTCACTCGAAGACAAATGATTGTTGTCGCTTGAACAGGTGTAGATGTGACAGACGCATTGTTCTGGTTATGGCCGGAATCTTTATTGCAAATTCCCGCCATATCGCCGTCACGGTGTTCATATGTGTCACGCGAGGATATATCGTCGACGAAAAATGATGCTTACACGGAAAGAAATGTTTGTATCGAAATGTTGAGCGTGTAAAGAAGCAATTTCCCAGTCAATTAAGATGCACCGCAAGGATGGTGGTTTTAGTCGAGCAACAGATACGCTTTTTTGAGCACAGATTCAATTCGGGAGAGGCTTTCATGTGTCAGAGGATGTAATTAAATGTAGCACGCATATGGAATACTTCCAAATTAAATCACAATTAACTCACAGAGGTGTTCTAACTTTAATAACGTGACTACCCTTTACAAACTTTAAAATTATTTGTATTAGCTGTCAGGTTTTGTTATAACTTGCTTCTTTGCTTTTTCAACTTATAACTTCTCCTTCATGAAGCTTCACATTTTGCTCACTTTACTCGCTTGTCTGGCACTCGCTAACTGTGCCAACTGTGCCTAACAATTAACTTTCGGTCAGTCTCCTTCCTTATATAATCAAACGTCTTAGCTAGACTTTTCTAGATTCAATTGGTAGCAATGACTAATTTTTCTCGATCATTCTTTAGCAGGTCTATTCAAGATTTCATGGAACTAATTACTCAAACTTTCTTTCTCTTATTGTTATTTTGAATTGTTTGTAACAATATAATGAAGACCAGTAATGTTTTTTTTGTTGTTAGTAAAAACTAATTAAATCACAATTAACTGATAGAGCTGTTCTAACTTAAATAACGTAATTACCCTTTACGAACTCTATTCAAAATAAACAACTTTTCTAACTGAAGCAAGACTGGGATATTAGCTGTCAGGTTTCATTATAACTTGCTTCTTTGCTTTTTCAAGTTATAATTTCTCTTCCATGTGCGTTTGTTTTTACTACATCAATCTGACAGGTTATAAAGAAGCAAAAAAAATCCGTCTTTTTTAATATACCTACAATCTTTTTCGTGTAATTTATGTGTCGGGTGTCAGCCGAACTTCCCAACTTTTCCCAACTTCACTTCCCGTTGCATCAAATATTCTTACAACTTTCTGCAAATTACCTTGCATACTCGAATTAAGCTCTGATACTTTACATAAATTTAAACGGTTTTTAAAGATTCACTAAATAATCGAAATTGGTTTCAAGTTTTCAACTTTCTTGGAGAAACTTTATAATCTCAGGTTTGTGTTGTCGGGTCATATATTCTGACCTGTATCTCTAAATCAACCTTGTGAGACCAGACTTAGTATCTTAATTGAAATTTTAGTTTTATCGTGAAACACGCATATTGCCAACTTATTTCATTTCTGTTTCTTTCTCGTTGATACCAATCAATTATTCAGTCTAGTCAACGTCAATTGCAGCACCAAGGGAGTTACTCAAACTCGCTATTGTCAAATTTTAGATAATTTGCGTAATTTTGCATCGGGACTTTTCTTTGTCCCTAAGGAATGCTTTGTTTTATAGCGGTCACTCTGAACGATGTGATTTATTGTCGCAAAATCCGTATATTCAAATGTTCTAAATCAAATTTAATACGGAATGGAATTTCATTGTTCGTGTCTTTTGCTTATTGAGAATATATTTCTAAAATACAAAGGTATTTTGATGTTATTTGCTTAATTCAGGATGCTTTGTACAAGACAAGTGGGTGTTCTGCCAATGTGGGTTCTTGTTACTGTTTTCTTTGCTTTATCCCAACAACAAAACTTTACTAAATTTATTTGTTTTCTTATGCAGCAACTTTGAAACAAAAAATATTTTAGAGTGCTTCCAGTTTTAATTTAAATTTATTAAAGGCAAGCTTTACTGAGAATTTTTAACGAAACCTGTTGTATCATAAGGAATATTTTTTTAAATACGCACTGTCAGTGTTATTTTTATCCTGAATACACAAAAAATTGACAAATTAATGAGCAGGAGTCAAAATGACATTGACTTTGCTAAAAAACCAAATAATACGTATTTACTGGTGTTTAATATCTAAACAACGGTGGGTTGTTTGATTAGATTGAGAGCTATTAGTGGTTGGCTGGCTTATATATGTGGCAAATCTACAGCGCAACTATAGCTCTAAAGCTGCCGTAATGATAGGTTCTATAGCGGCTAGTCTCGTTGTAGATGGTCTTGGTTGTTTACTTTAATTTAATTTTTGATATTACGGGTATTTTCCGTATTTACTACAGATTTTTGTGTAGTTTTTCTCTTCTATTGCATCTTCAGTTGTAGAGAAACTATTAACAATATTTTTTAATTTTATGGTTTTTCTCTGACTTGCAGTTTTTTGTTAACTGAAGGATCTTTTATTATTTTTCTTGCACCAAAATGTTGTGGAGCTATTTTAAGCGTGTTCTTATGTTTAATTACTTTTTATTGAGGCCAACCGCTTTTCTGTATTCAACTACAGGAACATATTTTATCAGAAGTGACAATCGCAATTTTTATGTGAGGACTCGCTATAAACCTTATTTGAAATCGTAAAGCAAAATTAATGAGTCTCCGAAGAATCGTATCAGAGCTGAAGTAAAAATAATTCGATTTTTAGCTCCGCCTTACCACTTTAGAATTGGTCTCCGACATTAATGCGTTTAAACGAAGGTAGAATTAAATAGAATAAGGCACTTTAAATTATATTGTGTGAATCAGGTAGGTCTTGTCTATAAAATTTTAGTGAGTCGGTTTCTTTGATGACACAGGAAAAATTGGTGGATGCGCCGGGCGAAACCTCTGGTAATTGTATCAAAGATTTTAGGCAAATGGAGGGACATTATATTTGACGCATACGGTCGAGGTTGCGGTACGATATGGAATTTTCTCTCAGATGAGTAACTTCTTTTGCTTGGTCAAATTCGAATTTCCTGATAAACCAGCCATTCGGCTATTTTGCATCGTTTTAAAGGTTATCTTGTGTCCATCCGAGCCACTATAGCTAGACTAGAAATTTCACACTCCATATCATTAAATTTTTTGTTTCAGGTGTTTTCTAAATGAGGACTTGTCCAGGATTTGTTTAAAAGGTGAGTCAGTTCTTTATTTTTCCGGATTTGTTTTTAATATAAGCTCGCAAGTGCGTAACAGGTGGACAGAAACACTTTGATATTGCGATTTCAGCGCTGACCTTCCAACATTTCACCAGACACTGTTTGATACATGTTTTAATACACCGTTTTTTCATGCATTATGCATTATTGATATGGTTTATCGTGCCCCTCGGTCCCGTCCGCATTCGAACTCGGCGCCGTTTCGTGATTAAGTTAAAAATTCATGCCTGTTTAAACTGCCCGATTCCACGCAACTTATCTTTTATTGCTACGTTTCGATGGATTGTGGACGCAATTCACAAAAATTTCGATACAGATACACATAATGTCTTCTGATATTGATTGACTCGGAGCTTAAACGATGATGATAACGAATAAATGATTCGTGAGCGAAACTGTCTCCAGATTATTTTCAGCTAGGGTTATCCTTTTGCCGTCTCATGAATTGGTTTGATAACGTTTTGTGAAGCAAATTTAACCAAATTTACGACTGTTCTTAAAAAAAAAACTAACTTGCAGTATGTTGTGATATTTTAATTTTATTGGAACGTATGTTGTCAAATTACCCGACTTTTTTTTTAAGTACGCACATCTAAATAATCTAGGTCAAATCTAGGGTAAATATTGATTTATGGCAAGGTATTTTTGCAAAATATATACAAGACTAATAATAGAAAATGTAAAAAAGGCTTTATTTTTTTATCAAAAAACTTAAAAAATAATAATTAATACAAAGTTGACCTTCACGGTTATTAATCACTGCCCTACACCTGTTAGGCATACTTAAAATGAAATTGTCCATTGTTTTTTATTTTATAGCTCGCCATTGGTCTTTCAGTCACTCTCTGAACTGTTCTCGTGTTTGGTACAATCTATTTTCTCTCAAAAGACGCTTGCCCATCCTATTCTACAAATGTTTAATAAGGTTCAAATTAGGGGACTGGGCAGGCCACAGCAAAACATAAATATTATTGTTGGTCAAAAACTTGCCTACATTCTTGCCCATTTTTTTAGCAAACGGAAGTACCACAGGTTCATGAATATTACCGCGATAACTAATCGCATTTAAATTCTCATCTATTGAAACAAGCTGTGTTTTCTCAGTGATAGTGATATCAACCCAGATCATCACTGTTCCTCCATGGAGGCTTTCTGGGCAGTTGCAAGATGTTCTGTATTGCCACATGAAACAAAAAAAATTTCTAAGATAAATTAAAAGACGTTGCTTCGGCTTGAATTAAAAGAAGAACAAATAAAGAATTAAAATGAAGTAAAAGAAGGTTCTATAAAAGAAAACAGATCTTAAAAACAACTGTTTGGAACAGCGTTACGCAAATTTAAGTGACCAAGATCCTAGATAAACAGAAAAGATGCTAAGAGAATATAAAAATCGTCGAAACGTCAATAAATTTAAAATAAGGTGTAGACTTCGAAGGAATGAGAAAAAGAAAAATAATTTGATGCTTTAAAAGACCAAGGAAAGGTCATAGAAGAGATTGTAAAACGACTGAAAAAAAGAAGAGCTCAGAAATTAATATTTGAAACTTTGATTTGATATTTTACAATTAGCGATGTCAGCTCTTGATATTAGAAGTCTATTGCTATCTAGAAAGCTATTGCATACAAATTACTGAAGTTTATTAGAGACACAGTGCTGCTACATCAGTTCTGTTTCAAGAAGCTCCATTCTCAAGTTTTTTTTTTGCTTAAAAAAGGTTTCTATTGTGCAAAACAGCATAGACCTAGAATTTTTAGGCGTTATTCTGCGTTTTAAATAAGTTTTGATAGTGAATAACCTGACACAATTTTACAAAGTACTGAGTTTCATTAGAGGCACAGAGCTGCTACATTAGTTCTGTTTCAAGAAGTTACACATTTGGCTCAATTTTCAGATCTTTCTTGTGGACAAGAGTCTCCACACTCTTAGCCTTCTAGTGCCCGAATGCAAACTAAGGCGAGATTTATTGGTGAACAAAACTGTGGCTCACTCCTGCTGTTGCCAGTTTACATCCTCCTGTGCCCACTCTGATCTGTGATTTCCACGGGATCTAGGGACTCCCAAAAAACCTCTAGCATTAAGGCAGCTTCGTGAAGTGGATTACATCGTTTGGCCAGTAACTAACTCAGAAATCGGTCTTGATTTGCAGCGATTGCTTTTGTGGGCTTTGTGTTTCCCACAACATCTTTCTAAAACATCTTTCCGGATGTCATTGGTTTGCTGGTACCTTAACCACAATATATATAAACACTTTTACTAATGTTATGGGCATCAGCAACTGCCTTTTGATGATAAACTTTTTTGGACCATCCCAATAACCTGTAACTGTGTATCGCGACCTAAATGGTGTCTTTCTATGTTTAATCGATATCAAACTAAATAAAATGCAAAGAAATTTTGCTCTTATCAAACATTGAAATGAGATAATAAAAGATAATTTTGTAGACCTACTAGACAAAAATTATTTCTAATCTTAAAACATTTTTAAACAAAAATAAAGATCTAAAGTTGATAAACGTATGCAAAATAAATTTTGTATTTAAGAAATAGTACTAATCTACACTTTTTACGATATTTTTTGTAAATACCAAGCTTGCTTTTAGATGATTTTGATTTTTGTACTTAGAAGAAGATTCTCAGCAGTTTCCGCCTCTAATTTTAATGACCTTATGTTGTTCAGTTCTAGTAAGGGATTTTATGAAATACTCAATAATTATAATACTCCTTGTTAGCAATCATTGTATCTATTGCAATTCCGAAGCATTCTAGAGTTGTAAGTTAAGCATTGACTGAGCTGATTTCAGAGTGTATCTTTAATTAAAATTTGGTGGATGCGCCGGGTTAAAATAACTTAAATATGCTATCTGTTTCAGAAAACTTAATTTAAGTTTCATGCATATTAAAATTGGAATTCTCGAAGGTAAATGTAACGGAAGAACACGTGAAAGCAATTTTATTAGAATTAAAAAAGTTATTTTATTTGGGTCTGTAATAAACTGTAAGACTGTAATCCGCTTCTTGTTTAGTCAAATTTTTATCTAGTAAAGTGGTATAAGATGCAATTTTGCATCTGATCGATAAATTGAAACGTGTTGTATCTTTGTACACATCTGGTTTGGTGTCAAAGGTCGTGATAATTATATTAAAAGTCAACGGAGCAAGCCTCACTTCTGTAAATAACCGTCTCCTAGTTTGTGTTTAAATGGAAATGGTAAATCTCTCCAGGAAATGACGACTGTCGTTACATTCCTAAAGTCATCAAGACTCTATTATATTATGTCTAGAGTACATGATAGGTGTGCCACTAACAAGTACTAAATTACTCGTGGAAGTACCTTAAGCTTCATGTGAATTGTCTAAATGGCAATATTTCCGTTGTTGTATGAAACATTAATTTTGGGTTTTGAGATAAGTGAAATTCATTCAAAGAACTTTGCGCACCGCTTTGTACTACAGAAACACAATTTTATCTCATGTGGAATTGTTACCAACATCTTAAAAGCATTTTGTTCCGGCTTCACAACGTTTATGCTTTGCTAGAATTCAAGGCGGAATGTGGGGGTTAGCTAAGGCAAAAAATAGAATGGATCGATTTTACTCACGAAAATTTAACGCGGCGGCTATAAATTTTTAGATTTAGATTGACATTTTTCGATTATTTTTGCTACTAAAGTCTCACTAAAGCTGTAAAATAGGAAACCTGATATCGCGATAATTTGTTTTAAATTATGAAAGAATTTTACTAGCCGTATTTAATACAGTTGGTTAGGTTGAGATAAAAATTTCACTGGAATTATAATTTAACTTTTTTAATAAAGTTTTTTCTTATTTACTTAACGTGTAATCTCGATTACTTTGAACTTTTAAAGTCAACAATAAGCTCTAATTGGATAAAGTTAAAACAAATTTTACTAAACTCATTTGTGGAAAGCCGATAGAATATAAAGATAATAGCTGTTCATAAAAAACTGTAAAATGTACTACAAAGTCTTTGAGATTTTTTTTTAGAAAAAATTGTCATTTCTTACAATAAAGCACATTATTATTATTATTAAAAAAATATTTATTACATTAATTGTAAAAAATGCCTTTTTTTCTTGATAAATACGGTCTCTTTTCACAATTTCATATTGTAGTTGCTTGAACAAATGTAACAGAGAAGGTTCGTGAGCAGATTTAAGAATTCCTTTTTTTTTAAATATATTACAGATGTGAAGAGTTTTAGAATTATCACCAGGAGAATACCAATAACCGGAAGAAAGAATATGAGAAGAAAAGGCAGATGAATTGTTGGTTACATCTGTATTTTTGTACTTTTCTATTCTTCTTACATGTTGACGAATTCTGGTTTTAATTCTTCGACCTGTCTGATCGAGAAAATCGCATTTCAATCATTACGAGATCATTTATAGCTGTCTAAATGATGTAAAGGAGGAACTTGATTTTTGTTGTGTACGAGACAGGTTGAAAGACTATTTCTAGAACTAAAATCATCTTTTATTTTGTAGTTTTTTTAAATATAAGAGACAGAAAGAGAAATTTTGCTAACGACGGGGATAGAAGAATAGAAAAATTTTGAAGGAGAAGATATATTCTTTAATAGAAAGTGATTATTCACTGCTGTTTATTTAATTATAAGTCATTCTTTTTCAAAAGCAATATGATCTAAAAGAGAATGAGAAAGTCTAAATAATAAAGAACTAAATGCAGCTACGATGTGAGAACAGCAATGTTTGGAACCTGGAGGAATTATAGTATCCGTTGATGTAGGATTTATATAAATTTCAAAAACAAAAGACGATTTGTCTTTTCTTATTATATTAAGATCTAAAAATGGACTGTAAGTTTTCTGTTTGTAATATTTTTATGTAATCAGTTAATAACTAATAGAAAATGATCTAATTTGGCTTTGGTGCTTTGAAGAGAAGAGAGCAACAAATCTAAACCAGAAAGAAATATGTTTTGAAGAAAAGGAAAATTTAAAAAAAATTTCTTTAAGGTTGTTTATGAGTAATTCTGTTAAAAGATAGCTAGATGGATAGCCTATTGCCAAACCAGTGTTTTGTTTACATATATTAGTATTAAAAATAAGAAATTCTTTATCTAAAACTACTTTAACTAAAGAAATTAAATCAGTATCTTATAAAGGAGGGAGTGAATTAAAATGAAGATTACTCAGAATAGAAAGAGCTTTATTGGTAGAAATAGAAGGAAATAGGTTAATGAGTTCGAAAGAAACAAGGAAATAACCTGAGAGATTATCTAAAAAAAATTCAGTAAGATCTAAAGAATTTTTTAAACAGAATTTATTGCTAAAGTTTATAGAATTTTTAATAATTTGGTATAACTACTTTGCTAATTTATAACAACATGATTTGGTAGAAGAAACTACTGGTCTTATTGGAGTATTATTTTTGTAAATTTTTGGAAATCTATAAAGTCTAGGGGTAGAAGGATTTATAGAAAAGAGAGAAGATTTGAAGGTGTTAAATTTTGTTAGAGTGAGAAGGACAGAATGAAGAGGAGATTTAACTAGAGTTAAATTTTAAAGTTGGGTCGGACTTCAACTTTTTAAAGGCACTATTTAAAAGGGAATTTTGTTTTATCTAAAATTACTACATTTTTTTTTGCTTTTGTACTTATCAAGTTTTCAGTTTTATTTTTTTTCTTAATTGAGCCTGGTGTTTTCTTCTCTCTGGAAATTAGTCAGGAGGGTGATTTTGAAAAGTTGAAATTTGGCTATTTATTGAAGAAATTGTTTTATTGAGGGCTGAATTGCTATCAGGAAGTTTTTCACTATTGTTTACATTTAAAATGGCAATTTTGCAATTAGCAGTTAAGTTATGAATATCTCTGATTGTAATAGACAATAGGGGACGTATTTAAAACTCTTATTTAATAACTTCAACTCTGAATTTATTAACATTTGATAGATTTTTGACTTTTGGGTGAAAATTGTGCTCAGAAAAAACATTTAAAAACTATAAAAGACAATAATAAAATAGATAATGTAAAAATAACAATAATAAAGAAGATAACATAAAAATACATATTATAACGTTGTGGTCACAATGAAGGAGTTTGGAACTCTTATTTTTTAATTTTAAAATGTGTTTAAACAATTCCTGCCACTTATGTAATAGGTGCAGACAATTTGCTACAAAGCAGCGTTTGAGAATAGTTTTTCTTGTGTCTACTCCTGGTTTAAATTTCGGATTAAATTAGAAATTTCAATTTGAATGAGATTTCAAGCGAGTGAACACTGCCTTAGAATGACCGCTTTTGCCGGCACTTACCTACAAAGTAGAAACCTTCTAAAATAGTGAACACACGGAATCTGGCTATACCTCAACTTGTAGTTCTTTGAAAATCAAACCTCGAAAAATCACGTCTGGAATTCGTTCTGTTAATCTCTAGAATCGCGGCTTCGATAATTTACGACAATCGATTTCCGATAGAATTTATTGTTAATGGCCCTAATAGCGTTGGTAGTTTTTGCTTTATTATCATGTACCCTCAACTTACAACTCTTTTTCAAGTTCTCATGCGTGTGACATATGATAAAAGAGGTTCTGTCGGCTTGTAAAAATTATCGTCTTCATACCTTGAAGAAAAAGCAGTTATATTAGAGATTTGGATTAATAATGGCCCAATTTATAAAACGGACAGGAGATTTTTTTTCATCTTGTTTTCGCCGATAAAGTCGTCACTTTAAAGGCGAACCAATCTCGTTTCTCATTAAATATGTAGGTGGTAATAATACAGGTGCAACAATGCATTATCCTGTAATTAAACGAGTCTCAGCTAACTGATCAATTTCGATATCTGTTTGCCTTTAATTTCTGTGTCAATTACGTGCTCTGCTAAATATAAGCCTGTTTGCCTTGCGTTATTAGTTATTTACTGCAGTAATTGCATAGCAAATAAAAGCGTGGATTTGATTGAGCTATTGGTGAAATACGGAGTTTCAAATAAATAAATTTGATGAAAAAACTTTGAGAGATGTCGTCGATATTAAAATATCTCGGGGATTTGATCGAAAGATGTGGGCAATTTGTCGATGTCAAAGCAATAAATCAGAAATGTTGTGGATTAGGTGAGTCTGAGACATTATCTAAACATATTATTGAGAAAAGTTTGGTAAAGTTTGAAAAGTTCATTCTTTCATGTTTATTCCCGACAGTGTTCTATATTAGGTCCGTATCTCCGTCTGAAATCTCGCTCATCAAATTCTCGGTCAAGCCGGCAATTCCAGGCGATCCCTGAGAGACCTCGCCGACCGACCCCTACTCGAGAAAACTGCTTTTCCAGAACCCGCACTTTATTTCCTTTATTTACCAACGACTAACTGAACACCGTTTACCTCGTAATCAAAGTGGAGTGCACATGCAGAAAACTTGGGGAAAATCGACTCGTAAAATTTCAAAATACACCCATTTCGAGTAAGAAGTTAATAAACCGAAAAGGCCGCGACATTGCCGCGGAATCATCATAAAAACGAAGACTCAATGGGGGAGAAAAAGTGCGAACCATCAACAAACATTCAAGACTTACATCATCTTCTACCAGAAGAGATCATTTAAATGAGGAGAACTTTTAATTGACCCTAGTTGTACGGGTTGACCCTGTGACCCTTCTACATTTAACTTATGAATCTTCAATTTAATTCCGATCGATACTACTTCACGTTTTAGCCAACCTAAACCCTATTCATCAACTAAAGCCATAATTAAAATTAATACCTCAACGAAATACTCCAATATTCAAAGACACTTAACCGAAACTACCACCATTACCAACACAAATCGGTTGTTTATTAATCCACGATTCGAAACTGAAATTCTAAATTAAATACATACGAGAATTGTAGCTAATTACAGTTAATAGTACTCTCTTTTTACATAATTAAAACCGTTTCAAATGTTAGCTAGGGATCCCACATAGTGTTTAAGAATGTCGTAATACCATATCAGATAGTTACAGTTGTAGCAGGAATTTTTACTGCAATTATACCAATGATAATAGTGTGGTAAGGGAACATTAAAAGTTTACTCTCGTTATACTACAGCTATATTTAGTAAAATGCACTCAAAACTTCACAAGTTTAATATAAACGAGTCTCAACATCAGCATAGTAATTATTCTAATTATTATAAATTTTAGTTTTATAAACATTACATGTATTTTAATTATATACCAAAATGATAAATGTCGTACATTCTGACAAGACAAGAGTGTGGACGACCCTACACTTCTCTGAAAAACAAACATAAAAAGACAGTTTTTTCATTACATTAGTCAAATTAGTTAACTTTCCCATTACTTGGGTTATAAAAACAGTAATTTGTATGTTTGTATTTTTAATAAACCTTCATAACGTCGAATTAAAAATGTTGGTAAATCATCGAAATTAATCACGATTTTATATCAATACAAAAAAAAAGAAAAACTTTTTGTAATACTCTGTTATTTATAATTAAATATTGTATAAAAAATCAATATTCGATGAGAGTAAATTAGAGATATATTTACCACAGTGTCTGCTCAAAATGGCCAAATTACCTCAACCCTTCAACTCGGGCAAATTGCTTCTACTATTCCATTACTCAGACAACTTTGTCATGTTACAAATAATTCATAATAGCCAGTTCGAATAGAAGCAGATCATTTCTCTCCCTACACAATACCGAAACAAGACAAGGAAAAAGATTATCCAATTTTATTATTTTTATAAGCGGAAAAGCTTTAAGATAAATCTCAGGTTTTAAAATGTACAACAAAGATTGAAATTTTAGTAAGTGGAGACAGATTGATTAAAAAAAACTTGCAGCAAACGGTAAGTAAGTAAAGTAGATACTGTTTATTTCAAAATGAGTGGCATTAGTGGAAAGTAACCAGATTAGTTTGTCATTGCCAAAGTAAAAATTGAAATTAGACCAGATTGTAATAATGAGAAGGTACCATGACGTATGGAAACATTTAGTACGTCATCTCTTCCTACGTCTACTTGAGTAGTTTAAAACGGAAAATGTAAATTAGATTTTAGAGGATACTGTTCTGTTTAGAAGACTGCAAAAATACCTGCCTTTAATTTTGATTTACTAATATCAAGTCAACACTTTTGAAAATTTTAATTTCTTTTTTTTCTCAATATAACTAATTGAATCATTTCTTGAGCTTTTTCTGATAAATATCGCGGACATTTTTGCAATTTGAAACACAGTTTTTAACAAATAAAACGAGGAGCGAAATAAGCGAAGTCAAAAGTGGTTAAACGTCAAAAGTAACTTAACATAAACCGAACAAACCACAAGTTACTATGCTATAGTATATTAAGTATGGAGAACGGTAATCCTTAACGTTCGACATACTTATAACGTTTTTTGTGCGATTGGAGTTTATAGAATAATAATAATAATTTATATTGATTGAAACTGAAAACTTTGGATGGCTGTTCCATGGTTGCTATGGTTTTGTTCCAAACAAGTAAAATTGTCTTTTTGATACAATCATTCCTACATAGTTCTGTTTTGTGGTTCCGTTTTCGAAGCAAATATGGGCGATAGTGATGATCTACCGGATGATTTAGAAGACGCTTGGCAAGAAGGATGTTCGGCAATAATTCCAGAAAAATTTAAAGCCCGATATGAACAGACATACAAGTTGTTTAAGGAATGGCGTAAAGCAAAGAAGATTTCTGTAAATGAAAAGAGCTTGTTAGCGTATTTTGTGGTGAGAAGTGGACACTTAAAGGCCCCAGGCAGTTTATGGGCGGAGTATTCTATGCTGAAGAGTACAATTTTTCTCCATGATGCTATCGATATTTCTAAGTTTGCTACATTAATTGCTTATCTTAAGAGAAAAAATATTGGATATCGGCCTAAGAAGGCTAAAATCTTTACCAAAGAAGACATGGAAAAATTTTTGAATGAAGCACCAGACGAACAATTTTTAATTCAAAAGGTATGTTGTAGATGATGAGGTGGTACATCTGAGTTCTAAGGAAACAATATATTTGCAGGTAGCAATGATATTGGGAGTATCGGGCGCTTGTAGACGAGAGGAATTGTACAATATTAAAATGAGTGACATAGAAGAACATGAAGAAACGTTTGTAGTAAATATTCCAAATACAAAAACGAATATCCAGCGAACGTTCACAGATATTAATAAAGAAAATGAAGCTGTTCATTATTTGGAAATACTTCGAAAATACATAAGAATTCGACCAAGCAACACAACGTCAGATCATTTATTTCTGAACTATCGAAATGGCAAATGCACTAGGCAAGTCACAGGAAAAGGCACAATTGGAGACTGGCCGTCAAAAATTGCAAAGTATTTAAAGTTGCAAGCCCCTGAAGGTTTTACTGGACACTCGTTTCGACGCACATCGGCTACACTTTTGGCGCATAACGGAGTTGATGTGTTGGTGCTAAAAAGACATGGTGGGTGGCGTTCATCAACGGTGGCCGAGAGTTACGTGGAAGATTCCCTCCAAAACAAAATTGAATTTGCTCGTAAAATTTTACACAGCGATGTTGGTGGACTATTACAACAACCTAGGACTTCTACGTCGTCGGAAAGTTTGTCTATTAACATTAGAAACTCAAATGCGAGTGGTATTACTACTATTAATTATAATAATTGTACATTTAATATTAATAAATAAATCGCAAATTTTTTTTTTTAGATTTAATTGTTTACCGTTCACTTCTTACAGTTCACAACTTACCGTTTTGTTACAGGTAGCAGCCAGTAACCGCAACCTACCGTCGTGGAAACAGGCACAGTAAACTGATATAAACAACCAATCGCGCAAAAAATAATTTTTTATGTAGTTTTAAACGACAGCCATCTTTTTAGACAAGAATAACAACTATTCAAACTATGTTTTACGTTTGTTTTTTATTTGTTACAATCAAAACGCTGAAATTATTAACAAATTTTATATTACTGTAATTATTTAGGTTGCCACTTGATTTAATTCTTTTTTGACGTCATTAATGCTTCTCTATATCATGGTTTCTTCTCATTATTTTTACTAAACACTATTACATACCGAATTATAGCAGCAAAAACAGCTTATCAATAATATCAAATAGTTGAAAAACTGTACAAGACTAGAATTTATAAAAACTCTTTTTTTACCAAAAAATGACATGTCAAGTTCTTCTTCTTCTTCTTTTCTTCTTTTTTGGCCTTAGCTGCAGAGGCTATGTAGCCATATGATGGGTTGACCACCTCGTAAGTAGTAGGGTCACCAGACCTTCAGGAGACGGAACATTTTCTGTGAGACTTTGCTTTAACTATATCAACTAACACTTAAAGATAGTTCACTAGGCAAGAAGCACTACGTTCAAGGCACTATTACGAATTTAAGTCTTTGTCAAGCATTGCACCAAGCTCTACATAAACGGAACTACAAGGAATCTAACTACAAGGAAAGAGGAATCGCACTATGGTATTGATTGAGGATTTTAATAAGGGAATAATTAGGGGCCTGAGAAACGAAAAAGGAAGAGTGAAGGGGACTGTATGAAGGAAAGAGGTTAACTAGTTGGCGATAAAATATGGACGAATGTGGTTCTTTAAGCGGGCATCCAAATAATACATGGTTAAGATCTCCCTCCTCCCCGCAATTGCAGATCGGAGAATCACGTTTCGATATTCTATGGAGATAAGAGGGAGTTAGGCAGTGACCACTGCGAATCCTGCATAGAGATGTTATCCAAAATCGAGAAATTGTTTGATTAAAAAACCAAGGTATCTTAAGGGGAGACTTGAGTATAGCTCCATATAACCGACCTTTCTCATATGATATTTGGCACCATTCCGAAACCCAATCATTCCAAACCACTTTTTTATACCAAGGCAAGAGAGAGGATGAGTTCACTTTTCGACCGCGATCCAACGGGAGGGAACACCCAATTTTTGCAAGTTGATCAGCAATATCATTCCCCGTAATGTTAGAATGCGAAGGGATCCAAGATAATAAAACCATACGTCCTCGATCCACTTCAGACATAATAAGCTGTTTAATGCGTAGCGTTAATAAAGTTGTTTTCGCCGATAAACCCACTTGCGCAATCCGTTGCAAAGCACTAAGGGAGTCAGAGAATATGACATAATTTTTGCGGGAAGCCTTAGCAGCAAGGATAAGTGCCTGAAGGATCGCTGATAGTTCTGCATCCAAGATTGACGTAAATCTAGGTTCTCTTGTTGATAATTGAAGATTTTCTTCTGGGAAAAAAACTCCTTTGCCTACTTCCGACTTATCGGAAATAGAGGCATCTGTGAATATATATGAATATCCAGGAAATCGCCGATTAGACCAATCTTGAAAACTCCCAGAGTTGTTGTTATGTTTCTCTAGAGGTGACAGGATAAAGTTGAAGGGATAATTCACTACTTCAAAAGGAAAGATATAGCAAGGAAGGGAAGGGCTTCTAACAGTCAACGAAGTTACTTCAGAGGTAGATTCAAAAGCATCAATTAGAGGAGGAGTTGGAAATCGCGACCAAAAATGGAGAAGGTCGTTGTAAACCGCATAAAATTCTATCAAAACGGCAAAGGTGGGGTTATCAGTGATCGAGCAAGCTCTTAAGATGAATTTACCAGCAAGCCATTTCCTTCTTTGTGAGAGACTCATTTCTCCCGTTTCCGATAGCAAGATGTTAATAGGGGAAGATTGAAGAAGACCAATACATAAACGAAGCGACCGATGATGAAGTATATCTAATTTCCGAAGAGTCGATGCAGCTGCAGTGTGTAAAATAGTTGTGCCCCAGTCCAAATAAGGTCGTATATATGCTTTATGGAAAGTAACCATGATATGAGGATGACAACCCCACGAGCGAGAGCAGAGAAACTTAAGTATTCTCAACCTCTTTGTTATTTGAGAAGACAACATATCAATATGTGCTTTCCATGTCAATCTTCTATCAAAGATTACACCCAGATATCTTGCTTTTGAACACCAGGGGATGAACTCATTCCCTATCCGGAGTTCCTGTGAAGGATTGGGGCGACCTCGAGAGCAAAAAAGAGCCGAACACTTTGAGACGGATAATGAAAGACCATGACCGGAAAGCCATTTCGAAACAGAATTTAAAGCATTATTAACGCGTGAAATTAATCTAGGAATATCCGAATCCGAGGAGAATAAGGAAATATCATCCGCAAACTGAAACATTTGAACTTCCGCTGGCAAAGCTTCTGACAAACCTGTCGTGTAGATGTTGAACAATAAGGGGCTTAAAGGAGAGCCTTGAGGAAGGCCTCTTGAAGAAACTCCTGGACCAATCAAATGAGTATTGGCGGGATCACGAACAAATAACTTCCTGGACGTTAACAAGGAGAAAATTAAAGAAATAAGATCAGGAGGCACTGATTGTTTTCTTAGTTCATCACACAGGAGATCGGGTAACACGTGATCGTAAGCAGATTTGATATCGAGGAATACTATAATCGCGGCCTGTCGTTTGGCCAATGAGATAGACGTTTTACAAGATAGTTGTATCAGATTATCCATGACACCTCGTCCTTTACGAAATCCAAATTGGGATTTCGAAATGTTTTTTCCGTGCTCCATTTGCCATTCCAAACGATTTTTTATTAAGGATTCAAACACCTTACCCGGAACTGAGGACAGAGCAATGGGTCGATACGAGTCAGCTTTCTCTGGATCTTTCAGATGTTTTAGGATTGGGATTATTAATTGAGTTTTCCATGAAGCTGGAATAGAAATACGGTCTCGAAGAATATCATTATATATAGATAGGAGGTTCTGTAACATATTAAAAGGTAGGTGATTAAGCATAGAATAGGTAATGTTATCTAGACCCGGAGAAGTATCTCGAGAATGTCGGAGAACAGCATTAAGTTCATGCATAGAGAATTCAGAAGATTGGTGGGAAGTCATTGAGATAAATCGAGGAGAAGGTCTAATGGAATTGTTTGCCAAGAGATTGGACAAAATATCATCCCCCAAGTTGGCGGATAGAGGCGTAGGTTGACGAGGCGGCGCGAAACCTTTGGAGAAACGAGAGATATTATTCCACAATTCATGATAAGATATATTAGGGTTTAAGTTTGTACAAAATTTTTGAAAGCTTAGTCTCTTCTTTCTCTTTAGGAGTCGTCTGCATTCTGCTTGTATTTTCCTCAGAGCAATAAAAGAGTTGAAAGAAGGATTATTTTGATAGCAGATAAATTTGGCTCTTTTCTCACGAATCATGAGAGAACATTCTTCATCCCACCATGGGAGACAGTATCTCCAAGACTTCCTTTTGCCAACTTTAGGAATAGAATTCTCAGCAGCTTGCTGAATATTTTTGCTCCATTCCATATAATCATTTGTGGGTCCAATACACGACAGTATTTTAGAAAATTCGACCCAGTTGGCCTTAGACAGGACAAATTTTTTGGAATTCAAATATGTTAAGGAGCAGTTATCTCCCCTGTCTTCAGATATTTCTACTAAAAGAGGAAGGTGATCACTGTTTCCATGATCAGGAATAACTTTGAAAGAAAAGGGAAACTCCCAATCTGAGCTGGCAAGAGCCAGATCCGGGCAACTTTTGTTTTGAGAAGGAGGGGTGATACGGGTTGCATCCCCATTATTGAATAATATTAACTTACGATCCTCAATTACTTCCGCCAAGATCTTTCCTAACTGATTAATGGAACCTGATCCCCATATATGATGTTGGGCATTAAGATCTCCCATAATTAACGTAGGTTTTCTTTTGAAATGATCCAACAACTCACAGAAGAATTTGTAAGAAAGTTTTGAATGGGGATTGTAAATGCCTACAACAAAAAAGCTTTTTAATTCTAAGCCTATTAATTGAACATTCCCTGGAGTGAGGTGTGGGGGAATCTTGAGAGGTTTAACGTGAACAGACGGATGGGTGAGGATGGCCGCTCCTCCCGCTCCATCCAGTCTATCTTCCCTAAAAATAGAATAATTGTGAAATTTAAAAAAAACTGAAGGAGTTAAAAATGTTTCATTCAAAATTATAATGTCAGGGGATTGTGCGTGGCAAATAGACGTTAGCGTATCTTTGTTACTGCGAACACTGCGCAAATTCCATGATAGAACCTTCATTATCTGAGTCAGTAGATTGATTAGTAGAAGGACGATGAGACTTAATGGCGGCGATAGCAGAATGAGTAGGAGATTTACTCTCCTGAGGTTTAATGATTGAATCTTGACCACTATGATCATGAAAAGAGGGAACATAATTAGAAGGGGTATTTTCCTTTATATGGCGTCTATAAATCTCCCCGCCTATGATGGGGGATTTAGGCAACAATTGAGTAGGAAAAAGAGCTTGGGAATGGGCAATGCGATCGTAAGCTTCCTGAGGGTGTGACATAAGTCGGACTTTTGGAGAAGTTCTAAACGATGATCTATGAGAGTATTGGGACTGAGACATATTTTGATTTATCAAAGACTTCTGTGCCGTTTGTGCATAGGAAATACGAGATTTGGGTAGGGAGGGAAATTCTGATCTTCTTTCCAACATGTTAAAATTGCCCGGCCCGGTTTGTTCAAGTGCTTCTTTATAAGAACATCCAGAGGCGACTAGTTCATTGATTCTCCTCTGGCGCACAAATTCATCGCAGGATCGATCCGTTGCAAGATGTGCTTTAGCGCAGTGCAAGCAAGACAGCCAAGTATTTGTACAAAGGTTAGTCAGATGGTTCTCAGTGCATTTAGCACATCTAGGCCTTCCCCGGCACAATTTCTCAGAGTGACCGAACCGCAAACATTTTTCGCAGATGATGACCGGATTGACAAAAGGCTGGACTTGTAATAACGTGTGAAACAACTCTATTTCTTTCGGTAGTTCTCTTCCAGCAAATGTTATAGCGAAAGACGAGGCCGGTATGCGTATCCTAGCGCCGTCCTTATGAACCCACCTATTAAGTTGTCTTACTTCTAAGACTTCTCTAGGAGCTAAACCGGAAGCAACCTTGACGTAATTCCTTATATCTTCCTCGGTTATGCTCTGGCTAACGTTGCGAACGATACCTTTGGAAGTTATTAGTTTCTGAGGTATAAAAAGTTGGAAACCGGATTTATCCAAAAAAGAGTTTTTTAAGAATTCGTTGGCAGCCTGAGGAGAACAAAGTTCAACCGCCACTCGCGTAGCGCTTCTTCTTGAAATGTTTTTAATAGCGGTCGAGGCGATATTATTTTTAAAAAGGAGTTTCCCAATTGCCAGCGGGTGAAGATTTCCCACATTCTTGTCCTTGGATTCAACGATAACAAGAAATGGTCCCTTATCTTGAATAATATCATATAGTAATTTCTTGCGTATCAGTGGAGTTATGATACGTTGGAGTTTATTAATTTCTTCACAGCTTGCAGAACCTGCTAGCTGCTTCGCCAATTTATCCAATTCATTAAATACTGGTTGTAATAAAGGTTGAGATTTGTGATCAATGCCATGATTTGCGTTAACCAACTTAAGTGAGGAAATAGATTCAGGAGACAGAATAGAGTATAGATCATTAGGTAAATCAAAAATCGGTTTTATAACAGATTGAGATTGAGAAGGGTTGTTGTTAGGCGAATTTCCTGAGGGATTAGGAGGATCGGGGGGAGGGGGGTCCTCTCCCCCGCTTGTAGCGGACATGATTTCCTAACCTTTCAAGGTTAGGGATGGATTTGAAAGCCAAATAAGCAAATTACGCTACTATGCAGTGCTACAGGAAGGAAAGAATAACTAACCTTATTGATTGTGCACTCACTAAAGCTTTTTAGTGTTCAATTTTCACGCAAAAAGGCCTTGAATTCACGCACTTTCTTGGAGGTCAACCGTCTCGTGACAGAACCGACTCGCCAAAATCGACATGTCAAGTTTTAATGTCTCAACATCAAAATCAACTGGTTGAAACAGTGTTGCCAACTAGAATTTGAATTTTTGTAATCATCTGCTATCGCATTATGAATTGAAGTATCTTATAAAATGTCGCAAATTTGTTTGAAGTATTTGATAAATTGTTGGTTACATGAAGCTAGAAACAACACTGCTTGTCTATCTATATCTCTTCTTAAAAATTTCTAATAATTAACAATATCTCGTCTTTACTTTTTTGTAATTTTTATAAGCTACCCTAGAATTGTGGGAAAGGCAGCTCAGTATGTAGATGGAGAGATAGACCGTGGAGTCAGAGGTCAAAACTCCTCTAAACCAATAGATATAATGAACACAATTAATAATTACATAATTACTAGATTCAGAAAATTAAACTAAATGATATCTGATATTTATAGTGAAAATTTATCAATATTTAATGAAAACAAAAATCAAAGACGAACTGAAATAGAACACTATAATTATCAAAATAGAAAAATAAATAATTATGATGGTCAAGAATTTCTTCAAAAATTTTATGATAAGCGAAATAGTCACTTCTGTATACAACCTATCCAAAACTAAAATTTAAACTGTGTAAAATGTAAGACACCCAATGTAAAATTCTAACAACGTCTCTGCTAACTCGAAAGACCAGTTTTAGTTTTTGTGTTGGTAACAATAGAAGGCAGCTGCTTAATTGGTTGTTTTTCTTGCAAAATATGTTACTTATGATGCTACTAACCAAAAACTAATTTTTTTAACTCTGGACATAATCAACCACCTTCAAGGTGGAGTGAATCAACGGGATTATTCGACCAAAACCGGAGATTTCTCAATTTCTTTCAATAAAGGAAACTGAAACCAAACAACTGCTTATACTAAACTCAAGGAACAAATTAATTCAGTGATAGAGGGGAGTCGAAGGTTTACAAAGACTCGCCGGAACTCAAAGCCAAATACGGGGACAAGCAGGAGCACATAGATGCTTTTGTAGGCTGTAAATGTGGGTTTCAACTCTTAATAAACAAGATAAAGAATTTCCCGGTATTATTAATAAAGATTATTAATAAAGTATTATTAATAAAATTATTAATAAAGAAAAGCGAGAGTTTATAATTTTACTTTTTGTTAAAAATGGAACTGATAGAACTGATATTTCACAATTCTAACTCACAACAGTAACTCGAAAACTGAAATGAAGCTATTTTTGATGTTACCTTATAGGATAGGAGTAGTTCACTTTTCGATTTTAAAGCGCGAAAATCTATTGCGAAAAGACTATTTAACCGAAATCAAATTTTTAAACGTATAATAGCGCTTGTTCTATGCATTTTTGTCTATTCTTATTTTTACGTATAGTCTATAGTATTGTTTAGTGTTTTTATATAATTTTGAGAGTAGATTTATCGCAATATTGATAAATATTTATCGGTCTGCTCATAAAATTAAGTTTAGATATCGGTCGTTGTGAATTTGTTGTTTCCTTGTGGAATTTAGAGCACGTTTTGCTTTTTGTGACACTGTTTTTTGATAAAACATTGTCACAAACTCGTTATGGCAAATACAAAATAGGAAAAACCTATTTTTCCTTGAGCTTGTCATTCAACTGCTTGAAAACAACTTCCGATAGATTTTCTATGTTTACTGCACTCAAAAATTCCACTTACTGACAATCATAGAGAAAGACATTTTATACATGTTTTATATCCACGAATGGAAACAATCCAGTAACTTGATTTATATTTAGAGCTGTCTTTTGATATTGTTTGAAATTTTTGTATGCGTATGCGAGATCAATGAAGACGGAACGGTTTTGGTTTATTTTTTGATAGAAAAATCTCTTGGCAGCTCATTCTCGGTCGATAATGCTTTTAGTTTGTAATCTGGACGATATACGATATGGTCCACATGGGCCAACATTTTTAAGCTGGACAACAGCAATTCCATTAAATCCGGCACAAAACAACCTATTAGTGTTGCAAAATGTGGTTTACTCCGATGAGATAAACTGTTCTTGACTGTGCTTTTTCCATTAATTTTCTCGGCAGGACCCTTGAGTTACATAACTTGATAGCGTTTTATGGTGATGCTTTATTGGGATTGGATCACATATTTTTATAGCAATATTGCGACATCGTGCACCTCTGTAATTAGATGGGCCATGGGAGGGCGCTTTCGGTTTTATAACCTCTGATAATAATAAATATACCAAGGTTATATCCGTATGTCGTTTAAAAAAATAAAGTACTCGCTTTAGAAATATTGGCTCTTGAATGATTGATTCGAAGGGTGGGTCTCGATATTTTCATTGAACATCTGTCGGTGTAATCTCAGATAGAAAATTGATCATTTTGTTTGTTTCATGGTTCATTTGTATTTATGAACATGTGAAAACATGTGGAGAATACCAAGAGAAAAAAAATTAAATTTGCAGTGTTATCACGTAGTTGTTGTAATTGTCTTCAAGAGATGTTTATAAAAAAAGTTTGCTTTGATTAATTTTCATAGATAGTTGTTACACTGTTCACGTTTCTCTAATCAGTGAAATGTATTTACTGAATCTGACATGATGACATGATTGATTATATTCCTTCCCCATGTTTCGCTCATATTAATTAGCAAGTATTAATTATTTCTGTATAAATATTCTAGTAGTAAGCCGCAAGAAAACACAATCGATTCAAGCACACGAACTTTTCAAGGGGGTGTAACACTAGAAAAAAATTCTTAATTAATTTTACAGTTGTTGTTTACGAAGTTCCGAAACGAGGCAAGTCTCGCGAAAGAAGATACTTAATAAAAAACTTTACTTGAGAAAAAACCCTCTGCGCGGTCTCATTTTATATTTATTGTCGAGACTAAACCCCCGAAACGTTCTGATTAAATGCGAATTTTTTCCTACAACACTCTAGTCTTATTTAATGCATAAACGGGGAAACAATCGTCACGCTAACTGGCGGCGGGCTATAAAAATAGGTGAAAAAACCAACACTACGACCCCTTTAAACAGTCTCACCACGTCTGTGGACGGTGCCGTTTGTGCGGTAAATTCAAGTGGCGTGTTTACAACGGAAAGTTCGTTCAATAATTGCCACCGACACGATGCACTGACCACCAGGTAAAAGAAAAACGACAGATCTTTGCTCGCTATTTCTTCGGGGATTTTTTACACGCTTTCTTTTGTGCTCACTTTCTTACAGCTTTTAAGTCGGGAAGCTTCAAATGTATTTAGACGAGTTCTTGTTTATGGATAAAAGTGCTTTAAGGGCGCCGGTATTGCAATTTATAACGGTTTTCACGAAATTTTCGCCGAAACTTAGACGCTGAATAAAAAATTTGAATTTTCAGCTATAAAACTGTTGTAAAAAATTGAAATAAATTACAACAAAATTAAACTTGACGCAGTTAATATGTTTTATCTTACAATGACAAATAAAAATAAAACATCTTTTATACAACGGTTTTGAACTTTGCACAATTATAGTACAATTTAATTTGCGTCTGTAAGAAGCTTATTATAAAACCTATTTTAGTGCTTTAATACTCATTACAGTACTGGTGATTTAGGCAAAATTTCAACATTGTATTGACTAGACAGTAAACTAGATGCTTTAGAGCCGCTTAGGGTCTCTCAGCTATTAGTTTCTTCAGTTTTACATGAAATCTCAGAAAAAAGGTGGTTTAGGTTCTGGGTCTATTTTCTCAATAACGAAGAACTGAGGCATCTGGACACATCGGGTGCCATCCGGCCTGGGTATTGACGGTATGACAGTCCTGCAAGCCACGGATTTGATTACACTCTACACAAAACGCACTTAATCTAAAAATATCAAGCTTTTTGTCTTAAAATCGAATGATGCTTAACCCTTTATAATAGAGAACAGACTACAGGGTGAATATTTTGGGATACCACGTGTTTAAAAGCAAAAAAATTAGGTTAGAGGATCGTTATATCCAACCTACCTACGCAATGTCTTGAGTAAATGTTTACACCAATTTTGTACAAAATTTAGTGTTAGAAATATTTATTATAAATCAGACTATTTACGACATTTTTTTGTAAATATTAGCGACCAAATTTTGGTAATATCGATATCGTAATTCTACAGATTTCTTTGAAATATATGAAATGACGAAATGAAAAACCTGTACAATATCAGTCAGAAAATTTGTAATTTTTTTTTCTCTAATCTTTTTTATTGCAATAATTAAAGTAAACTCAAAATTTAAATAAACGAGTTACTTATCAACATACAGGTTGTTCTAAAATAAGGGTGCTACATTCTTGAAAGATGTCAAAATTCTATCTCTTTTACTTTATCCAAGGCCCGAAACAGAACTTTTTTTAACATCTTAAGTAAATTTCGAGGTCTAAGAGGCATGAGAATTTTTTTTTATTTATGTTTTTAAGATACAAGACTCAAAACTTATCACTTTGACATCTAACGTAAATTTTGGTTAAAAGATTTTTGCATTTTGCTTAATTAAGACACTTCAATAATTATTTGCAGAAGTTATTATACAGTTCATTGCATTTTTTGATCTTAATTTTGTGCAATAAAATAATCTAACAAAACTTTATAAACTGTACAATTTCAGACAATTTAAATAGGTTATCTATTATTTCATTTTTTATTTTCTAATGTTACCTTTATTGTAACTGTCAGAACAGAATTGGATTTAAAAAAAATATATATGTTGCTGGGTTTTATTTGACAGCATATTAACAATTTGCATGCTTTTTGAGACACCCTGTATAATAATGTATTCTAATCTGGGCTTTTTACCTTCATCAGCAATTATTTCTGATCGTCAGAATTTTATAGATTTTTTTTATTTCTAGTTTAGTCAGGATTTTCAACTTTCTAGGTCTATATCCCTCTGATTTTTTTCTTTAAGAAATGTAATTATTTCACTGTATTTACACATTTTTTTTCTTGACTAATGTCTTAATGTCACATGTAATTTCGAATAATAGGTTCAAGAGCTGAAAGCTCAGCTTGAATTTTTTTAGAGACTAGATAAATAAAAACAGGTTAAGATATTTTTCTCAGTACCTGTAGCTTTAATGGCTTTAGACTCTGTTTGGAGGCTTCCTAATTAACTCAACTGAGGGTTCGTTGTGGCAAACAGAATTAAAGAAGCTCTAAAAGACGACTTGAAGATAAAGAAAAACGAGTGAAAGTGAAAGCAGAATAAAAATTACGTTTAATTATAAAAGAAATATTTTGAAAGAACTAAAGTAAATTTGAAAAATACTTGTAAAATATGGATTGAAAAGAAAAAAGAAGATAAACTACATTATCCAAATAAAGAGAGAATGAAGGGAGATTCTATACAAATACAAATAACTTTAAAAACAACGTGTAATAGGAAAAGAACAAGAAAAAACAAAAGCTTCTTTAGAAAAAAACTTAAATAATGGCAACTATAAGAAGAAGAATTTAGAAAAACTTGAAAAACGACAACTGAAAGATAGTAGAATAGGAAAACAGTCGACAGAAGAAATCGATAGTTTTTTAGATGATTTTAATAGAAACGTTCCAGAAATTTGAATTGAAGATTCTAGAAGATCTGGAAAAAAGGCTAATGTGTCACAAATTAAGGAACTGCAATCAACAAGACCAATTGTCCTGTTATCAATTGTAAAATAACTGAAATTTCAAACTTTTTCCGCTCAAATGTTTAAAAGGTCTTCTTGATTTTTGGAGCCTTCTGGTCTGATTTTAAGTTGAGATAATACCGGTAGTATCGCAAATTTTAATACTTTTCTATGGCAACAGCCAATTGCAGTCCCGAATTCTTTTAATTTTGCCTAAAAACGAAGATACTACCGGTATTATCTCTACATGAAATCAGCCGATTAGGATACAACCCATAAATCCAATCTCGAAATTTACTCTTGCAGAACTTGTTTGAATTTATGGTCAAGTGATCCATGATATGGGCTGTTCACTTGGTGCATGGTGTGTCTGTTTTAAGTTTAACAACTAGAATACAATAATTCTTCAAATAAAATAGGCGCGGTGTAAAAAATACGTTTTAAAATAGTTGCTTTTTATCTTAGAACACGTAGCTTTAAATGAAGTGTCCTTGGGATATGTTGGACTTAAAGTCATATATAAATTTAAAAAAATGTGTGCAGTAATCTGCTTTTCAATTATCCTTCAATTCCCGTGCTGCACAATCCAGAAAAATTCCACTCACGAAGAAATTAATTCAAGTGAACATTAATCTGACTCACGCAATGAACTTCACTTGACCTGGTGAAGTACATTAGATGTGAAAAACAATTTGTATCACTCGTAAGCCCGATTGGCGTAACAAGCGGTCAGGTAATCTCGTAATCCTATTTGAAAAAGCCCTTGTACCCCTAGTACCGTATTTTAACAGGATTAAAATCGAACATTGTATTATTAATTCCCGAAGAAATGAAAATTGGACAAAGTGAACTGTAATGGCTAAATTCAAATATATAACAGTAATTTGAAGCGGTAACAAGTATAATGTGACATCATGAAATTGTGCTATCATGTCCGAACAGGCATTTATTAATTTATGTGTCGTGTACAGTAGTATGCCAGTATAGGGATGATTGTATTTGGGGGATGTTAAAGCCGTCGAAGCTGAGTCGTCGGTATGTGGATTGGCGTTATTAACCGGTCACAATGGCGGAAATTAATAATGCCTCATGGCATAGACGGACTGTCATAAACACGATGTATAGGGACAGAATTTGGGTTACAATTTACCGGTTATTAACAAGAAAATTTAATGCCCTAATTTGTTTACTTCTTTTTTCTATAATCAATAATCATTAAATCCAAATTATCAGTAATCTATTACAAGGATCTATTAATTGTTTAGGTACAATACTTTCAATTTCTACCAAAGAAAACTTTATAAAAGCTGTATTAATCGAATAGATTGCTTTTGATAAATATTTATATCCCTATTATATATTCTTCGGCATTCTTCGATTCCAGTTAATAGATATTGATTAAACATTAAAACGTAGCTATTCTTCAAGGTTGTTTGTTTTTCGAAAAATTTTCTCGATTTTCCTGCACTATTAAATTTTACGGTAACTTTGGTTTGAAACGTAAAATTTTAAAGCTTTTACCAAAAATAGTTCTTGTTGTTGACTTGAAAGAAGTGGACAATTTCATGAATATTTCAAACGGATCGTGTTCACAATAATTATTATGACCGCTCATATAAATTAATAGGTGTGTTATGTACGTTTCGGTACTATTAGTTTGAAATTGAGGGTTGGATTATTATGCAGAAACAATCTATAGCAATTTCGGTTCGATTTCGATGATATTAGGCCATTTATAGGCAGTGGGGTCTCATTTATACATCCGCTGAGAAAAATCAACATCTCTATCACAGAGAAAATGTTCATGGCCGGAACCACAATAGTCGTATATCTTTCTATCTCCCTATTTGTTCTTTTACAATATATATGATGTACAATTACGAATAATTAAATAGTCTCTCTTTTGTACAAAGCTTTGGATTGCTTCGTCCTTCAGTATTTTACTAAGGACCCAAAATAACAATCTTATTGTGACCGTAATTGGTTTGAACAATCAGTACTCATTACTATTCCAAAATCTGTTTTCGAGCTTCTCAAGTTTCGTTGTTATGAAAATGTGGTTATTAATTAAATGCGTATAATCCATGATAATTCCTAAGGGAATCCAGTATGTTTGCTCTTACCTGTCAGCTAAGATTCGAGCTATTTGTAACAGAAAACAATAATCCTGAGCCTAATCCTTTTAAAATATCAGGAAAAGCTTCACCACACATGAAAATAGATACGTTTCATTAAGTTGTTGACTTGTTTTTAAATCTGTTTACACGTTTGGACCCCTCGCAGCTTCCGCAATTTCCTAAAAAATAATCTAGAAACAGTTTTGAAAATTTGAGGAAGTGCACTAGAGTCTGTCTATATTTGGAAGAATTTTATTGTGCAATAGAGGAATTAACTTTTCGATTCCTTACCGATAAAGAAACCCCTCGCTTCGGTAACAATAGGGTTTAATTAACTTTACAACGACCCTTATTAAATCTCTCATAAACTAGTTAAGTAAATCAAAGCTATAAAATTCTTCTAAATATAGACAAACTTTACAAGTGAATGGATATTATTTGTGATTGTCGGACCGATTGGTGGAAAAATAATGCACAATCTGTCTTAAGAATAACATTTCTGGAGTTTTAAATTTAAAAAGCAGTATTTGTAAAGTTTCTTGTCTTTATCTCTGCGAAGTGAAACTAGTTCGTATGTGCGTATCCGGAATATCTTCTTTGGTATAGTTTGTGTGAGCTTTGTAAGCTCTGCTTTTGTGAATCTGGCTCTTAGCTGAGCTAATCAAATTCTTCACGCATACTGAAATTATTAAGGCACGCTTCATATTCGAGTTATCCGAAAATGAGTAGCGACAGCGACAGGATAAGCTCCTTCAAGCTCCTCTGACAGATAGTTAAAAGACGCGGAACGCCAGGTATAAGTCGGTAATAATCTCTCGACAGAAAGCTTCAAAGGCCTACGATATTACACGAGATTGGCTACGTGTTAGCTTAGTTCAAAAGGTCGCCAACATCGTAAATTTCGTAAATAAGTTTCTCGTATCAGCAACTTTGTCATACTTAATCATTAACAGATTCTTCCGATCCACGAAGCTCTTATCGCTACCGAAATCCAAACCGGTAATGTAGTTTCCGGTAACATTGCGAAAGCGCTAAATTACCAATGAGAAATCTGTTTAGTCCGATCGCCCTACTGGTAATTAATTACGTTTTTTTCGTATTAATAGCCGACCAAAACGGCAAAAACTCAAGACTGATTAAGTTGCGACGTCTCGTGACGGCCTTTCACCAAAGCTGAGCCACACTCTCATAAATTATAAGAGCTTTTTCAAAAAGAGACATTTTTATTCACTTAGACTCAGACTAATAACACCACAAATCGAAAGACGGGAGAAATATTAGATCAATTGATTTTTTTGCTCTTAAAAAACACAAATACTAAACGACTTTACGTAGATCAAACAACTCAGAATTACTACGAATTTATCTGATAAAATGTCAATTTCTTTTGGGTTTAGTGTAAAGATAAATCGCTTTTCTTGCGTCGAGACATTATTCACTTTACTAACACAGTTTTAGTTTCAAAAATAATAAAAAAATTTTTTTGTCTAACTCAGTTTAAATAAAAATACTTCTACCATCTGCTCTCTTAATTAGAATTTGCATTGCTTATTATGTGACGCCCGTATTTTATTTAATGGATACGTCATCACTTTATAAAACATATTTCTAAATGATGTCATTATAATAAAAGCTATTAAAGAGATTCACTGTTCTAAAATATTAGACAGCTTTTAGATGATTAGCTTTGTGCAGCAAAAACACCAAATTTGTAGATAAAGAAGCTACAAAAGTTGCAATTTACAAAAGAAACTAGTTTTTCAGGTCTCAACAAATTCAATATAGATTTGGTTATTTTTTATTAACTGAGATAAAAACTCAAATTTCTATAATATTTGTTTAATTCTGATTTTTTGTGATTTCAGTAAACAAATTTCGGACATTTTTTTAATAAAAACAGTTATTAAAACCTGTAGAACTCATTTTATAAAAATTGGTTGTCATAAAAGGCATTTTATAAAAACTGGAATCAACGGAAAACTATAAAATATCTCCTGTTTCGATAAAATACATCTATAAAATGTTTATAAAAACTACTAAACTAATTAGGAATTCTAGAATTATTTTATAAAAAACGACTGTCACAAACTGCAATTAATAAAAACTGGAATCAACAAAAAACATTTTATAATCGTTATGAAAATGGAAACACTAAGAGGCATTTTAAAAGATCGCAAACAAAAATTGTCTTTTTGCACAAAAACATTTATTAGAAATGATTGAGATTATTTCATAAATATCAGAATTCAACAGCAGATTATAAAATATCTCTTGTTTCAATATAAACAGCCACTAAATGTTTATAAAAATTTATTAGAAAATCTAGAGCTTATTTTATAAAAATTGAGTGTCACAGAAGGCATTTTATAAAAACTGGAGTTAACAAAAAACATTTTATAATTATTATAAAAATTGAAACAGTAAGAGGCATTTTAAAAGCTCGCAACCAAAAATTGTCTTTTTGCACTGGAATTTTTATTAGAAATTATAGAAATCATTTTATAAAAGTAGAAGACTATAAAATGTGTCCTGTTTTGATAAAAACATCTATGAAATGTTTAGAAAAACTTATTAGAAATTCTAGAGCTAATTTCATAAAAATTGACTGTCACAGAGGTATTTTATTAAAACTAGAATCAACAAAAAACATTTTATAATCGTTATAAAAATAGAAACAATAAGAGGCATTTTAAAAGATCGCAAACAAAAAATTGTTTTTTGCACTAGAACATTTATTAGAAATTATAGAGATCATTTTATAAAAGTCAGAATCAACAGAAGACTATAAAATGTCTTCTGTCTCTATAGAAAATTATAAAATGTCTTATGTTTTTTCGAAAACATCTATTAAATGTTTATAAGTACTTGTCAGAAATTCTAGAGTTTTTTTTATAAAAAATAACTTTCACAACAGGCATTTTATAAAAACTAAAATCAACAAGAATTATTTTATTATTTATAAAAATGGAAAGTGTAAGAGGAATTTTAAAATATCGCAAATAAGAATTGTCTTTTTGCACTAGAGCATTTATTAGAAATTTTAGAGATCACTTTATAAGCCAGAATCAATAGAAAACTATAAAATGTTTTCTGTTTCTTTAAAAACACCTATTAAATGTTTATAAAAACTTATTAGGAATTCCAAAGGTTATTTTTCAAAAAAAAAATCAACAAAAACGATTTTTAGAAACAGTAAGAAACATTTTAACAGAAATCACCACTAGTCTTATTAAAAAAATTTAAGGACGTTGCCAGTATAATCGTCGAGAACATGTGTTTCCTAGACCTGGGGAAGCTCTCCATGTTCGTCTGAATTTTGGGCAAAATAAAAAATTGTAGCGTGTAAATAACAATTTGTTGGTGACGAGTGGCCCATCGAATACCCTTTCAGAGTTTGAAAGGGTCCTTTGTTGCAATTTGCCGCCTGGTTCTGGTATCGATGCATCTTTAATATCTCAGCCGGCAGCTCCTTCATAATGCGAAATATCCAGGTAGGAATGGAGGCAAGTAAATATAAAGCCCGAGGCAAAAAAGCACGACTGCTTTGCATATCTCAACAGCACAGAGCATAGCTGAAAAAAAAAAATCGTGGAAAAATTATTTGCATCGAACGTGGTTATATTTGGGTCCCTTGCAGAACCGCTTACCTTGCGATAAATTTAACGTCGGAAGTGTATGAAAATAAATAATGGCTAAACAGCACGGAACGGGAAAATGAAAATAAATTATTTATACATAATTGAGAAAAATCCTTATAGGAAGTGGCGCTTGATTTGGTTTAATTGCCGGCCATAGAGAGGTTTGTGATTTATGGATGAGAAGAGGGCGAGTTGTGAGACCATATGGCAGTTGGGTAAAAGGACAAATTTCCGCTTGAGGTAGAAGATACATACATTCACCCGAAATTTTATTTATGGGGTCGGAATAGAAGGGGACGAAAACAAAAGTCATCTCGATATTTATCATCAGTGCGTGAACTGGCCACAAAACGAAATTTCATTACTATGCCACTGGAAAAAAAAATCAAAAATGAAACATCGATAAATAAGAAATCAGTGGAAAAGTAACGGGAAATGGCCGACTTCCTTGTCAAAACCCCAGTCATTAGCCATCACGAACAGCAATAAACCCTATTTTGAATAATTATCTGCAGGCCCTATTTAAATATCGTATTTTGTGCAGTCATTGCTGCAAACGGTCTCATAAACAAACAAATTAGCATTATCCGTAACGAAATTACGGATATAACGAGTTTCGCTACAAAACAGACCATCATAAATTCGCAATCGGAAAATTATGCCTGAAATAATATTTCCTCGAAACTACAACAAATTCCCCTTCACACCTCACCTTTTATTACCAAATTCCTGTTTAATTACGACGACCCAAGACAACAATACAACCCCCCCAAAAATCGATACCTCGAATGGGAGAATTGTAATGCACACACCTGGCTACATACGAAAACTCCAGGTGGGGAAACATAAACCACAAAGCACAGCCTCAAACTAGATCAGGATAACAACGCGGACATCAGGACATTGAAATTTTTAGCGAAAGCAATAAAAACGCCCGCTCATAGCGCCCTTACGAGCGTCACTTTACGATGCCTGCAATATTTATGAATACGGAAAAAATACGTGACGCAAATACAGGACTATTGTACGTACAATTTCACCCAAGACCAATTTTTATACTCAAATGTGAAAACGAAAAACCGATACTGAAACGTTTTACATCAAAAATATACCGACATAAAAAATTGCTGACAGCTGAGAAGGTCACCCTATCGGCATACACAATCTACGAACTTGGGAGATTATACCAAATGATATGCAATTCCACACCAACAAAAATCAGAAAGCTAACAAATTGCAAATTGTGATTATTTAACCACAAAAAAAAATAAGAAAGAATATAACATTTAGTAGAGAACTAGAGATGAGACAAGTAGCTTAACTAGATACAGAAATTAATTCCGAGAGTGGCACAGATTTGTTTAACGAAAGAAAAGAATAGAAGAATCTACGTTCAGGTGAAACAGAAATAGACAAAGCCGGTAAAATCTACTATGTTTGTCTTGTTTCCACTCATCGATAAATGAATAAGCGCTAGAGAGAAACAGGCAAAAGGGAATTATTTTCTCTACAAATTGATTAGCTTGCTGTTTGCTTCCATTTCTTGTACCTATTGTGGTTCAAACCTACCCGAAGATTATATAAAAAAATTAGAAAATGTTAGAAAAAAACTTACCAAACTTTTGTCTATAATAAATTAAAAGCATAAAAGAATAAAAATGTGAACTAAAAATAGAATGAAACAATATTTTCAGTAAAAAAGTTGCTGATCGATCTGAAAGAAAAAATAAATGAACAAATGGTTACTATTTGGAAAATTGACAAAAGAAAGATAAATTTTAACCTCTTAGAATTTGACATTTTATTTGAAATATAATTTAATGAAGTATAAACACTGATAAAGAGTTTATACAGTTTAATTCCCCACCTGAGGATGACAACTTTGTTGTCGAAACGTGCGTCGTGCAAAGTGAAATTATTTGGTGCCGTTGGGTGCTTGCTACATGTTACTGATAAAGAGAGTAAGGAAACAAAATTTATAAACAAACATTCAATTAACTAATGAAGATTAAACTAATGATGCTAAACACTTGGTTGTTTAGAGTTTATAGAAAAGATTCGTGAGCGAACTTTAAAAAAATTTAAGTTTCTAAAAAATCTAAAGAAAAACCTTTATTGCAGATGTGAAGGATTTTAGATTTATCACTAGGAGAAAAAGAATGACCGGAAGAAAAAATATGAGAAACAAAAGCAGATGAAATGTTTATCATATATGTATTTTTGTACTTATCTATTGTCCTTACATGTTCACGAATTCTGGTCTCAATTTTTTGTCTTCTTTGATATAACAGCATTGCATTCATTAGAAGATAACTTGTAGATGTCTCAATGACGTAAAAGAGGATTTTAATTCTTGTAGTGTACGGGACAAGTTGAAAGACTACATTTAGAATTAAAATTAAAATTAATTAAATTAAAAGAATTAAATTAAATTTTGACAATGAAGAAGAATAGAGAGGTTTTAGAAGAAAAGGTGTAGAAGGAGAGTTGTATAATATGATGAAGCTTAGATAGTATATGTTTTTAAATTTATGGAAAAGTCTATTTAAGTAATGTAATAAAAAGTGATTATTCACTGCTATTTATTGTATGATTAGTCATTATTTTTTAAAGGGAACAAGATCTAAAAGAAAATGAAAAGCGATTTTACAGTGAAGCTAAATAACAGTCTATCACCTTGGAACATTTCACAATTAGTTTTGTAAATGTTTTATTACATATTTGTGAATTTAGTTTTACATGTTATTAAATAATGATACGGATATTGTTTACCAATTGCCAGTTTTAAAATAGGTTCTGCATAAAATATATTTGATAATTTAATTTCGCTGATATAATTCCTCTAGCTTTAGCTTTCCGGCATTCACTGTTGGCATCTGCATTTATATAGAAATTTAAATGTAGTCAAAGATCTATGTAGCAATCGGAATGGTATCATATTTATTTCGATGATCTGTGAGGCAATAAACATAAAATATTTCGAGTGGCCGCTTTTTTCCAAAAGGGTTTTATCGAAGTTTTTACTATGGGAAAAATCCCCTGCGTTATATTTTTCCTTGGGAAATAACCATCACGCAATGAATAATTTTCCATCCAGGTTTCAAGCCACATGACAAATTTTCATTACCGTTCTGGAGAAATATCCCGGAACGAGTGGACTTCGTCCTCTATCAAGTTTTCCGTGTTCGCTTCGTATGACCATATGTCACGGATTGGTGGCGTTATATGGATTGACTGGTCCAATATGTGGGATGCTAACAATGTCGGTCGTGTTACTTGATTCGAGTATCGTTAAAAATATCAGGAGTTTAATTTGTATCAATGACGTAATGAGGGGTAGTTTAAATCACGTACGGGATGAAGATATCGCACGTTTGCCGCCCTACGAAGATAAATTATATGATTAAAACTTGCTTTATGCTGATGGCCTGACACGACGTATTACATTAACATAAAATGGCTTGTTGTTGGATTCAAAGTGACGCTAATACAAGGACGTGGTGTACATATTTAATAACTTTTTCTACAATCGCTCAGGTAAAATGTAAAGTGGTTTTACGCTATTAGGAAAATAAATTTATTTTCAAGACGGAATTTCAAGATTGTTTACTTAAACTATGATGGGCTCTCTGCAGTGATTTCGATCCGGGAGGATTATCCCTAAATCAAAAGACTAAAGTGCACTCATGTGGTGGCCGAGTAATCCATTAAGATAACAAAAACGGGTAATTAGACAGTTGAGATTGAGATAGCAGTTGGCAGTTTTGTTCGTAGGAAACACTCTTCATATTTTAAACATATTGGAACTGTAAGATGTGGGAAATAACGAATTATTAGGGATGGGCAATGTTTCGACATTGACAGTTCGTTAGCAGTGGACAAAAGTCGAAAGGACTAATAACGAATGAAATATAACCGGAATTTATTGAGACTAGAAATAGAAGAAGATAAAGAAATACCTATTGTTAAGAGCGATTAACATAATAATAAGAAAATGAAAATTTGAGAAAATAGCTCCAGAAAATACTAGAAAAATATCTCGCCGGAAGCGCCCCGAGACATATGGACTGATGTAGAAGGATGTCATAGCTTTCAATTGAATGAGAAAGGTAACGAACCATCTAGCACATTTTAGCAAGGACGTTCGATTATATAAGGAGTGAGACTGACCGGAAGTTAGTCAGTCAGTTAGTGAGATATGCAACACAAAGATATTCACCAATATACAAGTGAAATACCAAGCAGAAATGATGAATGTATAACTGATCTATTTCTGTTAGAAAAAAATATTTTAAAGAGAATTAAAAGAAGATGTGACATGGGAAGTTACCATTTTCTGGTGAAGATAACAGTTAAGAAAGAAACAACACAAAAAAGTAACGGAGAAAGAGAACGAGAAGAAAATAGAATATATAAGCATTAAAACATTAAAAAATGTCAGAAGATGATAAAAGAGGAATTAGGACTGCGGGAAATATTTTGAATGAAGCAGACCCAGAGAAAATATGGGAAATATTTAAAATAAAAATTACAACGGCAGCAACAAAATGAAACTAACCACTAGTAATTACAGTAATTAAACAAAAAGTAACTTAGAAACAAACGGTTATGGAAAGAATACCTAAGACAAAGTCACGCGAGCAGTTTGGAAAGAAAATGGGAGGAAACGTTTCAGGCAATGCTGAAATTTTCTAAGAAATCTGAGAAAAGGAAAGAAAACATAAAGAATCAAAGAGGTGAAATTATTAAAATGAACACAAAATTATTAAGAAATGGAAAGAATAGAGAGACAAGAAGAACAGAATTAACACAAGAAGATGAAGAGAAAATCAAACAAGAAGAAAACGAAATAATAACATTAACCGAAATAGAAGAAGCAATAAATAAACTTAAGATTGGCGAAGCACTAAAAATAGACGTACTGTATTGAGAAAATGATGGTATATGTCATGGAACATGACGAAATAGCGAAATTAGCTAAACGAACAAGAAAAGAACGAAGAACCTCTTATAGTATACAGAAACCTTAAACTAGTAGATTTGCTAATATTTGCCAAAAGTGAGAGGGAATTATGGAGAGAAATATGGAGTAAAGAAATAGAGAGATGCAGACTACAAAAGTTCAGATAAATATAGGAAAAATTGAAATAATGCAAATGGCGAATCAAACTGAAAATATGCAATCTTGGAACAATTACCAGATTAGACAGAAGAATAGAAGAAAGAGTAGGAAATAGAATTAGAAAAGATAATTTATTATATACTCGTAGTATGAAGATATAGATTATTTTTTGTTAAAAAATGCCTATCTAAGAAGGCCAAAACGAGAGTTTACGAGGCAGTGTTTGTACACGATAGTAAATCATATATTTTAAACAAAAAATTTAAAAGAATAACATAACGGCTTTTGAGATGAAAGTACTGCGGAAAATTGTAGTAGTGACAAGAGTAGACAAAATAAAAGGAGAGAAGATAAGAAAAAAATTAAATATTAAGTGTTTTAGAAAAAACTGAACAACAAAGCTTAAGGTGGTCCGTTCACATAGTTCGAATGAACAAAGATAAAACAGTGAAAATAATATGAAAATCAGAAACAAAAAAAGAGGTAGACCAAGAAGAGAATGGAACAAAGAAGTCACCAAATTGTTAAAAGATAAGGGACTAAGCTAAAATCAAGCAAAAAGGAAGCAAATGACAGGATTAAATGGAGAAGGATAATTACTTGTATGTAAAGAGGTGGCGAATCAGTAGTATCACAGCTTGATGTGAAGTACGAGTTGCTAAGTAAGTGTTTTTTGGAGTAGGTCCCAAAAATGTTTTGTCTTTTGAAAATACTAATTTTACTAATTTTACGAATTTATACATGTAGTATAATAAGCTATTTCTTGATGAACTCGGTTACTTTTTCTAGTGAATCAATAAGAAAATTTTTAGTTTGTTTCTTTTTTAATGTAAATTATACGCGTCACAAGGAGTTTGTCCAGGTCGGGCAAACTGTTGAAAGTTGCATTTGCGTATTGATCCACTTTTGTCTCTTTTCCTCTGATAAATTCGCTAATTTTGTAGTGCAGTTTGACAAAAAATTCCGTTATAATTTAAAGAACTAATTTCAATCAAGGAAGTTACACTGATTGTTTCAAGAAAAACCCAATTCCGACTTTCTCAAGAAACAAAATCTGTAACCTCTGCCCCACATCGGGCACTTCATCGCCTTCCCTGAAACAATACGGCTTCGCTTTGGTTACTTGCTTAATTGAATCAGATAATGAAAAAGCTTTACACTATTATCATTGCTAACAATCTCGTAGCAAAACCTCTTTGGTTTTTCGATCTCATTTATCGGAATTTGTCGTATATCATTTGACCGAAACGTCATTCTATCAAACTGAGATTTATGGAAAAAACTCAGTGTTATAAATCTGATCCCTCGGCAAACAAATCCACACGTCAATTTGCGTGGGCACCGCATCTTACATAGACATACACGAGTGTATAACAGCGAGCGAGGCCAATACTGGGGATTTAGTAGCGCCATTTGTCTTTAATGTGGGCCCATTCGACTCAGTCTCCTTGTCTGTAAACACATAAAGCCGTTTGACGTATCAAACGTGTGCCGTTTATGGTGTGCCCTATCCATAAAGGCAAATTTTGTCGCGGCCCCAATGAAATAAGCATTATTGTTTTAAAAGGAGAGCGAAGTTCGCGGAAATGGCATATTCTGAAACAACCGACCGACACTAATGCAACCCCCTTTTAAGAGCTACAATATCACATAAACCTTTTGAAATAACTGAAAAAAATTAAACCACTTAAATGAATATATTTTTTTTTTAATTTCTTATTCAAAGCCGGTGCTGGATACCTATATGTTGTTGTTTTGGCATTTTCTTTCACTAAACCATTTTAATTAATAAAGTAATCCTTTCTCTAATTTAGCTACAGAATTAACCACTCGACTCAATTTCTAAAAATAACAATGTTCCGCTTAATATAATATGGAAATTAACACAATGCTCTTGCAGTTACTTATAAATATTTTCTTTACTTTTATGCTAATTATTATGGTAAGTACAAGAGGGAATATTAAGGCAATTTTGTCCTCTCAAATTCCGTCGTTTAAGGGCCTTCTAAAGAGGAGCATTTTCTTTATTAGTAGATAGTTTTCTTACAGTTAATTGTCTCACCAATAATTATACATCAAACGAAATGAAGAATTTTTTTTAGTTCCTATCATTTGCCACTGGCGCCGCTTTATCGCGGCACATTGAGAGTGAGAAAGGCTGTTTTTTTGAGATAGCGTTAAGACAGTACGTCTTAGTACTATCATTGTAAGATCTTTGTGAAATGGTATTTTTGTACTTATTAAGAAAGGAAGGAGTAGAGTGAAAATTATAGCGTCGTTTAGAAGACCCTTAATAGCTGAAAAAACAGTAACAGAAATTTTGTGTATTGCTATTTCAAACTAAGAATGCGACACTAGCGGAAAACTGCTGAACTAGTTTCTGTGACGTAAAATCGAGTATAAACAACGCTTGATAAGTAACGTTACTAATTTCATTCATGTCAGATAAATCTGTCAAGACTATGTTGCCGATTATCTTAGTTTGAATCACCAATAGGGTTTCATATACTACTTGTAAAATAGAACGAAATATGGGCCGGGAATACCTTTATTAAATAACTGTTATGACTGTGTGTTGATGCGCCAGTTGGTGAAAAGTTCTTACTTCTCTTCTTTTCGAATTAAAAACAAGGCTTATTAGAGAGAGACTTTAACAATAACAAAATCATTTTGACATTACAACACAAAGTTCTAATTGGCTATTGATTTTTCTGTAACTGAAACAAAATAACATACAATTTAAAATATAATATAAAATCGTGTATTATTCCATTTCAATAAAGCGCATATCAATTTAAAATAGTTTACAAATGTCAATCAATAAAAACATAATATTCTATTTGTAGCGTTGATTTAAATAAAGTTTAAAATTGAATCGGTAGTCATTCAAACGTCCTGAATACAATTCGAAATTAACATTGATCTCATTATTAAAACAAATCTGAAATCTATATAATGTCATTACTAGGACTGATCAATATTGATAGTGTTATCATAGTTAAATGTCATCATTTAACATATTAGCGCAATACGGGTTACATGTTAGAGATAGCGAATAATAAAAAAATTAGTTACTTTTTGTATTTTAGCGAAGTTGTATAAACACACGATGACGTTACCGTAGTAGCGTGAAAATTTGAGAGAGCAAATTAAGCAATGGCAAAGTCTCTACCTCCACCAAACAAATTAACTAAACTGCCAAACTGTAATTTCGACTATCAAGACTTATATCAATAAATAATAATTGGAAATTAAATTTAATATTGTCAAATTGTAAAGAAATGTCTGTAGGAAACCCTAACTCACACTGCAAGTCTCTTAATCAGCGTTGGAATGTTCGACTGAGCACAAGCCTCTAGAAAAACTATGAATATCTTCAAAAATTTATGTTTTATTAGTTCATTTGATTAACGTGATTTAAACAAAACTTTCTTGAGTAGTTTTACTGTGTTTTGGTATTTATTTGAGGTTATTAAACGAGGCGTTATCTTGCTTTACAATGACTTATCAGGGTTACCAACTCAAAATTTCTTTTTCTGTTGTTGACAATGGCGGGAGGTTTGAATTTGTAACCTGTTACCTGAGATTATTAGCATTTTTTTTGTACGTTGAGTTATGCTAAATATTTTAAAACAACGGCAAGTTGTCTATCTAATTCTTTCTAATTAATATTGATATTTATTAATGAGACAATTTGCTTATATCTTTTTTATTTTTCCAGGTAATCACCTGGATATCAGCAGAACCTGACAAGGTTTTGGCTGAGAGGGGCTGAGTAACATTTTTTTTGTGAACTTTTCTTATTTTGTTTTATTAATTATCACGTCTTTTATTTTTAAAGATAAATATCGATTATCAAGAACATTTATATAAAGAAGTCGCAAGATTCTTGCAAATTATAAAATTATCAGGAATCTCTCCTAAATTAACTTTTGATAATATCTATGGTAAAATAATCTGAACTAATTTATGACAGTCCCGTCATTTTCGTTCGAAATATATTGTTTTAGCGTAAGCAGATATTTGTTACTACCGGACAGTTATATATTAGTTCGGATTATATTTCAACAGGCTTGATGACATGTTAATTTGAGGGGTTTCTGCTAGTTTTACGATTTCTACACATCTTGCAACCTACTTTTTGGGACATAGAAGTTTAAAATTAAAATGGATAAGAAATATATGGGAATAATGCGCTAATTTTAATATACAAAAACAAATTATTTATAAGTTATATTCTTGTGTTATTTCTTTTGTGTAATATAACGACACATTCTCTCTCGAGAAAAATAACCTGTAACACATATTGCCGTAATTCATTGTAATAGGGCAGTGAAGATATGGGGTAGATACGTAAATTGCTAGGGAAAAGAAAATGTTTTTATTTTAGAAGGGCTTCTGATCTATAAATGTTTTTTATGGAAAAGACAAGCGATACGAGGAACGAAACATTTACGAGTTTTGTCGCTTATATGAAGAAATTTTTGTATCTTTGACTGTTTCCAACATAAATTTATCTTGGAAGGGGATTTTTGTACTGAATACACTGTAGATATAACTCCTCATTTCTAAATTGGGTTTGTATTAGTTTATAATTGCTTACTTAGTATCTTCTAAAACAATCTGTATCTCTATGTAAACGCACAAAATTTGCTTTAGGCTTTATAGATTAATAGATCAATTTTCGTCTGTCTTAAAATAGAAACTACATCGAATTCAATCACCATAAAATCCAAACAATTGCCATTTCTAATTTGACTTTGTTCTGCTCGACGCAACGTTCAAAGTTCTTTTCATGTCTGCCTTCATAAAACAGTAATAAATTACATCTCCTACGCGTAAAATAAAAAAAATGTGCTTTTAGCTTCCTGGTATAAATAAATATATAGTCGCCATCGGGCTTTGGAGAACCCTCTAATTTTATTCGGTTATGCACTGTTAAAATCTCGGATTTCAGACCTCTAGCCATTTACGGTATTACTAAAATTATCGGTTCGACTGAAATAACTAGAATTTGCTTTCGGTTTATAGATTCGAATACATGGGAATTTTTGATAAGAGAAAGCTAGTCTAAGACTTAATCAGTGTGATATGTACGAGTATTAATAGGGGTCAGTGTGACAACATAAGCTGATTGAAATAAATTAGCTGTTATTTAAATGTTGAGTGAATTAGTTGTTATCGATTGGTTGGTGAGAATGAATTTGACACTTGATGTATTTACAATGTACGCAAAGGAATAAATATTAAAAATTTACTTCAATTAAACCTGAATGATTATTAACAATTAATTACTTCTCGATTAATAATTCGTTTAATGCAACTGTAACTAAACTTTAATTTGATTGATTAAATATTACATGAGTTTATTACTTACTTAAGCAATTAGGAATTAATTGCCTCAATTACGGTTTTAATCTTTAATTTTCTAATAATGTTTGCGTATTGTAAGATCGGCGGTAGCGGCTTCACACTTCGAGCGACAACAGCCAAACCAATGGATACCAGATGATAGAGACAGAGCTTTTGGGGTAAATACACGAATTTCTGTAAAAAAAATAGTCGTATAAATTGAGCTATACGGTCTTTACAAAATAATAAATCTATCCGGATGCGCAGTTAGTGACCCTATCACTTCAACAACTGAGTAATAAAATTTTGATTCTGATTCATTGAATTCAGGTTGGTCTTAACAAATTTTTCTACGTTTTGATAGAAAATATACAATAATTTTATTATTTATTTTAATATTTTCTTTGCTTTCTTTTTGTTAAATATCAAATTCTTATATCGTGGTTTAAATACGTTAGAATTTGTTTGGATAAGGTGATGGGACGAGCTGTAGGTTCGAATCCTACCAAGCCATTGATGCTTGAGAGGGTTGAGACCTGACCTGACAAGCAATATGGCGTGGGGGCTTTTTAAAAAAATTACTTTTATAGCAACATTAAAACAATAAAAATGATATAAATAAGTTCGTGCAATAATAAAATATCCGGTTTTTAAGTGGCTAAAAGCATAGGCGTAAAATTGAACCGGAGCGGAGTGTAGGAGAAAGTACAATAAAATTTTTACATATAAATAAGAGCTTTACCCTTTTAATTCGTTGAATCGATAATAAACAAGAATTTTATTACCTTTTGGGAGAAATGTGAGTTGTACTCGTGTAACAAAATGCAAAGTAGATGAGGATTATCTCTTATTGTTTGTCAATCCGATTACTTAATTTGAATTCGAAATAAATGAAAACGCTTTTATTGTCGATTAATTACTAACAAATGTCAACTTTTTTCAAGAGTTTTAGAATATATAGAGTGTTTCAGAATTGTTGATATCTCAGCCAGATGTGAAAATTCAAATTTAAGTTGGCAAAATAGATAGGTACACCGTGATTAACAAATACTGATTGAGTTGGCAATAAAGTTACTAGAATTTATTTTTCTAAGTTGTCGGTTTGTTAAGATTCTCTGTATAGGTTATGCCTTACACCGGTCACTAAATACCAAATAAAATTTTTTAATTAGTCTATTTTTAACAACAATAATTATTTTATTAAAGAATACAACGGAAAATAATGTAAATGGAATAACAGAAACTAAATTTTTGGGTAAAATTCAAAGTGTGTATCGTTACATTCTATTCATAACTTAACTCATCGTTTTAGGGTATTAAATACAGTAATTACTGTATTCGGAGTCAATAGGAAGTAAAATTTGTTTGCAATGGAAGCTTTTTCACAGATTTTAATGAGCTTGGCTCCATTCTTACGCAAACATCTTACGCAACATCTTCATGTCGACCAGGTTTTGTTTTTGGAACATTAGCTCTATTTAAAAGACATTGCACAAACCGTATTTATAATAAAATCTATTTTGGAGTAAGTTTGTTAAAATTGGACGTACGTAGAGTCTAGAGAATATTGCCAAATTAGTTCTTGAAATGTCAAATTTGAGTTTGAAGTTTGGTCAGAATAGCGAATTTTAAATGACACTTTAATGCTGCCAACCCTATCATTACTTGTTGATCACGCTGTATTATGAAATTAAGTTGTATAAAATTATTGTTTTAATGTTTTTTTTCTTGATATTTGATGCATTTCTTAAATGGCGTTTACGACTGAGATATCAATCATTTTGAAACGCTCTGTAAAAGAATGTCAGTACAAAATTGACGCAAACTAGTGATGCAGTTGCGGTTGAATATTAAGGCTAGAAATACATTTCTGATTCTGCAATTATCGGTCAATTTGAAATAGATTGTCGTTTTTCTCTCAAATGAAGCGCAGTGTTGCAATAATTTGCAGATTATTGGTTTGACTAATTAAATTATTCTGTGATTTTGGTGTATATTTGCCGATAATTGTGGCATTTGAGTCGCTTGAGACTAGGCATCAAACAAAAATCACGTTATTCGAGTTTCATCGTTGCAACTCAACTCTACGCAACTGTATACTCAATAAGGGAAAGTTTGCTAAGTTTGAAGTTTCACTCTGGGTTTTTTTGATGGAAAAGATTTATTGGAATTTTTTTCAGTCTTGACGTGCGTCATAACTTGTTATAATTTGATTGACAAGTTGGTTATTTGTTCGTAATTTCGTTTCTGTTGATTCAACTTTTAATTTTTTCTGTGTGACGAGACAAAATATTAGCTTGTAGATAATGATCGTGTTCAAATATTTCAATAGTCTGATCTTCTTGAAAATTCAGATTGAGGGGTAAATCAGTCACTTTATATTCAAAGACTAGGCAAGTATTTTAAATGACTTTTTTAACTTTGCGACAGCGAACTGATTATTATTCAAGCAATGATCGGAGAAGTATTCGAAGATATGATTAGATTATTTTGTTCAAGTTTACATAATTTATCGAATTTGTTCTCTGATGTATGTCCTTTACGAAATATTTATATTTTATTGATGGAGAGAAAAAATAACGGGGCACGTTCATAACAACCATCAATTGTTCCAAGTGCTTTACTATAGCCGGAGAGGACTCTTCGTTGATTGCTTTTGTATGCAACACGAACAGAGAGAGGATTTATCACTGATTTGATTTATCGCGTTTTCAACTATTGATGGATTTATATTATATAATTATAATAATATATATTCTATTATATAAATTAATCGCTTTTGTTGTCTAATCAATTTACTCAAACATAATCACAGGTAACCTTTACTAATTTTGTGTTTAAACAACACAGCATGCGGGTTGTGGAACGCCTTTAATATAAAATGTTGCAAAAACTAAACCTGATCGACTTTCCACTCTTACTAAAGATAGTGTGAAATACTTTGCGTTCGAATGGAGCGAAACTTGCGAAATCTGTGAAGAAGCTCTCATTGCAAACAGGTTTTACTTCCTATTAACTCCAAATTGACTAATTATGGTATTTAACAACCTAAAACGACGAGTTACGTTATGACTTGATAATAGCAGTGAACTCTTTAAATCTTATCTTTAAATTATTGTTTCTGTTTTTGTTTTTACATTATTTACTATTGTATTATTTAACAAAATTATTATTGTTGTTGAAAATAGATTACTTTTAAAATTTTATTAATCTGTCGATGTTGTTAAATAAGGCAAATATTCTCTGCTGAGTTCCATCAAGTTCCTGCAGTGCTGCTACAGTATATTTTGATTACTACATGCAGAGATAAAGTGCAGAGGATGTAATTATGTAGAGAATTTGTAATAGTTTTGGTGTTGTTTGCATTTGTATGAATTTACATCTGAATTAATTGCTACCGTGCTGGAAATTTTTAATTGAGTGTAACGCTACAAATCCAAATGCTTTCCGTTTTGCTTATTCAAAAATATATAATATAAAAGGGGGTGACACGCATTAATCATCAACGCAGCTATAAACACCACTGAATATATATTTTTTATTTTACTAGTCTTAATATGTATCATTATTTAGTTTGTCAAGATTATAAAATATGTATCACTTTTGAAAATATTACCGGAAAAACTGTCAAATTTATCCTAAAGTTTTTTCTGTTTACAAGAAGTGTTTTTGCAGCTGAAAAAAATTGTTTTATGGTAGAACAAACTGTTGTAGACTTGCATTTATTAGCGCCCTCGATTTACACATCGACTAAATAAATAAAATATATTGTAAAAATTATTTTAATCTTTGTCTGACCCTTGTCTTTCGATTATTTATTATATTATTTACAGTTATAGCTCTTTAGATTTAAATTGTATATTATTAGTTGTCTATAGAAAATCTAAAAATTAGTGGCTCAATCTCACTTATTTAACTTAAAGGGATGCTAGCTTTTTGACAAGTTTTCAATTTTTATCAGCTGTCTATACTGATTCATTTCTATACTGTGGTATGGTCAACAAAAAAAAAAACAATGTGGTCGAAATGAATGAATGAATCAATCAGAATCTGTTTTGTTTATTTATAGCTCATTAAAAGGCGACTTAGAACTTTTATTGCCCGATTTCTGTTTTTGATTTTGAGTTCAAACGAGTTCTTCCGATTCTTTGACTCCTGTTTTCTTCAAAATCGCCTTCGAAGAAGTCTTTACAGCTTACAGTATTTTAATTAGGTTTTTAGCGAACCGCTCCACAGTTCCATTTTTGAGAAGTTTGTTTCTTTGACATCTGAATTCACAATCTACTTTTCACTGTTATAAAAATGTTCTTTCTAGTTTGGTGTATAAAATACGGATAAGAGTGTTTGAAGTGCAACTTGGCAATTATTTGTGTTCCTGAGTCCGATCCTGCTCGATATGTGCCTCGTTGCGTCCCAAATTCCCTCTACGTGCAAGCAAGTTGGTCCGTCGCATGTAATTATTGTAATAATCGTTTCAAACAGTGTGTATTGTTTTATGGTTGTGAAATAAATTCTCGTTTCTACATGCAACTCATTTAAATATTTTGACCCGTGGCAGTTTGAATATCGGGCTATTTTTAGTGTCAACTCCCGGCCTGTAATTATTCATTCTTTATAAGTGGGGTGAATTATTCACATCGCATATTCAACAAATGTGGTCTGTTTCAGGCAAACATTTATTGCTTTTGAAGGCGATTTATGCATTTTTTATGTTCGCGTTTTAACCATCTTCAACTTTACTTCTCGGTGAGATTTGTTAAGCAAATGACCGGATCTACCCTGTTAGTTCTAATTTTTCAAATGGAAGCAAGTCGAGTGTGAAGTGGCGGCAATCCCGACAAACCTTTCATCTGATTGCCTGGACAATCACATCGTTTGCTTTGATCACGTATAGACTTTGTTTTCTACATTTGATTGTTCTTTTTTTTTTTCAAAATTTTATTAGCCATTGGATTAATTAACTTATAAGTTGAATATCCGAGTTTGGAAACACTTCAGGGTGTATTATTTCATCACTGTAATCTATTGTTAGGTGGTAGTTTCGGGAAAACACGAACTGATGCTTTATTTGACTTGAGGTTAGTTAGGCTGCTTGTAATATCTAGAAGTTGGTAATAGGAAGCTTGGATTTTACTCTATGTTGTATGTTATTGTAAATATGCATAAGTGAGACAGCTTAGTTGCATTAAGCGACTGAATTTAGTCAAGTACTTAGACAAAGTCATTGTATAAAATATGAAAAGTCAGGAAGTTAGATAGCTAACATTACACTGAAACATCAAGTCGTAAAAGAAGTGCCCACATTTACGAACAATAGCAACGACAATGCACATCTAAATTGTACACAACTTTGTAACACGACTTTATTATCTATTATTAAACATAAAACTCCTCGAAGTTTACTTAAAGGAAAGTAAATTGATTACAATGCAAAACTAGGTTAATATTTTTAATAATCTTCTATCAACACAAAGCTAAATTATTCTGACCTAACATCACGTAACACTTGTTATACCATTAGCTTTCACTTCAGAATATTCATGTTTTATAGATAAAACAAGAATGTTTTCATGCTGATAAATTCTACTCTAAAACTATTTGCATCTAATTAATTTTTAAAAACTTGTTGAACGCTCAGATATTTAAAACACTTGCAACTACCAAATAGCACAAAAGCGAAAAACTTCTCGTTTGAATAGAATACAGCAAATCCCTAGAGCTTTTTTGAATAAATGGATATTCAGTTCTATTTAAGTCTCTTTAGGGACCTTAAAAATTAAATTTTCCTGCAAAATAGATAAAATTCTGCTAGTCGGACTTAATGTGATTAACACCAAAGTTTGTACTGATTTTACAATTTTGTTTACCTGATTTTAACTCTGCTGGTCACTTTTCTAAGAAATTCAGAGTAATGTAATCACTCAGATACAAGTGAGAGAACGAACACAACTCTATTTACGACTTTGAAGTTACTGAATGAGTTTGAAGTGTACTTTGATATTGTGATTCTGGAAAGGAAGAGAATTTCTAATTTTTGTTTGCCTCTTTAATAATACTAGTCTCCGGAAGTCTTACGCCACTATTCCTAGAAATCATCATCAAACAGATTAATTTTTTTTGCAGTAGGTCATGAACTGGAACCTATTGCTCAAAATAACTAAAACTAGGTGTCTTTAAGCGAATTTACTTAACTCAGCGGGGGCAAGAATTGGAACAAATTTGCACAGTTAATCGAAATTAAGCAATTAATGTTGAAACAGTATATTAAAGTACTGTAAAGAGTGTTACAATATTTTTTAAGGCGTTAAGGCGAAAAACTGATTTTACATAAATTCTACACTCTCTAAAATAGAATTATTCGTATCGAGGATATGCATGCGTGGTTATGTGCATCTGAAACCGATCTAATATATCATGAAATTAGGATAATAGCATTGGTGTTCATTAGCTTGTATGTGGGGGAGAGGAAGTAATTTATTTAGCTAGAAGCAGAACTATTTGGTATAATTAAATTTTTGTTTTGAATTAAATTTAGATTCACCTATGGCATGTGAGACTTGAGATCTAAAGGAATGCAAAACATACTTCTGTAGCTAATTGTTTTTCGGCTCATTTAATAATTTAATTAAGAGTTAGAAAGACCGAATTAACGCCATGACTCTCAACATTAAAAAGAATAATAACGTTCTGATGTAGAAAATTAAAAGTAAGTCTAGTGTGCAAATGAAATCATTTAGTCCAAAAAAAGTTTTTAATTTTATAGGGAAAAAAACAGACGTGGCAGCTTAAATTGTTTTGTCGGTTGAGTGGAATTTATCTCATTGCTATTTTGGACATTTCAAAATTTGATTGCTTGAATTAATCTATTGAGTGATTGACGTTTTGTCTATAATTTCACTGAGGGTGTGTAATATTGCACTCCTGTTGTATCTGTTCCTGACTGCAACAAAAAATGACCGAGAGGTGTTAATCGATAAGCAATCAAGTGTAATCTGGAGGCGGTTTAACATATCGCATTTAATGAAGATAGATCGTGAGGATAATTATCTGGTTTATGACTGTTGCAAAAGTTGCAGTTGCACGGCTTTTCTGACGGATTGTCATAAATTAATCATGTAATTTGTATGCGTCTGGATTTAACTGAGGAAAGACAGCTGTTATCAGACAAGACTGAAGCATAAACTTTATAGTAATTTAATTTAGCGAACAATGTCCCTGCTGGCGCCTTCATTACAAAGAAGAAATTTTTGCCTAGAGATCGGACACGAATCGAAGAGTCGTTCACCCGAATAGTTCATCACGTGTTGAACCTTTTGCTCATGGAAGCGGCGAACTAATGGGGTGGAGAATCACATGTTCGTCAGTAATGCACAAACCGTAATTATCGGCAGCTGGCAGACAACCCGCACCAAACAGATTTATGCAATTCAGGAGATATCTTCAACTTATCTGATAAAACAACTATTGATTACACGTCTGGAATATTCAAATGAAATTTTAATTCAATTTACAAGTTTTGTTTGTTGAATCAAACACTTTGACAGCTCGACAAAAGACTTCATAAAAACTTATTAAATCTTTAATATCACGAGCTGAAAAGACAGATAAGACACTGAATGTGACTGATCACAAAGCGGTAATTGATAATTTACAAACAAGGAGAAATTTCACTCATTTCGGTGAAAATTACATTCTACATAAAAAATTAACAAAGAATTATGACTCTCATCAAATGACAGACGTAGAAAAACTGGCCAAGTTGACGAAAAACTCACAAGGGGTATGAACAGACTTTCTAAAAGGATGAGAATCTCTCAGGGCTGAATTTAATAGCTTGGAAATTTATCTCGCAACAGGTCAACATTCTCAAATATGGTCTGGAGGTTATTTAATATAGTCACAGAGGTTTTTTCGATTGTGACAATCCTATATATTTCGAAAACACAATTAATTGGACAATTAACGCGGGGTGCATTCTCTAATGAGTTTCCATAAATTACCAAGCTTTAAAACTTGTTGTTATACAGTGAGCGGCAAATTTATGGAATAACTTTACTAAAACTAAAAATATTTTGTTTTGATAAAAATCTTCAATCAGGTTAATTTTCTTTATTCACAGTTACCTTATAAATGAAGTTTTATCCACACATACGAACCGTATAAGGTAACACTTTATCTACTTGTGGAATAATGAAATTACTTTATTCCACTAGTGGAATAATGAAAAAATACTATCTTAAATCAATCGCATTCTATTTATTATTGATATTGTCATTAACATTTACATTAATAGAATTTCGTTTTTTGTTTTATTATATTTCACTTCGTTTCCATTAATAAGTAGTTTGTAGTTGTTATCGGTTCCAGAACGAACAGTAGTTGTAGGAACAATGGACGTCTCCTCTAGTAAGGAACGACTAGTACCAGGAGAATCTTGGATTTTCCTTGCGATATCAAGCCTATTACGTACATAATCTTCGATATAAGTTTCTGCTATGGCGGAGCTCCTCCACCCACCATGTCGTTTAATTGTTGTAAGATTAGCACCTCCATTGGCAAGTAAAGTTGTTTGAAGTGCGCCTCATACAATGGCCAGTATCAGCTTCTGCGTTTGCCAGATTCAAAAACGAAGCAACTTTAGAAGGAACTTTTGATAAAGTGTTAATTCCAACAGGTTGCGATGTACATTTTTAATTAGCGTATCGTAAAAAGAATTTCTTAATGGATAAATTCTTCGGACGTAAGGACATGTATTTCCTACACTTCTCCACAGTGTTGATAGAGGAACCTTCTTCTATAATTGTGAATTTTCGTGAAACGCCCGTCTTGTTATCTGGTATCGAAACAATCAGGTTGTCTTCTACATCACTAATGTTTAAATTTGTCAGCTCACAGCATCGACAGCCACCAGACACCCCCATTATTAATGCAACCTAAAATGTTCCAAAATTTATTATCTACAATGTCTATATAATGACAGAGATTACCTTGATCATCAGATATTCTTTATCGTAAGCCCTTGTCAAAAACTCTTTCACGTGTGCTCTTTCCAATACTGCAGCTTTCTTTGGCCTTTTCTATCCTCTTGACTGATTCTTCAGATAGGCCATAAGCTTACTATATTTTCTAATATCTATGTTTTTATAGACTTTTATAGCGGTTTTCAGCATGGAGTACTTCGGCCACATGGATGAAACTGCATACCTCTTCTTCAAATTTAAGAAATACGATAGCAGAACTTCCTCATTTATTGTCATTACCCCCCGTTCTTCTTTCCATTCATTAAATTCTGAAAATACTTTTTCATAATGTTCCTTAGACTTTGCAGGCAATAACTGGCGAGTCGCTTCTTCAGCTTCCTCGAGAATGATGTCAAGAACAGTATCACTTTTTTCCCTTTTCACCAATTTGCACAGCGTTTTGTACAAAGGAAGTCGATAAACAATCGAAAATAAATAGCAACGATTCAACACCTCCCATGTTTTTTAGGTAATTTTAATGATTTTTGAGGTGACATCCGCTGTCAGAGTGTAATGTCAAATAATTTTTTGATGACATGAGATGAAATTTTGGCGATTCTGATTTTAAATTGCTGTAATTGTAGATAAAACGTTATATTGGAATCGTGTTTTAGTCGCGTTTTATCCACTTAAAAATATTCAACGCTCGACTGCGTCTCGTGCTTAAACATTCTTGAGTGGATAAAACGCTATCTGAAACACTTACACAATAAATAACTATTTAAAAAAATACATTATTTTTAATTTTATTTATTTATTTATTCGAAAACTTTATTACGTATCATTTAATATTTTGGTATTGCCGTTTCAACAACTAAATGATCTGTCAAAATACTAAAATTATTTAGAAAAAATTTGACCTGTTTGAGAATTTTTGTCAAAACAAAATATTTTTTGTTTATTCCATAATTTTGCCGCTCACTGTATATTTGAAAAACACAATTAATCGGCCAATTAACGCGTTATTAATGCGAGCTGCATTCTCTGCTGATTTTCCATAAATAACCAAGCTTTAAAATTTGTAGTTATATATGCCATATTGTAGTTGCCGAGCTGAAGATATTCGACTCGTAAATAACCTGTGTTGAGGCAAAGTACTACACTAATCTAATATCCGTTCAAAGGGTTTCTTCTTAAATTTATTCTCGGTGTTACAAGAGTTTGTAGTTCCGTATTGGCTTTTCTTTGTCGTTTTATTAAAATATCAGTTGCCGCCCTTGAGTGCATCAAATATCTATTTCGTGATCCAGAAGTGTATGTTTTAGTCTGGCAAATAGTATTTCTCTTGATTTATCCGTCTTTAAAGCCTCAATAGACTATAACATTGAGACGGAAAATCGATATAGACTATGCAAAACCAGATCATGAAGTGGAAAATTTATCTTTAGCAGACAGAAATCCCTCGACACTTCGACTCTGTATATCACTAAATGTTTCATACGCTGAATTATTCACAGCACAATACGTAATCTTCATTGCAATTTATTCTATCAAATTTACAATGGAAATTATAACAAGATTTTTTATCGTGGAAAATGTAAGAAAACACGTTTTGCTTCACAAGCTCTTGAATTAGTTAAATCGGTGCATTCTAATCCCAGACTCATATTTTCGCTTCCTTATTTGGGAATAAAGCGAGGGATTATTATTGTTTCTATTAAAGGTGCTCTAGTCGCATGGAATATTTAGTTCCATCACTGCGAGGGATTTACTCGCGGATTCTTTTAATAAATGATGCTCGAAATAACATTATTAGGCATTTACTTTGTTTTAAAACAGGCAGAATTGTTTGTTTCTCTAGATTAAAGGATTCAAATGCTGAAATTTTAAACTTGCTAAAAACTGAAATTTCCGCTTTCTTCTAGACTCATTAGGACTTGACTGGGACTAAAATAGAACAAGTAAACTCAGATTACTGTAGATTTGTTACAACAAAACTTATTTCAGGACAATTCAGAACGGAATTGAGCATGCTCAATAGAGATTTTGAACCACTAAACTGCTACAGCACATGTACAATTCAATTTTGAACCGTTCTGAACTGTTATTGGAATAAACCTTACTAAAGCCAAGCTTTTGTGAAAAATTTTAGCAAAAGGTGTTAACGGCTTTATAATTTTAACGTTTTTGTATAAAATATTCTTTTCAGGTGATCACTGTCTATATTTTGGTGTAACCTAAGATGAAATTTTATACCTCTGAGTCATATTTAAGTGGGATGTCTTTATAAGAGCCTTCAGTAAACAAAATCAAAATTACTATTGAATTTTTGGAAGTTCAAAACGTAATGGCGGTAAATTTTGATTTCTGGGCCTAAGTTAATGTTGTTTGGCCTCCCATAAATACACAAATAGCTATTATTCAGCTCGTATTACTCTTCTTATGACCTTAGCAGTTTTAGAAGACTTAGTAATAGATAAAATCTCAAATAAGTTGTCTTTTTTAACAATATTTTTTGTTTCAGGTGAGGACACTTTTTCTATTATTCGTAAGTAAATTCCTGTTAGATTCTATTCTAAAAGAAGCTTATTTTTTACTAGATGACCTAATTTAGATCTAGGTCGCATCGAAACACGAAATAATTCTATCGCTCCTATTCCAACTGGCACCACAACCAACAAATCAGAATATTCCAAATGAATCCTTTTTGTGTTTCCTTTCAGCGCATGTAACCTTTTGATTGATGTCGGTTCGTATTATGGTGGTCGGTCGTCGTTATCCTATGATTGACAGGTCCTTAAATCTGCTTTTTCGATTCAATTAATCTTGATGTTTTGGCCGTGACAGTGAGAAACACGTATTTCCTTTTCTAATGGTGTTTTATTCGTTTTTCGAAATTGTCGATGTGTGTCCGTCAACGAAAACTAGTAATTATCGGGGTGACAGAAAGCGGTCTGAGGGATGTTTCGTGGGGTGTAGAAACAGAAATACAACACTCTCTATTCCGGATGTTGAGCTTTAATCGACGAGGGGTGGCTCACAACACTTTTCTAAAATAAAACAACAGCTGGAATTTTGTGCTGGATTGGCACGATTAAAGATATTTTTGTATTGTGCTTGTTTGGGAAAGTTTCACAAACATAACGAAAATGTTTTGTTACTTTTGAATTAATAACCTTATTGTATCACTTTTTTATATTAATCCTTAAAGGAATTATCTGGTATTTAAATGAAATTTTTAAATGGTATTTAATTCCTAATGATTCAGTTGATATCAGGTCTCCAGAGGGGGTTTTAAGGAATTAATTGGGGTAATTGTAATTCGAGATACTTTCCTTAACATTTAACGCTACTTTTGCTTTAATCGGATTAATTTTCTCTCCTTTATCAGTCTTTATTTATTAAAGAGCGTCTTCATATTTACATAAAACCAATAATTTTAGATGCCAATAAAACCCCATATGGCATTCCTTGTCTTAATGGGGTAATTTACGACTCAAGATACTCCAACTCTGTGATTAATTACACGCAGCAATTAATTACTTTCAGTGATCAGTGATTCAGTTGAAGCAAACATTTAGCGTTTACACTGATTTTTTTATTTAAAGCAAGATAAATAATAGCAACATTTGTTATTATCTTAACTAAAGAATCAATTAATACAAATAAATAAATAACTAATAAATATTTTTTTGGCAGCTTGATATTGTAGTCAAATTTTTTCTATTACTTTTTTACCATTCTATAAATTCAAATTTTTTTTATAAAAAATTATGTCAAAATACGTCATGAGCTGGGATTTGTTGCTCAAATTATTGTTTCATCATTTTGAAATAACTAAAATTAGGTGTCGTTAAGCAAATTTGTTTAACTCAGCGGGGGGTTTTAATCTAGTGTCATCGTTTTTTTTATTGTTAAGTTTTTGTTTGGATAAATCAGTATTGATCGAGTCTTTGTCTTCTTCTTTACTTATCCTTTAAGCTTTATCAAGATTATTATCGTCCATTGAAATCACTTTTCTGTACTATCCTGATGTAATTTTCATTTTTTTCTAAACGTAAAATATTAAGCTATTAAGGGAAACTTTCTAACTCGCGAATTTATGGAATTCGTTAAAAGCAGCAGAGAGCTTAGCGGAATTTACATCTGTTACAAGGATGCCGCTTTTCGCTCTATTTTTGTTAATCTCTAGGTTGGTTTTTTAAGAGGGCGCCGCTTGGCTGTGATAACTCGAGAATTTGCCTTTTTTTCCCGAATTGGCCAATTTAAATTTGTCGACTGGCTCCGGGTAAAAGGAAGTTAAATGGCGCCTAAGAAGGGCTGCACTCAACAGTTATTTGGAGTCATTTTTTACGTTCAGTGGGCTCTTTAATTCTGGCGAAATTGAGGTCGAATAGTTGCGTTATGATTCAAAACGTTGGAGGTTTTTATGAGGCAGCGATATTTTCTATCGCGGTGGGTTTTTTGAATTGTATTTGAATATTGCATGACGTTTAAATCGTCGCTGGAAAAAAGGCGTATTTCGCGGTTCGGCTTTATTATTTTCGGTGCTGTCGAGAGAGTAATTGTTGCAAATGAACTCCTTTTACATTTTTCCCCAATGGATGAAATCGTTGCAACTACTCGTGTTCTTTCAGCTCGGTTTAACATTTTTACATTTTAATGTCGATTCGTAGTGTTGTCGGCATTTATCTAGGAAAATTCGCGACTGAAATTTCATATTTCTGTGGAATAGATTAAACGCCACTGTTGTTTCTTTTAATTGCGAGGATTAACCGAGCTGTGACAATGTACGCCTAAAATGGAATAATAAATATTTTTATTACGGCACTTATCCACTTTGTGCTCTTTGTAATGCACTTTCAAAATTAAACTGTGAAATATTAATTAGGACGTGGATGTTTTGGATTATACAGAACAACATTGTAATGCTATTTGTTCGAGTTATTAAATTCAGAATAGGTAATCGCTGTGTTTTCTCCAAGATGATCGTCGTTCTTTCAAGCATTATCATTAATAATTTTGCCATTTGACGCAGTCAACCTGCACGTTGGGGTTCTTTCTCCAGAAAATTGCAGACCAGTTTATATTTTCTCGCGAGGAAATTGCCAATAAAAATGAGTGCACGGAATAATGGCGTTTTGACAACTTCACTTCTAAGATTTCAAATAGAAAATTCCAACGGGTTTTCCTAAATTATACAACACACTAAATTACACTAAGCTCAGAAAGTTAAGGATATTAAGAAAATTCGTATTAAATTGGAAAACAATAAATAACACAACAAAATATTTTATTTACTAATCTTAAAACATAATTTAATAGTTTCATAAAAATAAATTAAAGGAAAAGAATATTTTTAATGTCAATAGCGAGTATTTTGGCCTCTAACACGTAGAACTTCCTCTACGGGGCATACTCCTTATGATAGTATCAATTTGTTCCTGTGGGATTTGCAACTACAGAATCGGTCAAAACTGCGTAAGCTCCTTTACGTTTTCGAGTTGAGATCTATGTGAATGTAATGCTCTTTCAAGAAGGTCCCACACACGCTCTATTGGATTTAAATCTGGTGAACGTGGAGGAAGAGAAATTTGTTCAATTCCATGGAAATCAAGTGGATTTAACACTTTCGCAGTACGGTTAGGTCGACAATTATCGCCAATAAAAACAAAATTTTGACCAATAGTGGCTTGAAAATTGACAGCAATGTTGTTTTTAATGTCAGTGGCGTATATGTGGCCGATCACCGTTCTATTGCAAATGTACAAGTCAGTGCGACTCTCAACACATATTCCTTCCATAATTGTTCCCTCTTGGAATAGAACGGTTCTTTAGATAAATTGTTGCTGATACCGCTTACCAGCTATTCTCCATACTTGAATACGTCTTCTGTCACTTCTGAGGCTAAATCTGGATTCGTCAGTAAACAAAACCAAGTTCCATTCCAGATCCCAATTTTGATATTGGGTGGCCAAGGACCTCGATATGGTGAATGACTTCTAAACCCGAATTCCCGAAATCGATTTTGAATGGTTTGGACGCTTAATCTTAGTTTATTTGCAGCAGAGGAGCATTTCTTGCTGCGGATGCATAAATTTCTGTTTTTTTTTTACTACTAAGCGTATATAATGGTCTTGATTTCGGGTTGTAGTCGGAGGTCTTCCTCTTCTGGGTCTTTGTCGAACAGATTCTGTCTCTAGGTATCGATTCCATAACCGACTTACAACACTTTGACTCACTTCAAAGTTGTGAGCAACATCCGATTGAGTACGGCGAGCCTGCAACATCTCAACAGCTCTGTTGGCTCCAGATTCAGACAAAATTCTTTGTGTTTTAATGTTTTGCTTAAAAGTCACTAAATTTTGTGCAATAATGAATATACGACGAGGACAAAACCGAAATGATTCAAGTATCTTAACTTTAAATTTTAAAACTTATCATAAATAACAAAAAAGCGATTAATATTTTCTTAAGAATCAAAAATAAATATTGTGCTGCAACCCAAAAATAATAAATAAATCGTAATGTAAAACAACTTTTTTTGAAATTCTACAATATCTATAACTTTTGTCCACAGTGTATTATTTTCTATAATTTTAATTTTACTCCTGGCAGGTAACAGTTGATGTTCCTGGATTTAGTCGAGTTATTGCAATTGTTACAATTATTACATTCTGATGGGTTGATAGATTTCTATCATTAGTTAAATGTTATCAATTCCGTGTCACGATTTTGGACAGCTTTCCGATGCATTTCCTTCATTTGTGACAATGACCGGTTTAAACCTTTAGTCTGCTGTCATGAATAATAATCAGGTTCGATTCTCGAGATGTAATGGTCTAAGTATTTTCAGTTAATTAATTATTTATGAGTTACGTATGTACGTTAATAACAAAAAAATCAGTTACAATATTTAATAAATACTTATTCCGCAAAACGAAAATGAAATGAACAATTCATTTCAAGAATTTTGCGTACTTTCAAAGCAATTAACACCAAACGAAATACCCGAGCTTGAGGGTGTCCTAACATTGCAACTTCGGTAGTAACAGATATTTTGTTACTCGATAATGATTTATTGCTTTCCTTCTCTTCTATTAACTTTCTACACACCTTTTTTTTCTTCTCAATTGGTTCTTCTATCTATGACTCTGCTGTTGATGATGACCTGGAGTTAGATTTTGTGAAAAACTGACCTATATCTTCCTAGCTGTTTTAACGAAGTTAAATCAACGTCAGCATCTGCCGCCAGAGTCGCAGAACTACTTCGAAAGCAATGTCCTGTATATTCTGTCGAGTTTGGTAGTTTCAGAAATTCATCAACAATAAGAGGGCATTTTCTTAAAAGAATGGATTCCTACACGTTGCACCGTACATTTTCCATTACGATAGGAAATAAAATTAATTTTTGCTGGCCCTAGTCGAACATATTTCCGGTAGACTTCTAGAGGATTAACAGCCTTACCTTCAGCTGCCACTGGAATGATTCTTTTTGCAAATATCTTGTATTTTTAGTGAATTCTTTGCGCCTACAAGCACACGCCAATGAGAAGAGCAACGTACGAAATTAAATAAGAAACAGATGCATGTTATTAAAGTAATATTTTGAACTTACTTTTTTTGTTGATATTATGTAAACAGTCTGGTTACTATGATAACAAGGAATAAATACGAAGCTTACTAAATTAAAATATATTTGTTGTAATATATTACCCATACAAAGTTCTTTTTGGGCGCTTTAACAAAAAAAATGTTCTTTGTAACACCTACCTAAATAGTTATTTAACCTATTTTAGGTACTTGTTACAAAAATAACTGGCAATAACTGAAAATCAAGTCTATTTTACATAAATTTTGTTCTGAAAAATCGTTGTGAAGTAGAGATGTTTTCTATACGCATGCGTACAATTATCAAGTAGATAAAAAATTTCCTAGCCTGCTATGACAAAACAAGTATTTTTTAATTACCGTTGCCTATCGATGCTGTTGGTAGTGGTTGTCATGACAATTCATTCAACTATCACTTTATCGTGAAGTCTAACCTATTTTGTGAAATTATTAATCTGAAAGCTTTTTGCGAATAATAAGTGAGCAAGCAAAGAATAAGAAGCTAAATAGAAGTATTTGCTGCCGTTAACCTTCAAGGCAACATGAATTCAAGAGTACCAAAGCCAAAAAGGGAGCCAATCCGCTCTGTCCAAGTCTTCGGCCGCAAAAAATCTGCCATTGCTGTGGCTTATTGCAAACGCGGCAAAGGTATTTTGAGAGTAAATGGGCGTCCTTTGGATCAAGTTGAGCCGAAAATGCTTCAGGATAAGTTACAGGAACCTATCTTGCTTTTGGGCAAGGAGAGATTTGCCACTGTTGATATCAGAGTTCGGGTGAGTGGTGGTGGTCACGTTTCGCAGATCTATGCTATTAGACAAGCGATTGCCAAAGCTTTGGTGGCGTATTATCAAAAATATGTTGACCAAGCGGCCAAGAAAGAAGTGAAAGACATTTTCATTCAATACGACCGCACTTTACTGGTAGCTGATCCTCGTCGTTGTGAGCCGAAGAAGTTTGGTGGGCCAGGTGCTAGGGCTCGCTACCAGAAATCTTATCGTTAAATTACACTTTGTAACGTTAAGATGCACGTTTCTAATAAAATTTAATTAAAATACAAGTTTTTTTTATTTATTATTATGTTTTTTCTTTTTTTATAACATTAATTTGCAAAAATTTTTATACAGGGTGTCACAGCTAAAATTTGCACCCTCTAACATTCTTGATTCTGAAAAGATGTTAAAACAGGTCAATTTTAGCTTAAAGGAGACCGAATTTTATTATAGTTTCAAAGTTATTACCACATCCTTCTAGCGTCTCGAGCCACCCCTTCAAAAAGTGGGCAAAAATAGCAAGTGGGATCGAGTGACACATCATTTTAAAGCTGCTTTAATTTTTGTCTAGATTGCTGTGAGAGGGAACAAGAAAAAACAAGAAAACGTTAGTCTGGCTATAAGCAAATAAATAAATAGCAATAGATAAATAGCAATATTATCCGGTCGCCCAAAAAAATTTAATTTTTGGAGCTAATCAAATGTATTATTTAATGTAGCATTTTTAAAATTCTTGTTTAAAAGTAGCTAATCGCAAATTACAAATTATTGAGTTAAACAGTTCTAAATTTAATAACAAAATTATATATTTGCCAAAATTCTGAAAGCACCGAAACGTAAATGCATTAACTAAATCAATCAATATTTTCATTCCTGCATCCTGCCAGTATTAAAACTAATTTGGCAATTTCCGTTGCAAATAACGGTTAAATATTTTGCACAAGTTGGTAATATTGTTAAAGTTATTTCCTGAGCAAACAGTTAAACGAACTTTATTTTATTTCCATCAGCTGCAAATAACCTGATTTTTTGCTGCATAAAATCTGTATTATTTGAAAACAAAGAATTCTACTCAAAATTTGTCATTCAATAAGACTGTCATCAGTGGAGAGTTATCACGGTAATGTCACGTCGCTATGTAAATTATACGCGCGCCAACCTTAAAGTTAATTTGAAATATTTTTTTTTCTTTTCACGGAAATCTCATGATGAATCCAATATGGCACAGTTAAAAAAATTAGCGGATATGTTTATTCGTGCTTGATGTAAGGAGAAAATTTTTAATAATTCAATGGCTACTTGTGTGATTATAATACTCCTATATTTTTAACTTTAAATAATCCTGTTTAGAAAATAAATTGATGTGATCATTAGTAGTACCTCTGTCTGCACATGTTACTAAAATTAATCGTATTTTAAACTCCTGCGAAGTATTATTACGTGACTTACATGACTCGCTTCGTTGATTTTATTCACATTTGACGACCGTCAAATCCTCTGATTTGACTAATTAATGTTTAATTTTGTGAATTATCAGACTTTACACTACACCATCCAAGTTTCAAACGCAAACCCTATTTTGAATACACGTCAACCTTTACATGGATTTAGACGACATTTCAGATTCAGTCAAAGTAAAATTCAGGGACTGTAAAGTAACGATAAACATTTTAAACAATTTTTTTAAAACTATTTATACAAATATAGAATCGCAGCCATAAAACACTTCTCAAATTAATTTACATCTTGTTGCGAGAGTTGTTTGAACTGCATTGTTGTTTGAATTTAGTTTTATTTTCCTCTGTGTTAACTCATTGAAATAGATGTTATTCGATCTGGAAAATAGTATGTTCTGGTACAAGTCTCATGTGGCAAAGCAGGCAAAGGCTTTACTGCTTTACATTAAAATGAATAATTTAGAATTTGAGTAAAATATTAGTTACAACCATATAAATTTTATAACAGACGTAAACCTAAGTGATTAATGGCAGGATTGTAATTCCACAAACTATTGGCTTTCAACAGAAATAATTAACAATAAACTGGGAAACACTACTATTTTCACAGATTTGCATCAACAAACAAAACAGAGTAATTAGAAAATCTTGTTATGATATCACCCCAGTCTCTTTATGAAATTAAAAATAAAAACAGAAACAGAAAGTGACATACTTTTACGCACTAGTGCTCAAAGTTGAAAAATACATTTTGTATTTTATTTATTTATTATAAACATGTACACTTACTTTAGAGACTAAATTGAACATTCGAAGATTTCAGATTTCTTTCCTTACGTCAATACAAGTGGAAACGGTACTTGTAGACGCCACTTCAGATTTGCTACTTTCGTCACAGATTCTTCTTTTCTTTGATACAGTTTCTTCTTTATCCATAGTTTTTATCCAAATTGCGTTTTTGCTTTCAACAGAGTTTTAACTATGTAACTTTGCGCAACAGAACTCGATCGCCCTCCTCCATGTCTTTTGAGTAATGTAATATCTCCTCCTGAATCTGTTAAGAGTGTTGCTGAACAACGACGAAAGCAGTGTCCCGTATATTCTTTTGCATTTAGAAGGCCGAGACATTCTGCAATTTTTTTAAGCATACCTCCAATAGTATTTATACTAACGTGTAACGTGCAGCACCTGGAATTTCTATAGGTTAAGAAGAATCTCTGGTGTTCAGTATGAGGAGATCGAAGCTGTGCGTATTTGCAGAAAGTTTCTAAGAAACTAATTGCATCTACAAATCCTTCAGTTGTTGTAAACATTCGTGAAATTTTTGTCTTGGTGTTCGGTATCTTCACTTTAATAAAACTTGTACAATCTTCTATATCTTCTACCTTCAAAAACGTAATTTCTTCTCAGCGTAACACGCCAAAAATCCCAATAATTAGCACAACTGTAGCTAATAAATAGTCTTTGTCATCAGCTGTTTTCATGTAACGTTCTATTTCTTGCTTGGTGAATATTTTGAATTTTTTAGCCTTGTATCTACTGTCATTTCTTTTTAGAAATGCAGTCAAGTTTGTAAACATTCTTGTTAAGATATATCATGGTTCTCAGCATTGAGTAGGTACTTCATAAAGTAGACGGCTTATACATGGAAAATAATTTTGAAAAATAGGCCAAAAGTTTTTTTTTTTTTTTTCAATACTTGTTACATTTTTTTTCTCACACCAACTACCAAATTTTCTTAGATTTTTCGGGCACTAGCGTGGCTAGTGCAGCTTCCGCAGCATTTTCAATGTCGGAATCAAATCCAGAGTCGCTCATTTTTGTGTTTCTTTATCACAGAACTTAAACACAGAACCCAAGTTGACAGTCTGTAATTTTATAAAAACAGTAAACAACGAAATTTACATCTATAGCAATCTGCCGTCTGCCTACTGTACAATGTGAGTATTTGATTGAGATTATTATTTTGAAAGAAAAATCTGTTATATAACAAAATATCTTGAATGCAATTCGTTTCAAAATCGATGTCTTTTAAGCTCTTGACGTGTTAAGACGTCTAAGATTCACCTCGCATGCTTTAAAGACTTTCTTTTTGCAACTTATTGCATTAATAGCTATTTTAGTTCCTAGTATTTGCCACGGGTGACGCTTTGGCGCAGTACGAATTTAACAACACATAGTAGCTTACCTTGAGCGTAAGAGAGACGGTTTTTTGAGAAGCGTTAAGATAGGACATCTTAGTAATATCATTTTGAAATAGTATTCTTAGATTTGAGGTTGCCGTTTATAAAAAAATTAAGGGGTAGGGTTAGAATCACAGACCTTTAAAGAACACTTAACAAAAGTTTTATTCCTGATTTGTCAAGAACTGTGAAAGCTTTGTAATTTAACTTGATATTCTGCAAAAATAAAAATACATCAAATTAAAATTCAAATTAAAAATTAAATTGAATTGTTTTTGTGTTAACAAGCCTTGCTTTTATTTTTATCATTGGCGTCCGTAAATCTGTTCGAAGAGCCCTACTTGTTGAAAAGGGCGTATTGATCTCTTTGTGGCGCATACAAGACAATAGACGTTGGATGAAGATACTGAGCGGAAAGCTGGATTATTTCCAAATACGGACAGCCTCTTCGGCGCGCTCCATGGATTCACAATAGATCGTCACGGCCGATGCGACACTTTGTCGACCCCACCCGTTCTCATATTACCCGAAAAACTACACCCACTTTCCATAATTTTCTCTTTACCACGAACGTTTTATGCATTCAAGAGGTTTATCTGCATGTTCCGGGGATTACCAAGCTCTGTTTCGCGGCTTCCAAAATTAGTTCTCGGAAAATCGGACGGGATTCTCAAATACCCCTTTCGTAACTGATATTTGACGCTTTTTAGGGGACCCGGATTGATTTCGAATCTGTAATCCGGCATTATTAAAATCATAAAAGCCTTTTTAAATTATATTAAAGGGAGCTTTTGTGTTTTTAGAACAGTACTAGCACAAGTTTTGTTTACGACGCAAAGCGCTTGCACAACAAACGATTCCCATTTTCGAGCAGAATATTATTTTGTTAGCGGCTTTAGTTCGATTGCAATACTGCTGTATGGAGTATTAGCAAGTAATGAAAAAGTTGTTATAATGGAAAAGTTTCTTGAAAATGAAGCTGTAATAATAAAAATAGAAAGAGTCTACACCAAAATGACACAAGAGATTGCCTAACTCCACAAAACACTATAATTACTTTGCTCAACAAGAAAATTAAAAAGAGATATAGATTGAGCTTGCTTTAATTTATTAATGTCAGTGGTTTATGTTAATATTATCGACAGATACCGCTATTGAGAAACGGTGATTGGTAGAAATAAAAAAATTTAAAGAAACTAATAGAAGACATTAAAAAGTGTAGGTAGAAACAAAAAGATCATAAACAATTAGACGAAATTGAATGAAGTAGGTTAGAAGAAGCAGAAAGCAATGGAATATTCTTAGAAGAGCAAAAGAAGTTCATTGACAATTTGGAGAAGAAAAGGAAGATAAAGAAGTCGGCTAGAAAAAAAAACAAGAAGAGGTTCTGAAACAGCAAAAAACGTTTTAGAAGAACTGTAAAGAGTTCTAAAGAAGCCAGAAAAATAGCGTTTGAAAGAAGAAATAGAATTCGAGAAACGACAATTGGTAAAAAGAATTTTTTTTGTAAAAGTGGATAGATACCGGCTAAGGAAAAGCAAATGTTGAATATAAAACTCCTAGAAGAACAATAGGGACTTCTAAAAAAACGGCTTTTGGTGAAAAAATAACAGAAAATAGTAGAAAAATTTGAAAGGCGTCAATTGAATGAAGAAGAAGAGCAACTAAATATTCTATAAGAGCTTACTTAGAAAACAACGATTGGAAGAGAAGGAAGATCTAAGAAATAGTGTAGAAATACAAAGAAAGTTTCCAAAAGGGCCTAAAAATTACGGTGCGATGAGAAAGAATGAGCAAAAACAAGTTCTAGAAGAACCACAACGTTTATACCAAAGCTAAAATTGTTATTTTATATGACTAGGCAGCAAAATATTTGTTTGGTGGGTGTTTAGAAAACAAAAAAATGAAAAGAAATTTCTAGAACAATTTGAAAAATGCCGATTGGTTTTATAAAAAAGATGAAAGGAAAATTTGAGGAAACGTTGATAAATGTCGGAGGGAACAAAAAGAAGAGCAAAAGAAGATTAGAAAAAATTAAATGAAATTTTCTAGAAGAAAAAAGAGTTTTTAGAACAAAAGAATTTATAAAAGATTAAGAAACAACAACTGAAAGAAAAAAATAGCAAGACGAAATTCTAGAAGATAAAGAAGTCGACAAGAAAAAAAGAGAGGTTCTGAAACAGCAAAAAATGTTTTAGAAGAATAGTAAAAAGTTCTAAAGGAGCCAGAAAAATAGCGTTTGGAAGAAGAAATAGAATTTAAGAAACAGCAATTGGTAAAAAGATAAAAATCTGTAAAAAGTGGATAGACACCGGCCAAGAAAAAGCAAATGTTGGTTCTAAAATTCTTAGACACACAAAAGGAACTTCCAAAAAAATTAAAAAACGTTGTTTGGTGAAAAAAAATAACAGAAAATAGTAGAAAAATTTGAAAGGCACTGGCTGGATGAAAAAGAAAAGCAACAAAATAT